>CM066992.1:66678067-68122794 GCA_033977485.1 Hydrangea macrophylla
AATTTTATATATGAGATACAGAAAAGAAAGATGAAACAAAGAAGAAGAAGAAGAAGAAGAGTGACTGAAAGGAAACCATAGTCCCTATCGAACAAAGAGGAAGAGGAAGAGGAAGAGGAAGAAGGCGAAGATTGTTGGAGAAGAGACTCCAGGTAAGTGATTTATAACCAACCCTCTCAATCAATTTCATCATTTTTCAGAGAATTTCTCTGGTTTTCCCCAATTTTCATTTTATTCCCCTCATTTTTTATTCCAAATTGATTGAAATTGGAAACCCACTTTTCTGTTTTTCACATGGAATGGGTATCTGAACATGGGTCTCTGAACATGATTCGACGCATGTACTCTTGTTTCCTTGGAAACATTTGTGTTTCTTTCGGACAAAACACACCGAAGCGACCCACTTCATTTCGTTCGTGAATCCTGGATAGGAATGTCAATGGAGCGGGTTTTTCGGATTCCCGCCTCGCCCCGTTCCGTCCCGCCCCGCCCCTAATAGGTAGGATATAAGGAGGTTTAATATAGTTAGAAGCGAGTAGGTGGGAGTTTTTTAGAACCCGAGTGGGGGTCGGCTGTAGAGTAAAAAAAACCCGAACCCGCCCCAATTGTACTATGAAATAACACTCATTCCCTTGTATGGGATTGAGCTCATTTTTAGGGCATAGAAGGCTCACAGAGAGCAGCTCCTCACTTCCTCTTCAGCAGCCGATCACTTCCTCTTCAGCAGCCAGCTCCTCTTCCGCCGCAGAGCCTTTGCCACCGGACCACCGCCGGTCCGCTAGTGTGAGTCGTTCGTTCACCCCTCTCCTTCTCTCTGTCTGTCTCTCTCTGTGAGTCGTCCGATCTGACTCTCTCTCTCCTCCACAAGACCACAGAACCGCGGCCACCGCCGTTATCTTCCACCGTTGAAGGCGAGATCCTCTTCTGACTGTCACTCTCAAACCCTAGCGTCCCAAATCAGGTAAATTTTAGACTATCTAACCCTAACTTCCCCAAATCTGTTCGTGTAGCGTGTGTTAGTGTGTGTCACTGTGTGTTCGTGTGTATGTGTATCACAGTGTGATGTGTAATCCATAGTTGTGCCAAATTTGAAGCTTCCATAAGTGGAGCCAAACTAGGCTCTGAATGTTTTTCTTCTTCACTGTGTGTTCGTGTGTATGTGTATCATGGTGATTTATCATCTACCACTTGAGTACACCACAGAAAGAAGATTAGCATCCCATCCAAGCTTCCATGAAGATAGATTTCTGTCCACTGCAGTGCCCCAAATTGCTGATTGTACACTTGTATGCAGCTAAAGAAGCATTGTATAGTTATAAGTCATAGTTTCTCAGGGTAATGCTTCACAATAGGAGCCTGAAAACAAGGAAGAGAGAACCCTTTACCTTCTCTATTTTAGAACCATAGTTTATGTCCAAAACCCTTGTGGATTGCTGGATACCAATTCATGAAATTTATAGAAGGGCCTTTAACAAAAGCAAATACCAAAGCCCCTGCAACTCCGAATACAGAACCCAAAATCTTTTGCCACTCCATACCACTTCTTCATTGCAATGCTCTCCATTCTGAGAATTGCAGAACCCAATGCTTTAATTTAAAAAATAAAATAGAATTTCTAATAGAAACTTTAAATTTTGGAAGTTAATTTCTGAATTTACCTGAACAAAATAGCCATGATAAATGTAATTGCACGAATTGTGTTAGTTGTGGCAGAAGCAAATGTTGCAGATGTGTAGTTCATTGCAAAATAATAGAGATTTAAACTCAAGCTAATCCTGAAATTTTGTACATGAAAGTGGTTGTTAGAATACCTATACTATGTTCACTCAAATGTCAAATGGACTAATGAGTGTTCTTAAAAGTTAAATCAACTGGATATTGGTTTTATGCAATTCTAGCCCAGTGTAGTTTGAAATTTGAATCTTTGAATTTTTTTAGGTTTTTTTGGTGTTTAATTATAGTGTTTAATTGTGTTAAATTATTGTGTTTAATTTTTAGGTTTTTTTTCCGAAAGATACTTCATTCAATTCATTTAATTTTTCCTGAATCTTTGTATTATTAATTACAACAGTGCTAGGGGCACTAACAAATTCCACAACACTCACACCCACACTCTATCTCTCTCAGTGGCACTTTAAGTCTATTGCGGACCCCACAGTGCCACTAGGAGAGATAGAGTGTGGGTGTGAGTGTTAGTGGAATTTGTTAGTGCCCCAAATATTACTCTATTAATAATCATGTGTTGAATGTATAATATTTTTTTTTCTTTTGGTGACAAAAAAGTGATTGGGTAACTTAAAAGGAATTTATTTAAAAAAGAGCAGTTCTTGGGAGACTCCCATTTTGGGACTCCCTTTGCCCGAATTTGCCATAAATGGCAAGAAAAACAGTTCCCAATGCACCTACTTTGCATTGGGAACTGTTTTTCTTGCCATTTATGGCAAATTCGGGCTAAGGGAGTCCCAAAATGGGAGTCTCCCCAGTTTTTTCCTTTAAAAAAGGGCCATGTATTGTGCAGTTTTGTCTTCATCCGGTATTGTAGTTAATCTCTTTCAAATGCACTACCTAATACAGCAATCACTTTATTAAACGTACGGTAAGGAATTATATTAGCTCTTAAGTTTATGGGTCATGTCTAGCCATATGATTTTTGTTTTTTTCTCTTTTACCATTCAGATGTTGTGCTAGGTTTATCTGAAGGAGAGAGGATATCCAAAATGCTGCAAAACATCCCACAGCAAATCGTGCAATCGCCAGCAAGGCTAGGCTTGCCAAACCCTAATTCACCCTCCCTACAGAATCCTACTCCTCCTAAGTTCTCCTCTCAAGTCCCACAATCTCATCAACCTAATCAACAGTCAAATCAGCCAACTATCACACCAACCTCCTCAACCCTCCTCTCTCTCCTCCCTCCTCTCTCTAGAGCCCAATCCCTTCTCCTCCAAATGGCCTCCCTCGCATCTAGACTTTTCGAAGTCTCTCCCAATCGACCCCACTGGCTCAGTGCCTTCCGCGGCTCCCTGCCTACCTTTCTCTCTTCCCAAACCCAATCCTCAACTCCACCAGATTCGTCTCCTTCCTCAACCAAAGAAATCCTCTCTCTTTTCACTAACCTTCAAACTCAGCTCTTTGAAGCCGTTGCTGAGCTTCAAGAAATTCTTGATCTTCAAGACAATAAGCAGAAAATCGCTCGTGAAATTCGATCCAAAGACTCTGCAATACTTGCCTTTGCCAATAAACTTAAAGAAGCCGAGCGGGTTCTTGATATCCTTGTCGATGATTATTCTGATTATCGCCGTCCCAAACGATCAAAATCAGAAGATAGTGCAGAAAATTCTTCAACCACAACGGTTACTACTCAGTTGAATTTATCCGATATTTTATCATATGCCCACAGAATAAGCTACACAACTTTTGCGCCGCCCGAGTTTGGAGCTGGGCAGGCGCCCCTCCGCGGTGCACTTCCACCGGCCCCACAGGAGGAGCAAATGCGTGCTTCACAGTTATACAGTTTTGCTGATCTTGACGTAGGGTTACCCAAAACAACAGAAAGCAAAGAGACAACGATTGAACCGTTCATTGAAGCTCCGACTGCACAATTAGCAGAAGCCAATCCACTTGCTAATCTCGCTGCAATTCAGGGTCTGATTCCCCCGAATTTTGTGATTCCGTCTGGATGGAAACCCGGGATGCCCGTGGAATTGCCAAGAGATTTACCCATTGTGCCCCCGCCAGGTTGGAAACCCGGTGATCCAGTTCCGTTGCCTCCCTTGGATTCTCTTCCTATTAGAATGGAGGAGCAACAATTACGCCCTCCTATTGCTGCTATGCAGGCATTATCAAAGGCACCCGAGCCAATACAGGTTCGGCACGTGCAGCTCGATATTGATGATGATAGTAGTGATTATAGTTCTGAATTGGGAAGCTCTGATGATGAAGATTGATGAGGTTTTGATATCTTTGAGGTACTTAAGGTTGGTGGTTGCAAAGTATTTGCAGACCACCCATTGTAACAAATTGGAGTTTTTTTTTTATGAAGTGCTCCTTCTGTAGGACAGATTAGCATGTATGAGTAAATTCGATACTTATTGTTGGTGACATATGAACATGTATTCCCTTGTGTTTTCTATGGTATTGTCATATTGTGACTTCAGGTTCTACTTGGTTTTTATTCATATAATTTAGACAGTAAATTTTGAGTTAATGTTGTGCTCTGAATTTCCGATTCACTTCAAATGTTCTTTGGTCCATTGTCCAGGAATAGGGTATAGATGGGCTGAGCCGCTCACAAAGGCTTGTAGCTCGGCTCAATAATTGCTTGGCTCGAAAGAGCTCCTGAATACGTTTAATCAATGTTCGTGAAAAACTCATTAATAGACTTAATAAAGAGCTTGTATACTGACTTTTATATATGTATTTATTATAAAATTATATAATTTCAGAGAAAATATGACAAACCTAGTAATTGACTTGATAAATGAGTGATTTATTATTAAACTATAGTTTTAAAGGGACTTGAAAGTTCGGCTAATTTAAGCTCGTGAGCAAGCTCGCAAACACATAAGCCCGGCTCGTATACAAGTTTTAAATCTGAGCAGATTTGTGATTTATGCTTTTTGAACTTTCTATGCAGCTAGTGATCTTCCAAACTCCTTAAGTTGGAGTTAAAAACCAGCTCAAGGTTAATAAGCACTCTATAATAGTGTGGAAAAAAACAGAGAACATTTTTGTTCAGCAAAAAATGGTCACCCATTGTTCTCCCATACCTCTATTGGGTGATATGGGTCATATTTCAGTAATTATGTTGATTATACAAGAATCAAATGAGAATGAACATAACACGTCACCCAGTGGAGGCTTGAGTGAGCAATGAGTGATCATTTTTGGGTGAGAAAAGAGAGCATTTTTGCTCACCCAATTTTTGGTGCACCAATGCTCGCCCAAGCCTCCCATTAGTCAATGCAGTGGGACCCATGATTAAACACCATTAATTAAATGCTGGGTCCCACTGCATTGGCCAATGGGAGGCTTGAGTGAGCATTGGTGCACCAAAAATTGGGTGAGCAAAAGTATTTTCGTGAGAAAAAATGCTCTCGAAAAAAAAAAATTCTTCAAAGCTCATTAGAAATTTAGAACTAGACATTTACTTGAGAAATAAATGAGAGAGTTTAATATTTTTTATAAGTCCATTCAATTTTCTGAATGAAGTCTAATCAACTGCCAGACCGAATTAGTGATATCCAAATAAGAACCATTCAGAATATTCGGCATTGGCGTCATCCGAATACGATTACTTAAGTTAAATCCAATTTATAGTCTGTTTTGTTTGATTGTAAAATAGAATAGAAAAGAATTGAATAGAATAGAAAAGAATATAATTGATTTGCAATTCTAATTCTCTTGTTTGGTTTAAAACAGAAATGAAAAGAATAGAATTGAAAAGAATTATTGCTATTTCCTAAAATACCTCAGACCTTCATTACCCAAACAGATTTTAAACTAATAGACGAACAGATGAACAGAAGAAGAAGAAGAAGAAGAAGAAGAAGAAGAAGATTCGCAGAAGAAAAAAAAAGAAGACGAATCGCAGAAGACGAAGATGAAGATTTGTAGAAGAAGAAGAAGAAGAAGAAGAAGAAAAAGAAGATGAAGATTCGGAGAAGAAGAAGAAGAAGAAGAAGAAGAAGAAGAGGATTCGATTTGCATAAGAAGAAGACGATTCGCAAAAGAAGAAGAAGAAGAAGAAGAAGAAGAAATTAGGGCTGCGAAAAATTGGTCGGATTTCACTTTGGCCTAAAACTTGAATTCTCAAGAATCGGCAAGAATTGGAAATCATTTCAATTCTAATTTTTGTGTCAAACCAAACACATGATTTACCACAAACAAGAATTGCAAATCAATTATTTTCTTGTTTGTGACAAACCAAATGGACTGTTAAGGATGTGTTAAGCTTTTGATATCCAATTAAACCCGGTAACATGAATCAAGGTTTTATTTATTTTTTTGGTGCAAAGGAAAAGAACAAACACACAATAACTTCCTCCAAGGAAGCAAGTTCCAGAAATATCAGCCAAAAGGGCTGAAACAGATTAATCATATCTTGGAATAAATATATCCGGGAATAATATTGGCTATTTTTCAACAGCTTCCAACCTTTTACACTCTTATATATATATATATATATATATATATTTATGTGTTTGTAGTTGTAGATCAATGCCTAATTCTTAGTGTACATGTGCACATTTTTACATGTCTTATTAGTTTTAAATGGGTGGTATTTGTTATAGATGTGGTGCTTATGATCTATATCTTTGTGCATTGATGGGCGTGTCTGTGTGTATTAGGGAAGAAGATATAACCATCTCGTTGGCTTGATTTAGTTGTTTGTACTAGTTCCTATTAGTATGAATTATAATGGTGGTTGTTTGCAGACTGCAAAGCTTGATGTTTGGGTTACAGTTTTGTCATCAATACACACAGACTAATCCAATAACTCGCGAGCTCACACATGTATGAATCTGGGAAATGGATATTGAAGTTGGATCGAAACAATCACACGCAAATAGTATATGAAAAACAGAAAGATTAAAGAGACGCAAAGAATTATCACGTGGTTCGGCAATGTGCCTACGTCTACACCGGAGAGCCTGAATTTTCCACTATCAAAAACGATTTAGGGTTACATCATATATATCTCCTATTGGTATATGGCAAAATCCCCAAATGTTACGGACCCTCCCCTTGACTCTTGGGCCTAATGTTACGGACCCATTACAATATGAGCCACACTCAACAATTATTATAATTATTATTATTACTGTATTATTATTATTATTATTATGATGATGATGATGATGATGATGATGATTATTATTATTATTATTATTATTATGATTATTAGTATTATTATTATTATAGTATAAACATCTATTCCCAGCTTGCTTATGGATTAAATAATTTAAATTTCTTGAAGGTTGGATAACTTGTAAAAAATGTCTTGAAGGTTTTCTGGGTTACAATATTCTGAACCTCTTGATTTGTCGTGATAATAATAATTTGTTACTGTGCCTTATTTTAGCATTTTGAAATATGACCTTATTTGATAAGGTTCTATTTATTTTTTCCATATAAATTTGTTGTTAATGATTTGAACTGTAAAATGCATTCAAGCATGAACAATTTTTTAACTGATTATGAATCATGGTTGAAGTTCTGAAATTCTGTTAAAACTTACTGTTATTCATGTTTGGTCCAATTGGTTTTATAATTTGTCTGATTCAGTGTGTCAAATTTAAGTTCAAGTCCCGAAATTTGCTAATATATGACGTTCATTTTTGTTTTGTTTTCATAGCTTCTTTTACAAGTTGTTGGTCAACTTTGCTACCATTTAGAGAACGGAAATGCTAGATGCACAAAAAAAAGTGCACAACAAAATGCCCAACTAGTTTAAAATTGTTGGATTTCGTGCTGAAAAATCTGTACACACAAAAAGACAAAAAAAAAAAAAAAAAAGAAGTGTACAGCTTTTTCAGCACGAAGTCCAACAAATTAAAACAGGTTGTGCAATTCATTGTGCACTTTTTTTGTGCATCTAGCATTACTCTTTAGAGAAAGGGTAATACTTGGGGCACAACCAAAGCCACAACCTTTTACTCACAACCTTCATTTTGTGTTCATCTCTCTCCTAGTGGGCATTGTGGAGTCACTAGCACTGTGGGACCCATCAAGAGAGATAAACACAAATGAAGGTTGTGAGTAAAAGATTGTGGCTTTGGTTGTGCCCCAAATATTACTCTTAGAGAAATGTAATGAATTCTGTTGTCCTGAGTCGTTAATTTACAATTTTTTTTGTGCAATTCCGTTGTTTGAGTTGTTCTAGATACGTTTTCTCAGAATTCATTCACATTTTTTGTTCCCACTTTGCAAAATTTTAGTAGCTTAGGTGCAGTTTAGCTACTACAAGTCTCGATTCTATTACTTACTAAAGAACCATTCTGCATACTTAAAAGTGTTTGGACCGTTTGGTAGATGCTTTTACATGGAACTCTGTGTTAGATCAAAGAGTACTTCTCTGTTAAATCAACATTAACAAAAACTAGATAGTAAATGAGAACAAGATTGAACCTGATCATGGCATCTGCCAAATTGCTCAGTTGTCATCTGGGAGTTGGTTTTTCACATTTGCCTGCGGTTCGCTCAAAGTTTGGTTGTGCAAACTTTGGTGTCTTAGTAGGGGTTATTATTTTGGTTTCTTAATTCTTGTCGGCGTTTTCCCTACAACTACTCTGGCAGCTTAATTAATCTGAAGTGCTGTTATCTGAAATTTACCCAACTAATTTTCGCATGGCATATGGCTTCATATTTTGATTGATTAAAGCTTGAATATTTCCCCTTTATATGTTCCAAGTGATGTAATTCACGACTTTTATGTTTTATTTATTTATTTATATCCTAACCGTGTGTATCATATGCTTCTAATCCCTTACGATCCTCCAACCAACGAGACTCAGAGAGAGTATTCATTACAACCATTGTATGTCGTATTATGATCTGATAAATCTCACTCTGCCTGTCATCCCAAACTTACAACGGTCTATTTTCTCGGTCAGTGCAGGATTCTATACACACACACACACACACACACATATATATATATATATGCGTGTGCACTGTATTTTTGCCAAGGTGGACATTTTCATGTTAGCTATGCTTCCTTCTATGCAGCTTATCCTTGAAAATTAGAACTTAGATTATATGCCATGCTTTCTTGTGTACGGAAGTTTGTAATCTTACTAAATATTCCATTTAACTTATTTTTTCACTTTGTATCTTTGTTAGGAGGAGGCAATTGCATTCAAGGCCGCAGGCAAGGCATGGTACAAGACAATGATCTCGGACAGTGATTATGCTGAATTTGACAACTTCACGAAGTGGTTGGGAGTTTTCCAGTGATTTTAATTTCTGCCTTACCACGCTATCCAGTTAATCTTTTATCGGTTTTGATGATGTCTTTTTTGCTTTGTTTTGTTTTAAGACATGAAATGCTGTTAAAATGGGCGTAAATTACTGGAACAAGTCACTTTGCCTAATTGCCGAGTTTTTTCCTTTTCTTGCCAGGAATAAGTAATTTTTGTTTAAGCATCGGCTCATATGATATTTTAAAGTGTAGCATATTGCTTAAATTTGGTTTTAATCTCTTTATGTTACCAGGTGCACAGCACTTTGGTTTGCAGTTGTGAGCTTCAGTTACATGTTTGCCTTTGATTTCTGTTGCCACTGTCCTTGGAGTTTTGAAGATTTTTTGCTTCATTGGGTATGCTCCAATATTTTGTGATTGAGTTTATTTTGATTTGATTTATGCAGTGAAATTGTGATTGTTGATAAAACCTCCAAAACTCTTTTATCATCTACTATGGCGAGGGGTGTAGATAGTGATAAAAATTGTGGTGGACAGTTGTTCAATTGTGGAGTTAATAGATGTCAACACAGCATGAAACCATGTTATTTTCACCCTCTCAGAGCAGTGGGCAACGAAAACTAAGCTTAAACTTGGGCGAAGTTGTGATATAGGTTTTATGCCTGTATAGTAACCAATTGGCACTCAAAGCCGATTGGGACGCTCTCCAGCTTTACAACCAATGAAAAAAAAACACAATAGCAAAAAGAGCTCACACTGTGCCATTTGGGTAGGGATGGCAACGGGGCAGGTATGGGACGGGGCCCTCATACCCCACCCCCGCCTCGCTAATATAAGCCTCGACCCCGTCCCACCCCGCCTGGAGAA
Source organism: Hydrangea macrophylla (assembly GCA_033977485.1). Lineage (NCBI taxonomy): Eukaryota > Viridiplantae > Streptophyta > Magnoliopsida > Cornales > Hydrangeaceae > Hydrangea > Hydrangea macrophylla. Next base: position 66,687,855 of record CM066992.1, read on the forward strand.
GTACGGTATCCCATCCCCGACCCCGAGTGATAACTGAGAACCCGTCCCTGCTATAAGCCACATAACGAATAGTTCAGTAGAAATTTTTTTTTTTTTGAAACACCTGCTTCTGTGACGTGTACCCTTTCTCGAGCGATCGAACATACTTCGAGCGATCGAAACTCTGCCGACCTGATTCTGTGACGTGTACCCTTTCTCGAGCGATTGAACTCCTTTCAATCGATCGAACCCTTCTCAATCGATCGAACTCACTTCGATCGATCAAACGTTGTATTTTCAGTATACGTATTCTGCCACCTGCATCTCTTGCCTCCTTATATATATGTATGTTTTGTGTGTGGGTGGTGTTTGGCAGTTTAGAGTTAGAGAGAGAGAGAGAGAGAGAGAGAGAGAGAGATTGTGTGTGTATGTGTGTTCCATACATACATATATATAACCGTGTGTATGTGTGTGATATATATATATATGTTTGAGCAGAGACGAAGGAGAATAAGAGGAGCAGAAGAAGAAGAACAAGAGACAGATAGGAGAAGAGGAGAGAAAGAGAAGAAGGAGAGAGAGAACGAGCTCACCATAGCCGCCGGCACCGCGGAGTTTCGAACGCCGCCACCGGACCACCAGAGAGAGGTGAGTTCATTAACTCACTAGAGGAATGATTCTAGAATGATTATATGCAGTTTAGAACGTTTATTTAGTGACCCCGAAACCTTGTTCGTCGCTGCCCAGTTTCTGGGTAGAAGATGATGTTCGAGCGATCGAACTATTCTCGATCGATCGAGCTTGCCGTTTCCTCAATCGATCGAAGGGACTTCGATCGATCGAACTTAGTTTGACTTCAATCGATCGAGAGGACCTCAATCAATCAAAGCTTTCAGAACATGATTAATTCCTGTTGATTATAATATGAACTGTTTAGTTGATTAAATGTTGATCCATGCTTTTATGATACGATATTGTTAATTTAAGAGATAGTGCAACACTGTTGTGAGATGAACTGTTTTAACTGTTACATGATATTATTGCTGAACTGAATAGTAGAATGGAACACGACAGCATGTTAATAATTAGTAACGATAGATCTGATGAATACAGAGCATGTGGTATTTCCAGTATCTAGTGCATGAGCATTGCACAACATGTGATCAGCATGCATGGGATAATGTTATGTAGAGATAAGAGAATCTGATGAGAAATGGGATAGTGTTATGAAGAGATAAGAGAATCTGATGAGAAATGGGATAGTGTTATGACGAGATGAGAGAATATGATGAGAACCGGGAACTGTGCATCAGTATGGAAATGAGATATGTGACTTATATGGAATATGAGATATATGTACTTTGGATCCGTTGGATCAACGGCTGATGAGCCTGGTGGACGTGGGATGGTTAGAGTTCCTAGTGCGTCTCTCACTGTTGAAGACGTCCAGTGATGCATATGCACTGTTGAAGACGTCCAGTGTACCGTTGAAGACGTCCGGCTAGTGCTCTAATGTATTCTCAGCTGTAGACGACCAGTGGGGGTATACGCATCGTTGAAGACGTTCGATGTGTCGTTCTATCGTTTACAGATAGGTGGTACCGTGTAGACGACCAGTAACCCTATCAAGGGATTGTAGGACCTATTGCCTAGTCGGGTGATTCCGATTGGCATTACTGTATCGATGAATGGATGTCAGATTGGTATTATGGGATCGACGTATGGATACAGAAACGGATAGAGATATGAATATGAGTACGGACATGATGAGATAAAGGTTCAGTCGTGGATTCAGCGTCCCGACGTAAAGGTAGATGCATGGGTGGTTGCATGGTTACATGCTTGGATTTAGTGAATACGTGATGAGATATATTATACCATGATGTTTATCCTTGTCATTACTTAATATGATTCTTGTTATCGTTGAATTCATGTATAGTTTAATGAGACCTCTGCTATGTCCGTGAGTGACGTCATTGATAAGAGATTAACCGCATTTTAAGATGCTGAACAGTAACGGTGAGGAGTGTTGTTTAATGTACTCACTCAGCTTTGTATTCGAAGCTGATGGCGTTTGTGCCCTGGACATTCCAATGTCTAGAGCTTGGCAGGTAGTGAGGACGGGAGACTGATGTTTCGCCGGACGTGGAGCTAAAGGCTTGAAGACGAAGATGTGCTGCTTGTAATAGTTAGTTGGTATATCTTTTGTGCTGTTGTTAGTATTGTTATAGGCTTCAGACTCTAAGCCAGTTGTTGTAATAGATGTAGTAGACTTTTATAATTGGTACTTGGGCATATGCTGCTTCCAAACCTTTTATATTTCCGCTGTAGCCTCTGATTATGTTAATAAGATATGTTCTATGAATAGCATCCTCCCTATCGTGGTATTTGTTGGTTTGAGTAGATGACAATACGGTTATTCACCCGTCATTCCCTATGGACCCATAAAGGAAATTTATTTTTCCCTATTTATGCTGCTCCGGGGCGTGACAGCTTTGTTTTGATATCTCTTAGGACTCGTTTGGTAAAGTTTTTATAAAAATCATAATGTTGAAATTTTGGGAAAAACGCGTGTAAACTTGCAGGAATCACTTGAAATTGATCAAGATCCGACGTTTAATTGGTCCCCTAGTTCATCCTTCAAAATTTTAGGACGTTTGCACGAGGTATGAATTCTAAGCCTATGAATTATAGGAAATTCCATGTTTTAAATGTCGGACTTGATATTTTGGATCCGAGCAAAATTCATGTGTTAAGTAGGCCCGTTAATTGTGCATATGAAAATGCTATGAAAACAAGTGTATGTGATTATATGAGCATGCTATGTGTCTATATGTGGGTTGAAGGGGGTTTGGTGCACATTCATCCGGGGGGCAAGCTCCTCGATGTTGGAGGATTATAGTAGCGATGGCTACTGTGCATGGTTTGGGAGAAGGCCCAGCTAGGGCACTGTGCATGGTTTGGGAGAAGGTCTAGCCAGGGCACTGGATGAGTGGTAGGGAGAAGGCCCTCCACGGCATCAATTCCATCGTTTCATTAGCAGATGAACGCGTGCCACTCTCCGTAGAGACCATTTTGATGTGCTTTGATATGTTAAAGCATGAATTGTTACATAAGCATATGTTTAGAATTGTGCACTCAGCATATAGCTGAGCTGTGGATTTACCCCATTGCAGGTGAACGAAAGAAAGGAAAAAAGAAGCGTGAGGAATGAGACCGTGGGAGCGACGGGGATCCTTTTCTTGTATATGTTTTTGTTTTCAATTCCAAATATTGTAAAATGAAATTTTGAGAAGTTAGAACTATTAACTTCAACTAAAAAGATTTGGGATGGCTTAGAAGGTTGTAAAATGTCATGAAACTCTTGTGGTTATGTTGTAATGAATCCATGCGAGCTCATGGATTCGTGTTTTGAATGCTTAACTTGTCAAACTCGGATTTTGGGGAAGTGTAATGGAACTTTTATGTTTTAATCCAAACAAGCCTTAGCTTGTTCTGTCTTTTTTTCTTTTTTTTTTTTCTTTTTTTTTTTTTTTTTGTGGATTTTCATGTCTTAACGATGTTCTTGAAAGCCTACATAGATGGTGAAGTTTAAAATAATGTAAATATGTTTGGTGGAATGATAGGAGCGAAGGTTGTTTGATCCTTAACAAAATTCTGCATTGGACAGGATTCTGCTAAAGGGTTATTCGACCGGTCGAAGGTGGTCATTCGACCGGTCGAACTGACCCCTGCAAGGAATCTTTTTATACCCTTTTCGGAAATAATTTAAATATTTTGATCAGTTCCTAGGGTACCTTTGGGACCCCTTTCAACATAAATTCATCCGGTTCGATATATAATTACGTTTTCAATTTTATACGGATTTTACAACTCATAGGTAATGTTTTCCTAAAGTTTAATGCTCAATGTTGTTTTAAAGTTCTTTTCCGTTGCATATAGTTATTTAATAAATGGTTGAGCCTTGGGAGCGTGTCACGTGTCCTATTTCTACGCGAAGTGGGATGGATCGTGACAGTCCTACACTAAGAATCGACTGTGGATGCTCTTTGAACTTAAATAATTACAGAGATATAAAGCAAAATGTTCAGAAAAGTAATTAAATGGAAAAGTAATGAAATTGAAATGAAACTACTATCGTCTACAAAAAAAAAAAAAAAAAAAAAGAAGAAGAAAATAGTAACCTTTGCATATAAAACATGTTAATACTTCACAAAATCTAACCTGTTGAACATCTTTCACACAAATTTACTTTCCTTTTTATGGTCTCATGTTAATCATGATATGGTTTGGAATTTCAATTTTTTATTTGACTTGATTTAATTTATTTAATTTAATTTTTGGGAACCCCTGAACCTAAATTGAATAGAAGATACAAACTCACAGCAAAAAAGAAAAGAAAAAAAAAATAGAAGATACAAATATGAATACATACCTTGTACCTTTTTACATAAGAATTGAGAAACAAAGTGCGCATGAATAATGCAATATTTTTTAAATTCAAATTTAAAATATTTTGTCAGATATACTATATAACACTGCATGCCATATTATTAACCACTATCTTCATATGTGGTACAACTATTAAAGATATGAGAAGCATAACATTATTCTTTGTTACGATGTGTGCACAACCTTAACCAAATCCCCTGGTAGGCAGATCAAGATAGGGGGTGTTCTGTCCCCTTGGTTTTGAGTTCAAGACGTTAAATGGATAAATAAAAGGGATTTGGTCAGGGCCTTTGGTCTCTCTAAGGGAGGTCAGGGGGCATAACCCAAGGGATCGTACAAGCTAGTTGGAGAAATGGATCTCAAGATGGACAATATCTAACTTGGTGTGATCCTACTGCTAGTTTGCCTCTCTGATTTACCTGGTACGGCTATTGTGAGTTGGTGCATGTGTCAAAACAATAATAGGTACTGATCTCGAAGTCACAAATGACAGATTGAGGATCTATCCTCATATCCCCCCCCCCACCCACCCAAAAAAAAAAAAAAGGAAACAGAAAAAGAAAAGAAAAAACTAGTGTATATAGCCTTTCTCCACACAAATTTTACATCTCCCTTGTATTTTCAGTGGAAAAGAGAGAGTACACAGATTCCTCCAAGAGGGAAAACTATTAATTATAACGATTGTATAATCATATATGTCTTCATAAATTAAAGAGAAATCTATTGGATATATATATATATATATATATATGTATGTGTGTGTGTATGTGTGTGTGTTTTGGCCATGTTCAAAGGCTAATAAAAGTGGGACCCGCTTAGAATTTAAGTAGGGTCCTTGTGTATTTGTGTTCTCCTCCATGAGGAGATGAAGTTTGGATATTCACATGTCCAAAACTATTGATGGGTGAATAAGAAATTAATGCTCAAAGGTTGCCCCTTACAAGGAGTTGTTGAAATAAAAAAGGTTCACAAATTACCTTGTCCCCCATAGGAAAAATAGAAGAAGTCTTTAGTGTATTTATGAGGCTACTTCATGTTTTGGGTTTGGGCCCCAAGGGGTACCTAGTTTTGTGGAAGGGGGAGGACCTAAGGCCCTTTGGGTTTACTTCACACACGCACACATGCGCGCCGTCGTCCAGCTATGCTGGATCAGGGTTGTGGGTGCGGGTGCGCATAAAATATTTCTTTTTGGACCCCAAAACTTTCCAGAGTTGCAAAAGACCTTTGGAATTTCTTCACACTTAACATGTGACAGAAAGTGAAAGGTCCAAGAGTTACAGAACTCCAAAAGGTTGTTGTTACAACATTTGGAATTTCTGAACTGATTTAGAATTAATCCACAGATATCAATCCATTCTCTCCTCGGTTTATATATTGAGGTTCTTCTTCATTTGGAGATACACAAGAAATACAAAGTTCTTCTTCTTCCATATTTTTCTTCCTTGGTTTCCTGAGAGAGCACAAAGCATAGAAGTTCGTCAGAGCAGTTGTACTTTGTGCTTGTACTACTGTTAGAAGCCGCTGTATTCTGGGTGACAGACGTCGACGATTTCCTTAAAGCACATCCGGTGAGGCGGCGAATTTGTTTTAAGGAAAGTGTGAAATATCACAGGCCTCGGTTTGATAATTTTTCAGATTCTGCTTTCCTTTTGTTTATATTTTATGTTTCTATCCAAGTTTTATTTTTTCTATTTTTTCGATTATATCAATATAATTTTTTCAACAATCTTAAAACAGATTCATTTTATATATTTTAAAAACAAAACAGATTCAGGTTTGGAAAAACAGAATTACTTTTGAAAAACAGTAAAACAGTTTGGTTTGAGGAAAAAAAAATTGCTACTGAAATTCTCAATTTTTTCCCAAACGGTGCAGAATCAGGGAAAATACCATTAGACGAAAAGTGTGTAGAATCGCGTTTTGCTTGGGATTTTGAGAGCAAAATCTTAAACTTCCCTCGTTTTCCTAATATTTCTCTGAAAACAAATTCTGCACTTTTAAAATTTAAAGGAAAAAATATTAGATTAAATTTCTTTTCTCCTTTGATAATTTTTTCAGAAATGGCAAATGAGACTGAAAATACTGCTGCGAACCCTATTGCAACCGACGGTGCTACTAGCTCCAACACCATGGTGATTGGTTTGATCCCTATGAAGGTTCCCTTAATCCAAACGGTTCCTGTGAACCATGGGGAGAAACCAGAGAAATTCTAAGGCATGGATTTCAAGAGGTGGCAGCAAAAGATGTTGTCCTACCTTACCACCTTGAACCTTGTGAGGTTCTTGAAGGAAGAGGCTCCTGTGCCTAATGAAAATGAACTAAATCGGGAGATTGCCTTACAAGTAGCTTCTACCATTGATGCTTGGAAGCCCTCGAATTTTTTGTGCAGAAATTATGTTCTTAATGGCTTCCATGATACACTCTATAATCTGTATAGTGTCAAGACCACTGCTAAGGAACTATGGGAGTTCTTAGACAGAAAGTACAAAATCGAGGATGCTGGGTCTAAGAAATTTATAGTGGGGAGATTCCTCGACTACAAGATGGTGGACTCAAAGACTGTGATCAGTCAAGTTCAAGAGCTGCAAGTGATCTTGCATGAAATCCATGCTGAAGGGATGACCTTGAGCGAAACTTTTCAAGTTGCTGCTATAATTGAAAAGCTACCCCCTGCTTAGAAGGACTTCAAGAACTATTTGAAGCACAAGCGAAAGGAGATGAAGATTGAAGATCTCATCGGCAGGCTTCGAATAGAAGAAGATAACAAAGGGGATGACAGGAATTTGGAGAACTTTGGGGCCAAGGCTAATATGGTTGAGCATGGTCAAAGTTCACATGGGAAGAAGAAATTTCCTTCTAGCAAAGGGTCTAAATTAGGCCCACAAGGCGGCATCACCAAGAAATCGAAGTTCCAGTTTCAAGGAAAATGTTTCAACTGTGGAAAAACTAGACACCGTGCTTCTGAGTGTCGTCTACCACAAAAGAAAGTCAAGAAAAATCAAGAGGCTAATATGAAGGTAGATTATATTTCAAGGGATGTCTCTGACATTAATCTGTCTGCTGTGATCTCTGAAGTGAACTTGGTGGATTCAAACCCAAGGGAGTGGTGGATAGACACTAGTGCTACTCGCCACATATGCTCCGACAAAGCTATGTTCACTTTTTTCGAACCAATTACAAGTGGTGAGAAGATGTATATGGGAAATTCTACTTCCTTGGATGTTGAAGGTCAAGGGAAAATAATTCTGAAGACGACTTCAGGAAAGGAGCTGACTTTCAATAATGTCCTTTATGTACCGGAAATTCGTAAGAATTGGGTATCTGGATCTCTCCTAAGCAAGCATGGCTTCCGAATTGTCTTTAAGTCAGACAAGGTGGTGCTGACCAAAGCGGGAATATATGTGGGGAAGGGGTATATTGTTAGAGATATATACTAAAAGCCATGCTTTATGTAGTTGATTTATTTTTCATTTAATAAAATCAGTTAATCCATTTTTTATGAGAATCTGTGTGGGCAATGTTTGTATTATTTATAGTAGGTGGTTTGGTGTGTAGAGTTCGGCTTACACACGGAAGATCAGGCCATCAGATATTATAGAATGTAAGATTTTGATTTACAGTCTTAGATGGGATTGGACACACCATCAGTAGGACTGCAGCATGGTGTTGTAGTAGGTTTGTCTTGACTACAGAAAATGGTATAGTTTCAACTCACTATGCTGGTGCACTTTGTGTATTAAACATGACCGACTTGGGCAATTATCTTTGTACTGACTTATAAGATAATTAATACCTCATGACTATTATGAGTGCTTATGCTCTAAATCCTAAGTTAATTTCTAGACACGTACATTTGTTATTTACACTTTGAATCCTAAAAGGGTGAGGTCCTTAAATAGGTCAATATCTCATTGGATTGGGTGGCAATATTAATTGTGTGGTGGATATTAATTAATGATGGAATCCATGTCTCAATTTTGGGATTGATGATATCCCCTTGAGAAAGCTTATAAGTTTTGATTATGTCAAACCCTGCAGGTGGATTTTGTATCCAACATATCAGATAAGTTAAGCAGAGGATCTCAAGGAATTTTAAGAAATTAATTAAATATGATTGTCAGTATTTATATTTAATTAATGGATATCTGTAATCTTAACATGGGGAGATAATAAGCATTTAATAACATGGAGCTCAAAATATATTTTTGAGATAAGGGTAGGAGTGCAATTATAATTCTTTAGTGGTATGAATTATAATTTATGGAAGTAGGAATCTGATTCAGTTCGAATTAGGGTTTCCTAATTCCATAAGGAAGCCTATTCCTTATTGACTTCTTATGGTCCCTATCGTAGCCTATATATATGCTGCTTTGGCTCTCTCCTCAGTCAGCGTTTTTCTATATAGAGAATTATAACTCGGAATAGAAAGGAGAGCGTAAAAGAGGGAGAGCTGAAAACAGAAAGAATTTTGAAAGAGCCCACACTCAGTTCGATATTCTGGCAGCAAAGGAATACGGTAGAAGATCGTGAGCTGTTATCGAGCCCGTGTTCTCGATTCATCTACTACAGCAATCCGTTTTAGCAGTTTAAGGTAACCCTAGTTCCGCCCTTGTAGGGTTATCGTAGTTTTCACGTAATTTTTTTGCAGTACCAACTTATACGCGCTGTCAATGGATTCTGGGAACACAGTTTCCTAACATATATGTGATGGGATGTTCAAACTTAATGTAACGACTGTATTCCCAAAGATTAATAAAATGAGTACATCATCTATTTACTTGCTTGAGTCTTCCAATTTGTGGCATGGTAGACTAGGACATGTTAATTTTAATTCTTTGCGAAGATTAATTAAATTAAACCACATACCAAACTTTCATATTGACACAAGTTAGAAATGTGAAACTTGTGTTGAAGCAAAATTAATGAAGACTTCGTTTCAATCAGTTGAAAGAAGCACTGAACCATTAGGTCTAATTCACACTGATGTTTGTGATTTAAAAATGGTTCAATCTAGAGGTGGCAATAAGCATCTTATTACTTTTGTTGATGATTGCACTAAATACTGTTATGTGTATTTGCTAAAAAGTAAGGATGAAGCTTTGGATAAGTTCATTCTATACAAGACAGAGGTTGAGAATCAATTGGCAAAAAGATTAAGGTGTTAAGAAATGATAAAGGTGGTAAATATGTAGTACCGTATGGTGACTATTGTGCGCAAAATGGAATTATTCACCAAACCACTGCACCTTATTCGCCTCCATCAAATGGAGTTGCTGAAAGGAAAATGCGTACCTTAAAAAAAATGATGAATGCTATGTTAATCACTTCTGGATTGCCACAGAACTTGTGGGGGGAGGCAATTTTCTCTGCAAATTACATTTTAAACAAGGTATCTCGAAAGAAAGTTGATCAAATCCCGTATGAACAGTGGAATGGTCGAAAACCTTCCTATAAGTTCTTACGAATGTGGGGGTGTCTTGCAAAGGTTCTTGTACCTACTCCTAAGAAAGAGAGGATAGGTCCAAAAACTATTGATTGTTTATTTATTAGTTATGCACATAATAGTAGTGTGTATCAGTTTCTTGTACATAAATCTAAAAACCCAGATATACACAAGAACACGATCATGGAGTCTAGAAATGCGTCGTTCTCTGAGAATATATTTCCTTGTAAATAGGAATATAGTTCTAAAAAATGCACATTTGAGACTGTTGGGGAAAGTAGTAAAACCCAAGAAGAGAATGTTGATGTTGACCCTAGACGTGGGAAACGAGCTAGGACCTCAAAATCTTTTGGTCCAGACTTTCTAACTTATGTTATAGAAGGTGAGCCTCAGAGCTATAATGAAGCTATTAGATCACCAGATGGTCCATTATGGACAGAAGCAATCAAGAGTGAAATTGATTCTATCCTACAAAACCATACTTGGGAGCTGGTAGATCTTCCTCCTAGTTGTAAGCCGTTGGGTTATAAATGGATTTTTTTTAAAAAAATGAAGACGGATGGTACTATTGATAAGTATAAGGCAAGGCTTGTCATTAAAGGGTATAGACAAAAGGAGGGTCTAGACTACTTTGATACGTATTCTCCTGTTACGAGAATAACATCCATTCGCAGTTTTGTGAGATCTTAAAATACATCAAATGGATGTCAAAATTGCCTTTCTTAATGGAGATTTGAATGAATAAATCTATATGGAACAACCTGAAGGATTTCATGCTCCAGGGCAAGAAAATAAAGTGCGTAAGCTTGTCAAATCATTGTATGGCTTAAAGTAAGCTCCAAAATAATGGCATGAAAAATTTGATAAAGCTATACTCTCTAGTGGATTTAAAATCAATGAGTGTAATAAATGTGTTTATGTCAAAGACACGAATGAAGGCTATGTCATCTTATGTCTATATGTTGATGACATGCTCATAGTGGGTAGTAATGATAAGATCATTAAATCTACCAAGAAAATGTTGAATTCTAATTTTGACATGAAAGATATGGGACTTACTGATGTTATATTGGGCATCAAGATCTCTAGCTAATGGACTTGTTCTGTCACAGTCACATTATGTAGACAAGATTCTAAAGAAGTTCAACAAGTCTAACACAAGTGTAGCCAGGACGCCTGTGGACTTAAGTCTACACCTATCTAAGAATACTAGAGAGAGTGTTTCTCAACTAGAATATTCTCGAGTGATAGGAAGGTTTGACGTACATAATGAGTTGTACAAGGCCTGGCATTTCTTATTCAGTTAGTAGACTGAGTAGAGACATTAGTAATCCTAGTGCTGAACACTAGAAAAGGATAGTTAGGGTACTGCGGTACTTACGCTATACACGTGATCAGGGATTGCACTACATGCGATATCCAACTGTATTGGAAGGATACAGTGATGCAAACTCGATATCCGATATGAAAGATTCAAAATCTAGAAGTGGATATGTTTTCACGCTTGGTGGTGTAGCCGTGTCATGGAATTCTTCAAAACAAACTTGTATTGCTAGATCAATAATGGAATCTGAATTCATTGCTCTAGACAAGGAAGCTGAAAAGGCTGAATGGCTTCGCCATTTTGTAGAAGATATTCCTAGATGGTCAAAACCTATGTCAGCTATTTGCATACACTGTGATAGCCAATCTACTATTGGAAGGGCACAAAGTAATATGTATAATGGTAAGTCTAGACATATTTGTCGCAGACACAATACCGTTAAACAATTACTCTCAAGTGGGATTGTCACGATAGACTATGTAAAGTCAAAGGACAATATTGCGGATCCGCTAACCAAAGGGTTAAATCGAGAGTTAGTTAATAAATCATCTAGAGGAATGAGACTAAATCCTATGACATTACAAGGGACTGGAATGGAAACCCAACCTAGTTGACTGGAGATCCTAAGATCTAGGTTCAAAGGGACAACCTAATTTTATGTACCTTAAGAGAATCACTGAGAAGAAATGTTCTTCTGTCCATTTCTATGATACAACAGTGATAACTGCATAGTGTGAGGGTAAGCTTAGCTTTTAATAACTATATGCATTGGTATAACCAAGCGGAGTATAGCAGGTTACTCTAAATAAGTCAATTATGTGAATGTGAAGTGGGGCCGCTTCTAAAAGAATTTGAGAAAGGCAAAATTCTTTTATAAACATTCAGTGAACCAGGCGAGTGTTCAAGGCCAAAATGAACACAAGCGTAAGAACTAAACTATGTTTAGAAAGCTCCTGTGTGAGGTCTAGCTGTCGGTTGTTTACACTAACGGCAATCAGTTCAAGACTACACGTTCACTGGTCAGCCAGTAAATTTGATAGATTATCACAATGGAAGGTTCAAAGTCAACAACTACCTGTCCTATTGCAGGAGTGATCCGTTGTGCTCTCTCTTGTCGAGTCTATGCTGTCTCACATTTTGATTAATTTCATTCATGTGGGGAATTGTTAGATATATATATATATGTGTGTGTGTGTGTGTATGTGTGTGTGTTTTGGCCTTGTTCAAGGGCTAATAAAAGTGGGACCTACTTAGAGTTTAAGTGGGGTCTTTGTGGATTTGTGTTTTCCTCCATGAGGAGATGAAGTTTGGATATTCACATGTCCAAAACTATTGATGGGTGAATAAGAAATTAATGGTCAAAGGTTGCCCCTTACAAGGAGTTGTTGAAATGAAAAAGGTTCACAAATTGCCTTGTCCCACATAGGAAAAATAGAAGAAGTATTTAGTGTATTTATAAATCTACTTCATGTTTTGGGTTTGGGCCCCAAGGGGTACCTAGTTTTGTGGAAAGGGGAGGACCTAGGGCCCTTTGGGTTTACTCCACACGCGCGTGCCGGTGCCACCGTCCGACCGGCTGGGCCTGGCTACTCTCCTCTATCTATATATTGAGGTTCTTCTTTATTTGGAGATACACAAGAAATACAAAGTTCTTCTTCTTCTACTTCTTCCATATTTTTCTTCCTTGGTTTCTTGAGAGAGCACAAAGCATAGAAGTTCGCCAGAGCAGTTGTACTCTGTGCTCGTACTACTGTTAGAAGCCACTGTATCTTGGGAGACAGACATCGACGATATCCTTAAAGCACATCCGGTGAGGCGGCGAATCTGTTTTAAGGAAACTGTGAAATATCACAGGCCTCGGTTTGATAATTTTTCAGATTCTGCTTTCCTTTTGTTTATATTTTCTGTTTCTGTCCAAGTTTTATTTTTTCTGTTTTTCCGATTTTATCAATATAATTTTTCTAACAGTCTGTATGAAATATATCTGACCCCAAAAATTTTAAAATTCAATATAATTCAAATAAGTAAAAAAAATATCTATCACAACAAAAATTTTAGGGTAAATTGCATTTTGCACCCTCCAACTATACATGCTCGTCCAACTTTTTTGTGAAAAGGGACATTAAAAGCCAAATACAAGGGTATATTAGTCATCACAACCAAATAACAACCATTTTTTGGAGGGAATTGTGACCCAGTTTACCGCCCAATATATACACACACTATATACACAATTACATACTACTGGTGAGAGATATAACATTCTAAAAACAGAACAAAGAGAAAGGAAGAAAAGAAGAGGGCTTGAAAGGGAAAAACCAAAGCTGAAAATGTCAATGGCATTTCGAGACTGCAATTGTGGCAATATGACCAAGCTGAAGACGTCTTGGACAGAAAGAAATCCGCGTAGAAGGTTTCTAACATATGAAAGATCTCAGGTAAGTGGTAAAAGTTCATCAAAATTCACTGCAATTCATCATATGTATAAGCCTATATGTGAATCTTGGTTGTAGGGACATGGAGGTTGTGGATTTTTTCAATGGTATGACCCTCCTATGTGCCAGCGATCCAAAAGGGTTATACCAGGTCTCCTTAACCATATGAACAAGTTGGAACAGCAGGTGGTGTGTATACCAGAGAAAAGAAAAGGTGATGTGGGTGTTATTGATTGCCTCATGGATACTGATCATCAGGATTTGGAAGATGACTTCAAGTGGAAATCAGAATGGGAAAGGAGGAGAGATGATGTATCTCAAGTAAATGGGATGAAAAAAAGTTTGTCATTTTGATTTTACAAGTGTGTTGCTGTAAGTGGAAGTTTTTGTAATACCCAGGATGTATTTTGGTGTAGAACCAAACTTGGAATGTATTTTGGTATAAAACCTTATTTTGGAATGTATTTTGGTGTAGAACCAAACTTGAAGTAATGAAATCAGCTTTAGCAAAAACAACTTCATTACATATCAGCAATTCATTACAACCAAATGTGAAAAGCAACTTCATTACATATCAGCAATTTTGGTGTAGAACCAAATGTGAAAAGCAACTTCATTACATATCAGCAATTTTGGTGTAGAACCAAAGGTGAAAAAACAACTTGTGTATTGTGCCAACCAAAAGCAAAATCAACTTCATTACATATCATCAATTCATTACAAAAAAACCAAAAGAAACTTTTGCAAAAGATCCAACCTTGCCCACATATTAAAGTTTTGATTACAAACAAGCAAAGCAAAATAGACTATTTACTGGCCACATTTGAGACACTTAAACCACAACATAGGCCATCCCAAAAAAACAAAACCACACTAATCAGTCCACCTCACTTGGGTAAGGTAGGACTTCCATTGTTTCCCTGCCTTGTAGTACGCACCAATCTCCCCCTCCACATCAGTACCTCTCTCCCTTGCCCTATCTGATTACCTTGCCCTTGCCCTGTCTGATACCTTTCCCTTGCCCTGTTTGACTCCCTTGCCCATGCCCTGTTTGACTTCCTTGCCATGTTCTTGGTTGACTGCCTTGCCCTATTCCAAAGTGATTGCCTTGACTCCCTTGCCCTGTTGTTACTTGACTACCCTTGCCCTATTCCAAAGTGACTGCCTTGACTCCCATGCCCTGTTGTTGTTACTCCCTCTCTTGCCATATGTTCTAGCATTATGCCCAACCCTACCACACTTTTTACAAGTCATTGTTATTCCATGCTTTACCAGCTTGCGTTGAGTACTTGGCTCATCCACTTCTCTTCTTCTGACCTTCTTTGGCCTCCCAAGTCGCTTAAGATAAATTGGAGGTAAAACAGGTTCTAAACCTGTTGTTGGCCACATCTTGTATCCATTCATTGGTTGGATACTATTCTCATAAATCTTTGTGTAAGTCTCCTTTTTGTAGTTATAATGGACATAGTCTTCGGGGTTTTCACTTTTGCAAAGGATGGCTGCAATTCCATGACAGCAAGGAATTCCAGTGAGGTCCCATTTTCTGTAGCCACAGGAATACTGATCAAGACTAACCACATATTGAGCACCAGTTGAACACATAATCTGGAAGTTGTTATCCCCAGACCATGTAGGAATGCAGCCACCAGAATCAACCTTATTCTTTTCTAAGATTACTTGGATTGTTGGACATAGGGTACCTTCATGTTTCCTCATCTTCTCCTTCTCACTTGCATTATTTCCATCAACAATGATCTTATTGTTTCCAACATTGTTAGTATGAGTTTTTCTCTTGCCTCAATGATAAACCTATTGAAGGATTCATACAAATTGTTTAGAAGGATGTCACACTTTGGGTATGAGCTGAAATCGTAAGGAAACTGCGTTCCCAGAATCCGTTGACAGTGCGCATAAGTTGTTACTACAAAAAATTATGTGAAAGCTACAATAACCCTACAAGGGCGGAACTAGGGTTACCTTGAACTGCAAAAATGGATTACTTTAATAGACGAATCGAGAACACGGGCTCGATAACAGCTCACGATCTTCTACCGTATTCCTCTACTGCCAGAATATCGAACTAAGTGTGGGCTCTTTCGAAATCCTTTATGTTTTCTGCTCTCCCCTCTTTACATTCTGTTTTCTATTCCCAGTTATAATACTCTCTTTGATTGCTGTGATGATTCAATCTCGATTACTTTGATCCGACAAAGATGTGTTCATCAGGAGGACTAAACGATCTCCATTTGACTTGAATTTTTTACAACAGCTCCATCTCAACGTCAGGAACGTTGTGTAAAAAAAATTTAGCAACTTTCGATCAATATCGAGCAGTCCGACGTTCTTTAAGTGAGCGTTGTCCGACGCTAGAGATCTCCACTCCTATGTCTGATACGAACCCCGCCAATAATGTGACGAAACCCGTAACACGATTAATGTCTCGGACCGTTCTACTGTCAGATTCAATGGAAACCGCGACCCAACACCTATAACAGATGCGAACCTTGGTATAAAGGATGAAGATGCCACAATCAAGGATGGAACTCTCGATTGATAAGTCCAGGTATGAACGCCACAGAGTAAATCTGATAAGTTCGAATAGTTCTTCAAAGAACCAAAGAGAAAACTCTCACAATATTATTAATCATCAAAAACTGAATATTACAAACCCTAAACTGTTTAAATAGCTGAGGCTTATGGTTGGGCCCTATAAGCCTACGAAATATTATGGCCTAATATAATTCACCCCAAAACTAAAATAAAAACAAACTAACAATTATGAAAAGTTCCTAAGTTGGCATGCAAGCCTATAATTTATTCTAGAGCTTGAATCATGGACACCCAACCTTGTGGATCACTAGTATCCTCCTTTGGGCCACAAAGATATATTAGTCTCAATCCAAATTTGTTGAACCAGCCCATTGAGATTGTCCTTGAACCGTTTTGCTCGCGCTCTTGTAACTGGACCAATTGGCACGTGGTTCGGGTCCGCATTCCACCTTGTGCTGGCCACCATGTTCTCATCATTCCCCTCCCTTGAAAAGGATTTGTCCTCAAATCGTCACCTACATCAAAAGGAGATAAATCGACAACATTAAAAGTAGTACTAACATTATACTCACTAGGCAACTCTAGCTTGTAGGCATTATCATTGATGCGCTCAAGAACTTGAAAAGGACCATCGCCTCGGGGAAGCAATTTAGAACGCCTTTGTGCAGGAAATTTTTCTTTTCGCATGTGTACCCAAACCCAATCTCCGGGTTCAAAGATGATATTGCGTCGCCCTTTGTTAGCTTGCATCGCATATTGCTCCGTTCTTCGCTCAATATTGAGCCTTGCTTTCTCATGAATCTGCTTAACAAAATCTGCTTTCTTTTTGCCATCTAAATTAAAATGCTCAGTAACAGGTAAAGGAGATAAATCCAAAGGAGTTAAAGGATTAAAACCATACACAATTTCAAAGGGTGAAAATTTAGTAGCAGAATGGATAGTACGATTATAAGCAAACTCAACATGTGGTAAACATTCTTCCCATGTTTTGATGTTCTTTTTAATAATAGCCCTTAACAAAGTAGATAAAGTCTTATTTACTACTTCGGTTGGACCATCAGTTTGTGGATGACAAGTAGTAGAAAATAATAACTTAGTCCCCAACTTACACCACAAGGTCTTCCAAAAGTAACTCAAGAACTTAACATCTCTATCTGAAACAATGGTTCTAGGCATACCATGTAATCTCACAATCTCCTTAAAGAACAAATCAGCAACATGTGAAGCATCATCAGTTTTGTGACATGGAATAAAATGTGCCATCTTGAAAAATCTATCCACAACCACAAAAATTGAGTCTCGACCGTGTTTAGTCCTAGGTAAACCTAACACAAAATCCATTGAAATATCAATCCATGGTTCACTAGGAATTGGAAGAGGTGTGTATAAGCCATGGGGTTGTACTCTAGATTTCGCTCGCCTACATGTGACACATCTACCACAAATCCTCTCAACATCTTGTTTCATGTGTGGCCAATAGAAGTGTTCTTGCAAAACGGCTAATATTTTAACTACCCCAATTAACCCTCCCCCATGTGACTCCCTCACAAGCAACTCTCTCACAGAACAATTTGGAATGCACAATTTATTTTCTCGAAATAAAAACCCCTCATGCCTATAGAATTTATTATGGGTAATTTTTTCACAAGATTCAAACTCTTCACTAAAATCTAGGTCTAAAGGATATAATTCTTTAATATGCTCAAAACCAAGAATCTTAGCATCAAGAGTGGAGATTAGAATGTACCTTCGAGAAAGTGCATCGGCAATGATGTTCTCCTTACCTTGTTTATATCGAATGACGTATGGAAACGTCTCAATGAATTCAACCCATCGTGCATGTCGCTTGTTCAGCTTGTGTTGGACTTTAAGGTGCTTTAAAGACTCATGATCGGTGTGAATCACGAACTCTTTTGGCCACAAGTAATGCTGCCATGTCTCTAAAGCTCGAACCAATGCGTACATCTCTTTGTCATAAGTGGGATAGTTTAAGGCAGCCCCACTTAACTTCTCACTAAAATATGCAATTGGTCTTCCTTCTTGCATAAGCACGGCGCCAATACCTAATCCTGAAGCATCACATTCAATTTCAAAAGTTTTGGTAAAATTAGGTAAAGCAAGTAAAGGTGCATGAGTTAATTTTTCCTTGAGTAATTGAAATGCCTTCTCTTGCTCTTCCCCCCATTTGAATCCAACATTTTTCTTGATGACTTCTGTTATTGGTGCAGCTATACTACTGAAGTCTTTCACGAACCTCCTGTAAAAACTAGCAAGTCCATGAAATCTTCGCACATTACTTACACTAGATGGGCTTGGCCATTCTTGGATAGCACGAATCTTTTCTTCATCAACCTGTATTCCTTGTCCACACACAACAAAACCAAGAAACACAAGCTTATCGGTGCAAAAAGTACACTTCTTTAGGTTAGCAAACAACTCTTCCTTTCTAAGTACATCTAACACAAGTTTTAAATGATTCAAATGCTCTTCCAAGTTTTTATTATAAATAAGGATATCATCAAAATAAACAACCACAAATTTTTCAATGAAAGCACGCAAAACATGGTTCATCAATCTCATGAAAGTACTAGGAGCATTAGTTAATCCAAAAGGCATAACTAACCATTCATACAAACCATATTTGGTTTTAAAGGCAGTTTTCCATTCATCACCTTCCTTCATTCTAATTTGATGATACCCACTTTTCAAATCAATCTTAGAAAATATTCAAGAACCATGCAACTCATCTAACATATCATCTAAGCGAGGAATAGGGTGTCGATACTTTACCGTTATGTTGTTGACGGCTCGGCAATCAACGCACATTCTCCACGTCCCATCCTTCTTAGGAACCAAAATCACTTGAACGGCGCATGGACTCATACTTTCTCTTACGTACCCCTTTTCCATCAACTCACTGACCTATTTTTGTAGCTCCTTTGTCTCCTCGGGATTGCTTCTATAGGCTGGTATGTTTGGAATGGTAGCATCGGGCACGAAATCAATTTGATGTTCAATCCCTCGAATAGGGGGTAAACCATGTGGAATCTCCTCAGGAAAGACATCACCAAACTCCTGCAAAAGAGAAACAACAGAACTAGGCAAAGATGATTCAATTGGGTTAGTGTTTAAAAATGCCTCTTTGTACAAAAGTACAATCATAGGCTGATTTGAAAACAACGCTCGTTTGATCTCACTCTTTTTTGCATAAAAATTCGTTTGGTTTCCCTCTAATTTTCCCTCAATGGCTGCATTTTTCTTTTCTTTTCTCTCTCAATTTTCTCACTCTTTCTCTTTTGTTCACTCTCTTTCTTTTGATCACTCTCCTTTTGCAACCTCACTTGATCTTCATAAACTTGCTTCGGTGTCAAAGGCACTAAGGTGATTGTCCTTTGATTAAGTACGAATGAATATTTATTTGTGAAACCATCATGCTTAACACGTCGATCAAATTGCCATGGTATCCCTAACAACAAGTGTCCAGCTTGCATCGGAACCACATCACTCAAAACTTCATCTTCATATTTCCCAATACGAAAAGGAACTAATACTTGTTTAGTCACCCTTACTTCTCCACTATCATTGAGCCATTGCAATTTATATGGCCGTGGATGCTTGATTGTTGGCAGCCCTAATTTCTCCACCAGAGTTGTGCTAGCAACGTTAGTGCAACTCCCCCCCATCGATGATCACACTACACACCTTATCTTTGACATGACATCTCGTATGAAAAATGTTCTCCCGTTGCGCCTCATCATCTTCTTTAACTTGCATATTTAGAGCTCTCCTTGCCACTAACAAATCCCCTTGGGCAGCGTACTCTTCATCATCGGCATCCTCCAATGGTGGCACAGATTCGTTGTCATCTTCATCTTCAGTTTCAATCTCACTATTATCTCGTAACACCATAACTCTCTTGTTCGGACATTAGCTAGCTATGTGTCCCCTACCTTGGCACTTAAAACACTTAATATCACGGTTCCGAGAAGTAGACGAATCGGATTTAACTTGATTTCCATGGCTGGCCACCTCTTGTTTTTGCTCAGTTTTTGGCCTCACCAAAGGCTGCTTCTCATCTCTTTTCCAATTATTTGGTTTCCAAGCGGATGCATTGGAATTTTGGCTTGGATTTTGGCTTGGACGTGTGCTGCTGCCCCTCCTCTTGAGTTGATTCTCAATTTTAATAGCCATGTGTACCATATCCTCCAATTCAACATAGTGTTGCAATTCCACTGCATTGGCAATTTCCCGATTCAACCCAACTAAGAATCTAGCCATTGTAGCCTCTCGATCTTCCTCTACATTCGCTCGAATCATAGCAACTTCCATCTCCTTATAATATTCTTCTACACTCCTATTACCTTGCCTCAAACTTTGCAACCTGTTATACAACTCCCGATAGTAGTAGCTTGGAATGAACCGCTTCCTCATAATAGTTTTCATCTCCTCCCATGTCTCTATTGGATGCTCCCTATTTCTCCTCCTATTTAGTACTAATTGATCCCACCAAATAATAGCATAATCGGAAAATTCAATGGTAGCAAGTTTTACTTTCTTAATCTCGGAGTAATTATGGCAATCGAATACTAATTCCACCTTCTTCTCCCATTCAAGATATGCTTCCGGATCAGTCTTTCCTTGAAACGAAGGAATCTTCATCTTAATACTACCCAAATTATTATCTTCTCGATTCCTAGCTTCTCTAAACCTAACTTCTCTGCCCCGACCGCAATATCTCCTATGATTATCTATTGACTCCCATTCATTTTCTTCATCAAAGTCTTCCCCAAAATAATCCCCTCTTTGTACATTATGAACATTTTGTTGTTGCCTCTGTGGTGTACCCTTTTCAGCTCTATCCAATCTCTCATGTATCGGTTCCAATTCTGCCCTCATCATCTGCCTCATCTCCCCCACTAAAGCTTGCATTTGTAGATTCGTAACAACCGGCTGTTGAGCCTCTTCATTTGTGACTTTTCCCTGATCTTGAGCCATAATCCCTGCAAGAATGGATTAGAAATAGAACAGATCCTCACTACACTCCCTCACGTGTTTCACTCAAGAATATGTGATTCACTCGTGTTTACACTCAAAAATCAAGTCGGCTTTTACCCTCTTATGTGCTCACCACTCCTGCCTTTTTCCACTCGTAGTAATTCTCACTTAGTTCTTATGAAACTGATCAAACAGTGACCAGAATTTCTCAGTAACAATCCACACCCAAACTAGACCAATAAAATTTGGAAGTTGAAAGCACGACTAAAAACGAACGCGGATGGCTAGGTTTTCAAAAGCACAAAAAAATGGAATTTTCGGATTTTTTTTTTCACACTATGGAGTAAGGTCAGATTTGGACTCCTTAGACCCCCAATATGGTAAAACAAAAATAAAATTTTAAGCCGAGTTTTTGTACTATTTTTTTTTTTTATCATGGCTTACCGATCTCTTCTCTTCTCTTCTTTTCTTCTCTTTTTTTTTCTCTTTTTTTTTTGAATTATTAGACAGACTTCACAGTTCACGTATCTGATTCAGAAACCCTAATTCTCGAGAAGGAATAAACCACAATAACAACGATCACGAGAATGAACAAACACGAAGTAACAAGAGCAAATCACAAATCAGATTCGCAAACCCTAAACACAAAATTCCTGATTGTAATCGAAGACCCTTTGTTTTTTTTTTTTTTGATACGGTTCAGAAACGAGAACGAACAGAAACAAAAACGAATAAGAACAGAACCAGAAGAAACGAATAAGAACAGAAACGAAAAGATATGATAAACCTGAGACTAGAACTGTGCTCTGATACCAATTGATACGAAACCCGCCAATAATGTGACGAAACCCGTAACACGATTAATGTCTCGGACCGTTCTACTGTCAGATTCAATGGAAACCGCGACCCAACACCTATAACAGATGCGAACCTTGGTATAAAGGATGAAGACGCCACAATCAAGGATGGAACTCTCGATTGATAAGTCCAGGTATGAACGCCACAGAGTAAATCTGATAAGTTCGAATAGTTCTTCAAAGAACCAAAGAGAAAACTCTCACAATATTATTAATCATCAAAAACTGAATATTACAAACCCTAAACTGTTTAAATAGCTGAGGCTTATGGTTGGGCCCTATAAGCCTACGAAATATTATGGCCTAATATAATTCACCCCAAAACTAAAATAAAAACAAACTAACAATTATGAAAAGTTCCTAAGTTGGCATGCAAGCCTATAATTTATTCTAGAGCTTGAATCATGGACACCCAACCTTGTGGATCACTAGTATCCTCCTTTGGGCCACAAAGATATATTAGTCTCAATCCAAATTTGTTGAACCAGCCCATTGAGATTGTCCTTGAACCGTTTTGCTCGCGCCCTTGTAACTGGACCAATTGGCACGTGGTTCGGGTCCGCATTCCACCTTGTGCTGGCCACCATGTTCTCATCAATGTCTCTTGAATACTCATGGAGACTTGGGTTTGGTGGAAACCCTTCTAGGAGAAAGCTAGGAGGTCAAGGGAAGCTTAGAATGTGAAATCACGCAACCTGAGAAAAGAGCCAAGGCAGCATATATATAGGCTACGATAGGGACCATACGAAGTCAATAAGGAATAGGCTTCCTTATAAAATTAGGAAGCCCTAATTCGAACTGAATCAGATTCCTATTTCCATAAATTATAATTCATACCACTAAAGAATTATAATTGCACTCCTACCATTATCTCAAAAAATATTTCGAGCTCCATGTTATTAAATGCTTATTATCTCCCCATGTTAAGATTCAGATATCCGTTAATTAAATATAATTACTGACAACCATATTTAATTAATCTCTTAAAATTCTTTGAGATCATCTGCTTAACTTATCTGTTATGTCGGATACAAAATCCACCTGCAGGGTTTGACATAATCAAAACTTATAAGCTTCCTCAAGGGGATATCATCAATCCCAAAATTGAGACATGGATTCCATCATTAATTAACATCCACCACACAAGTAATATTGTCACTCAATCCAATGAGATATTGACCCATTTAATGATCTCACCTTTTTAGGGATCAAAGCATAAATATCAAACGTACGTGTCTATAAATTAACTTAAGATTTAGAGCATAAGCACTCATAATAGCCATGAGGTATTAATTATCTTATAAGTCAGTACAAAGATAATTGCCCAAGTCGGTCATGTTTAATACACAAAGTGTACCAGCATAGTGAGTTGAAACTATACCATTTTCCGTCGTCAAGACAAACCAACTTCATCACCATGTTGCAGTCCTACCGATGGTGTCTCCAATCCCATCTAAGACTGTAAACCAAAATCTTACATTCTACAAAATCCGATGGTCTGATCTTTCGTGTGTAAGCCGAACTCTACACACCAAACCACCTACTATGTACAATAAGAGACACACATGCACCATATTAAATAAACAATATAATGCAAACATTGCCCACACAGATTCTCATAAAAATGGAATAACTGATATTATTAAATGAATAATAAATCGATTACATAAAGCATGGCTTTTAGTATACATCCCTAACAGAAATGTGACCTGGTCCAAGTAGATGGCTCTTCTTTGCTAACCATTCAAATGCAGCTGGATCCATCTTCTTGATCTCCCTCATTTGTTCATAAAAAAATGGAACAGTTGTTGCATTGACAGCATTCCACATTACATCCTTCAATGCCTTCCCTTTAAAGTTTCCAATGTCTTTGAAGTTGACATATAAATGCCTTACACAAAACCTATTGTCTACATCAGGGAGAATATCGTGGAAAGTTGGAATTAATCCCTATGATAACATATCAGAATAAAATGTAAGCAACACAATAAACCAAATTGCCAAACATATAAGAATAAAATGTAATCAATCCCTATTGTAAATACCTTTTTGCTTATCTGAAATGAAAATCTAACCATGCTGGTTAACTATCCCAATGTCATCAACAAGAACCTCAATAAACCAGGTCCAACCACTCTTTGTTTCACTCTCAACTAGTGCATATGCTATTGGAAAAGTAGAGTTGTTTGCATCAACTCCAATTGCACTCAACAACTGACCACCATGTGGTCCCTTGAGATGGCAGCCATCCAAACCAACCACAGGCCTACATCCTGCTAAAAAACCTGCCTTACATGCACCATGACATATATACAACCTTTCAAATCTTGGTTTACCTTCTATATTATCTCTTCTTACTTTCAATTTTGCAATTGTGCCTGGATTGGTCCTCCTCAATTTTTCACAATAATCCCAGAGTTTATGTCACACCCCAACCCGGCCTAAGCGGATTAGGACGTATGACAACGCCATTAAGGCTACTAATCTCGATTATTAATATTCCAAAACTATTCATACACCTAGTTTGGAAAGCATTTCATCTTTGAAGCTTAAAGGTAAAGGTACCCCTTTGTCAAATTAAAAGTTAAAAATATTAAAATTTAAAACATCACATTCTTCAGCAATCTTTAAAAAATTCGCCAGAATTGCTTTGTATGTTCAACCAAAACCTGCTGTAATTAATCTAACACTTGTAACCATATTTCTAAGCATATACCATTCTTTATACATATCCACCACTAAAATCCTTATAAGTTTAGAATTTGCATTCATTCCAACTTACATCAAAACTACTCTTAGTAGAGTTTCATAACATAACTTACACGTTCCAAATTTCCAACAGGTAAGTTGGAACTTACAAAACAAGAGTTTAGTTTAGTCTTTACAAAACTTCAAGTTAGACGAAATTGACTAAACTCCTTATAACAATACATTCATACTACTATGATCAAACTAACATAGTTTCATACCAAAAATATTTACATAAGTTCCAAGTTCGAATTTAGTAAAAGATGTATAACTTAAGCTCCAACCCCGTAAGTCCCAAATTCGCACTCATTTCCTTTCCGCTTGTCCTCCGGTACCTGCGATGGTTTTTACAACACCACCAAAAAGAATAATATCTAAGCCAATGCTTAGTGAATGCAATAATCATAAAGATGGAATTTAAACATGTTTTCAACACTAGCTATGCTCATTCATGAAATTAACGATCTCCGGGCAATCCATGTAATTTAGCCACCACCTCCCGGACCCTTTATTCCGGACATCCACTCAAGATGATTTCGCATATAGCGACCACTCTGTGACCCGTAGTCACCTCACTTTTCCATTGTGGTCGTCACCACTACCTCTCCGTAAGAGGTTTAACTGTCCCTACGGACTAAATATACATGGTGGCAATTACATGATTCCCATTGACCCACATAAGCATATAATCACTTCAACATGTGAACACAATAGTTTCATCACAATTACTCATTCATAAACATAGTAATTCTATGAAAAGCAAAATCCCGTAACTCACTGAAAACTGCCAAAAACTGCTATTAGATGACATTTTCAGGAAAAACTTACAACACGAAAAAGTTTCGTATGGACGTTTCGGGTCAGATACCGCGAAACTTCGCAATTTAACACTGTTTACTATGCGTATTTCTGATTTTACAAAAACTAGGCAGCTTGTTGGGTTTAAGAATCTAACTTCCAAAATTTCAATTTTACCAAGTTCTTGCTTTCACCCACATGCTCTCTAACTCAATTAAATCATAAAACATACATCATATTTAAACATCCCAAACTTAGGATTAAACCACTCACCTTAACAAATTTCTTCTAATTGATCTCTAAGAAGTTGATTTCTAGCATCAAGCAACCCAAACCCACTTCAAGTATGAATCCTACAAGTTTATTATGAACTTCCATGGATTATCCCCAAATTGGTCAAGAACAAACTATCATGAATCTCAATAAAAATTATATCCAAGTGAAGATCTTACCTCCTAGATGCCAAATATATCTTCAATTTGAATCCTAAGAGCCAATTGCTAGATGAATCTTCAAGAAAATAGCCCCAAACCCTTGAGTTCTTTCTTTCTCTCCTTTCTCTCCTTTCTCTCTCCAACTCACTATCAAAATGTATTTTGACTCCTAATGAGTCATATGCATATCTCATTTAGGAGATAAGCATTAACTTAGGTATATTACATTTACCTCCCCAAACTTTTGTAAGTTCTTATTATGAAAACCCAAACATTCCATTAATTATCAAAACTAAATTATAAGTATTTGTCTAAGTCTCGTAGGGTCCCAAACGTGGTCCCATATAATTCCATAAAGTTGCTAATTACTCTACTAGTTATGAACTGTGTCCATTTACGCTCTTACTTGGCTACCCAAACTGGTAACCAAACTAAACAATATAATATTAAAACATTATAGGCATGTAACATATAATCATTTAAGCACATAATTGTATTAAATAAATCACAACCCTTCACTGGGTCCCACTTTCAATTCTAGTACCATCCGTAATGGCACTTTCACTGTGTTCCCTTCCGAACACCCAAAATTTAAGTTAAGTCTGTAACTTAACCTTACGACCAAATATAGATTAATTAATACTAAACATTTATTTAGCACTAAATTAAATATTTTTCGGGCGAGGATATTACATTCTCCCCTCCTTCAAGAAGTTTGTCCCCAAACTTTTCTTACCTTTCAATTTAGAACAAGTGAGGATACTTCTCCTTGATTTCATCTTCTCTTTCCCAAGTTGCTTCCTCAACTGAATGGTTTCGCCACAATACCATAACCAGCGGAATCACCTTGGTTCTGAGAACTTGCTCTTTCCGATCCAATATTTGTACTGGATGCTCAACATACGTTAAATTCTCTCTAATCTGCAATGGTTCCGGTTCCGGTATAACAAGTGCATCTTTGACACATCTCCGGAGCATTGAAACGTGAAACACATTATGAATATTCGCCAACTCGTGTGGTAATTCCAGTCTATAAGCCAAAAGACCAATCTTTTCAACAATTTCATACGGTCCCACATATCTCGGATTTAACTTTCCTCTCTTTCCAAATCGAATTATACCTTTTGAAGGCGACACCTTCAAAAATACGTACTCTCCAACTTCAAAATCCAATGGCCTTCTACCTGTATCTGCGTAACTTTTATAGCGACTCTGAGCCAATTGTATTCGTTTCTGAATTAACTTTATTTTCTCTGTAGTAATCTGTACTATCTCTGGACCTAAAAGTTGCCTTTCTCCAACTTCTGTCCAACACACCGGTGATCTACATTTTCGGCCATACAATGCCTCGTAAGGCGCCATTCCAATACTCGTTTGAAAACTGTTATTATAAGCAAATTCTATCAACGGTAAATGCGTTTCCCAATCAGCTTTAAAATCTAACACACAAACACGAAGCATATCCTCCAAAATCTGTATCACTCGCTCGGACTGACCGTCTGTCTGAGGATGAAATGCCGTGCTAAAATGCAAAGCTGTTCCCATTGCCTTCTGAAATCCTTTCCAAAACCTCGATGTAAAACGTGTGTCCCGGTCCGACACAATAGAAACCGGTACTCCGTGGAGTCTAACAATTTCATCAACATACAGCTGAGCCAATGCTATAGGATCCGTGGTCCTGATTGGTAAAAAATGCGCTGACTTCGTCAAACGGTCAACAATTACCCAAATACTGTCATTGGACTTCCGAGTTCTTGGTAATGCCGTCACAAAATCCATAGTTATATTCTCCCATTTCCATTCTGGTATTGGTAAAGGTTGTAATAACCCTGCGGGTCGTTGATGTTCCGCCTTTACCCTCTGGCAAGTCAAACATTTAGCTACGAATTCTGCAACTTCTCTTTTCATTCCACTCCACCAATACACCAATCGTAAATCTCTATACATTTTCGTACTCCCCGGATGTGCTGAATATCTCGTACTGTGAGCTTCCTCTAAAATCATTTCTTTCATTTCTTTAATATTGGGAACACACAACCGGTTAATATACCTTACTACATTATCTTGAAAACTGAACTCCGGATATTTACCCTCAGGTAATTCATCAACCACTTTCTTTAGAAACGGATCACGTAACTGATTTGTCTTGATTTCATCTATCAAACTCGGTTGTGCCACGATTGCTGACATCAATCCACCCTCAAGTCTAGGAATTACTTCAAGATCTAAACGTTCAAATTCTTTTACCAACTGTTCTTGATTCGTCAAACCTCCCACTTGACTATTCGATGATTTTCGACTCAAAGCGTCTGCGACCACATTAGCTTTTCCCGGATGATACTGGATATTCAAATCATAGTCTTTCATCAATTCTAACCACCTTCTTTGTCGCATATTCAATTCTTTCTGAGTAAACAAATATTTCAAACTCTTGTGATCAGTGAAAATCTCACAAGTCTCCCCGTACAGGTAATGCCGCCAAATCTTTAAAGCAAAGATTACCGCAGCTAATTCTAGATCATGGGTTGGGTAATTTTTCTCATGAAGTTTCAGTTGTCGTGAAGCATAAGCAATCACCTTGTCCCCTTGCATCAATACACATCCCAATCCCTGATAAGAAGCATCACTGTAAATTATATACCCTCCAGTACCTGACGGAATCGCAAGGATTGGGGCTGTTACTAACCTTTTCTTCAATTCTAAGAAACTTTCTTCACATTCTTTGTTCCATTCAAATGATACATCTTTCCTTGTTAATCGTGTCATAGGAGCTGCGATCGTAGAAAAGTCTTGAACAAACTTTCTATAGTAACCCGCTAGTCCTAAGAAACTTCGAATTTCAGTTACATTCATCGGCCTTGACCAATTCATCACTGTTTCAATCTTTTGAGGATCCACAGAAACCCCGTCTTTTGAAATTACATGTCCCAGAAATGTTACATTTGAAAGCCAAAACTCACTTTTCTTGAACTTACCAAATAATTTCTTTTCACGCAGTCTTTCCAAAACTAACCTCAAATGTCGTTCATGTTCCTCCGAACTCTTTGAATAAATCAATATGTCATCAATAAACACAATCACAAACTCATCTAAATATGTCTTAAACACCCTATTCATTAAGTCCATAAAAGCGGCTGGCGCATTAGTAACTCCGAACGGCATTACTAGAAATTCATAATGCCCGTACCGAGTCCTAAAGGCTGTCTTCTCCACGTCCTCTGTCCTAACTTTCAATTGGTGATACCCCGATCTCAGATCAATCTTAGAAAATACTTGTGCCCCCTGTAGTTGGTCAAATAAATCATCAATTCGTGGTAACGGATACTTGTTCTTAATGGTTACCTTGTTCAACTCTCGATAATCTATACACATTCTCATAGTTCCGTCTTTCTTCTTTACAAACAATACTGGTGCACCCCAAGGTGACACACTGGGTTTGATGAAACCTTTACCTAGCAATTCCTGCAACTGTGTTTTCAACTCTTTCAATTCAACTGGTGCCATTCTGTACGGTTGTCGCGATATTGGTTGAGTTCCCGGCATCACATCAATACCAAATTCAATCTCCCTTTCTATTAAGACACTGGGTAACTCCTCTGGAAATACATCTGAAAATTCCTTGACTATTGGCACATCTTCTAACTTCACACCAGTACCTTGGGAATCGAGAACACTACACAAGAAACCTTTACACCCCTTTTTCAACAATCGACGGGCTTCAATGGCTGAAACTATATATGGTGGCGATACTACACCCGTTCCTTGAAAACAAATCTCATCATCACCGGTTACTTGAAAACTTACTCTCTTGTTCTCACAATCAATAGAAGCGTGATTCTTGGATAACCAATCCATCCCCAAAATGACATCAAAATGTTGAATCACAAGTGGTACTAGATCTACCGTTAAGGTTCTATCACTAAACCTGATATCACAATCTCTATAAACACATGAGCTTATCATCGAAGGCCCCAACGGAATAGCAACAGACAAATCAAAATCCAAAAATTCTAATGGAACCGTCATGTGTCTAGCAAATTGATGCGATACAAACGAATGTGTTGAACCCGAGTCCATAAGTACATTGGCAGGTTGAGAACAAATGGTGACTATACCAGATATTACCGTGTCGGCTGAAGCGGTCTCCCCAGGCCTGAGCTGAAATGATCTTCCTTGTCGTTGCTCGCGTCCTTGGGGTGGCTGGGATTGTTGTTGTCGTTGTTGTTGTTGTTGTTGCTGCGGTTGTTGTGCCGGTCTTCCTCCTGTGTTGTAACTTGAACCACCTTGCCTTGGTTTGGGACAATCCCGAACCTTATGTGTTAAGTCCCCACAATTAAAGCAACCCCCTCCTGGCCTACCTTGACTCGTAGTACCTTGCCTTGGATTCGGACAGTTTCTTGCAATGTGACCAAGTTGCTTGCAGTTATTACAAACTGTTGACAACATATAACAAACTCCCCAATGATTCTTTCCACATGTGTTGCACTTTGGCTTGTTCTCATTCAATCCTCTACTACTTCCTGATGAACTCCCAATGTTTTGTCGTTTAACTCCTTGGAATTGATTCAAATTTCCACCTTGTCGTTTACCTTGTTGTTGACTTGCTACCAATTCACCCATTCCTTGTTCTGCGATCAAAGCTACATCTAAAACTTCCGCAAACGTGTTCAATCGTAGTATATCTACTCTTCCTCGGATATCCCTTCGAAGTCCTCTTTCAAACTTTCTTGCCCTCTGAAATTCATCGGGAATCATTCCCTCGGCAAACCGTGCTAAACTTGTAAACTTAGTAGAATATTCATTCACAGACATACTTCCTTGTTGTAAATTCATGAAGTCTTGGGTCATTTGAACGTACATCGATGGCGGGAAGTATTGCCTGCGGAATGCTTCAGTAAATTGTTTCCAAGTTGTTGGTACCCCTTGCCTTAGCATCGACCTCCACCAATTTTGTGCCTCTTCTTTCAAGGTATCGGCTGCACACATAATTTTCTGAGTGTCGTCGCATTCAACAATTCGGAATATCCTTTCCATATCCATTAACCAAAAGTCAGCCTTCATCGGATTCGGTTCGCCCTCATAGATTGTCGGTTTCTTTTTGTAAAATTGTTCAGCGACTGAAGAGCCTCTTCTGGTATCCAGATTTCTCTGCCTTTCTTCCACAGTTCGAGTTTCAGCGACCCTTACCAGTCCTTCCAAAACCCGTTCAACCCTTTCCAATTGTGTAGAAGTTTGTCGTTCACCTCCGGTTTGTGAAACATCATCAGACATGTTTGCCTGACCACCAACACACATGTATACATACCCGTTATGCATGCTAAACAACTTTAAAGCATGCTAAATTAAACGTGTATACACATTTAAACATTAATATAACATGTTATACGCAACTCCCTCGTCGCATTTCTCGTCGCACGTCCCCAAAGGCTCTAACCTATTGCTCTGATACCAAAATTTGTCACACCCCAACCCGGCCTAAGCGGATTAGGACGTATGACAACGCCATTAAGGCTACTAATCTCGATTATTAATATTCCAAAACTATTCATACACCTAGTTTGGAAAGCATTTCATCTTTGAAGCTTAAAGGTAAAGGTACCCTTTTGTCAAATTAAAAGTTAAAAATATTAAAATTTAAAACATCACATTCTTCAGCAATCTTTAAAAAATTCGCCAGAATTGCTTTGTATGTTCAACCAAAACCTGCTGTAATTAATCTAACACTTGTAACCATATTTCTAAGCATATACCATTCTTTATACATATCCACCACTAAAATCCTTATAAGTTTAGAATTTGCATTCATTCCAACTTACATCAAAACTACTCTTAGTAGAGTTTCATAACATAACTTACACGTTCCAAATTTCCAACAGGTAAGTTGGAACTTACAAAACAAGAGTTTAGTTTAGTCTTTACAAAACTTCAAGTTAGACGAAATTGACTAAACTCCTTATAACAATACATTCATACTACTATGATCAAACTAACATAGTTTCATACCAAAAATATTTACATAAGTTCCAAGTTCGAATTTAGTAAAAGATGTATAACTTAAGCTCCAACCCCGTAAGTCCCAAATTCGCACTCATTTCCTTTCCGCTTGTCCTCCGGTACCTGCGATGGTTTTACAACACCACCAAAAAGAATAATATCTAAGCCAATGCTTAGTGAATGCAATAATCATAAAGATGGAATTTAAACATGTTTTCAACACTAGCTATGCTCATTCATGAAATTAACGATCTCCGGGCAATCCATTTAATTTAGCCACCACCTCCCGGACCCTTTATTCCGGACATCCACTCAAGATGATTTCGCATATAGCGACCACTCTGTGACCCGTAGTCACCTCACTTTTCCATTGTGGTCGTCACCACTACCTCTCCGTAAGAGGTTTAACTGTCCCTACGGACTAAATATACATGGTGGCAATTACATGATTCCCATTGACCCACATAAGCATATAATCACTTCAACATGTGAACACAATATTTTCATCACAATTACTCATTCATAAACATAGTAATTCTATGAAAAGCAAAATCCCGTAACTCACTGAAAACTGCCAAAAACTGCTATTAGATGACATTTTCAGGAAAAACTTACAACACGAAAAAGTTTCGTATGGACGTTTCGGGTCAGATACCGCGAAACTTCGCAATTTAACACTGTTTACTATGCGTATTTCTGATTTTACAAAAACTAGGCAGCTTGTTGGGTTTAAGAATCTAACTTCCAAAATTTCAATTTTACCAAGTTCTTGCTTTCACCCACATGCTCTCTAACTCAATTAAATCATAAAACATACATCATATTTAAACATCCCAAACTTAGGATTAAACCACTCACCTTAACAAATTTCTTCTAATTGATCTCTAAGAAGTTGATTTCTAGCATCAAGCAACCCAAACCCATTTCAAGTATGAATCCTACAAGTTTATTATGAACTTCCATGGATTATCCCCAAATTGGTCAAGAACAAACTATCATGAATCTCAATAAAAATTATATCCAAGTGAAGATCTTACCTCCTAGATGCCAAATATATCTTCAATTTGAATCCTAAGAGCCAATTGCTAGATGAATCTTCAAGAAAATAGCCCCAAACCCTTGAGTTCTTTCTTTCTCTCCTTTCTCTCTCCAACTCACTGTCAAAATGTATTTTGACTCCTAATGAGTCATATGCATATCTCATTTAGGAGATAAGCATTAACTTAGGTATATTACATTTACCTCCCCAAACTTTTGTAAGTTCTTATTATGAAAACCCAAACATTCCATTAATTATCAAAACTAAATTATAAGTATTTTTCTAAGTCTCGTAGGGTCCCAAACGTGGTCCCATATAATTCCATAAAGTTGCTAATTACTCTACTAGTTATGAACTGTGTCCATTTACGCTCTTACTTGGCTACCCAAACTGGTAACCAAACTAAACAATATAATATTAAAACATTATAGGCATGTAACATACAATCATTTAAGCACATAATTGTATTAAATAAATCACAACCCTTCACTGGGTCCCACTTTCAATTCTAGTACCATCCGTAATGGCACTTTCACTGTGTTCCCTTCCGAACACCCAAAATTTAAGTTAAGTCTGTAACTTAACCTTACGACCAAATATAGATTAATTAATACTAAACATTTATTTAGCACTAAATTAAATATTTTTCGGGCGAGGATATTACAGTTTACTATATTGGTCTTCATGTGATCCCTCAATCAACAACTTTGCTTTTCGTTTTGCTCTATATAACTGATCCTTAGAAACACCAACTATATAGTCTTGTCTCACTGTTTGCCTAAAGGACTCTATAGGCCATTCAGGATTGGATCGTATCGTCTCAACATACTTTTTCGAAAGCCAAGTAGACTTCACATTTCTGTTGTAGAATTCCCTGCCACAATTATATTCATCCCTAAATGTCTTAATCAGCATTGTTTGTCAAACTAACTACTCGAGTCTCTAGATATGAAGTCATGTTGGAAGAAGAAAATGAAAGGAATGCTTTTTCACTAAAAATATATTATAAAGATCCTAATTATGAAATAGATGCTGCAGAAATAGTAGGGAAAGAGACTTTTACATGCAAAAGTCTTGTGAATAAAAATATCTCTGCTGAGTCATATAAATCTAAAGGATCATTCAAGAAATATTCATTCGATGTTTATAAACTTGATGAAATTTTTGATCATTTATTTGAAGGAAAATAATCAAATTGTTTGATGAGACAAAATTACCTTCTAGTGATGAGTTAAAAGGTAAAAAATATTACAAGTGGCATAATTCATGGACTCATTCAACTAATAATTATATTATTTTTCGAGACACAATTCAAGACTTGATCAAGAAATGGGAAGTTGAAGTTCCCTGAAAAACAAATGGGGGTTGACGAGGATCTATTCCCAGCAGTGCAAGAAGTCTCCATTAATGTCCATAACATTTTTCTCAAAACTCTGGTCAAAGAAAGGAAAACTGCAAAGGAAGACGACCAAAAGAAAAGGCTTGAAGAAATGGCAAAGAGGAGTCTTGAATCTCCCACTTTCAACCAAGAATATGCAAAATAAAAAAACAAAAACCTATGCATTGGTTATGGGAAAAGATATGCTGAGATCTATGATGAAAGGGTTGGGGCTAAAACAGGCAGAAAGAACAAACAACCTTTATTCGAACAAAAAAGGATGAATACTTTGTATGAACCTCCACTTCAGCCAATCATGAATGTTGGTAGAGGACAATTTAAAGGTCTAATTTACCAAGCATCGATGTACACTGAACCAGCAACAATAAGGTATTCTCCAAGACCAATGGCTCATTTCAGAGCCAATTATTCGAGGAATTTTTATGCTAGTAATTCTGTTCAACCATCAAGGAACATGTAAGATGTGAGGCCAGGTATATCTCATGTACCAAAGAAGTATCACATGGTGCAAAAAGAAAAAACAAGCCCAATTTATACCATCAAAATTAGTACCAACCAATGTGGTACAAGCTGAGATAAGTATGGCAACTTTGAATTCATCACCAAAAGTTGGTGAAACATCACAATCAGATATGCCTGCATTGGTGCAAGGAGTACTAAATTGGTTTGTCATGCAATATGATAGGATCAAAAATATGATGGATCAACAAGGGTCTCAAAACAAAAATAGGATGATC
Organism: Hydrangea macrophylla; assembly: GCA_033977485.1. NCBI lineage: Eukaryota > Viridiplantae > Streptophyta > Magnoliopsida > Cornales > Hydrangeaceae > Hydrangea > Hydrangea macrophylla. Next base: position 66,723,039 of record CM066992.1, read on the forward strand.
AAACCTCTACAAGTTGAGAAGAATACATGGCGTGTGCTTCAGCATCCTAAAGAAAAAAACCAAAAGATGGTTCCCTTGATAAATAGGACTCTACAAATAAGACTTCAGAGGAAGTATACCATGTGGAAAGAATTTCCCAACATGAATACTCAAGGCCAAGAGTTGGAGAATGGGACTGAGAAAGATTCTGGTAGTACTTCGAAGCCTAATCCTCGATTTGATCGTAACATTAAGGTAGACAATGATACTATGTCTGAGAAGAGTATCATTAAGGCCAAAGTTATAGAATTGGAAAAAGCCATGAGTATTGATGAAGGCGATGGAGAAATAGCAGCGGTCGAATCCCAAATTTTGGAAATACTGAGATTAAACTCAATGGTAAAATTGTCAAGAATGAGAATATACACATCTAGTTTGGCACATTTCTAGAATAGATAGAAGTTAATACTGCCACTTTTACATTACCAAAGGTCTTCGCAGCAAAAGAAGATCAACAAATGTATGAAGAAATGGAAATGGAAGCATCTGCTAAAGATGTTTCTGAGGTAAATCTTCCTAAATTCATTTTTAGTGATTATAATTTCATAAACTCATTCGAAGAACCATCATCAGAAATGACTAAGCACCTTAAACCATTATATATAAGAGCTTGTTTAAATGGGGTTCTTTTAAACAAGGTATTGGTTGATAATGGTGCTGCCGTTAATATTATTCCTCTAAGTACCTTGAGGAAAATTAATAAACAAGACTCAAAGTTAATACATACTCATATTATAATATTAGGCTTCACTGGTGATAAAAAAATACCAAAGGGGTAATACCTATTGAAACTATAGTAGGTTCGAACTAATCTAAAATTGTTTTCTTTGTAGTGCACGCTAGTCCTAGTTATCATGCCTTACTAGGAAGAGATTGGATTCATGCTAATCGATGCGTTCCTTCTTCGATGCATCAGAAACTGTTGCTTGTGAAGGAAGACTGTGAGATTAAAACAGTGAAGGCTGATTCTCAGCCTTTTCATGCTAGTTTTAATTGCGTCGAAGCTCAATTATATCAAGAGAATGTCAAACCAATTGACATTAAAGAGTCATAAGATGAATCCCAAGAGGAGAATTGAGACATTTTGGCTGATATGCCATTTGGTTCTTTGCAACCATTAGATAATGGCAAGGTAATTTAATGACTCATACATCTATAGGGATAGAAGATGTGGGAGAGACCATTCGACTAGTCTTACAAAAATTAATAATTGAGAATTTAGAATCAAGAATTGAAAAAGATTCGACCATAAGTTGGTCAGATTATGTCTTCAAAAAAGATCCACAAGAGTTAAAGGATATTGGCAGGGAGGAATTATCTGTGATGTCAGTAAATTCTGTACAAGAAGAGTCACAAGATCCTTTATTAGAGATTAATTTAGGATCAGAACAACAAAAAAGAATTACTTTTTTAAGTTCTAAACTTGGAAAGTGTGACCAAAATAAACTAGTCGAATTATTAAAAGAGTTTTGAGATTGTTTTGATTGGGATTATGATGAATTACCAGGACTTGAAAGAAGTTTAGTGGATCATAAATTGCCTATCAAGGCTAGATATAAACCAGTGAAACAACAACCTCGAAGGATGACACCAGAAGTCACCATGAAGATTAAAGAAGAAATCGAAAGGTTACTCAAAGCAAGTTTCATTAGAACTGCCAGGTGTGTTGAATGGCTTTCAAGTGATGTTCCAGTTATGAAGAAAAATGGAAAATTAAGAGTTTGTATTGATTATAGAAACCTTAATTTAGCCACACCTAAGGATGAATATCCTATGCCAATAGTTGATTTGTTAATTGATAGATCTGCTGGAAACACTATAATGTCAATGATGGATGGTCACTCAGGATATAATCAAATATGTATTGCTGAGGAAGACATTCACAAAACTGCATTTTGGTGTCCAGGGAATATAGATACCTTCAAGTGGGTACAAATGCCTTTTGGTCTGAAAAATGCAGTAGCTACTTATCAGTGGGCTATGAATGCTATTTTTCATGATATGATTGGAAGATTTTTAGAATGTTATATAGATGACATAATTGTTAAATCAAAATCATTTGATGATCATCTAATACATATGAAATTGGCATTCGAAAGACTGATTTTTTCAAACTTCAATTGAATCCATTGAATTATGCTTTTGGCGTTAGTATTGAAAATTTCTGGGGTATTTGGTACATGAAAAAGGAATTCCGATGGACATGAATAAAGCTCAAGCAATTATTCAAAGTAAACCCCCTTCGACCAAAAAGGAATTGCAAAGATTCCTCAGATAGATTAATTTCATTCGAAGGTTCATTTCTAATACTGCTGGAAGAACTCTGATATTCTCTCCATTGTTGAAATTGAAGGATTATGAAGAATTTAAATGGGAAGATAAACACCAAGCTGCCTTTTCAAGCCTTGAAGAATTATTTGGTGAAGCCACTAGTGTTAATGCCTCCAAGAAAGGATAGACCTATGAAGTTATATATCTCAGTAGCGGAAGCATCAATTGGGGTCTTATTAGCCCAGGATAATGATGATAAAAAAGAGCAAGCTGTTTATTATCTTAGTAGGTTCTTAAATCCTGTCGAATGCAAATATTCCTTTATTGAAAAACTATGTCTATCTTTATATTTTGCAGTAAAGAAACTAAGATATTATCTTCTTCCCACTGAAGTTTATGTTATTAATTGCTAAGTTTGATTTAATTAAGTATATGTTGACTCGACCTATTTTAAGAAATCGAATTGGTAAATGGATTTTGACTTTATCAGAATTTTGTTTATTGTATGTACCACAAAAGGTTGTGAAGGGGTAGGCCTTGGCAGATTTTTTTTGGCTGATCACCGAAATTGCCTCGAAACAGAGAGAAATTATGAAATTGGATATATAACTATTAGTACATGGAATTTATGGTTTGATGGATCAAAAGCTGAATTTGCTACAGGTATTGGGTTCATTATTGAATCTCCTGAGAAGATTAAAACCAAATATCGTTTTAAACTGATTCAACTCAATGTACTAATAATCAAGTTGAATATGTAGCTCTAATAATGGGTCTTCAGACTCTTTTAGATCTTAAAGCTACATTTGTAGATATTTTTGGAGATTCCCAATTAGTTATAAACCATATGAATGGGGAATACAAATGTATGAATAGTGCCTTAAAGATATATTATGACACTACAATGGGTTTATTATCTAAATTTGATAATGTAAACCTCTTACATATTCCTAGAAGTTTTAATAAAGAAGCTAATGATGTAGCTCAAAAGGCATCTGGATTCAGAGCAAGTATCGAAGATGTTGAAATGGAATAAGTTACTTACAGGAAATTATTGCCTATATTGGTGAATAGGTTACCTTTTGTTAAAATTTTGAATGCTGAGATTCATAATGTAATACCCTGAAATTCTGGAGAGTATTAATAAATAAAGCTTTTTCTATATACTTATATAAACTTTTTCTTTCTTTTGGTGAAATTTGGTTACCAATCGATTGCCTTGTTGCCCAATCGATTGCCACTTTTCAGATACCAATCGATTGCCATTATACTAATCGATTGCCATTATACCGACTAAAAGTAATGAGGTGGCAACATCCCAATCAATTGCCATCTTTTCCAATCGATTGTCTTCAAATATCTGTTACCAATTGATTGCCATCTATACCAATCGATTGGCATAAGCTGAGATAAGTTTTCTTCTTTTATTGAGAATTATACATGTGGCACTCTCAACCTCTATATATATGAGGGTATTCTTGGCCTTGGGGCCAGTTTGGCAGCCTTGAGAGAGAGAGAGAGAGAGAGAGAGAGAGAGAGGCACTTATCTTGTGATATATATCTATATCTATATCTATATACACAAACACACACACACACACACACACACATACACATACACATTGCTTTATAGCAGGGAAGGAAAGAAAGAAGAAGAAGAAGAGGAAGAGAAGAAGGAGAGAAAAAAAGAAGAGAAAGAGAGAAAGAGAAAGAGCTGGACAAAGAAAGAAGGAGAAATAGAAGGAGGAGAGAGAGAGAGTTTGGAGGTTTTCAAACTCACACACTAACCAAACACACCCTTGGTGAGTCCTAACTCACTTGGTCCTTTTATATGAAGTCTTTACAAGTTTTTATGAAGCTTAGAGGTGTTTAATGCATGATTTTTACGTTTATATATGTTGTTTTTACAATCTGCTGGTGAAGACGAAGTGCCAATCGATTGGTATAATTACCAATCAATTGCCATTAGTCTGGACCCAATCGAGTGGATAGAATTCTAATCGATTGACATCTCAATCGATTGCCAATGTTAGCAATTGATTGACATTATTTCAGACCCAATCGATTGCCATGATTCTAAATCAATTGTTATAGTTTTATCCCAATCGATTGGATCTTATATCAATCGATTGGTATGGACAGAACATGGATTCTTTTGCCTGTTTATTATATAAGAGGTTTAATTGTTCGTTTCTCGTTTTGGACTTCCGTTATGCGATTTTGGGCAGATCTGGGAAAATGTGACAACACAGATAAGCATGATTAAGAATAATGGGTTAATGAAATGACGTGGGATATTATGCGGTTCATGTAAAAGTTCAATATCCGTTTTCTTTTAATTAGAGTAGTCAGGCCACATTTGGGAATAGTCACGTGTCGATATTAGTACGTAACTCAGGTAGGTTTGGTAAGTTCTGGGAATGGTATGTGGACGAACGTTTGGTCATGATATGCTCTTAAAAGCGGTGAGCTAGACGAAGTAGTCCTAAGATAGACCGGATATCTATGATAGGCTCTTAAAAGCAGTGAGCTGTGTAATATGCTCTTAAAAGCGGTGAGCTGGGATGTCTGGTAGATGACACTTAGTCGTGGCAATAGATGATATGCCTTATTCGAAACGTTGTGTCCTTGAAATGCGGTGAACAGGTTATATTGTTCTTAAAAGTTGGGGATGGACTGACGTGGAGTCCATGACAAGCGGTGAGCTGTGTAATATGCTCTTAAAAGCTGTGGACGGAATGAGGGTGTATCCCTAGAGTTAAACGAGTAAGTATGTTCATTCAGTCAGAATATGTTAATATCGATCTTCGAGTAACAAGACGATAATGGTTGGTTTACGAGGTTGAAAAAAAGAACAAGATATTACTATTATTATTATTATAGTAAGATGTTAACGCATGATTTCATAAGCTTGTGTTTACTTCAGATAACTAGTACCTTGTTATTTATACTCACTCAACTTTCAGTAAGCTGACGGCATTTATTGCCTGGACTTTCCCCCGTCCAGACTATCATGTTCCTCATTTTTCAGGTGACGAAGTCTACAACGATAGTTCCTATATAGGAGGAGAATACACCGAGAGTGGCCCCACTGATGATGGCTATGCCAGGGAGGAATACTATGCTGATGTTTACGCCAGCTGAAGACCTAGAAATAGTTTATGTTATGTAACAACCTGCATTTCATGTAAATTTAATTTGCATTTCCATATTTAATTTGTATTATCTATGTTCATTTTATTTCAATGGTCATGTTTTGTACCCTTATAGCCTATCTTATTGTACATTTTAATTCTTTTGGGGTCAAAATGTGATTTTATAAAATTTGGCAATACCTGTGTTGAATTTCAAAGTCTGTATTTCAAAACGGTGAAAATAATTTCTTTTGTCTCAAACAGTATTTTTATAAAACCGAGAAATCATTTCCTACGTTAAAAAAAAATTTTCTGTATTTTTGTGGTGAACACCGCGCCACGAAAATACCAGTTTATGTCCAAAACTGTCTGCACTGTGCTAAACTTCCACAGATTTTAGAAGTGATGTAAAGCAAGACTTGACATTTGCTTTATTTCTAATTGTGAAAACTAATCATTTGATAAAGCCTTGTTTGGTTGTGCTTATATGTTGTGCATTAGTTTGTGACTACAAGTTGATATTTCCAAACACTCTTATATTGCCCCCTACTAATCTAAACTACCCTTTCAAAACTCCTACAGTTAAAATACGTATATACATATCTGTGAAAATGGTATTTGGTTAATTTGGAAATCAAACCATTTGTTGAGTATAAATCAATTTACTTGGAGCCCAAGCTCACCATTTTGGCTTCTATATATGCTATACACACTCTCACAATCTACACCACAATTTCATAGCTGAAGAAATAGAGAGAAAATTTAGAGAGTTTCAGAGAAAGAGAAGAGTTTTACAGAATTTCTGTAGAGAGAGAAAGCTTCTCTTCTCCATAGCCAAGCTTCAAATTGATTTCTTGTATTGCTATCTTTCTCAACAAATTCTCCAAACTCATATCACAGTGATTATTTTAAACTCACTCTAAATGTAATTTATGCTTAGTTACTGATTGTGTGTATGTATTGATAAATCACCATTGCTAATTTCTTCCATGGAAGCTTGAGCTTCAAAGTCATAATTTTTCAAAACTTAACCAAAACTTGTTTTTAGAGTTGATTATGAAAGATTATACATCATAGATGATATGTTTAAAGTTTTAGAACACAATTCATTCAAATGAAATAGTTTATAAGAAATTAAGTTTTTGTCATCTTTTAGTTTTCCATAGAATTGGAGAGCTACGGATTAAATCTTGTTAAATTGGTTGTGGATACATAATCCTTGTGAAAAACTAAAGAGGATCATATATTACATGTCCTATGAATTGTTGGATCTGAAAATGGGTCAAAAAGACCCCTGAAATCTGAAACAGAGCAATCTGACGAGGAAGAAGAAGCCTCAGCATTAGCTCGCGCGCGCGATCGAGCGAGCAACCCTCGCACGAGCGGCCTGCGCACGCGAGCCTTGTGATTTTCTGGCAGGTGGAAATATTTATAATGAAAAATGAAAAATAGGCAGATCGCGCGAGCGGCCCGCGCGAGCGACCCATCGCGCGCGCGACCTGCCAGTTTCTGGTTTTTGTTTGTTTTCTGCTAAGGGACTATTTTGATTAACTTTTAAAGACTGTTAAGGTTCTGTTTGGGAAATTTACTAAAGCAGAATCCTATTTGTGTATGTTCGGACGATTAAAACTTTGTATTTCAACTTATCAATTCCCGTGCACGCGTCGTTTGTATAAATCAGTGAATTGCCTCATGTTTTAAGGTTTCAAGACATACATGTGGTGTCAGTTGTACATGCATGGTGAGTGTGAATGTTGGTCGGTTCGGAAAAGAGTAATGGTCAGTGTGGCATAGTGAGTGCGGTTGAGAATGTGATGTGGACACTCCCTGGTAAGTGAGTACCAAAGTGTGTTGTGATTGGAATTGCGGCGAGGGTGTCTTTGAAATGCGACAGTGGCAAAATTGGACACTCCCTGACGACCATGGTAGCGTCAAAGTGTGTGAAACCGAACTTGGACATTCCCTGGCACTCATGGAAGTGCTAAAGTGTGGCCTACGGACACTCCCTGATACCCGAGTCTGGATACTGCGTGAGGGTTCCTCCGGTATTTGCATGGCGGATTAGGTAGTCAAAGTGTGAGGCATTGGACACTCCCTGGAACCCCGGACCAAAGTGTGAGGCAAACTGGACATTCCCTGGCACCCCTGTGCTAAAGTGTAGCTATCTTAGCGTTTCAAAGATACCAGTGTGTGATGGTGGGTTGTTGGGTTTTATCGAGAGAAAAGAGTCGGTAAGATGAGATGGTGCATTGTTCTCATACACGGTCACATATACGAGAATTATATCTTTTAAATAATATTTTGCTTGGTTCCTAAATGAACTTCTCGCTTTAATATTGGATTAAATGAGAAATGGATTGAGGTAAATGAATATGGTTTACATTCAAAGTTGTGTTTTTAATACTCACCAGCTTCTTGAAGCTGACGGAGTTGATGCGCCCTGGACATTCGTGTTCAGGCTTTTCAGGTTATGATATTGCTGGACCGTATGACTATGCGAACTGAGAATCCCTGCTGGAAAGACACTAAGTTATTGTTTTGATTTAAGGCGGTTTGTGCCTCTAGAGACCCCGTGTTGTAATATGTAATAAGTTAGAAAAATTTTTGTAAGCTTTGATTGCTCTACTCTGATTATTGTTTATTGTTGTTCGATGTTTGGGACGGAATCGATCCTTCAAACTGTCGCGACCTACGGGTCCATAAAGGAAATTAAAGGTTTTCCTTATTTATGCTACGTCGGGGCGTGACATGTTATTTCTGTTTAGTTGTTTTGTTATATTTGGTACTTTGGCATATGTTGCTTTCAAACCTTATATATCTTCCGATGTGGCTTTACTTTTGTAATAACTCTGATGTTGGTAATATAATAGGTCTCCTTTATATTACTGTGGGTTGTTCTTTCTTGTTGTGAACTAGAACTGCGTAGTGTGGAAAGTTAGTGACTTTCACCAGTCATTCCCTATGGACCCATAAAGGAAATTTATTTTTCTCGATTTATGCTGTTCCGGGGCGTGACACATAATGATTGGAGAAAACGAATCATAGATTATCTTTCAGGATTAGATGAAAGGCCTAGTCGAAGCATAAAATTGAAATCTGTCAATTATATTATGTATAGTGGAAGATTGTTCAAAAGTGTTCAAAAGAGGGAGTAATGGATTACTACTCGAATGTTTAAGTAATCTTGAAGGAATTGAGACTATAGCTCAAATCCATGAAGGATTATGTGGTGCTCATCAGTCTAGGATTAAAATGAGATGGTTACTTCGAAGGCATAGCATTTGATGGCCAACGATTTTAAAGGATTGAATTGAATTTGCCAAAGGATGCCAAGAATATAAAAAAAACATGGTCCTTTAAAACATTTACCAACTACTGATCTTCAATATGTGGTGAAACCTTGGCCATTTAGAGGTTGGGCCATTTATGTGATGGGAAAAATTAGTCCTCCTTCTTCGAAGGGCCATGGATTCATTATTTTAGCTACAGATTATTTCACCAAATGGGTAGAAGCAGAACCCATGCAAACTGTGACTCAAGCAACAAATATCAAATTTTTAGAGAATATAGTCTATAGATTTGGTGTCCCTCAAACCATTGTATCTGACAATGCATCTATATTCGAAGGAGATGTGGTTGCTTTTGCAAGTAAATTGGGGATTACAATGTCAAAATCAACTCCATATTATGCCCAATCTAATGGTCAGGCTGAAGCAACTAATAAAATCATAAAAGAAAATATGGCTAAAGTCATAAAAAAAATCATCTAAGGATGTGGCATGAGATTTTGCCAGAAGTATTGTGGGCACATAGAACTTCGAAGCGAACAAGTACAGGGGTGTCTCCCTATGCTCTAACTTTTGGTTATGAGGTAGTTTTACCAATTGAGATAAAAGTAAATTCTCTTCGAATTATAAAGCAGAATCAATTATCCTTGGATGATTATCAAACATCAATGGCTATTGAATTAGAAGACATTGATGAAGAAAGAGTCAAGGCTCTTAATAAATCCTGATACAAAAGAAAATAACAGCGAGAGGATATAATAAAAAAAAGTCCAATCTAGAACCTTTGATGAAGGAGATTTGGTTTGGAAAACAATATTGCCTATTGGATCTAAAGATCCAAAGTATGGGAAATGGTCCCCTAAGTGGGAAGGTCCATTTCAAATCCACAAAGTTTTTAAAGGTGGATTTTACCATTTAAAAAATTTAAGTGGTTATGTACATATAAGGAACATCAATGGTAGGTTTCTCAAGCAATATTATCCAACTATTTGGGAAACAAGAAATCTAGAATGGGATGTAAGATTTAAAAATAAGACCATGTATTCATATTCGAAGTAATTACAAGCCAGTCTTTGGTAAGATTACATAACTCTATGGTATAATTCTTTATGCCAATTTACCTATAAACTGAGCCTTTAATCTAAAATTGTCCCAAGACCTAGTATACAGTTTTGACTGACTAAGAATGAATTTTTGCCTAGAGATTGATTCTTGGTTCTTGAAAGGCTTAGACTCAAACTCTGTCTTCAAAACCATAAGCTTGGCTCGAACATCTTCCTGATTGGTCTTTATAGCATTCAGTTCAGTTTCCACAAGCTCGAGTTCCTTTAGGAGACTGTCTCTTTTTGCAAAAAGCTTATTAATAGCAATGTTGCTCTCATTAAATTCTTCTAACATTTGATTCATTGCTAGAGTCTTTTCTGTTGTATACTCCATGTCAGCTTCCAATCTTTTCCTTTTTTTGACAACTTTTTCAAGTAGAAAACAGCTGAAATCAAAAGTTGACATAAGCTCTGAAATTGCTTCTTTGTTTGGGACAGAGATTTCAGAACTATCTAACATGAATTGACTCAAAATTTTCAAAGCCCTTTGTACTTCTTTATCTTCAAAAACTTCGAAATGGAATTTTACTAAAGAGTCTTAATGTAGCAACTACTACTATGGGTTCCATCGAAGGCACCTTTGACTTACTCTGGCCTATCATTTGCTGAAGAATTCTTGAAAAAATCAGTCGAGATAGTGTCTTCTATCTTCAAAACTTATTTCAAATTGTCCTTGAAGTCCTTTACTTCTTCAGGAGTGAGATTTGGAGGGAGAGGTATTTGGAACTCCCCAAAGCTTGAGGGAACTGAAGCAGCATGAGATGTAAGTGGATCTTGTTCTATGGCAGTTTCAGGATCAGAACTTGTACTGGCCTTCGAAGGACCAATTTCAACTCCAACAACATGTTCAGTCTGGTTAAATAAAGATACAAACAGTTACTCCCTCCGTCCCATTTTATGTGTCCATCTTGGGGAATCCAACTATTTAAGGGGGCAAAAAGAATCTACACCTACTTTCCATAATGGCCTATAATCATTGCACTTTCTTTTTTTGTTTTGTTTTGGTGTTGACTACAAGGAAGGGTAGTTTGGGAAACTATGTAAAATTTGCATACTAATTTAGGAAAGTGGACAATAATTTTGGGACATCCCAAAAAAGAAAGATGGACACATAAAATGGGACGGAGGGAGTATTTAGAACCTGCTAATGAGGAAAAACAAGATCATAAAGGATACTAGGAAAAGTTTTGATGACTTACCATTGATTGATATTCGAGCAATAAAGGTTGAATATCCTGTGGAGGGGATTCCTGAATCTCAGAGACCTTGGGAATATGAGGTTCTGTTTGTGGAATCCGCGGAGCAGATTCAGGTGCATGTTCCACCTTTGAAATGGGAACTACTGGAATGGGAACTTCTCCAATGATCTTTGAGCCAGAAGCTGCTTCAATGGTTGTCTTGGTTTTTTTTTCCTTCGAACGAGTTGTATCGTAGTACTCGAATCTTCTTCCTTATCAGATTCTTTGCTTTCAATTGCTTGGGAAGGACTCTCTGCTAGAAGAATTAATTTTCTCCTAGGTCTGGAAGGTGGAAGAACAAGAACTGAGATCTTAGAAGAAGATAGGAGAGGAGGTGCAGCCTTCGAAGCTTTGGGTTTTGGTAAAGAGCTTTCACCAGTCGCTTTCCCTGTGTTGCAAAGTTTGGACAACATTTAATTAGAAGATCTTTTCATGACTTAAAAGAAAATAAATTGAATTGGTAAACTATTTACCTTTTGTCTTCGAATTAAGATGCCTCAAAAGATGGCATTTGTCCATTGACATTGACATCAGATTCTCCCACCAGCTTGAGAAGGTGGGGTGCATGTTGTGTATATTGGCAGAGAAGTGAACTCCAGATTGCTAACTTTGTTCTAATAAACTGCTAGTGCAGCAGTTACCAATGATTCTGGTACCCTCAAAGTTGCCTTATAAGCAATAAAAGTATTGGCTTGACTCCTGATTAGGAAAGGAATTGATTGAGTGAAACGAAACTATCTCAAAAATTGATTTGGAAGATAGAGATCCCTATAGGATTTAACACTGAGGTTGTTTCCAAAAACAGATCTCTGTTGATTAAAAAGCTCCCCCATGCAGCTTTCAATTCAACTGCATTGGCTGTTCTATCCAAGATTTGACACAGCCATATAAGGAAAAGAGAAGTATGGTCCCTAGAATTGTAAAGGACAAAAAAAGGATGGAATAGGTCATTTGACCTTATTGGTGAAAGGTCGAAGACGAAGGAAAGTGAATCTTTGAAAGATTTTTCAACAGTAGGTAATAGAGCAAAGAAAAGTCCATGAGGGACAAGATTTTCTCTAAATCCTAAGTTGTGAATTTCTGGAAAATAGGCATAAAGCCATAATTGCATAATCCAGAAGGGATCACCTTGAGTTGGGAGAAAGGGGTTATAGCACAGATCAGAAAAGGATCTATATAGAGTTCCTAGCACACATAAACTGTCATACAGATCCATCAAGTAATTTAAGTGTGTAATACTTTTTTGATGATGGGAATACCACTTTACATGAGTAGGTAAGGTTCGAAGGGTGAAATCAAGTTGGGCTCGAACAAGTGTTGAGATGTCCCATTCGTGACATAAGTTATGACAACTCTACTCAAAATTGATTTGAGCTTTTGATTCTTGCAAAATGAAGAATGGGAGATGTGAGAAATCTACTAGAAGCCTCTGTGCTTGAATAATTAAACACGAGGAAGGTGACAAAACAGGAGGGATATGTTCGAATATGGGACTACTCCTTCACAGTTGGTCTAATTTAAAGAAAGGATCACTTATATCCTCGAATGGGTCAACCACTTGTACTTTTGTGTCAAGAAAACCCAATATTGAGTAATCAAGGAGAAGCACTCTTTCCTTGTAATCTTTTTCGAAAACTCTACATTTGGAGAAGGATGTTGAAGAGTAGTGTTCATTAGAAAATTTTTCATCAGTTGCCCTTACATATGTGTGAATAGGAAGCTTGCCTTGGGGAGTTGAAACATTACCTTTTTGGAATCTTTCACCAGGAGGACTGGCAGAAGAGATTAGCCAAGCATTCAACAAGTTTTGTTCTCGAGAAAGGCGATTCGAGAAAGGATAATATGATTTTATTATTCCACTTCGAATGATTCCTTCAGTTTCTGACTGAAGGTGCCGTGATTGGTTTCTCAAGGTTCATGCCTCTGTAGTATCCTACACCTTCACCATGGGAAATAGGTTGTTCCCAAGCGGGAGGAAATGTTTGAGAATTGTAAATTGATTTCAAAGGGCTCGAAGATGAAGTTTGCCCTGATGAAGATGCACTTGGTCGATTTAACATGTTATGCCAATTTTCCCATTTTGAATATGTGAATGGTTCAGGAGGAGCCTCAGAAAGATCCCAATTAGTTCGATAAAGATTTTCAGGGCTTTTTGTTGCCAAAATTACTTCTTCAGGAAGATCCAATGGAAAGTGATCATCACTGTTGAACGAGGATTGAGAAGAAGACATGTTGGAGAAATAGATTCGAAGTGACAAGTGAAATTGCAGATATAAAAACTAAGTAATGATGATATGATAATTGTAGCCAATGTACAGATAGATGCAAGTTTGAGCTCTCAATTTAACCGCGTTTAGAAGGTTGCATGAAAATCTCAACTGCCCAGCATGATCTTGACACGATCGCCATTATCTTTTTCGAATCAAAAGGAAAATGGCGCGGGGGGTAATGTTTGTGATGAATTTAATCAAGCCAATGGGAAAGTGCCACGAGGAATGTGACATGGCAGGACAGTTAGCTGAGTGGGAAATAACGCGGGAGCCGTCACTGGCAGTTTGCCTCTTTACTCTGTTTAAAAAGACAACTGCTAAGGGACACATGTTGATCGTGGAAGAATAACTGAAGAATGCCACGTGATTGAGCAGTTATCAGTTGGGAGAAGGATCATTTTGCAGAGAGATCACTGTGAAGCTTCGACGATTATAAATAGAAGGAGTATGTGATCAAGAGGGGATCTCTCGATCAACATCAATCAATACACTTTTATTCCTTTACAAATGTTGTATTTTTATCAATACTTTTAAAGTTTGAATTAGAACACTTTCGAAGTTATCTTCAATGTTAAACTGTAGTTTATTTTACTTAATAAAATAGTCTGTTACTTTACTATTTCCCAGTTTATTTTACTTAATAAAATAGTCTGTTACTTTACTATTTCCCTTTACTTTACTGTTCTTTCATAGGAGTAGTTATACATTACTTAGTTCGAAGTTCTTTAATTAGTTATATCTTCACACGTTTAAAGTCCTTGTTAACGCATCGAACGTCACCACAATCTCCCTGGTGAGGCGCAGTTTGGATACCTATTACATCACACACATTGGCAATTTACTTGCCTGGCACGCTCGCATTTATATAATTTCACATATATCCTTAAAATTCAATCAAACAAGACCCTACAGTGCCACCCAAAAGAGAGTTGTGAAAGTGTTAATGACCATAGCATTGTTCAACAATCTTATAGGAAGAAATTACTAATAAAGTTGTACGTAAAAGGACTCAATGGTGATAACTTGCAACTTACCAGCATTTTCCTTTTTTTTTTTTTTTTTTTTTTAAAGGGGGCTTAATTACATTTTACCCCCGGGGTTCATTTTCACTTTATCTCTCCCTGCTTCAAAAATAGATACTTAACCCCTATGGTTTCAGATTGAAATGAAACTGTTAAGATTTTCTTCAAAACTGTTGAAAATTCTAATATGGGCCAAAAAAAAAATTAATACTCAACCCCCCATTGTGATTTTATTTTTGAGTTTAACCCCCTCTAAAGGGGTAGTGTTACCATATAACCCACCTGTGCGGGGCTAATTTTTAATTTGTGAGGCTAATTTTGGGATTAACTGCTAATGTGAGGTTGGTTTTGACACTTAAATTCTCCTATGTGGGCTAATTTATCACTTAATTTTCATGTGAGGCGGCTATTTTGAAATAAATCTTTATAGTTTTACTTTAGTCCAAAATCACAGGGGTTAAATAATCACGTTTGAACCACATGTGGGTAAACTGAAAATGGGTCTAATCACAACTCGGGCGGGCCAACCCATGGTCAACCCGGGCCTAGCTCGAAAATTACTGGGCTTGGGCTCGCGATACTTTCACTATGGGCGGGCTTGGGTAGAAAAATATAAGCCCGATTTCAATTCGGGCCGAGCTTGGGCAGAATTTTGCTAACCTGCGGAACCCGAGCTCGAATTCTATTATATATTATTTTTGACATTATATTATAGTATTTTTAGTGATAAGAATACACTATTAGATATTATTCAAGCACTAAATTAACATATGAATATTTTTTTTTCCCAAATCTAAACAAAAAAAATATATTTGATACTCTACATATTGTTGTTTACATACTAAAAATCGTTTTGCACCAACAAAAAAACTTGTAATTCGGGTTCAATTCGACCTCGGATTGTAATACTAAATCACAAATCGGGTTCGGATTAAAAGTTCGGATTTATGTCGAACTTGAATTTAAGCAGACTTCTTGAATTTGGACTCAGGCCTCGACAAAGCCTGAGCCCAAATGGAGCTCAACAGTTGCCCTCCTTCAATCCACAGAAAACTATCACATTCCAGTTGAGCAAAAAAAAAAAAAAAAAAACCCTAAAATTTCACTGATGGGTAAAAGATAAAAGTGGAGAGAGAGAGAGAGAGGGGGGTAAAAGCAACATTAACTGCTTTCGAAAGCTGTAATTGGCGCGAGAAAAAAAAATGGAGATCAACGACGAACTACAGAGCATAATCTCCGATCAACGCCGTGAACTCGAGGCGGCGATGGGCGCCGAGTCTGACCTCGACCTCGCCTTCAACCTCCAAATGCAAGAGGCCATGAACGCCTCTCTCTCCTCCCAACCCTCGTCTTCGTCTTCGTCTCCCCCGCCGTTTCACCTCCCGGACGACGCCGTTTCAAGTTCCGGCTTCGCACACCTCGTCGCCGAAGAGTTCGCGAACTTCGAACGCGAACTCAACGATCGCAAACAAGTCGAATCCGAGATGAAGAACATGCGTGCCGATCTCAACCGTCGGATCCACGATCAGATCTTCGCTCGCGACGTGCTCGGTGTGTCGGAGGAGCAGTGGAACAAAACCGGAGACCACTTCGAAAGACCTTACACGGGCGGTGAGGGTCCCAATTCCGAGACTTTCAGGTTGTACTTCAAGGGTTTGGTGAGAGAAGAGACTGTTAGGGATGTGAAGAAGACATTGGGTGGACTTGGGGTTGCCATTTGCGACAAGTTTGATAATCCGATTTTCGAGTTGCGAAAGCCTTTGATCGGTGGTGGTGAGATGGTCGGAGATGTTGTGGAGATCAAAGCTTTGATTGAAGGACTCAATGCTGCTGTTACATTGGGTTTGAAAAGGGTTACTATTTTCTGTCTTGACAATGAACTCTACCGATTTGTAAGTCACCCCCCATTCTCATACATGAAGATATAATTCGATAAATGTGAATTAATGTTCCTTTGCATTTGGTAGGTAATGGGAGAATTTTATATGTTATTGCCATATCGGTATCTGAATATAATACATATATTGTGGGAGAGATGTTTGATTATTCTTCATATAGGTATTATATATCGGTATCTGAATACAATAATATATTGTGGGAATGATGTTAAATTATTCTTCATACTATAAATTAGCTCATTAATGTCGGAACGTAGGTGTAATTATTGTGATAGTATGGATTTGGGTGATATGATTTGTCTTTTAGAATTAGTTATTCCCATTATATGTTGCTGTGAAATTTTGGGACATCATTTTTTTTTAGCAAGTCTTTGTGTACAAACAAATCTCACAAGCACAATTCCCAAACACCACAATGTCTCTACCTCTCTGGTGGGTTCCACTTATATTGTGGGGTCCACAGATGAGAGATATAGACACATTGTGGTGTTTGTGGATTTTGTTTGTGAGATTTGTTGGTGCCCGAAGACTTGCTCATCTTTTTTAGTTGTTTAATGGTGGAAGATGATGTTATCCTTTTCTGTTCAAATGAATTAGAGTAGAGTTCTTCTAGGGAATTCTAGATTTAAATCGTAATTGTCTATTGGTTTTTCCTCTATGTAGCACATTCACTTCAATTTGGGTTGCATGTCCGTGTCAGGCACTGAAATCTGTTGGTCGATACATCGACATGGAGGGGAAAAAATAGTGTCTTAAATTCTTTGACACCGGTCACGTGTTGGACACACAATCAAGTACCGACATCGGCGGACTTGGGAATGGATAAGGCAAGGCAGCTCATTTGAAAATGTTTTTAAGACTTTAATGTTAAATTCTTAAAAATGTAGTAGAATGGGAGACAAGGCATGGTGTTATTTGAAAATCTAGGAAAATGGGAAGGGATACGACACAGGATATTGTATAGTTTATTCTAGAAAAGTAAAATTCTATATATGTATCCTTGCCATGTCTATATCCTACATTTATAAGATTTGACGTGTCACTCCTTTTATTGTTCGTATCTATTCATGGTTCCTAGACATATGTATGAGTAGAATTCACTCCTTGATGCCTATTAAAAAAAAGAATTCAATTTTTTATGCACAATAGGCTATTCCGTTAAATTACATGTGATGTTATGCTTTTTATTTATTAAATATTGCAATTTTATGCCTTTTGTTTTAAATTGAAATTGTTTCTGCATTTGTTTTGAAGCTCTCTCTCTCTCTCTCTCTCTCTCTCTCTCTCTCTCTCTCTCTCTCTCTCTCTCATATTTCTTCTTTTTTGGAATTTTTCGTCATGAACATTGTTTTTCTCTTTATGTCTGGCAATTGAGGCTTGCAAAATGGGGAACATGTTTTTCCTTTTTTGTTGTATTGATATCATGACAATATTGTTATGTATTATATATTTTTATGCCAAATTTTATTGAACTGATGGTACCTTTTTTTTTCTTTTCTTTTTCTTTCTAAATTTTTTTATCTGCATATAATATATATATATATACACATATTCAACGTGTCCCCGACATATTTGTGTCCTACTTTTTAAAAAAATTGCATGCCCGAGTATCCATGTCGTGTCCCATGTCCTTTTGATGTCGTATTTGTGTCACGTGTCTGTGCATGTGCTTCTTAGGTTTTCCTCAAATTGGAGTGGCTGTTTTTTAGAAACTTCTTTTTATCTATGGTATGACTAACAATATGTTTGGCATGGAGGGTGGGAGTGAAGAAAGGAAAGGGGGGAGGGGAATTGGAGAAAAACCCTTGTTTGGTGAAGTGGAAGAGGGGGAGGTAAGGGAAGGGAAGATGCATCCTTCCCTCCCACCATTTCTCATCCATCCAGAAGTAGATGGATTGGGAGAGAGAAGAAGCTTCTTCTTCTTCTTACCTTTTTTCATCCTTTCCTTCTTATTTTATCAAACAAAAGGAAGAACGACCCCCTTTCTTTCCAAGGGATCCCTCTTTCCTCCTTCCACTTCTCCACCCCTCCTACAAAACCTAGCGTAAGTAACCAAATATGTAAATAAACCGGTTGATGTTGTACTTCATGATGCAGGTCACTGGCAAATGGACACGAAGGCCAAGCAACATCGCATCCTTAGTCGATCAGGTGACTCTTCTCCAAAGGAAGTTTACTTATTGCAACCCATCTCGTGTGGCACTAATGGATATCAAGTATGCATTCGAACTTGCACGGTATGCAATAGTTTCCCAGGTCACAAGACCAGCCGAAAGTACCCACGAGAAGAATTTGATTGAGACTTGTGGAATCTGTTTGGAAGACAATGGTGTTGCTCAGATGTTCCCCGTCGATAATTGCTACCACCGCTACTGCTTTTCTTGCATGAAACAGCATGCAGAAGTAAAGTTGCTTCAAGGGATGTTGCCAAAATGTCCTCATGAAGGATGCAAATCTGAGCTGAAACTTAAGAGCTGCCAAAGATTCTTGACTTCCGAATTATATGATGTCATGAGCCAACGTATAAAGGAATCTTCCATTCCTGCGCTAGAGAAAGTATATTGCCCGTATCCTAGGTGCTCGGCGTTAATGTCAAAAACCGAAGTTCTTGGAAAGTCCACTGGAGTAATAGCTGTAAAATGCGTGAAATGCCATCGCCTTTTTTGTATGAATTGCAAGGTCCCTTGGCATAGTAGCATGACATGCAATACTTACAAAAACTTGAATCCTTATCCCTGTGCGGAAGATGCAAAGCTGAAGTCTCTTGCAACAAGGAAACTCTGGCGCCAGTGTGTGAAATGCCAACATATGGTTGAACTTTCAGAAGGTTGCAACCACATCCGTTGCAGGTAAGTTATTCTATTTCCATTCAACTTGACTTGTCTTCTTAGAAATATCGAATTTGCAAACGCATCAAATATTTATCCTCCGTTTGTTTTGATGTAAAATGTTTTCCTAAAAATGCTTTCATGTACTAATTATAAGGTGAAAGCATTTTCCGAAAAATATTTTACATCAAAGCAAACGGAGATTTAGTAGAAGATGGACAAGATACTAATAGCCAGAGAACCTTTTGATTATCAGTCAGCTATTACTTTATAAGTCATTATCTCCTCTTCTAAGATATCATCAACATCTATTAATAAAAATCAGCAACTTTTGCATTCAGATCAGCAAAAGTTCTTACCTTTTTATAAGATTGGGTTGTTAGCACCCAATTATTAATCGGAAAACACAACAGGCCCATTTCCGATGGTTCCAGTGGACACAGGCCTTTTGCTCATGTTTGCTATTGAATTGGTGGTGGTTGTTGCCCTTAAAATGTTTATCCAGTATCTCTTTTATTGGTGATAGTTGACTAACCATAATGGACACATCACAGATTAAAGATTAAAGTTTAGCCATCAATGTTGCATCTTCCTATTACTGCGGAAGTGTAAAAAGAAACATGGGATTTAGGATGCGTTGTGTTTATGGAGCGGAAAAGGCTCCACTTTAACACATTATTGTTTCGACTAAAATAATGCCATGGTTCCCAAAATTTTATCCCAAATTTGGTTCCCAACATGTGGTAGCAGGGACCATCTAAAACAACTTCCTATGAAAGTCAGATGGTTGCGTTACAATTGAATGTTGCCCAACTGCCACGAGTTGCGAACCAAATTTGGGATAAAATTTTGGAGCTTTAGCATTACCTTTCAACTCTTTGGTGGCTGGCTACCTACTTATGACAGCATAGCTCACAGCCACAGGCTTCAACTCAAATCCAATACTTTGTCCAATTGTCCTTCTAGTTGATGTGTGTTTAGAGCAAAAATAATTCTTATGGTGAGAGTTGGGGCTTGGGGAGGAGGGAAGTTACTAAGTTAGAGAGGGACAATATTGTGTCAGCCTGCTTCCCTTTGCTTTTCTGGTTTCCAAAGCCAGGGTTGCAATTACAGATGACAATAATGATGAAATTAGATTTAAAGAGTAATTGGCTTTCCGGTGGGTTCAATCTTTCTACGTTCAAGATTAACAAGAAATACTTATTACGCTCAATCTTCTTTTCCATCGGTTAGAAGTGTTGAATCACAAGAAGCGCTAAAAGCTTAAGCTATTTGAGAATTGGCCAAACAATATATATCAAGCTTTAACAGCCTCCTTGTGCGACTCGATTTCTCACCTGGAGAGAGGTGGCGGATCCAGCGGAATGGATTGAAGCACAAACTCCAATGAAATGAAGTTGGTAATAGAATGCAAAGGAGACTTGAACCCAGCACCTCCTAACTCTTTACACAATGTCGTCCAATGCTTCAAAAGCTAGAGCTATCAGAGAATGGGTTCAACAATATATATAAAACTTTAACAAGAAGGAAGAAAAATTCCAGGCTGACTTGTAGATCCCTTCAAACAGTGTTGCGACCGTTGGCTAATATCCGCATTCATTATGAGTGTCCTAATTTTCTTAATCCCTCAAGAGGAAGGCATGACAAATTAAATGAGCTGAGAATTTTTTTGTTTTTTTTTTCAGTACTTATATTCATGATTGTATTGTTTCTGCAGATGCGGATATGAGTTCTGCTACACTTGTGGAGCTGAGTGGAAGAACAAGAAAGCAACATGTAGGTGCCCGCTCTGGGATGAATGTTACATCATACGCAATGATCAAGGCAGACCCAGACAAAGAAGAAGAGTACAGTGAGGAGTACCATGACCCTGAAGCAGATAATTATGTAGTTAGATATAGGCTTTATACTTAGCACTTTGATTTTTAGGGAAAATAAAGTTAATCTTATGTTCATGTTTATTAACTTGCAAGTTGATCAAAGTTAAGCTATTAGGATGGTTATCAAGGATTTAGGCAGAGTTAATAGTCTTTTGCTTCTTTAAATGCTCACATGCACAGTGGTTTTTACTTTCCTGGCTTGTTTTGTTATTCTGGGTTGTAATGGAACACTGCCAGGATGTTTAATCAGGAATTGAGTATGGATGTTTAAGGCAAAACATTTATGCAATTTCTTCGAATGACTTGTTTTAAGGGAGGCTAATTGCAAGGTTAATGCGTTAGAATTTGCTTGGAAAGTGGTTGAATAAAGTTTGTGATGGATACATACCTAGAGTTGTATACGAGCCAATTCATTTAACAAGTTCTAATGGCTCGGTTCAGCTTGTTTAATAAATATGTCAAGTTAAAGCTTAGATTTCAGGTTCAAACACACATGAGCTCGGCTCGATAGAGCTCGTGAACACGTTTAAATTACGCTCGCAAGTAGGTTTGTGAATATGCTTGATAATGGCTTGTATAACCTGTGTATATACATAGACTATAAAACTATGAGTTTTAGATAATACATGAGTCAATCTCAAGCATAAACAAGTCAAGCTGATTTAAAGGGCTTGAATTTCATGTTCTTTAGTAGACTCTGAAAAAACTCGTGAATAGACTTGATGAAGTGCTTCAAGCTCGTTTAGTAAATAAGTTAAGCTCAAGTGTACATGAGCTTAACTCATTTAATGATGACTTCTAATTTACATAAAAAGTTGACAATTTTTTATTTCAAAAAAATATTAGATTTGACTTTTAATTTTTACGAAAAAAGATTGAAATGTAATTATTTCATTTTAATTTGAGGATGTTTAACTGGTCTTCATTATGGAAGAGAGTATTTTTGCTCACTTAAAAATGTTCACCAATTGCTCATCCACCGAGTGACATGTGTTATGTTACAATAATTATGATGACGATACAGGGGCAAATGAGAATAGAATGAGACACATGTTATCCAGCTAAGACCTGAGAGTGAATAATGAGTGAACATTTTTAGTGAGCAAAAATGTGTTCCATACCACATACTTGAAAATATATGAGTAATGTTTGGGGCACACCAAAAAAAACATCCATACCTTGGGAAGCAACTTCTATCCTATTACTTTAGTGCAGTTGAAACTGTGCTAGACGCAGTTTAAACAGTAAAACTGTAACAACCTGCATTTCATTTAATTTTAATTTGAGCATGTCCATATTTAATTTGTATTGCTGCTTTTATGTTAATTTCAATTATCACATGTTAAATTATGTTACTTGTTTTATTTCCTATCCAATTTTTTTTTTGGGTCAAACTGCAAATTTTATAAATTTTAATGTTACCCGTGTTTTCAAAAACGGTGGAAACATTCCCGTTTAACTCAAACTGTATTTTTATAAAACCAGAAAAGTATTTCTTTCGTTAAAATGAATTTTCTGTATTTTTGGGGTGACCACCGCGCCACGAAAATACCAGTTTATGTTTTAATCTGCGTCTCTACCGCGTCTTGGCTGCGGGAGCACGTGAGCTCAACCACACTGGGTGGAATCCACTTGTCTCTTGGAGCCCAAAACAAACTCAGTGTATATATATGTGTGTTTTACTCTCACAGTCTCACAATTCCTCTCTACGGGTTCAATTTCTCTCTTTGATCTCTCTCAAGACCAATACACACCCACATAGATTTCAATATATCTATATATGCATACTCACAAATACACACATACATAGATACATATTTATATGTACATCAAGATCAAGAGAAAGCTTCACCCCCAAAAGCTTGCAAATTTCAATTGGATTTCTATTTGAGTTTCTTTCTCAACCAATTTCTTTTACCTTCGATCTGTGAGTATTCTAAACTCACTTGGAATGTAATTTCATATTTGTTTACTGTTAGTTTAGTTTAATTTGATGAACACCATTTGTTGATTTTCGTATGAAAGCTTGAAGCTCAAAAATGAAGATTTTCCAAACTTAATCAAAATATGTTTTCATAGATAAAAATGAAAGGTTACAGTCCCTAGAGGTTATATTTAAAGTATTGGAGCTTAATTCATTCGTATATGAAAGTATATTAAAATTGAAATTTTGTCACCTCTCGATTTTTCGTAAAATCCGAGAGCTACGGTTGAAATTAGTTAAAACCGATCGCGTATTCATGATCCTTGCGGAAAAACGGAGAGAATCATATACTACAAGTCATGTTTGCATTTGTATTTGAAAATGGGTCAAAAAGTGGCTTTAAATTCGTACCAGGGGAGAAACTGCTGTTACCAATCGATTGGCATCGTTACCAATCGATTGGCATGAGTTTCAATCGATTGGAAACATGTCCAATTGATTGGAAACATGTCCAATCGATTGCCAAGTCATCCAATCGATTGCCATGTATACCAATCGATTGGCACTTTTACCAATCGATTGGCATTTTTCAACACTGACGATTTTTAGTAAAACGACCATAACTTCCTCTAGAAAACTCGAAATTGCGCACGGTTTGAAGCGTTGGAAACTAGACTCAAAGACCTTTCTTTTGATATGTATTTCATATACAAAAATTATAACTCATTTTTGAGAGTATTGCTTCAAAGTAGACCCACTTGTATTCTAGTAGCGATAAAAGCATATTAGAGCATTCTTTGATGAATTCACCTGTTGTTTCATATAAGATCTGATTTCTCCTCGTATATCCATGGTTATCGTTCCCAGTACTTTATATTTCTGTATTAAGTCACATGTCATTCATTCGGAGTCAGTTGTACATGCATGGTGAGTGTGAATGTTGGTCAGTGTGGAAAAGAGTAATGGTCAGTGTGGTATAGTGAGTGCGGTTGAGATTGTGTTGTGGACACTCCCTGGTAAGTGAGTACCCAAGTATGTGGTGATTGAGATTGCGGCGAGGGTGTCTTTGAAATGCGACAGTGGCAAAACTGGACACTCCCTGACGACCATGGTAGCGTCAAAGTGTGTGAAGCCGAACTTGGACATTCCTTGGCACCCATGGTAGTGCTAAAGTGTGGCCTACGGACACTCCCTGATACCCGAGTCTGGATACTGCGTGAGGGTTCCTCCGGTATTTGCATGGCGGTTTAGGTAGTCAAAGTGTGAGGCATTGGACACTCCCTGGTACCCCGGACCAAAGTGTGAGGCAAACTGGACATTCCCTGGCACCCCTATGCTAAAGTATGGCTATCTTAGCGTTTCAAAGATACAGGTGTGTGATGGTGGGTTGTTGGGTTTTGTCGAGAGAAAAGAGTTGGTAAGATGAGTTGGTGCATTGGTCTCATACACGGTCACTTATATGTGAATTATATCTTTTAAATAATATTGTGGTTGTTTCCTAAAATGAACTCCTTGCTTTAATGTAAACTTGTTAAATTAAATAAGAAATGGAAAAAGGGTAATTAAGTATGTTTTACATTCAAAGTTATGTTTTTAATACTCACCAGCTTCTTGAAGCTGACGACGTTGATGCGTCCTGGACATTCGTGTCTAGGCTTTTCAGGTTATAATCAGATCGGCCCGTATAACTACGCCAATTGAGTTTGACTATCGGGGAAGAAGAATGTTTAATTATGCTATGCTTTAAGTTTAGATGTTTTAAGTTATGAACTGATTTGTAATAAGGATGACTGTAATAGACGATAAGTTATTGTTTTGTTTCAAGGCGGTCTGTGCCTTTAGATGACCCGTGCTGTAATATTTATTAAGTTAGAAAAATTTTATAAGCCTTGATTGCTCTACTCTGATTAATGGTTTTATGTTGTTCGACGTTTGGGACGGAATCGATCCTTCAAACTGTCGCGACCTACGGGTCCATAAAGGAAATTAAACGCTTTCCATATTTATGCTACGTCGGGGCGTGACAAAAACTGCTTTTGCAAAAGTTTTTTTAAAACTATCACTTTTGCAAAAGCAGTTTTACTATTTAAACTGCGTTTAGCACAATTCCAACTGCACTGACGCTATGATTGGGAGTTTAAAAAATGAGAGAAAAGAAGAGAAAGGGAGAGAAAGTACCTCACTTTCTCTCGATTGCGAGTTTTAATGAGGAGAGAAAATGAGAGAAAACTAGTCCCACTTTCCTTCAATTTCTTTCTCTCCAAATTGGGAAGAAAATGAGAGAAAAGAAAGTGGGGATTAATTTATATTTCTTAATATTCACTATACCCTTCTAGTTTAGTCTTACCTAATTGTAATTTCATCTAAGTGGGGATAGAATGGTAATTTTATTTTCTTTTTTTCTCAACTTGCAATTAAGGGGAAAGAAAGTCACTTTCTCTTCTCTCATCAACTCTCAATCAAGATGAAAGAAAACAACATCCTTTGTCTTCTCTTCTCTTCTCTCCTTACTTATGACTTTATCTTCTTTTCTTTTCTCTCCTAAACTCCCAATCATAGCGTGAAGGAATAGGACGGAAGTTGCTTCCCATACCTTGAGGTGGACCAATAAAATAAGAGATAGAGACGGTGGGATCCACTGTATTTTATTGGTCCATCTTAGAGTGCGGATGTTTTTTGGGTGTGCCAAACAAATCTCTCACAAACAAAAACCACAAATGCCATAGGTTAGTACTAATGCCAAAACAGAAAACGTCACCAAAAGTTTTAGCGACAATTACTTAAGTGTCGTTAAAAACTTTAGTAACACTTTTTATTTGACATTAACACTTAAGTGTCGCTAAAACTTTTAGTGATACTTGACATTAAAGTCATCCATACCAAAATGCTAACTATTTTTTTCTCTGTGGACCCCAGTTTCCGCAATATCGGTAGAGAGATGAACACAGTTTGCTCCAGTCTTCTCCTTCACTCCACATTTTTCTCACATTCTAGTCCTAAAACCCTAAAAATTTCACAGAGAGGGGGTAAAAGATAAAAGTGGAGAGAGAGAGAGAGTGTGAGAGTGAGTGTGTGTGTGTGTGGTAGAAGAAGCAACAGGGACCGTTTTCGAACTCTGTAATTGGCTCGAAGAAAAAATGGAGATCAACGACGAACTACAGAGCACAATCTCCGATCAACGCCGTGAGCTCGAGGCTGCGATGGTCGCCGAGTCTGACCTCGAGCTGGCCTTCAACCTCCAAATGCTAGAGGCCCTGAACGCCTCTCTCTCCTCTCTACCCTCGTCGTCCTCTTCGCCGCCGCCACCGCCGCCGTCGTTTCACCTCCCCGACGACGCCGTTTCGGGTTCCGGTTTTGCTCACCTCGTCGACGAAGAGCTCGCGAACTTAGAACGTGAACTCAACGATCGCATGCACGTCGAAGCCGAGATGAAGAACATGCGTGCCGATCTCAACCGTCGGATCCACGATCAGATCTTCGCTCGCGACGTTTTCGGTGTGCCGGAGGAAGAGTGGAACAAAACCGGAGACCACTTCGAGAGACCCTACAACGGCGAGGGTCCCGATTCGGAGGAGACTTTCAGGTTGTACTTCAAGGGTTTGGTGAGAGAAGAGATTGTTAGGGATGTGAAGAAGACATTGGGTGGACTTGGGGTTGCCATTTGCGACAAGTTCGATAATCCGGTTTTTGAGTTGCGGAAGCCTTTGATCGACAGTGGTGAGATGGTAGGCAATGCTGTGGAGATTAAAGCTTTGATTGAGGCCCTCAGTGCTGCTATTACATTGGGTTTGAAAAGGGTCACTATTTACTGTCATGACAATGAACTCTACCAATTTGTGAGTCACCCCATTCTTATACATTGAGTATATAACTTTATATATATATATATATACGAAAATTCTCCAGAGGGCGCCCTCTCTTTATTAATAAAGGGCCTCTTTGGCCATCAGATAATGTTTAAAAATTGTATCCGACGGCCAAACCAGAGACTCTATCTTTAACAAAGAAAGGGAGCTCCCAAGCTGACTGTATATATATATGTGTATATATGAATTTTGTTTGTTTGCTTATTCCCGTAATGCCGCCATTGAGGTGAATTTTGTGATAGTGTGGATTTGGGTGGTATGGCTTATCTTTTAGCAGTAGTTATTACCATCATCTGCTGTGAAATTTTATGACATTGTATTTTTTTTTTCCTGCTGTGTTGTGTATCTTTTTTATTTGTGTAATGTTAGAAGATGATTTTTATCCCTTTTCGTCCACAAACCAAACCAAGCCTTGTGTCCCAATCAATTGGGGTCGGCTGTATGAATCCTTTTTTCTCCAGCACCATCAAGAGCAAATTGTCTATATGTTTAAATTAAAATTGTCTCTTGGTTTTCCTTTCTCTCCCACAGACACCTCAATTTAGATTGCTGTCAGTGTATAAAATAAATAAATAAATAAACATACGTCAGACACTCGATCAACAATTCGACATGCCCGAACATGGGAGTGGACAATGCAAGGCAAGACAGCTTCTTTGAAAATGTTTTTAAGACTTTATTGTTAAAATCTTAATAATATAATTAAATGGGAGATAAGTCATGGTGTTATTTGAACATATAGAAAATGGGACACGACATAGGATACTGTATATTTATTATAGAAAAGTAAAATTCTATTTGTTGTATTCTAGCCGTGTCCATATCCTACATTTTAAAGATTTGACGTGTCACTCCTTTTATTGTTGGTATCTATGCATGGGTCCTAGACCTACATATGATTAAAATTCAATTCTTGATGTAAAATAGGCTTTTCTGTTTAATTGTATGTGATGTTACGCTTTTTTCCTTATTAAAAATTGTTATTTTATGCATTTTGTTTTAAATTGAATCTGTTTCTGTATTTATTTAAAATTATCTTCTCTTTTTTTCCCTTCCACTATATCTCTTTCTTTGGAATTTCTCGTCATAAATGTTGTTCTCATTACGTCCAGCAATTAAGGCTTACAAGCTTGCAAAATTGGGGAACATGTTTTTCTTTTAATAAAATTGTTATGAATTATATATGTTTATGCCAAATTTGATTGAATTAATGGTATATTTATTTATATTCATATAAAAAAATATTAAATATATACATATTCAACGTGTCCCCAACGTGCCCGTGTCCTATTTATATATAAAAAAGAGGAAGTGCCCCTGCGTGTGCTTATTAGATTTTCCTCAAATTAGAATGGCAGTGTTTCATAAACTTCTTATTATCTATGGTATGACTAACTTATGTAGGGTATATATGAAGGGAGGGAGAGTAGGAAGGAAATGGGGAAAGGGGAGCAAGTGAGGGAAGAGGAGAAAACCCTTATTTGGTAATGTGGAAGAGGGGAGGGAAGATGCATCCCTTCCCGCCCACCATTCCTCATCCGTCCAGAGTGGATGGATTGGTGGAGAGTAGTAGCTTCTTCTTTTTTCTTTTTCATTTTTTTCCCCACTTTCTATCCTTCAAAAGGTAATCCTTTTATTTTATGGAATGGTGCAATAGAAATAGACATAATATTGCTTACATCTCTTCGTCCAATCCTTCTTATTTAACCAAACAAAAGGAAGGAAGACCCTCTTTGTTTCCTAGGGATACCTTTTCCCTCCTTCCACGTTTCCATGCCTCCTACAAAACCTAGCCAAAGTAATAAAATATGCAAATCTACTGGTTGATGTTGTACTTCCCGATGCAGATCACTGGCAAATGGATACCAAGGCCAGGCAACATCGCAACCTTAGTCGATCAGGTGAATCTTCTCCAAAGAATGTTTACTTATTGCAACCCATCACTTGTGGCACTAATGGATATCAAGTTTGCATTAAAGCTTGCACGAGATGCAGTTGTTTCCCAGGTCACAAGACCAGCAGAAAATACCCACAGGAAGAATTTGATTGAGACTTGCGGAATTTGTTTAGAAGACAAGGAGGTTGCTCAGATGTTCGCCATTGATAATTGCCCCCACCGCTACTGCTTTTCTTGCATGAAACAGCACGCGGAAGTGAAGGTACTTCTAGGGATGTTACCGAAATGCCCTCATGAAGGATGCAAATCTGAGCTGGAACTTAAGAGCTGCAAAAGATTCTTGACTTCCGAATTATATGATGTCATGAGCCAGCGTATAAAGGAATCCTCCATTCCTGCAGTAGACAAAGTGTATTGCCCGTATCTTCGGTGCTCAGCATTAATGTCAAAAACTGATGTTCTTGGCAATGCCGCTGGAGCTGTAAAATGCGTGAAATGTCGTGGCCTTTTCTGTATGAATTGCAAGGTCCCTTGGCACAGTAACATGACCTGCAATACTTACAAAATATTGAATCCTTATCCTTGTGCAGAAGATGCAAAGCTGAAGTCACTTGCAACAAGGAATCTATGGCGTCAGTGCGTGAAATGCAACCATATGGTTGAACTTGCAGAAGGTTGCTACCACATCTATTGCAGGTAATTTATTCCACTCCCATCCAATTTGCCTTGCCTCATTAGAATTAAAGAATTTTGCTAATGAAAGAAAGATATTGAGAACAATCTAAGTAGTAAAAGAACTGGTATGGTAGTGCGTAGTGGAGAGAATTGAAGTGCCACTGAGGTCCTCATGGATCATCCTCTAGTTGCCACTGAGTCAACCTGCACATATCGACCAACTTATGCTCTAGAAAATAACTATAGAGATGGGTGCTTTTGTTTTCAACAATTCTGTCATGTGTGCCCTATTTCATAAAGTATGTCATGTTTATTCTTTCCTTTTGCGGAATAGAAACAATGTGGCTCCATAAACATCATGCATCCCAAATCCCATGTTACTTTTTAAGCTCCAGCTATTTGAGAATGGGCCGAACAATATCCATCAAGCTTTTAACACCCTCAATCACATGCGACCCCATTTTGCACATGGAGAGGCAACGGATTCCAGCAGAATGGAGTAGCCTCGAACTCCAACGAAATGAAGCTAATAATAGACTGCAATTTAATACCCGCTCTAATGGAATGAGTCTTGAACATGCTAAGTCACGTGTTGATTCAAAAGTTTAAGCTATTAGAGAATGGTGCGACAAATTATGTCAATCTTGAACAATATTGGAAAAAAATTCTGCATAGCTGGCTTGTAAATCCCCTTTCGATGGTGCTGTCTAATGTCCTCAGTATTACCAGTATCGTGAAGTCTTTTATGCCTCAACAGAAAATACATGATAAATCTGTTGGATACAAGGGACAATAAACTTCAATTATTGTTGGATACAATGGATAATAAACTTCAATTAAACAGTGACTAAACTTGGTCGAGGCACGTATAATACGCTGTCCGAAAAACAAATTTACGTCCCACACACGGTTGCTTTGTGAACTACGATGTCTTGTTCTTGAGGATACTATGATCTAACAAATGAAGTACAACAAACTTCAATTGTTCTGCAGAATTGTATGTATATGAATTGCTCTCTATGACTCAAGAATAGATGAAGAAAAGAAGAGAGAAAATCTGTGAAAAAGGTATATCAAAATTAACTAACTATATTGTATATATAGATGTCTCTATTAGGTAATAGATGTCTCTCTACACAAATGGTTGTGTCCCAACACCTATATACTACATAAATATCACTATGTCTACGTTTATCAGCCATTAGAATAGATTGAAGTTCAAATAAATTCGAATTTCTACATGAAAAGTTGCAACTCTTCCAAAATTGAGCCGATCGACCGGTCAAACGAGGCGGTCGACTGGTCGAATGCCCCTCTGCCAGAACTTGTTTAAAACTTCTTAAAGCCGTTGACCCGGTCGACCAGTCGAAGGGACCCGATCGACCGGTCGAAAACCCCTCTGCTAGAATCTTGAAACTTGATGTTCCAAGCCTTTCCTTGAACATTGAGCCGGTCCATAGCGATCATAACCATCCCTTTGAACTTACATAAGCTCCCATTCACACTCTGAATCTAACAATCCCCACACGTGAATGATTATGGCTAAGTAAACAAAAACGAAATACAATAAAACTACGAGAGCAATTCATGGATTTGCGACGCATTAGGAGAGTGTCTTTTGGACTTGAATTTTCCCTTGGTGAATATCTACTGGATTTACTTGGTGACGCAGTGTACTTTTAAGTATTGAACTGTTCAACCTTTTAGTGTAAACCAACACTAGATAACACACACTACATATCCTTATACATATTAATTCATTCGGTTGTGTTCATTTTGGTCCTGAACATGATCCTTATTCATGAGAAAACCTTTAGAGAACCAAGCCTTTGAAGTTCTCATAGAAGTGACCCTACTTCCATTCTCATATAGGTGATACCAATTAAGAGTACTATCATTACTCATTAATATCATTAAATGTAAGTACATAACCTTAACAAATTTTATTACACACTTGAACAATATACATGAATGATGCCACAATGAATGTGTGTTTACAATATGAACTTTCCCAACTAGTTTTCCTGTTGAACCTAGATCTTGGGATCTCCAGTCAACTAGGTTAGGTTTCCGCCAGGTTGTTCAAAATATTGGCTTTAGGCCCATTCCTTTCGTCGTATATTGAACTTGATCCCTAAGCACTCCTTTCGTAAGAGGATCCATAATGTTTTCCTTTGACTTGACATAGTATATCGTGATTACACCACTAGAGAGCAACTGCTTGATTGTGTTGTGTCTTCGCCTTATATATCTCGATTTGCCATTATACACGGCATTCTTAGCTACGGAAGATGCCGCATTACAGTCACAATGCACAACTATGGCCGTTACTAGTTTCGGCCATAATGGAATATCCTCTAGGAAGTTCCGAAGCCATTCAGCTTCCTCACCTGCCTTATCTAAGGCTATGAATTCCAATTCCATCGTCGAACGTGCTATACACGTTTGCTTAGTCGATTTCCAAGAAACTGCAGCTCCATCTAAAGTGAATATATATCCACTTGTGGACTTAGTCTCTTGACTATCTGAAATCCATTTTGCGTCGGAATATCCCTCTCCTACGGGTGGGTATCGTGTGTAGTGCAAGTCATAGCTCATGATATGCTTTAGATATCTTAATACTCTCACAAGAGCGTCCTAATGATCTCTACCTGGATTGCAAGTGTATCTAGCAAGCCTTCCCACCGAGTATGCAATATCCGGACGTGTACAATACATTATGTACATCAAACTCCCGATTACTTGCAAATATTCAAGTTGAGATATGCTTTCACCCATATTTTTCATCAACTTATAATTGGCATCAAACGGTGTTACAACCGACTTGCTATCCAATTGTCTAAACTTTAATATTTTCTCAACATAATGTGATTGTGTGAGAAGATATCATTCGGAAGTTTGTCTTACTTGTATACCAAGAATAACATCGGCTTTACCCATATCCTTCATGTCAAAGCTTGAGCTTAACATCTTCTTGGTTTCGTTGATTACTTTCTTATTCATTCCCGTAATAAGTAAGTCGTCAACATATAAGCAAACAATAACACACGAGTCTTTAAATTCCTTGACATACACACACTTATCGCATTCATTGATTTTAAAACCATTTGCGATTATGGTGTGATCAAATTTTTCGTGCCATTGTTTTGGAGCTTGTTTCAAACCATAAAGAGACTTAACAAGTCGACACACTTTATGTTCTTGCCCCTTTACAACAAACCCTTCCGGTTGTTCCATATAGATCTGCTCATCTAGATCTCCATTAAGGAATGCGGTCTTTACATCCATTTGATGTAACTCTAGGTTATAGACGGCGGCTATAGCGATTACCATCCTAATGGAAGTAAGTATCAAAGAAATCTATTACTTTTTTTTTGTCTATAGCCTTTTGCGACTAGCCTAGGTTTGCACTTATCTATGGTACCATCAGTTTTGAGTTTCTTCTTAAAAATCCATTTGCAACCAATTGGTTTACTACCCTGAGGTAAGTCAACCAACTTCCACGTATGGTTTTGCATAATGGAGTACACCTCACTATTTACCACTTCTTGCCAATAAGGCACTTCGGGTGTACTCATAGCTTCGTTAAAGGTTTTTGGTTCACCTATGGTAACTAGTGTCACAAAATCCGGTCCAAAAGAAGTAGCTTTCCTAGCTCTTTTGCTCTTTCTTAGAGCAACTTCGATTTCTTCGTCGTTCTTAGAACTTGAAGAAATTTCTTCAATACTTCTTTTAGGTGCTGAATTTTGTCTTTCTTCCCTAAAAGGAAAGATGTTTTTGAAGAACTCAACATCTACCGATTCCATGAATGTGTTGGCACGAATGTCTACATTCTCGGACTTAACCACAAGGAATCGATATGCAGCACTCTTATTAGTATAACCGATAAATACATAATCTACGGTCTTGGGTCCTAGTTTCGTTCGTTTAGGAAACAGAACTTGTACCTTAATTAGACACTCCCACACTTTGAGCTTTATATATGAAGGTATTCTACCTTTCCAAATTTCATAAGGAGACTTGTTAGTCTTCTTATGTGGAATTCTATTAAGAATGACATTCGCCGTAAAAATGGCATCCTCCACAAGTTGTGTGGCACTCCCAAGTTGTTTAACATAGCATTTGCCATTTCCTTGAGGGTTCGGTTCTTCCTTTCGGCTACACCATTTTGTTGTGGTGTATATGGCACAGTTGTTTCATGAACAATCCCATTATCAGCACAATACTCGGCTAGTGGAGTTAAATCATATTCACCTCCTCTATCCGATCTAACTCGTTTTATTGTTCTAGATAATTGATTTGTAATTTCAGCTCTATATGTCTTAAACATATCCATTGTTTCATCTTTAGAACTAATTAAACATAACAATATCTACTACTATCATCTATAAATGTAACAAAGTATTTTTTTCCACCTCTTGTTGAAGTTAGTTTTAAATCACATAAGTCGGTATGAATTAAGTCTAGTAATTCACTTGTTCTATTTATGGACTTAAATGGCGTTCTAGCAAATTTTGATTCTATACATGTTTCACATCTATGTGATTTGTCAATTTCAAATTTAGACAATAATCCTAAATTAACCATTTTATGCGTGTATTTGAAATTCACATGTTTAATCTAGAATGCCACAATGAACCTAACTCAACAATATAAGAAAAAGCTATGATATTCTCATTATTAGTAATTTTAGGAGTACAATTGATCTTGAAGAGCCCTTCATTGAGGTTACCCTTTCTTACATACATTCCTCCTTTAGTCAATACAAACTTATCGGATTCGAAGACAAGCTTGATCCTTTCTTACTAAGCATAGGACCCGAAACCAAATTCTTACAAATTTCGGGAACATGCAATACATCTAAGAGCGTCATTTCATTTCCGGAAGTGAACTTTATAATCACATTGCCTTTGTCTTCAACGATCGCAGCCGCGACATTTCCCATGTAAAGTCTCTCACTACCATCCGACTTTGTGTAGGTAGAAAATATGTTTCGATCTTCACAAATTTGCTTGGTAGCCCCGGTATCCATCCACCAACCTTTTGAGTCGGTTTCAACACAAGACTCCATGATTACTGCCGCAAGATCGTCGATATCCATCATGTTAACTTGGTTAGGCTTCTTGTTCCCATTCGGTCCTTTCTTATGACGACATTCGTTAGCACGATGTCCGGGTATTCCATATACCCAACAATTCCCTTTTGTCTTATTGGGATCTCGGTTCTTAGACCCATTGTATGTAAACTTCCTTTTTCGTCCCTTATTCTTAGACTTCGAAGTGGATTTTGAAGACTTACCTTCAACAAGATTTACTTTAAGTTTTGAAGTACCTTGCTGCTCTTTCTTATCTCCCTTGCGATTATCTTCCTCGATTCTCAAACGAACTACAAGATCTTCCATTGATAATTCCTTGCGCTTGTGCTTGAGATAGTTTTTGAATTCTTTCCACAAAGTTGACAACTTTTCAATTATAGATGCTACTTGAAACGGTTCACTAATAGCCATCTTCTCCAAGATGATTTGATTGATGATCACTTGAATCTCTTCCAATTGCTTGACCATCGGAATTGAGTCCACCAGTTTAAAATCCAAAAATCTGCCCACAATGAACTTCTTTGTGTACCGGCATCTTCGGTCTTGTACTTTTTCTCCAAGAATTCCCATAACTCATTAGCGGTAGTAATAGTCGAATAGA
This sequence comes from Hydrangea macrophylla, assembly GCA_033977485.1. Taxonomy (NCBI): domain Eukaryota; kingdom Viridiplantae; phylum Streptophyta; class Magnoliopsida; order Cornales; family Hydrangeaceae; genus Hydrangea; species Hydrangea macrophylla. The sequence goes on from CM066992.1 coordinate 66,758,067, forward strand.
CATTGTAAGAACATCTTCCAGCCCATTTAGAATGTAATTCTGGCATAGAAAAACGGAATGATTCCATGCTTCCAATGCGGCTTGTTCCTTTGACGGATTTTCCGTAGGAATCACCGGCTTCTCTTGTCGTAGGATATGCGCAAGATTAAGAGTTGTGAGATAGAAGAGCATCTTCATTTGCCATCGTTTGAAGTCTTCACCCTTGAATTTCTCCGGTTTCTCGGCACGAGTATTCTTGACATTAGTTGTAGAAGTAGTTTTGACATTAGTTGTAGAAGTAGTTTCTCCGGCCATTATTACAACTATTTAAATTTGTTTTTCGATTGTTGAATACAATGGATAATAAACTTCAATTAAACAGTGACTAAACTTGATTGAAGCACGTATAAATACGCTGTCCGAAAAACAAATTTACGTCCCACACACGGTTATTTTGTGGACTACGACGTCTTGTTCTTGAAAATACTACGATCTAACAATTGAAATACAACAAATTTCAATTGTTCTGCAGAATTGTATGTACATGAATTGCTCTCTATGACTCGAGAATTAATGAAGCAAAGAAGAGATAAAATATGTGAAAAAAGTGTATCAAAATTAACTAACTATATTGTATATATAGAGGTGTCTATTGGGTAAGAGATGTCTCTCTACACAAATGGTTGTGTCCCAACACCTATATACTACTTGTATATATCATTATATCTACGTTTGTTAGCCATTAGAACAGATTGAAGTTCAAACAAATTCGAATTTCTACATGAAAAGTTGCAACTCTTCAAAAAATTGGGTCCAGTCGACCGGTCGAATGCCCCTCTATCAGAACTTGTTTAAAACTTCTTATAGCCGTTGACCCTGTCGACCGGTCGAAGGAACCTGGTTGACCGGTTGAAAACCCCTCTGCTGGAATCTTAAAACTCTTTCCCTGAGCATTGAGCTGGCCCATAGTGATCCTAACGATCCCTTTGAGCTTATATAAGCTCCCATTCACACCCCAAATGTAACAAAATCAAATAGGCTTGATAACTTTTTTCCAGTACTTTGTATTCATGCTTGCAGATGCGGGTATGAATTCTGCTACACTTGTGGAGCTGAGTGGAAGAACAAGAAACCAACTTGCAGGTGCCCCATCTGGGATGAACGTAACATCATACGCAATGAGCAAGCCATTACATAATGAGCAGGAACAGGAAGAAGTGTACAGTGAGGAGTACCATAACCCTGAATCACAGATAAATTATATAGTAGATATCGGCTTTATATTTTCCAATTTGCTTTTGAGGGAAAAAAATTGTTAATATAACTTGCAAGTTCATCAGAGTCGAGCTATGAGGATAGTTATCAAGGAGTTGGGCAGTGTCTTTAGCAATATTTGTTGGCTTCTTAAATACTGGCACAATGGTTTTTGCTCTCCTTCTCCGTTACTGGTTTTGTTATTTTGGGTTGTAATTAAACACTGCCATGGATGTTTAATCAGGAATTGAATCTGAATGTTTATGGCAAAGCAATATGCAATTTCTTTGTTTTAATTCTTGAAATGACTAGTTCTAATGGAGGGTAACTGCAGGGTTAATACATAGGCAGTTTTAATGTACTTGAGCATAACCAATTTCTCCTTTCAATAATAGTTAAAAAAAAAAAAAAAAAAAAACAACCTCGTAAAATGTTGGTAATAAATCCTTTAAAACCGTCCACATGAGTTTAAGGGACGTACGGAATACCAATTTTGGTGAAAAGTCCCTTGGTTTTAGTAACATCACGTCCTTTAAAAATGTCTAATAATGACTATTGCGCCCATCTGGCTCCTTAACCTGCTCCGCCTTCATCGGTGAGACCGAACTTAATATTCTTTCATTTTGGCTAGGACTCAACTTATTAATGCTTTGTTGAAAGAGAGTATTTTTGCTCACCCAAAAAATGATACACTAATGGGATGTTTGAGTGAGTACTGGTGTACCATTTTTTGGGTGAGCAAAAGTATTATCTTGTTGAAAATTGGTAGGGGAGAAGGTGTTCTATGTTATATAAACACTAGTGTATGGAGACTGCGTGCAAGTCATGCAGTGTGCTGCCTGTGGGAGTTATTTTTATTCCAATGAGAAGAAACAAACTAAGACCGTATCCAGTGGTAAAGTGAAATTTTATTCATACCAAAATTATATTTAAAGAGCATGAGTTTTGAGAAAAACCAAAAGTGGTTTCCAAATTAATGATGTGACAATAACATCACTTTAAGTTAAAATAACTCTCAATAATAACTCTTATAGTCCTACAGTAGGGGCTCATTATCACACCATTTGGAGAAAACTGTTTGGATACAAAATTGAGAACATAGCATTACTAAAATTGAAACAAGTAAAAATTTAAAATAAGGAAAAGGAATATATAAGAACAAAGGGTAATTGTTTCATTGTTTGTATAAAATGAGGGTGAGTGTGTTTCCATGTACTTAATTATACAAGTACAACTTCTTTTATAACCATTCACACCTAGCTTTACGTTAAACTCATCAATTCAATTGTGATATTGGTTCTGCACCAACCCACGAAAAACCAAAAAAATATATTGTGATTTTGGTTAAACATTGGCGGTGTTCATAATGTGGCTTAATATCACCTAAAGCATTCCTCTTGGTGTTTTCACTTTTATGTTCTGTTCAAAAAATTGAAGTTGCTACCTATTACTTAAAGAAGCATAACAAATTAAATTTGAAGGGAATTTTGAGTTTTGCCAACCAAATGCTGCACCTCATGTGAAGTAGACTTGGAACATCTTGGGTAAAAATATCAAAATCGCCTAATATGTGTGTTTCCATATATGGCGAATAATCTGACCAGCTTTTTTTATTTCCATCACTTTCTTACATTTGCCAGTAGTTAGTAAAGGGAAATAAATTTGTTGTGAGGTTTATCTAAAGGGTTAGATTTGGAATAAAAATTAAAATAATTAAAATATACAAATTTTGATGTATGGGTTGGAGTGACTCACTTTGTAACATCAAAAGTAACACATCAACTTTAGGTAAGATCATCAAAATCACTCATTTATTACATCATTTGATGTTTTGCCTTTAGAAATGGTCTAATGTGCATCAGTGTATGTATATCACACATACACCTCAGTTAACGGTTAGTTAATATGTTGGTGGAGTTATATGATGATTGGACTTGGGAAGTTGAAACCTATTAAACAATCTGGGTAAGTGGAAAAGATTTTGCATAATGTGTATGTATTGTATCATAATGATATAGTCCCTCTGTCCCATTTTGTAGTCGGGACCGGTCGGGATGATGCTCATCCAAGCAGTGTGCATAACTTGGTCTAGATAGAGGTTGGTCGCTGAGTAGAACCGAGAGTAGAGCCAATTTTGGGCGTATCATTTGCCCCCCATTTCCAAGGTTGGCCTGATGCTATATTGGGCCAAGTTTGGAAATCGGTTGATTCTGCTTGTCATTGTCTGATGTTTGCAAAGTTTGATTTTCTCGTGAAGCGATGCGTCTTATGATTTAAAGTCTACAGATCTTGGTGAGTCACCCTTATATCAGTAATTGGTCAAGATCAGTAACACTGTGATTGCTCGGGAAAGTTGCCTTGGAGCTTCTGAGTATGGTGAATTCTCGGGAATTGGCTAAGAGTTAAGACTTAGCCTATTTCAGAGACCTTTAAGTGCTCGAAAATTGGCTAAGAGTTGAGGTTTAGCCTAATTCGGAGACTTTTGTTCAAGTTAGCTCCTAGGATAGTTATCTTCTGCCTAGTAAACATTTGTCAAGGTTATTGGTAGAAGAATTTAACCATGTTGGATAAGCCGCCCTAAGGCGTGTTGCTTTAGTGTCATACCCCAACTCGTCTCGATCAGATTAAGACACCTGTAACAAAGCCCAAACACCCAAATCAACCTCCAATTACTAGATAAGCATTAGTTAGACAACATAAAAAAGATTTCATGGACACAAAACAATCTCAAGGAAAAAATTGTTATTAATAAAGTATAGTCAAATTTTACCTCGAAAGATAGATCCTTGAGTCCCGGATCCAACGCAAAAAACGGTGCTCGAATTTGAGTTTTCTAGAAAGAGTTATGCACGTTTCTGTAAAAATCGACGTGCTGTGAAATTTGTAAGCGAATCGATTCGCCCTTTTGCTTGGATCGACCCATCTCAGCTTTTCTTCCATAGAATGTCCTCCCAGAAGTCCGGATCGATCCGCCCTTAAACCCAAATCGATCCGGGTTCTACAGAATAGTTTTTTGCTGCTAAAAACTCTGGTTCTTCAAGTCCAAAACAATTCCAAACTTCAACAAACTTTATAGAAACATCCAAGATCATTCCAAAAACAATTCTAAGTGTTTCTAAACATTAACCCAAGATGTCCAAGTATGAAATGACAATCAAAGCACACAAATTCTTCTCTTGGGTCATGAATTAGCATTAAAAATCCATCCTCTCCCAATAAGCACAACCAATCAACATAAGGAGAAGTCAAGTTAAGCTCATAACCCCAAAACTACCAAAACTTGCCTAAGTTTCTTCCCCATCTCTATACAACTTGTGCCTTGTAAACATAACAACCCACAACATAGGACATACTAACATCAAAACCCAACTAGACAAATTACAAGTCTTCGCAAACATGAGTTGTTCAACATATATATTACAAAGGTTACATTTAAAACCAAAACCAACTAGTCATATGAACATACCCACATATACACAACTACCACGCCCAACCCGTCGTGCGGATCATTTCCTCTCATTCTCTCGTTCGGTATCTGCGGTGGTTATTCAATAAGCACAACAGAAAATACATTTTCATTTAAACTTTCGCTTAGTGAGAGAACCAATCATACTATTGGAATGTTCAATATACAAATGCAAAAATCATTATCAACATCCACAAATTGATCTCTGGAAAGTCAAGCAACTCCAGCCACCACCCCCAGGTCCTTCTCACCTCAATTCTTTCTCACTTTTGGGCGCATATAGTGCAATGCACACTCTCTTGTGACCCTGAAGGCGACACCTGCATTTCATTGTGGTCGTCACCACACCCTTTCTCTTGAGGGCTTCTTATCCCTTACATATGGGACCTATAAATGGTGACCACTACTTGACTTCCCTTTAATCCAGATAAGCAGTTAAGCAACTTAACATATAAGCATAACAATTTTACATTATTGACATGCCTTTATCTAAATTCATCATAATCAAGCTACATAGGCATGAATTAAGCATTCTAAACTAACAATTATCACATTAACACATCTAAACACCCAATTTTGGGATTAGAATACTCACCTCTTTGATTCTTAACTAATTAAGCTCCTAGAATCCAATTTCAAGCTAGATTCAAACCCAAATCTTGTGTTAGGATTAATCCTATATAGTTTTTACATATTAAGAGCTATCTATCAAGAACGGTAGCCGAAGAAACATTACCAAAACTGAAAATAAAAGACATGCATACGATCCTCTTACCTCCACGAGTCTAAATATGGTCTTGGGATCGTGAATCCAAAGTCGAATGGCGAAGGAACGACAAGAAAACATCGCGTGGAATTTCGTTGTCGACTCGAGAGCTCTTGGTTTTCTAATTTCTGTAAATTCCTGTTGTGAATGATGAGGATGAGACACATATGCTATACATGCATATGTGTTGACACCTCTTACCCATATTTCCATTTACACCTCCATGCTTAATGTTAATTACATTAACGTCCCATCTTTTCTAAATGGATTTAATCTATGTCTCGCGTGAGTCTCAAACGTGGTTGCATTTATAATATGAGGTTGTTATTAAACCTACCAATTATGAACTATTTTCAAATACGTCCTCACATGGGTACCCAAACTGGTCCCCTTTACCTATCATAAGACATAATAATATCATTAAACATTTAAACAATTATTTATATAAGCATATAATGACGTCTAAATGCAAATTATTTTAACTAGACCCTCATTGGGCCCCACTTCCATACCAGTCCTACTTCTCACAAGACTTGCATTTGTGTTCACATTTGAACACCTTTTTACCTGTAGGTTCATATCCCCACCTTAAATCATTTTATGCATTAATTATCATTGATTAGCGTGTACGAATATCACACTAGTCTTCTTTTCCGGGTACGGGTGTTAGGGTCTTTTTATGTTAGTTCCCATGATGGTTATCTTCTGCCCAGTAAGCCTTTGTCAAGACTGTTGGTAGAAGAGTTTGACCATGTTGGTAGAGTCGACCTAAAGTGTGTTGCTTTAGGGTCTATTTTTACTCCTCTATCATGGGCCAACCTAAGAGGCTTTAGTCACCTCTATCGTCGGTTTGGAGCTAATTGGAGTTAATGCCTCTGAGTACTGTAGGCACTCGAGTAGTCTAAGGATTTTACTTACTTAACCACAAGGCCTGTAAACACTCAGTGTGACTTCCTCTTACCCCTAAGCTTTTGTTGAAGCAAGTGTTGTGGAACTATTACTATAGGCAGCCGGCCTAGAACGTTGGTAGTTCCAGGGTCTTTTGGTGCCTCGGGTGTGATCCCGAGGTCTTACGATGCCTCGGGTGTGATCTCGAGATTTTTTGATGTCGGGTGTGATCCTGAGGTCTTTGTAGGAGCTATTTGATATAGTCCGTGGAGCCTCGTGCTATGGTCTAGCAAAAGTACCGCTATAGTTGGGTTCACCTAGATTGTTGGATATAGGAGGTTGGATTGGGATCACCGAGCTCCTGGCCGCTGTAAATTGGAGACCAAGTCGAGATTACTGGACCCTGATTGCTATAAATTGGAGGTCGGGACGTGGCTACCGGGCCCTGACCGTTGTAAACTGCAGGTCGGGTCGGGGCTACCGAACCCTGACCGTTGTGAATTGGAGGTCGGGTCAGGGCTGCCGGACCCTGACCGCTGTGAATTGGAGGTTGGGTCGAGTACCGGACCCAAACCGTTGGACACTGAAGGAACTGCCAGAACTACTGGTCTTCTTTACATTATTCTTCTTAGGCTGATCGCTTCTGATTACTTCTTGAAGGCTCGTCGCTTACATGCTTGGGGGCTTTGGCCTTTAGAAACTCTTCAGTGTCAACATACTCTCTGCGAGTTCAACCAAAGTTGCTGATCGATTTCTATGAAACGATGTGGCGCACTTGGTATGTTGAACTCCTGAGCAAAAGGCTGTAATGGCGACTGTCTCATTCAGGTTGTAGACTTAAAGCTTCTGTTGGTTAAACCGATCAACGTAATCCTTCAATGACTCTCCCTTCCGCTACCTGATAGTAAGTAGCTAGGTGTCAGGTTACGACCGGTTGAGCATGCCTATGAACTAGTTGATGAAATGTTTGTTGAGCTCCTTAAAATCTTTGACCGATCAGGGTTTCAGGGGGGGAATTGCGCGGCTAGGCCTTTCAGAGTGCAGGGAAAGGCCAGGCAATATAATTTGTCGGTGTTGGTGGCTAGGGCCATGTGAGCCTTATAGGTCCAGACGTGGTCGACCGTGCTTCCCGGGCCGTTATAAGAATCTAGACGAGGTTGTTTAAATTTACTCGGGATGACAAACCTCGTGATCTGGCTGGAGAATGGTGACTCGATCATGGTGTTGACATGATCCCGAGTAGGATTCTGGCCTAGCTCTTTGGCCATTCCGTTGATCTATTTTTTGAAACCCTTGATACGGGCCATCACACCTTCCCGACCGGTATCCGAGAATTAGGTCAGGTCAGTAGAAGAGACTTCTTCCTCATGGCGTGTTGTCCTCTGGGACGAGGCTTGGCTATGACTCTAGTTGATCGTGTGCCTAAGATCATCTCAACTCTTAGCTGAGTGATCATGGGCCAATTCCCAAGTCATGCATTCTCACCTGCTCCCTCTGGCAGCACGCCTATCATTGGTGATGTCTCTGGCATCCTCAATACGGGTCAGGTTGGCTCAAGCACGTTGTCAGATCCGTGTTGGTTCTCGACTATGCTCAACGTTCCCGAGCTGTGACCTGGACTGCGAAGGGTTATTCCTTTGGGTCAACATGGCTCTGATATGCTGTTGGGTTTAACGTTGGCCCTCCAAGAGCTGTGCGAGGGTCGCAGTGATCTGCTCCGATGTTAAGACTACTAGCAGCCATGCGCCGGGGCTGGCGGAACGTCCCAATTAGCCTGCTGCACAGACTTCTTACCCTTCTTCAGAGGCATGAGTATCAGTTAAGAGATTTATTTTTTGAGAAATCTGTCATTTCACATAGATGGGGCCAAGCTGATAATGCAAATTTTGGGCGAGATAAAGTAGAGCAGATAAAAGAGAGATAAAGATATAGATATTGTATTTGTATGTGGTTCGGCCTTGTTAATAAAGGAACCTACGTCCACGTGTGTGTCTGAGCACTTCCACTATATCTGCTGCAGGGACCTTGGTCATTCAACAATGGTAACTGGAACTACCAAGGGTCGGCCGTGTAGGGTATACATTTAGGGTTTCTCGGGAGAGGCTAGACAACGTAATATTGTCAGTTCTATCAAACTCGGGATTCCCTCTAATGGGGGTGGGAGGACTCTTTTATAGGAAGAAGAGTCCTCCCTTACAAGGAATTCTAGTCTATTTAGGAAATTATTGACAGCTTGTGATGATTTGATCCATATCTGATCAGTTCCCTAATCTATTTAGGAAATTGTGCTGTGAATCTGGGCAGTTTCCTAACTGGTTTAGGAAACTATGCTGTGAGTTGTGCGGGACGCGGCTCTGGGCTGGCCGTGCTGTTCCCGAGCTGTTAGGTATCTGGATGATGCTATCCTGATCTATAAGTCGGGCTTCTCCTCTGATAGAGCTTCGTGCTACATGGTCGGGAAGTCTCAGGTAGTCGTGACCAGTCGGGATGGTGCTCATTCAAGCAGTTGTGCATGACTTGGTCTAGATAGAGGTTGGTCGCTGAGTAGAATCGCTTGGTCATAGAGTAGAGTCAATTTTGGGCATATCAATATATATATACAAAACTTTGATCTCTTCTCTCTTCTTTTCCTCAACTTCCTACTCTCTTTGTCCTCTTTCCGATGCGACAAAAGTGGGGACTAATTTATGATCGAAGAAGTTTCAGTCAACGATGGTGGTGAAGTAATCGAGATGACTGGAGATGGAGGTACAACGATTGGATTTTTTGGGGCTTTGATGGCCATGAATTGGGGGAAGAAAATGAGTTCAGGGATTGGGGGATTCCAATTTTGTTCAGTCCATTCTCTTTAGTCCGTAGGTAGTTGTATTCCAACAAATATTTTGAAAATGTTATTATTGGTTATAGAAATTGTAGGTACTCCATTTTGGGCAATCATATTGAAGAAAAAAAGGGGGAAAAAGTGATAAGAGCATTTTTCAAATTAGTTTCAAAAGAATGAAATTTGAATTTTAAAAAGTCAAGGTAAAAATTGTAGCAAAATTTGGGTTCATTAAAAATGAATTTTCTAAAGTTTCCACTTCAAAATTAAATTTGAAAAATTATGCAGCAACTACATTTTCAGGTGTTGTGAATGGTCCACAATAAATAATGCAATGCGGTAGAAAGAATAATATGCTAAAATGCTTGTGAATGTAACTTAGGAATATTTTCCTCTCATAAACTTACACTACATCTCTAGCTATCCATACCAAATGAACTTCACAAAAGAAGTGGAAAACTTCACAAAGGAATGAGAAAAGGGAAAAAGCTGAGGAGAAAGGAGGGGGAGGGATTGGTGAAGAAGGGGAGGGAGGAGGAAGAGGGGGCTGACGGCTATGGTATCTGCAAGGGCATCGCTTATCTCTCTCTAGAAGACTAGAGAGAGGTATCATACCTATGCTAAAAGAACTTGTCACGACCCATCCCACTACGCGTGGAAATAGGACACGTGGCACGCCACCAAGGCTCATCCAAACATCATCTAATAATACGCAGCGGAAAGAACTTCTTTAAAACAACCCTGGTAGTTTAAAACTTGGGAAACATTCCCCTCTGAGTTGTAAAATACATTGAAATCAGAGTTATAAAAAGTTTTGGCCAAGTGAAAACACATTCAAAAGAATCAATTCAGAAAACAGAGGTTCAGTCGACTGCCACGTCGACTGCACTAGGGTCCAGTCGACTGCTCCGTCGACTGTGTTATCTAGAACCCCAAATGTAACATTATCAAAAGGAGTCCAGTCGAATGATCTGGGGACCCAGTCGACTGCTTTTCAATTAATAGAAGCAGTAGCCAAAACCTACAGTGGTTCAGTCGACTGATCAAGGGCTCAGTCAACTGCTTCTCCTACTATTCACTTAGAGAGTCTCAACCACACGGGATCCAGTCGACTGACCCAGGGTCCAGTCGACTGCTCCCCTGCTGGCAGCCTTGTGTTGAAAATACTAACAACTCATGCTTCTTAATACCAACAACAATCACAACCAACACCAATTCCAACATACCAAAAAATAACTACAGACGTTCAATTACAAGATTACAATACTGTGAAACTAATCTATGGTTCTATTACAACATATTAGCAATCCTTACACAAGTTTTGGGATTTAAAACAAAACAACCAAAAACATATACAGGGTGATTCCCCGGCGTTCTTTAACAGCCTCACTCATCACGATTCTTCTTGTCCTTCTTCTTACCTGCAATGGAGTACATCTCCACTGCTCAGCTATATGCTGAGCGTACAATTCTAAATGCATGCTTATATGACAGTTCATGGTTTAAGCATCTAAAACACATAAAAATAGTCTCTAGGGTGAGTGGTACGCATTCATCCGGTAGCGGCAAGTCCAAGCCTTAAACCGCGATGTCAATGGCAAGTCCAAGCCTACAACCATTACATCCCCACAAGTGCCATGGCAAGTCCAAGCCTACAACCATGCACAGTAGCCGTCGTTACTAAAATTCTCAAACAACGAGAAGCTTACTCCGGCATGAATTCGCACCAAACTCCCCTTTGACCCAAGTAGACACATAACATGCTCACATAAACAGTTATACGTGCTTTTATCATAATTTCATGTGCATAATTAATGGGCCTAACTAATACATGAATTTCGCCCGGATCCAAGAATATCAAAAGTGATGTCCAAAACATGAAAATCCATATATTTCATAGATCTAGAATTCATACCTCGTGCGAATCTCTTCAAACTTTGAAGGATCGTCTAGGGAACTAAATAATCGCTGGATTTCGAATTATACGCGATTCCTACAAGTTTAACCTGATTTTTCCCAAAAGTCTAGAATTAATATTTTTACAAAACTTGGCCAAACATGACCTAAGTAGTATCAAAACGTAGATCTTACCTCCACGAGTTCAAATCTAAAATCTGGAGAAAATCTGACAGACGAACGGTCGTCGATCGGCGTCGCAAGCCCGAAGAAACAATCTCCTTTCTCTCTCCTCTCTCTCTAGATATTTTAAGTTTGGATGAGAATGAAATCTCATTCTCATCTATATATATATAGGCAAACTTTCCGGAATTCATGTTTACCTCCTCGCAAGTTTCTCAAACATCTAATTAACCCATGAAACTTCGCACACGTCCATTTTATGCCTTTACGAGTGAAAACTATAAGTTTCAAAAGTTTTCGACTAGGTTTCGTTTGGGTCCAAAAATAACGTCTGAAAACTAAATTCTGTGGAATCTCTACACAACCTACCTTTTTAGTTAACGCGTCACTCACGTTCTCACCACAGTTCTCAAATGATATAACAATATCAAAGATTACTACAATTTACCAAACACAGGTAAAATTACTATTCACAACATACCAGATAAAGTCAAATAACATTTAAATCATATAAATGCCATTTACTCATGCTCATGAAACGTGAACTGCCATGTTCCTGTGTCCTCGTTGACTCACAGTCAACCTCATTACCATTATCAATTAACATTGATAAACTCTCAATTTACAATTATGCATGATAAAACTATAAATTTTTGGAACGGGTGTGACAGAACTGTAGCTTCTTCTTTTTATGAACTCACTCAAACTTCTTTTCTACTTTAGAATGGAAGACCAAAAGTATGGACAAGTAACAATGAGGAACAATTATCATAATTCATGACTCTTACAGGGAAAATTAAAGTGGTGGCTATGGGTGCTAGAGAGGCTAGGTAGTTGAGTGAAAAACCCTCTTATCTCCTTGTCACTTTCAATTCTTGTTTTCTGCTCATTCAGTTTCTGCTAGTTTGCTGCCTATAAATTTATTGTTTACCCGCCTTAGCTCTTCAAACTAATAGAAGCACTCTCATGTTGCAATTACACAATGTTATCTCTAATTGTTAGCAGCTACTCTCTTTAATTCATCTTTTTGCATTGAATTACTTTATTTGTAGAAGAAATAAGAGATAGCATAAAAGTACAAAGGTTATTTTCATTTTACAGTTTTGTTGTTGCAGAAGAATTGGAAGGGATTGGTACTCCTAATTGAAGGCAAAATAGAGCTAGCTTCAACCTTATTCTTCAATGCAACTATGGCTAGCGATGGAACGACCAACTATAGGACTATTAGTGAAGTTGTTGTTGCAGCTCCAACCAATAGTAACTTCTGGTACTCAATCCACATCAAAGCTGGAGCTTACCACAAAACCATTCGTGTCCCCGAGGACAAGCCTAACTTGGATTTTCTTTTTTTGGAAATAGAGCAGATTGCAGCAAACAGTAGTGTCACCGGCGATGTCATGAAAACTGATGATACCGCCACATTGAGCAATTATCTCTATATTCTCTTTTTCTCTCTACATATATGTATGGGCAATGCTATGGACACACCCAAAATATACACCCAAATACACACCCCACTCACATCACTTTGGTGGACCCTGCACTGACAGTGGACCCCGCAGTCTCTATCTCTCTTCCCATGCGTCCACCTTAGGGTGTGGACTTGGGTGTGTCCCAAACTTTACCCTATATGTATAGACGATGCAAAACCACCTGAGTTGTAGCTTATGGCCAGGTTGAAGAGGCTCTTCTTCGGGCTAGGCTCTGCGTTTTTGTTTTCTTTTCTTGTGTCCAGGGAAGCGTTAGTTTTACCCTTGGAATGTATCATCTACTCTCTCTAGGTCGTGTTTCACCTAGTTGGGTCGAGCATCAATAACCGGAATTGAGATCACATATGCCATTCTCTTTGGTCCATAGCTAGTAACTCACTGTATCCATATTTTGTACGTGCATACTATGTGCAAAATATTGGAACATGGATAAGTAGCAAGTAATGTCAAATCCTTATGATCAACAATGTGTTTCTTCCATGCTAAGGATCTTAATATCTCATACAATTCGTTCTTATTTATACGTGCACATCACGTGCATAATTAATTATACACTTATGCACCACATGCAATAAAAAAAAAACTACTCATGGGTACTCATGGCCCGGGCACTTAATTTTTATGTTGGATAAACTATTTAACACACTAACAGCCCCTAAACACTACCAAAAAAATTTATTACATATGTCACTAAGATAAATAGATGCGGTCAATATCTAATATTTAAAAATAATTACTAAAAGCACTTAGATAGGTTTGTTACACTATGGCAATGAGGAGTGATTTCAATCGCTCAGTTTTTCTACAAATGAGTGTTCTTGGGATACCAAGACATGCTATACGCAAAATCCTATACACAATTTTATCATGAATGTAATATTCAAGGTATTGTTGATTTTATATTTGGATTTGTTGTTGCAGTTTTCCAAAAATTGCTACTCACTGTATCCATATTTTGTACGTGCATACTACGTGCAAAATTTTGGAACATGGAGAAGCAGTGAGTAATCTCAAATCCATATGATCAACGATATGTTTTTTCCATGCTAAGGATCTTAATATCTCGTACTATTCATTCTTATTTATACGTGCATATCACGTGTAGAATTAATTATACACTTATGCATCACGTGTATTCAGAAATAATTACTCATGGGTATTCATGACTCGAGCTCTTAATTTCTATGTTAGATACACTATTTAACATATTAATAGTCCCTAAACACTACTCAAAATTTTTATGGCATATGCCACTAAGATAAATATGCGGTTAATATCTAATACTTAAAAAAAATAACTTTTAAAATCACTTAAAAAAATTACGGTTGTTATACTCTAGCAATGAGGAGTGATTCCAATCACTCGATTTTCTACAAATGTGTGTTCTTGGGATATCAAGACACACTGTACGCAAAATACTGGACATAGTTTTATCGTGAATGTTATATTCACGGTATCGTTGATTTTATATTTGGATTTGCTGCTGCGGTTTTCCAAAATTGCAATTTATATGCACGTCTTGCCAACCGAACTATAGTTTTTACAGCTCAAGGAAAAGAGCTTCAACAACAACCTTTAGGGTTTTTTATTCAGAACTTTACTTGTAAGGCTTCGTCCATACTAGAACGGGAAAAATTACTTGTCAAAGGGTTTTTGGGTAGGCCGTGGAGGAATTACTCTACTATGGTGGTGGAGTCATCCTTAGATGACATTTTCAATCAAGAAGGATGGGCCGAAATGCCTGTTGTTAGGGTTTTCAACTTGACATTTTGCGAGTATCGTAACAGAGGACCCAAGTCAAATACATCTGGTAGGGTTAAATGGCCCAATTACAAGGCTTTATACACTACATCCGAAGCATCTTCGTATACGGTGGCCCATTTTATCAATAGAGATTCATTGCTTGCAAGTACCTGAGTTCCTTTTTATGGTGGTTTTGCTTCCTCTATGTCGTAATTATCGAAATAATGTATATGATATAAGGTTAAGGTATTCGATTGATATGTTGTGCAACTCATCAAACATAGAGAGAATCGTGAAAAAAAAAACCCTCACCTGCTTAAAGCGAATACATAGTTCCCTCTCCAAAATATATATATATATATACAGTCCACTTCTTGTGTGGACGTCCACAACTTAATAAGTTGCGGACTTCAGTTTCAGCTGTTGGATCTATTTTTCATTAAGGGTATTATAGTAATTTCACAGGATCCAGTGGCTGAAAACAAAAGTCCGCAACTTAATAAGTTGTGGACGTCCTTACGAGAAGCGCTTCGTATATTAACAAAAAAAATTATATTTTATCCCTTCCAAACTCATAAATCTCACTCTAATCCTTAGATTTTTCTAACTTTCACCCAAGTGAATGTGTTATTTACTCTTTTTTTTTTTTTTTTTTGGTAAACATTATTTATTTATTTTTGGTACTTTTCTGAGTTCCTTCTATATTGTTTGTCAATATCATGCTGCTAGCATGTTAGAGATGGTGCTCTTTGTGGACCTCTTAGGGATGTAGGAAGCAATCTTAGTAGGGTTGCAAACACATTGAGCTGTATAGCCTGTACATGAACAAATCTGGAAAATAAAAGTTCAATTATTTACTCAATTAGCCTCAAGTATTTTAGCCCTTGAAGATATTCCTTTGAACATATTAGGGATTCTTCATTTTATAAGTAAAAGTAGTAAAAGAAAAAGAAAAGTAATTAGGCATATGAACACAATTTTTTCTGAAAGAGTTATGGAGAGATTGGCTTGTATTTGAATAATTATGTTTTACCTCTCAACCCACTATGTGAAACTCACAAAATAACAACATGATTTTTAAAATCCTAAAAACCCAAAATTATTGTGTTTCTACCAACACAAAATTCGGGTAAGGGCACTGTCACGCCCCACAGTAGCAAAAATAGATAAAATAAATTCTTTTTTGGACCCGTAGGCCATGATAGTTGAAAGTCACCACATTGTCCACAAACAAAGTCAAACCATCAGAGTAATAATTCAAACCACGCATTGGGAAATTCTAAGTTTGATATATAAAGTCAAAGTGTAATACTAAACTATTACAAAGCCACGAGTGTTTACAGAAACGTAAATAAAGCATTTCGGCAACATGCGCCAATACAAACATAACTAAAATAGAAGTCTCTAAAACATACACATAAATTAACTACGACGAAGCTTCAGGTTTTCAACTTGCATAGTAGTCAACATCAGCATAGCCTCCGTCATTGTAGGCTCCATCCTCAAAGCCCTGCCCATGTATGCATCTCCTGCATACTCATAACCCTGGCCAGCTGGATGTCGAATATCCAGCGGCATCAACACCGTCAACTACGAAAGCCGAGTGAATGCAAACACTAACAGAGTATCTATAGATAAGCAGCATATAAAACAACAACATCACTAAAAGGATTATCTCATCGTTCGCATGCATGTATGCACCAACTCAATATAACAACGGACGTCATCCCAATCAAATCTCACACATAACATAGACTCTTGGGTCCACATTAATCAGACGCGTAGTCCCATACCTAAGGTCTGTGACACTCGACACGAAGTCCCACGTCCTATCACATAAATCAGACACGTAGTCCCATACTATACAAGCTATCAAATCCCGACACACAATCCTACTATTTCGGCCATTTCTCCCTGATATAATACTGCCACAGCACTGATGCAATACGGCATGCAGCGCGAATATAATACGGCACGCAGCCCTGACATAATGCAACACTCAGCTCTACTACACCACAGCACTTAGCTCCATAGCACTCAGCTCTAAAATACTACAGCACTTAGCTACACAACACTCAGCTCTAAAATATCACAGCACTTAGCTCCACAGCACTCAGCTCTAAAATATCACAGTACTTAGCTCTAAAATATCACAGCACTTAGCTCTACAACACTTAGCTCTATAATACCACAACACGCAGCCCCAATATACTACTACTACGGCACTCCAGCCCCAGAACGTTACGGCCATCAGCCCGGATATATTAACCTTGACACGAAGTCCTACATCGCACAACCTCCCAAACCTGACACGCAGTCCAACTCTATCATATGTCAAACTTGACACAAAGTCTAACTCTATAATATTTCACCCCGACACATAGTCGCGATCCTATCCCAGCACCCTAGGGATCTCACACTTGATATCATATGATCTTAGAGACCGCAATCATATGCACCAACATAAATAGTACCGACCTCCGCGGTCGACAGACCCACTACTTGTTGGATATTTAGTTTTCTTTTATTTATGTGGTTTTGTTTGGGTTAGTACATAATTAGAAGGGCTAAGTTGTAATTTAATCTTTTTTCATTATTCTGTCTAATATAACAAAGAGAGGAACGTTTGTTCTCTCTAAGCTTAGAAAAATAATTGTTCAACATGGTATCAAAGCCAAGTTAAGCTAGGGTTTCTCACCAAGCATCACCACTACCATCTGCGCCTCTTCCAATCACCACCACACCCATCACCGCCCCTCTCGCAGCCCTTTCAGCCTGAGCCGTACATCACCCAGCCTCCCAGTCTTGTGCCGAAGCCTCTCAGCCCAGCCTAGAGCCACCCTGGCTCACCTTGCTTGAACCACCCACCACCCAACCCTTCTCACTACCTCCGACAACCCATTCTATTGGATAATCTCATCGGCAGCTCTCTGGATTGATTAACAACATTGTTTTTTCCCTTTCTCCTAATTATCTTAACCCTAGATTAGTGGGTATTCTACGGATACTTGATCTGATCACAAACTTCATCCTTCTGACGCCTTAGGTCCGTGTACGGACCCATAATTTGTCCATAAATTGGACCATTGCACTAGCACAGTTCCTGTGACGACTAGGCTTGCCTTATTTTCCATATAAATTAATTTTATGGCTTCACTTTTTCATCCATCATGTTGAAAGAATGGGAGATTGGTGACAAATCCGATGTTGTGAGTTCTTCTATAAGTTATGAGAAGCATTCCCTCATTACTGAGAACCCTGGGTCTAAAATTACCACAGAATTGTTTAATGGCGAGAATTATAGATAGTGGTCTCAGTCAGCCACATTCTGGCTCCGGAGTAGAGCAAAGTTCAGCTACGTTGACGACACAATCAAGGCACCTAGTCGTGATGATCCCACCTATGGTAAGTGGGAAGTTGGGAATTTTCTTGTTATAAGTTGGCTTGTTCATTCAATGGAGCCTAGTATTGCAGCGTTCTTCTTGGAGATGGAGACTGCACTTGACAATTGGGAAACTCTCACTCAGACATATGCTAAGAAAGGAAATGTGGCCCATATTTATGAACTTCGAAGACGTATTGATGCCGAAGTTCAAGGTGATCAATCTGTTCTTCAGTTTTTTACATGTTTGAGTACTATGTAGACCCGTCTTGATCATTTAAAAAATTATCGTCTAGTCTGCTCCGCTGATGCTTCTAGCTTTAAGGAATATATTGAGAGTGAAAGAATCTTCAAGTTCCTTGCTCGTTCTAACTCTGAATTTGATCCGGTTCGAAGTCGTGTACTCGGAATAGAGCCATTGCCATCTCTTCGAGAGACATTTACCTATGTTCAAAATGAGGAAAGTAGACAATCTGCCATACTTCCAAATCCTTCACCCGATAGGTCTGCTTTAATCTCTTCTAGTCAGCGAGGGGGTAAAGGTCCAGGGGTTAATTCTCGCAAGGAACATCTTTCAGAAGGTACCAAAGTTAGAGATAAATGGTGTGATTATTGTAATAAATCTGGACATGTTCGTGCTACATGTTGGAAACTTCATGGTCATCCAACCTGTCTAGAGAGAGAGGGGGAGGTTATCGTGGAGGCAGAAGAGGTGGATCACGGGCTCATTTCACCACTAGGACAGACTCACACCATTCAAAGGAGTTATCTACTTCCTCACCTTCTCCACCCTTTACTACTGGAGGGATTAATAGTGCTGATCTTGAGACCTTGAGACGCATTATGGCACAACTGGACACACCCACCAACTCCTCTACTTCTTTTGCTCACGCAGGTAATGTTACTAACTCTACTAGTACTTTCAATGCTATATCTCAACGACCATGGATCATTGACTCTGGTGCCTCCGATCATATGACTGGTCTCTCTACATCTTTTTTTACTTATACTCTATGTTCAGGTAGGGATAAAGTTACAACAGCAGATGGTAATCCCTCTCCTATCTCTGGTAAAGGTGTTGTTCATGCTTTAAATTCACTGTCATTGTCCTTAGTTTTACATGTTCCCAATTTTTCTACTGATCTCCTTTCTATTAGCTGTATTACTTGTGATCTTAATTATTCTATGACCTTTTTTCTCACTCACTGTGTCTTTCAGGATCTCTCTACAAAGAAGATGATTGGCAGTGGTGAGAAAGGAATGGTCTCTATTTTTTGCTGTCTGGTGATGTTGAAGGAGGAAGTGTGCCTAGAAGTGCTAATCATTCATTGAGGGAGACTCTACCCCGAGAGGCGTGGTTGTGGCATCAAAGACTAGGACATTCTTCTTTTCATCTCCTTCGTTTTTTGTTTCCATCTTTATTAGATAATAAAAATATTTCAGGAGCTTATTGTGAAGCATGTGAACTTGGCAAGCACCATCGTGCCACCTTTAATACTAGTTTTAATAAAAGTTCTAGTCCTTTCTAGTTGATTCATACTGATGTTTGGGGTTCTTCCCATATTCCCTCTTGAATGGATACAGGTGGTTTGTTACTTTTATTGACGATTTTTCACGTACTACTTGGGTGTATTAAATGAAAGAGAAAAGTGATGTGTATTCTATTTTTAAAAATTTTCATAAAATGATATGCACTCAGTTTAGTACTATTGTCAAAGTTGTCCGTTCTGACAAAGGGGGGAAAGATATCTATGGTGGTCTTTAGAAATTTTTTATTGAACATGGCATGCTTCATTAGACTTCCTGCACAAATACTCCCCCAACAAAATGGAGTTGCTGAGTAGAAGAATCGTCATTTATTAGAAACTGCTAGGTCCATGATGTTTTCTACTCAAGTTCCCAAGTTATTGGGGAGAAGCAGTGTTAACTGCGGCTTATTTGATTAATCGTTTACCCACTCGTGTTCTTGACAAAAAATCTCCAATTGAAGTTCTTCTTAACCCCGCTTTCTTGTTTGCTATTCCTCCTAAAGTATTTGGTTGCGTTTTCTTTGTTCATAATCATTCCCCTTCTCGAACAAAATTAGATCCTCGTGCTCTTAATTGTATCTTTGTTGGTTACTCTCCTACCCAAAAAGAGTATAAGTGTTACCATCCCCCTAGCCATAAATGGTTCATATCCATGGATGTCACCTTCCATGAAACTTCATCATACTTTTCATTGCCATAGTCTCCACAGTCACCTCTTCAGGGGGAGAAATGGAGTAGTGAGGAAGAGATACATGTTGCTATTGTTCCATTTACTGTTGGAACAATGGAAGAAAGGGACACAGTATTTAAGGAAAATAAGGAAGGAGGTGAAGTATTAATAGAGAGTGAGGTAGTGAATCAGGAGGAAACATTAAGATATAATAATGAGGAAATGAGGGATAAGCCAAGAGAAAGTGAGGTACAAAATAGAGATGAAGGAGGAGTTCAGACAGGAGTTCAGACTGAAGAGAGAGACAAAGAGTTGTTGACATACTCTAGAAAGAAGGAGAGAAGGAGGTTTGGGGCAGAAGATTTAGAAGTTGTTCCTTTTCCTTCACTTCAGCCAACCTCTTCTAATGATGATGATCCATGTATTCCTTCCTCACTTGTTCCTGGTTCTAATAATGATTTAGACAGTCCTATTGTACTTCGAAAAGGTACTAGGAGACGTTCTAAACATCCTTACCCTCTTTTTGATTTTGTATCTTACTCTTGGTTATCTCCATCATATAAAGCCTTCGTTTCTAGTCTTTCCTCTGTTTCTATTCCTAATTGTGTCCAGGAGGCATTATCAGATTCCAAATGAAAGTCTGCCATGGTTGAAGAGATGAAAGCTCTCTCTAAAAATGGTACTTGGGAATTAGTGGAATTACCTCGTGGGAAGAAGACAGTAGGTTGCAAATGGGTGTTCACAGTTAAGTACAGGGCTGATGGAACAATTGAGAGGTATAAAGCCCGACTAGTAGCTAAGGGATTTACTCAGACGTATAGAGTAGATTATCAGGATACATTTGCACTTGTGGCCAAGATGAACTCTGTCAGAGTATTATTATCTCTAGCTACAAACTTAGACTAGCCATTATACCAGTTTGATGTTAAAAATGCCTTCTTGCATGGTGACTTGGAGGAAGAAGTTTACATGGACGTTTCTCTAGGATTTGAGGATCCCAAAACAGGAGGAAAGGTCTGTCGCCTACGAAAGGCATTGTATGGGCTCAAGCAATCGCCTAGAGCCTAGTTTGATCTTTTTTCACAGGGCATGTTGAGATATGGATTCAAACAAAGCCAAGGTGATCACACCCTATTTACTAAACATTCCCCCTAGTGGGAAGGTGACATCACTAATTGTCTATGTTGATGATATTGTCCTCACTGGGGACGATCTAGAGGGAATGGGAAAATTGAAGACCTATTTGGAAAAAGAGTTTGAGATTAAAGATTTAGGAAGCTTGAAATATTTCTTGGGAATTGAAGTGGCAAGATCCAAAGATGGGATCTTTATATCCCAGAGATAGTATATTTTAGACTTGTTGAGTGAAACGGGGATGCTTGGGAGTAGGACAGTTGACACTCCAATGGATCCTAATCAGAAACTTAGTGATGATCCAAGTGGAGAGCCAGTTGAGAAGGAGAGATATCAGAGATTGGTGGGAAAGGTGATTTATCTTTCTCACACTAGACCTGACATTGCCTTTGCAGTGAGTATTGTAAGTCAGTTTATGCACTCTCTAAGACAGACTCACCTTGATGCTGTCTTTCGAATTTTAAGGTATCTCAAGTCAGCACCAGGGAAAGGTCTATTCTTTGCTAAGCATGGCCACACTCAAGTTGAAGTCTATAATTATGCCGATTGGGCAGGGTCAGTTACTGACAGGAGGTCAACAACCGGGTATTATTCCTTTGTGGGAAGAAACTTGGTAACTTGGCAAAGCAAGAAACAGTCTGTTGTGGCTAGATCCAGTGCCGAGGCCAAATTCAGATCTATAGCTCAAGGGGTGTATGAGCTATTGTGGATTCAAATTATTCTATCAGATCTTGGCTTTAATCCTAAAGACTCAATAAAGCTATATTGTGATAGCAAGGCAGCTATCAGCATTGCTCATAATCCTGTTCAGCATGATAGGACTAAGCATGTGGAGATCGATCGTCATTTTATCAAGGAAAAACTTAGTAGTAGGAAGATTTGTACTCCATTTGTGAAGCCCGGGGATCAGTTAGCTGATATTCTCACTAAGGGTCTTGCTAGTAGGGCGTTTCACTTCATGCTTAGCAAACTGGGAATGAGAGATATCTTTGCACCAGCTTGAGGGGGAGTGTTGGATATTTAGTTTTCTTTTATTTACGTGGTTTTGTATAAGTTAGTACATAATTAGAAGGGCTAAGTTGTAATTTAATCTTTTTCATTATTCTATCTAATATAATAAAGTGAGGAACGTTTGTTTTTTCTAAGCTTGGAAAAATAATCGTTCAACACTACTATGCACGTCGGCTTCTCATCCGTTTTAACATTATACCATTAGTTCCACTGTTCAATGCATTAAGCCCATTATCCCATGTGTGTATTATTCCAATACATTTCTCCAACAATCAACGTATGATCATAAACAAGTTATAGTTCAACAGGTATAAAACAACTAAGCATTTCATATTCTAATTTTCTCGATCGATTGAAGTCATTTCGATCGATTGAGGTAAAGCTAGGTTCGATCGATCGACGGCATTTTGATCGATTGAGCAAAACTATCTTTCTATCGATTGAGCTAAGTTCAATCGATCGAGATCGGCCTGTGTTCAATCGCTCGAAATAAGTTCAATCGATTGAACGCAGTACTATTTCATAATTTGAATTGGAACATTCACGCACGTTCAGGGTCCATTCTATCTTGCCGAAACACATATAAACATACATATCTACGCTACCGAGTGAGTATGGGCACACACCGTTAACGTCGACGATGCCGGCGAGCTCGGGGTAGCCGCGGGTGGTCTCGGGGTGAGTTCTCTCTCTCCTCTTTCTCTTATCCTTCTCTGTCTCCTCTCTTCTGTTCCTCTTTTTCTTCTTCTCCTTTACTTGCTGGTCGGAGTGTGTGAGTGTTTGTGAGTTGTGTGTATATATGTAGATATATAACTGGGTGTGTGTGTGTATATATATAAACTTTATATATCTCTCTCTAACTCTCTCTCAAATTTCAAAACTCGTGTGTGTGTGAGAGTGATACATCTATATAGGGGAGAGGAAGGGTGCAAGTGGCAAAAACACGTAAACTGAAATTACAGGATTCGATCGATCGAAGTGAGTTCGATCGATTGAGAACAGGTCGGTCAAGGTTCGATCGATTGAGAGCAGTTCAATTGCTTGAGAAAAAGGGACACGTCATCAAATTAGGTCGGTAGAGGTTCGATCGCTCGAAGGGGGCTCGAACGATCGAAGAAAAGAATTGGTCGATCGATCGAAGGAGGTTCAATCGCTCGAAGATGAAATTCTAGGAAAAGAAAAGACAAGCACACTGAATCTTATTAAAATCAAAAAAGTATAAAAGTACAAATGAAAATACAGGGTATTACAGGCACTATCTCTAAACTGCATGTAAATTTGGTTCCCCCCCGGCCCCCAAAATAAAATCTTGGCTCTACCTCCTAATGCCTATGTTACCCAGACTCGGGTATGGGTATCGGGGTATTGGGTTAGACACGGGTACTCCATGCAGCATGAAAGGTTCGGGTAACATGGCCTAATCTTATGCCCACCATATCTCTGTTAGGATTGTGCCTAAAATTCCATTAGTAGAATTATTTCCTAATTATGATTTGATCCTTATTTGGTGGTTTCCTTATCAAATAAGGATTCCTTTGATGGTGAAAGTTACATAGTTTATATAGGAATGTTTGTGAGAGTATTCCTTATTGTACAAGACTTACCATAGGGGTAAATCCTACTACAATTAGGATTGGAACTCTACAATCTATATAAATATAGGGCTTACTCAAGGGATTGAGTGCTTGTAATTTTCATATTAATCGAGGTGATTGCCATTGCACGTAGACGTAGGCGTTGTTGGGCCGAACCACATTTAAACCTTGTTTGTTGGTTTGCTTGATTTTTCTTTCGTGGTTGTGTCGTTCTTGTTCTATTTATCTCCATCATTGTGGGTGTGATTTTTCTTGTTATGATTGTGGGCCCATTCCCAACAAGTGGTATCAGAGTTCGGTTGAGAATCCATGGTAGGAGATAGTTCACTTGGGGATATGCGAATGGCAATAAAAAAGTTCAATGGCAAAAAGAATTTCAGCATGTGGCAAGTGCATATAAAGGACGCCTTGGTACAACAAGGTATAGAAGATGCATTGTGCGGTTAAGATGACAAGCCAGACGTTGGTGATCTCAAGTTCATGGGGGATGTGAACTTGAGTAATAGTGTAGCTGAATAGCTTGGAGGATTGTTAAGGCGATGTACTATCGATGTGGAAGTTGAAGATTACAAGAGGAAGACTCCGAGGACTGATGGGAAGAAATTTGAGGCAAGGTAAAGATTGTTAGGATTGTGCCTAAAATTCCATTAGTAGAATTATTTCCTAATTATGATTTGATTCCTCATTTGGTGGTTTCCTTATCAAATAAGAATTCCTTTGATGGTGGAAGTTACCTAGTTTATATAGGAATGTTTGTGAGAGTATTCCTTATTGTACAAGACTTACCATAGGGGTAAATCCTACTACAATTAGGATTGGGACTCTACAATCTATATAAATATAGGGCTTACTCAAGGGATTGATAAGATTGGTTGGAAATCTTCTACATACACAAGAGAGGGCTGCAAACTAGTGAGGGAGAGATTAGTTTCTAGCAATTGTGTGTGTCATATAACTTGGTTGGAGAGTTAAACACGTGAGGTCTTGAGTGCTTTTAATTTTTATATTAATCGAGGTGATCGCCTTTGCACATGAACGTATGCATTGTTGGGCCGAACCATATTTAAATCTTGTTGTGTTGGTTTGCTTGATTTTTCTTTCGAGGTTGTGTCGTTCTTGTTTTGTTTATCTCCATCTTTGTGGATGTGGTTTTTCTTGTTGTGATTGTGGGCCCATTCCCAACAATCTCATACGTCCAGGAGTGGATGGATTGGGAGAAATAGACTTTTTTTAAAAATTCTTTTCTATCCTTAGTAATCAACCTTTTATTTTATGGAATTGTGCAATAGTAAAATGCTTAAAGTTTTTTACTTTTCCCCCGATGCAGCTCATTGGCAGAGCCGGCCCTGAGGGAAAACAAAACAAGTGGTTGCGTAGGGCCCCCAATTCTAAGGGGCCCTATTCAAATTAAGTCTTTAAACCTATGTATGTACAAACACGTTGAGAAAGTCATGTTGAATGTGTTAAAGCAATAAGATATCAAGCTCCACAAATAAGAGATGCTTTGATTGACTTTGCAACTAGCAGGGAGGATGTCAAGACAAAGAGTGAAGCTAAATGTTTAGCAACATATGAGATTGAGAATTTGGAGTTTTTATTTGTCACGGTTATTTGGCACAATCTTTTGTTTGTTATTAATGTTGTAAGTAAAACCTTTCAAGCTGAAAATATAGATATTGATGTTGCAACAAATCAATTGAAAGGACTTATTTCATATTTTTGAAAAATATAGAGAGTCGAGATTTGTGGAGGCTATGCATGGTTGAAGTTAAGAAAATTTCAAATACAATGGGAATTAAACATGTATTTCATGAGAAACGCATCATTCATAGAAAAAGATAATTTGATGAGAGTATGTTGAAGATGTGAGACAGTCGACTGAAAAATCCTTTAGAGTTAACTACTTCATTTATGTAGTGGATTAAGCCCTTTCATCCCTCAATAGTAGGTTAATTTTAACAATTTCAAGTATATGGGGAGACTTTTGGCTTTTTGTTCGACTTGAAGAAGTTGCAATCTATTGATGATGAGGGTTTGAACTCTTATTGTGCCAACCTTGAAGACTTTTGAAGCATGATAATTATGATGTTGATGGGATAGATTTATTATCAGAATTAAAAGTCTTAAGAACAATTTTACCAAAAGAAACAAAGAACCCAATTGAGGTGTTGTATCATATGCAAGCGATGGATGATTGTTTCCCAAATACATGGATTGCTTTTAGAATTTTATTGACTATTCCAGTTGTAGCTGCCTCAGAAGAGAGAAACTTTTCAAAGTTAAAGTTGAGATCAAATCTTATCTTCGATCGACTATGTCACAAGAAATATTGAACGGGTTAGTTACGTTATCTATTAAAAAAAATATGGTGAAGGAGATTGATTATAAAAGTGTACGTAATTGGTAATTTTGTAGCTAAAAATGCATGAAGAGCAATATTTAAGTAATACTATTATTTGATGTTAGTTAGTTTTACTTATTAATTAATATAAGTCACTTTCTTTTGTAAATAAGTTTTACTATAGTAATGTCATTGGCTAGCGTTATTGCCAGAGCAAAAAGTGTTGCTAAAAGTTTTAGCGACAAAAAAGTGTCACTAAAACTTTTAGTGACACTTTTTGCTTTGGCATTAGCCATTGCTACTCTGGCAATAGCATTACCCATCTCATTTTTCTCATACGAAAATTTATAGAGGGCCCCATTTTAGAAGTTCGAGTAGGGCCCCTTAAAAGTCAGGACCGGCACTGCTCATTGGCGAATGGGTACCAAGGCCAAGCAAAATTGCAACTTTAGTCGATCAGGTGACTCTTCTCCAAAGAAAATTTACGTATTGCAACCCAACTCTTGTGGAACCGATGGATATAAGGTTTGCATCCAAACTTGCACAGGATGCAATAGTTTCTCAGGTCCCAAGGACACCAGAAACTACCCACAGAAAAATTTGATGGAGACTTGTGGAATCTGTCTGGAAGACGATGATGTTGCTAAGATGTTCTCCGTAGATAATTGCTTGCACCGCTACTGCTTTTCTTGCATGAAACAGCATGCAGAAGTGAAGTTTCTCCAAGGGATGTTACCACAATGTCCTCACGAAGGATACAACTCCGAACTGAGACTTAAGAGCTGCGAAAAGTTCTTTACTTCTGAATTATATGATATCATTAGCCAACGTATAAAGGAATCTTCCATTCCAGGAGTGGAGAAAGTGTATTGCCCGTATCCTAGCTGCTCAACATTAATGTCAAAAATTGAAGTTCTTCAAAATTCCGCTGGAGCAATAGCCGGAAAATGTGTGAAATGTCATCTCCTTTTCTGCATGAGTTGCAAGGTCCCTTGGCATTGTAGCATGAACTGCAGTGCTTACAAAATTTTGCATCCTTATCCTTGTGCGGCAGATGCAAAGTTGAAGTTTTTTGCAAAAAGGAATCTATGGCGTCAGTGCGTGAAATACAACCACATGGTTGAACTTGCAGAAGGTTGCTACCACATCTATTGCAGGTAATTTATTCCACCACTTCCATCCAATTTTCCTTGCCTAATCTGAAATACCAGATTTTGCAAATGGAAGAGAGAGATTTAGTTTAGTACGTAGAAGATGGGCATGGCATCAATTTTAGTAGTTAATAACCTATAAACTAGTGAAGAGAATTAAAGTGTCACTGAGGTCTTCATGGATCTTCCTCTAATTGCCACAGGATCAACCTTCACATTGGCCAACCTATGCTCCAAAAAATAACCATAGAGATTGGTCATTTTGTTTTCAACAATTCTGGTATGTCCCCTATGTCATAAAGCATGTCATGTTTATTCTTTCGTTAGTGCAGTACATAAATAAATTAAATAATGTGGCTCCATGAACACCGCACATCCAAAATCCGATCCTAGGTTACGTTTTAAGCTCCAGCTATGTGAGAATGGGCCCAACAATATATATCAAGCTTTAATTTACACCCTCCATCACGTGCGACTCCGCCTCTCTCGTGGAGAAGCAACGGACTCCAAGGGAATGGAGCAGAATCACAAACTCCGACGAAATGGAGCTGATAATAGACTGCAATTTAATGATGCTATAATGGGAGGAGTCTTGAACATGTTAAGTCACCTGTTTGATCCAAAAGTTTAAGCTATTCAACAATGGCGCAACAAAGTATATCTGGCTTTAACAATAAGGGAACAAAATCCCACCTTCTAGTTGGGGCTTGCTTGTAAATCCCTTTAAACGGTGCTGTCTAACGTCCCTAGTATTACCAGTATCGTAAAGTTGTTTATGCCTCTAACAGGTTATGCGTGATAAATCAAATAGGTTATTTTGTCAGTACTTGTATTTATATATGCTTGAATTGTTTCTGTAGATGTGGGTACCAGTACACTTGTGGAGGTGAGTGGAAGAACAAGAAAGCAACGTGTAGGTGCCCGATCTGGATTCTGGGATGAGCGTAACGTCATATACAATTGATGAGGCAGACCCAGACAAATAAGAGTACTGTGTCCATGATTCAAATATATAGTAGATGTAGGTTTTACATGTTCTAATTTGCTTTCTTTGGAGAAAGAAAGTTGAGCATAACATTCAAGTTTATATGAGTTGCTAGAGGATCAAAGTTTCAAGCTATGAGGAGGGTTATCAAGGATTTGGCAATGTCACTAGCAATAAGTCTTATAGCTACTTTAAATCCTAGCTAACACTCTGATTTTTTGCTTTCCAGTAGTTTTTTTTTTTTTTGGGATGTAATGAAACACTGCCAGGGATGTTATCAGGAATTAAATATGAATGTTTGAGGGCAAACCGCTATGCTATTTGTTTTTTTTTTTTTTGGCTGATCATGTAACATTAAAATGATGCTATTTGTTGTTTAGCTCTCTCTTTGAAAGACTTCTTGTAATGGAGGCTAGAAGCTGTGGGCTTGATATGAAAGATTTTGAAGAAAGTATATGGTGGATAACTGGAAATATGCTTAGATTGCTGAGATATGTTAAAACTATTTCCAACTTTTTGGTGTTAAATTGTTCTGTATGTGTAGTATCCTTAAAAAAAATTATTTATATAAAACAAATATATATATATATATATAGAAATATAAATGAATAATATATTCATATATAGATATGCAAAGGGAGGGGTGCTATGAGGAATTTTTCAATAAATACACCTGAGCCATTAAATTTCTTTCTAATAAACTAAAATGTCACAAACATTTCACACAAAAATTACTTTTAACTGCCCCTAAAATCTCTCCACCGACATAGTGAGTGAGCCCCTACTAGTCTTAGTTAGACCAATGATTTATGAATGAGAATAATAAACTATTTGTTGGATTAAATAAAAAAAAAAAGTAGCAGTTATACAACATACACATATTAACTCATACATATAAGCACACATATAATGAAAGGGGTTGAGTTAATGCACACGGTGTATATACATTTCATTTGGCTACAGTTGATAAGATTCGGATTGGAATAACTGCTAGAGGAATAAGTAGGCTAGGGATGAATGGTACAATCTATTACCACAAGCAGCAGGAGCTGGCCTTCTAGAAGCTAGGACAAATCATAAGGATATATACAAAAAGCAAGAGGTGGCAAGATTCTTGGATAAAATTTGTTAAAGGTAATGA
This sequence comes from Hydrangea macrophylla, assembly GCA_033977485.1. NCBI lineage: Eukaryota > Viridiplantae > Streptophyta > Magnoliopsida > Cornales > Hydrangeaceae > Hydrangea > Hydrangea macrophylla. Next base: position 66,787,492 of record CM066992.1, read on the forward strand.
TGAGTGAGTAAGCAGCTGGTCAGTATATATATATATATATATATATGCGTTCATATTGTGCTACAGTGGTAACAAGAAAAAAAAAAACTGAGAAAATAGATAGAGACAATCAGAAGGAGAAGGAAGGTTTTTTTTTTTTTTTTTTTAGTTGCTGAAACAAGGATCCACAGAAAAAAGGGGTAAGGAATATAGTATCAGCTCAAACTCTTTGTCTTTTAATTAGCATATGAAGTTTTATATTTTTGGGTCTCTAATTAGATAAAAATAAATTAAGTTTTTATTAAATTTTATGCATTGAGATTTGCTTGGTAAGTTCCGAGGGGCAATTTGGAGGATACAACATTAAAAATAGATCAGAATTGGGCAAGAACTGTTAAAATTTTAGAGTCACCATCGCGGGAGACGTTGATGGAGGCGGTGGAAATTTTTGTTAGGAATTATGGACAGGTCAAATAGTGTGAATAAGTCTATATTTTTGTAAAAGGCTTACAGTAAGTTCGTATGGCTCGGTGGGGCATAGTTATACTTTCGTTCAAGCAGATCATGGTATCAAGCATGATTGCTAGCTAATGTTTTATATATTTTATATCCAAAAGCTTTTCTAAATGGTATATACATATATATTGGGAGAAATATGAGCATAAGAGACTATGGGTGGTGTGGTCGTGACCCTCAAGTTGGGTGCTCTGGGTTATGGGCTCAAGCAATATTATTTTATTTTTTTGCTTCTTTTTCTTTGGTTTTCATTTTCAAAAAAAAAAAAAAAAAAAATTTGCACTCACTATCTGCACCCAATAATACTTGAACCCATAACCAAAACATTTAAAAACTTCCCATAAAACCATTTTGACTGATTGGCATTTTTTGAAAGATATCTCAGTGGGTATACCTAGTAGCCTGCCTTATTAGTAGAGTCCAATGCTACAATTACTCAGTTTCATTTTGTTCTGAAATTGCCTATTACGAAATTTCTTCTGAGTTTTGAAACTCATATCTAAGAACGGTTTGGAGTTAAAACTTTTGATTGGACCAAAATTTGAATTTAGAAAAAAAAAAAAAAAAAAAAGAAAACAAAAATAGAAGGTATAGCTTTATTTTTGTCCCCACCCAAAATATATTGTGGATTATGATACACTGTTATAAATGTTTTATTAATAATTTTAAAGTTAAGGCCGATGCCTTGAATAATGTAAGACTGAGATAGTCAAGTTGGGATGGCTAGGGACTAAGATAGTCCTACAGTTAGTGCACTAATATACTACCTATTTCGAGCTGGACTGGTAGCTGGTATACACCTTTCGAGCTAGGCTGGGGTGCTGTAGCCTTAATGTAATAAAACATTATGTGCTTGGTTGATACAATCTTTAAAATTTATTTTATTTTGGCAGGATTGTAAGTTTCAGGTATAATTAATAAATGCAACTGGTAAATACATTATTTAATTCTGTAATTTATTTAACTTGTAATGATTTATATATGTATTAATCCTGACATAATGATTTCTTTCCAAAAATAAAAATTATATTCTTACTGGGCCCATAGCTCATTATTTTTATAAATAAAAATTACAGGGACATGAACAGAAGGTGAGAACTAAGGAGAATAGCTGCTTAAAGACCAAGATCATCTATTTTATTTTACTTTCCTTTCTGTTTGTAATAAAAAGCAATGTAATAAGAGTATGTTCTTTAGGAAGCTGTAATATGAAATATAAATATTTTATTCTCAGGGTTTTGTGATTTAAAAAAAAAATAATACCGTCATAGCTTCATTAATTTCACTATATACCATAACCATATTGATATCAGTAATTAAATTTGGGGCGTGACAGAATGCAACTGACACATTAGATTTACCTATTATGACCATGTTCATGGATCTTGGTATTTGCTTTAGCTGATCCCCTTTTGTGTGTATGTGTTTGGACAGGTAATGTTGAGTAATGCTATATTTTTTAAATTTTGTATCTCAAATAGTTCTCAAACACATGTGACAGTGAATCCATTTGATTTTGATTAGAGGATGTTAAAACAGTCCCATCAATATTGAAGTTAGTCCCTTTGCCATATATATTTAGAAATTATTTAGAATACAAAATTTCGAAAACATAGCATTACTCCATAATGTTAATGTGTCACGTACAAAAAAAGGTCTATAAAATTCAGGAGGCATACCCCATTTTGGGAGAATTTCTCTTACACTCTTGTGACTTTCCATTGTGAACTGTGGATCCCACGTGGGGTAAATAAGATCACATTCACCGGTGGCTGTTTGCTACAGTATAGCGGTCACATGGAATGGTTTCTCCCATTTTGGGCCTTAAAATCAAATACTTGGACCAGAAAAAGCCCATAACAAAGGTAGAGAAACTGTCTTTTTATAATCATTTTCTCTTTTGTTTTTTTTATCAGAAACAAATTCCATTACTCCTCGTTTTGGTTTTTTTAATAATTTTCCCAAATACAATGGTAATCATTTGCTATTTTTTTTTTTTGTACCTACCTGGATGACTCACGCCACACACACACACACGCACGCACACACCCACACACACACACTATCCAAGTAGTTAGAACCCAAGAGATCGGCCCGACGGGAGCACAAGGGGCGTTCTACAAAGAAAGGAGGGAAAATCCCTCCCATCACCCACGGTGAGATTCGAACCCTCCACCTCCCACTTGGGAGAGGTGGAGTGATGCCATTAGACCAAAGAGGTCTTGGCTAATCATTTGCTATTCCAAACAACACAATGAGGAAAAAAAAGTGCGTTAAATCATTGGAAAATAGGTATTAAAAAAAAAATAACACTTTTGCTCACTCTGCAATTGCTTATTCTTTGCTCACGCTTCTCTCCCATTAATTAATACAGTGTGACATAGTATTAAATGAGAATTAATTAATACTATAAAATAGCATTAGTCAATAAAAAATGATAGTGAGCAATGTTGAAATTAGCAAAACTGCATACAAAAAAAAAAAAAAAAAACCAAACAAACAAAAACTAAATCATTGAGAAATAACTACTTCTCTCAAAATTTTCAACAAAAATAATATTGAAGTGTTATTATGCGAACAATAGTTGAATCAGAAATGAAAATATAGGAAATGTAACGTTAAAAATGTACCAAGAGGTCACATAAATCGAAATAAACAGTTTTTCATTTAATATTTTATTTAAGGCTTTGTTTGATTTTTGAATTTAGTGAGGGAAAATAAAAAAAATATAGAGAAAAATATTTTTCTTTGTTTAGTTAGTAAGAAAAACGATGAGAGAAATAAAAAAGAAAAATTAACAAAATGTGAAATAAATTTAAAATTTTAAAAATTGTGAGTCATTTCCCTTTCTTTATACACTTGATTTAAACATGAAAGAAAACACGAGAAAATACGAGATTTCTAGTTTTTCTTCCCCTTATATTTTCCTTCACGAAATCCGTGAACCAAACTATGCCCTAACACTTTGTTTTGATTGAGAAAATGGAGAGAAGAGCACTTTCTCTCCAATTATTTTGTTTGGTAATTTAATTTGGAAGAGAAGAGCAGAGCAGAGAAAGTGGGGAGAAACTGGAGAGAAAAGAGCCCGCTTTTGTTTCTCGCCAAATCGGAGAGATTTCGGAGAGAAAAGAAGAGAAACTTAATTAAATAATGTGTAAAAGAATAATATGCACTAATATATTATTATTTCATTTTCGTCTAACATATACCCCTATTAGAGGATAAAAAAGTAAATTGATGATAGTACTTTATTTTCTCTTATGAAAGTTAACCAAACAAGAAAAAAAGTTAATTTCTCTTTTTTTTTTTTTCTCTCTTCTCCTATATTGTCTATCCAAACACATGATAGGGAAAATCAACTTTCCAAAGAAAATACTTTTGCTCACCCAATTTTTGGTGCACCAATGCTCACCTAAGCCTCCTATTAATCAATGCAGTAACACTCATAATTTAATTAATGGCGTTTAATGTTGGTATAAAAAGTACTCCGTATAAAACAGAGCTTTAAAAGAATAAAAGAAGAAGGAACATTTCCGTAGCGTCGTTCACACATTTTAGGGCCAGGCCTTCGAGTTCTGTTTGAAGACCTGTAACTTGAGAGGCCATTTTGGGGGCTCTCACACACACACACACACACACACACACACAGAGAGAGAGAGAGAGAGAGAGAGAGAGAGAGAGAGAGAATATGAGTGGAACGGTGAAGAAGATAGCGGATGTAGCATTCAAGGCATCGAAGACCATAGAATGGGATGCTATGGCTAAGCTTATCGTCTCCGATGAGGCTCGCAAGGAGTTCGCTAGCCTCCGCCGTGCCTTCGATGAAGTCAATTCCGCTCTCCAAACCAAGTTCAGTCAGGTAATTGTCCTTCCTCTCTCTCTCTCTCTATATATATATATATATATTAGGGTTTTTATGGTTATGGTGCAAATTTGCTATCTTTGTATATGATTCTTTATGGTTTTTATGGTTATGCAAAGGTGTCTGTAATTAAAGTTAATACTTTTATTTGCGAGGCATTTGAGCAGAGCTGTGAAATGATCGAATTGAATCCCACTCCTTTTACAAGGACGTTTTGTATTGTAATTCTGGGTTGATTATTATAGGGCAGGGTTGGAAGAGCCTTGGAATTTCTCTGTCTTAATCAAGGTTGTCAAATCGGAATTCGTATCGTGAATTGAAATGTCACTAGTGTATCGAATCGGGGTTTGCGAATTGTGAATCGTAAGATTTAGTAACAAATAAATAAAAAACAATAAAAAGTATGAAAACTATGTAGAATGAAAAGTAGAAAAAAAGAACAATCAAATAATGATATAAAACACATCTAAGCTTTGGAAAGCCATTGTGAATTTGCGTTAATGGCAAGAAATGTGGGTTCGAATCCCACCAACCGTGATCAAAATAGATAAATGCAATGAGACATACTTCATTAAATCAGTAAATTCCTCATTACTACCATTAGATTCGTCACAACTTCTAAATTTCAAGTTTGTATCAAGTGTGCACAATATCGCAAATTCTCACTTTTAGATGACTATATGCTAAGGTGGGACCCGCTTTTCATAGGAAAAAAAATTTGGAAAAGAAACCTTCTCACCTTCTCTCGTGTTATCGGCACTCGACCGTGAGAGAGGTTTAGTATTTATATTATATATATATATATATATATATTAGTATGTTATATTGGTTTTCACTTTTTTTGACTTTTGTGACTTTGTCCCTTACCTAGGTTGTATTATATTAGTATATATATATATGTTTATATTTTGTATATTATACCATCTGGTTCAAATCTTGTGAGAGAAACAAGACATCGACATATTCAAATTCCTCTCGACAGAATCGCACCGTATCGTAAAAGCGTATCGTATCGCATGATACGTGTTGTATCGCACGATTATCTGCTATTAGTAGAGGGCTTCGATTCATGCATGTGATTCGTATCGAAAAGCAGGTGTATCGTATCGAATCGTACGATACATATCGCGTATCGTACGATTTTAACAACAGAGAATTGTTATTTGATAGTGGCATTGCAAAAGGATGCCATTTTATAGTTAAGGGGAGAGAGAGAGAGAGAGAGAGAGAGAGAGGGAGAGATCGTTGATGGGCTCAATCTGGAACATACACATTATGTATCAAAGAGGGGAAGTTATTCATCTTTGATTATTTAATTGAGGCCATAGATAAGAACTATTAACTAATCTTATTTAGTGAGAGACAATGAAATGGTATCAGTAATTGTTAGCGTACAAATTATGTATCAAAGATGGGTAAAAGTTCATCTTTGATTCTTTAGTTGAGGCCATAGATAAGAACTATTAACTAATCTTATTTAGTGAGAGACAGTAAAAGGGAATCAGTGAGTATTACTCTTTTTTTTTTTTTTCTTCTTCTTCTTCTTCTTTTTTTTTTTTAAATGGTTAGGGGGTGCTACTGTTGAGACAACACTGCATTTGCAATACTTCTTTGCAGGGTTTGGAGCAAAGAGGAGTGCAAACTTTAATTGCTAAAAGCGACTAGGGTACGAGTGTCGGGTTCATAGATGTATCCGGAGGTCGGACTTGTCAAACTCCCAAATATTAGGATAAGGGGACTCGGCAAAAAAAGGATCCATAACGGGGTACGGGTACGAGAACATGTCTATATTTAAGTAAATATTATAAATTTATATAATAGTTTTGCATATTATGCAAGAAAAAAAATCAAGTATTTTAATTTTAATACTTTTAAAATAGGGTCATAGTTTAAATACTTTTAAAATAGGGTCATTGTTTAAAAATAGTCTAAATATGATAAGAAGACTTGAGTCTAGAAAACAATTTTCCTCTTTAGATTATATTTTTTATAGCAAGCCATGTCCGACATGGTACAAAACAAGTCCGACACATATCCCATGTCCGGGTAACATAGCATAAAAGTACACTGCAAAAGTTAACTCAATGAGAAAGTGCTGAAATGACATCTTAAGGATAGAGTGACCTGAAGGTCTGATTTTCATCTCCAACAATCCAGCAAAAAAGAGTAGCAAAATTTGAGTTGATGCCATATTTTGATTCACTCACTTGCACATGTTAGTTTTTGGTTACTATGGTGCTGTAACAATTAGGCATTTCTTTTGCTTTGTTAGGGAGCTTTCAATAAGTTTCTGGTTGCAAATTTTGTTTTTTCCCACTTCGAGGATGCCTCTAATCCTCCTCTTTCTCCCTATTTCTCAGGCCAAGCCCCAAATCTGTCATTAATTTGGGAGTCCTTCGTTCTTGAAAACTGGCCACCCACGCCTTCTCTTACATTTTTAAGGTTTCATTGAAGAGAACTGTCTTGATGAATCTTTTTAAAGTATGGAATTGTCATATTGTAATCATTTTGAAGGCTTTGAACATTCTTGAATACGATGAATAGTCTATTTAAGAATGGAATTGTCGTATTGTAATCGTTCTGACTATGAATATCATCAGAATGAAATGTGTACAGGTTGACTATTTACTTTCTTCTTCAGTCTGTAGATTATATTTTGGGATTGTAATTCAGTTTTTCTTGTATGTATGACTATTATTTGATACTAAACTGAAGTTACTGAACATACCTGTGTGGAAAGTGGAATCTACTATTTCTACTAAGCAACACATGGATAGAGTTTGTGCTATCCAATGTTATATTTCTATTCGCTAATTATTGTTTGAATATTTAGTATCATAATTTTGCAAGATATATCGACGTTGCTGTTAGACACACCTTTAATCTCTAGAGTTAGCATGATAAATTCAATGTAGGGAAGTAATGGATCCTGATTGTGAGCTTTTCTTGAGATTTTTATGTCCCTTGATTGTAGAAATCTATTTTATTTTGGAGATTGAACCTTACAAGTGGCTTTGTCACACGGAAATTAGTATCCTTTCCAGCCACAACTCTTCATTGCATTCTAGGAACCTTCTTTCTAGGTTAGATGTACTCGAACATGTGGATGACATATTAGAGTTAAAAATTGTGGTGCAGATAATTGTTTTATGAGGCTCTTGATTCCTTTACTAATAGTCTGATCGCAATCCTAGTGATTATCATGTTCAAAATCATGCAGGAACCAGAACCTGTTGACTGGGAGTATTACAGAAAAGGAATTGGCTCTCGTTTGGTTGATATGTATAAAGAAGCATATGACGGTATGTTCTATACATTGCTTGTGTGCTCATCTTATGATCTAGATAAGCAAACACGTGTCCCGACCAGACTTAAATTCAACACATCTCTTTGGTGGTAGCATGGGAACCACTCAAACTATCGAGTAGTGATTACTAATATATGCCTTTTGTTCCACTTTTTGTTTCTTTGGAGCATGTACATAGAAAAGGAAGAGCGTAAACCATGAAGGAAAATGATTCCAGAGACAGAGGAAAGTATGTATGACGTAAAGCACACACCCCAACATGCACACACGCGCGCGCGCGCACGCAGTAAAAAAAAGGAAAAGAAAAGAAAAAAAGTGAATCAAAAAGAAAATCAAACCTTTAGAGGTCTAGGAGAAAAAAGATACCAATCATGGAAATAATAGAGGTACCCCGTGCTTGACCAATGACTCTGAGCTATCATTCGCCAATTTTTGGGAGCCATCAAATAAACATCCTCCCCAAAGACGTCAAATCCAAAATAAATATCCTGATTTCTCTCTCCCCCTCTCCTTTCCACTCTTTCTCTTGTATTTGACAAGTAGAATGTTAATCCAACAAGGGTGGTAAAATGATGATGCAATTACAAGAGTTATGCGGACTACACAAAGATCACTAGGAAAAGTTCGTTCCGTGGAAAACTCTAGAAAATAACTGGTCGATGTGGTATATCTTCAGCTTAGAGAAGTAATTTTCTCAAAGGAATCTATCAAATATGAGAATAGATAGCTCTACCAATTTAACAGTTTCCCTATTACCTGTGTGCCAAAAATGCATGAATAAGATGCAGAAGTATGGAATCCTACTATCTTTTGTTCTTTTGCAGCTCACAACCTTCTCTACACTAAGAAGTCCCTACATCATCCTTGGCCTATTGTTGTAAAATTCCGGATGAGGAGAAAGCAGGCCTGGCTCACAACCCACGTTACAATGCCATAAAAGTGGCTGAAAAACCTCTCTCTTCCTTTACACACATGCAGCACTAACCTGTCATTTGACAATGCTGCTTCATCAATGTGTCTATAATGAGACTAGCACCTCAAGTTACTGAGCAACCTATGAATACCACCTTATTGAACAACTGACTAATAAATAGCCCTCCTTTAAAGTGCATTTCTAGCAATGATGCCATACAACCCAATATTCATTTTAGAAGGCTCTCCAAAATAATATTGCTGAGAGAAACAAACTTTCATTTTTATTGAGATCCAAGAAAGCATTGGGAATTTGTTATTCAGACCAAACTGAGTTGAGCAGCAACTAGTTTGAGATCAGGCTCTCAGCTCCATTCATATGGAGGGTGTTCAATCTTAAGGCAGAAACAATGTTTTGAGCTTGGCTTGTTGGCGATTGATTGCCTTTAAGCTTGGTTCTGATCGAACATGTCGCAGATTAACTTGCCTTCGATTCAAGGTTTAATTTAAATTATTGATTACAAAAATTACAAGTGTCGATGCAAATATCTTTGGACAGCATATTATGTCGTGTAGAAGGTTTAGGTCACATCTTGTGGGATGTGTGTCATGCATATTGTTCTCTTTTGACACGTTCATAGAGCCAATAAACTTTATAATGACCACACACTGCTCAAACAAGTATGTCATTCCCCCGTGTGTATGACCTAGAAGAGTTGATCATTCGCTTATCTTGAATTGGCTTGTCTGGTAGTTGAGCTCAAATGACGCTTAAGCTTGGTCATAAGCTTATTGAGCAACCAAAATAGTGAGGCGGTGTTGACGAATATCTTGGTTACCCCATACCATTGTGCTGCTCAAGACACTGGATTTTATTTTATAACTAACATGAAGATTCCATTCTTGTGTGTATGAATTCATATTAATAGTACTTGGAATTAGAGCACGCTGGTTTTGTCACGGAGTCAACCAAACTTTGTTCTTTTACTTTGTTTTGGCTGGACTTTAAATTACTGCATCTGACCATTTGTTGCTTGCAGGCATTGAAATCCCGAAGTATGTGGACACTGTCACTCCTCAATACAAACCCAAGTTTGAGGAACTGGTGAGAACTATTACCAGTTCTGATGGGTAGATTCTTATGTTTACTTATTCCTCCATCCTATTTTATCATGTCAAACTTCATAAAACTTATGATCAAGGATCAAAATTTCGTTTCGGCTATTGTTTCGGTCTACCTAGAAACGGAAACGTTTCGGAAACATGTGGAAACAGTAGAAAAAATTGGAAACATTGAGAAACATGGGGAAACATAACTTCAAACTTAACTATATGCGTGTATAAAGTTAATAATTGATTAATTGAACATTTGAGAGGTCTATATATGTAGTGCTGCATTAAAAATGTGTAGTTCAAATTGAAAATACATGAGGATTAAGTCGCCAATCTACTGTCAAACACTTCATAGAATCCACAAAACACTTCATAGAATGCAAAAGATAAATATAAGTGCATAGTAAGCTAATAAGCCATCTCTAAAATAAAATGGTTGTTCATATGACAAGTACACAACCACATGATTATCTCGATGGAAACAAGTATGTTTCGTTGGAAGCAAATGAAACGATGCGGAATCATAGGTTATGTTTCGATGGAAACAATTATGTTTCGATGGAAACAAAAGAAACAAAGTCGTTTTGATGGAATCCATGGAATTTCGAGATTCCATGGTTGTTTCGTTTCCATGACCTAGGAAACGGAAACATTTCGGCCGTTTCGATGGAAACAGAAGGAAATTTTGATCCTTGCTTATGATTATAAGTGACAATATCTTCAGCAAAAAAATGATTAAAAATAACACTCCTAAAGCTGAGAATGTTTTTGTTCTACTTCATTTTACCTGTTAGAAAGGAAATCAAACATTCTTTGGCCTGGTAAATGTCTAGACATCCCTGAATTGGTGTAGGGAAGAAAATTGAAACTAAAATGAGTAAAACAGAAAAGAGAGAAAAGCAAAAGAAAACTTATCCTTTTCTTTAGGAGTTGCATGAAAAATTGAAATTTCATGCTCAATGGCCCATCTGGTGATCGTAAGGTTCAAACAGTTTTCAAGTTTTTGAACTGGTGCATAGTGGTAGTTACAGAAAGATAGAGTGAATAGGGAACCATCTAACAGAGTGAATAGGGAACCATCTAACAGAACTGCGTTATTGATTTACAGCTGGTGGAACTGAAAGCCGCAGAAGAGAAGTCTCTGAAGGAGTCTGAAAGAATAGAAAAAGAAATTGCAGAAGTCCAAGAGCTGAAGGTGATGCAAAAACATCTTTATTTTCCAAATATATATATATATATATATTTTTTGTGTATGTATATATATATGTGTATGTTTATATTTGAATTTTTAACATGTTTTTGGTTTTCTTAATTGCTCATTGGATTGTTTTGTCACAGCAAAAGCTGAGTACCATGACAGCAGAGGACTACTTCTCAAAGCATCCAGAACTGAAGAAGAAGTTTGATGATGAAATCCGGAACGATTACTGGGGCTATTGAGGTCATACCTGTTTGTCTGTTCTCAGGACGACCTTTTATTGTTTTAACTTTTTCGAGTCTATCGTTGTCTGTCTTGGTTCTTTAGAATAAGGGAGGTGAAAGCAAATTGTTTGTAATTTGGTGGTTTGGTTTTTGAAGAATTTGAACTACAATATGCTCTGTCTTTGAAATATTTGCATTCAGCCTCTCCAAAAAGAGATCAATGATGAACTTCAAATATTTTCAGAAACAAGCATGGGTTTTCATATATAAATTTTTGGACTTAGTTTCTTCTCTTTTGATGTTAATTTAGGGTGTGTGCTAACTCTACTTATATTTTATGTAGTAGTTTCAGTTTTTCAATTTTTTATTTTATTTTTTATTTTAGGGTAAATTACACAAACCTCCCCTGAGGTTTGCCTTAATTACACGGACCTCCCCCTTGTTTCAAAAATTACACAAACCTCCCTCGAGGTTTGTAATTAGGTAACAAAACGCCCCCTCCCCTAATAGTCCGTTAGTTTTTTTACATTAGCCTCCCCTGAAAATTACAATTAGCCCCCCTAATATTATAAAATTATCATACTAAAGCCCCATTTCTCTTATATTTTTGTGCTAATTATAAAATCCCTCCTCCCTCCTATGTTTTTGGGTTAATTTTTTTAGCATTAATTTATATCATCTACACAAAAATACACAAAACATATATAGATAGGTCCAAATTTTTTTTTCCCCCGAACAAACCTCCTATCAAGCCCCCCCCTTGTATTAATTTTCTTATATTTTTGTGCTAATTATAAAATCCATCCTCATTCCTATGTTTTTGGGTTAATTTTTTTAGCATTAATTTATATCATCTACACAAAACATATATAAATAGGTTCAAATTCCCCCCCCCCCCCCCCCCCGAACAAACCTCTATCAAGCCCCCCCATTGTATTAATTTTCTAGATCCGCCCCTGTCCCTATGCTTCAAAAGTGGACACTTAACCCCCTGTGATTGTGGACTAAAATAGAACTGTTATGATTTCATTCAAAGAGCGTTAACCCCAAAATTAATATCACAAAATGGGTTAAGTGTTTATATTTTTTAACTAATTTTAGAATTTTTGTCAGTTTTGAGTGAAATCATAACAATTCAATTTTAGTCCACAATCACAGGGGGTTAAGTGTCCACTTTTGAAGCATAGGGATAGGTTCGGATCTAGAAAATTAATACATGGGGGGCTTGATAGAGGTTTGTTTGGGGAAAAAAAAAATTTGGACCTATTTATATGTATTTTGTGTAGATGATATAAATTAATGCTAAAAAAATTAACTTAAAAACAGAGGAGGGAGGAGGGATTTTATAATTAGAACAAAAATATAAGAGAAATGGGGCTTAGGCTTAGTTTGGCCCCCACATGGTGCTTCTCCTTTTTTAAAGCTCAATTTCATGTTAATTCATTTGGTAACTAGTTTATGAGCTTTGCAAAAATTGAACTTATGGCTTTTTTGGAGGGAGCTTTTAAAAAAGACATCATAAAACTAAAAATCAACATTGAGCTTTTAAAATTATCAAAGAACTTAGTAATAAATTTCATAAGCTCCTTTTTAAAAGCCACGTGGGGGCCAAGCTAAGCATTAGTATGACAATTTTATAATATTAGGGGGGCTAATTGTAATTTTCAAGGGAGGCTAATGCAAAAAAAAACTAACGGACTGTTAGGGGAGAGGGCGTTTTGTTACCTAATTACAAACTTCGAGGGAGGTCTGTGTAATTTTTGAAACAAGAGGGGAGGTCCGTGTAATTAAGGCAAACCTCAGGGGAGGTTTGTGTAATTTACCCTTTATTTTATTATTTTATTATTATTATTTTTTAACTCCCTTAATTATTGATAATTTTCTTTTTCAACTATTCACTTGATTTGTCATGGTTGTGGGCTGGAAGTTCTTCCTAAGTCAAATAATTTGATGTTCACGATTTGTCAATTTGCCTTTAGTTTTTGGGAGGCTTGGTCTATCCCTAAGGTTTAGTCAATTTGAACTAAAGCACAAGCCATAAACAAAAATCCACAAGGACAAAGTCTAAAAAACTTTCCCTCCTAAAGTCTCCTAAAATTTGAACTTACCCTCCTAAAGCCTTCTAAAATTTTAAATTTCTCTCTAAATAGCAAAATTGCCTATGGAACCTTAGGAGACCACCCCACCATATTTCTTCTCTTTCTCTAACTTTTTCTCTCCTCCTCCTTCCATAGCCACCACCACCATCTCTCTTCTTTCTTTCTCCTTATCCCTCCATTGCCACCACCACCGGAGCCATCGCCACCACTACCACAGAGCTGTCGCCCCCACCACCATCTCTCCTCTCTCTAACTTTCTCTCTCTCCTCCCTCCATAGCCACCACCACCATCTCACTTCTCTCTCTCTGTCTAACTTCTCTCTCCTCCTCCCTCTATTGCCACCACCATCGCAACCACAACCACCAGAGCCGTTGCCCCCATCATTGGTCAAGATCTAGATCTAGATCTAAACATCATCGCCAACTCCTGTAACTCACGATTTTCGTCAACCACCATACAAGGCGATTTCATGATCCTTGCACATGGAAATTGCCAAGTATGCAAATTAATTGCAAAATTTTCAAAAATCAAGTGAAATTTCACTTGAACAAAGTTAAGTGAAATTTTTCTTAAGATAATATCTTAAGTGAAATTTTACTCTTATTATTTTGATAAGCAAAAATGCAATCTTTAGTTGTGATATTGGTGGTTATCAAAGTTCAGTCGAGTGGTGGGGGGTGGTTACCAGTGGTCAGGAGTGACGAGGATGTCGAAAAGATGGTAGTCAAGAAGTGAAACGGTGGTGGTCATCGGAGATGGCGAGACTGGTGGTCACCGGAGATGGTGAGGGTGGTGGCCGGAGGTGGAGAGGGTGGTGGTAGGGTTTGGTTAGAGTTAGAGGATGAAGATGAGGTTATTTTGGTCTATGGACATTGAGAAGACTTATCCACAATGTTTACTTTAAGTTGTCACCAATAAAGCTTTTCTTAATGACCTTTTTACCAATTTTCCCTTATTTTTAAAACCTACCATAAAAATGCGAAGTCTATATTCTTTGTTTGTTCCTGGTTAAGTTATATTATTATTTTCTTTTCTGCTGTGGGTCATTTTCTTAACATTTTGTTATAATTCTCTTTCTCTTTTCAATCTCTCCAATTTGAAGAGAGCTAAATTTGGACTCTTTTTCTCCCTCTCTCTCTCCGGTTCACTCTGTTAGCCTTTTATTTTATCCCAACTTAAAGGGTAATGATAAGGGTGACTTATTTACAATCATCTCTATCTCTCTCCTAAGTGGCACTGTGTGGTCCGGTTAAAATTCAATTGTCCCCAATGAAAGAGATAGAGATGCTTTTAAATGAGTTGTACCATAGCATTACTTCCCACAACCTCACCAACCCACACACACACAAACACACACACACACACACACACACACCCCCCCCCCCCCCCCCCCCCCCCTCTTTTTCCGTGCAGTCCAAATGGGCTGTGAATCTGCAAGAAATGGCTGGCTTTAATTTCTCCGTAAGTTTTTAATGAATACCTCAAGTTGGGAAAGCACTTTCTTGAGCAAAAAAGCTATGGCAATTTTATGTAATTAATGAAAGACTTCTATATATCTTTTGAATAATACTTCGGACATAACTTTTTTAAACGATGTGTCTATCTATTTTTTATGATGTCACTGAACCCACAGTGACACAGGAGAGACATAGACACATCTTTTGGAAGATTGTGTGAAAGTTGTGTCCAAATATTACAATTTTATCCCATTATTTCTCCACTAATCATAAGTGAAGCTTTATGGTAAAGTCATTCTACACAATTTTGTGCAGTGTTGGGATGACATTTAAATGAAAAGTAAAAATAAAAAAAATAGGTCTTTGGGACATTATCTATCAGATCACTTATTTGTAACCTTTACATTACATTAGTTATGAGGGAAACTAGGAAGGGATGGAAGAGAGGAATAATAGATTATAATTTCTCCAATTTGAAGGAATGTAGGGACACATGACATGACCATCAAATCCAATTTGAAAAGGAAAGAAAAGTTGTGACAACAGAGCCTCCCTTGATTTCCATTACCCATGGCCCCCATCTACCCCATCTATTAATACCTTTCTCGATCTACTTGATATTGGAACTTATATTATATGTGTATATATATAGGGAAAGGATTTTAAGTGTACTGGATAGAGTGCGCTGATCCAGTGCACTAAATTTTAAGTCTAAAAAATCAGTGGAGTGTCTCGCTGACCCGCGCCCTGCTTACCCACGGGTTTTTTAGGCTTTAAATCCAGTGCACAGTGCGGACATCCGCAACTTATTAAGTTGCGGACTTTTGTTAAGTTTCAGACTTCTGTTTCCAACCATGGATTTAGTGAAATTACTACAATACACTTGATGAAAACTGGATCCAACGGCTAGAAACAGAAATTCGCAACTTATTAAGTTGCGGACGCCCGCACAAGAAGCGGACTATATATGTATATATATCCCTATATATATATATATAAGGTAATGCTATTGCCACTCTATCATTGAACCAATGCACTCCATGGTACCACTCTTAAAGCATGTGGTACCATGCATGTCATGCATTGCATACATAGTACCACATGCTCTGAGAGTGGTACCATGGAGTACTTTAGTTCAATGATGGAGTGGCAATAACAATTCCCTATATATATATATATATATATGATCATATAAATTTTTATATCCGAAGTCTATATGCTTCTATGAGTTGGGGCAATATTTAGGGGTGATTCTTCCAACCTGTACTGTGCGTTATGCACCATATATGTTGGAGCTGTACGACCCAAATCATTGTGACCACTTGCGTATGGTATATGCCAAATTATGGGTAAAGCGTAAGCTCTCACACGCTCTACTCAGGTTTTCGTATTGTTGTTCCTCTATACACAAAATTTAAACTGGTTTTTAGCCAAAGTTTGCTGTAAAATGAGTTTTTATATCAGTAGGTACCTCGTAAATTAGCTAGATCCAAATTAGTTGTGCCCACTTATGATAGAAGATAGAAGATTCAGTCAGTGTGCAGCAGACAATTTATTTCTCTTTCAAGGAAGTCCAACTGGATGGCTTAACCTCATAATGAACTGGTTTCAAGGGTTTTTTTTTTTTTTTTTACAGTATTTACTCCCACAATCACAACAATAACAGTAATCATAGTAGTATGTAAATAGAACCTATTGCAACTCAATTTTTTTTTTCCCTACCCTTCAAACAATGGGCATCTGAGTGCACGATGTTTCTGTCATTTTAGGATTCGACAAGGTTAGGTTATGTATTGTTAATGCGCATGTAGAGAAGCTGTTTTTCTCTTAAATTCAACAAGGTTAGGATTTCAATGCTAATTTCTTTGTGCCAAACCTATGTTTAGACATTGTTTTATCGTGCCAAAATGTTGTGTTTTGGCATCTCTGCTCTAATAGTGCATTCTTGCCATTCTTTTGTTTGTAAAGAGAAAAGTTTGATTCATAATTGCCATGTTGGCAAATTATAGCATGATCATGAAAAACATCACTCCAATAGTATACTAAACCTCATTGGCATAATCATTATAGTGGTGTTTTCAAGAGTATCATTTTATAAGTTGGCAAACAACATAAGCTTTGGCTGTTTGGCACTTATTGGATATGCTCTTAAGCACCCTTTTCATTAATTTGTGATTTCTATATAGTATATTAAGAAAAATCGCTCATTTATATATGGAAAAATGCTAATTACACAAATTTTGTGCACCTAAACTATCTATCTACTGATATGTTATGGCAGTTTTGAAATTAATTCGAACTTTGTTTGGTAACTGATGAATAATTTTGGGAACTCATATCAGCAGGTGCATTATTTCGGTGTCCCGTTCAAGTGTACCTAACATTACACTCTATATATAATTGAGAAGTCCATTTAGAAGTCTAAAAGATTTATCAATTATTGCTTCTTGTATGTCTGTTATGCATTGCATGTGGTCATTGTTAAGCCATTTGGGTTTAATTAAATCCCATCGGTCCAAACTAAAGGGGCGGAGAAAAACTCATTTTTAATACTCAAATCAACTACTACACTTGTTTATATCATACACTATAACACTTGATGTAACCATTAGTTAAATAAGTTAATTACTAAATGACTGTTTATGTCTACCAATTGATGGCTTAAAATATTGCATTCAAATAGCACGAAATTATAATAAAATGACACATTGTTACCATCAATTGCCACCAACTGAATGATTGTATCCTGCATAACAATATATTTTCTCCAATTAATCATTAGTAATCAGGGATTTTTACTTAAATTCACATTTTAATTCTAAAGAAATTAAGAGAAAAATAATTATCTTCTTCCTTGACATAATTACTTCTCAATTCTCACTCTCTCACCAAAAGGAAGAAACAAACAGATTGTAAAATCCGTCTATAAAACCATTTTCTCAGTGATCAAGTTGTAGATTTTTTGGAAAGTACTCTACAAAGATTTAGCATTCGACTCAAAGGATTGTGACCCACCTTATGATTTTTCCAGTTCACTAGATTAGTAGGGTATTCAGTAGATACCAAGAATTTTACCATTCTGGTTAAATTGTTCCCAATTATTATTTTGAAAAGGAAAAAAAAACCGGCAATAGCAAGTAAGTAATTGTAGAAATCTCGTGAAAAATGATTTTAACTCCATGCCTATTTCCCAAATGGATCCGATCACCAAAACCGGCAATAGCAGGTGACGGCCGTTACTCCCAGTAGAATACCAATCACCACCAGGTCCCACCATTACCCAACCACCACTTCCCAAATTCCAATACATCTCTCTCCCAGTCACCGACGCGTCACTCTGCCGACGGGGACCATTCTCATCTCTAGATGTCCCTTTCCCTCTTACCCCCATACTCTCCCAAATTTACACTCTAGTCCCTATCTTCACCACAAAAGCTCAGTTTCAGCCATCAGTGGCCTAAGTCTCTCTCTCTCTCTCTCTCTCTCTCTCTCTCTCTCTCTCTCTCTCTCTCTCTATATATATATATATATATATATACGTATATGTATACACAGACACATTGACATTGATGTGATGAAGAATTTCGGCATTATCTAAAATTCAACAAGTCAATGGTCCATGGTTTTAACCATATGATGAATCAAGCTTGAATTTCACGTCACTGTGGTGCTTTTTCGACCATTGTTGATCGACTCAATTTGTATGATTTCTCACTATGTGGGAGGTCAACGAACCAAAGTCATGGAGAGACAAGGTTGAGACTCTAGTGGACGACACTGGAACACCATTCGCCTCCCGTGTCGGAGGAATTGGGGCGGCGTCGGTGGAGGAGGAGGAGTTTGTAGGCGGCGGTGATTCGGAGAGCTTGAAGTATCAGGCGGTTGAGTTTCTGAAGGGTTTGGGGGAGTTGAGTGTGGAGTTTGGGAGAGGTTGTAGAGATATAGTGAATCAGAATCTAATTTCAGAAGATTCGTATGTTGTGAGAAAGTTTTCGGGGCCTTGTGCGAAGGTTGGTGCGAAATTGAGGTTTTTGAATGAGTATTTGCCGGAGGATCGCGATCCAATTCACGCTTGGACTGTGATTTTCTTCGTTTTCGTCGTAGCATTTGCAGGTACTCTTCTTGCTGTATTGATTGTTCATGCATTTTGATCCATTTGGTAGGAAAAATTCAAGTACATTTATTTTTATGTGGAATTGTTCGGATAAAATCAGATTGATCCTATTGCAATTGTTTTGAATTTCATGAATTGAAGCAAAACATAAAGGTTTTTTTTTTTTTTTTTTTGGTGGATTTTCTAATTACCCTTCTGTTTTACTGACAACTAAACATGATGGTCAGTGGAATTATCTGAAATTGTAGTTGTGAATTTTTCTGCAAAGCTGAGAGATAAGTTGAAATTTTCACGCTACATGTAGTTGATAGAGAGACATCAATCAAATTATAATATATTCACCCTCTGTTTGGTTTGATTTTGAAATAGAATAGAATAGAATTGAAATGAATTCTTGACAAATCCGACCACTTCCCCTAAAACAAGAATTGGGTGGAATTGGAAAGCATTCAATTCTGCTACACATTCAGTAACATGTGAATCTTGTATTTGCTTCTGTTAAACTTGGATTTCCTCTGCATAGTTTGTCTCTTTAACCTCTATCTTAGATTCTATTTTTATTCTCCTGTATGTCCTGGCGTTCGTCAAGATTTTCTGCTAATTTTTGTGTTTTTTTTAACCACTACTAAATAGCTTACTAAGATTGCTAACTTCCCTGCAGCAATACATGTGAATACGGAACATAATGCTACCACTCCATTGATAAAGAAAGTGAATATACATCCTCCCAATGCTACACATATATTATTGCCGGATGGTAGACGCTTGGCTTATCAGGAGCAGGGCGTTCCAGCCGACAGGGCTAGGTTTTCCTTAATTGCTCCACATTCTTTTCTGTCATCCCGACTTGCAGGTATAAATGGTCGACTTGAGTGGCTTCTTGGGGATTTGATGCATAAAACTTACATCTCGCTCGGTATTGCCGTGAGAATAAGAGATTTTTTTCTTTAATATATATATTTTTTTAAAAAAAGCAGCAATTAATTGCTGCTTCTGATTAAGCCATTTTTTCAGCTTTAAAGTGGATGTGACTTTTGAATAGGTTTTTTCCAAACAGACTCAAATCTCTCAATAATCCTATTAAGCTATTGTTGGTCCCTAATAAGCCGATCCAAACAGGCTCTTAGTCATGCTGATGTTTGCCTCACACCCGGTTTTTATCTTTTTTTATTTTATTTTTATTTTTATTATTTTTTTTTATGTAAAAAGGAATACCCGGGCTCAAAGCTTCACTGCTGAAAGAGTTTGGCATTCACCTCGTAACATACGATCTTCCTGGTTTTGGCGAAAGTGATCCTCATCCAAACAGGAACCTTGAATCGTCAGCTATGGATATGTTACACTTATCTTATGCTGTGGGTGTAACTGACAAGTTCTGGGTTATGGGATACTCAGGTGGAAGCATACATGCTTGGGCTTCACTAAGATACATTCCTGATAGACTTGCGGGTAAGTTTATTTGTATTTTCAGTTCATTGCAAATGTTTCATGTTCATGCCTAAAGTATTGATCTGCAGTAGTTGCTCAGGATCAGCAAGACTGCCTTTGTTTTGTGGGATTTATTTTCTCTTTCTCAAATAATTTTAAGCTGCGACGTGGTTTCCTTGAAGTTTTAATTATTTTTTGTTTAGTAAAATGATGCATATTAGCAGCTTGGGTATGGGGACAAGCTATTAATGAAAAGTTTACATTAATGAGGCATCAAGGAGAGAGTGATTTGTTGATTGAATTTATGGAAGTTTTGAGTCAGATGTCAGTAAGAGTTGAATTTTGTGAGAGATGCAAGTTGTCGCACTCTATCTTATGCTATCATTACTGGTGAAATCATAGAATGGGACTAATGCAGCCAATCCCAAATGCTTTAGTAACTTACTGTTAAGTGTAAGTGAAGCTCTAAAGCTTGCAAATCTTCAAGGAAATGAAGACTTAACTGCAGTCATGTACTGTCATATCCTTTTATTTTAGCCATGTTTATTACATAAATTCGGGTATAGCATTTGGGCATCTGCAAATGGTGTAATGTATTTTTCTTTGGTCCATTATGCTTAGAATCTGTCATCATTAAATAAATAATAGACGTTCAATTATGCTTAAATTCTGTCATCATTAAAATAAATTGGAGTGACATTGAACAACTGCACAACCATTGTTCATCTCTCTTGTAGTTTCTACAAACATTGTAATGCTTCTGAGTCAGTCAACATGATTATCCTACCACTTTGTCTCTGATCAATCTAGACAAAATTTCAGGGGCAGCCATGGTGGCTCCAATGGTTAATCCATACGATCCAAGCATGACTAAGGTAGAGAGGTATAGAACCTGGGAGAAATGGACTATGCAAAGGAAACTGATGTACATTTTAGCTCGGAGGTTTCCTAGATTTCTTCCTTACTTTTATCGCAGAAGCTTCCTCTCTGGAAATCATGGTCCAATAGAAAAGTGGCTATCATTGTCAGCAGGAAAGAGGGTGAGTTGTCCCTACTATCAATCAGTGTGTGGCTATACCGTATGCTATCAAATATCTTCACACAGCTTATTCCTTGTTTATAGATTTCGAATGGCAATCATTCTATTCTATGTAGCATGGACACTTCAATTTGCTGTCGGGCACCGACACGTGTCAGATACGCGCTGACACATGAAAAAATGTGTCTTATTGTTATTATCATTATTTTCACATCGGTCACATGACAGACACGTGTTGGACGTGTGGCCAACACGGCCGGACACGGCACAGTGGCTCCTTGGAGTTGTTTCTGTTCTCAAAATTTTGAGGTAAAAGTTAAGATAGATTAAAACTGAGTGAGATAAATTTGAAAATTTAGAAAGCGGGAGTGGGCAACGCCTGGTATATTGTAATGATTACAAAATATTTTTCCACTCTCAAAGGGAAACAAGTCAGTGTCACCTTGTTGTATCGTGTCGTGTCCTATCAGAAATTGGTAAAATTGATTGACAATTTGGTTTAGGATTGCCAATGGTGTGAATATATATATTATACCATCGAATGGTTTCTCATTTTGCCAATGATGATTTTTGCAGGATAGAGATTTGTTGGATCAGCCAATATTTGAAGAGTTTTGGGAGCGGAACGTCGAGGAATCAGTTCGACAGGGAAATGTAAAACCATTTGTAGAGGAAGCTGTCTTGCAGGTTTCGAAATGGGGTTTCAGCCTTGGAGACCTCAAAGTACAGAAGAAACAGAAAGGGAAAGGCATCATCTTTTGGCTCAAATCTATGTACCGCAAGATAGGAGAAGAATTGTCGGGGTTTCTAGGCCCAATACATATATGGCAGGTCAGTGCACGTCTTCCTTGTCCTGTCTTGGGCTGGTTTGAATTCAATGCAATGGTTACAGTCAAAATGACTTGGTATAGTTTCCCTTTGTCTAGTTCCTCTGTTCTGTGGAGACACATTATGTCTCTGCATTCTTTTGAGGATTTGTTGTTGATGACATGAATTCGCTTGTGGATGAACATGTCAATATGGCTAGTTTTTTTCATGCTAAATGAAGTAAAATTTATGGCCTATGAGCATATCCTTTCAGTACTCTATCAGTACTTGGAAAGTAATAGGGAAATGATAGCAAAAGGCTGGAAAAATGATTGGCTTGAATTACCAATTGTATTTCCCAATAGAATGATCTAGAAGTGGATGTTTTTTTGGGAGGCATTGAGATGGAACAATTATTTCCTTGCAAGGCTAAACCGTGGAAATATATAATTATATCCCTGAATTGGGTGAAACTATCCTATCTGACCATCACACTACATGGCGGCCACTGTTATTTCTCAACTCATACGAGGCTCACATCGCATATAACTCAAATCACTATACGTCACACAGATGTGATTGGTACATGAGATAATTTATCCTGAAATAGAGAAACAAGCAAGACAAGTTACCTCATGTGGTTTTCCGGAAAAAAAAAAAAAAAAAATCTCTTGTGACCTTCACACCTGTGTGACGCCCACTATGATTTGAGTATTCATTTCCGAGGGTCCAAATGTGGTCCTACAATGTTGGACAAATCAATGCCCACTGACTGACACAAGGTGTGACTATTACTTGGGATAATTTCTCAACAAGCGAGTCTTAAATGTCCTATTTATGCATTTAACCCTTCAAATCAATTTAGTACTATGTTCAGATTTCATTTGTGCTTCTTTTTGAATGTTCTGATGCGAACAGGGGATGGATGACAGAGTGAACCCACCCTCAATGACAGATTTTGCAGGACGAGTTATACCGGCGGCCATGGTACATAAGCTCCTTTATGATGGCCATTTCACTTATTTCTATTTCTGTGATGAATGCCATAGACAGATTTTCACTACACTTTTTGGAAACCCACAAGGCCCACTAGCCATTGAAGTGGACATAGATCAAACTCACATCAAAGAAAACGAAGGGAAGGAAGATGTAACTTTTGGTGATTATGCCACAGTCTGAGATCAATTATCTTTATTTAATTTGAAAATATAAATGTATATACCACAGGTCTGCTCTGTTATAGCGCAAAAAGGTCTAGCAAATAAGTCGTCAGTTTTTTTTTCTTCAGACTTTTAGTTTACAATATGGAAGGGTTGGTGAATAGGGTATGCTTGAAAGTCAGAAATGTGCCTACGAAAAAGGTACACAAAATGAATGTAACTCGATTCCCATTTGTTGATACGGTCCCTATGATTCATGAAATTTCAGATAGCTCCTACTTAAAACCAAATGCACTTGTAACATTCAAAATGTTTTAACATACTTCTCAACTTGTTTCCTTTCATTTTGTTTTTTCTCATTGTTTTCCTTATTAACCATACAAAGGAAAATGTCTTCCCTTATGTTTTTTTTCCCCCTCACTAAGTCCAAGTCGAAGAACCAAACAAAGCCGCAATGTTTAGTACATTTAGCTACGGCCTCGAAAGTTCTTATATGATGTCATCTCAGTTCACATGAGAAGTGCCACCAAAAAATATATATTTTTATAAACAAGATTCTCAATTTCAATCCAAATGACCTGTGGCTGGAATAGTTTTTCTCCCAAAAAATATATATACGCATAAATGTATTTCACTTCACCAACTGAAGGACACACCAGTTAAAGGCATAACTGTAAAGACATGAGACTCAAGGAAATTTCCTTACAACAAAAGTTTGTTTTTTTTTTTTTTGAATAAAAAAAGTTGCATTCAATCAACTGAGAGCCTAAGAAGAACAAAAAGGGATGCTTCAATCAACCTGATTGTGCATGTTCCAGAGCCAGTGTAGGTAATATTGCTGTGGCCTCACCATCAATAACAAGCTTCCCATTTTTCAAGCATTTTGTTGAGAATTTTGCTCTGAAACAGTGAAAATCCAAGTCTATCAAAAGCCTTCCAACACCTCAAGCTCAACAGAGAGAGAGAGAGAGAGAGAGAGAGAGAGAGAGAGAGAGAGAGAGAGAGTTAGGGTGAGTGGCTTACAGGTATCTATTCTTGATTTCTCTTATGTTAGTTGCTTCTACCTCACCAACAATCTCGTCTCCAATATAGACTGGCAATCTGAAGTGCAAGCTTTGAGAAATATATACAGCTCCAGCCTGCAAAGTTACAGAACGTATCAGAAAATTGACCACACCTTTTACTACGAAAGAAGTTCATTCACCTTGGGTCCTGAACCCGAAAGTGATCAAACATAGATGTTGGACACTGCAACTTAAAACGATTTCTGCTAATAAATGACCCACAAACAAACTGGTCCCATGCACCATCTAAATTAGCAATTCGGGTGCCTTCCGAGAAATGTGATCAATCGAAGTGACAAAAATCATTCAGCCTCAAATCATTTGATTCCTGAGTTTTCTGGCTATAATTTTAAGAGGAATTCTAATGTTTCAACCAAGATAGACCATTTGCAAGTTTCAGCCATGTAAGTTTGGCTATTTTTCTTTCCTTCTACCTGTGCATTAGTTCAACAAATGAAATTTCCTACCACTTACAGATTTTGCCTCCTCTTGTTCATGTAATTAATAATATAGCAGTTTTGTTGAAAGGTTCGAGAATGTGAAGCACCAATAGCTTATAATTTGACTTACAAAATGCGAAGAAATGATCCGAGGAAACAAGGCAGCAACAAGCATCCCATGAACAAGTCGATCTTCAAATCCAGCATTTCGGGCACGGTCAGGATCAAAATGTAGAGGGTTTGAGTCATGACTCAGCTTCGAATATTCAAGAACATCTTGGTTAGAATAGATCCTAGTTTGGCTCAAAACATCTCCTATTTTCAGTATAGATGATGATGATGATGATGATGATGATGATGACGATGAGAATCTCATGGATGGAATGAAACTCAAAATGTAACGCTTGATGAGTATCATTGAGGCTGTTATAAGTGTCTTGAAGGTGGTTGAGATAAAACCGGGTTCTAAAAGGTGCAAGACTCCAAAGTGGTTTCGTTACACTTGAAATTAAGTAAAGAGAGCTGTGCAGCTTAATAACTGATAAGGTGGATGCTGTGAACCGTAAAAAATCCGAACAAGAAAGAGAAAACCAAAGAAGGGTTATCCTCTAAAAGGGCAGGGAAAAAATCTGCTGCACTATGATCTTTTGACTTTTGGTTCTAATATTCACCAAGCAAGTTGCACCTGTGGAAGAAAATTCAGTAACGTGATTCTCTAGTTTTCCGATAATTTCAAAGCAACAAGATAATTAAGGAAACCTACTAAGAGCAATGAAATTGGTTAATGATAAGTTAATTCAAACAACTACTATTATTCATTTTATATGTGCCAAAAGAATAAATTTCTCCCCAGGAATTTATGATGGTTTATGGTTACAAACGCCACTTTCTAGGAAGCATAAAACACACTGATAATGCATCCAAGATATGCATGAAAAAACAGCTAAAGAAACATGTTTTAGCAATGTGCCACTGCAAACAGAAATAAAACTACAAATAGACATGGCAAGATCATGCTGGGAAATTAACTAAACTCTTCAACCCTTGAAAGCAAAAGAACCGGCTAGTGCACTTTAAGCTACATTCTATGGACAACTACATGTATCTATTTCTATGCATAAACAACACTTTTACTTGGTAGGTGTATTGTTTTGAACCTTCAAATCTTTCCTTTCCTGTCAAATATATTTTTCTAGGCGAATCCACCTTCTGTACTTTTTAGTTGAGTTTCCATTGAAACCCAGAAAGTTATAAATTCAAATTTGTTGTTCCAACATTGGTAGATCATAACTTCCCTCATTTGAGAACTAAACAATAAAAGAGCTTTGTTGTATTCACATCTCTTCACAGTGTGACACCAATTCTTAGTAAAAAAAAAAAAACAAATTGGTGGGAGCAAATATTGACAATAGAACATCACTATCTATCATGCACAATACAAAGATTTTGGCACATCCAAAGGGGAGAGAGAGTTGGGTTTTGATTCTTACTACTATCAATGCACATAAAATCAAATGCTTCCGAATAGAGTACTTTACCCAAAAAAAAAACATATATCACAATAAAGAAGAAGTTAAAGCCATTACCAAGAGTGAAAAGTAACATTTCCAAACCATGCTTTTTCTCTCTAAATCTTAAAAATGCTTCTAATTCACAATTGGGTACTCATATTCCAACCTTATGAATAGCAAAATCATTTCGTATCACTTCAAACAATGGACCCTGGTTTCAATTTTTCTTTCAAGCGTTTTGTCAAACACTTCAAGTGCGAAGCTTTGATGAACTCTGTAATGGCTATAGACAATAGATATGTAATCATTAACAAAGTTAAATTGTTGGGGTTATTTACAATTACCTGAACGCTTCATTCATACGGAAGAATCTTCATTTTTGTCCGCCAAGAGAGAGAGAGAGTGAGTTTGATTTTGTTTACCCTATTCTTTTTGAAATTTTTTTTCTTGCCCCGGACTTCATTTATTTTATGCTTCACCACCCTGAAACCAGGGGCGGAGCCAGGAATTTTGGCCAGGGGGGGCCTAGGCTATGCGGGGGTTCGGGGGCAGCGCCCTCGGCAAAAAAAATTTTGGGGTCTATTTATACATAATTGATAATTTTTTTAGGGTCTACTTGTCTATAATTGTGATTTTTTGGGGATATGCTTATAATATAAGTCTATTCGGTGACACGTAAATATTGTGTAGTGTCTTTCAAAGTTTTAAGGGGGTCTATTTCTAAAATGCATAAAATTATCACACTAAAAGTGTAATTTTTAAAAAATTTAGGCGCATTTTCTTTGAGTTGTATATACCTATATATCAATATACATATAGTTGATGACATTAAATTGGGCCTTAGACCCCTTGGAGAGACTTAAACATAAGTTGAGGGGGGGCCTACACATAAGTTAAGGAGGGCCTAAATGTAAAACCTATAACACATGTAGGGTAAAATTTTAATTGCCAAAAAGTGAGTGGGGGCACGTGCCCCCACTGACCCTTCCAAGCCTCCGCCCCTGCCTGAAACCGAAACCCAAAAATTCAATGGCTGAAATGCACTTTGGTACCATGCACTTATAGCAAAATTTTATTTTGGACCCTATATTTGCGATTGCAACACATTGGGTCCTCAATTTACAAACTTATTTCAATCAAATACAATAGTTTAACTACATTAAGAAAGTAAAACATAATAGAATACATGAAAGGCCCAAAGTGAAACTTCGCTATAAGTACATGATTCAAAGTGAAACTTCACTATAAAAACAAGGCCTAAATTGAAACTTCATGTGGTCGATTTGTTATATTTTTTTAACGTGATTGTCTTGATTGAAACAAGTTTGTTGCCAAGACCCAATTATTTTTTATTAATTTTTGTAAAAAAAATACCAAATCGTATTTTATATATATATATATATATATATTACCAACCAACCTTAGACATGTGTCAAAGGCTCATTGATCTTTCACCTAACTAACTAAATTTTATGTGACCTTAGCAAATCACCTAATTGGTAGACTTTAACCCAACACAAATGTACCCAATTTATTATCCAACTAATGTAATTGAACATTACATCATTTTATGGAACAGTTACTAAGACATAAAGTTAATACATGTTAACTTAAATATTCATTACGCTTAACAAAAATGTTACAAAACACATGTACAAATATATGTGAATACACTGAGAAAGATATATGTGAGAAATTCTTACCACCATCATGAGCGATAGTGCATTTAATAAAGAGAGTTAGGAGTGATGAGAGAATGTAGACTTTAACTTCGGTAAATGTTACTTGTAACATTTATGAAACAAAGTTCCATTAATGCTTCAAAACCTCTCCAGTCATTTACTTTATGAAAGCTTAAGGTGCCTAAAAAAGGCCTCCAAACTCAAGTTCTCAAATCAATAAACTTGAGATATACATAGACACACACAAAAGAAAAAGAAGCAATAAAAGTCCATACAATTATTGTTGAGAGAATTTAAGGCCAAAGAAGGGTGCTTCTTTATGAGAGCCATAAGCTCAACCACTTGTCTATTCGGGCTGTTTGGGATTCAATACTCCGTTCTAGATTAGTGGTGGTGGTACTAGTGGTAAATAAAGTTGAACAAAAACTACAGATTTTCAATCAGTGGGAAAATCTCTCTTTTAAATCTTTTTATGCACATTTTATGTGAATTTTATACTATATTAGGAGGCTTTCTCTAGGCTTAAAGCTCGAACAAGGCCAAACGGACCTTGAATCGCCATTAATGGCAAATTCACGTTTCAAAGCTAACGAAATTTTTGGGATACATAAAAAGTGTATTTTGGGTATTTCAAAAATATGTAAAATCATTATAAATTATTTCCTACTATTTCCTATAATTTGGTGAATTTTGGACATCATTTGATATTTATTTGAATTTTGATTTTATAAAATGACTATAGAATATGAGTTTTTTAAAATTTATAATTACTTTTAAAATTTTGCAAAACTCCAAAAAATAAATTGTTAGTATCGTTGTGACTAGAATAATATTTAGAATATTTAAACACTATTTTTCTAAATTTTGGAGACAAAAATTTGTATCGCTTATTTTGGAGCAAAATTGTTATAGAAAAGTTATATATTTTTCATATACTATTGTAACAAACTCCGAATCGACTCTAGTCAATGGCGTTAGTTTTGTAAGGATCATTTAAGTAAAGGAAAAATCGTATTTTGGTAAAATTATGAAAATACCCCCAAAGAAGCTATAATTACCATTTTGCCCCTACACCGGGGACTTAAACTAAATTACTTATTTTTATCATATGAATTACGTAGGACTTAGAGGACTAACTTAGCTACAAAAGAAGTACTTTAATCATCTAAGTTGTCAAGTTGAGTGATCATTTTCCTTTTTACTAATTTAACTCCTCACGAGTGAATCTTATCCTATTACTTGAAAATACTTTACTTTGATTCTTAAATCGTTATTCTTATACTCCCTCCGTCCTTTTTTTTTAGTCCATCTTTGAAAACTCAACTTATTAAGGAGACAAAAAGAATCTACACCTACTTTCCACAATTGCCCCTAATCATTATAATAACTTTTTTTAGTTTTGTCTTGGTGTAGATTTCAAAGAAAGGTAGTTTTGGAAAGTAAGTAAAACTTGTATACCAATTTAGGAAAGAGGACACTAATTTTGGGACATCCCAAAATAGAATATAGGACTCAAAAGAAGGGGACAGAGAGAGTATTTGTTTTGGAACACTTTGATTCGTTCCACTAAAAAAGGTTATGTTATTTGAAGTTATTGTAAATTTCATATCAGAGTTTTTGTATCGTACATATGTTTCATTCATTCTAGTATCAATTACCACCATTCTACTTGAATATATATTAGTTCTATTAAGAACATACGAGCCCATAAATGAGATGATCCCTATTAAATCTACGAGTGGCTCCAAAGCTGGTCGACAGGGCTGGCCCAATGAGGGGGGCAAGTGCCCTGGGCTACAAGAAAAAGTTAAATTTTGAGGGCCCCCGATCCAAATATTTACCTACACACACACACACATATATATATATATATACATATATATAAATATATCTCTATTTCTACTACTAGTCTTAGTAGTCTACTAGATAAGCAGCATAGCTGCATAAGCCCATTCAGCCGGCCCACATAATATGTATACAAATTAAATAGTATTTAAACAAACGAAGGTTTGGAGTCTGGCTGCTTTGGGAATTTGAGGCCCCTGAGCCGCTGATCAGCTGATGCTTCTCGTTGTCCCTTCCTCAAGTTGACAAGTTCCTCTCACATGAGTATCAGCATCATATATGATATATATATATATATATATATGTGTGTGTGTGTGTGTATTATTAATATGTTATAATAGTATAAAGAATATAAAGATTGTATTTGATATTTTTAAGATTCCAAATCTTCAACATCTTTTTATGTAGGATTTTGTTAACATGTGTCCTTAGAGTTTTGTTAAGGTATCACTTTTGATCAATCCAATTATATATATATATATATGCCCTAATTTTTTTTTGTTCTATTGTGAATTTAACATTTTTATTTGTTTCAGATAATCAATTTTTCAAGTTGGTGCTTGATATTTGAAAACTAGAAAGAATAAAGTCTTGGATGCAGCACTTATTAGTAATAAAAAAAATCTAATTTTATCTTAAATAGTTGTCAAAAATAAACTTCAACGTGTTTAAAAAAAATTATATGTAAATGTATAGGGGCCTCCCTTTTGGTAGTTCGTCCCGGGCCTCCAAATACTCAGGACCAGCCCTGCTGGTCGACCCTCCATATTGGGACTACGAGTGCTTTTGATCAGTTAGCTATTGCAGTATATGTATATGTATATGTACGTGAATGGGTGTGGTTGGTAATCTGACCTTCTAAATATGCATTTGGTATGCCTGTCCTGATGATATTCTACTCTCTCGATATACCAATTGTCATGTTTACCTCATTTACCTTTGGTATACAGATTTCTCTTTGTGTTCATCATCTAGGATTATGATTATTAACTGAGTCTTCTACTCACACTCTCCAAATCTTTCTAACCCCTATAAGGTAATAAGGGATATGAGGAATAAAATATGTTGGGAGATGACTCGGTTGAGAAGGATCCTATAGTAGAATAAGAAAGTTGAAATTCTCATAGTCTATATTCAAAAGCTTGAGTTAGCCATAAGAATATTATGTAATAAATTTGGATTGACTTGTAATATTATGGTCTTCATGACCTGTATTTGTAATAAAATTTTGTCACGACCCATCCCACTACGCGTGGAAATAGGACACGTGGCACGCCACCAAGGCTCATCCAAACATCATCTAATAATACGCAGCGGAAAGATCTTTAAAACAATCTTGGATAATTTAAAACTTTAGGAAACATTTCCCTTATGAGTTTGTAAAATCCAATCAGAGTTATCAAAAGTTTTGGCCAAGTGAAAACACATTCAAAAGAATCAATTCAGAAAACAGAGGTTCAGTCGACTTTCCAGTCGACTGCCCAGTCGACTGCTTTTCCATTTATAGAAGTAGTAGCCAAATCTACAGTGGTTCAGTCGACTGATCAGGGGTCCAGTCGACTGCTTCTCCTACTATTCACTTTCAGTGTCTCAATCCTACGAGATCCAGTCGACTGACCCTGGGTCCAGTCGACTGCTCCCCTGCTGGCAGCCCTGTAATGAAATATTAACAACTCATGCTTCTTAATTCCAACACCAATACAACCACAACTGATTTTAACCTCTAAAACATAATTATAGGCGTTTAATTACAACATCCAAAACTAAAGTTCTTATTACAACATATTACGAAAATCCAAATCCTTATTACAAGTTTAGGATTTAGAACAAAAGCATATACAAGTGTTTCCCCCGGCGTTCCTCGGCCTTACTCCTCACGCTTCTTCTTGCCCTTTTTCTTTTCACCTGTAATGGAGGAAGTCTCCACTGCTCAGCTATATGCTGAGTGTACAATTCTAAACAAATGCATATGGGCAATTCATGTTTTAAATATCTAATTCACATAATTTAGTCTCCGGGGAGAGAGATACGCATTCACCCAGTATATCGGCAAGTCTTAAATCTTAAACCGCGATGCCAATGGTTAGCCAAGAATCACTCAACCATTGCATCCATCTGCTCTGGTTGGCCACTTCCCACACCAAGCAAGTAGTCGTCACTACTGCAAACTCTCAAACATCGAGAGGCGTGCACCGGCGTAAAATTATATCAAACTCCCCTTTGACCCACATAGACATTTAGCATACTCACATAATCATGTCACCGTGCTTTTCTATACATACTCGCTAAATTTAACGGGCCTAATTTAACACATAAGTTTGCCCAGATCACAAATCATACAAAACATCTAAAACATCCAAAATTGTCTATATTACATAGGTTCGGAATTCATACCTCGAGCTATAGCTCTCAAACTTCAGGAGAAGTGCAAGAAGACCAAATAAACGTCAGATCTCCGATCTTAAACGGTTCCTACAAGTATAGACATGTTTTTCCCAGATTCTTAAAATTAACTTTTCAGAAAAACTTTGCCAAACGTGGCCTAAGTAGTATCAAAACGTAGGTCTTACCTCAACGAGTTCAAATCTAGAATCTGGAGGAAATCTGACAGACGAACGGTCGCCGTTTGTCGTCGCAAAGCCCGTGGCAACCAAATCTCCCTTCTCTCTCCTCTCTCTAGATATTTGTGGGTTTGGATGAGATTTCAATCTCATCCTCATCTATATATATATATAGGCAACTTTCAGGGAATTAAGTTTACCTCCCCACAAGTTTCTCAAAACTTCTAATTAAATCCTGAAACGTCGCACAAATCCATTTTAGGCCTTTACGAGTGAAAATTAAAATTTTCAAAAGTT
This sequence comes from Hydrangea macrophylla, assembly GCA_033977485.1. Taxonomy (NCBI): domain Eukaryota; kingdom Viridiplantae; phylum Streptophyta; class Magnoliopsida; order Cornales; family Hydrangeaceae; genus Hydrangea; species Hydrangea macrophylla. The sequence goes on from CM066992.1 coordinate 66,820,108, forward strand.
TTTGACTAAGTCTCGTTTGGTCCAAAATTACGTCCGAAAACTAAATTCAGTGAAATCTCTACACAACCTACCTTTTATATAACGTGTCACTCACGTTCTCACCACAGTATTCAAGAATGATCTAAGACCAGATCAAAACTACCAGAAATTATACTACACAGGTAAATTACTATTCATAAAATACCAGATATATCAAATAACATTTAATCACATAAATGTCATTTAATTCTTACGAATGCCTCAATGGATATCGAATCACCGTGTCCTCACTTGACACCCTTCGTTGACCATGGTCAACCAATTCCTCAATTATTAATCAATAATAATAATTCTCACAATTCAAATATGCATTTTAAAATGAATGCATTTTCCGGGACGGGTGTGACAACTCTCCCCTCCAAAAAGGAAGTTTGTCCCCAAACTTATACCTCAAGAGTCGAAAAGGTGCGGATACTCGTTCCTCATTTCTTCTTCGTTCTCCCACGTAGCTTCCTCGACCGTATGACTATGCCACAATACTTTCACCATTGGAATTGTCTTCGTTCTCAACACTCGCTCTTTTCTGTCCAAGATCCTTACTGGATGCTCCACATAAGTCAAGTCTTCTTGGATTTGCAATGGTTCCGGTACGATGATCTTACTCGTATCCGTCATACACCGTCTCAACATCGACACATGAAACACGTTGTGCACAAACGTTAACTCAGATGATAAGACTAGTCGGTAAGCCATTGGTCCTACTTTCTCTAGGATCTCAAATGGTCCTACGAATCTTGGGTTAAGTTTTCCCCGCTTTCCAAATCGGACAATGCCTTTCGAAGGCGATACTCGTAAGTATACAAAGTCTCCTACTTCAAATGTCATCGGTCGTCGCTTAGAGTCCGCATAACTCTTATAACGACTCTGAGCCACCTTAAGTCGCTCCTGGATTAATTTCACTTTCTCAGTAGTCAACTGTATTATCTCAGGTCCTATCAATCTTCTTTCCCCAACCTCGGTCCAACAAACCGGTGAACGACACTTACGTCCATACAAAGCTTCATACGGTGCCATCCCGATACTTGACTGAAAATCGTTGTTGTAAGCAAATTCGATTAATGGTAAGTGTTTCTCCCAATCACTCCCAAAATTTAGGACACACAATCTCAACATATCCTCTAAGGTTTGAATCGTCCGTTCTGACTGTCCGTCGGTTTGAGGATGAAATGCGGTACTGAAACTCAACTTCGTACCCATAGCTTCTTGCAAACTTCCCCAAAATCTTGATGTAAAACTACTATCACGATTCGATATAATCACTGCTGGAACCCCGTGTAGTCTTACAATCTCTTTCACATACAACTCTGCTAACTTGGACGGCTTAGTCGTCTTAATTGGAAGAAAATGAGCTGATTTCGTCAATCTGTCAACTATAACCCAAATTTTGTCGTTCTTGTTAGGCGATCGCGGAAATCCGGATACAAAATCCATCGCAATCTCATCCCATTTCCACTCTGACATTGGTAATGGTTGTAGTAGTCTTGTAGGTACTTGTCTTTCTGCCTTCACCTGTTGACATGTTGAACATTCGGACACAAACTTAGCAACCTCCCGCTTCATACCTCTCCACCAGAAGTTTTCTCACAAGTTTCGGTACATCTTGTTACTTCCCGGATGAACTGAATATTTAGTACTGTGAGCCTCCTCTAAAAGTCACTCTTTCAAGTCTTTCACGTTCGGTACACACAAACGATCCCCAAGTACTAATACTCCTTGTTTCACAATAAGCCCCGGTCGTTTTCCCAAAGGTATCTCGTCTCTCATTCTACACAGGTAGACATCATTGAACTGTTCTGCTTTAATCTCATCTAGAATGTTTGGGTGTGCTATGATCGCCATCATTAAGCCACCGTTGGTCTCTGAAATTACATCCAGTTCCAAACGCTCCATCTCCTTGACCAATTCTTTTTGTTGTGTTAGCTCGTCGGCTAAGTTCCTTGTCGTCTTCCGGCTTAACGCATCGGCTACTACATTAGCCTTCCCCGGATGATACTCGATCGAAAGATCGTAACCCTTCATCAACTCCAACCATCTTCTCTGTCTCATGTTCAAATCCCTCTGTGTGAATAAGTACTTCAAACTCTTGTGGTCCGTGAAGATCTCACATTTCTCCCCGTACAAGTAATGTCTCCAAATTTTTAAGGCATGGATTACGGCAGCCAATTCCAAGTCGTGAGTCGAATAATTAACTTCGTGTGTCTTCAACTGTCTAGACGCATAGGCAATCACCTTACCACCCTGCATAAGCACACACCCCAAGCCTTGATGCGAAGCATCACTATAGATTACAAAACCCTCAGTTCCGGATGGTATCGTCAAGATAGGTGCTCTTGTTAATCGCGACTTCAACTCTTGAAAATTGTCTTCACATGCTTGACTCCATTCAAAAGGAACACCCTTTCTCATCAACTTTGTCATAGGCAATGAAATCTTCGAGAAATTTTCAATAAAACGGCGGTAGTATCCCGCTAAACCTAAGAAACTTCGGATCTCGGATACGGATGTCGGTCTTTGCCAATTAGATACGGCTTCCACCTTATGAGGATCACCTGAAACTCCATTCTTGTCAATCACATGACCAAGAAAAGTAATGTTAGGTAACCAGAATTCACATTTCTTGAATTTGCCAAACAATTGTTTCTCCCGCAATCTCTGAAGTATTAATCTCAAATGATTCTCGTGCTGTATTTCACTCGGCGAATAGATAAGAATGTCGTCGATAAATACGATCACAAAATCATCCAAGTAGTCCTTGAAGACTCGGTTCATCAGATCCATGAACGCGGCTGGTGCATTTGTAACTCCAAATGGCATGACTAAGAACTCATAATGTTCGTAGCGCGTCCTGAAAGCTGTTTTCTCAATGTCTTCGGCCTTTACTTTCAACTAATGGTAACCCGATCTCAGGTCTATCTTGGAGAATACTTGTGCCCCACGAAGTTGATCAAATAGGTCATCGATTCTGGGTAACGGGTACTTGTTCTTAATCGTTAACTTGTTCAGTTCCCTGTAATCAACACACATGTGCATCGAGCCATCTTTTTTCTTTACAAATAATATTGGAGCTCCCCCAGCGATACACTTGGTCGGATGAAACCTTTGTCAAGTAACTCTTGTAGTTGAACTTTCAGTTCCTTCAATTCCACTGGTGCCATCCTATACGGTGCCTTGGATACTGGCCTTGAATCTGGTATTACCTCAATAATGAATTCAATTTCCCTCTCAATCAGGACGTCTGGTAAGTCATCTGGAAATACATCTGGATACTCCCGTACTACTGGAATGTCTTCTACTCTTGATTCGGTTGCTGAGACATCAGTCACTGAACATAGGAATCCTTGACATCCCTTTTTCAATAACTTCCCCGCTCAGATAGCTGAAATCAAATACGGCGGCGATATAACCCCACTCCCTTAAAAACAAAAGTTCTCATACATCGGTGATCGAAAATTAACTTCTTTCCGTTCGTAGTCTATCGTGGCTTGGTTGAGGGCTAACCAATCCATTCCCAGTATCACATCAAAATGGTTCACCACAATCGGTATAAGATCTACGGTCATCAACTTCTCACCTAGTTTGATCTCACAGTTCTTATATACAGTAGATGTCATTATCGCTTTACTAAGTGGTACAGCAATAGACAATTCATATCCTAACGGTGCCGATTTAACATTCAAATGTTCAACAAAGGCATGCGATACAAATGAATGCGTAGATCCTGAGTCAACAAGTATGCGTGCTAAGTGTGAACATACAAGCACCATACCTGAGACCACTGTCTCTGAAGCAGTCATATCTCCTGGGGTCATCTGATAAGCTCTTCCTTGACGTTGTTCAGTCCTTTGTCCCCCATCGTTAGTCTGTCTAGGCTTCGACCCACTAGAATCCATAGAACTAGCTCCTTGCTGAGGACGCTTCCTCGGGCACTCCTTGGATTGATGTCCAAACATCCCACAATCGTAGCACTTGCCCCTCATATCAGGTGTAATACTTGCACTGCCCATCCCTTGGGTTTTGTTCTGGAAATTTGTCATAAAACATTGACCAGTGTGTGGTCGGTTGCATAGTGGACACAATGGTATATTACTTGCCAGTTTCCTGAACCCACTGAAACTAGAGTTAGAGCCTCTTGCAAACGGCCTCTTGAAAGGTCCGCCATAGTCCCGGTTATTACCCTCGTGGTTTCTCTTTCCTTGTTGGCTTTGCTGATTTTGCCTCGATCTCTCCATTCCGCTTTCGGCTACAAGTGTCGTTTGTTGTACTGCGGCAACAGTTGAATGCTCATAAGTCTCTACTCTCAACCGGATATTATCCCTTAAACCTTCTTCAAATTTTCTTGCCCTATCTTCCTCTTCGGGCACTGAACCCTTACCAAATCTCAATAACGCGTTATACTTGGAGGTATACTCCGCTACAGTCATGTCTCCTTGCTTGAGGTTATCAAACTCTCGCTTCTTTGCATTGTAGGCGGCTCGCAGAAAGAATCGACGATTGAATTCTGCCTTAAACCCTTCCCACGTAATTGGTGCTCCTTGATCTAATACATTTACCCACCAGTTCTGAGCTTCACCCCTCAATACGTCACTTGCGTTCTCAATCTTCTCCCTATTTGACATCAGAATAGATCGAAAAATTCGTTCTATGTCCATGACCCAATGTTCTGCCAACGTTGTATCAGGCGTCCTATGAAATTTTATAGGTTTTTTCCTCGAAAACTGTTCAGATATCGATCTCATACCCCTATTCTCAGGCGCATGAACTACTACTATCGGTTCTGGTTCCAATGGAGGTGTTGGAGGTAACCGTTCGAATATATTTCGGATCATGTCACCCATATTCCCCATCATTTCTGCTATGTTATTCATACGTCGAGTGTGCGGTGATAGTTCTCGCTCTTCGTCACTCATGATTACAATCCTATAGTTCTCAATGCATAAACACTATGCATGTATGACAAATAACATAATCATGTATGTATAACAACATACCATATGCATCAAACATCTCTAACATGTATGGATGCAATATAAAACATGTGATAATTCACTCAACACTCCACTCATCGTCGAACGTTCCCAAAGTTCTGTTACCTATAGCTCTGATACCAATAAATGTCACGACCCATCCCACTACGCGTGGAAATAGGACACGTGGCATGCCACCAAGGCTCATCCAAACATCATCTAATAATACGCAGCGGAAAGATCTTTAAAACAATCTTGGATAATTTAAAACTTTAGGAAACATTTCCCTTATGAGTTTGTAAAATCCATTGAAATCAGAGTTATCAAAAGTTTTGGCCAAGTGAAAACACATTCAAAAGAATCAATTCAGAAAACAGAGGTTCAGTCGACTTTCCAGTCGACTGCCCAGTCGACTGCTTTTCCATTTATAGAAGTAGTAGCCAAATCTACAGTGGTTCAGTCGACTGATCAGGGGTCCAGTCGACTGCTTCTCCTACTATTCACTTTCAGTGTCTCAATCCTACGAGATCCAGTCGACTGACCCTGGGTCCAGTCGACTGCTCCCCTGCTGGCAGCCCTGTAATGAAATATTAACAACTCATGCTTCTTAATTCCAACACCAATACAACCACAACTGATTTTAACCTCTAAAACATAATTATAGGCGTTTAATTACAACATCCAAAACTAAAGTTCTTATTACAACATATTACGAAAATCCAAATCCTTATTACAAGTTTAGGATTTAGAACAAAAGCATATACAAGTGTTTCCCCCGGCGTTCCTCGGCCTTACTCCTCACGCTTCTTCTTGCCCTTTTTCTTTTCACCTGTAATGGAGGAAGTCTCCACTGCTCAGCTATATGCTGAGTGTACAATTCTAAACAAATGCATATGGGCAATTCATGTTTTAAATATCTAATTCACATAATTTAGTCTCCGGGGAGAGAGATACGCATTCACCCAGTATATCGGCAAGTCTTAAATCTTAAACCGCGATGCCAATGGTTAGCCAAGAATCACTCAACCTTTGCATCCATCTGCTCTGGTTGGCCACTTCCCACACCAAGCAAGTAGTCGTCACTACTGCAAACTCTCAAACATCGAGAGGCGTGCACCGGCGTAAAATTATATCAAACTCCCCTTTGACCCACATAGACATTTAGCATACTCACATAATCATGTCACCGTGCTTTTCTATACATACTCGCTAAATTTAACGGGCCTAATTTAACACATAAGTTTGCCCAGATCACAAATCATACAAAACATCTAAAACAGCCAAAATTGTCTATATTACATAGGTTCGGAATTCATACCTCGAGCTATAGCTCTCAAACTTCAGGAGAAGTGCAAGAAGACCAAATAAACGTCAGATCTCCGATCTTAAACGGTTCCTACAAGTATAGACATGTTTTTCCCAGATTCTTAAAATTAACTTTTCAGAAAAACTTTGCCAAACGTGGCCTAAGTAGTATCAAAACGTAGGTCTTACCTCAACGAGTTCAAATCTAGAATCTGGAGGAAATCTGACAGACGAACGGTCGCCGTTTGTCGTCGCAAAGCCCGTGGCAACCAAATCTCCCTTCTCTCTCCTCTCTCTAGATATTTGTGGGTTTGGATGAGATTTCAATCTCATCCTCATCTATATATATATATAGGCAACTTTCAGGGAATTAAGTTTACCTCCCCACAAGTTTCTCAAAACTTCTAATTAAATCCTGAAACGTCGCACACATCCATTTTAGGCCTTTACGAGTGAAAATTAAAATTTTCAAAAGTTTTTGACTAAGTCTCGTTTGGTCCAAAATCACGTCCGAAAACTAAATTCAGTGAAATATCTACACAACCTACCTTTTATATAACGTGTCACTCACGTTCTCACCACAGTATTCAAGAATGATCTAAGACCAGATCAAAACTACCAGAAATTATACTACACAGGTAAATTACTATTCATAAAATACCAGATATATCAAATAACATTTAATCACATAAATGTCATTTAATTCTTACGAATACCTCAATGGATATCGAATCACCGTGCCCTCACTTGACACCCTTCGTTGACCATGGTCAACCAATTCCTCAATTATTAATCAACATTAATAATTCTCACAATTCCAATATGTATTTTAAAATGAATGCATTTTCCGGGACGGGTGTGACAAATTTAATTATGTCGCTTCCGCTAGTCTCTCTACAAGTTATGAGGCCTTGTTGATCGGTCACGTGCCTTAAACCCACCATTTGGGTTTTAGGGCATGACATTTGTAAACTGAGGGGCCAAAGAATTGCAATCGAAAATGCAGGGCCTGAAATGAAACTTCGCTATAAGTATAGGGTACCAAAGTATTTTTTAGCCAACTTCAAATGACATGCACCTTTATTATTTAAGGAGTCTGCTAAACAAGTGGCCTAATGGCATCTCCAATCCTTTCACCAAACCTATATCAAGTTCAAATTTGATTCAAAACCCTCTCCAATCCTAAAACCAAACTCATACTAAATTGAGTTTTACTCAAATTACATACCAAATTGAAACAATACTATTTATGGAACTAAATAACCAACGACTATAATTTTGAGAAATTCCTCACCTAAGGTCTATTCAAGCAGGTCGCCAAAGGGGGGGAGGAGGGAAGACGACGTCGCCGGAACTCGGAGATAAGTTTTGCAACGTCACCAGAAGGGAGACAGGACTACGACTTCACCGTTACCGGATCTGCTTCAAATTGATGACGCCTCCATCATCACGGGCTTCGTCTTCATCATCGCCGGTTTTGTCTTCGCCATCGCTGGCATCTCCTTTATCTTGGCCTCTGCCGTCTTCGTCTTCTTCTTCTTTTTCGTCTATGTAGAGAGATAAATTTGTGTGGAGAGATGACAAAGAAGAGGAGAGGAGAGGAGATGAGAGAGGGTGAGGAATATAGATATTTGTGTGTCTTGGGGAGCCTTTTACACCTAACTGAGTTTTTACCCAAATTTTAAGTGAAATTTGGGTAAAATTTTGGATGAGGATTGGAGATGAGATGGCCTAACAAGTGACCTAAAGTACCAAATTTGTCCTTATAATATGACTAATAAAACAATATTACATATTTACATACAACGCAATTTAATTAAGTAAAATTCTCTATCAGGTATTAACAATATTATTTGAGGGCAAAGAATTTTAGGATTTGAATTTGGAAAACTAATTGATGCTCTACAAATTTAATTTTGGAGCATTTTTGTCACACCCGTTCAGGAATTTCATTGTTTTAAAATGCATAATTTGAGATTCTGTAAAATTATTAATATTTATTAATAATTTGAGTTGGGTTGACGTGGGTCAACGCTGAGGTGTCAGTGGAGACACGGGAACTTAAAAGTTCATTTTGCATTGGCATGACTAAATGACATTTATGTGATTTAAATGTTATTTGAAATATATGGTATTTCGTAAATAGTAAATTTACCTATGTAGAGTAAATTTCTGGTAGTTGGATATCATTTTGGATTATTTTGAATACTGTGGTGAGAACGTGAGTGATGCGTTACATAAAAGGTAAGTGGTATAGAGATTCCACAGATTTTAGTTTGGATCCTTGATTTTGGACCCAAACGGAACTTAGTCAAAAACTTTTGTAATTTATCATTTTTACTCGTGAAGTAATAAAATGGAAGTGTGCGACGTTTTGGGAGTTAATTAGAAGTTTTGGAAACTCGTGAGGAGACAAACATAATTTCTGGAAAGGTTGTCTATAAATAACAAGGGGTGAGATTTCATTTTAGACAAACTTTCTAAAATATCTTGGGAGAGAGGGAAAAAGGATATTTTGGTTCCCACGAGCTTCACGTCGCCGATCAACGGACTTTTGATCGTCAGATTTTATCCAGATTCTAGATTTGGATTTTTGGAGGTAAGACCTGCGTATTAATACCTCTTAGACCGCGTTTGGCTAGCTTTTTTCGAAAAACTAATTTCTAGAAATGTGAGGAAAACCCCTGTAAACTTGTAGGAATCACCTGAATTCAAGATCCGACGTTTATTCGGGCCTCTAGTCGATCCTTCAAAGTTTGAGAGAGATCACACGAGGTATAAAGTCATAATCTGTGTTATATAGGAATATACATGTTTTAAATTTCGATGACGAAATTGTGATTCAGGTAAAATTCATGTAATAATTGTAGGCCCGTTAATTATGCACGAGCTTAAATATGAAAAGCATGTCTACTTTTATGCGAGCACGTTGAGTTGTCTATATGGGTCAAAGGGGGGATTTATACAATTTCATGTCAGAATAAGCTTCCTAACGTTTGAGAATTTAGTAGCGGCGACTACTGTGCATGGTTGATAGACTTGGACTTGCCATGGCAATTGGGGATGCAATGGTTAATAGACTTGGACTTGCCATTGTCATCGTGGTTTAAGACTCAGACTTGCCACTATCGGATGAATGCGTATTTTTCTCCCTAGAGACTATTTGTTATGAATTGTAGAATTAGAGCATGTGTTTGTTATATATTGCATATGTTAGAACTTGTGCACTCAGCATATAGCTGAGCAGTGGAGCTTTACTCCATTACAGGTGATAAGAATAAAGGCAAGAAAAAGCGTGAGGAGTGAGGACGAGGAACGCCGGAAAAACCTCACCTTGTTTATACTTTTGTTTATTCTGAAATTGTAATAAGAACCTTGAATTCATAAACTGTTGTAATAGAATCCTGGCACGGATTAGTAGTATTGTAATGTATCGTAAGATCCCATGTAATTATGTTTTAATCTTGAGCTTTTAATGTTTATTGTTGGCATTTGGTTTAACGAACTTTGGTTTGGAGTTGCTGCAGAATTGTGCAGTTTTGGGAGGGATCGGTCGACTGATCCGTAGTTCAGTCGACTTGACCCCTGACTTCCAGACTTTTTCTTTCCATTTTCGAAGGCATCAGTCGACTGAACTTTGCACGAAAACACCTTATTCTGTATTCATAATGCCCAGTCGACCATACAAGGCATCAGTCGACTGAGAAATTGAGGCCCCAGTCGACTGAGTCCCCGATATAGTCGACTGGACGATGCTTGTGAACTTTTAATACTTTCTGCTTTTGTTCTTCAGTGGACCGAGTCCCACCTCCAGTCGACTAGACCTCTGGTTTTCAAAGTGATTTCTCTTGGACGTGTTTCAATTGGACAAAACTTTTTATACTCTGATTGTAAAGGATTGTACTTATGTTTTCCGCTATTTTTTATACTTTAATGGAATTGGATGAGCCTTAGTGGCGTGCCACGTGTCCTATTTTCGCGCATAGCGGGATGGGTCATGACATTTAGTGGTATCAGAGCTATAAGTAACAAAACTTTGGGAACGTTCAATGACGAGTGTAGTGTTGAGTGAATTGACGTATATTCTAGATTGGATCCGTACATGGTAGAGATGTTTGTGCATATGTATGTTATTTTACATATATAAATTGTTGATTGTCATACATGCATAGTATTTTTTATACATTGAGATTAACAGGATTTCAATCATGAATGACAATGAGCGAGATCTGTTGCCACATACTCGGCAAATGAATCAAATAACAAAAATAATTGGGAATATGGGGGACATGATACGAAATATAGCGGAACGATTACCTCTAACACCTCCATTCGAGGCAGCACCGATAGCCATAATGCCGGTACATGAGAATAGGGGTATGAGATCTGTATCAGAACAATTCCCAAGGAAGAAACCAGCGGAATTTCGTGGGACTTCTGACACAACACTGGCAGAGCATTGGCTTATGGATATAGAAAGGATCTTCCGATCTATTCCAATGTCCGATAGGGAGAGGATTGAAAATGCAAGTGATGTACTGAGAGGGGAAGCTCAGAATTGGTGGGTAAATGTCATGGACTAGGGAGCACCGATAACTTGGGAGAGGTTCAAAGCGGAGTTTAATGGCCGATTCTTTTCGCGAGCCACGCACAATTCGAAAAAGAGAGAATTTGATAACTTGAAGCAAGGAGACATGACTGTAACCGAATACACTTCCAAGTTTAACGCGTTGTTAAGATTCGGTAAGGGTTCAGTGCCAGAAGAGGAAAATAGGGCGAGAAAATTCGAAGAAGGTTTAAGAGATAATATGTGTTTTATGGTAGAGACCTATGAGCATTCAACCGTTGCAGTAGTGCAACAAATGGCGCTTGTAGCCGAAAGTGGGGTGGAAAGGTCGAGGCAAAATCAACAAGGCAAGCGAGGCAATAAGGGTAGAGACCAGAACCAAGACGGGACTTTCAAAGGGCCATTTGTACGAGGCTCTAGTTCTAGTTTCAGTGATTTTCGGAGGACCCCAAGTAACATACCGTTGTGTCCACTTTGTAATAGACCACATATTGGTTGATGTTTTATGACAAACTTCCAGAACAAAACTCAAGGGATAAACATCGCTAGTTTGACACTGGATACGAGGGGTAAATGTTATGATTGCGGGATGATTGGACATCAATTTAGGAATTGTCCGAGGAAGCGTCCTTATCAAGGAGCTAGTTCTATGGCTTCCAATGGTTCGAAGCCTAGATAGACCAATGACGGGGGACATAAGATGGAGCAACGTCAGGGGAGATCATTTCAGATGAACCCAGGAGATATGGCTACTTCAGAGACAGTGGTCTTAGGTATGGTGCCTATATGTTCGCACTTAGCATGCATACTTGTTGACTCAGTATCTACGCATTCATTTGTATCGTATGATTTTGTTGAACATTTGAATGTTAAGTCAGCACCTTTAGGATATGAATTATCTATTGTTGTACCCCTTAGTAAGCCAAAAGTGACGTCTATGGTGTATAAGGGCTATGAGATCAAACTAGATGAGAAGTTGATGATTGTAGATCTTATACCGATTGTGATGAACCATTTTGACGTGATTGTAGGAATAGATTGGTTAGACCTTAACCAAGCCACAATAGATTGTTAATGGAAAGAAGTTAATTTTCGATCACTAGTGTATGGAAGTTTTTGTTTTCAAGGGAGTGGGGTTACACCACCGCCGTATTTGATTTCAGCTATCCGAGCGGGTAAGTTGTTGAAAAAGAGATGTCAGGGATTTCTATGTTCAGTGATTGATACTTCGGCGACCGAATTGAATGTAGAAGATATTCCAGTAGTATGAGAGTACCCAGATGTATTCCCAGATGACTTACCAGATGTTCTTATTGAAAGAGAGATTGAGTTCACCATTGAGGTTATGCCAGACTCAAGACCCGTATCGAAGGCACTGTATAGAATGGCACCCGTGGAATTGAAAGAGCTGAAAATTCAACTATAGGAGTTATTTGACAAAGGTTTCATCTGACCTAGCATATCGCTATGGGGAGCTCCAGTGTTGTTTATAAAGAAGAATGATGGTTCAATGCATATGTGTGTCGACTACCGGGAATTAAATAAGTTAACAATCAAGAACAATTACCCGTTGCTGAGAATTGATGATCTATTCGATCAACTCCATGGAGCACAAGTATTTTTCAATATTTATTTGAGATCGGGCTATCATCAGTTGAAGGTAAAGGCCGAAGATATTGAGAAAACAGCTTTCATGATGCATTATGGACATTATGAATTCTTAGTCATGCCATTTGGAGTTACAAATGCACCAGCCGCGTTCATGGATCTTATAAACCGAGTCTTCAAGGACTACTTGGACGATTTTGTGATCATATTCATTGACGATATACTTATCTATTCACCGAGTGAGTGGAGCACGAGAATCATTTGAGATTGATACTTTAGATATTGCGGGAGAAGAAATTGCTTGGTAAATTGAAGAAGTGTGAATTCTGGTAGCCTATCATTACTTTTCTTAATCACGTGATTGACAAGAATGGAGTCTCAGTTGATCCTCACAAGGTGGAAGTAGTATCTAATTGGTAGAGATCGACATCTGTATCTGAAATTTGAAGTTTCTTGGGTTTAGCGGGATACGACTTCCATTTTATTGAGAATTTCTTGAAGATTTCGCTACCTATGACAAGGATGATGAGAAAAGGTATTACATTTTAATGGAGTCAAGAGTGTGAAGACATTTTTCAAGAGTTGAAGTCATGGTTGACAAGAGCACCTATCTTGACAATACCATCCGGAACCGAAGGGTTTGTGATCTATAGTGATGCTTTGCATCAAGGCTTAGGATGTGTACTTATGCAAGGTGGAAAAGTGATTGCCTATGCGTCTAGACAGTTGAAGACACGTGAGATAAACTATCCGACTCATGATCTTGAATTGGTCGCCGTAATTTATTCCTTGAAGGTTTGGAAACACTACTTGTACGGGGAAAATGTGAAATTTTTATGGACCATTAGAGTTTGAAATATATATTCACACAATGGGATTTGAATATGAGACGGAGAAGATGGCTAGAGTTGATGAAGGACTGTGATCTTTCAATTGAATACCATCCGGGAAAGGTTAATGTAGTAGCTGAAGCTTTAAGCCGGAAGACGACAAGGAATCTGACAGACGAGCTAACTCAACAAAAGGAATTGATCAAGGAGATGGAGCATTTGGAGTTAGATGTAATTCCAAAAACAAATGGTGGCTTAATGACGGCTATCATAGCTCACCCAAACATTATTAACAAAATCAAGGTAGAACAATTTAATAATCTTTACTTGTGTAAGACGAGAGACGTGATACCTTTGGAAAAATGACCGGGATTTATGTTGCAACATGGAGTATTGATGCTTGGGAACCGACTGTGTGTACCAAACATAAAGGACTTGAAAGAGCGACTTTTGGAAGAGGCTCATAGTACTAAATATTTAGTTCATCCGGGAAGTAACAAGATGTACTAGAATTTACGAGAGAACTTTTGGTGGAGAGGTATGAAGCGAGAAGTCGCCAAGTTTCGTATCCGAATGTTCAGCATGTCAACAAGTTAAGGCAAAGAGATAGGTTCTTGCAGGATTACTACAACCATTACCTATATCAGAGTGGAAGTGGGATGAGATCACGATGGATTTTGTTTCAGGATTTCCACGATCACCTAACAAGAATGATAAGATTTGGGTCATAGTTGATAGATTGACGAAATCAGCGCATTTTCTACCGATCAAGACGACTAAACCTTCAAGGTTGGCAGAGTTGTATGTGAAAGAAATTGTAAGACTACATGGAGTCCCGCAGTGATTGTATCAGATCGCGATAGAAGTTTTACGTTGAGATTCTTGGAAAGTCTGCAGTAGGCTATGGGTACAAAGTTGAGTTTCAGTACTGCATTTCACCCTCAGACCGACGGACAGTCAAAATGTATGGTTCAGACATTAGAGGGCATGCTTAGGCTATGTGTTCTAAACTTTGGGAGTGATTGGGAGAATCACCTACCATTAGTCGAATTCGCTTACAACAATGACTTTCAGTCAAGTATTGGAATTGCACCGTATGAGGCTTTGTATAAGCGTAAATGTAGATCACCAGTTTGTTGGACTGAAGTTGGAGAGAGAAAGTTACTAGGACCTGAGATAATACAGGTGAGTACTGAAAAGGCAAAGTTGATACAAGAGCGACTTAAGGCATCTCAAAGTCGTTTTAAGAGTAATGCGGACTCGAAGCGACGACCGATGACCTTTGAAGTGGGAGACTTTGTTTACTTACGAGTATCGCCTTCAAAAGGCATTATCCGATTTGGAAAGCAGGGGAAGCTTGACCCGAGATTTATAGGACCTTTTGAGATCTTAGAGAGAGTAGGACCAATGGCTTACCGATTGACTTTGTCATCAGAATTGAAACATATGCACAACGTCTTTCATGTATCTATGTTAAGACGGTGTATGACAAATACGGGTAAAATCATAGTACCTGAATCGTTGCAGATTCAAGAAGACTTGACTTATGTGGAGCAACCGACAGAGATTTTAGATCGGAAAGAACAAGTGTTTAGAACGAAGACCATTCCGAAGGTGAAAGTGTTATGGTGTATCCACACGGTTGAAGAGGCTACATGGGAAAGTGAAGAAGAAATGAGGAATGAGTATCCGTACCTGCTCGACGTATGAGGTATAAGTTTGGGGACAAACTTCATTTTTGGAGGGGAGAGTTGTCACACTCGTTCTAGAATTTCATTGTTTTAAAATGCATAATTTGAGATTCTGTGAAATTATTAATGTTTATTAATTATTTGAGTTGGGTTGACGTTGGTCAACGGTGAGGTGTCAGTAGAGACACGGGAACTTGAAAGTTCATTTTGCATTGGCACGACTAAATGACATTTATGTGATTTAAATGTTATTTGAAATATCTGATATTTCGTGAATAGTAAATTTACCTTTGTAGAATAAATTTCTGGTAGTTGGATATCATTTTGGATTGTTTCGAATACTGTGGTGAGAACATGAATGATGCGTTACATAAAAGGTAGGTGGTATAGAGATTCTACGAATTTAGTTTGGATCCTTGATTTTGGACCCAAACGGAACTTAGTCAAAAACTTTTGTAATTTATAGTTTTTACTCATGAAGTAATAAAATGGAAGTGTGCTACATTTCGGGAGTTAATTAGAAGTTTTGAAAACTCATGGGGAGGCAAACATAATTTCTAGAAAGGTTGTCTATAAATAGCAAGGGGTGAGATTTCATTTTACACAAACTTTCTAAAATATCTTGGGAGAGAGAGGGAAAAAGGAGATTTTGGTTTCCACGAGCTTCACATCACCGATCAACGAACTTCTGATCGTCAGATTTTCTCCAGATTCTAGATTTGGACTCTTGGAGGTAAAACCTACGTTGTAATACCTCTTAGGTCGTGTTTGGCTAACTTTTTTTGAAAAACTAATTTTAAGAAATTTGGAGAAAACCTCTGTAAACTTGTAGGAATCACCTGAAATTCGAGATCCGACGTTTATTCGGGCCTCTAGTCGATCCTTCAAAGTTTGAGAAAGATTGAACGAGGTATGAAGTCATAATCTGTGTTATATAGGAATATATATGTTTTAAATTTCGACGGCGAAATTGTGATCCGGGCAAAATTCATGTCTTAATTGTAGGCCCATTAATTATGCACGCGCTTAAATGTGAAAAGCATGTCTACTTTATGCGAGCACGTTGAGTTGTCTATATGGATCAAAGGGGGAATTTATACAATTTCATGCCGGAATAAGCTTCTCGACGTTTAAAAATTTAGTAGCGACGGCTACTGTGCATGGTTGATAGACTTGGACTTGCTATGGTACTTGGGGATGCAATGGTTTATAGATTTGGACTTGTCATTGGCATCGTGGTTTAAGACATGGACTTGCCGCTACCGGATGAATGCGTATTTTTCTCCCTAGAGACTATTTGTTATAAATTGTGAAATTAGAGCATGTTTTTTCATATATTGCATATGTTATAACTTGTGTTCTCAGCATATAGCTGAGCAGTGAAGCTTTACTCCATTGCAGGTGATAAATGTAAGAAAAAGCGTGAGGAGTGAGGTCGAGTAACGCCGGGGAAACCTCATCTTATTTGTATTTTTGTTTATTCCGAACTTGTAATAAGAACCTTGAATTCATAACTGTTGTAGTAGAATCCTAGCACGGATTAGTAGTATTGTAATGTATCGTAAGATCCCATGTAATTATGCTTTAATCTTGAGATTTTAGTGTTTATTGTTGTCATTTGGTTTAACGAACTTTGGTTTGGAGTTGTTGCAGAATTGTGCAGTTTTGGGAGGGATCAGTTGACTGATCCGTAGTTCAGTCGAATGGACCCCTGACTTCCAGACTTTTTTTTTTTTAGTTTTCGAAGGCATCAGTCGACTGAAGGGTGAACATCAGTCAACTGAACTTTGCACGCAAACAACTCATTTTGCATGCATAATGCACCATACAAGGCACCAGTCGACTGAGAAATTGAGGCTTCAGTCGACTGAGTCCCCGACACAGTCGACTGGACGAGGCCTGTGAACTTTTAATACTTTCTGCTTTTGTTCTCCATTCGACCGGGTCCCATCTCCAGTCGACTGGACCTCTGGTTTTCAAAATGATTTCTCTTGGACGTTTCAATTGGACAAAACTTTTTATACTCTGATTTTAAAGGATTGTACTTATATTTTTCGCTGCTATTTTTGCTTTAATGGAATTGGATGAGCCTTGGTGGCGTGCCACGTGTCCTATTTTCGCACGTAGCTGGATGGGTCGTGACAATTTTTCTCTACACTTCAGTATTTTTCTTTAGATACTTTTATCTTATTATAAGATATTATTGCTCCGCCTGTGTATCACGAAAGTGCTACTATAGACGCCCAAAAAGTATAAAGTCCAGAATAGCACGATGAGAGTCCAATCGTCGTGCTGCCTTCTTCATCGTGTTGTGTTCTTCATCGTGCTGCCTTACCCATTGGGTTTCCTTCTTCATTATGTTGCCTTACCCATCGTGTTGCCTTCTTCGTCGTGCTGCCTTACCCATCGTGCTGCCTTCTTCATCGTGCTACCTTTCCCATCGTGTTGTCAATCGTCATGCTGCCTTGACCATCGTGCTGCCTTGTTCGGCCAGTTTATCCCTTCTATCGGTGTGGTGAGAACTTCCTTAAGAAGTTTTGCACAAGTTCCAAGAAACAGCAGGTATCTCCAGAGGATGAAAGAGATCTCCAAAAGGTGTCAGACAGACCCATGATGAAAACACAAGTGGGAAGAGTAAATGAAGTGAAGCTCCAACCAATGAGAAAGTTTGGAATTCCAAGAAACACTAACGTGGCCGAACATCGCCAGAAGTAGGGACTCCTCCCCTATAAATACAAGGCATGGTCCAAGAGAAAAAGGACCCTGTGTCTCAAAACAAAAATCCCAAAACACATACTAAATACACTGTTCCCTACAAAGCTTTCCTTTGTCATTTATCACCTTTGTAACTTTAGTGCAACTCATAGTCTGCTCTTATGTTCTTATTTTTATATTAGTCCAAGTTTTTTATCAATAGAATGTCTTTCCTTTTCAATGTAGTTTGATCGCCCTTCAAAGCTTGTTGATTTATTTTAATTGTTTATCATATCTTTGTGACATAACTTGACTTGTGTACTTTAATACTATCAAAGAACCTTAACTAGGGTATTTTCTTACTAGTTTTTAACAATCACCATTACGATAGAAGTCAAATCGTGCAGCACTTGCACAAAGTATTAGGAGAAATCACGTTTGCCTTCACACACACACACACACACAAAATCGAGCTTTAAACAGCTCTGGCACGCCCGAAGTAAAATAATAAGAGCGAACAGCGACATACTTGTACATGTTAAGGAAGATTTACCTCCTGATTCTAGGATTAATTAATCCTTGATTTATGTATATATTTGTGTATAGGATTCTTTCCTTAACATAGGACTGATTTTTAGGATCCAGATTGAGAAGCATATCAATAGGGCTGATCTTTAGGACTAGATTGTTCCTCTCTCTTTGTATATAAACCTCATTCTATTGATAATATACACACTTTTCAGAGCAGCAAGCCTTTTTATGGTATCAGAGTAGTAGAATTTGTCCTGCAACTAAGCCCAGCAGCCATATTCTTCACCACCAGCTTCAATGGCAAAGGATGGCGAGAGAACACCGGAGAAATCTGAGGCGTCCAACCTTCAACCAAACAGATACGAGGACCCGAGTGATCCCCTCTACCTTCATCATTCGGATCAACCAGGCTTGGTCCTTGTCACACACTTGTTGACTCAAGAAAACTACCCCGTTTGGAGCCATGCCATGCTCATGGCCCTCGTCACCAAAAACAAAGATGGTTTCATTGACGGTACCATCACCAAACCACTTTCCGGATCAATAGGAGAAATCAGGCAATGGACTCGATGCAACCTCCTTGTCAAGGGATGGATTCTCAACACCATCTCACCTAGCATTGCACAGAGTGTCATATATAATGATGATGCCTTTGAACTTTGGAGAGAACTAAAGGAGCGATTCTCCCATAGCAACAGTGTGCATCTCTTCCACATCGAGCAGGAGATCCACGATTGCGTGCAAGGAACCATGAGCATTGGTGAATACTACACCAAATTAAAGAGCTTATGGGACACGCGAGATGTATTATGTCCTCTTCCGCCTTGCAATGGCAACACGGGGAAGGAATTGCAGCAATATCAACAAACGCAGCGAACCATAAAGTTTCTCATGGGGCTTAATGGAGTTTACACAGCAGCTCGCGGACAGATCTTGCTTATGGAGCCTCTACCTGCTGTGAACAAGGTTTTCTCTCTCATTATTCAAGATGAAAAACAGCGGGCTGTTTCTTCACAAGTGATGGGAAAGACACCAGAATCCTCGGCTTTTGCTGTCAAGGATGCCCTGCAGCATTCAAACAAGACACATCCCTCAAAATATGCACACCTCAAGTGTGATCGCTGCAACATAACTGGGCACACCACTGATAATTGTCGAGCACACCTCAAGTGCGATTATTGTGGCTTCAAAGGACACACTGTTGATGTATGTCGGAAACTAAAGAAAGCCACCTCCCATGGAAACAAAGGGGGAAACTCAAACTTCTCTTCCAAAGCTCACTATACTGATGCAAAGGAAAACAAGGCTGAAACACAATCAACATTCTACAGCCTTACGGCGGAGCAGTATCACGACCTTCTCTCTCTCATTGATCGGACCAAAGCAACTAGCATGGCCAATCAAGTGAGCTCAGCCTCGACAGTGAGCAACCTTTCAGGTACTGCAGCTTGTGCAAACGTTTTTGGTAACCAAACTCATTGGATTTTTGACACAGGAGCAACCGATCACATGGTCTGCTCATCTCGGTTTATGACTTCCAGCACACCCGTCATCAATCGTCATGTGCAATTGCCAAATCGTGCCCTTGCCCGTTTAACACACATAGGCACTATACGGTTTTCCGACAATCTCACCCTTCATAATGTGCTATGTGTTCCATCTTTCAAATTAAACTTAATATCAGTTGCAAACCTTACAAAGACTTCCGCTTGCCATGCCATCTTCACTAACAACCTTTGTTTTGTTCAGGACCAACGTTCGGGGAAGACGATTGGGACGGGAACTGAACGAGAAGGACTCTACTACTTGGATATTCCGAAGAAGGCTGAGTGCTACTCCGTTTCAGCTGTCGTTTCCACCAGTTCTAATCTCTGGCATCAACGTCTTGGCCATCCATCCAATAAAAGTCTAAAAGTCATGCCTTTGTTTACCAAAACTTTACCTTTTTGTTCCATTGATAATTGTTCTGTATGCCCTCTTGCTAAACAAACTCGCAAGCCTTTTGCCTTGAGCTCTATTAATACAATGGCACCTTTTGAATTAATTCATGTTGATATTTGGGGGGGTTACCACATACCAACACTCACTGGGGCGAAATATTTTCTTACCATTGTCGATGATTTTTCACGATGCACATGGGTCTATCTATTACACAAAAAGTCTGATGCACGTGATTGCCTTGTTACTTTTATCAATTTTGTTGAGACACAATTTGCATCTCGCATAAAAATTATTCGCAGTGACAATGGGCCGGAATTTGAAATCACCCAAGTATTTTCCGATAAAGCCATTTTGCATCAAACTAGTTGTGTGTCTACTCCACAACAAAATGGAGTCGTCGAGCGCAAACATCGTCACCTCTTAAATGTCGCTCGTGCCTTACTTTTTCAAGCCCACCTTCCAAAACAATTTTGGGGTGACGCTATACTTACTGCCACATACCTCATTAACCGAACACCTACACCCGTCCTTAAGGGTAAAACACCATTTGAAGTCCTATTCCACAAACCACCTGGGTATGAACATTTACGTGTTTTCGGTTGTCTGTGCTTCGCATCCACTCACCATCACCGACCAAATAAATTTGAAGCTCGATCCCTTCGTTGTTTGTTCCTTGGATATCCATATGGAACCAAAGGCTATCGCGTTTATCACTTAGACACAGGCAAAATCTTTATTTCCAGAGATGTAGACTTCCATGAACACATTTTTCCTTATCCCAGCACCACTGTTGCCCCCCCGCCTGCCCCTCTCCCCGTTTCACTTGTTCCTTTTGATGACACCTGGACACCAATTGTTCACCCACACCCTTCCACCCGGACGTCTATGGTCCCGGATCGAGCGTCTGTCTCTTCTCCCGAATCTCACCAAGACTCTCCCAGTCCCATCGTACCTGCTTCTCCAACCTCACAACCATTATCCACAGCCCCTGATCTTGTGCCAGGCTCACATGAACCTGCTTCTGCCACTCCTTGTTCCTCACCGCCTATTTCCTCAAGCTCCCCAACTTCTTTGGCGTCCCCCCCACTTGAACCACGGCTGCGACGCACTACACATGCACCCAGTTATCTTCAGCAATACCACGTAGAAGCTTCCTTACCGTCTCGGTCCCTTCCTTCGTCGAACTCGGTGTTGGCTGACACAAACGGTACACCTCATCCCTTATCTCAGTTTCTTACTTATGATAGACTCTCACATGCCCATAGAGTTTTTGCTACCTCTATTTCAGCTGTCAAAGAACCCACTTCTTTTGCTCAAGCTGTCCAAGACCCAAAATGGCGCACTGCCATGGAACAAGAGCTCCTTGCTCTCACTACCAATGGCACTTGGTCCCTTCAGCCCCTTCCTCCAAACAAGAAACCCGTTGGTTGCAAATGGGTATACAAAATCAAGTTTCATCCTGATGGCACCGTTGATCGTTACAAAGCCCGTTTGGTTGCCAAAGGTTACAGTCAAGTGGAAGGTTTCGATTATCAGGAAACATTTGCTCCAGTTGCTAAGCTTGTCACCGTCCGACTTCTTCTTGCCGTTGCAGCCACTAAGAATTGGCACCTTCGTCAACTTGATGTGAACAATGCTTTTCTTCACGGGGATCTTGATGAGGAAGTCTATATGTCTCTTCCTCCTGGTTTCGGACGAAAGGGGGAGACACGAGTATGCAAACTACACAAGTCTTTGTATGGTCTCAAGCAAGCTTCTCGCCAATGGTTTATCAAGTTGTCCTCAGTTCTCAAACGTGCAGGCTTTCATCAATCAAAGTCTGATCACTCATTATTCGTCCGAACCCGTGGTAATTCTCTGACCGCTCTTCTTGTCTATGTGGACGACATTATTTTGACCGGAAACAACTTGCAAGATATTGACGAAACAAAAGTTCATCTCATGCAACATTTCAAGCTTAAAGATCTCGGTGACTTAAAGTATTTTTTGGGCATAGAGATAGCTCGCTCCAAGCAAGGCATCGCTCTTTCACAACGCAAGTATGCACTTGAAATATTGGAAGATTCAGGTTACTTAGGGGTTAAGCCCGCCAATTCACCAATGGAGCAGAACTTGTCACTCAGTAGGGATGAAGGTGAGTGCATCAGTGATCCTTCTTCTTACCGAAGGCTTGTTGGAAGGCTGATATATCTGACCATTACGCGTCCAGACTTGGTTTTTGCGGTACACATTCTTAGTCAGTACATGGACAAGCCTCGTATCCCACACTTAGAAGCAACACATCGAGTCCTGCGCTACATCAAGCACACACCAGGACAAGGGATTTTTCTTTCTGCAAACAGCTCACTTCAGTTAAATGCTTTTTGCGATGCAGATTGGGCTAGATGCCGAGACACGCGACGATCAACTACCGGTTATTGCGTCTTTCTTGGGCACTCACTTATCTCTTGGAAAACCAAGAAGCAAATCACCGTTTCACGGTCAAGTGCGGAGGCAGAGTATCGATCCATGGCATCAGTTTGTTGTGAAGTCACTTGGCTTCAATACATTTTACATGATCTCGGAGTTGAGCATTCGCAGCCTGTTAAATTGTATTGTGACAATCAAGCCGCTCTTCACATCGCCTCCAATCCCGTGTTTCATGAACGTACCAAACACATAGAAATTGATTGTCATCTTGTAAGAGAGAAAGTACAGGCTGGAACAGTCAAAGCTTTCCACATATCTACATCGAAGCAACCAGCAGACATTTTCACCAAGTCATTGGGTTTCCCACAATTTTCTAATTTACTAAACAAGTTAGGAATGATTAATATCTATTCCAACTTGAGGGGGAGTGTTAAGGAAGATTTACCTCCTGATTCTAGGATTAATTAATCCTTGATTTATGTATATATTTATGTATAGGATTCTTTCCTTAACATAGGACTGATTTTTAGGATCCAGATTGAGAAGCATATCAATAGGGCTGATCTTTAGGACTAGATTGTTCCTCTCTCTTTGTATATAAACCTCATTCTATTGATAATATACACACTTTTCAGAGCAGCAAGCCTTTTTAGTACATGTTGACCAATCATACTTCAAATCACTAGGAAAAATAATTAATATATAAAACATACGCTAACATGCACTAACATTTTTGAATTTTTTTTTTTTTTTTTTTCAATATTCTAGTTGATTCAATGCAAATAAACATTGGGTAATACATGGGACACACCCAAAGACACAATTTTTGGGACAACCCAAAAGATGTGGGGGTCTAGTGACATCATCGGAGAGATAGAGACACATCTTTTAGATTGTGTCCCAAAAATTGTGTACTCAGAAACATTACCAAGTGCTGCTCAAGCAGTGTCCTCAGGGCACTTGTTTTCTGCGCTGTTTTTGTTTTTTTGTACAAAGCTCAGGGCACTTGTTAGAAAGAGTGACTTTGTTTTTGTTTTTGTTTTTTTTGTACTAAGCTCAGGGCACTTGTTAGAAAGAGTGACTTGCCACTTTTGAATGTCAAATTTTTTTTTTTTTTTTGGTTGGGGGGGCACTTTTGAATGTCAATTTTTTTTTTTTGGTTGGGGGAGGGGGGGATGGGGTGTCAAATTGAGTATAAAGACTCATTTGACTCACCTTCCCCTTCAGCGATTCAATTGTAAAAAAAATTATTTTTGCCCAAACTAGCTTTTGGACAATTGCAAATTTCTGCAATTGACACTTTTTTTTTTTTTGCGATCCATCACACAATCTAGTTTGCCAACAATTTCATTTTAGCTTTTGGAATTTCATAATCACTTATGACCAGCATAAGGTGTTGCCAAACACCCTCAACATATACTATCTACAAATCCATGAAATTTGTGTGCTGTGATGAAACCTCCATTGAGGACCTTAACGTATTGCTAGAATTCCATCAAGATTTACTGCACTCAAGAGTATCATTACTCATCCAGAGCACTCTCTGAAGCAACATTACACAATTCAAGTATAATGAAAGGCAAATCACAATGTACTTTTAAATCAGATAAACTTTCTTTGCCATACAAAATATGCCTGACCATATATAACAATGTTCATGAAAACAAGTTCACACCCCATCTGGAAGTACTCTACTCACAAACCGAGGAAAGAAAATTAACAAGCTAACTAGCTCCATTAAAAAAAAGTCATAGATTGTTCCTTTAGGAGCTACTTATACTGTTATACATTACAAGAGAGAGAGAGAGAGAGAGAGAGAGAGAGAGAGAGAGAGAGAGAGAGAGAGAGAGAGAGAGAGAGAGAGAGAATTTTTATGTTTTTGTGCTTCAGGCTTTGGGGCACCAACTCTTAATCCAATCTGTTAGAGTAGCAACATTTATGTTTATGTCTTCCACAGTGTCACTTCTTAATGCCACCACAATATCTTCTTGATAACTATCTTTTGCCTCCTCCAACAGAACTTGAAAGATTTCGCATTCAATATTGTTTGTAAGCTTTGAACCACTGTAACCTCTACCAATGACAGAGTAATAAATTTGGGTTAAGGATCATTAGGGGTAAAAAAAAAAGAAGATAAGTGAACAAATAGAAATAGATGGAAGCAATAGACTCGGTTACATATGTGTAGTACCTTTTAGTCAAGCGATCATATAACACAGAGTTCTCAGTTTGAAGCACCACCACACGATCAAACCAACGCTCGGGGAAAAAGTCACAACCATGGTAGTCCACAATGTTTCCCCCTTCTTCCATCATATCTTCAAGCTCATCGCACACCTGCAAAGCCGTACCCCACAAATGGTATTCATCAAAACCAATGTTTACATTACTAATTGAGATTAAACTTAAAAATCTCTTCCGATTATGATGGTTCAAAGTCAAAAACACTTTTTAACGTCAACAAAATAAGATTTTATTTCCAATAGCAGGTTCAAGCCTGGGCGAATGGGCTTAAAAATTAAAGCTTCGGCACATTTACCAGATCTACTACAGGCAAAGAGAAATTTCAAGGAAATCGGTGCTTCTGACCAAGTTAAATTATCAAGCAACAAGCAAGAACTCGACAACAGAAGTACATGCAAGATAAAAGCAACTTCGAGAATTGTGGCCAATCTATAGAACTCATAAGGATTGAAAGAACTTCCCAATTAAATTAACATCCCAAACCATAAACACCTGGATGCCCCAACCCAACCCTATCTGATTAAAGCTAAAGGTGAATTGCTTTGGGTTGTATTACTTTGTGTTGACTTGAGTTACCTAAGTCAGGCACATTTTCCATTACCGAATAATGCCTACAGTACGAGTACATGTGCAACAAGTCAAATAAATATTGACATGGCGAGTACATATATTGACCCATAAAAAGGACTAGCGGGAAAGCAAACAAAGCCAACAGCACTCTTAATTAGGGCTGGCAATTGAGGCCCAACCCCTCAAACCTGCCCAAATAAACCCATAGAAAATTGAATTCGGGCCTAACAAAATGCTGTTGCGGGCTGTGTTCGGGCTTCAAAATGTTAACTACCTTATTAACTTGGCCAGCAGGCAGCCTGTTTTAGCACGGAAGCTGAACCCTTTATTAATCCTTCTAAAAAGGTCAAGGTCAAAGCCCTAATTCTACCCTTCCTCTCTCTTCAACACCCAGCCCCCACCTCTCTCTCAACATCCACTCTCCATCAGGTTTGTTCTTCATTCATATATATACATATGTGTATGTGTATATATATATTAATATATATGTGTATGAACTTATGTATACATGTGTGTATATGTATATGTACGTATGAACTTAGGTGTGTTTTGCTTTCTTCTTTTTTAATTCTGTTGTTCTTCTGTCTCTCTTTTTTTTTTTTTGTTTGCCAAACAATGCCTCTGGGAAGAAAAAACGGGTTTACCTAGACAAACCTGGACCGACCCGGCCAAGTTATATATGAGCCTGACCCTGACCCGCCCCGAACCCCGCCCCGCCAATGCCCACCCATTTGCCAGGCCTACTCTTAATATAGTTATCACCTTGTTGAGCTTGAAGCCTTTTTTTTTAATCCTACAGTGGCATGTGCAGGAAGGATTTATCTCCAACATTTTCTATCTATCCTTAAAAATAAGGCAAGGGAAAACCTACAAAGGGGGACACCCGAAATTAACTGAAGGAAGAATATTACTATATGAGAAAATCAAATATCTCTTAATAAAGAGAAAAAAATCTTAAAAACAAGGAAAAAACAAATTCTAAGACACCCTTTTGCCGCCTGCTTGGAAAGAAGGATAAATTGATTCACCTAGCCGGAAGGACGGAAGGATGGAGATATAAAGCAATATAGCCTGTTTGGAAAGGAAAGCACATCTCGCATATCACATCGCATACCGGATATATCATACGATTCATACCTACTGGAGAAAGAGTATCAGATATCGCATATCGAAGACACTTGCCCCTGACTTGTCCTATCTTAGAAAACGATATCATCAAAAAAAGACGAAACGGATATGGGTTTTCTTACCACTTGACTTGCTTCTAGGCTTACGGAGAAAGGCGCATTGCATGGGTTCCAAACCTTGTTGACTACAAGCATTGACATACCACCGTTTGACTTTTCCTGCTCAGGGCTCGTTCGCAGCGCGCGTCTATGCTCTTAATAAAGCTTCTTTAAAGGGAAGCCCTGAGCAACCCTTCAAATTGAAAACAATAAGGATGAAATTGACCAATGTTAATACTAGATTACAAAATGAGTACAAACTAAGTGCATGAGGCTCCCACTTGAGACTTGAGAGTCTAGGTAGTTGCATGCACGTAGCCTTATCCCTGCATGTGGAGAGGTTGTTTCTGGGTAATGGCATACTATCCCTTAATTGTCGGCAAAATTAATTCACTAATCCACGGTAACCAATGTGCTCGTTCTTCTTTTTCTTTTTCTTTTTCTTTTTCTTTTTTTTTTTGGGGGCTAATTTACTATACCATTTTAGTAGATGCTAGCTAGCTTTATCAATAGAAACCAAAAAGTTATACAAGATCCATAACTAGTACTGGCTGAACAATGAAATGGTGCTCATTAAATAAAAAATAAAAAATAAAAAATGTGGAAGAACATCATGCAAAATTATTGCATAGCTGAGATGAAGAAACCAAACCTTTGATGTACTACATAAGGGCTTTAATATATGACAATAATATGCTTATGAATCAGTATGTCAACATACTGTTAAGAACCCACTAGAGGAAGAACTCACACTTGAAAACCAGCTTAAAAGGGAAGGGTGCATAGGAGTTAACAAACCACCACTTAATCCCATACTTAGTCAACGTGGGACGAGATCCTAACAATCCACCACAGCGGCAGTTCTCTCCAAGTCGCCCCCGTTTCATAACACTACCGGGAAACCGTATCGGGTACTATGTACTCAGATACCATTTGTTATTAACCAACTAGCTCAGCTAGCAAGGTACTACTAATAAACTACCAACCAATTCCATTTACTTGGTCGATGTGGGATTTAGATCCTATAACATTACCTAGTCGTGAAAAACAAGAACTTCCTTTAACTCACACCATAATCACACTCTTCCAAAGTACTACGTATTACATATGAGTTACAAGTCGAGTGTGTTTGTGTATTACGATATATATATATATATATATCTACACCACTCCTGCCCAATATCCTCAAAATGACACCCACTTAATTCATTAAATCAAAGCGAAAATACAATAGCACATTGATGATCTCCAGCAAAAAATAAAAATCACCCCATAATTCATGAAAAATCAACGACAAATGCACTCGAAAAATGGGTATATATATATATATATATGAACATATATAGGTCTTGGGAATAGAGTTCTTACCAGGTCTTCGTTGATGACGTGGCACTCCAACTGGGAGTCCCAACCGTTGTGCAAGCTCTTTTCTTTGACGAGCTCGCCGACGTTGACGTGGCGGAGCTGGGCGGCCTCCGCCAGTGCAGACGACGTCGTTGTCTTCCCTGTCCCCGGCGTCCCCGTCACCAGTACGTTCGGCCTCTTCCTGCTGCTGCTACTTTGCTCCATGGCCTAAACTGCGCACCCCTTTCCCCAAGTTCGCTGCTGTTTTCAAGGGTTTGTAATTGTAATTGTAATTGTAAATTGTATTGTGGCGACTGGTGGGTAACCCGTTTCACCGCATTAAGGTAAGGTGCCACAACATTTGGGACCATTCTGCCCTCGCACTTCCAACTAAAGTCCTTGGGTTTTGTTTGGATCTTTGAATTTGATGAAGGAAAAGAATGAAAAATATTTTCTTTTATTTGTTTAATACGGAAAATAACAAAGAAAAGAGAATAAGCTGATAAATAAAATGAACATCTTGAATCGTCTAAGTCATTTTCCTTCCTTTATTCATATTATATACTTATATTTTAGAAAATTTTAATTTTAAATGTTATTTAAGCATAAAAGAAAACACAAGAAAAAATACGAAGAAACTAATTTTTCTTTTTGTTTTTCTTCCATTTCATTTTCTCACACTAAGTTCATGAACCAAATATTTTACAAATGTTTATTATTATTATTACTATTTTTTGTGTATAATTTAAGCATAAAGAAAAACACAAAGAATTGCTATTTTTTGTGTATAATTTAAGTATAAAGAAAAACACATGCTTGTTTTCCATTCCACTTTAACCAATCAAAGTCTCAATGTACTAGCTGGCATTTGTTTTCCCCCCAATTACAATTTTATTATTATTATTATTATTTTCACAGCTTCATCATGTTCTAAATCTGCTTGATTGACAGGCCATTCCTCCTCATATCTAGTGCCTTAGGCCATCTCCAACGGGATAGCCATCCCACTAGCAAAATCATTTAACCGCTAAAATGGCTCGTTCATCCCCAAAATGAACACTCCAACGGACGAGCTATCAAGCTCTGTAAAATGGAGAGGCCCAAAATCACGAGCCAATATTCAGAGCGTGGAAGAGACGAGGGAAAATTGGGCGCGACACTGTTCATGACCGTTGGTCTCCAAACGGATGGATTCCAACGGCTATGAACAGTGATGATTTTGAAATCAAAACACCAAATCAGGCTATAAATTGACAGATTAAACTTACCTTATACACAAATCTTCCACTTCCATCTCTATTCTTCAGTCTCTGCGCCTCTGTCTATCTCTTTCTCTCTTCTCTGCTTCACCTTCTCTTCTCTGCTTCTCTCTCTCTCTCTGTAAAAATTGAAGCTCTGCCTTCTCTCTCTCTCTTTCTCTCTCTCTCTCTCTCTCTGTAAAACCAACGTGAGGTAGAAGAAGAGTGGTGGCTAGGGTTGTCTTGTGTGCTGAAGGTGAAGGATAGGGATAGGTTAATTAGGTTGTGGGATGGGTTGGGCTGGGCTTTTAATTAGTGAAGTACTTTAGGTTAATTAATTGTATATAGATTAGATTATATACTAGTATATATATATATATATATTAGTGTAGTTAATAATTATTTACATTTTATGGTTTAGTGTTATTTAATTTTTTAGTGATTTGGTTTTTTTTTTAGATTTAATAAATTAATTTGGGTTTGGGTTTTTAATTAATAAGCATTCTTTTACTATTTATTTTAATTTGCTATTATTTTAGTTAATTTAAAATCATATTATTTACTTTGAGTCACAGTTTTAACTAATAATTGGTCATTTTGCAGATGGATTCAGAATTCAATTACTATTCTAACTTGTTAACCAGTGACTTCCCAGAAGTGTGTGAGCAAATCGATGAAAACAATGATGTCGTTCAATCTGAAAAGGCTAGTCAAGTCGGTACTACATCAAAAAAAGCACAACGAGCGAAAAATTTCTGTCGAGAAGAGGACATTTTGCTAGTGTCTGGATGGCTTAACACAAGCAAAGATGCAGTCACAAGCAACGACCAACAACTCGGCTCCTTTTGGAAGAGAATACATGATTATTTTACTGATCATGGAAATGGTCAATACGAACGTACCCAAACATCACTCATGAATCGTTGGTCTGATATTAATTCAAAATGTGCCAAATTTGTTGGATTTTTTAGTCAGGTTGAAACAAGGAATCCTAGTGGAAAAACTCATGAAGGAAAGGTAATGATCATATTCTTAATATAGTTGCATTACATTCCTATTATAAATAATTTTATATAATCCAATAATGGTTACATATGTGTTTTCAGTTGGATGAAGCACGAGCATTGTACAAGTCATTTCTTGAAAAACCATTTCCATATGAACATTGTTGGGAACTATTAAAGAATGAGCGCAAATGGTCTGATAACCTGTCTCAAAAACGGCAAAAAAGTAATAGCGACGCGAGTCCTACTGCGTCTTCTCCCGCAACTCCCCAATCAGTTAACATGGGGGACGACAATGAAAACCCCTCCTACAATGTTAGGCCAATGGGTAGAAAGGCTTCGAAGGAAAAGCTAAAGAAGAAAAATTGTGACACAAATGTTGAAGAGACGCCATCATCTCGGGTTTTAGAAAAATATAGACAAGATAAAGCTGAGTTTGAACGTGCAAAAGCAGAAAGACAAGAAAGGGCATTAGCTCAACATGACAGACAATTACAGCTTGAGGAACGACTATATGAAGAGCGCATAATGCAAACAGACACAAGCGGAATGAATCCGGCATTAGCTGAGTATTATAACCAATTGAAGATGGAGATTTATGCAAAGAAGGGATTTAATTTCTAGTACTTGTTGAATGTAATCAAGATTAATTTACTTTTGTAGAATGTAAGAAAATTGTAGTACTTTTTAATGAATGCATTATCCTATCATGTTTTATAATGGGTAAAATTGTTTTTTTTTGTTCAACAAACATAAAATTAAATTAAAAACAGAAACAAGGGTGTACAAATTACAAGGGGTATACCCCAGCAACTTATACACATAAGCACAAGAACATCAAATAAGCACACAAAAAACAAATAAACACACCAACAAAAAAAAAAAAAAAAGCACACCAACATCTTCCTACTCTTGGCCATGTCGCTGCCATAAGTGCTCAACAAGATCCGCTTGAAGTTGAGAATGGGTTCTTTTATCTCTGATTTGGTGGTGTTTTCGAATAAATTCTGCTAGTTCCTGCCTAGTGTTGCGCAAAATTGATACAGGCGTATTTGCCTCACTTCCATCGAAGTCAACATCCCCAGCACTTCCTTCATCCTCAATGATCATGTTGTGCATTATTATGCACGCCTTCATTATGTTTGCAAGAGTTTCTTCATCCCATAAACGTGCTGCTCCACGGACGATAGCAAAACGTGCTTGAAGCACCCCAAATGCTCGTTCTACGTCCTTCCTTGCCGACTCTTGCTCAGCAGCAAAGTGTTGGTTTTTTCGGCCTTGTGGACAAGAAATTGTTTTCACAAGTGTTGACCAGTTCGGGTATATTCCATCTGCTAGATAATAGCCCATTGTGTACTCGTTCCCATTAATTGTGTAGTTGACTGGAGGAGCACGTCCTTCGGCTAGTGCAGCAAAAACAGGAGATCGCTCTAAAACGTTGATATCATTAAGTGATCCTGGCATCCCAAAAAAGGCATGCCATATCCACAAATCTTGAGAAGCCACAGCTTCCAAGATAATCGTTGAGTCATGACAATGACCAGTATACATTCCTTTCCATGCACTAGGACAATTCTTCCACTTCCAATGCATGCAATCAATGCTTCCCAACATTCCAGGGAAGCCGCGTTGTTCCCCGACTGCAAGTAATCTAGCAATGTCGCTGGTGTTTGGTGCTCTTAGATACACATCACCAAAAACTGTGACAATTGTTCTCACAAACCTTCTCAGACTTTCAATTGCCGTACTTTCTCCAATTCGCACATATTCGTCCACAGAATCTGCTGGAGAGCCATAGGCAAGCATTCTCAACGCGGCTGTTATTTTCTGAAGAGAAGA
Organism: Hydrangea macrophylla; assembly: GCA_033977485.1. NCBI lineage: Eukaryota > Viridiplantae > Streptophyta > Magnoliopsida > Cornales > Hydrangeaceae > Hydrangea > Hydrangea macrophylla. The sequence continues at coordinate 66,852,152 of CM066992.1, forward strand.
CAAGCCGTGAACACCGACAGCATCTCTTCTTTTGACAAAATATGGATCACCTTGTTCCACCTCATTGACAATTCGACAAAACAAAGAACGATTCATTCGAAACCTTCGCCGGAATAGATTGTTAGGGAACACCGGATTTTCTGAGAAATAGTCTTGATATAATCTTTCATGACCTTCAACTCTACCACGATCAATGACAACATGGCCTGGAATAGAACCACGACGGCGTGTATTTCGCCTTCGACTTTCTACTAGCTCATCTTCTATCACCACATTTGCTAATGACTCAAACTCGTCATCCGAGACATCATGGATGTCTTCCAAAATGTTAGGAAAAGGAAGCATAGTATATGAAAGAGAGAAATTGAATTGATACTGATGAAAAGTGTAGAAGGGATGGATTAAAACATAGGTGATAGGACTCATATTTATAGACATGTTTGGGTGAATTTTGAATTTTCAAAATTGGCGGTTCAATTTTTAATTTATATTTGAGCGGCAAAATTTGAATTTTAAAAAGTTTGGCGGTACAATTTTTAATTTATATTTGAGCGGCAAAATTTGAATTTTAAAATTTTTGGCGGTTTTTTCAATATTGAATCACATTTGGCAGTTTTTAAAATTTTGAATTAACAAATTTTGGCGGGAAATTTCAAATTTCAAATTTAGGCGGGACAACTTTTGAATTTCAATTTACCGGATTAATTTTAAAATTTGAATTATCATTTCATTTCTAGATAATTATTTGAATGAAAAACACAGAAAATACAAAAAGATAAGAAATGCCTAGTCATTATGGCTTGTGTGGTTGGAGTAGGTTTGATAAAATGGCTAGCCATTTTACTATTCAACAAGCCAAAATTAAGTTTTGGCTAGCCATTTTGGCTTGTACCCTTGGAGTTGCTCTTATGACTATTTGAGATTATTGAAAACGTTGGTTCCATGATAATCAACTTTTTATTACTTTTTTCAAAAATTAGATTTTTCAGAGAAGTTGAAAAAAAAATATTAACTTAAAGCAGAAAATTGGTTTTTTTTTTTTTTGCCAAAAAAGCTAAAATCTCTAATTCCCAAGGCAATATCAAAAGCCAAACAACATTTTAAAAGGTGGGAAAAAAACTGGAAAAAAAATCTCTTAATTAAAATTTGTTTATTCCCACAGAGATCCCTAACAAGCTCTTAAATTATATAAAATCTGGATGTCAATTCTCAATAATTTGTTAAAAAAGATGATGTGCACTAAATTAAATGGCTAAAACGCATTAAATTGTTTAGGGCTCGCATGGTAACATTTCCTGTTTTGAGTTTTCAGTTTTTTAAAAACGAAAACCAGTTTTGGTTTTTTTTTTTTGGAAAAAAAAACGAAAACTTGTTTGGTAACATTGTTGATTTTTTTTTTTTTTTTTTTAAAAACAAAAACAGGAAACTCAAAACGACTTTTTGGTGTTTTCATTTTTTACCCAAAATTTGAAAACGTTTTTTAAAAACAAAAAACAAAAACGTTACCAAACGAGTTTTCAATTTTCGTTTTCTAAAAAACGAAAACAAAAACAGAAAACAGAAAACGACAACGTTACCAAACGAGCCCTTATTTTTTGCTATTAGCTACTTCGGTGAGATACGAACTCAATAGGCTCCACCATCCAACCTTGCATAATTAAGAAAATTTTGAGTTTGTGAAACTAACACTTTCCTTGATCCAATCTAAGTAGTACACTATTTTTTTCATTTGGTAAATAATTACCCCTAATACTAAGGCATTAGATTCGGCAAAAGTAAAAGACAGGAAGAGATTCTATTAATAGATGTGGTAATAAAACAAATATTTACTCGACAATTACAAATTCAAAAATTAGAAGTCATTAATCCCATCTTTACACACAAATAGAACATAATGGGGACATACATACAAACAAATTTTTTTTTTTTGATATACAAACAATTACTTGCACATTACTATAGAGGAAATGAATAATCAAGAACTCAAGAGAACACTGAATTTGACCCTTTAGCCAATCGTAATCATACGCAAACTGATCTTCGGCAACCAATGCCTTATCCTTTTGGAACTCGTACCTGACCCGAAAAAACCAAAGTGCGGTCTTGATAATTAGGGAGAATATGAAGCTTTCTCAATTGCAATCCAATTGAAAACCATTCTGATAAAATTTTAATTTGCAAGATCAAGAGAAATAGAGTAGATGTTAGTCACAACATCAACTACTCTTTTGCCTCAAAAACTTCGAACTTCCAAAACTGCTTGAAGCTTTTTTTTAAGGAAACTGTGCCTTTATAAGGTGGTTTCAACTTATTATACACCATAGAAAAGGGGAAGACACGTAGCCGGGGGCGAGTCAAAAAATCCAAGAGTTCCATTTTCCTTCTTGTTCATCAATGGGAAATCCAGACAAACCGGGCACTACGGTGAGACGTGAAAACACCCAATCCCATTCCGACCTCGATATGTGGAATCGTCTTGCGCCATATGTACTGAGATTGTTCGGGAGACATGGTCCAAGCTCGGTGAAGAAAGAAAAATTTTAAATTGCATAGGAATAGATTAGAGGGTGAGAACCTTCCGTTGGTTACGCCTCGTGGAATTAGACCAAGGAGAATCACCATAGGAACTAGTCCCTTAGATTTCTTTTTTTTTTTTTTCTTTTTTTCGGAAAAATGGTTAATTAACGAAAAAAGGGCCTTACCCTAGGATATTACAATAAGCTCAAAAAACCAGCTAAAGAAAATAAAGAAGACAGAGTCTACCTCTAAACTAGCAAGCAAGCATGCCCAAAGAGGCTAAACAAGGCCAAAGCAACAACAAACAAGGAAAAGCAAGCACAACAAGAGCATTAAACATAAGCGGAACACAATCAGTTTCTATGCCGACCTTTCGGACGGTTCCCACTGAATTTTATCTTCGCCTCCCTTTTCATCTGTCTGTTGGAGGCAACGCTCTTGACAAACGAGGGACCTTCCTCATAATCAGACTCACTAGCTTCACATCCCTCATCAGGGGGAGAGTTGGAAGCCTCTCGGCCTGTATGAAGAAGGGTGGTGAGAAGGATTAGCCATATCCAAATCTTTCCCAAGAGGAGAGACCACAACTTCAGTTTGACCCTGGTCAATATCAGGGGAAAGCACAGAAAACATATTGCCCTCGCTCTGGGGTGCATCCACAGAATCAACCAACTTACCTTTACCTTTGCCTTTCACAACAATCCATTCCCCAATCTCTGGTTTCTTGTTATAGGAACAAGAGGGAAAGGAGGGATAGGGAGGATGACGACGGGAATTGCGACGAGCCGGGGCAAGTCTTGGGGTCACATCTTTAGAACAATCATGCCCAAATGCGGAGCATTTAGCACACCTGGGAGGGGTCCACTGGTATTCCACAGTAATGTCTGTTAAAACAATCCCGTCCATCTCATCCTCAGTCTCAATAGCGAATTTAGTGATTAGATCATGCGTTCCACTCACTTCCACACACACCCTAGCATAGGACACACGCCTGCGACTGGCAGTAACCCTGTCCATCCGCAGAGGTTTGCCAAGGTAGCTAGCAACGAAGCTAATACCCTTACGATTCCAAAGCTCTAAGGGGATACCATATACATTGACCCAGATAGGAATAGCGTGAACCTCCTCCTTGTTTAACTTCAAATTTGGCTTCCAAGGACTTAGAATGAGAGGTTGACCCAAGATATACCATGGGCCACCTTCAAGCACAGCATCCCTTTACTCCACACTAGAGAATGTGAAGAAATAAAACCCAGAATTGCCAAGAGTATCAATAAGGCCTTTATTACCCCAGAGCCATTCTGTAGTGTTGGAAACAATATTAAATGGCGGATTCCTTTTCTTACCCACAAAGTGTCCAACTAATGTGGACTGCCACTCCTTTTTTCCCTCATCAATCAGCTCGGGTGGGATTTTGAGGTGAAAATTTTCATTTCGAGGCCCATGGGGCACAAAATCAAGAGAAAACTCCTTAAGATCTTTTATAAATGGGCTCTTGTCATCCGCACTCTCACCTCCTTTGGACTGATGGTCCAAAGAAACATACTGAACATGATTATCCTTAAACAAATCTGCGAACTTAATGTTAGAATGGGACGAATTAGTCCCTTAGATTTCGCACATAGGAGATCAAGACACAGCCCCAGGGCTTCTAGAAATTGACTACATCGACGGTTGCTCCTCGAGTCACCCGAAGCGAGCGAGGCATAATTGCTAAATATATCGACACTCTTGTTTTGTACTCACCTCAACAGTAGTTGATCACGAGCAGGAGACAATATGCTGCATGTATTTCTGAAGCACCTCACCAAATCATCCTATGGTCTGCACAGTATAACCAACTATTAGACCATAATTTGGAGAGAAAATTACAAAACTTGGAAGTGCAATGTTTATGTTTAAAAAAAACTCTCCTCTCTCACTCTCTCTCCATTTTTCACGCGTGTCTGTAGGGTAATGGATTTTTTTTTTCCTTTTTTTTGGTGGGGGGTGGAAGAGGACAGCAGTGGGGGAAAAAAGGGTTTTGATTTTCCATGAAAGACAGTATATGGTACTTAAAAAGTTTATCAGCTCACAATGCACTAAAATATCCCAATGGATATGGAACCACATAAAACCATATAGTGGTAAGAGATTTTAACCTCTGCACGAAAACCGGACTTAATTTTGCTCTCCCTGATATCATCAAATAGAATGTAATTGGATTCAAAGAAAAGAAATCGAAAAATTGTCCGGAAGGGAAGTTATCAGCAGCAGCCATATTGTCCCACAAATACTTGCAGCACATCAATTGAAGCCTGCCAAAAACTTGTGTTCACTTTATAAAATCCACGAGATTCTCATTCAAACTCCTAGTACAACATATTTGAATTACCTAAAAATGACTCGACACTTGAAACTAAGGGTCTGTTCGGGAATGCTTGATATACAGATATAGAATCTGGTTTAGACCCAAATCTCATTTTTTATCTAGTTACTAGGAGAACCAAGATTATGTTGGTTTGACAAAGAACCAGTTCCGTGTATGGTGGATGTCCATTTCTTTAACTTCCCAAACAGCCCTAAAACCATGAAAAAAATTAAGCACGCCTTTCATTTCTTCGTTGCGGTTCAGCAGGAATTGTTGCTTGCATTCGAGTTTTTGTCTCTACTAAAGTGGGATTTCTTTCAGTTTCTGTGATGGGCATTTAGATTTCATCAATAACTCCCACCATCCATACGCCCTCCACAAAGCCAATTCTGGTGTAATAACAAAATAGTTCATCAAAGCAGGAAAGGCAAAACGTTGTGAACAAGAAAACCCCAAATCCGACATTTGTGTACGTGTATATTATGTATAAGGGGCTTGCTATCTTGCTTCATGATGGTAGTAGGATAGTATTTGTCCAATTTTAAATGGACAAGAAAAGTCCACGATATTAAAACTAGGGCAGTAATCTAATCGTGCAACGAGGGCAATGAAGTAATTTACTTTGCCTCATTTGCAAAATTATTAAAGTGTCCTCACTTTAATGAGGTGGCAGGGGCATTTTGGTCTAATAAATGTGCATAATTTTAGATATGCAGTAGGTTAGCGTTTCCCTATATGAAGAGAGAGAGAGAGAGAGAGAGAGAGAGAGAGAGAGAAATAAAAACAAGTAAAAATGCAAAGTTATCCTTCTAGTGTAACAGATGAATTTCAAGGCCTACAATATCATGTATAAGTCAATTTATGACTGCAAAAGTATCTTTGGCATGAACTACAAGAAAAGTTCCTTAAGGAGAGGAGTTTAAAGATGCAAACTTGCAAATAACCAACTTACAGTCACAGTCGTAATTCGCGAGTCAATCCATCACACAATAATTAGTTTGCACCTAGTATAAAATTCATAAATTTTATAGCCCATACATCTTCCATTGATTCAGCACGAACATTTACTCGTTTTCCAACCTGCCATATATGCAATCAGAGATCAATACTGTTATAAAGGACATAAAGATTACTGATAGTAGAATAAGATCTTCCGAATAAGAATTGACGAAACGAATACAAAATTTAGCATCAAATCTGCTTATGTTCCAAGAACAATGATTCCATGGGAACAAAATTGAAAAGTCAAAATGAATTCACTCACAGGAACTTTATATAAATGGAAGCATGGTAAAGAGAAAATCAAGACATTTGATATCACTGTCTCCTTAAGAATATTACTACCTCTTTGTTACTGGCACTAAAAGCTCTTACGTTGTGTTTGGGTGCCTAGAAACCATTTTTGCATTTGAATTTCATGCCCCCTAGTGGTATGATTACTACATAACACCTAACACCAGCTTTTCTTCTTTCGAATCAGCAGATCAAGAATTCTTGAATATCCAAAGTTTCAAAGTAGAAAGTCAGGATTTGATATATTGCTTCTATCCAAATCAAGACTGTCCAAACACCAAATGCTAACTTATATTTTCCCAGCCTCTCTGCAATTCCTTACCTACGGGCTAATCACATTAAAACTTGTATATATCTCAAAACCAGTTGCACAAAAATTAGATATAGGAATCACCATGTTGGCATATTTCTATTTAATTCAACTGAAAAACTAACTTATCCGCAAGAAGATTAATTTCACTTAGCAAGATTGTTGAAGACTTTAAGTAGAAAGCAACTAAAATAAAACTTTAGCTTAAGGCTTGTGAAATTCAGGAAGATGATAAAATCGCACAAAAAATATTACAATCTTAGTTAAACAGGCGTATACCTCTTCTTCAAGCTCAGCATGACGAGCACTACCTGCTTTCATTGCTTTCGTGCTTCCAGACTTCCCAAAGCGTAGACTGAACTCCGTTTGTTTTTCACACCACTCCTAATGTTAACAACAGGGAGGATAAATTAACCAACATCGCATTAAGGTAGATTCCGTGAAGATACAAAATACGTTATGAGAAGAAACACAATGAGATGAAGTTAAATAATGCATTTAATTATTTAAGGAAAGGATTTGGTGAGGGTTTCATCATGTGAACTTGTATTTTCCTGTCCTTCAGGACTTGAAAAAAAAAATGTTTCACCTTGATAAACTCAAACAAAGGACCTCAAAACTAAGATAACTATGATGACATCCTTTTGTTGTTAATTTCCTGTAATCCTGAAAACACAACAATCGACTTGCAACTATACATAGCCCAGATGAAAGTAACAAAAAAAACTCCCTTTAATATCAATCATTAATCAAAAGGGAGAGGCACATTCCAAAGCTGTAAAAGCTTTATCCACTAAAGTCAATTGGTAGCCTCAATTATTGAACTACTCTGAATGGAATCCATTACAAAGAGAAATCACGACATATATTAGAAGAAGTAAAAACAACTTAAAAATTTTAGAATAGAGTACTTTAATTATAACACCCGAAATCAAAACACAAATCTACACCTCACTGGCACCTGATCTACTCTAGAACGTTTCAACAATTTGTCATGAAATTCGAATTCAAACAACATTCACACTTCAGATTATAGTAACAAACTTTTCATCCACCCAACACAGTAGTAATTTCGCCCAATTCAGAGAAGAAAAATTCACATCCATTACTGGAAAAAAGTTCAAATGCAAATTAAACCATCAACAAAGTATCACATTCAACAGAGCACCCATTTCTAAAGTATCAAATTCAACAGACCACCCAAATTCAAATTCAAACAGCATCAAATTATCAAATTCTAGCAACAAATAAATAAATAAACACCCATTTCTAAAAACCCAAAACAGAAGATTAAAAAAACAACCATTACCGTAGAGGTGAAATCAGTGACAGACAATCCTCGTTTCCTCCGAAATCGATGCAAAAGTGATGCATTCACTCTATTCCTCTTCTGGGTATTTCTACAAACACCTACAGAGTCCTCTATATCACCCACCAAACTAGTCTCCACAGATCCCGAGAGCCCCCGTTTGGAGAGCAGAGTGATGAGCTGAATCAACCTCGCATTTCCGCCGCGTAGACAGACTTGTACACATAGAACAATCATACTTTGAAATAGTATAACATGTAACCAAGGATTTTCCTTAAAGTTCATTTTTAATGTCAAAAGAGTGGGCACGTTCATGCTCTCTGTCCCTCTCACTCACTTTCTTGCTTTATATATATAGGTATAGTCAGGACTCAGGAGCCCTCTTTGGTATAACTAAGTGGTTTGGTTGTTGGTACGTACTTTGTTCCCGGAGTCATAAAAGTTTGTTCCCATATCATAAAAGTTTGTTCCCGATAGGAAACTTTATTCCCAAGTTATAAAAGTTTGATCCCATCAAAACCACTTTGTTTTCTAACGAGATCAAACTTTTATGACATGAGAACAAACTTTTATAACTCCGGGAACAAAGGACGTAGATACAACCAAACCACTTGGTTGTACCAAAGAGTTCTCCAGTATAGTAATAAATACCTATCACAGGTGCAACTTTGCAGCGTGCCAGTTAATTTAGCATTCAAACAGAGGTTCCTTCTAACATGGAGAGTGAAATGAAAGATGAGAGTTATTATATGCATGTTATGTGTGTGTTTTCATGTCTTGTGAAAAATCAAAAGTCAGAAGGATAGGTCTAACAATGCTGATTCCTGAGCTTTCATTTTGACTCATAAGAGACATGTCATTAATACTTGAAGGGAAATGTAACTCCCACATATTATTTCACAACTAGAGGGACTAAGTCGCAAAATTTAAAAACTTTGTGGAACCCACATCTCACAATTCATCCCCCTTCCCACTCAAATCTGTCTCTCTCTCAATCAAAATTGATAAATCCCAAATTGCTTAACCCTAGCCTGTGAAATACCACAACCCTCTCTCCCCCCCCCCCCCCCCCCCCCCCCCCCCCCCCCACACACACAGCACACACACCATACCGGAGCGGTGACTCGTTCCGCCGACTCGTTCCAGCGGTATGTTCTGACTCGTTCCGCCGACTCATTCCAGCGGTATGTTCTCTCTCTCTCTCTCTCTCTCTCTCTCTCTCTCTCTCTCTCTCGGCCAAACAAAGCATATACATATATATATATATGTATATATGTATGTTTGTATAAAGAAAGATTAGTGATTTGATTATTTGTTGTAAATATATAGTGATATACTCCTCTGTGTTTGAAAAAAAAAATGTGAGAAAAATCCCTTTCTTGGAAGGCCGCCAGACAAAATTGCTACATTTTAAGAAGACAATTAGTTTGTACTACATTTTCCTTTCAATTTGTATGTTACATAGCCAATTGTCAGATATGTTGCTCTTTTCTGGGGTGATATGTTATACAACACAGTGGTTTCAAGAGAAATCCAGGGCATGTTGTCTGTTAAGGGTAGAATTGTATCTGGTTTTATTGCATATGTTTGTAATTATTGTTTGCTTCTTTATGGCATCTTTATTGCATCATGTATTCATGTGGTATCACTTAACCATGTTATGTCCTTAGCCATATTCATTTGGATGCAAAATTTCTTCGTTTACAGAGTCTTAATTTGTTCTCTCTCTCTCTCTCTCTCTCTCTCTCTCTCTCTCTCTCTCTCTCTCTCTCTCTTTTCCTTTTCAAAACTAAATGGAGAGTGCAGGGCTGAGTCACTACTCATCTAATTCAAGTCAACAAGTTCTGTGCTTATGTGGCTCTAAAGCTCCACTAAGAACTGCACAAATAGAAAATAATTTGGGCCAACGTTTGTACGGGTGACAGAAATTATAAGTCCAACATGCAATGTGACTTTTTCCAATGGTTTGATCCACCTACATGTCCAAGAGGAAAAGAATTTGATGCAAATATGTTAAGGAGATTGATGGAAATGCAGTCGAGGAACGATGAGTTAGAAAGAATTGCAGAGGATCTAAGGCAAAAAATTAAGAGCTACGAACCCTAAATTCCTACTACATAGCAAGAGAGAAGAAGTGGAAATTGGTCCTTATTGTTGTTCTTGTTATATGTCTTGCTGTGTGGATAAATGGGTATATGGTTGTAAAGAAGGCTAGGAACTTGTACTTAAGTAATGTTTGATAGTGGAAATTGCATGACTACTCACTATTTTCTTGTCCTGTTTATATCTTGTGGTTATCTTCCCATTTTATAAACTGACCAAAATTTGAACTTCTTTGACCAAATTTTCCATCATCAAACTGAACAACGAAATTTCTTACAACAAAAGCTAAATTAATAAGAAAAACATAAATATTTTAAACTCCTTCTCATACAACATACATGTTTTAACCAATGTTTTAAACTCCAACTACTTACAACATACAGATTTTAACCAAAGTAACTAACAAAGCAACATCTGATACATTTGAACTCCTTCATCACCACCACGTTTGGGAGGTTCTTTTCCATCATTCTCTTGAGGGCCTAATTCTCTGCCTGAGATTGATGGATGCATATTTGTGAAATCATACCCCGGCCTCCAAAATAGATTATGACATCCCAATACCATCCCTAGTTGAGGTAGAATCCTGTTGCGTATTAGTAGGAACGGACATTTTGCTTCCACTAATTTCAATCTTTTCTTTATACCTCTCTTTCATTTGAAGTACTTGTGTCATCACCTCATTTGACCAAGTTTCAGAATCTGCTACCACATCACAAACCTCAGAGAATGCATTGGACAATTTATCAAACCGACGTGCTTCAGGTGTGACAGACACACTGTCATAACTGATCCGAATTTTTGTATGTCCCCTTTTGACATTCTTACTCCATCTTTTTAGGATGTACTTGGCAGGTATTTCATCATAAATCTGTCTCTCAGCAAATACCATAAACTGATGCCTACACATGATTCCTCTAAACTCAAACAACCGGCAATTACAGTTAACATATTTCGTCTCCTCATAAAAGATTACCTTGAAAGTTGCAGTCCGATATGCTTCTCCAAGTCGAACCCGCTCATGTACTTCATATTCACTAAAGTTATCATTCTCTGTAATTAAAGACAAACGACAAGAAATCTTTCCAAACATCTCAGTCTGAAACTCTTTAAATTTTGCCAGTGTGTAAACTCCTTGAAAAAGCTTCTCCATCCCTAATTGAGTTACACATGGGAAGCATGAGTTGTATGAATTGAAATCTTCTTGATTTTCATTTTCTATCTTTGTAGCCAAGACATTCTCATATTGTTCCACAAATTGTTTCAAAGTGGTCTTCGAGTTGATATAGCCATCAAAGTAAGCATTCATGCTTTCACTTCGCTGGGTGATTGACATTCCTGCCCAGAACGTATCCTTCACAAAAGCAGGTACCCACCGATTCCTCTCCTCATACAACCCAACTAACCACTCATTGTTTTGTAGTTCATACTTATCAATGAACTTACCCCAAGCATCTTCAAATTCTTCTATTGTCAATGAATCATAAATCACATTTTGCATACTATATTTGAGTGATTCATATTGATTGTACCCTTTCAGCTTTTCAGGAAGCTTCTTCATGATATGCCATAAACACCATCGGTGTCGTGCATTAGGAAAAACATACTCTATTGCCTTTTGCATACCTCTATCTTGATCCGTAATTATTGCATTCGGCGGACATTCAGACATACATTTAAGCCAGGACTGAAATAACCAAGTAAAAGTAGCAGTGTCTTCACTTGATATCAATCCACACCCTAGCAAAACCGACTGCCCATGATGGTTCACTCCTACGAAAGGCGCAAATGGCATATCGTATTTGTTAACCAAGTATGTTGTGTCAAATGTAACTACGTCACCAAATTCTCTGAATGCTGCCCTACTCCTTGCATCTGCCCAAAAAACATTTTTCAGGCGCCCCTCTTCATCTAAATCCATCAAGTAAAAGAAATTAGAATTATCAGATTGCATTTTCGAAAAATAGTTGTACATTGCATTAGCATCACCTTCCCCAAGTTGTAAACGCCTAACTTTATTGATATAGTTTCTAGCATCTTTCTCTACAAATGACATATTCTCATGCCCCCCTGCCTCAACCACTAACGCATTGAAATTCTTATTCACTCTAATTCCAGCTTTGTCATTCAACATAGGTCTCCTTTTCACACGTGGTTCCAGAAACCTATTGCATTTGAAATATCGGGACTTTCCTGGACTCATTTCATGGTTATGGGCAAGTTCAACTGCTTTCACACACCACTTTTCATTTCGGGCAAAAAATGCATTAAGCTTAGCTGGGCAATTATTTTTGGAGCTTGGGCGCATTTTCAACGGGTTGTTTGATGTAATTTTTGTCTTGCCAGCACGAGTACACTCAATAACCACGTATGTCAAGATCCCTCTCACTTTTTTAGACGTTCTTTTAGCCACCGCGAAACCTTTTTCTTTGGCATAGCTTGTATAAAACGCCATTAGCTCATTTAAAGAATCAAACTCCATCCCCTCCTTTGGCTCATCTATTTTGTTAGCTACATTAGTTACTTTATCCTTCTCATGCTCAATCTCAATAGTATCATCATTCACACCTATATAAGCACTTGATACTTCTTCTTCCATCTATCTAGGAAAAGGAAATAGCACAAAGATAAATAATAATAATAATAATAATAAGAAGAAGAAGAAGAAATAAAAAATAAACAAAAGCCTTAGTATATAGAAGCACTAAGTTATATTGTCAAGACTAGTATTCTGCCTGTGGAAGAACTTTAATCATAAGTTCTGAGTCAAGATACATTCTTAATGTTAAGTCCATTTGTTTGTGGTTCTGCCTATCATCAAAATGTAATCTGCAATCAGATTAGTATTCTGCCTATGCTTGTGGTTCATATATCATCAAAAAGTGTTAATTCTTATTTATTAAACTTTACCCATACAAAATTCCAAATGTGATTGCAAATTGGATTGGGAACTGCCCCAAACTTGTTAATGTTTCTCCAATCCAGTCAGTCCTCTCAAAGGGTCCTACAATTGATTTCCTGATCTACAAAATGTCTCAGTGCATGTGAAATATGGAGCTATAAATGCAACAATTTTGACCTCTGCAAAATGTGGTTCATGGAAATCAAGCTATTCCTATGCTTGTGGTTCAATAAATCAAATTGGGTAAAGAAGAAATCAGATCACTAATCACATCTATATCACTATATATCTACATCTGTATCACTATATACAACAATCTTTCTACATACATATATATATATATGCTTGTTTGGCTGACCGATAGAGAGAGAGAACATACCGCCGGATAGGGAGAGAGTGCGCCGGATCAATCGCCGTCGTCGATTTCCGGAGCTTTCGGTCCGCCGTCGGTCGGGCCCGGTGTGGGGTGTGTGTGTGTGTGTGTGGGGGGGGGGGGGGGGGGGGGGGGGGGGGGGGGATGGGGGCGTATTTCACGGGCTAGGGTTAAGCAATTTGGGGATTTCTCAATTTTGATTGAGAGAGAGACAGATATGAGGGGGAAGGGGAGAAAATGTGAGTTGTGAGTAGCATTTTCGTTGCTACTTAGTCCCCAACTCCAAGTGTGAAATAAGGTGTGAAATAATATGGGAGTAGCATTTTCGCATACTTGAAATGGATATAGCCTATGTGTAAAATTTGGACACACTCAAACACACAATTTTTGAAACATAATTTAATTAATGTGTTTATCTCTCTCCTGTGATGTCATTGGATCCTACAGTAATACAGAAGATAGACATTAATTGAGTTGTATCCCAAAAATTATGTATTTGAGTGTGTCTCAAATATTACTCATAGCCTATAAGCTTAGAAGAAGAAAATAATTGCTAAATGATTTCACCATATGATTGTATTATAATCATCAAAGTTTTTTTACAGTTGGTGCCAAGACATTGTTTCTTTCACCACAAGAGAATGGTTTTAATTTCTAACAATTGGGTCTTATACATCTAAAAAAGAATTCACATTTTGAGGTAAACTAATTAGAAGAGACGGACAATTATATAAGAGAGCTGCACCAACACATTTTCTTTATACACTTACATTATACACTAAGAAAGAATTACACGCAACATCTTCTATTGTACACGTAGGCCTAAAGAGAATTTTGGTGCATGTATTTAGTAACCCCTAGTATAGATGGAACAAAAGTTCAATTTTTTTTATTTTTTATTTTTCAATTTGGTGTGGTAGATAATAAAAAAATGCCAAAGGAAAATTGTGATCACTGGGATGTGCCAATCATTGATTCCAAAGTGAAAGGAAAATTCTAATGCACACACAATTTTTTCTTTACACCCGTTTTCTCCCTTAATTGAGTAGTTGTACACATGTCATTCCTTGACGTGCATGTGAGTGTAGAGAGAAATGTTACTTCTGCATTTAGAGCATTTTCAAGCAATATTTGAAATTCTAATATGTCGAAAATGTGGTAAATTGAAATATTTAAAATTTGACATATGTAGATATAAGAAATCCACTCAATAAGTGAATTTATTAAGTTATTAATATTTAGTCTTTTGAATAGCTTGATCTCAGTTATGATACGAAGTCTTCATTTCATATATAGGATTCATGCATTGAAATATGAAAGAAATTCATTTAGCGCATCATTTTTTATTAGTCAAATATTTTCCAAATGCCACATAGAAATGAGAATTGGTTGAAGGGGAGAAGTATGACAAATCATCCATTGAGGTTGCCATCTAAGATTTGAACTATTGAGTGGAGTTGCTCTTATAATTTTTCTTAGGCTCTATTTAATTTGTAGGTTTACTGTATGAAAAGAAAAAAGGAAAACTGAAATGAAATTTAGAATCTTTACATTTTTTCACCAAGCCCGCTTTTTTTCAAATGGCGTGACCTCTTTCTCTTTAGTGGGGAGATTGAGGGTTCGACGCCCCTTAAGTGGTTCTTTGCTTCCCCCCCCCCCCCCCCCCCCCCCCCCCAGACCGATTGAGTTGGGTTGGGTTAAGGGTGTGTGTGTGTCCAGCTATAATCCAAATAAGTATAAAAATAAAAATAATAAAAAAAAAGAATCATTATGTTTTTCTTTGTTATTTCTTTCATACTTAATCTATTATATATATTTAAAGGCTGAAACAAAAAATGCTTCTACATTCTGCCACATCAGCAAGCTATATTTCAACAAAAAATCCTACATGGCTGCTTCTACGTGAAACACTGAAACCCTTTCCCTGTAAGTCTTCTCCTCACGTTCTTCATCGCTTCATCCTCTTCCCTGCGCCTCTTCTTCTCTACTTACGCCTCATCGCCTTCCCCAAAAATCAATGAAGCGTCACCAAGCACGTCTTCCCCTGGAAAACGAAACACATTTTCCTCTCCTCTCCCAGATCCATGAGTATTTCTCTCTCTCTCTCTCTCTCTCTCTCTCTCTCTCTCTCTCTCTCTCTCTCTCCAAACAGTCCTCCATAATCCACAGCCTACTGCCCTCAGCTCTAAATATTATAATAAGACAGTATTCTATGGCTAGAAAGTTTGAATCGAAGTCTCGCTCCGGCTGGTGGTGTCCAGAGAAATACGAACACAACCACAACTTGTACTTTAATCAAATGCCCAGGCAAAAAAAAAAAAGGCCATCAATCTGTGTCACACCCCAACCCACCTCGTGCGGATTAGGACACGTGTAACAATACTACAAGTGCTCAACTATATGAACTAGCAAAGAAACACGCGAATTACAAAGAAACACGTGTGTTAAACGACATAAAAATTATTTTGTTGTGACAAAATAACCCCAGGGGCAAAATTGTCATTTAACAAGATATAGCAATTTTATACCAAAAGATAGGTCTTTGAGTCCCGGTTTCTACGCAAAAAACGGCGTGCAAATCCGAATTTTCTAGAGTGAGTTATGTTCGTTTCCGTAAAAACCGTCGGTGCTGAAACTGGACCAGCGAATCGATCCGCCCAAAACTGGATCGATCTGGTTTTGACAAAATGACCACTCTAGCTCCTCCAGATGCTCCGAATCGATCCGCTCAAGGCCCGGATCGATCCAGTTCCTGTAAAAGTCATTTTTTATAGATTCCCCTATTTTAAAAGTTATAAACATTACAAAGACACAATTAAACCTCATGAAACTTTATGGAACCAATTACAAAAACATTAAAACATTCCAAAACATAAATTTAAGCTCCTCCAACATTTTAAAAGAACATGATCATAACCTTAATGGGATCGATAAACTCCTTTCAAACCAAACTCTTTACATTAACTTGCTAGGAAATTGATTCAAACCAAATCAATACTTCTCCAAACTTTGTAAAACTTTGAGGAACATAACAATAATCTAGGCAAGTTCTCTCCCTCATCTAAAAGCCAATGTACACAACTTTCTCCGGAAATGACTATAACCATTCAAAACATATGGTTACAAAAAGGAATTTGACTAAAGTCTACAATATACATATCTGGACTTGCCGGAATAATCCAAACATACAACTCACTCGGTATTAACATTAACATAGAAAATTACATAAGTTTCTTCAAGTTTACGTTTAACACAAGAGTCCAAAACCAACTCCAAATCTTTCCCACAACACAACCACATGTCAAGACTTCAATCCACAAGTCAAGGATACTAACCCACAAATTAAACTATATTACAAGTTATAAACATAATTACAAGTCCCAAATCCATCCCCCATTCCCGAGCATGCTATTTCCTCTTTGGATATTGCTCCGTACTTGCGATGGTTGTTATTTACCACAACAGAAAAAGAAAACAGTTTTCTTAGGCATTACGCTTAGTGAGCAATCTAAACATGATTGAATGCTTAACTTGTGCAATGCTACAATTAACACATAATTCATATCCGTAATCGCCGAGTCACCGGTTCAATGATTCATTCAGACCCGAAGAGCTCCTTTGGTCCCGTGGTCACTTCTATTCCTTGGACTTCCATATTTCTCGGATTCTTCCTCTTCTCCACCCTTATTACTCCCAACGATAAATCATTTTACCGGTGCTCATTGGTTACCACATAAACATATAAGCATGTAGGCACATAACCATAACAACTTTTCATTCAATTGACGTGTAAATCACAATTTAACAATTTCATAGCTTCTAAGCATGATTTCTATAACTCAAACATAAATAGAATCATTAAATACCTTAAACTACAATCACGTTTTGGTTAGAAAACCCACCTTAGCAAGATTATACCCAATTATGCTCCTAAAATCCCGATTTAAGCTAGAAGCAAAGCCAATTCTTGCTCTAGAGTAATCCTACATAGTTTTGGTACAACAAATATCGTCTATCAAGAATGGTTACCGGAAAAACATTGTCGAAAATAAAAACAAGTTACTTGCATGTGATCCTCTTACCTCCACGAGTCCAAAAGTTGTCTCGGATCGTAAATTCGGCAAACCTCGGCGATGGAACGGCAAGAAAACGGTGTCGGCGTCTCGTTTCCGTCTTCTCTCCCGAGCTCTCCCTTATCTTTTCTTTAATTTTCTGTAAAATGAGAGTCTCCCTCTCTCTTATGACACATACACACACCCATGCTACTTTACATGAGGTGTCAAAACCCTATTTCTCTCATTTTTCGTTTACACCCCCAGAATTACTTAAGTTCTCATTATGAAATCCCCAAACATTCCATTAACTACCCAATTATCAAATGAGTAGTTGCATAAGTCCTGTATAGGTCCCAACGTGGGTCCTAAATATTTTGTGAAGTTGCTATCGTACCTACTAATTATAAATCTTTTTCAGTTATACCCTTATTTGAAACTAATACCAAATGCTAACACATATATCATCATCTAATATGGAAGCATTTAAACAAATATTCATGTAATCATATAAATGCATCTAATCATTTAAAATGCAAATTATTTTACTTGGCCCTTCATTGGGTGTCACCACAGTACATGTCCCACCTCACTGAGGACTTTTCCCAAATGGTGTCCTTTACTGAACACTTTTCATACGGGCGAGTTCAAAGCCTCCCCTTACTCCATAATATACACTAATTGCATGAATTAATGCATATTAATATAATAACCAAACATTTTCCTGGTACGGATGTTACATTTTTCCCTCCCTAAAAAGAAGTTTGGTTCCTAAACTTACTCTTACCTCAAGAATCAAAGAGATGCGGGTACTTGGCTCGGATTTCACCCTCTCGCTCCTAAGTAGCCTCCTTGACTGAATGGCTCTGCCATTGAACCATAACAAGCAGAATCACCTTGGTTCTTAATACTTGATCTTTTCTATCAAGAATTTACACTAGATGCTCCCACATAAGTTTAATCTTCCTGAATCTCTAACGATTTCGGAACGATAACATGTTTCGAATCTGGCACATAATGTCGAAACATTGGCACGTGGAACACATTATGAACATTCGCCAACTCTTATGGCAATTCCAACCGATAAGCGAACTGTCCCACCCGGTTAAGAATCAAATAAAGTCCAACATATCTCGGACTGAGCTTACCTCACTTACCAAAACGTGTTATGCCTTTCGAAGGCGATACCTTTAGAAACACATAGTCACCAAGCTCAAATTCAACAGTCTTCTACCCGTATCCGCATAACTTTTATAACGACTCTGAGCCGTTTGTAACCGTTGTTTAATCAGTCGAATCTTATCAGTAGTGATTTGAACTATCTCCGGTCCCAAAAGCTGTTTTTCACCAACTTCCGTCCAACAGACCGGCGATCTACACTTTCTTCCGTACAATGCCTCATAAGGCACCATTCCAATACTAGTTTGAAAGATGTTGTTGTAAGAAAATTCAATCAACGGCAAATGAGTTTCCCAATTAGCTTTAAAATCCATAACACAAACCCTTAACATATCTTCCAAAATCTGAATCACCCTCTCAGATTGACCATCAGTCTGGGGATGAAATGCAGTCCTAAAATGTAAAGATGTTCCAATACCTCTTTGCAAGCTCTCCCAAAATCTTGACACAAATCGAGTATCACGGTCCGACACTATCAAAACCGGTGCTCCATGAAGCCGTATAATCTCTCTGATGTAAATCTCTGCAAGCTTTGATGGATCCTTGGTTTTGATTGGTAAAACATGAGCTGACTTAGTCAACCGGTCTATAATAACCCAAATAATATCATTTGACTTTGTTGATCTTGGAAATCCCGATACGAAATCCATTGCAATATGTTCCCACTTTCACTCTGGTATCTTTAAAGGGTGTAGTTCTCGCCCAGGATGTTGATGTTCCATCTTCACTTTTTGATACGTCATGCACTTAGCAACAAATTCTACAACTTCTCGCTTCAAACCACTCCACCAATAAATATCTCGTAAATCTCTATACATTTTGGTACTATCTGGATGTACTGAATACCTAGTGATGTGAGCTTCTTCTAGAACTTTATCTCTTAAGTCTCCAACCTTAGGCATGCATAACCGATTAATATATCTTAGAACACCACCTTCAAACTAAACTCCAGCCTTCTACCCTCGGGTAATTCATCCACAATTTTCTTGTACTCTAGATCTAGAAGTTGATTAGATTTTATCTCATCAATAAGACTCAGTTGTGCAATAATTGTAGCCATCAACCCACCTTCAATTCTGGGAACTACTTCAAGTTTTAGTTGTTCAAATTCTTTCACTGACCTTTCCTATTCGGTTAAGGCATAAGCTAAGTTTTTCGACGATTTTCGGCTTAAGGCATCGGCGACCACATTCGCTTTTCCCGGGTGATATTGAATCTTCAAATCATAGTCTTTCATGAGTTTCAACCATCTTCTATGTCGCATGTTAAGGTCCCTTTGAGTGAATAAGTATTTTAAGCTCTTATGGTCAGTGAAGATTTCACATGTCTCTCCGTATAGGTAATATCTCCAAATCTTCAAGGCGAAGATTATCGCCGCTAACTCTAAATCATGTGTTGGGTAATTTTTTTCGTGTGGTCTCAACTGTCTTGAAGCATAGGCTAATACCTTGTTACCTTGAGTTAATACACATCCCAGGCCTTGATGAGAAGCATCACTATAAATTCTGAAATTCCCGGTACTTGTTGGAATTGTAAGTATTGGTGTCGTTGTTAATTTCTCCTTTAATGCTAAGAAGCAATCTTCACACTTTTTATTCCACTCAAACGATACGTCTTTTCCCATTAGCCTTGTCATCGGAGTTGCGATTCTAGAAAAGTCTTTAACAAATCTTCTGTAATATCCGGCTAATCCCAAGAAACGTCAAATTTCAGACACGTTAGTCGGCCTTGACCAATTCATAACGGCTTCAATCTTTTGTGGGTCCACAGAAATACCCTCCTTGGAGATCATGTGCCCTAGAAAAGTGACACTTGTCAACCAAAACTCGCTCTTCTTCAATTTTCCAAATAATTGTTTCTCTCGAAGTCGCTGTAAATCTAGTCTCAAGTGTTGCTCATGCTCCTCCGGACTCTTTGAATAAATGAGAATGTCATCAATGAATACTATCACGAACTCATCCAAGTATGATTTGAACACACGGTTCATTAAATCCATGAAGGCGGCAGGCGCATTAGTAACCCCAAACGGCATCACTAGAAATTCATAGTGCCCATAGCGAGTCCTAAAGGCGGTCTTTTCTACATCCTCTGCTTTGACTTTCAATTGATGGCACACAGATCTCAAATCTATCTTCAAAAATACTTGAGCCCCTTGAAGTTGATCGAATAAGTCATCAATACATGGTAATGGGTATTTGTTCTTGATTGTTACCTTATTAATCTCCCGGTAGTCAATGCACATCCGCATTGTACCGTCCTTCTTTTTTACAAATAATACCGCTGCGCCCCATGAAGATACACTAGGCCGAATGAAACCTTTGTCTAGCAACTCTTGCAACTATATCTTTAACTCTTTCAACTCAACCGGTGCCATTCGATATGGTGCTCGTGAAATCGGTTGAGTTCTCGGCATAACATCAATACCAAACTCAATTTCTTGATCAATTAATACACTAGGTAATTCTTCTGGGAACACATCTGGAAATTCTCTAACTATCAAAATATCCTTAAGTTTCAAATTATTACCCCTAGTATCCAGAATACTACACAAAAACCCTCGACAACCTTTCTTTAACAATCGACATGCTTCAATGGCTGACACTATATATGGTGGTGACACAACACCCTTGCCTTGAAAATAAAACATATCTTGGTTCGGTATACGGAATACTACCCCTTTGTTATTACAATCGATATTTGCATAATTAGCCGCTAACCAATCCATTCCCAATATAACATCAAAGCGTTGAACGATTAACGGTACTAAATCAACTGTTAAACTCCTACCACCTATGTTTATATCACATTTTCTAAACACCCCTGAGCTAATCATTAGAACCCCCAATGGTATTGCAACAGATAAATCATAGTCCAGAAGCTCTAATGGTTTATCTAGGTACTTAGCAAAGTGATGTGATACAAACGAGTGTGTAGATCCCGAATCTATAAGTACATTTGCTAGGTGTGAGCAAATGAGAACCATACTTGAAACAACAGTATCGACAGAAGAGGTCTCTCCTGGCCTGAGCTGATATGATCTTGCCTCTCGCTGCTCCCTCCTTGGAGGTTGAGTAGTCCTTGGTGTAATTGCACTAGCTGCGTATGAACCAGAACTGGAAGCTCCCTGACGCTTGGTTGGACAATCCTTTGCTTGATGTCCCAATTCCTTACAAGTGAAGCATCGACCCCTCATATCCATATTCTGAGTTGGACAATTTCTGGCGATATGCCCCGGTTCTCGATAAACATTGCAAATGATTGGGTTTGGAAGTTGATTGCATCGACCCCAATGAAATTTCTGACAAGTCTGACACCTCGGTTTATTTCCACCAGAACCACTACCAATACTAGCTGATGATCCTCCTAAACTCTGCCTTTTTGCACTTCCTTGACTACTGAATTGACTCGACCCAGCCCTTTTGTTTTGTTGACTTGGTGGTGGTAAGTTTGAAGTATACCTGAGATCTCTTTCATCGATAGAAGCGATATCCAATGCCTTAGCATATGTCTCTAGACGAAATACAATCACTCGCCCCTGGATATCTCCCTGGAGTCCCGCTATAAACTTCATTGCCTTTACTTTCTTAGTTGTTACAATATCCCCAGCAAACCTTGCCAAACTGGTAAATTGTGTTGAGTACTCTCGTACTGTCTTTCTCCCTTATATCAACTCCATAAACTCCTGAGCTTTCTGGTTTCCAAATTATTATGGAAAATATTGTTCATTAATTATCTCAAGGAATTGATCCCAAGTATTCGGTAGACCGGGTCCCAACTTAGTAAGCCACCAATATGGTGCTTCATCCTTCAGTGTATCGGCTGCAAACAACACCTTTTGTTCCTCTGTACATGGTAACACCCTGAAGATTTTCTCCATATCTGAGATCTAAAAATTTGCCTTCATCGGATCGGCTTCCCGCGGAATATGGTCGGCTTAAATTTCGAGATGGTTACAACTTCTTCCCTTGGATTTGGATTCAGTTGTACTGGTCTTTCTTCGACCACATGAGTTTCGGCGACTCATACCAACCCTTCGATTGCTCTTTCAACCCGTTCCATTCGACTTGAGGTGTCACCTCCAGACATAATGCCTGGCACCCACATCATATTACATACACACACATGTTACTTTTAAATAAACACATAGCATGCTAATAAACATTAAAAGCATGCTAAGTAAACGTGTATGCGTGTTTATACAACTACATGTTGTTGTGTGCACACTACGCGTCGTATACGTCTCTCGTCCCTAAAGGCTCTAACCTATTGCTCTGATACCAAAAACTGTCACACCCTAACCCGCCTCATGAAAATTAGGACACGTGTAACAATACTACAAGTGCTCAACTATACGAACTAGCAAAGAGACACGCGAATTACTAAGAAATACATGTGTTAAATGACATTAAAATAACTTTATTGTGACAAAATAACCCCAAGGGAAAAATGGTCATTAATAAGATATAGAAAATTTTATACCAAAAGATAGGTCTTTGAGTCCCGGTTCCATTGCAAAAAACAGCCCGCAAATCCGATCTTTCTAGAGTGAGTTATGTCGTTTCTGTAAAACCGTCGGTGTTGAAACTGGACCAGCGGATCGATCCGCCCAAAACCGGATCGATCAGGTTTTGACATAATGACCACTCTAGCTCCTCCAGATGCTCCAGATCGATCCACTCAAGGCCCGGAGCGATTCGGTTCCTACAGAAGTCATTTTTTTTTACCAGATTCCCCTGTTTTAAAAGTTCTAAACACTACCAAGACACAATCAAACCTCATGAAACTTTAAGAAAAATCACAAACACATTAGAACATTCCAAAACATAAATTTAAGTTCCTCCAACATTTTAAAAGAACATGATCATAACCTTAATGGGATCAACAACCTCCTTTCAAATTAAACTCTTTACATGAACTTGCTAGGAAATTGATTCAAACCAAATCAATACTTTTCCAAACTTTGTAAAACTTTGAGGAACATAACAATAATCTAGGCAAGTTCTCTCCCTAATCTAAAAGCCAATGTACACAACTTTCCCCGGAAATGACTATAACCATTCAAAACATATGGTTACAAAAAGGAATTTGACTAAAGTCTACAATATACATATCCGGACTTACCGGAATAATCCAAACATACAACTCACCCGGTATTAACATTAATATAGAAAATTACATAAGTTTTTTCAAGTTTACATTAAACACATGAGTCATAAGAGTCCAAAACCAACTCCAAATCTTTCTCACAACACAACCACATGTCAAGACTTCAATCCATAAGTCAAGGAAACTAACCCACAAGTTAAACTATATTACAAGTTATAAACATAATTACAAGTCCCAAATCTCTCCCCCATTCCCGAACACGCTATTTCCTCTTCGGATATTGTTCCGTACCTGCGGTGGTTGTCATTTACTACAACAGAAAAGGAAAACGGTTTCTTAAGCATTACGCTTAGTGAGTAATCTAAACATGATTGAATGTTTAACTTGTGCAATGCTACAATTAACGCATAATTCATATCTGTAATCGCTGAGTCACCGGTTCAATGATTTATTCAAACTCGAAGACCTCCCTTGGTCCCGTGGCCACTTCTATTCCTTGGACTTCCATATTTCTTGAATTCTTCCTCTTCACTACCCTTATTATTCCCAATGATAAATCATTTTACTGGTGCTCATTGGTTTTATATAACATAAACATATAAGCATGTAGGCACATAAACATAGTAACTTTTCATTCAATTGACATGTAAATCACAATATAACAATTTCATAGCTTCTAAGCATGATTTCTATAACTCAAACATAAATAGAATCATTGAACACCTTAAACTACAATCACTTTTTAGTTAGAAAACTCACCTTAGCAAGATTATACCCAATTATGCTCCTAAAATCCCTATTTAAGCTAGAAGCAAAGCCAATTCTTGTTCTAGAGTAATCCTACGTAGTTTTAGTACAACAAATATCGTCTATCAAGAACGGTTACTGGAAAAACGTTTCCGAAAATAAAAACAAGTTACGTGCATGTGATCCTCTTACCTGCACGAGTCCGAAAGTTGTCTCGGATCATAAATCCGGCGAACCTCGGCGACTGAACGGTAAGAAAACGGTGTCGGCGTCTCGTTTCCGTTTTCTCTCCCGAGCTCTCCCTTATCTTTTCTTTAATTTTCTGTAAAATGAGAGTCTCCCTCTCTCTTATGACCCATACATACACCTATGTTACTTTATATGAGGTGTCAAAACCCTATTTCTCTCATTTTTCGTTTACACCCCCGAAATTACTTAAGTTCTCATTATGAAATCCCCCAAAACATTCCATTAACTACCCAATTATCTAATGAGTATTTGTCTAAGTCCCGTATAGGTCCCAACGTGGGTCCCAAATATTTTGTGAAGTTGTTATCGTACCTACTAATTATAAATTTTTTTCAGTTATACCCTTATTTGGGTGTCCAAACTAATATCAAATGCTAACACATATATCATCATCTAATATGGAAGCATTAACAAATATTCACGTAATCATATAAATGCATCTAATCATTTAAAATGCAAATTATTTTACTTGGCCCTTCATTGGGTGTCACCACAGTACATGTCCCACCTCACTGGGGACTTTTCTCAAATGGTGTCCTTTATTGAACACTTTTCATACGGGCGAGTCCAAAGCCTTCCCTTACTCTGTAATATACACTAATTGCATGAATTAAAGCATATTAATATAATAACCAAACCTTTTCCGGGTATGGGTGTTACAATCTGTCTCCCTCTCTCTCTACGTATATATATATTTGTATCAGTTGAAGCCATTGTGGCCAATCTCACTGTCTTCCAATCACTGGATGGCTTTTGATCGCCAATGCTCAATGGTATAACGAGGACGACTTTTGATCGTCATCTTACATCAGGTCACCATGAGCCTTACCAATATAATTTTCCATAAGATCTCAACTCTTAGATCTCAAATTCAACATTGTAGATACATAAGGTTTTGATATTTGGTGAATTGGGAGAAATATTTTGAGTTTGCATGTCTTTGTTTGGGGGATTTGATGTTTTGAAGGTTATAAAATTTTTGGGATTTTTAGGGTCGCAGCTAAGGTATTTGATATTGTTTTGAGAAAGGTTTTCATTGAATGTATTATAGCTTTTGGGACTGTTAAAGGGTTGTGTGTTGTGTAAAGGGGTTTAGGCCTGACTTCTCTGTATGTGTATTTACCCCCAATGAACATTTAACCCTTAGCACATATTGAAGAATAGCCTTAAGTTCATAACATTTGCAATAGTATTACAATATTAGGAGAGTTTTTGGGGTGCTTATTCATGGTGTTCTATCTGCTTATGGCCTTAAGTTCTGACTCTTTTTGCCCTTTGATAATTATTTGCGTATGTTGTCTCAACATTTGATTTCTTCGGGGCAGAGGCTCAGTTTAGTGGGCCTTTTTGGGTATTGCTGATTGTGGATTGTGGTTTATCCATTTAAACTTGATCATGTGTCCAGCTGCTATTCATTCTTATGCTTAAGTGAGTGGTGCCATATTTTTTGCATACTTCAGGGGTGGTTAGTTATCTTATGTTAGGCGTCAGAGGTTTTGTTTGACTTTCTGTTTTTCCTGGGGGTTGCCTATGTGTAACGACCCACCTCCCCGTCTAGCAACAATATTGTCCTCTTTGGGTCTAAACACAAAGAACTTCCCAGGGGGTCACCCATCCCTGGTACTGCTCTGGCAGCAGCACGCTTAACTGTGGAGTTCTTTCGTGTTTAGCTCCCTCACGGTTTTAAAAGGCCTTGTTGCATATAGAGGGGTGATTAATCTTTATAAACTAGTCCAGGAACTTTACCCCAGGCGATGTGAGACAAGCCCCCATACTCAACCTTACCTCATCCATCTTGGTCATCCTGCCTCAGGAGTATTGGCTCTTGGTCATCACACTATGTAATTGAATTGTGCTCATAATTAACAATAATTCACTTCTCCTATTAAAAAAATATTAGGAGGTTTCAATTTGCTATATTTTCTTGTATTGTGTATTTCCTTTCCATATTTCCTTTCCATTAAGAAAGTAATTGTTTCCTACAAAAATATAATAATGGCTAGCTAAGACCCATGATACCTTCTTTTCCATCTTTGTGGAGAGGGTAAAGAGAATGAGCAAGAAGTTTGTGCTCTGCATTTAAAATGGGTAAGCAGTTTTTCTTCACAAAGGAATAAACTGTGTGCTCCATGTGTTGTACAAGATATTTCCATTTGAACCAACATTGCAGATTACC
Organism: Hydrangea macrophylla; assembly: GCA_033977485.1. NCBI lineage: Eukaryota > Viridiplantae > Streptophyta > Magnoliopsida > Cornales > Hydrangeaceae > Hydrangea > Hydrangea macrophylla. The sequence continues at coordinate 66,878,818 of CM066992.1, forward strand.
ATAGAGTTCATATAATTTATACACTTTCTTATTTGCATTGCATGGGTGCATGTTTTGTTCATTCAAAAAAGGATCATGATGTGGTAATGAAGGTGATCTATTCGCACAGAACAAGTTCGGGAATATTGGTAAGAGTAAAGATTGAGACACACCCAAACACACAACATTTGGGACATAACCCAAATAATGTGTCTATCTCTCTCTCCTGTGATGTCACTGGACCCCACAATGACACAGGAGAGATAGACACATTAATTAGGTTGTGTCCCAAAAGTTATGTATTTGGGTGTGTCCCAAGTATTACCCGTTTGGTAAACCTGTGATTCCATATTCTTCCAGATAACATATCTAAGCTTCAATAGTTTGTTTGCATTTGTTGATAACAATGGTTATAATTTACACAACTTATTGCATTAGAAAATATTTTTGTTTTTATGGATAAGATTATTTCATTATGTTTCTGTTCATTGCACAACTGGTTCATGCCTTTGGAAATGAATTATGCTATTATTGATTAAAATTATGTGCATAGATTTGACTTATGAAGTACTTAAATGGTTGACGCTAAACATTTTCAGGGAAAAAAAAATACCCAAGCACTCATATAATTAGCTTTCCCGTGCATAGCACGGGTCGACTAGTTAGATTAAAAACTGAAGCTTTTCAAAATATGATTCTAACTTAAGAAAAATTGGAGGTGGCCTCACAAAATTAATTTTCAACATTTTTGTCACCATACTTTCTTTTACATTTTTCCTCAGTACTTTTTTTATTAACCAAACAACGAAAACTATTTTCTTTCCTTTCCTCACTAATTCATGAACCAATAATAAACCTTAGTGAATTTTAATCTCCAAGATATGAAGAAAAAGCTGATAATGTAATTGACTAGGGCTTAGATTGGCCCCCATGTGGTACTTCTCATTTTTTAAAGCACAATTTCATGTTAATTTATTTGATACTAGTTTATGAGCTTTGCAAAAATTGAACTTAGGGCTTTTTTGGAGGGAGCTTTTAAAAGCTCTAGAATGGAGCTTTTAAACGCTCAAGGTTGCTTTTTGATTTCATGATATCTTTTTGAAGAGTAATGTGTCACTTGCATAAAATTATCAAAGAACTTAGTAATAAATTTCATAAACTCCTTTTAAAAAGCCATGTGGGGGCCAAACTAAGCCTAAATGTTCTCAAACATCATTTTGTATACACCATAAATGATTAAATGTGTTATCAAACGAATCCCACTTTGTATATATGGGGTGCTTTCACTTGTTTCAGCATTGTAGTGCGTACTATGTGACCTGGTCTGTATATAGGTTTATATTTTATACAGTATTTTTTTTCCTGGAAAAATAGGATTGGGGAGGGGCAACCATAAGTGGCCTACTTCTTTGGGAGTGAGCATGGGAGTCTCCTACCCGTGGAGTCAGGGTTCCTCAACGAGACGCCCCGGTGAAAGGCACACTAACCAAGAAGTCTGTTTGGCCAAAGAGAAGCATTGAATGATTTGATATGGTGGGTGTTCCATACCAATATGCCATGTTTGACTTGCCGGATAAAATTGTTGACAAAGTATGATAAAGCGGGATCGGATAAGATAACTAGTAGTTATGTCGAATCTATTACTATAATTAAAAGCAGAACTATTTCCTTTCCTTCCACAATATTCGTCCTTTTGGGGTTAATGCTCTCAATGGTGAATCGATTAAGCTATGCCATGTGGCAGCTCTCTCTATTTTTCTTTCTGCCTGCGTGACATCCCTCTCTATTTTATTATTATTATTATTTTTTATATTCTACAAATTAAAGAGGCAAAGTCTCTCCATCTTCTCCAATATACAATATAATATAATAATAACAATTAGTATAATAGAGCAAATGTATAAATGCTTGTATGGTGGCATTTAATATTACTAGAAATTAGGAATTTCAAAGGTCAAGAATTAACATAATATGTTAACTTCTTCTAATATATTTAATCTAGATTTTCAATTTTTTTTAAATACTCTAGATGTTAGTGAGGCATCGGAAATATGATGACTTACATGCATATACATAATGCACATGTATTTCTTCAGAATCTTTAATATTTGATGATTTTTTTTTGTTTCACCTATGTAAGATCTCCACTTCTCTTTCTTTTTCTTTTCTTTTTCTTTTTTCTTTTTTTATTTCTCCTTATATTTTGTTAAAAGTGCAGGGCATTCACAAGGTGAAAATTCAACTCAGTTAACGCCAAAATCCATCAATTCGTGAGTGGCCACTAAAGAAATTGGAGACGATAACTACACGTATATCAAATATCTTGTAGGTAATCTTGATATAATTTTGTTACTACTTATATTTTTTATAAGAAACTGTTGTCTCATGTAAAAACCATGCTTGCTAAGGTCAAGCTTAGGATTCAAGCTTCAAGAGTTATGTTGCTATACAAATTGTCAACTTTGATATCACTTTATCAACATTGTTTTGGGTATATGGTGCAATATAGAATTCTTAAATTATTGAGGTCAAATCATTCGAATATGACTTTATGAGAGAAATTGGCTACTTGCACGTAAGTCATGTAATGATGTATTCACAACCAGTCCGCTTAGCCGGGTTGGCCAGGGTCCATACCCCGCAAATGAGAGGTTGTGGGTTGGAGCCTCCTTAGTAGAAGGTGATCAAGGTAGACAATTTCTTTAAAGTGGGGTCTAGCCCCGCCTTGTGTGTGCGTGTTATTAACATCTAGGCTACTAACCCTGTCCATGTCACAGAGTCGGTTAGAGTTCTGAGACACTGCCAAAAAAAAAAAAAAAATTGATGTATTCACTATCAATTTAACAATTAATTTATACTATATATATATATATGGTAACGAAATCTATAGCATGCAACCCGTACAGTGCACAATACGGATTATCGACTAGTAAACTTTAGTTGCCGCATAAGAATTCTGAATATTTAAAAAAAAAAAAAAAAAATTCTGAATATTATTAAATGAATAAAATATTACTATAATAATTTTTGGTGTTGGCAGCTTGGACTAACTGTGGGTCCAACCCAGCCTAAAACTCGCTGGCCAATATATTTTAATGCAGAGTTGGGCTTGAAGGACACTTAGACCATAATACCCTCTTAAGTGGCCCAAGTTGAGTTTTTCTTCTTGTTTGAAGAAAAAAATTAGGAGTTAGACAATTCGGGTTCTCGTGTTATAATCGTGTTATTAATTGGGTTGTGTGTTTTGGTTTGATTTTTAATTTTGAATGCTATTTATTTATAAAACAAACTATTTTAAATTAATCGTGTCATGTCGTGTCGTAATCGGATTGTTTTAATAAAACGGATTATCGTGTCAAAAATTACCACCCCTCAAAAAAAAAAAAATAGTGTATATAAAGGTAAGAGTTATTATATGGATGTTAGATTAGTGTATTTTCTTGTCTTGTAAATATCAGATTCACAGGAATGGGCCTGGTATTGAACAAAATAGGCTAGAAGAAGAAAATGATTGCTAGATGATTTCACTTTATGATACTGTAATCATCAAAATCTTTCACATTTGGGTGCCAAGACATTGTTTCTGTCACCACAAGAACTGTTTTTCTAACAGCTGGGCCTTACCTAATAGTTGGTCTGCTAGCTAAACAACTATGAAGTGGCTTGCAATTACACAGGACAAATGGTACGTTGGGAAACAATTTTTCATGTAAGTTGTATAAGACAACTGCACCTACCCGATTTCTTTATACACCCCACTTATGCACAGAAAAGAAGTATATCTGACATCTTTTATTGTACAATGTGCGGTTGTTTTGGATGGAACGAATCAAAAATAATTATTTTGGAAAAAATTCTAAAGTTTTCAGAATGTAAAAAGTCTTTCTAAAGCCATTTTCGAAATTTTAGAATTTTCATTTCAAGTTCCAATTCCAAATTTGCGAAAATATCATAATTTTTGGAATTTCTTTCAAGCAAAATAACATATCATTGTTTCAAAAATTAATTAGTAGATTTTTTGTAAATTGATTTTTAGGACAAATGTTTTTAAAATTGAAGTCAAACCACTATTTTGATATAGAATGTATGTATGTATTTTTGTATATATCATTTTAAAAAGTCATAATATATATTTCGGAATATATCGGAATTTTTTTTCAAAATTTTATCGAAAAATATTCAGAATATTTTCGAATCGAAAATTTCAAAAATACCATAACTATTCTGATTCCAATTTGATTTTTTTTTCTTCAGAATTCCAAATTACTTTAATATTGCCAAAATCAGAAATTTTCAGATCGAAATCGGAATTTCCGTTCCAAATTGCACCCTGAGTACTATATATAGGTGTAAAAAGAAATTTGGTACGCATATTTATTTACCCGCTTGAATAGATGCAGCAAAAGTTCAATTGGGTATGATAGATAAATAAATTACAAGAGAATGGCCAAATTGAAAGCAACTTTATGTGGTAGAATATCAAAGTTATGCAAGAGTGGAATTTGTCAATCATTGACTTCCATAGTGAAAGGAAAAATTCTAAATGCACTCGCAATTTTCTCTCCACACACGTGTCTGCCACATTGAGTAGTTGTACATATGCAATCTTCGTTTGGGAGCGTCATGGGGGAGGAAGAAAGAAGATGTGCATGTGAGTGTTGAAAGTGAAATTATATTGCATTTAGAGCATCTCCAACTAATACTTCAAATTTTATGTCAATCAAAATTTGATGTATCTAGACATAAGAACTCCATTCGATATGCCAAATTTATTAACTTAATTGTATTTTGTCTATTAAATTCTTGATCTCCTTTATGATATATAGTCGTCATTTGATATGCAAGACCCATGAACATAGTCTTCATTTGGCATATCACTTTTGATATGCCAAATTTGACAAATACCTCTGTCAAAATGGGACGAGAAAAGTATGTCAAATTTATTCATTGAGACTGCCACCTAAGATTTAAAGTATTGGGTGGAGTTACTCTTAATTTCAGTTAAGAGTCAATATGGTTGTGGAAATATTAGTGAATGAAAAAAAAAAAAAAGGAGAGAAGGACAAGATTGAAAAATAGCTCTCTTGTATTTTTTTCTTGTGATATCTTCCGTGCTTAAATAACATTATAAACTGTAACTTTTCAAAATGTGATTCTAACTAAAGAAAAAGGAAGGTGGGCTCACAAAATTTTCCAACTTTTTTCTCACCACATTTTCTTTTCAGCTCTATTTTACTTACTGCTTTTCTTATTAACAAAATAACGAAACCATTTTCTTTTTCGTTGCTTTCTCTAAATCCACAAACAAAACGTAGTCTAGTGAATTCTAATGTCCAATAGGTATAAAGCCCAATTAAAGCTGATAATGTAATTATTCTCATTATCAAAAGCCCAATTATTCATACCTAATTACCAAAAAATATAGATGAAGAAGCCAAACTACTGTAATTCCATTTTGTGTATGTGGGCTGTTGTCGCTTGTTTCAGGCCTTGTTTTATGTGATTTGGGTTTGCTTATGGTGTATACGATCCTAGCTTACCATATTTAAACTTGAATAATTTATTAATTTATCATTCGTGCTTAAATAACACTAAAACCTATAACTTTTCAAAATGTGATTCTAACTAAAGAAAAAGGAAGGTGGACTCACAAAATTTTCCAACTTTTTTCTCACCATATTTTCTTTTCAGCTCTATTTTACTTACTACTTTTCTTATTAATAAAATAAAGAAAATGATTTTCTTTTTCGTTTCTCTCTCTAAATCCACAAACAAAACATAGTGTGAATTCTAATTTCCAAGAGGTATAAAGCTCAATTAAAGCTGATAATGTAATTGTTCTCATTAACAAATGCCCAATTACTCATACCTAATTACCAAAGAAAAAAAAGATGAAGAAGCCCAATTACTACAATTCCATTTTGTGTATGTCAGCTGTTGTCGCTTGTTTCAGGCCTTGTTTTATGTGACTTGGGTTTGCTTATGGTGTAGACGATCCTAGCTTATTATATTTAAACTTGAATAATCTACTAATTTGAGTTTGAAAAATTGGGCTAAGGTCCTTGAAGTTGGGTCTAAAGGGCGAAAGGCCAACCCAAAACCCTTTCAGTCTAAAATGACATCTATTTTTCTCTTTTTTGGCTAAAGTCCCTCATTAATATTTTCTTTTTGTAGACGAAATTTTCCTACCCCCATTGTACTCATCGCACTGAAATCAACCCCTTTTCTCTTAAAAGAAATTTAATTTTTTTTGCCTGACGTTAACTTTTGAAATTGTCTCTAAATTCTCCTATTTAGAGACATTTTCAGAAACATTTTTAGAGACTTTTTTTTATAGTATGTGTCTGAATTAATCGGTTTCAGTGACATTTCTCCTAAAACATCTATGAATTTTTTAGTTTCAGGGACATTTCTTCCAAAATGTCTTTGAATTTTTCGGATACAGAAACATTTTCATAGAAATGTATCTGAATTTTTGGTTTTATAGATATTTCTCTAAAAAAGGAAGATTCAAAGGCTTTTTTTTTTTTATTCTGAATGTCTCTGAATTTTCCATTTTTAGAGACATTTTAAAAGTTGAGGATAGCCCGACCCCCCCCCCCCCCCCCCCCCCCCCAAAAAAAAAATGGGCAGTGGTAGGTACAATGGGTTTTTTTGTTCAAAAAAATAGTGTGAACTTTAGAAGGGATTGAAAAACTTTGTGGACCTAGATAGTTAAATGTAAGTGGCTAGGGATCTTAGACCAGACGCCCTTTCATTGAATGAGCCAAGCCCGAGTCGAGGTCATGTATGTTTAAACTTGACTTTTTTATTAAATGAGCTTGACCTTATAGTTTGAGCTTGACTCGTATAAACTATAGTTGGTTCAATAACTTTTTATCCAGACTTGACCTTGACTCGTATAAATGAGTCGAGCACACGTATAAAATTTTATAATAGATATATATTGATGATGCCAAAATTTGGTTAAAGTAAATTAAAGCAATTTAAGGAGAGAGAGAGAGTGAGAGACTGATTTTTTATATGTGGTTCGGCCCTGTTAATGAAGGTACCTACGTCCACGTGTGTGTCTGAGCACGTTCACTATACTGTAAAAAGTCGGGGACCTGTGGTGAACCAACAATAGTTTGGAGCTACCGTAGGTTGACCGGGCGTGTTGGTGACCGCTATAGAGGTGCTGTAGAGACTAAAAAGTCGGCCCCTTCAATGGGGGGTGAGAGGTCTCTTTTATAGATGTAAGAGACCTACTCATATAGGGAAAAGGAAACACAATCCAATTGATATAGTTTGGCATTAATTGTAGGGGTTTCCTAATTGGATTAGGAAATAGTTTGCACTTTCCATTAGTCTTCTAGCTTGAGTAGGAAACTACCCGAAATGCTCGGGATCATGCCTGTGGGCCCGGGTAAGTTGGCCCTGCGACGAGCTATGCCTGCGCGGTCTTTCCGACCTGTTGACCGGGTCGTGGATGAACCGTTCGGGAGGCATCAAGTGGACTAAACCGCTCGGGATGATGCTTATCAGTAGTTGTAGAATAGAACTGCTCGGGCATGGGCTGAATTTGGGTGTATCAGTTGTCCCCCATTTTCAAGGTTGGCTGGATGCTATATTGGGGCAAGTTTGGAACTCTGCCTGATACCAGTCTGAGTGCTCGGGGAAGCTGCCTCGGGGCTTCTGAGCCTAGTGAGTCCTCAAGAACTGGTTGAGAGTTAAGACCCAGCCTAACTCGGAACCTTTAAGTGCTCAGGAACTGACCGAGAGTTGAGACCCGGCCTAATTCGGAGTCTTTTTGCTTGAGTTAGCTTCCAGGATGGTTATCTTCTGCCTGTGAACCTTCGTCAAGGTTATGGGTAGAAGAATTTTACCATGTTGGAAAAGTCGACTTAAAGCGTATTGCTCTAGGGTCCTTTTATGTTAACTCCCCAGGATGGCTGTCTTTCGCCCAGCCAGCCTTCGTCAAGACTGTTGGGAGAAGAGCTTGTCCATGTTGGTGGAGCCGACCAATAGCTTATTACTCTAGGGTCCTTTTATGTTAACTCCCCAGGATGGGTGCCTTTCGCTAAGCCAGCCTTCGTCAAGACTGTTAGGAGAAGAGCTTGACCATGTTGGTGGAGCCGACCTAGAGCATATTGCTCTAGGGTACTTTTATGTTAACTCCCCAGGATGGTTGTCTTCCGTCCAGCCAGTCTTCGTCAAGACTGTTGGGAAAAGAGCTTGACCATGTTAGTTGAGCCGACCTAGAGCGTGTCATTGTAGGGTCCTTTTTACTCCTCTATCGTGGGCCAACCTAAGAGATTTTAGTCACCTCTATCGTCGGTTTGGACCTAAGTGGAGCTATTGCCTCTTAGTACTGTAGGTGCTCGGGTTATCCAAGATTTTGACTTGGTTATCCGCGAGGCCTGTAAATACCCAGTATGATTGCTTGTTTAGTTCATTACGCCGTCTTGCCCCCCAAGCTTTCGCTAAGACGAGGGTCTTACAGAGGCTATGACTGTAGGTAACCGACCTAGAACATGGTGGTTGCAGGGTCTTTTGAAGCTTGCCATCATCAGCCACCTAGGGAGTTTGCCCCCATCGTCGGTTGGACCTAAGCGAAGCCGGTGCCCCGGGGGTACACCTGAGGTCTTTTGCCAACTGCGTAATAGTGGTCTTTGGTCGCCGCGAGGTTAGGCCCGAGATCTTTGTATGCCTCAGGGTTAGGCCCGAGGTCTTTGTATGCCTCAAGGTTAGGCCCGAGGTCTTTGTAAGAGCTCTTTGACAATCGGTGGAGCCTCATGTGGTGATCAAGCAAGTACCACTGTATTCGAGCTCATCTAGAATGATGGAGACAGGGGGTCGGATCAAGATCGTCGGGCTCCTGATTTCTCTGTGCTAGAGGCAAAGTCGGAACTGCTTGATCCTGACCGATGTGAACTGGAGGTCGGGTCGGGACTGCCGAACCCTGCCCACTGTGAGCTGGAGGTCCAGTCGGGGCTGTCGGACTCAGACCGCTGCGAACTAGACGTCGGGTCGAGACTACCGGACTCAAAACGATGTGAGTGGGAGGAAATACTGGAACTACTAGGCTTCTCCACATTGTTCTTCCCGGGCTGTTCCCGCTTCCGCTTACTTCCGGAAGGCTCGTAGCTTTCTTGCCCGGGGTCTTTGGTTTTTAGAAACTCTTCAGTGTCAATGTATTTTCCAACCCTCTCCGCAAGTTCAACCAAGGTTACCGGTCGATTTCTGTGAAATGACGCGGTGTACTTGGTGTGTTGAACTCTTGAGCAGAAGGCTATAATGACGACTGTCTCGTTCAGATTGCGGATTTAAAGCTTCTGTTGGTTGAACCGGTCGGTGAACTCCATGAGGGACTCATTATTCTGTTGTCTGACCGTCAGTCGGCGAACTGGTTGATGAACTACTTGCTGAGTTGCCAGAAACTATGTACTGATCGGGGTTTCAAGGAGTAGAACCATTGGGCAGCCGGGCCTTTCAAAGTGCTGGGGAAGGCCATGCAGTACAGCTCATTGGCTAAGGTGGCCAGGGCCATCCGAGCCGTGTAGGTCCGGAGATAGTCGATCGGGCTCTCCAAGCCATTGTATGAATCCAGGCGAGACTGCTTGAATTTATGTGGGATGGAGAATCTCGTGATCTGGCTGGAGAACGGTGACTCTGCCTCAATATTGGCTTGATTCTGATCACGATTTTGACAAGCTTTTTGGCCACTCCATCAATCTGCTTCTGCAAGTCCTTGATTTGGGCTTCCACTCCTTCCTGATCAGTATCCGAGGGGTTAGTCGGGTCGGTGGAAGAGGCTTCTTCTTCACGGCGGTGTGCTATTGTCACGCCCCGGCGTAGCTAAAATATGGAAAAATTTAAAATTTTCATCTTGGACCCTGAGGCACGTGACTAGTTGCAGTACCGAATTGTCCATGACCAAATAACAATATTTAAACGATATAATAAAAGGATAAAACCATCATTTACTTATTGGAATATATTACAATGAGAAGTCAAAGTACTTAGCTAGTTAATACATCATTATAAATACATCAGAGTCTTTATGGCTCTTGGCCTTACAAAACTATAACAAATTATATGCTAAGTCTTCTGGTTATAATCAAAAACATTCACAGGGGATAACTACTAGTCTTCTCTCTAACTAGCATAACCATAGTTATCTTCAGTGTAATCTTCTTCAACGTTTCCTTCTTGCGTAGCTTCATAACGTGGGTACTCCTCACCTGGATAAGCTGGACATGGGAATGTCCAGCGACATGAACGTCGTCAGCTTATGAAAGCTGAGTGAGTAAGCTAAATCAAATGGAACGTATATACTAAACACAATAAGAATACATTTACTACCTTTCAACATGTCTTTTAGGATCTTTACGTTCCCACCGTCGAATTATAACTATTAGTGTACCTGACTACGTATTCGATAGGAATACAAACAATTCAGTAGACCCGTCTAGACATTCTTAATGTCACTACCATTCATTTCTAACATCCGACGTCATTTATAAACCCAAAGTATCTCTTGCTAACCAAACCATCTTTCATCAACCAAAACATCTTTCATCAACCACTTCGTCACGAAGAACCGAAGTGTTAAGGAGTGCAAGAACATCCATTTCGTGATGAAGAACCGAAAGGAGTCTTCACTCAAAGAATCACTGCTTCGTCACGAAGAACCGAAAGCGTTACGGAGTACAAGAACATCCATTTCCTCACGAAGAACCGAAAGGAGTCTTTACTCAAAGAATCACCGCTTCGTCACGAAGAACCGAAAGCGTTACGGAGTACAAGAACATCCATTTCCTCACGAAGAACTGAAAGGAGTCTTTACTCAAAGAATCACCGCTTCGTCACGAAGAAGCGAAAGCGTTAAGGAGTACAAGAACATCCATTTCCTCACGAAGAATCGAAAGGAGTCTTTACTCAAAGAATCACCGCTTCGTCACGAAGAACCGAAAGCGTTAAGGAGTGCAAGAACATCCATTTCGTCACGAAGAACCGAAAGGATACTTACAATAGTCACATTTTAACCGTATCCCTTTTGTCACGAAGAACCGAAAGGATACTCAAGAGTCACCACTTCACAACTCAACAACACATCCCTTTTTTTACCACCCCCCCGTGGCCTGGTTTACCTATCCAACACTTATCCTTGACATACGCTGCTCCTGATCAACTACCACTAGTTCGTACGTATCGTGGACCGCATTTGCGTCACTCGTTCCGTAGTTTAGTTTGTTAAATACTTTCATTTATACTTTCGAAGTTATGTTATACATCCATCATTCTATTTTGTTATAATATACTTATGATGGAAACTTACCGAATCACTATCAATGCAAGAATTGTGCCGTACAACATACTAAAAGCTTGGGTATGAACTTTTAATGGTCATTGCACTAAATTCGCGACAATGGAAAAACATAGCATGTAGCTCATAGATCTATAACATGGATTTGATATCAATAACCATATAGATGAAACCCTTAACATACTCATATACGCGATAACACTATCATAGCACAAGATATCCATAACCACATAGGTACCGGAAAGCAAATATCATTAATAAACACATCATACAAGTAGTTATACAATCTGCCAGAAATTAATTTTACTATGTCGACTGAATTGATATGATTTATTTGGGCTTGATAAATTGATTTGTAGATCAAACTTAAAACTAGAACATTGTAGATAATTGGATTAGCTTTATGTACAAAAATAATCTAGCTTCAATTATATTTTTGAGCTGCTCAAAATATTTATTTTACTTAGACATTTCTATATTTTCGGACCGCTCTGTCCCAGATTTATAGTACTGCGTTGCATGTGCATTTCACCTATCAAGGAGTCATTTTTAGACCATGATATAGAAGGGTTATTTGTATATAAATGAGTTACCTTTCTCCACAAAAAAACCTAGCTTAATTCAGATTTCAGAGCTGCTTAAAACACTCATTTTACTAAACTACTGCTGGAGGTTTCTGTTTCTCAGATTTAAAGTACTTCGTTGCATGTACATTTCACCTATGAAGAAGTGATTTTCAGACTGAGATATAGAAGAGTTATTTGTAGATAAATGAGTTAAAGTTCTCTACAAAAAAACCTAGCCTCATTCCAATTTTTTAACTGCTCGAAATGTTTGTTTTACTAAACAACATTCTGCTGGAAGTTTCTGCTTCCCAGATTTGAAAATTTATCTTGCATGGCATGGATCTCTCAAACTATCAACATCAAGCACTTAATAAATATTACTACATACTATATAGGTTCTAAAGTGAGTTAGAATACTCACTTAAACTTGAAATTGAGCTTGGGCTTTGGATTTGAGCTTAGGAAGTTTGAACTCAACTTCAATGGTGGAGACTTCTTCCTAGTTCTTCTTCTCCATCTCCATGTATCTCTTATCTCCCATCTCTTTCTTTCTAAGTGCAGATTGTAAGTGTCTAAAAAATATAATGTATGTGTGTATGCATGTATATAAAGAGTCTTACATGTGTTATGTGTCACCTTGCATGTGTGCAAGCTAGGACACATGTCCTTGTAGTGGACAAATGTCATGGGAGAGGATGACAAGTGTAGGGGATGATGCATAGGGCTTTCCATGTGGCCGGCCATGTGGGGCCCACCTTGGGTTGTGTGCCACTTCCTCGATTTGCATTTATAAGTTCCTTGATATACGTGTCGGTCTTAATTTACGTGCAAACAGGTGTTGTTTCTAATGTCTGGGTCCGGTTATGGGACTAAGTTAATTCTAATTACGGTCGAGTCGGTGCAGTGATTATAGTCTAATTAGTAATTACATTACACTGATACAGTCACACAAATAAAATAATAATATAATAATAGACAAGATATAGAAATTCATAGAACTCGTATTATTGCACATAGAGAAATTACAGGTATTACACCTTCTACCACCTATTACAGGATTTCGTCCTCGAAATCAGAACTAGTTAGTACTAAACAGGAACATGAATTTCTCTCGCATCTCCGATTCCAGCTTCCAAGAAGCTTCTCCTTCATCATGATGCTTCCACTGAACCTTTACCAGCGGAATCTCTTTGTTTCTCAGCTTCTTGATACCATGATCCAGAATCTTTACAGGTCCTTCAATGAATGTAGCATTGTCGTTTACTTCGATATCTCTGAAGTTGATCTCGTGTGCCGGGTTATGAAGACATTTCCTTAGCATGCTTACATGGAATACGTTATGAACTCCCGACATTTTGGGTGGTAATGCCAACCTGTAGGCTACTTTTCCTACGCGATCCAGAATTTCAAACGGTCCAATGTAGCGTGGCGATAACTTTCCTTTCTTCTGTCCAAACCTTACCACGCCTCGAACCGGGGAAACTTTCAGGTAAACATGATCTCCCACTTCAAATTCTAGGTCTCGACGTCGAATATCCACGTAGCTCTTGTATCTACTTTGTGTTGCCTTCATTCTTTCCTTTACTGTATTGATTCCTTTATTGGTCTCCTGGACTAAGTCTGGTCCCAATAGTTTGCCATCCCCAATTTCAGCCCAACACAAAGGTGATCGGCATGATCTTCCGTATAGTGCTTCAAACAGTGCCATCCCTATACTCGAATGAAAACTGTTGTTATAAGCAAACTCAACCAACGGTAAGTGAGTTTCCCACGAACTCTCGAAATCATTACACAGGCTCGAAGCATGTCTTCCATTACTTGATTCGTCCTTTCTGTTTGTCCGTCAGTCTGTGGATGAAATGCAGAACTTAACTTCAGAGATGTTTCCATCACTTTCTGAAGACTCTCCCAAAATCCAGCGGTGAATCTCGAATCTCAGTCTGATACTATTGACACCGGTACCCCATGTAACTGCACAACATGTTGCAGATAAAGTCGACTCATCTTCTCGACAGGATAGGTCATGTTATATGCAATAAAATGGGCTGATTTGGTCAGTCGATCAACAACTACCCAAATGGCATCATGGTTCTGCTGGGATCTTGGCAATCCCATAACAAAATCCATGGTGATATGCTCCCATTTCCATTTTGGGACTGGTAGAGGTTGTAGTAATCCTGGAGGTCGTTGGTGTTCCGCCTTGACTTGCTGGCAAGTAGGGCATTTAGCTATGTATTCTGCGACTTATCTTTTCATGCCTTCCCACCAGAAGTTCCTTTTTAAGCCTTTGTACATCTTGGTTCCACCGGGATGTATTGTCATTCTCGACTTGTGTGCTTCATTCAAAATGTCTTTCCTCAAATTATCCGTGTTGGGTACACATAACCTGTCCTTACATCTGAATCCCCCGTCTGTTCCAATATTCCATTCAGTCGGATCCTTTGCTTTCGCCTTCTCAAACCATTTCCTCAATCCTTCGTCCTTCTTTTGAGCTTCGAGTATTCGGTTAATGAGGGTTGGCTGCACCATAAGACATCCAAAAGGTCGTCCAATACTTGGTCTTGTAGTCTGGAAGTCAAATTCCGTTAAAGCTTCTAAGGCTTTCCATTCCTTGATTAAAAGTGAGGCGATCAACCTTTGGGGTTTCCTGCTCAAAGCATCTGCGACTACATTTGCCTTACCGGGGCGGTACTGCAAATTAAAGTCATAGTCTTTAAGTAGCTCCATCCAGCGTCGTTGTCTCATGTTTAGTTCCTTTTGAGAGAATAGGTATTTCAAGCTTTTGTGGTCTGAGAACAGGTCAAACTTCTCTCCGTAGAGGTAGTGCCTCCAAATCTTAAGTGCAAAGACAATTGCAGCCAATTCCAGATCGTGTGTAGGGTAGTTTAATTCATGTGGCTTTAATTGCCTAGATCCATAAGCGATCACCTGACCATTCTGCATAAGTACACATTCTAGTCCTTGATATGAAGCGTCACTGTAGATAGTGTACTGTTCACCACTCTTGGGTATGGCTAGCACTGGCGCTAAGGTCAACCTCTCCTTTAATTCCTGAAAGGCGCGTTTGTGCTTGTCCTTCCACTCAAACTTTGAATCCTTCTTTGTTAGTCCGGTTAAAGGAGACGCGATCCTTGAGAAACCCTCCACGAATCTCTTGTAGTATCCAGCCAATCCAAGGAAACTTCGTACTTCCGATGCGTTGGTTGGTCTATTCCAACTAGAAACTGCGTCCGTCTTGGTTGAGTCCACTGAAATTCCATTCTGTGAGACTACATGTCCCAAGAATTTGACTTCTTTCAGCCAAAACTCACACTTACTGAACTTAGCATAAAGACGATTTTCTCTAAGTGTTTGAAGTGCAATCTTTACATACTTCTCGTGTACTTCATCATTCTTTGAATAAATAAGGATGTCGTCGATAAACACGATGATGAATTGATCCAAGAAGGGTCTGAACACCCGATTCATCAAATCCATGAATACCGCCGGGGCATTAGTTAATCCAAAAGGCATAACTAAGAACTCATAGTGCCCATATCTTGTCCTGAAAGATGTTTTCGGTATATCTTCCAACCTGACAAGTAACTGATGGTACCCAGATCGTAAGTCAATCTTTGAAAAGGTCGTCGCTCCTTGTAGTTGATCGAACAAATCGTCTATCCTGGGAAGCGGGTACTTGTTCTTAATAGTAACCTTATTCAACTCTCTGTAGTCGATACAGAGTCGAAGATTTCCATCCTTCTTTCTAACAAATAGAACTGGGGCTCCCCAAGGTGACGTGCTTGGTCTAATAAATCCAAGATCTTCTAACTCTTGTACTTGCTTCTTCAACTCCAGCATTTCCGTTGGGGCCATACGATAAGGAGCCTTGGATATCGGTGTCATTTCGGGTACTAACTCAATACAAAAGTCGATCTCGCGCTTTGGTGGTAATCCAGAAACGTCCTGAAAGACATCCTCATAGTCTCGGACTATCGGAATCTGAGCGATCGTCAAATCTGAGCCTGTAGTTTCGATAGCGGCTAAACGACTTGTAAGAAAGGCGTCACTAGTAGGGTTGCATTGAAAACTGAAGGGTGTACTTCCAGGTACTGAAAATGTGATCGACCTACCAGCACAATCTAACTTTGCATGATACTTAGTAAGCCAGTCAAATCCTAAGATTACGTCGAATTCCTTCATTGACAGAACAATTAAGTCTGCATGTAGGTTCCTATCCTCCAATGTCAAAGTGCAGTCCTTGCACACCTTTCCTAGCTTCACGGTCACTCCCAAAGGTGATACCGCGTTCAGGGCTACCTCAAGTGCTTGGGGTACTAAACCCAATCGTTGTACAATCTTAAAGGCAATAAACAAATTCGTAGTACCTGCATCAAAAAGTACTTTAACTCTACTAGCATATAATGAGAGTGTACCTTCCAAGTTCTGCTGTTCCTTTTCATCATAGCCAGCTGCCTCGGGTATGATAGCATTGAGTCGAGCCTTACCAGCTTGGCCTTGAGTAGTAGGCCCATGATAGTTTCCTTTTGGTGCCTTACATTCTCTGTTCATGTGTCCCCTCTTGCCACAGTTGTAACAGACAACATTAATTCGATAATTGTCCCTGGGGACTGTGCAGTCTCGAGCCATGTGTCCGGGGATCCTACATTTGAAGCATCCATCCCTGTTATTCTTAGTAGTAGTGGTCGATACTTATGGTGTAGGAGGTACTACGTTCTTGTCCCAGGAAAGTGTGGGTCCTGGTTTCTTGCCGCTGTTCCATGGGCGCTTGTTTCCTTGGAACTGAGTCAAAGGTCTTCCTCGTGGTCCGTTCCTTGATGGGGGTGGTCGGTGTACCATTTGCTTTAGGCCTTGGCAGCCATCTCTTTCCAAACCTGCTGCCAACTTGACTAAAGCTTCAAAAGTTTGATTCAGGTGTCCCAATGTTAGATGCCGGAGGTGCGGATTGAGTCCTCGGTGAAACTTCTTGATCTTCTTTTGAGGAGTGTCAATCATGTGAGGGGCAAAGCGGGACAGGCGTTCAAATTGTGTCGTGTACTCTCTTACACTCCTATTTCTTTGTGTCAAATCGATGAATTCTTTCTCTTTCTGGTCCTTTTCATCGTCGGGGAAATACTTTTCCAAAAACTTCTCCCGGAAGGTAGTCCATGTCATCCTCCTTAAAGCTTCTACTACAATAGTTGCTCTCTCGGCTTCCCACCAATTGGCTGCCGCATAAGTGAGTTGGAAAGTGGCGAGACGGCGCTTCTCTGTCTCGGAGCATTCGATTGATTCGAAGATACGATGCATATCCCTTAGCCATTGCTCTGCTCGCCAGGATTCACCGGTGCCGTCGAACCTATCAGGACGCAAAGCCCTGAACCCTTCCATTAATCTGTCGCGTGTCTGAGGTGGTGGTCTTTGGCGATTGTCGTTGTTATTGCCGTTTCCATTCCCGTGGTTGTTGCCTATATGGTCCAGATGCTGCAGAAATGCGCCAAAGATTCCAGTAGGATCGATTCCTTCAGGAATAGGATCTGGTGGTCCTCCATTACGATTTCTTCTTGGTCTTCCCGCCATTGTGCTTGTGTGCTTATGTACCTACATGAATATCTATTGGTTATTCTCCAATCCTAAACAGGGATACGAGATATAAACGGCTGAAAGTATAGATGGCAATTCTAATATAAGTACATAATATATCAAGTATTCATATTATCAGATAAAAGAAACTAGTCTTCATTAATAACTCTAAATATTTACATAAGAAAGCGCACATGCTAAAAATACATAGTACGGCCAACAGTACCAAAAACATATACATAGAAAAGGCGTACACGTCTACTTATACGTGTCACAAGCCTGAAATACAGCTATATACACAAAAGATGGGCTACTAGCCCTATTACAAGTAAAGCTCTAGATATTGGGGATCCTATCCCAAAAGTCCTCCACATCCATCCGGGATGTAATAAGGTACCATGCTAATCACAAAACTATCTTAAGGTTCATATCTTAAGTGTGTAGGACAATCGGTGTGCATGTCTTAACCTAAGGCTCTGATACCAAAAATCCCTGTCACGCCCCGGCGTAGCCAAAATATGGAAAAATTTAAAATTTTCATCTTGGACCTTGAGGCACGTGACTGGTTGCAGTACCGAATTGTCCATGACCAAATAATAATATTTAAACGATATAATAAAAGGATAAAACCATCATTTACTTACTGGAATATATTACAATGAGAAGTCAAAGTACTTAGCTAGTTAATACATCATTATAAATACATCAGAGTCTTTATGGCTCTTGGCCTTACAAAACTATAACAAAATATATGCTAAGTCTTCTGGTTATAATAAAAAACATTCACAGGGGATAACTACTAGTCTTCTCTCTAACTAGCATAACCATAGTCATCTTCAGTGTAATCTTCTTCAACGTTTCCTTCTTGCGTAGCTTCATAACCTAGGTACTCCTCACCTGGATAAGCTGGACATGGGAATGTCCAGCGACATGAACGTCGTCAGCTTATGAAAGTTGAGTGAGTAAGCTAAATAAAATAGAACGTATATATTAAAACACAATAAGAATACATTTACTACCTTTCAACATGTCTTTTAGGATCTTTACATTCCCACCGTCGAATTATAACTATTAGCATACCTGACTACGTATTCGATAGGAATACAAACAATTCAGTAGACCCGTCTAGACATTCTTAATGTCACTACCATTCATTTCTAACATCCATCGTCATTTATAAACCCAAAGTATCTCTTGCTAACCAAACCATCTTTCATCAACCAAAACATCTTTCATTAACCACTTCGTCACGAAGAACCAAAGTGTTAAGGAGTGCAAGAACATCTATTTCGTCACGAAGAACTGAAATGAGTCTTCACTGAAAGAATCACCACTTCGTCACGAAGAACCGAAAGCGTTACGGAGTACAAGAACATCCATTTCCTCATGAAAAACCGAAAGGAGTCTTTACTCAAAGAATCACCGCTTCGTCATGAAGAACTGAAAGCGTTACGGAGTACAAGAACATCCATTTCTTCACGAAGAACCGAAAGGAGTCTTTACTCAAAGAATCACCGCTTCGTCACGAAGAACCGAAAGCGTTAAGGAGTACAAGAACATCCATTTCCTCACGAAGAACCGAAAGGAGTCTTTACTCAAAGAATCTTCGCTTCGTCACGAAGAACCGAAAGCGTTAAGGAGTGCAAGAACATCCATTTCATCACGAAGAACCGAAAGGATACTTACAATAGTCACATTTTAACCGTATCCCTTTCGTCACGAAGAACCGAAAGGATACTCAAGAGTCACCACTTCATAACTCAACAACACATCCCTTTTTTTTTTACCCTCCCCCCCGTGACCTGGTTTACCTATCCAACACTTATCCTTGACATACGCTGCTCCTGATCAACTACCACTAGTCCGTACGTATCCTGGACCGCATTTACGTTACTCGTTCCGTAGTTTAGTTTGTTAATTACTTTCATTTATACTTTCGAAGTTATGTTATACATCCGTCATTCTATTTTGTTATAATATACTTACGATGGAAACTTACCGAATCACTATCAATGCAAGAATTGTGCCGTACAACATACTAAAGCTTGGGTATGAACTTTTAATGGTCATTGCACTAAATTCGCGACAACGGAAAAACATAACATGTAGCTCATAGATCTATAACATGAATTTGATATCAATAACCATATAGATGAAACCCTTAACATACTCATATACGCGATAGCACTACCATAGCACAAGATATCCATAACCACATAGGTACCGGAAAGCAAGCATCATTAATAAACACATCATACAAGTAGTTATACAATCTGCCAGGAATTAATTTTACTATGTCGACTGAATTGATATGATTTATTTGGGCATGATAAATTAATTTGTAGATCAAACTCAAAACTAGAACATTGTAGATAATTGGATTAACTTCATGTACAAAAAAAATCTAGCTTCAATTACATTTTTGAGCTGCTCAAAATATTTATTTTACTTAGACATTTCTATATTTTCGGACTGCTCTGTCCCAGATTTATAGTACTGCGTTGCATGTGTATTTCACCTATCAAGGAGTCATTTTTAGACCAAGATATAGAAGAGTTATTTGTAGATAAATGAGTTAGATTTCTCCACAAAAAAACCTAGCTTAATTCAGATTTCGGAGCTGCTTAAAACACTCATTTTACTAAACTACATTCTGCTGGAGGTTTCTGTTTCTCAGATTTAAAGTACTTCGTTTCATGTACATTTCACCTATGAAGAAGTGATTTTCAGACTGAGATATAAAAGAGTTATTTGTAGATAAATGAGTTACCTTTCTCTACAAAAAAACCTAGCCTCATTCCCATTTTTTAACTGCTCAAAATGTTTGTTTTACTAAACAACATTCTGCTGGAAGTTTCTGCTTCCCATATTTGAAAATTTATCTTGCATGGCATGGATCTCTCAAACTATCAACATCAAGCACTTAATAAACATTACTACATACTATATAGGTTCTAAAGTGAGTTAGAATACTCACTTAAACTTGAAATTGAGCTTGGGCTTTGGATTTGAGCTTAGGAAGTTTGAACTCAACTTCAATGGTGGAGACTTCTTTCTAGTTCTTCTCCATCTCCATGTATCTCTTATCTCCCTTCTCTTTCTTTCTAAGTGCAGATTGTAAGTGTCTAAAAAATATAATGTATGTGTGCATGCATGTATATAAAGAGTCTTACATGTGTTATGTGTCACCTTGCATGTGTGCAAGCTAGGACACATGTCCTTGTAGTGGACAAATGTCATGGGAGAGGATGACAAGTGTAGGGGATGATGCATGGGGCTTGCCATGTGGTCGTCCATGTGGGGCCCACCTTGGGTTGTGTGCCACTTTCTCAGTTTGCGTGCATAAGTTTCTTGATATACGTGTCGGTCTTAATTTAAGTGCAAACGGGTGTTGTTTCTAATGTCCGGGTCCGGTTATGGGACTAAGTTAATTCTAATTACGGTCGAGTCGGTGCAGTGATTATAGTCTAATTAATAATTACATTACACTGATACAGTCACACAAATAAAATAATAATATAATAATAGACAAGATATAGAAATTCATAGAACTCGTATTATTGCACGTAGAGAAATTACAGGTATTACAACTATCCTCTGGGATCGGGCTCGGCTATGACTCCGGTGGATCGTGTGCCCAAGGACACCTCGGCTCTTGACCGAGTGACCTTGGACTAATTCCCGGGCCATATGCTCCTGCCTTTCCTCTCGGGCAGCTCGCCTACTGTTGATATCTCTAGCATCCTCAACGCGGGACGGGTTGGCTCGGGCATGTTCTCTAGTTAAGATCGGTTCCCGACCGTATGCAGTATTCCCGGGTCGTTTCCCGGCCACTGGAGGACTGCTTTGCTGGGCCAGCAGGGCTTCGCTCTGTTGCTGGATTTGACGCTGGCCCTCTAAGAGTTGTGCGAGGGTCGCGGTGATCTGCTCAGATGTCATAACTGCCGTAGCCGACACCGGGGTCGACGGAACATCCCGGTTGGCCTGCTGTGCAGTCTTCTCACCCTTCTTCAGAGGTATGACTATCAGCCAAGAGATTTGTTGATGACGAACTTGTCGTTCCCACAGACAACGCCAAGCTGATGATGCCAAAATTTGGTTAAAGTAAATTAAAGTAATTTAAGGAGAGAGAGAGAGAGAGAGAGGGAGAGAGAGAGAGAGAGAGAGAGAGAGACTGGTTTTTTATATGTGGTTCGGCCCTGTTAATGAAGGTACCTACGTCCACGTGTGTGTTTGAGCACGTTCACTATATTGTCAAAAGTCGGGGACCTGTGGTGAACCAACAATAGTTTGGAGCTACCATAGGTCGACCGGGTGTGTTGGTGACCGCTATAGAGGTGCTATAGAGACTGAAAAGTCGACCCCTTCAATCGGGGGTGAGAGGTCTCTTTTATAGATGCAAGAGACCTACTCGTACAAGGAAAAGGAAACATAATCCAATTGATATAGTTTGGCATTAATTGTAGGAGTTTCCTAATTGGATTAGGAAATAGTTTGCACTTTTCATTAGTCTTCTAGCTTGAGTAGGAAACTGCCCAGAATGCTTGGGATCATGCCTGTGGACCTGGGTGAGCTGGCCCTACGACGAGCTGTGCCTGCGCGGTCTTCCCGACCTGTTGATCGGGTCGTGGATGAACCGTTCGGGAGGCATCAGGTGGTCCAAATCGCTCGGGATGATGCTTGTCAGTAGTTGCAGAATAGAACCGCTCGGGCATGGGCTGATTTAGGTGTATCTTATATGTACAAGCATACTTATACATGACAAGTATGTTCACTAGCTTTTTCACAAAGTCTACTTACCAATTTTATTCAAACATGCTCACGAGCTCCATTGAGTCGAGCTCAGGTACGCTTGAGTTTGACTTGTTTATTAAATGAGCCTAAAATTCATATTTGAGCTTGACTTGTTTGTTAAACGAGACAAATCAAACCCTTATGAAAGCTATATGCAAGGACTAGTTGAGCAGTTGTGCGTATACTGTAGGTAGGACGGTCAATTGGGCCAAGCAATACCAAAACCGCTTGTTCGGCCGATAATATTCGGGCCGAGTCTCAAATGGGAACGGGTTAAGCCGAGCTTGGGCTTGATTTGAAGCCTGAATTTGTTTTCGGCCGAGTTCGGGATACAACACAACTAGCTTGAGATAGACACAACCGTTAATGATTTTTTTAGATTTTTTCAAGTACATGAGTATTAGGGGTTTTCCATCTCAATTTATTTCAGTCACCATCTTGGTCTTAGTGCCTCATTCTCATTCTCTTTCAGTGAAATTGTTTTTTTCTTTTTATTTGCTTTGTACATGCTGGGCTGGGCATTGAATAACAACAAGATTCTAGGAAACAGTAACCTGTTTTATGTCTAGATTAACTGTTGTGTGGAATCAATAATATGATATGTTCATTCATATATAGGTAACTATTTCCAGTCACATTTTCTTTGTCAATTACTATGATGAATATTCTTGTTATATTTATATACTGTGAAAGTGGAACAAGAAGAGACACTCTCGTTCGGGCCAGCCCGAGCTCGGCCCGAAACCCGTGATAATTTCTAGGCTAAGTTTGGGAAGGAGGAGCGTGTTTTGAAATAGACTGAGTTCGAGCTTGGAATGCCTATATTTTCCTCAGGCCGAACTTGGGCAACTCTAAGCCCGGCTCACAAAGCCCGATTAACAGGCCTAACTGTAGGTCTGCCTATATCTTAAAACTTAAAAGAGACATTGAGTGTTTTGATATGGTTAATCTCCCCAAGTGAGTACAGATGCCAGGCTGCTAGCTTGCACTAACTATGGGTCCAACCTAGCCTGAAACTCTTTCAATGCAGAGTTGGGCTTTAAGACATATATTAGGTCCACTTAAGTGACCCAAAACCGAGTTAAAACATTTCGTTTACAGAGATACATATTTTGCAGGAAGGAACAAGTGGAACTACTAGAATTTTGATGGTCTTGAACTCTTGATCCAAATGCACCCAATTCTTTTAACAATTAAGAATGATAGAATGGCAATTGAACATCTGGAGTCAGCAGAAATTGAAAAAAATAAAAAATACTAGGGGAATTAGTAAAAATGACATTATGATAATGCATTTTAATTTTTAGGGTTAATTACACTTAGCCCATTGTTATTTGGCTCGATGACACTTTACCCCCCACCCAACGTGGTTTAAAAGTGACTACTTTACCCCCCGTGCTTTCTGGTAAAGTGTCACCGCTATAAATCTAACAGAAAGTGTTAAGTCCCTAAAATTAGTGACAACTTAGCTCGTGTGGTTTGGTCCGAGACACTTTACCCCCTATGGTTTGGCCCGATGACACTTAACCCCTGTGCTTCTAGGGTAAAATATCAACTTAACACTCTCCGACTGATTCTGAAATGGTGACACTTTACCCAAAAGTATATAGGGGGTTAAGTGGTCACTTTTAAACCGTAGAGGGAGTAAATTGTCATCGAGCACAAGGGGGGTAAAGTGTAATTAATACTATATTTTAGTCTTAAGGACAAACTTTTTTTTTTTACTTTAATAAAAGGTCCTCATTAATTTTTGGTACAAAAATATCCTTACTGTTCACAGCCATTATTCACTCCAACAGTCGATGTTCACACGCATTGTTCACTTAAAATATTAAGTGAAATTTCACTTAAGACATTTGAAGTCAAATTTTACCTATCTTAATGGAAGTTAAGTGAAATGTACAGCTTTCCACTTAAGTTTGTAATTTCCCTAAGGATTGCAATTTGCTTAACAAAACAAGTGAAATGGTACATGGTCAAGTCCAGATCCGAATTTTGTCAATTCGTACTTGTCAGATAACAAAACAATCAATATCCAAACAAGTCATGATCTTAACAATGATAAGGTAAGTATTCATACCCATCAATAGCTTTATTTCAATACATAAACATACATAACATAACATAATAAATGTAACACTCGTACCCGAAAAAAAATATTAAGTTAATATTTTAATATGCATTAATTGCCCTAATATATATATATATATATATATAAAAGTCAAAGACTTTGGTTTGGTCAAGTGTCAATTTATGAGAATTTTGTTTATTTAATTTTTTTTTTTTTTACATATTGTGTTAATGTTCATAATTAAGGATTGACCAAAATTTAAAAACTAATTTAATGTAGATTAAATTGACCTATCAAAAAAAAAAATATTGACCAATTTAATGTAGATATGTTAAGTTCATAGAATATTGAAAATCTATGAGGAGAATCCCCTCATCCATAACTTCTCTCTCTTTTTCATTAATTACTTTTAATAATATATTTTATTACATAAACTATTAATCCGGGAATTCCCCCCCCCCCCCCCCCCCAATATTAAATTAAAATTTGAAATTTTGGTTTTCTGAGATACTTACCTAAAGAGATAAGACTTTGAAATATGTATCTAATATATATTTGAAATAAATATATGTTAGATAAGATTATATCACATATGAAAAGGTCAAATTTTTTAAACAAATATATATTTGATTTGTGTTTAACAGATAAGTAGTACTATACAATTTTGTGAACCACATACCTAGATATACTCACGTCCCTCTCTATGGAAATCTCGCATGCGGAAACTTCTTTATGAAAACACAATGCAGAGAATTACCACTATAGAGATTGGTCAGTAGAAGATATATTTGAAAATTGGTTATGATAGATATATATATATATTTGTAATAGTCCATTTGCAACGGTGAGTTATCTATTTAAGTTCCATTGTTATTACACTGTATCAATGAGAGATTTTATCATGCAATACATGTGAATCTAATTCAAGTCATTTAAAATATCTTTGTCTCTAAATTTGCTAATTCTAATTTGAAGTTTCTTAAGAGTATAACCTATCAATCATTATTTTTTTAAGAATCTTTTATTATTATTATTATTATTATTATTATTATTATTATTATTATTATTATTATTTTGGGTGGGTGGGTGGGTGGGTGGGGGTATGTTAGGGGTGGTGTCATGTGTGTGTGTGTTTCAATTTTAATCAAGGGGCATATTTATGGAAGTTTAAAATATGATCAATCATCATTTGGTTTCCAAATGCGTTGCCAATAGTAGCACCCATAGTGTTCGTGTTACACCGACCATTGCCACAGTATATGGTACCATTGTTAAAGCTTTGGACGAGCTATATTTGAGATTCAGTTATTATGGTTTTTGTGTGTTCTTACAGTAGTGTTTTTATCTATTTGATTAATTAAATTTGGGAGAAAAATATTGTATGTTAGAATGATTTAAACTCTTTGCATGTATATGGCTCAAGGATCTACTCATTCTATTGAAGGACTAATAAATCTCAATCCCCCCAATGTATTTTCTGTAGCTACTTCTTTTTTTTTTTTTTTTCAACCAGTTCTAATTGACATGGAGTTTGAAGTATTCAGTATGTGTATTTTCTTTTTATCAATTTTTTTTTTCTTTTTTGACATTGTATAATTAGTATTTAACCAAAAAAATCAAATCCAAGTTAATTTTCCTTAATCATATTTATTTACTAACAAAATTTTGTATTTTTTATGCTAATTTATTAATTTTACTTTACTCTTCCGTGCATCGCACGAGTCCAAAGGCTAGTTAGGGTATAAAATAGATTAAGGGGAGGTTTAGGATTCACCCCAGGAAAAGTGTTCAGTGAAGAACACAGTTGAAAAGTCCCCAGTGAGTTGGGACATGTATTGAGGTGGGACCCAGTGAAAGACCCGAATAAATAAATTTGCATTTAAATGAGTAGATGCATTTATATAGTTAACTGAAGATATGTTTAAATAGCTTTCATATCATATTGCTTAATATGTGAACTTTTAATATTAGTTTGGATATCCAGACAAGGGCAGTTTTGCAAAAGGTTCATAATTAGTAGGTACGATAGTATCTTCACAAAATATTTGGGACCACGTGTGAGACCCATACGGGACTTCGACAAACACTCACTTAAATAATTGGATAGTTAATGGAATGTTTTGGGGGATTTCATAATAAGAGTTAGAAACACTCGGGGTGTATATGAAAATGGAAGAAAATGATGACACCTCACTTGCATGTGATGCATGGGTGTCAAGAGAGTGAGCAACCTCTCAAAATAATACAGAAAATAGGAAAGAGAGAGAGAGCCGGTGAGGGAAAAGAGAAAGAATACGTTCCCAACATCGTTAATTTGCCGTTCGTCGTCCAATTTGCGAACTGAAGCCGTATTCGGACTCGTGGAGGTGAGACGATCATTTCTATACCATTCTTTTACGTTTTAATCATCGTAATTTTGTGACCCTTTCTAATCGGTAACACGCAGTTTGCCGAAAATATGTAGGAATTACTTCAAAGTGAATTTTGAGTTGGGTTTTAGTGAAATTCAGCATCTATGGGCTTAATTTTGGGTAGAATCTGAAAGATGTGAGTTTTCTAACTAAAGCTTTGATCTGGTACATGTTATGTGCTTCAATTGCTAGCTAGGAAAATTATAATTCTGGACTTAGTAGTTGATTGCATGTTAAAGTTAGAATTACACATTAATTTGGTGAAGAAATTATCATGATTATGTGGCTATGTGCTTATATGTTACATGGTCAATGAATAATTGGGAATAATGGTTCATTACGGTGAAATAAGGGAGGAGAAGAGGAAGAAATCCGTTATAAGAACGGATGTCCAAGGAATACAAGGGACCGCGGGGCCATGGGAAAGGTCACCGAGTCTGAGTGAACCATTAACCCAACTATTCATATAAGAACGTATGCTTATGTGCCTAAATTGTAGCATTATACATGTTCATGTCGTATTAAGCATGTTAGTTAATTCGTTAAGCGTAATGCTTAAGAAAAATGTTTTTCATTTTTTGTTGTGGTATATGACAACCATCACAGGTTTGGAACAAACCGCAGATAGGAGGTGACTTGGGCTTGGAAATTGGATGAAATTGTCAGACGTGTTTTCTGTGTTATAAACTTTTAATATGTTGTGATCTTCTAGTTTGGGGATTAGGACTTATGTTTTGTAAATTAATGGGAATTTTGTGGTTTATAAGATTGAGAGGTTACATGTAATTCCTATGTGGTATCTATGGTTTATGTATGTTGGTTGATGTTGAACCTTTCTGGTAAGTCCGGAATGGTGTTACAACTATTTTGGATAAGTCTTGATTGTAGCCAAGTTGTTTACAAGTTTTCAACTCCTTCTTGGTAAGTTTTTGTATGTAATGCTAGTTTTAGGCAAGAAATTGGATTTGGTTACTTGTTTTGATTTAATTGGGGTAAATGAATTGAAATCTTTCAATGGTTGCGTGGTTCGATGAGTTTTCGATGCTTCCGAGCACTTTTTGGTAGTTTTAAAATGGTTGGGAGGTAGCCCCAAATAACTTGTGAGTTTGGAGACTTTTAAGTATGTTAAATGTGGGAAAATATGATCCAGAGGGTAGTTGGACCAGTTGAAAGGACAGTTCAACCAGTCGAACACCCCTTTGCCCAAAACAGTGATTTCGAAAACTTTTCGCCTACTTTTACGGAAACGGACATAACTCCTTCTAGAAAATTTAGATTTATGTGCCGTTTTTTGCATTAGAACTGAGACTCAAAGATCTATCTTGTGATATAAAATTTAACCATATTTTATAAATGACCATTTTTCCATTGGTCTGTTTGTCTCAAAAAAGTTCTTTTATGATGTCTAATCTATGTTTTCCTTGCTAATTAGTGTAGTTTGGGTATTTGTGGCCTTGTTACACGTGTCCTAATCTTCCCGAGGTGGGTTGGAGTGGGACACTTCAAAATGAAATGCATACATGCATACTAGAATGGACCGAGATAAATCTTCTATTTACAAGAACTATAAAGATGGAGGAGGGTAATCCTGAATAGTCTAGAGAATTGTATTAACATACTAGTGGTACGACTTTAGTGAGTTCGACACGGTCTCATGGCTAGTTTCACGAGCTTGGCATAAAGCGTCCTTTGCATATTCAGTCAAGGCCTATTTTGGTGGTCAGATCCGAAGCCTCCAACTAATAGAAGATTAATTCTTCTTTCAGTCCGACAATCTCTTTTAACATCTTCTTTTCACCCTTAACATATACTTTGGTCAACTTCTTCAGCCTGATTGACAATTTCGTGACAAAATCCTGATAGTCTATGGATAAAGGAGCAGGATAACCCATTAGGGAGGTTGATGCCATCGCTGATTCCCCAGCCAAATAGGAGCACATCCAGGTATTATAATTTGCCACAACACTATTTTGCATAGAAGCTCTTTCTTTTTCTGGGACCTTATATGACTAGCAAACTTCCCAAGCCGTCAGGGCAACTTTAAAGAGAGAAAGGCTAGGGTCTATACTTTGTAACTAAAGGAAAAAGGGCTCAAATCTCCAATACTAAGAATTACTTGTTTCCATCCGAAATTTTGCAACACGCATTTGGGAGCATAAGGTATAACTCTATTAAAACCTATCTAAGGCAGAAATAGGAACTTACCACAACATAGCACTGCATTACTCAGGTTGGCCTAACTGAGGTACCAACGGATGCTTTTCCATGTGCAGCCATTCAGGTGATTAGTCCAGCCATCTTCATCGAGGACAACATCCAGCTTCTCATAAAGGTCTTTGAATTGAGCCATCAAGTCATAATCGAACCAATAATGAAAATTTTCCTTGTTGGTCCAGCGAACATGCTCTATCGCCCAAATCTGCAAGAGAATGGCTACTCTAGAAAAAAAAACTAGATATGCCAAACGATCATTGGTTCAAGGAATGATAGGTTTTGGCCAGGATCATTGGGACAATGGTATTGCGCTCCTTAATGTTCACTATAACATCAATTAGACGTATGTCCAAATATCCATCAGCTCATGAAAAGAGAAGGGTACCCACCATGCATAACGTTAGAACCTAAGGATGAGGAGTTCGGTTGAGTAGGCCTCCTAGATAATGTTCTATTGACGAGGCCATGAAGATCGCAAAGACTTTTCCCTAAAGTTGCGTCTAATTGATGTTATAGTGGACATTAATGTGCGCAAAGCTAGTCCCTATGTTCCTGGTCGAAACTTATTGCTACCTAAACCAATGCTCATTTGGCATACCTAGTTTCTTTTCTAGAGCTACCATTTTCCTATAAATTTGGGTGATAGAGCAGTGTGCTGGATCGGAAAGAAGAAATTTTATTGTTGGTTTGATTATGACTTGGTGATCCTATTCAAAGACCTTTATGAGAAGCCAGATGTTGTCCCGCCCGATGGATTACTCGACTCTGCCCTTTTCTCGAGGTTTTTAGGCAGATTGACCATGGTGGTATTCCTGGATCTACTTTAGTAATGATAGGACTTCATGGAAATGACTTTCCCCATTGGTATTTATCGGGATCTATCCTGAAAAAACAGAGGTTGGAATAAAGGGAGAAAAAAAGAAGAAGAAAAAAAGTTGTTTACCCGAATACTTTGAGAAATTTCTCAAAGTATCCAACTATATACCAGGATACTTTTGAGAATTTCCTCAAATCATTGGTTGTGGTAATTAGTTTTTGAAAAATTTCCCAAATAGCCCTATTGAATAGATTACACTCCAAGTACAAGGTGATACACCCAAAAATGGCTCTATCCTATGACCGAGTAGTTCAAATCAACAGTCAGTCTATGTCCCGGTCAAATCATGCACAAATCCTTGGACAAGCATCAGCCTGAGCAGTCTAGTCTTCCCGAAACTCATCATCCCGAGCGGTTCATCCACGATTTGGCCAACAGGTTGGGAAGACCGCACAAGCACATCCCATCGCGAGAACAGCTCATCCGGGCCCACAGGCATGATCCCGAGCATTACGGGCAGTTTCCTACTCAAGCTAGAAGACTAATGGAAAGTGCAAACTATTTCCTAATCTAATTAGGAAACCCCCACAATTAATGCCAATCTATATCAATTGGATTATATTTCCTTATCCATGTAGGAGTAGGTCTCTTGCATTTATAAAAAGAGACCTCTCACCCCCCATTGAAGGGGCCGATTTTTCAGTCTACACAGCACCTCTATAGCATTCATCTACATGCCCGACCGGCCTACGATAGCTCCAGACTTGTTGGTCCATCATAGACCCCCGGCTCTTTTACAGTATAGTGAACGTGCTCAGACACACCCGTGGACGTAGGTACCTTCATTAACAGGGCCGAACCACATACAAAAAACCAATCTCTCACTCTCCCTCTCCCCTTAATCTGCTCTACTTTACTCTTACCAAATTTTGGCATCATCAGCTTGGCACCGTCTGTGGGAAATGACAAGTCTTCTCATCACCAAATTTCTTGACTGATCATCATGCCACCGAAGAAGGGTAAGAAGGCTGATCAGCAGTCCGACCGGGATGTTCCTTCGGCCTCGGCACCGGCTGCGGCAGTCATGATATCTGAGCAGATCACCGCGACCCTCACACAACTCCTGGAGGGACAGCGTCAAATCCAGCAACAGATCGAAGCCCTGCTAGCCCAGCAAAGCAGTCCTCCAGGGGCCGGGAAATGACCCGAGAACGTTGCATACGGTCGGGAACCGATCTTGACCAGACAACATGCCCGAGCCAACCCGTCCCGTGTTGAGGATGCCGGAGACATCAACAGTGGGCGTGCTGTCCGAAAGGAAAGGCAGGAGCATATGGCCCGAGAATCAGTCCAGGGTCACTCGGTCAAGAGCCGAGTTGTCCCTAGGCGAAGGGTTACCCGGAGTCATAGCCGAGCCCGACCGATCCCAGAGGACAGCACACCGCTATGAAGAGGAAGCCTCTTCCACCAACCCGACCAGCCCCTCAGATACCGGTCGGGAAGGAGTGGAAGCCCGAATCAAGGACTTGCAGAAGCAGATCGACGGAGTGGCCAAAAAGCTTGGTCAAAACTGTGTTCCGAATCAAGGCAATACCGAGACAGAGTCACCGTTTTCCAGCCAGATCTCGAGGTTTGCCATCCCGCGCAAATTTAAGCAGCCTCGCCTAGATCCTTATAACGGCTCGGGAAGCTCGGTCGACCATGTCCGGACCTACAAGGCTCAGATGGCCCTAACCACCAACTTCGATGAACTAAAATGCCTAGCCTTTTCCAGCACTTTGAAAGGCCCGGCCGTGCAGTGGTTCTACTCCTTGGAGCCCCGATCGGTCCGCAGTTTCAAGCAACTCAGCAAGTAGTTCATCAACCAGTTCATCGGTATGCACGAACGGCCAAAGCCTGACATACATCTACTGACAGTCATACAAAGGGATAATGAGACCTTCAAGGAGTTCACCGGCCGGTTTAATCAAGAGAAGCTCAGCATCTATGATCTTGATGAAACCGTCGCTATCATAGCCTTCTGCTCGGGAGTTCAACACACCAAGTGCACCGCGTCGTTACACAGAAATCGACCGGAAACTTTGGTTGAGCTCTCTGAGAGGGTTGGAAAATACATTGACACTGAAGAGTTTCTGAAGACGAAAGACCCCGGGCAAGAAAGCGACAAGTCTTCCGGAAGCAAGCGAAAGCGAGATCAGCCCGGGAGTTCTGATAGTTCTTCCAGTTCACAGCAGTTCGAGTCAGGCAGCTCCGACCGGATCTCCAGCTCACAGCAGGCAAGGTTCGGCAGTCCCGACCCAACCTCCAGTTCACATCGGTCAGGATCAAGCAGTTCCAACTTTGTCTCCAGCACAGAGAAGTCAGGGGCCCGACGATCCTGATCCGACCAGATGAGGCTCCACTGATTGTCAGAGAGCCCTTCCAAAGACCTCGGGCCTAACCCCGAGGCATACAAAGACCTCGGGCCTAACCCCCAGGCATTAACAAGACCTCGGGCTTCGAACCCAGGTATTAAAAAGACCTCAGGCTCCGAACCCAAGCACTAAAGACCTCGAGATCGCACCCGAGGCAAAAGACCTCGGGGTCACGCCCGAGGCACAAGCTTCGTTTAGGTCCAACCGACGATGGGGGCAAACCCCCTAGGTGGTTGATGATGGCAAGTTTCAAAAGACCCTGCAACCACCATGTTCCAGGTCGGTTACCTACAGTCATAGCCTCTATAATACCCTCGTCTTAGCGAAAGCTTGAGGGGCAAGACGGCGTAGTGAACTAAACAGGTAATCACACCGGGTATCTATAGGCCTTGCGGATAACCAAGTCAAAATCTTGGACAACCCGAGCACCTACAGTACTCAGAGGCATTAACTCCACTTAGGTCCAAACAGACGATAGAGGTGACTAAAATCTCTTAGGTTGGCCGACGATAGAGGAACAAAAAGACCCTAAAGCAACGTGATTTAGGTCGGCTCCGCCAACATGGTCAAACTCTTCTCCCAACGGTCTTGACGAAGGCTGACTGGGCGGAAGATAACCATCCTGGGGAGTTAACATAAAAGGACCCTAAAGCAATACGCTTTAGGTCGGCTTTTCCAACATGGTAAAATTCTTCTACCCACAACCTTGACGAAGGTTCACGGGCATAAGATAACCATCCTGGAGGCTAACTCAAGCAAAAAGACTCCGAAGTAGGCCGAGTCTCAACTCTCGGTCACTTCCCGAGCATTCAAAGACTCCGAATTATCCCGAGCTAGGCTGGGTTTTAGCTCTCAGCCAGCTCCTGAGGACTCATCAGGCTCAGAAGCCCCGAGGCAGCTTCCCCAAGCACTCAGACAGTGGCAAGTAACATCAAACTGATTTCCAAACTTGCCCCGATATAGCATCTGGCCAACCTTGGAAATGGGGGGCAGCTGATACACCCAAAATTGGCTCTATCCTATGACCGAGCGGTTCAAATCAGCAGCCAGTCCATGTCCCGGTCAAATCATGCACAACTCCTCGGACAAGCATCAGCCCGAGCAGTCTAGTCTACCCGAAACTCATCATCCCGAGCAGTTCATCCACGATCCGGCCAACAGGTCGGGAAGACCGCACATGCACATCCCACCGCGGGAAACAGCTCATCTGGGCCCACATGCATGATCCCGAGTATTACGAGCAGTTTCCTACTCAAGCTAGAAGACTAATGGAAAGTGCAAACTATTTCCTAATCTAATTAGAAAACCCCCATAATTAATGCCAATCTATATTAATTGGATTATATGTCCTTATCCATGTAGGAGTAGGTCTCTTGTATCTATAAAAAGAGACCTCTCACCCCCCATTGAAGGGGCCGACTTTTCAGTTGACACAGCACCTCTATAACATTCATCTACATGCCCGGCCGGCCTACGGTAGCTCCAAACTTGTTGGTCCACCACAGGCCCCCAGCTCTTTTACAGTATAGTGAACGTGCTCAGACACACCCGTGGACGTAGGTGCCTTCATTAACAGGGCCGAATCACATACAAAAAACTAGTCTCTCACTCTCTCTTCCCTTAATCTGCTCTACTTTACTCTTACCAAATTTTGGCATCATCACAAGGTAACTGTGTTTTCACAAAATTTTCAAAACGCAGATGAACACTTTGTTCTTTGAGAAGTTTAATTTTTCAACAATGCTACACACACTCTGAAAAGTACATCAAAATATACAACATTGCTTAAAAAGATTGGACCTTGTGCTGAAAAGTATGCACACACAAAAGTAGGTGTGCAAGCTTTTCAGCACAAGGTCCAACCTTTTTAAGCAAGGTTGTGCATTTTGATGTGCTTTTCAGAGTGTGTGTAGCATTACTCATAGATTTTTGATAAAATTTTAGGGTATTGCTATTCCCACTCCAAAACTGAACTGATGCACTCTATAATACTACTAACACATCATATAGTACCATGCAATCAATGTATTCCATGGAATGCGATTAGTAATTTTCAAATTTTATTGTGATCTAACAATAATCTGGGTCTTGGAGAAATCCTCCAATACTTTATTATAAACTTGCCAAAATATACAAGGAAGTTGGAGCTCGAGAAAAATACTAAAAACTCGAACCCACATATTAATTCCATATATCAATCAAAATTAAATGCACATACAAACGCTACGAATCTCAACCAAAAGTAGTGCTTGAAAACATGCCCAAATGCAAAAACACTTTACTTTAAATTTCAGAATACATAGTATCCTAAAAATTAGAAATTAGGGCTTGAGAAAATCTTAATAACTCGAAACAATGTAGGAATCAAATTAGACAAGGCCTAAGAATCACAACAAAAATATTACAGTACTCTACTTATTTGAGAACATTCCCAAAGGCAAAAACGTATATCATCATCAATGGGTGCATCATCAAACCCTAAGATAATTTGAGTCCTTACATTTTTCTACCCATTTCTTTGATTGCTTTCAATACTCCTCCAAACCCTCAATTGCTGTCTTAGATGTCTTCCAGTTTTGCGGATTTCCCATGCTGTTTTGAACGAGTCCGGGAGAAAAAAAGGGAAAGAGAGCTTGGCGGCTTGGATTTTTGAAGCTTGAATCACTGGTCGCGATGAGAGAGAAGAGAGACGAAAGAGTGGTCGATCTTTGGAGACTGCGTTACTGATTTGTGGATGTTGGGAAGAATCGCAAATGTTGTGGAGCAATCTTAGAGCTTTCCAGTATTTGAACGTTGCTAACTGAGGACAGACGAGTCCAATCACGTGTTTTTCAATCACGTTGCTAACTGAGTATTTGTGACCATGAAATGTGGTTAGAGATTTTTCAGTAGAAATGTTTCTAAGAGGTACCTATAAACACAAAAAAAAAAACCATTAAAATGTCCTTGTAGTTAGGTTGTTGTATTGGTTTATTGGGGAGCTGTTATGGTAGTTTGGTATGCTTTGAGATGTCCCAAGAAGAGGATGAAGAAATGAAAATCTGCTAAAATAGGGACTAGTTTGGGTGAAGGATTGGAACTGATTGGTGAAAAGACAAATTTGGTGAAGTTCTCATTTGAAGAAATGAAAGAGGCTACTGGGAATTTCTAAAGGGCGAATCTGATTGGAAAAGGAGGATACGGGAATATTTATAGAGGTCTATTAGCAGATGGGTCTGAAGTTGCATTGAAAAGGTTAAAATATTGTTCTCTTTCAGGGGATCCAAACTTTAAACATGAAGTTGAGGTCATTGCAACTTTCTTGCTTTGAGAGGGTACTGCACTGAAAACGGTTCCTTTTGAAGCCCATCAGAGACTAATTGTGTTTGATTTGATGCGTAATGGAAGCGTATATGATCATCTTTTTGGATTTGGCCCAAAGAAGCTTAGCTTGCCAATTCGTAAAAAGATTGTTCTTGGAACGACTCGTGGGTTGGCCCTATTTACACAATGGGGCACAAATATCTATAGTCCACAGAGATGTGAAAGCTAGTAATATAACTTTTGGATGAGACATTTGAACCAAAGCTACCAGATTTTGGGTTTGCAAAGTTTACCCCAGATGAGTTTTCACATTTGAGTACTCGAGTGGCTGGGGCACTTGGCTATGTTGCCCTAGAATACGCCTTGTATGGGCAATTAACAAATAGAAGTGATGTGTATGGTTTCGCGGTTGTGTTTCTTGAGGTTTTTGAGTGGGAAAAAGACAGTTATATCAGTTGAAGATGGGCAAAGCTTTGCTTTTGACAGATTGGGCTTGGTCACTAGTGAAAGAAGGCAAAGCATTGGATGTTATTGAAGAAGGAATGACTGAATTGGGTGAGAGAGAAGTAATGGAAAAGTACGTTTTGCTTGCTGTTCTTACAGCTCAATAAATCTAGGAGGCACGGACTCTTCAGATAGGCAGCCGCACACGCACTTAGTGTGTACTAATTTAAAGGCAGCCGCACACGCACTTAGTGTGTACTAATTTAAAGGCAGCCGCACCCGCACTGGGTGTCGGACTGCCGCACCCGTGCTTTCTATCACCTCATCCATTGTTATATGCTAGGCCAAGTATGGAGCAGATTGTGAAGATTTTGGAAGCTGATCTTGACACGGTTTTCTCAGTTCCTGATCGGCCACTCTCAGTTCTTGCTGAAATGGATGATATTGAGAGATCAGTGACTGGAAGTAGTTTGGGTTTTGGGTTCAGCTCTGTCGATCAGAAGCTTTGTTTCTTTGAGAAAGGTCGCTCCGTTTTGGACCAGGGAGAACTTGATAAAGCCTCACTAGCTTATCCACGGTAAACAATTTGACATGGAGCTGTTTCTTTAGTCTGTGGTATGCCATTCCATATGTATATAAAAATTATGCGCAATGAATTTGTGTTTTTCTTGAAATTAGAGAGAATTTAGATTTTGGCTATAGATACTTTTTTGCTCTTGACCATGACCTAGTTGTAATTTAATTCAAACTGTTCATGACAAACCTCGTTGAGTCATAGATGCAAACCTAGCATTTATAGCCAAGGTTAAACTTTCAACACCATTCTACCTAGGGAGAAAACTCACTCTCTCTCTCTCTCTCTCTCTCTCTCTCTCCATTTTTGTTGCTAAGCTTCTTATCTAACTTTGTAGTACAAACAAAAATGGATATTTATGGACGGCATTAGTTAGACGCTCTTAGAATAACTTTGGCAAAAGAATCTACAGAAACATCCTATTTGCCTTTGTTATGATTACCTTGCTTCTATTGTAATTGTCATTTTGATGTTTCTTTGCGCTCTGTCTTTTCTTCACATGAATAGTGAATTAGCACTTTAAAAAAAACAGAGTAATGCTATGCTTCCAAACTAATTTGAATCCCAAATTTGGTTGCCAACTGCTTTGTTAGTTGGTATGTGGTAACAACTGTTAAGACATTTGGGAACCCAATTTGGTATTCAAATTTGGGAAGCATAGCATTATTCCATAAGAAAAAGTTTTATTTGAAACATTTGGGCTGCCAGAAGACTAAAAATAACGTGTATGTGTGTAACTGTGCAAGTATAACCTGTTTTCTGATATGAGGCTACTTAAGTGCAAAACGAATTATTAACATGCGCGCGCGCGCACACATACATCTAATATTTTTCATCAAAACCATGTAACTATTACCATACACGTCCAAATAAACGTTTTTTTTCCCGTATTCTTTGAGCATACAAAAACGTTGGGACTTTCAAGTGATGGGGCACATGGGGGGAACTACTGATGACTCAGCGGATCCACTGAAAAGGGCTCTCTAACTTGGAAGGGGCAAAATTCTCACAAAGGAGAAGAAAACCTTGAAAACACAAGGCAAAGAACTAGAGAAAATCTCTATTTTGTATTTGATAATAATAAAGGTGAATTTGTGAATGCCTTGTAGGACTTACACCTACTTATATCTAAGAAGCCTAATCCTATTAGGAAATAAAAATAAATTCGTATTTGATTTTAGATACCTAATTAGACACCTTGTATAACTTGGAAACCAAGTTATAACATTCTAAAAACACTCCTAACTAATATGGCAACTTTTAGGAACTAAAATTGCCATCTAGACTCCTAAAACTAGTCAAAAACATGAAAAGAAAATCTTTCATAAACCTAAAAAAAATGAAAATTAGCTCCTAAAAATAGTACATCAAAAATAGTAGAATAAAATAATAGATGTCTCCCCTCCCTACATCAACTAAATACTTGCAATTGTTTAAGTTCTTTAAGATGCTTTGTCTATAGTTTTTCTGATTTTAAGGTTCTTGGGTACAATTTGCATTTATCAACTTATGTACTTGAATATTGGAAAACAATGGAAGTCCAAGAAAAGGAGATTTTGAGGAAGCTGTATTTTCCCATGTTTTGTCTAAATTACTTTACCTGTAAGTTAACAAAAACCATTGCAAGGGTCAAAGACTCAAGTGTACTGTATAATATAACTAATGTCAGCTTTGTATGAATGCATCCAATTACACATTTCTTCCTGTTTATGATATTTTTAAAACGTGGGGTTTCAAGAAAAGGAGATTTAGGAAAAAATGCATATTTCTAGAAGTACTTTGAAATATTTTTGAGTGATCAGAAGCTACTGAAATGGTCAAGAGATATTTTTTTAACTAGTTTTAAAATGTTGCTGTATAAGCTTGTGCTGATCCACTTGAGTCAATGTTGAATGTGCTACGTAGTCAAATTTTACAAGGATAAGGTATGGTTCAATGCAAAGGTTCAAAGTATCGGCCAGTACCAAGTCGTATAGGTTGCGGCTGATACCGCAGCAACTCACACCCCCCTTGTCAAAGATCTTCCCACTGCTGTAGATCCAGATCTGGTCGCATCTCCCTGATCTCACGACCTCCCGACTCACAACACTCGGTTTCTTCAATCCAGATTTGGATTGTGGTTAACATTTGGATTTTGGTTATTGTTCAAAATAAAAGTTTATGGGTTGGGTTGGGTTAATTTTTATATTTTGATTTGTGTTTGGGTTAAGTATACTATGAAGATTATATAGATATTCTTGAAACACCTAATTGTAGTTGTTTTATCTAATGAATAGACTTTTTCACTGTGTTGAATAATTGTAACTCGATTGCGTGTGTAATGCTATAATACACTGGATCACCAAACGTGTGCATTGGATATTCATGGGACATTATCATTGGTAGGTTCTGTATTTTTATATTAGACTAGTTTGTTATATTTATTATTTTAGAAAACTTTACTATCTTTTATTCTTTTTCTTTTCTTTTCTTTCTTTTTTTTTTTAATTTTTTTTTTAATTTTTTTTTTGTTTTTGTTTTTTTAATTTTTTAAAATATTTTTTCTCTTTCTAAACCTTAATTCTAGCTTATCGTTGCATACTTGCATATCACTCGATACCGGCCCTGATGCCGTAACCAGTCATCTCAGAGGCTTCCGTGATAGTGTCCTCGACCACGATTTTGAACCATGGTATGGTTAGACAAAAAAATTTTAAGCTTGTATTTTACTGTGTAAATACCCAAACTTCACTTTAGTTTTGAAAGTTTCAAAGGCAATATGTTTAATGGACTCGAAGGCTTTTGTTAATGATAGTGCAGCTGGATTCA
This sequence comes from Hydrangea macrophylla, assembly GCA_033977485.1. Classification (NCBI taxonomy): domain Eukaryota; kingdom Viridiplantae; phylum Streptophyta; class Magnoliopsida; order Cornales; family Hydrangeaceae; genus Hydrangea; species Hydrangea macrophylla. The sequence goes on from CM066992.1 coordinate 66,918,083, forward strand.
TATGCAGAAGATGACAGAGAGAAGAGGGTGGAAAGATGAGTCCATGACAGCACTAATACTACTTACATATGTATACACAGAGATAAAGACATGTATATCTAAGCAATTATAGCAACCAACTCTACTGACAAACTATTCTAGAAAAGCAAGAGAGAAACCCAAAAAAAAAAAAAAAAAAAAATTAAGGCACAGCACTTGGATTTTTTCGCTTATTTCTGTATTATTATAAATTTCCTGTGGGCATATACTGCTAATTGTTGTGCGTAATCTTTCCCATCTTCTTCTTGGCTGATACAGAGAATGATATTTTCTTAGTCCATTGCTTTGGCTACAAAAAGTTAAGGTTTGTAGCTTATACAAGTATGCGTGCTTACATTCAAGACTACTCATTTTAAAAATTAGCTATGACTTGTTCAAGGTCTAGCTGCCGGCCAATCCTTCACTACCTGTCAAAAATGCCATTAATGCTGAGAGAGGCAAAGCTCACACACACACACACACACACACACACACACACACACACACACACACACACACACACACATACACACTCTCTCTCTCTCATGCAAGTCCAGCTCCAAGATTTCCCGCTCTCTATGCATTCTATTTGCATTGTGGTTGTTGCTTCCTATCTATTGTTATAGTCAATGGCAATAAAATTTCATATGAGAATGTCACTGACCCTTCCAGTCCAATGAACTTCAATGCTCTTCGAAAACTGAGAATGGAATCCAACGGAAGTCGTAAATTCGTTGATGTATCGAAACAACGTGAGTATGTTCTTGAAGGAATGCGTTTGGTATGCTGAGAGTATCTCCGGACCAGTGGGCACTTTCTTCCCCCTTCAAACACTACTATGGCATGTTGGATTTCATATCAAAGCTTAATTCTTGAACTTGTTCTCCATTTTGACATCAAATCTTCATGTGCGTATGATCCAAAATGGATTTCCCAAGGTTGTATGAATGTTACTTCTCAACCAGAGTTTGAAAATTTGATCCCAGAAACCAAATTGCAGGAAATGAAGCGATATTGTAACCAGTCACTAGAGAGTACTTCCGATTGTGCATTGTGTACAAAGAGTTCATCAAGCCTAAATGCCTATCTTCATGGCCCTAAAAATGGGAATTCCTTAGAGTGCATTGGGTATTCATTTATATATGCTGCTCGCTACAATTAATCCCTTTGGACCAATCAATAGAGAAACGACAAAGTGTTTGTTGTCTCATCAGTTTTCATTGCCTCCAAAAACTAACCGACACATTGCTGCAATTTCTGGGGCTATGCAGTTTCTGCTATTGGGTTTTTCGGGGCAGTAACTTCAGTTTTATTATATTGGAGATCGGGCAAGAAATGGGCGAAAGAGAAGAAGACTTTATCTAAAACCAAGACTAGTGATTAATTTTTCAGAACCAATATCAATACTGTAAGCGCCAACTTGGTTATATACAAGTACGAGGAAATCAAAATTGCCACAATGAACTTCTCGAGGGAGAAAGTAACGGAGGATATGGAAATGTGTACAAGGGAAAACTACAAGATGGTTCTGAGGTGGCAGTGAAAAGATTCAAGAACTGCTCTATAGCTGCCGATAAAACTTTTGCACATGAAGTAGAGGTCATTGCAAGTGTTCAACATGTGAATCTTGTTAAATTGCGAGGCTATTGCACAACGAAGGTTCCTTTTGAAGGTCACCACAGAGTAATTGTTTGTGAATTGGTGCATAATGGAAGCCTCTATGACCATTGTAGATAATGGTTGACAACTCACACAGTTTGACCAGCACATATCACCAACGACTCCACGTGTATCAATACCACCACCAATTATGGGTTCCATCTATACCGCAGAAGAGCCCAGGAGCCCAATCTGAAGCCTCACTTCGGAGAAGCCCACTTGCTTCGGAGCCCAATCCAAAGCCTCACTTCAGAGAAGCCCAATCCGAAGCCTCACTTTCGAGGAGCCCAATTTGAAGCCTTACTTCGGACAAGCCCATTCCGAAGCCTTACTTCGGAGGAGTCCACTCCAAACCACCACCTCAGATAGCCCACTCTGAAGCCACCTCAGAGGAGCCTACTCTAAAGTTCACCTCAAAGGAGCCCACTCTGAAGCCTCACCTCGGAGCCCACTCCAAAGCACTTTAGAGCCCACTACAAGACAGAAATCCCCGCTCGCAAACCACTCTCTGGATCTCCACCCGTTGACCACACTTCGGTTCTTAACCACTCTCCGAATCTCACTCGCTAGTATAGCTACTCACCAAGGACCACATGCTACTGAAATACTAATTATTAAATACTAAATACACATACTTGCCACTCGGGACACCCACCCTTGGTCGGGAAGCAGTTCCTAAGGGTGGCCACACCCATAGGGATATCGGGAGTTCTTGGCTAGGTGGCTAGGACCAAGGGCTTCTCCTTAGCTAACACCTATCACAGGCAAAGCTAGGGTTAGTCCTAAAGAGAAAGAGAGACACTTGACCATCGTCACGTGCCCTGCCCTTTCAACCTCACAACCAATTAGAGGCCTACGACCACAGGACCAGTTGAAACCTTTGACTCTCACCCTGCCTAGTCACTTTAGCCTTGCTGAGTATTCTGCAAACCAATAGCATGATCTCGAAGAATGCTTAACCTTCTGCAAACCATCGCTACGCAATACTGAATCCTCACTCCAAGCGATGATACCTCTGGCCAAACCAACAGAAAAGCCTTGATATTTCCGCTCGCTTAAACCTTCGAACCAATAAAAGAGAACCTTGGTTCCCTCCCTCGCTGAACCTACTGCACCAATGGTATTCTACCCCTTGTTCCCAAATCAGATAGATCTACTGGCTGTATCATGTTGACTGGTGTAGGGAAAATGTCTGGTTCATTCGTATCTGGTTTGGCAAATGAGATCTCAACAGTACCATCTTGCTGTGTGATGAAAGTGGGATCAGTAAGTTGTACTAGATGAGATGGTCTCTTGTGTTGTTCATAAGAAGTTACCCAAGAGGTAGGTAACAACTTAATCAGTTCGTCTTGAGAAATTTGCCCGGGGATATGAACACATGAGGCTTGTGTAGCAGAATCTATGCTGACAAAGAGGGCCTCATCACAGGTTGATGGTTGGCTGATGTCAAAGGCATGATTTGACGTTCAACTTCAAAGCTTGAGTACCTCTATGAGTTTGATTACCTTCCAGAAGATCATAAGGTTCCCCTCACTGAACTCCCCTTTTCAATCCATATTCCATATTCCACCTTCACCAAACCGTCTACTTCATTAACCACCACTGTAAAAAAAATCTTCTCTACACCTCGGCCTTCCTCTTTGAAAGAATATATCCAGGCCTCCAAATTTGACCAGTGCTATATTCCAGCCACGGAATCTGAGCAACTGATCAGCCTTGATATTCCAGCTACCTTTGTGCCACTATGGAAACAACATGGTTATACCCATCTCCATTTTGGAGCTATACGCCTTGCTTTAACTTTCCATGGAAAGAAGGGTCTTCCCCTTTTCTCTCCCCTTGACCGACCAATGGTATTGGTCCACTACCAATCGACAACACCTCCTCTCACATATCACATGCCTTCTCAATACACTGCCTCGTCCACATCCCATTTAATTACCCCAACTACCTTAAACATACACATTTAAGTCCCCATCTACCTTAAACAGATGAACCACTCCAAAGGTGCCAACTCAGCTCCTCCAAGCTGTACCAAGAACCTCACAAACTCTGTATACATACCCACCCATTCAATATAACCAAACACAAAGTCCAACCCAATCTAAAACTTTACTCAGCTCTAGCGCTTAAGGCATTCATCATCGTCTTCTCCAAGAACAACCCAGTCCACTTTGGTCTAATCAAGCGATAACTCAAGCTGAATCTACACTTCAGACACTTACTCCCATCCGTAAACCCTCTAAAAGACCCTTTGTCATCACTTCATCTCCACCAACTACATTTAGACCTTCCACCACCTACCCTAAACTCTCCAAGACTCCATTAGACACTTACCACATACTACCACCTCCATCTAAGACCCCCGATGCTTACTGCTTTTTTTCTCTATTGTTTGGGGCTACTTGGTTCTCACTCGAACCACGTCCTCTCCGACTCTTATTTCTCTACTGCATTTTTATATATTATTATTCTTCTACACTTTCTGTATTATTTTATCATATTTTATCTATTTTCCACCTGTACTAACCTGCTTACGTGTTATACCCATCCATATATCTCATATACATCACAAAAGAACCAACCACAACCATCTTTTCATATCAAATGAAGAGAAGCTTAGTTGGCTAATTCGACAGAAATTGCTCTTGGAATGGCTCGTGGATTGGCCTATTTACATTTCAAGGCATAACCCGCTTGTGTAATTCATAGACATATTAAAGCTACTAATATACTTTTGGATGAGAACTTTGAGTCTAAAGTCGCGGATTTTGGGCTAGCAAAGTTTAATTTAGAGGGTGTGACACATTTGAGCACAAGGGTGGCTAGAACTCTAGGCTATGTTGCTCTTGGGTATGCCTTGTTTGGGAATTGACAAAGGGAAGTGATGTTTATAGCTTTGGGGTTGTTCTTTTGGAGCTTTTGAGTGGGAAAAAAGCAGTTCTTTCGATGCTTGAGGGAAGAACTTTGCTCATGGCAGATTGGGCATGGTCTTTGGTGAGTGACGGAAGAGTATTGGATGTTATTGAAGAAAATATGCCTGAAATGGGGTTGCCAAAAGTGATGGAGCATTACTTTTTTGTTGCAGTTCCTTGCTGTACATCCTCATTTACTATACATGCTAGGCTATTATGGATCAAGTTGTGAAGATGTAGGAAACCAACATGAAAGTTCCTATGATTTTGTTTGACGTAAAACACTGAGAATAAGGTTCTCCATGAGAAGTGTGATGTTAATATTTCAGCTTGGTCCTCTCATACCAATCAGATTGCTCTGGACCACTAGAAGTCTCAGGAAAAGGTACGACATCCCTCTCTTGGTGTGGATCTCTCTTGGAAGCCTCCCCCCTATGGCTGGATTAAAGAAAATTTTGATGCGGCCATTCGTGGCGGTTTCTCGACTCAAGCAGTTATCTTCAGGACTGAGCACTCAAACTGCCTCCGCACCATTGTTGTTCAGGACATTCATATGCCCCCCTTATGGCGGAAGCTAAAGCCGCTAATTTAGCTATCTCTGAGGCCCTCAAGTTGGGCTTCAAATGTGTTATTTTTGAAGGTGACTCCCTTATTGTGTGCTCTGCGTTGGCTTCAATGGATGCTTCCCTTGATTGGGCCATTGAACATCTCATTTTGGAAGGGAAAGATTTGCTCTCTGTTTCTTTTTGTTGTTGGAATGTTTTTCATATCCCTAGATCTGCTAATCTTGTAGTTCACAAGCTTGCCAAATGGGCAGCTGATTGTAATTCTTTTGGGCCCGTTTCAATTGATGATCTTCCTCCCTCTATTTGGGAGGAAAATCCCCAAAAGAATGTTGGCTGATGTTTCTGTTTTTGTTGTGCAATGATATTTGACCCTTTTCTCAGCCCAAAAAAAAAAAAACTTTATTGCTCTGTCACCGAATTAGTTTGTCTCGCAGTGGATGGGCTCACAAGGGTTCAATTCGGTTGCCTCACGAGACTTGTTTCAAGATATGCCCCTACTTTTTATTTTGTTTTATTTTATTTATTTATTTCTTTTTTGCTCAAAAACTAAAATTGCATTAATGATAACCAAACCTTACAAAGAAAACCAAACAAACAACAAAAACAAAGGAAAGTAGACCAAGCAAAAGCAAAACAATCAATGGTACAATAGATAAGGAAGCATAAGTGACCACAGAAAATACATTGTCAAGTGCACAAGGAATTCACCATTGCGCCACAAGGACTGCCACATAGAGAGATCCAGAACTCAAGGCAACTTCAATCTTGTATATGGTAGAGACCACCCAAAGAAAGTACATGGCACAAAGCCATGCCCAAACAAATGAAGAAGCTTCACCAAAGAGGGCAACAGAAGCTGCAAGAAAAAAGTTTTCATGATAGTAAAAGTTGTACCATGGAAAGCAACACATCTGTAGAAGAGAGCTTTAAAGCCACCAATTATAATCCAATAAAGACCAAAAAGCCAATCTACTATTGCAAACCATGGGTTTGTTTTTATTTATTCAACTAGTTCTGGGGCACAATCCCTCATTATAAGGGCACTATGAGAATTAAGAAAAAATTATATGAACCCAAATTTGTAGTGTGTCATCATATTTAGACGGAAGTATCTCTGTTTTTAAGGCTTCAAAGTGCTTCTTAAAACTTATCCAAGTAGATTAATACACGTGTTTTGAATTTTAGAAGCATTTGGACATGAAAATGTTTTTATTTTATTTTATTTTCATTAGACAAGACACCAACCAAATTCTGTAGTTATCAGTAGACATCTAGATTTTTAATTGAATTATTCGTTATTTGATTGATCTGATGAGTTGCACTAACTTGCAAGACTGCAAGTCAAAGGGAGTTTATAATTTATATATGGGTATAGTGGTTCAACTCAGCATGTTGTTTTAATAAATTCAGATAACTAAATCCCAACAACTTTGTATTTTATACATTGCATGTCTAATGTGGATAATTAAATAACAAGTAATTATTATTATAAAATTAGGGATATTTTTTCGTGACAAATCCTTCAAAATGAGGTAGTACAAGCAAACCCAAAGTTCTTGGCATTTTTAGCTAAGACCATTCTCTACTTTTTTGGGGTACTATTTAAAGTCCTTGTCACTTTTTTCTTCTTATTATTTTCAATCATTTTTACCCTTTGAGAATTAGTTATGTCATGTCATCATCAGTTTTCTTTAAACTTTAAAATTTCATAATTTTCAATTTTTAAATTTTTTTTATATTATTTTTTAAAATTTAAAATTTTAAAATTGTGAAATCGAGATCTTTAAAACAAGATCCATATGTGATATGAAATTATGAAAAAGAATAATCAAAATTTTCAGTTCTTGTTTTTTGTTTAGCGTATAAAAATATAATTATCTATTTAAATATCAACTTTAGATAGCCATAACTTTCTTTCTTTCTTTTTTTTAGTCTTTTTGGGTGATTTTTTTTTTCATATTGGAAATTGTGCAAAAATGGATAATTTGGAGCCTAGTTTTGAGCTTTTATCTATTGAAATAAATAATATTATTTGTTTACAAGCAGATGACTTTATCTACTTGAATTAAAGGATCATAACTTTATCATTTTTTGGCATTCTTGGATATTTTTTTTTTGATTTCATATATATATATTTTTCGAGATCTACACCTATAGATATCAATTTGTAATACTAGCAAATTTCTTAGTATTAATAAATGGGTTCCTCGTATTTAGTTTCGTATTTTCATAATCTTATACGAATTTTACGTAGTTAATCAGTAGTAACGTAGATTGTAAGTTACAAATCCGAACTGACTGGTCACGTTAACCCGTAAAATTTTTATCAACTTAGACTGTACGACATGTAGTTTCAATCGACGACAAATTATACACTTTTAGAAATGAAAGTGCAACGTACTTTGGATGCTCATTTGATAACCTAAACTACCTTGTATCTATTGAACAATACCCCTCCCCAAACAACCCCCCAAACCGCCGGACACTCCCACACACCCTTCACCGTCGGATCTTTTTTTTTTTCCCTCCAAAGTACACCCCCTCAATCAGCCCATCCTTTCCATCAACCTCAAACAGATTTACAAATATGTTCATAGCTGTGTATATAGATATGTGTGTTTACATATGTGGGTTTGTGTATATATATGGTACCACCGAGAGAGAGAGAGAGAGAGAGAGAGAGAGAGAGAGAGAGAGAGAGAGAGAGAGAGAGCCGAGACAATAGGTATGAACCCTTACACCTCTCTATTGTCATTTTGTATATATTGTACACCTCACACACCTGCCCAGACCCCATGCGTATAGTTAAACAGAGCCCTAAGCTTTGGTTTTTAATTCGGTGACCATAAGAGCACAACCAAATGACTTGATTTTCAAATATCAACCAAACAGCCCCTAAGTTATACCATTGTGACCCCATTGGACCCCTATAGACCCCTAAGAGCAGTTTCTGAAATAGGTAACGTTTGAATGGTCATGCAGAACATTATTCTTTTCTTTGACCGAAATGATAATGGGTTCGTTGGAACCCTAAATGAGATAACCCAATCCCCAACTTTTAGTATGTGATAGAGGATAGGATCCGGGTCATTTTGTCGTTGGATTCATCAATTTCTATGGAGAGGGTAAAAAATTATAGCCCTTGAAAGTTTTCCGGCTACCCACGACTCGCCGACGGCGGTCTGGTTTGGTCGGAGAAGATGCAACCCAAATAGCCTAAGGGTTATAACAACTGGGTCGGGTTAGGTTTGGGTATGGGTTAGTATGTGTGTATAAACTGGTTCGGGTTATAAGATTGGGTCAGTTTATTTTAATCCATGGGTTATACAACTTAAACGAAATGATATCGTTTCGAGACAGGGCGGGTATGGATCGGAAAATGGTTCGGGTTTCAACGTGAGAGTAATGGGTTAGGTTCGGGTGCGGTTTGGGTTAACAGATTGAGGCTTTTCCGTAGTATATACAAAGTGTACGTGTATGCATGGGTCGGGTCTAAGTAAGCTTGTAAACGAATAGCCTAAATGAGTTCGAATTCAGGTCGGTTTGACCCGCAAATTAATGAGTTGGACTCTTCTGAGTCTTCAAACGGATAGTCTGTTTGGAACGGATTAGTTCGGGTTGACCCGCGAATATTTCATTAAGGGCTAATTAGTTTATTATATATTAGTAATTATTCTATTAATCCGGATTAGTGATTTAATATACTATTTTAGAAATAAATAGTATTTTATTTACTCTGTTAACTAAAATTAACATTTTTATATATTATTAGACTATTTATTTGTATTAATAAATAGTTATAAATAAATTTAAATGGTTCCAAATTATTTTTAAAATAGATTTAAAGGCAAAAATAAGTTTTAAAGATTTTGAAATATTATTTAAATAATAACCTTATATCCTAATATTATAAAATATTAATGATATGTTATACTTATTATTTGTAAATGTCAATTAACCACAATTAATTTATTGTGGGTCTACTAAATTTTTATTGAAAATTGTTTTAGGCGGTTCCACTGTGGCAACCCTAGATTTGGAATAGAGCATATGTTGTTTGATGATTTGAGATTTATAATGCACTAATTGGGGAAAAAATATTTAGGTTGCAATAATTTTTGCCTGATTTGGGATTCCCAGAAGTAATGGAGCAGTACATTTTTGTTGCACTTCTTTGTTGTCATCCTCATTTGCATGCTAGGCCAATAATATGGATCAAGTTGTGAGAATGTTGGAAAGTTACGATTTTCTTTGTTTCTTTTTTGATAGGAAGAGAAAAAAATGTAGAGAAAGGGATACTTTTTATTCATGTACATCTCCGGTACATATAACCTAACAAAGAACTAAAACTAGAAAGAGAATAAATCAAAAATAAAGGAGAATAAAGAAAATAAGGAAAGAAATAAAAAATACTCAACATGATTTATAAATACAACGATATTATATCCTAATTCCAACACTCCCCCTCAAGCTAGGGCAAAGATATCGACCAGTCCCAACTTGACAAGAGATGACTGTAGCAGTGTAGGACCAAATGATTTTTGTGAACATATCGACCATTTGATCAGATGAAGGAACAAAGCTTGGTGTGATAAGACCTGAATGAACTTTTTCCTAAATAAAGTGAATATCAACCTCTATGTGTTTCATTCTCTCATGAAGGACAGAGTCGAAAGATAGCATGATATCAGACTTACTATCACAGAATAATGAATTTGAGTCTATTATTGGAAAACACAACTCAGTTAGAAGAGAACGAAGCCAAAGAAGCTCACATGTGCCCTGAGCCATGGCATGATACTCGGCCTCGGCTGAAGACTAGGAGACAACCGCTTGCTTCTTACTTTTCCATGATATGAGATGACTTCCACGAAAAGTAAAACAGTTAGAAGTGGGATGTACACGGTGAGTGCATAATCCGCATCTGTAAAGCATGAGAGGCATAACTATGCTCCAGTCTTAAAGAAAAACCCATGACCAGAACATGTCTTAAGATAACAGAGAATATGATAAACAACATCTAAGTGGGATGTACACGGTGAGTGCATAAATTTCCTCACAACACTAACAACGAATGTAAGATCTAGTCTTGTGTTCGTCAAATATATGAGACGACCCACAAGATGTTGATACACTGATGGATCTGGTAATAATTCCCCTGATTTTGCTAACAACTTAAGATTCGAATCCATAGGAGTAGAGGCAGGCCTACACCCAACCATACATGTATCCTGAAGGAGATCAAGAGTATACTTTCGCTAAGATAGGGAAATACCCTGACGAGACCAGGCAACTTCAATACCTTGAAAATATCAAAGAGAACTCAAATCCTTGATGTCAAACGACATCCCAAGGTCATGTTTCACCTGAACAATACCTGAAGCATCATCTCCAGTAATTATGATGTCATCGACATAAATAGAGATGATAATGCGTTGTCCCCCAGACTGGCATCGAATAAAGCATGTGTGGTCGAAGTGACATCGAACAAACCCCATAGTCAGAATAACATCACTAAAACGGCTAAACCTTGCTCGGGGAGATTGCTTAAGGCCATAGAGGGATTTTCGAAGGCGACAAACTTTTCCCGAATACTCCCCCTTAGCCCGAAAACCTAGAGGTGGATCCATGTTGATCGTCTCGAACATGTCACCATTACGGAATGTATTCTTAACATCCAGCTGATGGAGGGGCCAAGAATAGGAAGCAACCAGATAAACTAGAAGGTTAACATTAGTTAATTTAGCCACAGGGGCAAAGGTAACACCAAAATCTTTACCCGGAACCTGGGTGAAGCCTTTAGTAACAAGACGAGCTTTATATCGATCGATAGTACCATCCGCCAAATATTTCACACTGAAAACCCACTTACACCCAATTGTACGTTCACCAGAAGGGAGTGCAACTAGCTCCCAAGTCCGATTATGCTCAAGGGCATCCATTTTTACCTTCACAACTGACACCCATTTAGGATTCTGGAAAGCTTCATGGAAGGAGCGAGGAATAGAGTCTGAATCAACCTGAGTAAGAAAAGACTGGTAGGAATCTAATAATTTCTGATAAGAAGTATACTTGGTAATAGGATGATTAGTACTACTTGAAAAAAGAAAACAAGATGAGGGGCGACGAACACGGTAGGATAACGGGAAGGAGCAACATCTGAAACTAAAGGAAGAGGCGAGATACATGATTCTGGAGAAGAAGTTGGCGGAGGGTCCGGAGATCTTGGACGATGAGCATACACGTGTGAGGGATCAGTCGTGATAACCGAAGGCAAAGTTACACTGGAGGACTCATGTATACTGGAGGACTCATGCATAGGAACCAGGCGTGGAAGGATAGAAATATCTTCCACAACAGTCTCAATGGTAGCTTCAGGAGTAAGAGATGAACCTGTAAAAAAAGGAATAGTTTTCAAAAAAGTGACATCCAAAGAGTGATAAAAGTGACGAGTGACAGGATTATAACACTATACCCTTTGGACATGGAGGAATACCCTAAAAAGACAAATCGAACAGCCTTAGCGTCGAGTTTAGTACGAGTAGGACTTTTATTTTGAACAAACCAAATACACCCAAATACACGTGGGATAATAGGAAAGAGGGTATTATCATGCTTAAGGATATGAAGAGGGACCTTACCTTAGGACACAACTAGGAGTCTGATATATAAGGTAAGTGGCAGTGAGAAGAGCCATGTGACAGAAATACTTGGGAACACCCATACCATATAAGAGACATCTAACCACAGGCATAATATGACGATTTTTACGTTCTGCCACACCATTCTACTCAGGGTGTAAGGGCAAGTAAGTTGTTGGAGAATCCCAATTTTATTAAGTTCAGACCTAAACTCATCCGTTATATACTCTCTACCATTATCAGACCGAATATCTCGCACAACAATATGAAATTGGGTTTTAATCATTTGCAGAAAATTTTTAAAGTGAGTGAAAACTTCATATTTTTTCTTTATGAGATAAACCCAAGTACAATGAGTATAATCATTAATAAACGTGACATAATACCGGTGTTGAGATAGGGCCGTGATAGGTGAAGGCCCCCACACATCAGGATTGATAAGATCAAAGGCACTAGGTGCCCGGTGCATACGGGGAATATAGGTAGTGCGAGTATGTTTTGACAGTTCACACACAGCACATTTAAAATTAGAATCCTTTCAAGATTTATTTAAAGAATGAAATAACAAACACAAATGTTGAAAATTTGCATGTCCTAGATGAGCATGCCACAACTCTAATGTGTGAAGAGAAAAGATATAGTTATTCGAGACTGGCAAAACATTATTTGAGACTGGCAAGACAGAAGCTTGTAGACTGGATGAGGATATGGAAGATGAAGGATCACCAAAGCAGCAGAGATCGTCACGCTCATACCCCCTGCTAAAAATCTTCTTCGAAGTCAGGTCCTGTAAATAACAACAATTGGGTAAGAACACAATAACACAATTATGGTTTTTTGTAAAACGATTAACAGAAAGAAGATTATAGGCAAAATTAGGGACATAGTAAACTGACGAAAGAGTGATGTCAGGAGACAAGCGAGCATCACCTTGACTATGAATGGGGATGGAAGACCCATCTGCAATACGGACATACTCATAAATGGAGATAAAAGAAGATGTAAACGTGGAAGGCTTACCAGTCATGTGATTATTGACACCCGAATCCAGAATCCAGAGAGGATGATTTAATTTACCATGAAGAGCGGTAGGAGTACCTACAACAATAGCGATCGTGGGGCTAGAAGACGAGCAACAGGCATCCAAACCAAATGTGACTGAAGCTAGGCAATTGGGGACTGCAGTCGCCTATATTCAGGTGAAGAAAGAGAAACTTCTTTTTCTGTATTAGCCATGAAGCTATGCAAGAACAGACAACCAGGTAGAAATCCAAAAAACACGGTCCTGGAAGGAATCAACAAGGACAGCCGGAAAGCACAACAGCAATAATCACAGCCGGACACTCGGCGAAAAAAACACGGGGGCAACCAGACATTCGGTCATCCAAACATAGAACAAAGAGCACTAAAATGGCTCTAGCACATCACAAACATGCCCGACATGGGTAAGACGAGTAGCCCGAAGGCTACTAAATAGAGCCGAGGGGCTTGGTGGTGGCGCCACTGATTGGGTAAGGCAGCGGCGACACAGAGGAGGGGGGATGGGGTTCGGCTCGGCTGTGGCGAGGCTTGGTGGTGGTCGGCTCAAGGAGTGGAGGTGGTGGAAGGAGTTGGCGCAAAGGTAGTGGTGGTGAGTTAGGTTTAGGGAATTGGTGTTGACTTTGATACCAAAAAGAATGTAGACAAATGGATACTTTTTATTCATGTACATCTCTGGTATATATAACCTAACAAAGAACTAAAACTAGAAAGAGAATAAATCTGAAATAAAGGAGAATAAAGAAAATAAGGAAAGAAATAAAAATGGTCAACATGACCAATAAATACAGCGATATTATATCCTAATTCCAACAAAGAGTAATATCTCATTAAACGTAGATTCCAAAATGAACCAGTAGAAGCATACAGAAGTAAGAAAATACATGAACAATAAGCAAAACAAACTTCTGAGCCGCACTACAAATCTCCACAATCCTTGATGAAGTTGTTTGTGGATTAGCTCGAGACTGAGCCGGCTGAGGTAGAAAACTGCCAAAAGGGCCCATAACATAGATCACTCCAAAAATTACCGTGATCGTGAAAAGACCCTACCAAAATGCCAAATCTGACAAAAGAATGCTAGATATGATGGATATAGCGTCGGATCTAACCACAGAAACAAGGAAATGAAGAGATCTAGAGGAGAACCATACCAACCAAATAAAATAAAGTTAAATTAAATAAAAAAACTCTTATAAAGTGGGACAAACAACCTCCTAATGAGGGACAAACAATATAAAGGAAAGAGCCAAGGGCTCTTCCAGAGGCTCAGGAAAAGCTTGGACAAGCTGGATGTTTAGAGAGGTGGAGGCGGTTTTGTTTTTAGAGACAGAGAGAGGTAGATGTCAAGCATTACTTTGATTTCCAAAGCTTCATACAAAGAACACTGATTAATGTTGAAGATTACCCTAATTGGGGATAAATCGTGGCATTTGTTAGAGTGACGCATGGAGTTAATGTGGCCTTAAATCCACAACCAACTGTTATTTTTATATAACACGTGTTTATAATGTGCGTAACATCCCAACTTTAAATATAGGTGCTTTTGATGTCACTAAGAGCATCTCCAGTGGTATAATTTTTGTATAGTAAGTTAAGTTAGTTTGGTGTATACGGTCTGTAGTGGTGTTGCCCATATAACAACTTAGTTAGGCGTATAGTAGTGAAACTTAAGTTTACACTTTCCTTAAATTCATTTAGCATACAAGGTAGCCGACATAGTATTAGCCAGCAAGTGCTAGTCGGTAGAGGGCAAGCCAGCCACCTCTAGCCGACACACTCTCATCCGGCCACCCTCTAGCCGGCTGATGGATAGCCTGCCACCTCTAGCCGGCTGAGGCTTGGCTAGCCACCCTCTAGCCATCATTCCCCTAGTCGGCTACCCCTTTACTATGTTGTAGAATTTTACCAATCTGTATAGGAGCTTAATTTAAATTTACCCTATACACCTCAATGTTAGGGATATATACTAAAAGCCATGCTTTATGTAGTTGATTTATTATTCATTTAATAAAATCAGTTAATCCATTTTTTTATGAGAATCTGTGTGGGCAATGTTTGTATTATATTATTATGCATGTGTGTTTCTCATTCTATATAGTAGGTGGTTTGGTGTGTAGAGTTCGGCTTACACATGGAAGATCAGGCCATCAGATATTATAGAATGTAAGATTTTGGTTTACAGTCTTAGATGGGATTGGACACACCATCGGTAGGACTGCAGCATGGTGTTGTAGTAGGTTTGTCTTAACTACGGAAAACGGTATAGTTTCAACTCACTATGCTGGTACACTTTGTGTATTAAACGGGACTGACTTGGGGTAATTATCTTTATACTGACTTATAAGATAATTAATACCTCATGGCTATTATGAGTGCTTATGCTCTAAATCCTAAGTTAATTTGTAGACACGTACATTTGATATTTACACTTTGATCCCTAAAAGGGTGAGATCCTTAAATGGGTCAATATCTCATTGGATTGGGTGGCAATATTAATTGTGTGGTGGATATTAATTAATGATGGAATCCATGTCTCAATTTTGGGATTGATGATATCCCCTTGAGAAAGCTTATAAGTTTTGATTATGTCAAATCCTGCAGGTGGATTTTGTATCCGACATATCAGATAAGTTAAGCAGAGGATCTCAAGGAATTTTAAGAAATTAATTAAATATGATTGTCAGTAATTATATTTAATTAATGGATATCTATAATCTTAACATGGGGAGATAATAAGCATTTAATAACATGGAGCTCGAAATATATTTTTGAGATAAGGGTAGGAGTGCAATTATAATTCTTTAGTGGTATGAATTATAATTTATGGAAATAGGAATCTGATTCAGTTCGAATTAGGGTTTCCTAATTCCATAAGGAAGCCTATTCCTTATTGACTTCTTATGGTCCCTATCGTAGCCTATATATATGCTGCTTTGGCTCTCTTCTCAGTTAGCGTTTTTCTATATAGAGAATTATAACTCGGAATAGAAAAGAGAGCATAAAAGAGGGAGAGCAGAAAACAGAAAGGATTTCGAAAGAGCCCACACTCAGTTCGATATTCTGGCAGCAAAGGAATACAGTAGAAGATCGTGAGCTGTCATCGAGCCCGTGTTCTCGATTCGTCTACTACAGCAATCCGTTTTAGCAGTTTAAGGTAACCCTAGTTCCGCCCTTGTAGGGTTATTGTAGTTTTCACGTAATTTTTTTTTTGCAGTACCAACTTATACGCACTGTCAACGAATTCTGGGAACATAGTTTCCTAACACTCAACACCGCTGGAGATGCTCTAAATTTGAGGGAAAAAATGAATAAAAGAGATGTAGGGTTCATTTGATAAAACTGAAAAATTAAGTACTGAAAATTAAGTTTTGAATTTTAAATACTAAAAATTTTAAGCGATTGAATTTGCAATACCGAATACAGTATTTCAAGTACTGAAATAGATTGCATTCAGTGATTATTTTCAGTAAAAATTTTCCACTTAAAGTTTTCAGTAGATTTTTGGTTGATTTTTCAATTAAATGGTACATTATCAAACACACTGAAAACAAATAAGTGCTGAAAGTTTTTAATTTTCACCACTTAATTGGGTTATCAAATACACCAGTTGTCTTTTGGGCTCTTTGTATTGTGGATGTCGGCCAAAGTGGCTGAACTACGCAATATCTTTATATGAATTTTTTCTTCTTTCATTCAATTTCTTGTTGGGGAATATTAAGGATAGTGCTATGAAATTGATTGAGATGTGCTACGGTAGCACTGTTCTTGAGAACAATTTCGCCTCCAAAGTTAATGACTCGATGCACAAGGTCTCGGTGCTATGTTCTCTAGGATTCAGCAATCAATTCTTCCAAATGTGCACTCGAATTGGAAGATTATGGGGTGCTCATAATTGCTCCAGAAACAGTAAAGGAAATCCAGAAAATTGAAGAAGAGAGAATTGTTTTTTGAGTGTTTTGAAAACCCGGGAGCAGAGTAGAAAAAATATTTATGTGCCTTTGTAACTGGAAGAAGATATATTCTCTTATAACAAAACTAATATATTTATATACTAGTTTTGCAACACACTCGTTATACGTGAATATTGTGCCTTTTAAGTAACTGAGTGTAATTTAACTCGTCTAATATATGAAACTAGACAGATTAGTAAATATAAAAGTTAGTGATGTATTTATGTTCTTTTACAATCAAGGAATTTTTTTTTTCCTTTCTATTTTGTTGTTTGTTGAATAAATATGGCAATGATATTATTTATGCAATTAGGTAATAATAATGTCTTGTAAATAGTGAACATAAACATGAACATATCCCTTTGATGGATCTTCTTTCTTCTTTCTTTTGATTACTTAAGGAGCCTACTTGTTATTATTATTATTATTATTATTATTATTATTATTAGTGTAAAGGACCGACTCTTGAGAAGCAACTTTCAAGATAATTTAAAACTGGATGTTGGTGAGAGCTTGACATATATAAATCCCCTCCAGTGCATAGGTTCAGGGTTCGAACCTCATCCCCTCTCCCATATTAAAAAAAAAAAAAAAAAAACTGGATGTTGATGATAGATTGAATGAAGTTGAATTAAGATAATATGCATATATAATTGTTTCCCATTAGGACTCTTGCAATCAGACATACCATGTAGGCACAATTGATGGTGAAGGATTGATTATTTCTATTCAAAATTGAAATATGACTCTAGCACATTTGAAAGAAAGTGACGTATGTAAGAATTGTAAAACAACAAAAATAATATAATCGTTAATGTAATTGCGCAATGTAAAACACTTTAGGGGGTCAGTGAATAGTACAAAAATTTAACCAGTTGTATGACACAGATTTTTTTTTAATTTTATAATCAAATGAAAATTT
The DNA here is from genome assembly GCA_033977485.1 of Hydrangea macrophylla. Classification (NCBI taxonomy): domain Eukaryota; kingdom Viridiplantae; phylum Streptophyta; class Magnoliopsida; order Cornales; family Hydrangeaceae; genus Hydrangea; species Hydrangea macrophylla. The sequence goes on from CM066992.1 coordinate 66,935,795, forward strand.
ACTTAAAAATTCTATGACTATTGTTTAGATTAAATCTTAAAAATTACTATTCATGTAGGGTTATTGGAAGAAAAACAAATCATTAAATACTCTTGCTCAATATTAATATTTTAAATAAACGAATTATGTTATTTCATAAGTAATAATGTTTTGAATAAACGTACTAAATAATTTCGTTATATTATAAAAGATTTCAATGAATTCAATATCTCAAACTTAAAAGATTCTAATCAATCAACTATTTTGTCATAAAGTAAAAAACATAGCATTAATCTAAATCCTTAAACTATTTTTAAGTAAACTAAATGTTCATTTTCTTAACCTAGGAATAAAATTCCACAAAATAAAGAATAGTAGATGGAAACAAAGAAAAGTTTCAAAGTAGTATGTTCACATATATAATTGTAGCAGAAAATTTATTATAGCTAATAGAAATTAAATACAATCTTAGGAACATGTAATATTGAATTATTTGCTTTTCAAGAGTTCATATAAAATACTAAAATATGAATTACTTGTACATTATCAACTAATATATTTGACCAAAAATATTACTATATAAATTTGCAGACAATTTCTAAACAATTTTAACCTCTTATAAGTTCTAACCTCTCTTAGCAATTTGACTTTATGTCTGCAAATTAATAACCTTTATTTCTTTTTATTATGATATTTTCTCAGCAACCAAACACAAAAGCATAACCAGAAAAAAGTTCTTGAGAAGAAGCAACTATGAAGTATAAAAAAATATAGAAAAGAAAAAGAAAAAGAAAAGAAAGCATTTGAACAAAATATAAGTGTCTAGGAAATTGGAAGTTCAATATAAAGGAGTTAACTTTGTTCAATTGTGAGTCTTATAATTAGGTGATGTAGTACTGTATGGATTGGAACTCAGCTCGAGTCCTAATACGGATAAGTGTAATTGAACAAAGTGAAACTCCTTATAATTTGCAGCTAATAAAACAACAATTAGAAGAGAATAAAGTTCTATGATCAAATAGAACTACACAAATCATAAAGTTGATCCTTTGTAAATTGTGAGAAAACAAAAAAAAAAAAAAAAAAAAGAAGGAAAGAAAGAAAAATTATTGTATAGGTAAAAAAAACTTAAAATTCATAGAAGACACCAAAAAAAGTAATTGTCACACCCCAACCCGCCTCGGGCGGATTAGGATACGGTTAACAAAGCCCAGCCATCAAATCAACCTCAAATTATTAGATAGGCATGCATTAGACAACATAAAAGAACTTTATTGACACAAAATAGCCCCAAGGGAAAAATGATCATTAATAGAGTATAGCCAATTTTTACACCAAAAGATAGATCTTTGAGTCCCGATTCCAACGCAAAAAATGGCACGCGAATCTGAGTTTTCTAGAAAGAGTTATGCAAGTTTCCGTAAAAGTCGACAACCTAAAATTTTGTAGGTGGATCGATCCGCCCTTTAAGCCCGGATCGATCCGATTAAAGTAGTTTCTCGCCGAATGTTGTCACACCCATTCTAGAATTTGCATACATTTTATTTCACATATGTTGTAACAAGTAAAAATTATTAACGTTGATTAACAATTGAATTGAGGTTGACTGGAAGTCAACAGAAGGTGTCATCAAGTAAGGACACGCGAATTTGATAATCAATGTTGCATTGGCATAAGTAAATGACATTTATGTGCATTAAATGTTACTTGACCTTATTTGGTATTATATGGTGTTTTATGAATAGTGAATTATACCTATACCTGCGTAGTATAATTTTTGGTAATTCTATTATCACTGTAGATCTTTTGAACACTGTGGTGAGAACATGAGTGACACGTTATATAAAAGGTAGGTTGTGTAGAAATTCCACAGAATTTAGTTTTTGGATGTGATTTTGGACCCAAACGGGACTTAGTTGAAAACTTTTATAATTGATAATTTTCACTCGTGAAATCATAAAATGGACGTGTGCGACGTTTCATGGATTAATTAGAAGTTTTGAGAACTCGTGGAGAGACAACCATAAATTCTGGAAACTATGCCTATAAATAGAAAGGGTGGATTTTCATTTTCTTGTAAACTTGCAAAAATATCTAGAAAGGAGAGAGAAAAGGGAGATTTGTTGCCACGAGTTTTGCGACGACGATCGGAGACCTTTTGTCCGTTAGTTTTTCTCCAGATTTCATATTTGGACTCCTTGAGGTAAGACCTACGTTTTGATACCTCTTAGGCCTCGTTTGACAAACTTTTTATTAAAAGCTAATTTCTAGAAATTTGGGGAAATTGGAGATCCGACGCTTATTTGTCTCCATAGTACTTCCCTCAAAGTTTGAGAGAATTTGCACAAGGTATGAAGTCCTAACCCGTGTTATATAGGAATAAACAAGTTTTAAATTTCGACAGCGAAATTGTGATCTGGGCAAAATTCATCTATTAATCTTAGGCCCGTTAATTATGCATGCGATTAAATGTGAAAAGTATGTCTAATTTTACGCGAGCACGTTGAGTCGTCTATATGGGTCAAAGAGGGGATTTATTCAATTTCATGCCAGAATAAGCTTCTCGATGTTTGAGAATTTAGCAGCGACGACTACTGTGCATGGTTGATAGACTTGGACTTGCTATGGCACTTGGGGATATGCAATGGTTGATAGACATAGACTTGCCATTGACATAGCGGTTTAAGACTTGGACTTGCCGCTACTGGATGAATGTGTATTTTTCTCCCTAGAGACTATTTATTATGAATTGTGGAATTAGAGCATGTTTTGTCATATATTACATATGTTAGAACTCGTGCATCCAGCATATAGCTGAGCAGTGGAGCTTTACTCCATTGCAGGTGAGAAGAAAAAGGAAAAGAAGAAGCACGAGGAGTGAGGCAAAGGAATGCCAGGCGAAACACTCTTGTTTATACTTTTGTTTTCATCCAACTTGTAATAAGAATTTGGAATTCGTAAAATGCTGTAATAGAATCCTGGCATGGATTAGTAGTCCTTGTAATCCCTAGTAAATACTTTGGTTGTATGTTTTGAATCATGGATATATAGTTGTAATAAATGTCGGTATTTGATTTGGAGAAGCTTGGTTTGAGATTGCTGCAGACAATCCTGGGGGAGATCAGTCGACTTAGCCCCTACCCAGTCGACTGGACCCCTGACTTCCAGACTTTTTCCTTCAGTTTTTTAAGGCATCAGTCGACTGAAGGATGAACATTAGTTGTCTGAAATTTGCACGAAAACACCCCATTCTGCATGCATAGTGCCCAGTCGACCGGACAAGGCACCCGTGGACTGATAAATTGAGGCCCCAGTCGACTGAGTCCCCGACACAGTCAACTGGACGATGCTTGTGGACTTTTTATACTCTCTGCTTCTGGTCTTCAATCAACCGGATCCCCGATCAGTCGACTGGACCTCTGGTTTTAAAAATGAATTCTCTTGGACGTGTTTCAATTGTACTAAACTTTTTATAACACTGATTTTAAAGGATTGTACTTATGTTTTCCGCTGCTATTTTTTTTTTTACTTTAATGGAATTCGATGAGTCTTGGTGGCGTGCCATGTGTCATATTTCCGCGCATAGCGGGATGGATCATGACAAATGTCCCCCAAGAAGTCCGGATTGATCCGCCTTTTAACCCGGATTGATCCAGGTTCTGCAAAATGCATATCTGTTGCTAAAAACTCTGTTTTTACCAATTCAAAACATACCCAAACTCAACCAACTTCAAGAAACTTTTAAAACAAACATTTCAAACATATCCAAGTATGTTCAAACATTGACACATGATCTCTAATTGTGATATAACAATCAAAACACACAAATTCCTCCCAAGGATCGTGATTTGCATCAAAATTCACCATTTTCCCAATGCATACATAAACACTTCATCTTAAGGAGAGAACAAGTTATACCACAAAATCTACTCCCAAATTGCCCAAAATTTCGCCAACCATTTGCAACTCGTGACTTGTGAGAACAATCCCTAACATAATACATAACCAACATGAACCCAACTTGGCATATTGCAAGGATTCCAAAGCATGAGTTGTGATGCCCCGACGTAGCATAATTCAGGAAAATATTTAATTTTCTTTATGGACTCGTAGGTCGTGACAAGTGAGAGTGACCAATTGTCCCTGCAACAGATAACTTAACAACATTTCTAAAGAGAAGGGTACTAATAAACATAAGCTCCAAAGTTAAACTTACTAAACTATTACGTCAGTCATAAACTTAGGCACAAACTGCCTTATTTAAATTCTAATAAAGTGTTTATTACAACTCCGAAGTAAAAGACATAAGAAAGATAAAATAGCCCGTCTGAAAAGTCTCCTGCCTCTAACTAGCATAGTCAAAATACTCTGGCTGCTCCTGACCTGGAAAATCTGGACATAGAGTCCAGGACGTATCAACGCCATCAGCTTATGCAAGCTGGTGAGTAAAATAAATATATGCTCGCAATGTATATATAAGCATATAACAACATTACAGTTTAAATCGTTAAAACAATAATTCAAGGTACCAACTTCAACATATAACATGGGGAGATAATAAGTAGTAAATATATGACCGTGTATGAACAATGTATCCTCTCATCTCATCGACTCTTATCCCTCAGCAAACTCAATTCAATCATACCATTACCTCAAATACCAGGAATAATATCCGATTAGTATCCGGGTTGCACAAAACAATATCATCACCCTAGATACCAGGAATAATATCCGCTCAGTACCCAGGTCGTACACCATACCATCAAATCAGATACCAGGAATAATATCCGCTCAGTATCTAAATCGAGCGTCTCAGATACTAGGAATAACATCCGATCAATATCTGAGTCGTACACTACACCGTCGCCTCCAATACTAGGAATAATATCCAATCGACATTGGAGTCGCACACCATACCATCGACTCAGATACCATGAATAATATCCGATCAGTATCCAAATCGAGCGCCTCAGATACCAGGAATAATATCCAATCAGTATCGGAGTCGTAGACTACACCGTCACCTCCAATACCAAGAATAATATCCGATCAATATTGGAGTCGTACACAAGACTGCCACTCTTTAATCTTTTCACACTTTCTTACACACCATGCATGTCGACTCCACCTCGACCCTATCATGCATGTCAATGTCCATGAAATTGTAACACCCAATAAATGTACGAGAAATAAAGTCTTATTATTTTTCTTTTTAACTAAATCTTTCACACAGGGTTCTGGACCAGCTTATTATTATTGATTAAATCAATTTATCCAAATCTCACTTTTATGATCTGTTTTCTTTTTCTTTATTAACAAGGTATAATGTACTTAGAATCTTTGAGTTGGTACCCATGATCTAAATTATTAAGTCATATATGAAACAAGAGGTAAATTCATCAAAGACTACTTTAATACGCTTTTACAACTACTAGTACACAAGCAGGTCCACTTTGAATCAATGCCCTTAAAAATGAATTATACTTTTTGTGAATGAATTACATATCAAAAGAAAGGTGTTTGAGTCTGGTTTCCAACGCTTCAAATGGTGTGCATTTTCGAGTTTTCTAGAGGAAGTTATGACCGTTTTACTAAAAGTCGCCAGTGCTGAAAAAAATAGCAATCGATTGGCAAAAATGGCAATCGATTGGATGACATAGCAATCGATTGGAAGAAGTGGCAATCGATTGGATATGTTGCCAATCGATTGGAACTCTGTCTTCTTCCACACTTTCGAAATTAAAAGCTAGTTTTTACCCATTTTTAAATTCTGTTTCAACCAAGACATGTAATATATGGATTTCTTCGTTTTTCCGCAAGGATAGCGAATACGCGATCGGTTTTAAAAATTTCAATCGTAGCTCTTGGATTTCACGTAAAACCAAGAGGTGACAAAACTTTAAATCAACAATATGTCGTGATACAGATGAATTAAGCCGTAGTATTCGAACCACAGCTCAATGGGACTAAGATCTTTCATTTTCACAGAATTGATTTTGGTTAACTTTTCTAAAACTCTAATTCTATGCTCATCAATGGTGATTACCTATATATACGTATATACACACATATATACATAGAAATATACATATATAAACATTGGGAGCGAGTTCATAATACTCACATAAGCTTTTGAACTGAAATTTAGTGCGCCGAGTATTCTGCCGAAAATTCCGTTTGAGTTTTCTTCTCGTTCTTGAACTATATATATATGTATGTGTATCAATATATATATACAATCTGAATGTGGGTGCGGGTGTTCTCTAGAGAGAGTTGAGAGAGAAATTGAGGGAGATTGAGAGATTGTGAGAGAATGAGAGAACTGCGAGAGAGTTGCAAACATATAAATAAACTGTATGTTTTGGGCTCCAAGAAATCAAGAGATTTTGCCCGGTGTGGTTGAGCTCACATGCTGCCACACTTAAGACGCAATATAAACGTAGATTAAAATAAAAACTGGTATTATCCGGTTGAAATAAAAATGCAAAAAGCCATATTAGTGTAGGAAATAAATTCCAGGTTGTACAAAAGTATAGATATAGTTTTCAAAATCATAGAAAGTATTTTCTATATTTATGAAAATTACGATTTGACCCCAAATAAATATTATAAATAGAAATAAAATGAAACATTCATTTATTAATGAAAATAAAATTACAGGGTGTTACATGAGTTAACTACACATCTTTAAACCAAAAGTTACAACCACAAGTTGAAAACCTAAACATGTTGACATATTTACATATGCATAACTCCCACGCCCAACACATCGTGCGGATCATATCCTCTCATCCTCCCGTGCCGTACCTGCAGTGGTCATTCAATAACCATAATAGAAAATCACAATCGTTGAAGCTTTCGCTTAGTGAGAGAACTAATCATGCTATTGGAATATTTAACATGAAAATGCAACAATTATTATAATCATCAACAAAATGATCTCCGAAAAGTCAAGTAACTCCAGCCACCACCTCCGGGTCCTTCTCACCCCAGATCTTTCTTACTTTTGGACGCATACATCGTATCACACACACTCTTGTGACCCTGAAGGCGTCAGCATTTTATCATTGTGGTCGTCACCACGCCCTTCTCTTGTGGGCTTACTATCCCTTACATATGGGACCTATAAATGGTGTCCACTACTTGACTTCCCTTTGATCCGCATAAGCAATTAAGCAAATAGGCATATAACATGACAACTTTCACATAATTGACATGCTTTTCAACAAATTCATCATCATCATAGCTACACAAACATGAATTAAGCATTCTAGGATAACAATTATCACATTAACATATCTGAACACCCAATTTTGGGATTAGAGCACTCGCCTCTTCGATTTGCTAGCGAATAAGCCTAGTATATCCCAACCTATTGCAAATTTCCAACTCAAATCCTACTAGTGTTTATCCTACATAGTTTTGATGCACCAAAATTTAACAACCACGAGCGGTTGCTTGAAAAATGTTACTGAAAATGAATACAAAGGATGTGCATGTATTCCTCTTACCTCCAAGAGTCCAAAATTGGTCTCAGTTCGCAAACCGATTGTCGGACGGCGAGATATGGCATCGGAAAGTTGTGCGAAACCCCATCGTCTTTGAAGAAGCTCTCGGTGCCCTTTTCTCTATAAATCCAGCTGTTATGTTTTGGTAAAATTAGACACCACAACTCATGCAAGAGACGTATATCTCTTTTTCTCAACTTTTCATTTACACCCCCAGTAATTTCTAATTGTTTATTATGAACCAAGTTATTTATATTAACTACCCACATTTTTTGAAAGGATTTAATTCATGTCCCGCACGGGTCCCAAATGTGGTTCCACATATAATGTGAGATAGCTATTAAACCTACCAATTATGAACCATATTTAAATATGCCCTCACATGGGTACCTAAAACTGGTTTCCTTTACCTATCATAAGCCATAATAATATCTTTAAATATTTAAACAAGTATTCATATAAGCATACAATGACATCAAAATGCAAATTATTTTAACTAGATCCTCATTGGGCCCCACTTTTATACCAGTCCTACCTATCACAGAACTTTCATCCGTGTCCGCATTTGAACACCTTTTCACATGTGAGTTCATAACCCCACCTTAGACCATCGTATGTGTCACGCCCCGACGTAGCATAAATAAGGAAAGCGTTTAATTTCCTTTATGGACCCGTAGGTCGCGACAGTTTGAAGGATCGATTCCGTCCCAAACGTCGAACAACAAAACATAATAATCAGAGTAGAGCAAACAAGGCTTACAAATATTATTCTAACTTAACAAGTATTACAGCACGGGTCATCTAAGGCACAGACCGCCTTGAAATAAAACAATAGCTTAATGTCTGTTACAGTCATCCTTATTACAAAACGGTCCATAACTTAAAACATGTAAACTTAAAGCATATAATAAGGAAACAGTTTCTCATTCCAAAAGCAGCCATTCTCAGTTAGCATAGTCATAAGGTCCTTCCTGATCATAACCTGAAAAGCCTGAACACGAATGTCCAGGACGCATCAACGTCGTCAGCTTCAAGAAGCTGGTGAGTATTAAAAACATAACTTTGAATGTAAAACATACTCATTTACCTTTTTCTATTTTTTTCAATATGTAAGATCAATCGTTAAACCACAGAAAGAATTCATTTAAAAACAACAAGGAATATATTAAAGGTCGTTCATTCATAAAGACAGTTACTCGTGTATGAGACAATGCACCACACTCATCTTGCCGACTCTTTTCTCTCGACAGCCACAACAACCCACTATCTTACTCCTGGTATCTTTGAAACACTCAGATAGCCACACTTTAGCAACGGGGCGCCAGGGAGTGTCCAGTTTGCCTCACACTTTGGTCCGGGGTACCAGGGAGTGTCCAATGCCTCACACTTTGAATACCTAAACCGCCATGCAAATACCGGAGCAACCTCACGCAGTATCCAGACTCGGGTATCAGGGAGTGTCCGTAGGCCACACTTTAGCACTACCATGGGTGCCAGGGAATGTCCAAGTTCGGCGTCACACACTTTAACGCTTCCATGGGCGTCAGGGAGTGTCCATATTTGCCACAGTCGCATTTCAAAGATACCCTCACCGCAATCTCAACCACAACCACAACCGCAATCTCAACCACAACCTCAATCACAATACTCTTTCCACACTGACCATTACTCTTTTCCACACTGACTGACACCCACATGCGTGTACCACTGACCCCACATGAATGATATGCACTTAAACATAAGCAAAACGCTGAATTAAAGGAACAACGTGCGTACGGGAATTGATGAGTCATAATACAATGTTTTAATCATTCAAACATAACCAATAGAGTTCTGATTAACTAAATTTTCCAAACAGAACCTTAACAGTACTTAAAAGGTGAACCAAACAGTCCCTTAACAGAAAACAGACAAAAACAGAAACTGCCAGAATTCGCGCGCGCGGGCCGCTCGCGCGACGGGTGGATCGCGCGGGCCGCTCGCGCGATATGCCTAATTTCCCTTTTATATATAAACTTTTCTGTCTGCCAGAAAAAGCCAAGGTCGTGCGCGCGGGCCGCTCGCGCGACGGGTCGCTCGGACGGTAGGTGTCTCGCGCGACCCTCGCTCGCGCGACCTGCCTAAATTTCCTTTCATATATATATCTTTTCCTTCGGCCAGAAAACACACTGCATGAACTCGCGCGAGGGGTCGCTTGCGCGGTCTGCTCGCGCGATCGCTCGCGCGAGTTCATGCAGTGTCTTCGTCTTCTCCACTGATTATCCCCTGTTTCAGATTTTTAGACCCATTTTGCAAACTGAATGAAACCTAACCTTATTTTATATGAATCTCTTTGTTTTTCAACAAGGATTAAGAATCCATTATCAATTTAACCAAAATCAAACCATAGCTCTTGAATTTCATGAAAAACTAAAAGTTGTCAAAACTTAATTTCTAATATACTTTTTCATATGAATGAATTGTGTTCTAAAACTTCAAACATATCATTTATAAGGTATAATCTACCATAATCAACTCTAAAAACAAGTTTTAGTTAAGGTTTGAAAAATCATGATTTTGAAGCTCAAGCTTCCATGGACGAATTTAGCAATGGTGGTTCATGTTTACATACACTCAATCAGTAATTGAATATGAAATTACAACCAAAGTGAGTTTAGAATACTCACTGATGACAGAGATGAAGAGATGAGAATATGTTTGAGAAAGAATTATCAATATAAGAACTCCTTTGAAGCTTTAAGCTATGGAGGTCCAAACTCTCTCTCTCTCTCTCTCTCTCTCTCTAAAATCTGAACTAACTCTCAAGCTCTCTCTCTTTTCCCTCTGAATTTATAGATTGTGAGAATATGTGTGTGTTAGTGTAGTGTGTATGAGTTATATAGAAGGAGCAAGTTGATGAACTTGGAGGCCAAGAAATAATAAGGACCCACTTAGCAAGCTTAATTGAACTAACAAATTCTTAAACCCTCTAATTAACAGCACATGTACATGAGCTGATATAACCATACACATACGTATATATACACTTTCACAAATAGAGGGGTCAAGTTAGACTAGTAGGGGGCAAGTGTTGGTTGTTTGGGAATGAAGCTTATGGGCATTAAATTAACATACACACCAAATGTATTCCCAAACAAGACCCTATCAAATGATTACTTGCCATAAATGGAAAGTAAAGCATATGTCATGTCCAACTTTACATCACTTCCAAAAATCTGTGGAAGTTTAGCACAGCGCGGACACTTTTGAAATTAAACTGGTATTTTCGGGGCGCGGTGTCCACCACAAAAATACAGAAAATTCATTTTACTGTAGGAAACGGTTTTCTGGTTTCATAAAAATACTGATTGAGTCAAAAGGAAATATTTCCACCATTTTGAAATACAGATTTTGAAATCCACACAGGTATTACTATCTTTTGTAAAAATTACAATTTGACCCCAAAAGAATTTTAATTATGAAATCAGTCAAGAAATAAATTTCACATATAAGAATTGAAATTAAAATAAAAGCAGTACAAACAAATTAAATATGGAAATGCAAATTAAAATTTACATGAAATGCAGGTTGTTACAGTATGCATTAATTATCTTTAATTACACGTATTAATACTACATTAGGCTTCTTTTCCAGGTATGGGTGTTGTAGTAGTACTCTCCTCGATGGACTAACAAAAAAAGTGACATACCAAGCTTATTAGAACTCTAAAAAAAATCATCTAAATAAAAGTGCACTTATTAATAAAAGTGTAAAATATTTAAGGGGATCGATGCATATATATATACATGATTTGATAACACGTGCATTGCACGTGGATGATATCTATTTTATCTTGTATTTGTAAATTAAGTTGAATAATTTTTTAAACTTAATGCATGATAGTAATGAAGAGAATAAATCCAGAACTTGCATGTGATGTGATTCTTATCACAACTATTTGAAGAATTCTTATAGCAAAAATGCTAGATTTGTACAAAAATTCACACAAAATAATCTTGACCCTTGATTCTAGTATGCCCCATGTGGGAAACACATGGGTCTCACACGGAATTTACCGAAATCAATGACCAAGATTGTTTTATGTGGGCCTAGCATTACTCTTCTTATAGTAATCTAGTTTTTTGTTTTTTTCCATCTTAGTTTAGTTTCAATTTGATGTCTTCATGGATATTTTTTGAATAATGATTATATTTTTAATTTACATTTATCTTCCCACACTTCCATATAGTCTCACTTTTTTCAGTCATCAATGCTACTATTCATTCTAAACGAATCGAAATCTTTACCAATTGCATACTTGTAAATGGTGATTTTGGGCATCATAAGCACGTACTCCATTGATTAATAGTAATCTAAATTATTTATAGGTTAATTGCACTATGCACCCTTTGAAGTTTAGGTGATTTTGTACTTTGCACTCTAAAGTTTCAAATTTGGCACTTTGGTCGCTAAAATTTGGGACACGTTGCACTTTAGTCCCTTCAAGACTTTTTGACATGAAATTTTCACTTTTAGTGATGAAATCATTCATCACTAAAGGGCTATTTAGACTTATTTGCCACATTTTTTAAACTTTAGGGACCAAAGTGCAAAACCATTGAAAGTTTAGGGGTATAAAGTGCAATTAATCCTTTTTTAAGCATAATTTTTCTTGTACATATCCTTCTATGTTTAAAGGATAAAAATGTTTTGAGCACACAAAAAATAAATAAAACAATTTATTTTGTGCCAAAAATTTCTAAATTTTTTTAATTATTTTTTTAATAATAGAAACAATAGGTTACGATGATCCGTTAAAAAGTAAAAAATCTTACCATTCAAGTAATAAACTATTGTTCTTCCTTTATTAAAATTTTGCGTCCACAATAATAGGATTCTTAATTCTATGCTATTTGATAAAGGCCATTAATGAAAAGTGAAAACATTAATTTAAAAAAAAAAATCTAAATGAAAAAAAAAGTTTTAAAAAAAGATTAGGAACATACCTCAAATTTTTCGTTAAATGGTACGTATGTGTAAAAAATAAATATTGCAAAATCCAAAAATCAAATGAAACAGGTGAAATGAAAACTATAATTCTATTTGAATTAGATGATGTTTTATGAATTGCCCTTGATATCACCAAAAAAATAGTAATACAAACATTAGCTTCTTTTTTTTTATGGACAAGACGAATCAATTCATTACTGAGAATTTGAAACAAGAACAAACTCATCAACAATTAGTTGATGGATATCAGGAGGGTAACCCTCAACCCAAACCTTACAAGTGTGGTAGGATTTTGCACTTCTAGCAAGCCTATGAGCAACGGAAATGCCTGTAACAACATGTATTTTCACTTCCTTCCCTATTAATAAATGAAATGTCGGTTTTTCTTTATTTACTATGGATCAATTTATAGTTATGATATTATTCTAATTATTATATAATACTCGTGTTACTAGTTGTTAATACAATACCGTTTTATTTTACTATTGGGTATTATTTTAACAGTGACATTATTTCCATAAGTAATGGTTGTGTTGATTTATTCTAATTTCATGACATTAATTTTATGACCCCTTACTAATTTTAATTTAATTATTATGCTTAAGACTGCACCCCTAAGTTACCCTATAATTTGAGATTAAAACTATGAATAAAATATTAATCACATCGTTTACATTATTGGTCCCTAATATTTATTTGAGTATTTTCCTAGACTACCCGGACCAACCTAACTGGACTAACTGAACCAAACTGATTAATGAACTAACTGTATTATTCTGATTTGACGCCATCAGTCATACAACTATGTTATCTTCATTCACTCATTTCATTTTCAAGTTGCACACTGATTACTTCTCCTATATATGTTGATTCACACTTTGTAACTAACACACAAATTTGCAAGCATTACTCTTTGCATACAGAATTACCCTCAGTAAAGTCTTACCACTCTCAAGCTCTCTATAGCTCTCTCACTCTCTCGGCCATAATACACACCCGTATACACCTCTCACATTCTTAATCAATCCACACACACACATAATCAGTCAAATATACATTTTGGAAGTTGAACAAAAAGAAAGATAAACAGATATAGAAGTCTCACAGCGAGCTCTCTAAGCTTCAAAGAGGCCATAACCTATCTTATGAAATTTCCGTCTTTCTTCGGCAAGTCGTGCTGCTCAATCTAAAGACTGGTGAGTCTCTCGAACTCACTTATAATGTAATATTAGTCATTGCGTACAATCATGGGGTATTAATTTTAGAGATATACGTATGTATACATATATGTAGTTATGGAAGCTTAAAAATGGTGGTCTCATCAAACTCAATCAAAATGATTTCTGTAAATTGGGAATGGAAGATTTCAACCCCAGTAAGCTCTGTTTCAAATATTAGACCTTAATTTGTAACGGTTGCGACGTACGGTTAAAACGAAGTTTTGACGGCTCTCGAATTTTCATCAATAAGTAGAGCTATGATATGAATTAAAACTTAAAACTTAAGACTTAAGACTTATATATTCGTAATCTACACGGAAAAACAAAGAGAATGGTATATTACACTTGTTGTATCATTTAAATTTATAAAACTTGTATATATTCTACAACTTACAGTCCTGGGGAAGAAAATGACCCAGAACTGGTCCCAAAACATACCCAGGACCGGTTGCGACCATGACCAATCCGGCTAAAAGACCAAGACCGGTCCCGCCCTTCTGTGACTGAATGATCTGTTTCACTTGGCAGTTTTCCCAGTTTCACTGAATAGTGCTTTCACTGCATGTTAATTCCATTTATTATTTTACTTAAGACATTAATGTAATTAGCGAAATACCCCCCATTTGGATTCAATAAAAATACTTTCAAAAATCAATTCCTTGTAGATAAAAAGTCAACTTTTCCTCCGAAGGCAAAATTACCAAATTTTGCACAGTTTATAATATTGGAGCATTATTTTTACTATGTTCCCTTTCTTTTAAAAATTCTTTAAAATTATATGTGATATATGGGGATATAGATGAACTATTCGCGGGACTTTTAAACTCTTGAATCGAAAATCTTATTTTTTATTATACTTAGCCATTTTGGTCATTCTGGGTCAATGGTTTACTTTTCTGGACTAAGTTGTTTAAATTATGATAATTATATTTTTATTAGCTCTGATACTTTTATACGAGAATAGGAATCCGTCGTTCTGAATACCAATTGTAGTGATAAAATATAAATAGATCTGATACCATATTAAAGAAAAATAGAAACCGCTTTGATACCTATGAAGAAAATGCGGAAAGAAAGATTTAGGTTATATTGCTCTGATACCTTTATAGCAAAATATACAAAGAGAGAACAAGTCATGCACCTACTCTGATACCTTTACATAACTAGAAAATGAATAAGTAACACATTAGTCGAGTTGACATGTTTGAAAGGGGTCGTCTAGTCAGCATATATGTTGTGAGAAGTCAATAAAGGGAAAATGTCTCGGGATGAGTAACCTTAATTATCCCAGGCCGCTTTTGATATGGTAGGTTAATTCAGAAGGATTAAGCCCAGGCCGCTTGAGATATAGTAGGCCAGTCAGAGTCTTGTGATAGCCTTAATTAATCCAGGCTGCTGCAGATACGGTAGATTAATTAAGAGGGTTGAGCCCATGTGACTTTTGATACGGTAGGTCAGTCTTGTGGTAGCTTTAATTATTCCAGGCCGCTTCAGATACGGTAGATTAATTAAAGTATTCCACTGGTTATTATTATAACCTTGAATGTCTGGGTACGTCCAGGCCGCCCTAAATATGGCAGACATATCGACAGGTATTCTAAAATAACGGCATTTCGCCGGATGATTTTAGGTGGACTGAATGAGTCAAGAGATTGTGATCGAGATAAAGAGTCACTGAGATGAGATGGTTTCATTGTTCATGCACAGTCTTAAATATTCATTATTCAAACTGTTACTAATTGTTATTATGCGATGATTGGAATAATGGATTAATTGTACTCTAAAGTACTGAACAATTATAATAATTGTTAATGCACTTTTATATACATTGCTTGTGCGTTCGTTGTACTCACTCGGCTTTCATTAGCTGATGACTTTATTTTTTCTTGGACATCCAAAATGTTCAGAAAATGGTTATGCAGGACAATATGATTACACCAGCTACAGGAGCCTGCAGTATTACTTTTATTAATTTAATAAAGTTGTAATAAGGATATGGATAATGTTTTTATTTGATTAAGGCGGTCTCTGCCTTAAGGATATTTGAATTTGAGCCTTTGTAATACTTGAAGTTGTAATAATTTATACTTTCTTCCCTGTTGCTTTATATACTCTGTTTTATGGCACATGTTAAGCTAAGTACAGGACAAGCGATTCATCACCTGTCATGACCTACAGGTCCAAAACGGAAATGAAAAATTTTCCTTATTTTGCTACGATGGGGAGTGACATTGCCCGATCTAAAAACATGCTGAAAACTCTCCACACTCAGATCCGATGCGATTTGACGGGCACCTGAATCAAATAGCCAAACAAGGCTTTGTCATAATCCGAATAAGAAAGAGCTTGAATTGTAAGGAGCGAGTCCGATTCCACCACAAAGTCCCTGAATCCTAGGCTAGCCGCAATTTGCAAAGCACGGAGCACGGCTAAGCATTCCACCGCTTGCACTTCCAGATTACCCCGAATAAAATCAACCATGCTGAATTTAACTCCCATAGCTATTGCGCATCACTGCTCCAACACCCATAGCCTATTGTTCGGGAAAAATAGCCCCATCAACATTTATCTTTAACACATTGATTGCCAGAGGTTGCCAGATCCGAGCAGCTATCTGGGCCAACCCAGGCTGAGAACGAGGCCTTCGCATTTTGCTGCAAGAAAGTCAGCAACAAACCAAGTCACGATCGCCATCGTATCCACACTATCCTACTTAACTCCTACCATAACCCACTTGTTCCTACGTCTCCAAATAAACCAGGCTGCAACCATAAATTTTCGTAAAACATCAACATTGTTGTGGTTAAGGATATCAGCCACCCAATCACAACATTCAACCCTTTTCCCCACAAACTCATACTCACATGGAAGCAGCAAATCCCAAATCTCCCTAGCTTTAATACAATGACACAAAGCATGGTCACAGTCTCATGGTCCCACCCACATGCAACACATTTTGCATTTGCCACAATCATTTTCTTGAATAAATTAAACTTACAAGGGAGATAACTATTACAAGCATGCCAAATGAATTGTTTAATTTTTGGAGGAAGATCCCCATACCATAACTTTTTCCATGGGAGCCCACGAGCAGAATATGAACATGATCCACCCCCACTTCCTGTGGCCTTGTCATCCATGATCGCATGGTATGTTGAATGAACACTAAACTTACCTTTCATTTCCTAATGCCAGATCCAGACATCATCAGAAGATTCACTCGGCACTGGAATGCTCAAAATTGTCTCAGCTTTATGTGTCAAAAAAAGATCACGTACACTCTCTTCATTCCAACAACGTCTCGATGGATCAATAAGTTCATGGACCTTGCGACATTTGGTAGCCACTGTCAACGGTGAAATTGTGCAAAATGAACTGGGGATTGGGAGGGAGCCAAGGGTCATGCCCAATAGAAATCTTTCTTCCATTATCCACCCGATATCGTAGACCTAACCGAAGTACCCCAACATGAAATTATACTAAATCAACCAACCCATTCCCATACTGTTTACATGCTATCATTTGACTTTGACGATCTCAATAATTTTGCCATAGAAGTCATCATAATATTCAAGTAGTATTGAAACCATAATAACCTTGTGGTCTTGATATACCATCTTCACATGTGATAAGTGATGTTGTCAAAATCAAGTTCTTATTTAACCCTATTAAAAACGTAGTATGTTAGAAGTAGGGTGTCTAGTCCACAGGGATTGATACAATAACAACGTTTGGGAAGTTTAGAAACTAATTATAATGTTAAAAGGAAGAAATAAGAAAAGATGATGAAAAGGGAAAATAATGACTTTGCGTCTTGCGGCTTTTTGTTTATTTTTGGAGGATAAAAAGGGTAGATAAATACTAATCTAAAAAGCAATAGGTTGGGAGCATACCCCCCCCCATCTTGGGTCATAACAAGATGAAACGGACTAATGTTTTAAGCAAATCCTAAGGTAACACTTCATTGTGGCATATTATCAAGCACAAGGAGTGCATCTATGTGATAGATAAATGAAGCTTTAAGATTTCCATAGAAACAGATTTGAAGCTAACATTTGACTATCAAGGATGCACGATATACAAGATGAAGCCTCTATGGCTTCTAATCCGAATGATTTGTCCACCTTACACTAACTAATCGACTTGGTGGACAAATCACCTATGAAACCTTCAAAAGATAATATTTATAACCCAAGAGTTTGAACAGTCAAAGATGCTAGACATCAAAGATGAAGACCCCCAAGTTATAAATACCACACGCAACATTTGTCAAACACGGAGTGCAAAACACAAGGTTAAATAATATTCCATATGAAATACATAGGGTAGGATTCAAAGTCTAAGTTTTGACAATCAAATATGCAAGGCAAACAAGATGAAACCCCTAATTTTGAATCCTACACAAATGAACCCTAGAAATGCTACAACATTAAGTCCAAGAGTTCATGATCCACCACCTAAGTAAATCTAACTAATAATGGAAAACATAGCAATATCATCAAAGGAAAAGACGTAGAAGATATACCTAGCCATCAAAACTTCAATCCAAGCTTCAAGTTTAGACAAATGAAGAAGAAATGGAAGGGAACCCAAGTGGGTTCCAAAATGAGAGCAAAGAACCCTAAAAACTAACTCTCCAATGACAACTCTTTTTATTTATACAAAACCACATGAATGGCAAACTTGTAAATAAAAAAAGAGGAAAAACTGCAGCTGTGAATCGATCCCTTCTAAAGGCCGGATCGATCCGCCTTTCATCTGGGCAGTTGATAATTCTTCGAAAAGCCGCGGATCGATCCCTTCTTTGGGACGGATCGATCCATCTTGGGATTTTTCTGAGAGAATGTTCCTTCGAAATCGTGGATCGATCCGCTCAAAAGACTGGATCGATCCGCTTCTTTTAAAATTGATACCAAGCTTCTTTAAAACACACGGATCGATCCGCTCATAGGGCCGGATCGATCCGCCTTTGCTGAAGTCCATTCCTTCCTCTTTTTATGAGATAAGAACCAAACGGAGTTGGTTCTCACTTTGAACAAGTTCCCAAATACTACAAGAAAGAGATTTTTATTAGCAATAAGTGAACAACAACAAAAATAACAAAAGTGCAATTTATCCATTAAATCTCCCAATATAAGTGATAATTTGTGTCCAATAAGGATAAAATCATGAAGTTAAGAATGCAATATTGGACACGAACCACACCCCCCAACTAGCATGTTGCTAGTCACTTAGCAACAAAGCTAAATACCAAGAGATTTAAGAATAACCTTGTACAACAATTTATTTAAAATGAAAGTTAAACCATTTTTGTGGGGAACACGATTGCATTGAGCATATGCAATAAGCCGTTAAACCTCTAGGTTACCCATAGAGGCGGAGTTTTGTCTCCGAAGGGTTCTTGGAATGATATCCATAAATATTTTATTTCCTCATGATAGTTGCCCACTATTTAACGTTGACACTCAATATAGTCCCAAGAATTTTCAAAAGATCTTAGCATATGACACGCAAATCCAAAAAGTTCTCAAACTATCAAGATTATTAGATACACTTCATTAAGCTCAATCCTGGATGTGTGTATGGTGTGAAGTGCATAACTACAACTATCAAGAAGATGACAATACTTTCATAATCCGAATCTCGTTTAAAACGCGCTTCAACTCAATTCTCACCGGTGCTACACTCAAAAAATGAATCACTCGAAATAGGTAATACACTCGGGGTATGCAGGCAAATAGAGTAATGAAAATGGAAACCAAAGCCACAATATGCCAAAGATGAAAAACATAAGCGTGAAAAATGAGTAAAAAGAAATCTCATGAAGGATACCATTCACTAGAGGATGTAAAATAACTCTAACTACTTGGCATGATCATCTCAAACTCCGAATCACAAAACTTGAGGATCAATTAGGACCTTGAGGGGATTGTAAAGTGGGAAAGTGATATGAGGTGAAGGATAAGGGAAAATGAAGTGCGTTTTTGAGTACAAACTTGGGATTTATTGGAATGCATGGATACAAATGACCACAAGAGATGAATCATCCACAAATATTTCTTTGAAGCTCACAAAGAGAAGTACAATTGACTATAGAGTTTTTTTTTCTTTTTCGTTTCTTTCATTTTTTATTATATATATATATTTTTTAACTTCTTTTCCTTTCTTTTTCTTTGTACTCTTACAAAAACACGATTCAATCTCTTTTACAACTTCACAAACACGATCTCATGCAAAGATGTCCCAAGAATGTAATTCAAACGGGGATGTGGAAGGCGTATGGTTAGGTAAAGGAAGGGTATGTGCGGTTGAGGCTAGAAATTGTGAAAAAGGGCCTAAAATTATTTCCTTGGACAATGTGATTCTTTGTTCTTCACTATAATGACAAGTAAGCAAGAGTTTTGCATTCTACAAAATGATTTCTTTAATGAACAATCAAGGCAAGAAGATGAGATTATCTACGACTTTTGTATGTTTTTCTTTCAAAAAGAGAGAATTGAAGTATGCAATGCTCAACAATGGAGAAAAGGATCTAAAGCTCACAAAGGTAAAGTCTCCACAAATGTTTCAAACTATTTCTGGGTAACAATTTCATTAAACATCATCCTAATACAAGTAGTCATGCAACGTGCTCGATAATCCAAGATTCGAAATTCATGAAATTTACTATAATCATGATAGTTATAAAACTAATGGGACTCAACAAGTGATGCATACCAATATAGAAAGAAAACTCAAGACAAGCATCATCGCTCGACATTAGAATGGGACAGTTGTACTAAAATCATTAGAAACCTTTTTTTTAATCATCTTTTCTTTTATTAACAAAAAATATGCTTGGAGAATAAATGGCAAGAAGAAAATGGAACATCAACATGATGGGTGAATATCCCACACCCCCTAACTAGAACATTGCATTGTCCCTAATGCAAATGGTTCGAAACAAGGACAATAATGAGTAGGAAAAGAGTGATATCACCAACAAAAGGAGCGATCCCTGATGAGCACAAAGATGATGTTCTTGCACATGAATCACTACCAAGCATATCAAGCAATTAAAAGAAGGGAAAAAATGAAGATGGAATGATTAGGAGATGATGCGGATGAATTTGAAAGTTAGAATGTTGAATCTACCATTAGCCCAACATGCAAAAAAGAAATTATATTCCCTAAAAAGAGGTGTTCTATAAAGTTTATTAAAACAATCAAACTTTGCTTTACTATACTATGGCTCTACTTTGAGTAACATGATTTGCTCACCCTACAACTAAATTACACTAACTAGGGTAAGTAACTAAACTAAATGGTGGAACAAATCACATTCTCTTGGTATAAGTCAAGCATATTAAAACAAAGTATAATTATCATAATAACAAATAAGTGGTAAATTACTACACTATGCAACACCTTTGATTAGAATGACACATCCACCCTACATTAACTAAGCTACATGGTAGACAAATCACTTTCTCTTAGGATGACTCATGTGCAACAAAACACCACTTCTATTAAGCCCAATTATGTAAAAAATTACAAAAATCAATTACATATGTCAAAATTTTAAAGAACAACAACCAAAGAAGATACTAGTACATTCCCCCATGCGAGACCAATGTGTCATCAACATCCTAGATGGAGGTTTAGCTCTTCAAGAGTAGCTAATCCTTCAAAACAAAAGCAAAATAAAAAGATCAAAAGCTAAAGCGCATATAATTAGAAACTAAACAACCTAACGTTGTCGCCAATCCCCGGCAACGACGCCATTTTGATGTTGTCAAAATCCAGTTCTTATTCCTATTTAACCCTATTAGAAATGTAGTATGCTGGAAGTAGGGTGTTGAGTCCACAGGGATTGATACAATAACAACGTTTGGGAAGTTTAGAAACTAATTGTAATGCTAAAAGGAAGAAATAAAAAAAGATGATAAAAAGGGGAAATAATGACTTTGCGTCTGGTTGCTTTTTGTTTGATTTTTGGAGGATAAAAAGAGTAAATCAATACTAATCTAAAAAGCAATTGGTTAGGATCATCCTACCCCCCCACCCCCAATCTTGGGTTACAACAAGATGAAACGGACTAATGTTTCAAGCACATTCTAAGGTAACACTTCATTGTGGCATATTATCAAACACAAGGAGTGCATCTATGTGATAGATAAAAGGAGCTTTGAGATTTCCATAGAATCGGATTGAAGCTAACATTTGACCATCAAGGAAGCATGATATACAAGATAAAGTCTCTATGGCTTCTAATCTGAATGATTTGTCCACCTTACACTAACTAATCTACTTGGTGGACAAATCACCTATGAAACCTTCAAAAAATAATATTTAAAACACAAGAGTTTGAACAATCAAAGATGAAGACCCCCAAGTTATAAATCCCACACGCAATATTTATCAAACACATAGAGTGCAAAACACAAGGTTAAATAATATTCCATATGAAATACATAGGGTAGGATTCAAAGTCTAAGTTTAGACAATCAAATATGCAAGGCAAACAAGATGAAACCCCTAGTTTTGAATCCTACACAAATGAACCCTAGAAATGCTACAACATTAAGTCCAAGAGTTCATGATCCACCACCTAAGTAAATCTAACTAATAATGGAAAACATAGCAATATCATCAAAGGAAAAGACGTAGAAGATATACCTAGCCATCAAAACTTCAATCCAAGCTTCAAGTTTAGACAAATGAAGAAGAAATGGAAGGGAACCCAAGTGGGTTCCAAAATGAGAGCAAAGAACCCTAAAAACTAACTCTCCAATGACAACTCTTTTTATTTATACAAAACCACATGAATGGCAAACTTGTAAATAAAAAAAGAGGAAAAACTGCAGCTGTGAATCGATCCCTTCTAAAGGCCGGATCGATCCGCCTTTCATCTGGGCAGTTGATATCTCTTCGAAAAGCCGCGGATCGATCCCTTCTTTGGGACGGATCGATCCATCTTGGGATTTTTCTGAGAGAATGTTCCTTCGAAATCGTGGATCGATCCGCTCAAAAGACTGGATCGATCCGCTTCTTTTAAAATTGATACCAAGCTTCTTTAAAACACACGGATCGATCCGCTCATAGGGCCGGATCGATCCGCCTTTGCTGAAGTCCATTCCTTCCTCTTTTTATGAGATAAGAACCAAACGGAGTTGGTTCTCACTTTGAACAAGTTCCCAAATACTACAAGAAAGAGATTTTTATTAGCAATAAGTGAACAACAACAAAAATAACAAAAGTACAATTTATCCATTAAATCTCCCAATATAAGTGATAATTTGTGTCCAATAAGGGTGAAATCATGAAGTTAAAAATGCAGTATTGGACACGAATCAATAAGTTAAACACCTAGTCATACTGTGAATGCCAATCGTCATATTACTTTTGTTACTCAGAATAACTTTTGTACCATTTTCGTATGCACATTCAAGTTGACCAAGTAATATGAGACCCTGTATAAAATGTTTAACAACTTACTGGATTCACTGCATCCTTTGTTGACTCCAACTCAAATATTAGCTTAACAAGAGAACGGCTACCACACCCCAATCATATATCGAATAATCCTTGTCGTCAAATATCTATAGACATGCGTTATCTTCTTTTCCTCTCCTAAGTCAAATTTCAATGTAAAACCCCACTTCATACTTATCAAATCTTCTGACCTTCCATAAATTAATCGAAGACAATACCAACACAAATCGATTCATAGTTCTTGATACCACTTCACATTTTTAAATTCATACAACTAAAAACTCTCCTATACTAATTGTATCATTAATGTCACCATATTGAATAAATTTTAGACCAACCCCCATTAATAACCGATCAACCTCTAAATCATCACAGATTTTTACCACGTCCTTAAACCTCAGTCATTATATCATGATTTCAAATGTATCCAAATATGATATACTTGAAATCAGTTTGAACGTTTGTAAAATATTTCTCAAGATTTGAAAATAAAATAAATAATCAAGATTACAAAATTTTCAACCAAATCGACTACTACATAGTGATTAAAATAACAATCTACAATTTTATAATCAATAAATTATAACACAATGCGTGATTTACCTTTAAAATAGTCATAAAATTTTTATAAAACCATGTCTTCGTGGAACCATGATCCCTTACATCTGTGGATTCTGAGACACCTCTTTTCATTTTGATTCCCATTTCCAAAAACACGTCACTTATCACTTCAAACTCAAATTTCTACAATAGTCCTATATAATTTCTTTTCTTCCAACCCTTGTAGCATAATATTATAATTAGTTTTTCAAACTCTCTGAATAATCCAAAGTTATTTTGTCAATACTGCAACTCGTAAGACTTATATACATGTTTAGTGTACTAACCTCCTTGAGTAATCCCATTATAATTTTGTAGTAATCAAATCAAGCCTCCACATGCAATCCGTTTATCACCTTCCATCTATTTCTTTCTCTTTTTTTAGCTACCTACATATTGATCCATTACGGCAAATCTCTGTGTCCACTACAATTAACCCAATAACCTTCTATTTGCAACGTCGAATTCTTACCACATAGCATTTTCTGATTTTACCCCTCTATATTTCTCATATCAAATTACTACATAGGAACTCCTCCTTTTCTTAAACAATCAATCCCAATATAACTTGTCAATAACCCTCAATTGATGTATGAGATATTGTCAAAAAATTTAATTACTATCGAATCCCAATTCTACTACCAATCATAACTTTGCCTCATCCACATAGGAAACAATTATATAACGAATAACAATGAATAGATTTAGGTTAATAGATTCCTCAACAAACCGACAAGAAACCCCAATAATAGAAGTGATGTTGGAAGATTTTCCAACAAACCCCTAGTATAATAAAAACTACTGTAGAAACCTGAATAGTCCTACTACCCCAATAAACCCCATATATCGCTCAGCCTCAAGAAATATCCATGTAGAAGGCATTAGATAGGTGTAATAGAATATCAATCCATAATACTCATAATATAGCACAAGAAATCCCGAGCACCTGTAAATAATAAATAACATTATTTTTCCATATTACCCAAAAGAATTTAACATGGTAAGAAATCCAGAATACTTGAAACCATAATTTCCATATCAAAAAATCGATGAATAATAGAAGACTATCATATACTCATAATATCCTAAGATAGAGTGATCAAGATACCCAACTGTTTTAGGCAAATAAGAATCCCCACCAATAAGAATACTTGGTCACGTATATAATACCACATAGAATAAGATACATGCTCAACATCATACCCTATAAACTTACTGTATGAGCTTTACCACCCTTGCTTTATAACCCATTTCCAATTTTCAAGTTTTTCAAACTTAAACCAACCCCAGAAAATAATATTTATACAAATCCCAAATCAATTCAGAAACTAGAAACTTCGACAACCATTTAATAACCCACAAATAATTATTCCCATTTAATTCCCCAAAGACTATCCCAAATCCACACCCTGATAGAATGTCAATAGCTTTCACTTGGAAACCATTATGATATACTGATTCCATTCTTAACTCCAAATTCAGAATTTATGCATTTCACTCTTACCAATAGTGATCGAATTCTAATATTCTTGTCAACCTAATAATCGTCATTTTCTCCAATTCAACTCGCTTCAACACATAATAATCATACCTCTCATAATCCATTTTTACCGCATAACCCAATATCTCCTTATCACCATACCTAACAATGTATAACATACTATGAAACATGATATGCATGCTATGCCAATACAACATTCAATAGTCATACCTCAGCTTTATATCATAGCATCATTATCCATGTACAATCATGCAATGCACCTAAGTACTTGTCATAATCACGTTCACTCAAGTCGCTGTCTCTCTGTGTCACGCCCCGACATAGCATAATACAGGAAAGCATTTAATTTCCTTTATGGACTCGTAGGTCGTGACAAGTGAGTATGACCAATTGTCCCTGCAATAAATAACTTAACAACATTTCTAAAAGAAAGGATACTAATAAACATAAGCTCCGATATAAAAACTTACTAAACTATTACATAAGTTCCGGTCTTAGGCACAAACGCCCTTATCCAAAAGTCTAAAACCAGTTTATTACAACCCAAATTAAAAGACAGAGGAAATATAAAACAGCCTCCTGGAAAGTCCCCTGCCTCTAACTAGCATAGTCGAAGTACCCTGGCTGCTCTTGGCCCTGAAAATCTGGACATACAGTCTAGGACGCATCAACGCCGTTAGCTTATGAAAGCTGGTGAGCAAAATAAACAAGTGCTCGCAATGTATATATAAGCATATAAGCAACGGTGCAAATTAACTTTAGAAGCAATAGATTCAAGGTTCCAATTCCAACATAAGTCACGGGGGAATAAAGTAAGCAATAAATATGCGATCGTGCATGAACAATGTAACATCTCATCTTTCTAACTCTTTTCTCTCAACAAACTCGATTCAACCAAACCATTACCTCAGATACCAGGAATAATATCCGATCGATATCCAAAACAGCACACCATACCATCGCTTCAGATACTAGGAATAATATCCGATCGATATCTAAGCCGCACTCAATACCATCATTTCGGATACCAGGAATAATATCCGATCGATATCCGAAACAAGCGCCCTAGATACCAGGAATAATATCCGATCGATATTTAAGCCGTAACTCAATACCATCACTTTGGATACCAGGAATAATATCCGATCGATATCCGAAACAAGCGCCCTAGATACCAGGAATAATATACGATCGATATCTAAGCCGTAACTCAATACCATCATTTTGGATACCAGGAATAATATCCGATTGATATCCGAAACAAGCGCCCTAGATACTAGGAATAATATCCAATCGATATCTAAGCCGTAACTCGACACTGTCGCCTCCAATACCAGGAATAATATCCGATCGATATTGAGGTCACACACCAGACCGCCACTCTTTACTCTTTTCACGTTTTCTCACACACATGCATGTTGACACAACCTCGACCCTAATATGTATGTCAATGTTCACAGTTTGTAGCAACATTTATTAATCTCAAAGCTGAATATTCGTTCAGCATAGATCTCGGCCTTAAACGTTCTTACAAGTCCAATTTCTAACAGTGAGCCTTTAAAACAGTATATTTGTCAAACAGTTCTTTAAAAAAACTTTCAAAACCTTTTCCAAACAGTCCCTTATAAGGAAATATAGAAACTGCTCAAAATGCCAGATCTCGCGAGCGGGTCGCGCGCGCGAAGGGGGAGAATAAATCCCGCGAGCGGGTCGCGCGCTCGAGCGGGTCGCGCGTGCGAAGGGGGGAATGGTCCGCGCGAGCGGTCCTCGCGCGTGCGAGTTCTTGCAGTTTCATCATCTTCCTCGTTTTTCCCCTGTTTTCAATTTCAAAGTGTATTTTTACCCATTTCCAGATTCTGTTCTAAACAGTGCATGTAATATATGGATCTCTACAATTTTTCGCGTAGATTAAGAATACGCAATCAATTTAAACTAATACGGATTGTATCTCTAGATATTCGCTATTAAAGTGAGGGTGTCAAAACTTTAAATCAACGGTATGTCGCGATACAGATGAATTATTGCGTAGAATTCGAACCACAGCTTTTTGGGACTAAGATCTTTCATTCCCAATTTACAGAATTGATTTTGGTTAACTTTTACAAGACTCCATTTTTAAGCTCCCATGGTGTATCTCTATATACACATATATATATACACCTATATAAACTAAAATACACACACATATATATATATATATACGTTGAGAGTGAGTTTATAATACTCACAGAGGTTAATAATACAGAGAATTGAGACCGAGAGTTTTCCGCCGAAGTTTCCGTCGTTAAGAATTTATCCTCCGTTCTCTTGATCTTGAGATATATATAGCTATGTATGTATGTGACTGAATATATGTATATATACAATCTGTATGTGTGTGTGTTATGTGTGTTCTTGAGAGAGTTGGGAGAATTGAGAGAGTTTGAGAGTGAGAGATGAGAGACTGTCAGTGAGAGAGAGACACCAACGTATATATATATATATATATAAATCCACAGTTTTGGGCTCCAAGAAAGCCATGGAAATCGCACGGTGTGGTTGAGCTCACGTGCTCCCACACCCAAATCGCGGTATGGACGCAGATTTAAAACATAACTAGTATTTTGCGGTTGAAATAAAAATGCAGAAAATAATATTAGTGTAGGAATAAATTCCGGGTTGTACAAAAATATAAATATTATTTTCAAAACCATAGTAAGTATTTTCTATATTTATGGAAATTACAGTTTGACCCCAGATATATATATCAAAAAGAAATTAAAACAAATACTCATGGAAATGAAATGCAATATTTAAGAAAATAAAATACAGGGTGTTACACTCTACCCACCTTAACAGAGATTTCGCCTCGAAATCTGACCTAACTAATCCCGAAACAACTCAGGGTATCTAGTCCTCATGTCTGACTCTAACTCCCACGATGCTTCTCCCTCGTCATGATGCCTCCACTGAACCTTAACTAAAGGAACGTCTCTTCTTCTCAGCCTATTGATACTCTGGTCAAGAATCCTCACAGGTCTATCCTTGTAGACAACATTCTGACTTGTCTCAATATCATCAAAATTAACCACATGTGAAGGATCCCCTAAGTATTTCCTTAACATACTGACATGGAACACGTTATGAACACCAGACATCTTTGGTGGCAACGCGAGTCGATAAGCCACTTTTCCAACACGCTCCAATATTTCAAACGGTCCGATGAAACGGGGTGCCAACTTTCCTCTTTTCTGACCAAAA
Organism: Hydrangea macrophylla; assembly: GCA_033977485.1. Lineage (NCBI taxonomy): Eukaryota > Viridiplantae > Streptophyta > Magnoliopsida > Cornales > Hydrangeaceae > Hydrangea > Hydrangea macrophylla. The sequence continues at coordinate 66,964,306 of CM066992.1, forward strand.
CGTACCACTCCCCGAATAGGTGAAACCTTAAGGAGTACATGATCTCCGACACTGAACTCCAAGTCCTTTCGACGTTGATCCGCATAACCCTTGTGTCTACTCTGTGCAGTTTTCATTCTTTCTTTGACTAGTAAAATCTTCTCATTGGTTTCTCTCACTAAATCTGGTCCCAAAAGTTATGTGTCTCCCACTTCTGCCCAACACAACGGAGATCGACATGGCCGTCCGTACAAGGCTTCGAATGGTGCCATCCCAATACTCGAGTGATAACTGTTGTTATACGCAAATTCGACCAACGACAAGTGCGTCTCCCAAGACTCTTCAAAGTCAATTGCACAAGCTCTCAGCATATCTTCCATAATCTGATTAACACACTCGGTCTGTCCATCGGTCTGAGGATGGAAAGCAGTACTCATCTTGAGCGAAGTTCCCATAGCCTTCTGCAAACTTTCCCAAAATCCCGAGGTAAAACGTGCATCACGGTCTGATACAATCGACACAGGCGCACCGTGCAATCGCACCACTTGCTGTAGATATATTCGACTCATCCTTTCTACTGGGTAAGTCATATTGTACGCGATGAAGTGTGCGGACTTCGTCAGACGATCCACAATTACCCATATCGCGTCATGATTTTGTTGTGACCGGGGTAATCCAACCACAAAATCCATAGTTATGTGTTCCCACTTCCATCTTGGAACAGGTAAGGGTTGCAACAATCCCGAGGATCTCTGTTGTTCGGCCTTCACTTGTTGACAAGTCAAACATTTAGACACAAACTCGGCTACTTCTCGTTTCATTCCTTCCCACCAGAAGTTTTTCTTCAAGTCTTTATACATCTTTGTTCCTCCTAGGTGCACTGTCAGTCTTGATTTATGTGCTTCTTCAAGAATATCTTTTCTCAATTCTCCTAAATCTGGCACACACAATCTGTCTTGACATCTGTATCCTCCATCGGTCCCAACCTTCCATTCTGTCGGGTCCTTTTCTGACATCTTGGCGAACCATGCTTGAAATTTCTCGTCTTCCTTTTGGGCCTCAATGATTTGACTCACAAGTGTTGGTTGTACCACGAGGCATCCAAAATGATGTCCGTCACTTCCCTAAAAAATCTGCATATCAAATTCTGCGATTGTCTCTAAAGCTTTCCATTCCCTCAACATCAATGACGCAATCATTCCTTGAGGTTTCTGACTTAGGGCGTCAGCGACTACATTAGCCTTACCAGGGTGGTACTCTAATGTAAAGTCGTAGTCCTTAATTAGCTCCATCCACCGACGTTGCCTCATGTTCAACTCCTTCTGAGTAAACAAATACTTAAGGCTCTTGTGGTCCGAGAACAAATCAAACTTCTCCCCATAGAGGTAGTTTCTCCAGATCTTGAGCACAAACACAACTGCTGCCAGTTCCAAATCATGAGTTGGGTAATTCAATTCATTCGGTTTCAACTGTCGTGAGCCATAGGCTATGACCTTTCCGTCTTGCATAAGGACACATCCCAATCCTTGATACGAGGCGTCACTAAAAACAGTGAACTTCTCACCATCCTTTGGTATCGCAAGCACTGGCGCTGTTGTCAATCTCTCTTTCAATTCCAGAAAAGCGCGTTCATGCTTATCAGTCCATTGAAACTTCAAATCTTTCTTGGTCAAACCAGTTAACGGTGCTGCTATCTTTGAGAATCCTTCCACGAATCTCCGATAGTAACCAGCTAGTCCCAGAAAACTTCTGACTTCTGTAGCATTGGTCGGCCGAGTCCAATTCGCCACTGCATCGGTCTTTGAGGAATCAACTACGATTCCTTGTTGTGAGATCACATGCCCGAGGAACTTAACTTCCTGAAGCCAGAATTCACACTTGCTGAATTTAGCATACAGGCGGTGATCTTTGAGAGTCTGCAACGCGATCCTCAGATGTTGCTCATGCTCTTCCTCTGACTTAGAATAGATCAAACTATCATCAATAAAGACAATAACGAATTGATCCAAATAGGGCTTGAATACTCTGTTCATCAAGTCCATAAACACAGCCGGGGCATTCGTCATCCCAAACGGCATCACTAAGAACTCATAGTGTCTGTATCTCGTCCTGAAAGCAGTCTTAGGTATGTCTTCTTTCCGCACCCTCAACTGGTGATACCCTGACCGTAGATCAATCTTAGAAAAGGACGTGGCTCCTTGCAACTGATCAAACAGATCGTCTATCCGAGGTAAAGGATACTTATTTTTGATAGTAACCTTAATCAGTTCTCGGTAGTCAATACACAACCGCATCGTCCCATCCTTCTTCTCACGAATAATACTGGTGCTCCCCAGGGTAAAGTACTTGGACGAACAAAACCCAACTTCTCAAGTTCTTGAACTTGCTCCTTCGGCTCCAGTAACTCTGTAGGGGCCATCCTGTAGGGAACCTTGGTTATAGGTCGAGTGCCTGGCACCAATTCCACACAGAATTCTATGTCCCTTTCTGGCGGTAATCCTGAAATATCTCGGAATACTTCCTCAAATTTCTTGATCACCGGGATTGATGACACTGTCACCTCTGCACTGACAACCTCAATGTTTGCTAGGCATCTGGTGAGGAACATATCACCTGAAGGGTTACATTGGAAATCGAAGAGTCAATTCCCATTGTCCGCAAATGTGATCTTCTTCCTTGCACAATTGTAGACACCCCAATTTGACCAAACTATTAAATTTAGGGGGATTTACCTCTGGAGATCAATGATGAATATGTCTCGACAAAATCAAGACTCTTACAAGCAATCTGACTCTCTTCCTAGAAGAATCTCGGTTCAAAATCACCATTTTCAGCCAAAAGACCAAAATTCTCATCTACTCGTCACCTTGTAGACCATGAGTTTTGAACACGTATAGGAATACGGCAATGTTCTCGGAGCATCTTAAAATCATTTTCAAAAAGAGAGTAATTCAGCATGAACCCTGAAAGAAAAAGTCAACAGTTGACCCAGTGAAAAGTCAACGGGTCAAAAGGGAGTCAATCGTAAAATTTTTGAATTTCAAGATGAAAAGTCCCGGTAATTGTTCATTGGGTCTCCCTTATGCTAGAAATGATTTTTTAGAATTTTTAAATGAAAGGAATCATGGTGAAATTGAAAGGCTTTTAAGAAGAATCGTGCAGAAAATCGAAATTTTGCCTTCGGAGGGAGAGTTGACTTTTTTTCCTTAAGGATTTTGATTTTCTAGATTTTTTCATTGAATCCAAATGGGGGGTATTTCCTTAATTACATTTAATGTCTTAAGTAAATACATAAAACGACATTTACTTAAATGACATGAAATATTTACTTAAATGACATTTACTTAAACGACATTTACTTAAATGACATGAAATGTAATTAAGGTGCTGAATTGCTGTGAATAGTGCTGGATTACTGTGCAGCGGCACTCAAAGTGCCCGAACGGCAGTCAGTGAATGCCGTCCGGCATTCAGAGAGTGCCGCGCGGCACTCAGAGAGTGCCGTTTCATCTCATCGAGTGCCGGCCTGGGCTAAATTGCATTTTTAAGTCAAAATTCTTTTTCAATCTTTGATCAAATGAATGCACCAAACGATGCCGCTTTTTATGTACGTGTTTACTACTCCTAGGTCATGCAAACCATGCTCCCACCATCCCTAATTGACCTATCTACCCTTATCTTAGCCCCTAAGATAATGAAAGTCTATAAAAATCCCATTTTCTCTCATTTTTGGGGGTTGGAGACTTGAATCTTGGGTTGGAGACTTGAATCTTGGGAGAGAGACTTGAATCTTGAGAGAGAGACTTGAATCTAAAAGAGAGAGGCTGAATTTTGAAGATAGAGTTTGTTCTTAGAGAAATATAGAGAGAGGAACCCCAAGACCCCATAAAAATCTTACCCAATTCATCCAAATTCCTCAAATCTCCATTGAAGAACCTTGAAGCTTCAAGGAAGAAGAAGAAGAGCGTTGCTTGCAAGGCTTGGATCTCTCCAAATCAATCAAATCCTGAGAAGATCTAGAGGTTAAATCCTTATCCCTATACTTATTATATATAATTCAATCACAATTCATAGATCTAGGACTTTTACACATTTTCAAAACCTCTCTTCCCACCTCATTTCATCACACACCACATAGAATTGTGATTGAATTCCTACTTGCTTTCATTGATTTGGATCTAAATAAGAGCCTTAGGTTTAAAATAAAACTAGTTTGTGAAGGGATCTTCACTTGGTTTTCTTCAAGTAAACTTTGATTCTATTTCTCTTTGTCTCTATTTTTTTTTCTTTTGAGATCCATGAGATCTTTAATATCTCATTGGATCCTCTTGAGTTTGATCATCTAGTCCCCTATGATCCTATGATTTATATGGAGACTAAGGTTGATCATGGTCATATCTACCCATAGTTGGTGAGATACAAGTCTCAACCCTTGACTTGGACCTCCATACTATGAATCTTATGGAATTCATACTATATTCCATAGAGGTTTATGTAGATCTTGAGTCTTAGTCTCCAAGGACCATTAACTTGGGAGGAGAATAAAACCTATGTTCCTCAAGGATCATTTGTTTGAGAGAGGAACTAGATGTAGATTTCATAATTCATAATCTATATTTAGAATAAGTGAAACCTTAAGATTCTCTTGCTAGATCTCCAACTATGAGATCTATGATAAGAATCCATCAAGGTAAAATCTATGAACATCTTCCTATGTCATTAATTTGTCCCAATAATCACAACCATGCTTGGTTTTAGTCCTTTGTAGGATCACGGATCAAGTTGGTTTTAAGGTATGAACATTAATTCAATATTGGTGCAGTGAATCCTTAAACCCTTTGTGATCAAAGATTTTTCATAAAATCATGGACCATTGGAATGGGATGAGACCAATTGGAGGGTGTTCATAACTCATATGAGTACCTCTGTGATTGTTATTTTGATAAGATCTCATACTTAGGATGGTTTGGGCTTATAATTTCCAAATAAGCAATTCTCTGTCTAAAATTTCAGAACAGCAAACCGGTTTTAAAATTGATGGATCAGAACTCTAACCAAGTTTTCATGACCTTTAATAATTTTTTCTAAGAACCTTAATGTGTTAGGAAGGTTCCCCAAAAAGAATGAAGCAATTCGGATTTGTTTGCTATTTTTAAAAAATCATACAAGATCTCTGGACAGAGAGTTGCAAAATCCTGAGTGAGGTCTAGTATTTTCCATATTCCCGGAGATCTAACCGTTGAAACTTTGATTTTCTTTTTGGGTTAGAAACTAGACTCACAGAGGCATAACATATCCAAAAATCATTAAGATCCAACCGTTGAAAGTATTTTATTCCTATTTTTGAATGTCTGGTCTGCTATCTGTAAATCACAAAAAACTGCTACTGTTTTTGTCTAATCGTATTTATTTCAACTCAAATAGTCTCCTAATGGCTTAGGACTCAAACCATGTTTTGAATAATGATAATTTAGATTAAACCCAGAGGCTTAGGGATCCAAATTAGTGAATAAATTCATGTCCCATTCTTGTTCATATTCATGCATTCATTCATACATGTTAATATTCATAAGTAGGACTTATCTCTTGTCTAAGATGTATCTAATTGAACATGACTTAGGATTTACTTATTTATGATATTATATCTTGTCTAAGGCATGTGTACTAACCTTTGTTTTGTAGCGCATTTGAGGTACAATTCCTCAACTCTTCTCTAGTTTAATTCCATTTTTGATTTATATTGATTTTCGACTCCATGTGCGACACCTTAGCCTAGGTTTTGCCTTATGTGTATATATGTGTTAAAGACCTTTCTTAGGTTTATTTTTGCATGCATTGCACGTTTGATATTCGCGGCCGGATCCCGAGTATGTTTTCTAGTTCTCTATTGCATATCATGATGTTTGCTAGTTGAATTATGTGACTTATGAATGATATTTTACCATTAGCAATTTTGCACCCTTTCAACATGCTTGTGTTATGTATACCTATATATGTATTAATTGAGGGCATGCTTAGATTGATAACTTGATTAAAAAGGATGTTGAGTAGAGGCCTATCGTGAGATAGGATGAAAGGGGGTGTTTTAGTCCGCCGGGCTCCTTCCCCTTTCATTCCATAATCCCCGGACCCAGTTTATCTTTGGTTTCGCAAAAGATCAGTTTCCTTTTAAATGGTTTCTTAATTTTCCTTTTTAAAAAATTAAGTGGCGACTCTTTGAATTTGAAAAATGTTTTAAAAGTGGGTAAAATTTGAAAACCTGCGATATCCACAATCTGGCGACTCTGCTGGGGATCGAACCCAGAATCTCTGGTTTTGCAGACCAGAATTTCGGATTTTGGGTTCACTTGAGGATTAGACTTGAAAGCATCCTTTTAATCGAATTAATTAGTTTTTGTGTGCCTGTTGCATTGCACTTGCATGTTTCGCCAGTCGATTGCATGGGACTATGACCTTGGAGGCTCGGGGCAACCCGGTCGGTCAAGTCATCATGGGACCGTGTGATCACCCTTGATCTCGTACCATGTTTTGGTATATGAAGCATCCTATCGGGTGTGTGTCAAGGGTCCCTTATTTGACCAAAACCCAGCCTTTGCATGGTAGCTTCCATAGAACCTTTCAAAATTAGGAAATTAATTTTGATTAGGATTATATGCTAGGAAGTTTGTATGCCCGGAAGGGATTACTTGAGATGATGACGATACTTGCTTGATGAAAGATGTATAATCTTTTAATCACCTTTTTGCAATTTCTCCTCATGTTCCACGACATTTAGAGAACATGCCGAACCTTGATTATAAGATTATACTTCTTCTATCATGTTAGCTAAGCATCATTGACCTTGTATGCATCCGAATTCATGGAAAGTACGATGATAATCCAATCATGTGATCCTCCTGCCCAAAGAGTTTTAAGTCCATCTTTGAAAGAAAACATATTTTACTATCTTTTCCCCAAGGTTTTCGATCACCCTTTCGAAAAAATCTTTGGAGTTCACTTTTTTATTATTATTAAAACTCCAAATTAATTGCCTTTGTTAAAGTACATTTTCACATGATCATTTTCTAAGGAAAAATCCAAAAATCTTGGGAATTATTTTTTAGAGAAATGTTTTTCAAATGAATTTCAAAGCAAAAATTCAATCCAATCATTTTTGTTGAGGAATGTTTAACATCCTTATTTTCAAAAGAACTCTCGAGAATTGTTTTCAAAAGATTTTATCATCCAAGAAATGCTTTCCAAATAAATTTCAAAAAATATATGCATACCCAATCATTGAAGGGGTAATGAGGATCACAAGTAAAAGGAGAAATTAGCGCACTTGACATGAATGAGGATTTTATGTGCTTATGTGTTAGGATTAGATTTTTCATTTCTTTGGCATATAGAATAGGCACACATACACACATGTATTGCATCCGTGTGACATATGAATCATTCATGAGCATTTCACTTGGCATAAAAATTTAATAAAAATCAATAGAAGTATAAGATTCTCTTGAGAAAATCAGTCAAAATTGATTAAAGATAAGTGTTGTTGTAAGCGAAATAGCACCCGAGTCAAGCAATGTTTGGTATAGAGATTCAAATACGAGATTAGTTAGGAAGGAACAGATAATGGGAAGAGAGATGTTTATGCATATATGGTGCTAGTAAGGTGATAGTGTTTTGAAATACGGCTGCTAAAGCAAATATGGATGCTCTTGGGGACCCAATAATTTGAAAGTCGTCTATGACACTCCAGTTGAGACCAAGTCGAGTCCAGTCTGAAGTCGAGTTATGTTAAGTTGGAGTCAAATGCCAAGTGCAGTCGAGTCTTCTGGTCAGTCTGTCATCAAGTTTGTTTGCAAGTCTTTGTCGAGTTTATCGAGTTGAGTGATGTAATCCTCTTTCCCTACTAGTTGAACAAAATCTCATTTTTTTTTTATTCAGTGTGCTAAGTCGTGAATGTATGGATCATTAAGCCAAAAAAAAAAAAATCATTTTTCAAATGATCATGAAAAATACTTTGTTAATAAATCTTTGCATTGAAAAGGTTCCCAAGTGATCAAAGCAAATTTTGTGCCAAGACCAAGGAGGAGTAGATAATTGATTAGCTTTACTTTAAGAATTTAAAGACGCTCTTGCTCAATCTTGAAAAGATGAACTTAGAACTTGAAGCTTGCTCACCATCCCCTTCTCTTAAATACCAAGCCTAAAAGATGAGTCCAACTAGTCCAAAGCCATAACTTGATCCTTGATGGTAGTCGAATATATTAAATGAACTTCTTCTTCCCAAAAAAAAAAAAAAAGAAGAGAAAAAAAAGGAGCTCGCTAGGATGAAAACCCGAAAGGGCACCTAGGCAAAATTTAGAGCACAAAAAAAAAGGAAGAAAATAAAAAAGAGAAAAGAGAAAGAAAAAGGAGCTCGCTAGGATGAAAACCCGAGGGCGCCTAGGCAAAAGTTAGAGCAAAAAAATAAGATGCGTGTTGATTTCAAAATCCGAATCCTAGCCAGTCAAAATCATGAAGAGAATATGAGATAATGAGGTAGAGAAAAGAAAGGAAAGAAAAAAAAAAGAGAATAAATAAGATTGAGAATTCTTGAGCACTTCAAAGTATATCATTGGTACATGAAGGCTTTGTGTTGTTCTCAACAAAGAAAAGAAATTGGAAATGAAAAGAGAGATTTAAAAGTATCAATTAGTATCAAAATTTTGTGAGAGACTCAATGGCTAAGTGGGCCTAAAACAATACAAAGGTATCTTTGAGAAAAATAAAGAGTAATTTGGAGGGCTGATATTGCTTTGTGAGTATAATAGAGTATGATTAAAACACGATGTATTATGAGAGTTGTAAAGATTGACTGGCTAGTGATAAGGCGAAAAAATCAACCGCCACAAAACAAAAAAAAAAGGAAAAGAAAAAAAAGAAGGAAGAAAAGAGGAAAAGAAGAAAAAAAAATGCATAAAAGGGAGAAGTAGTTCATGATCCTGTTCAAAGGCTACCACAAGCAACCCATTTCAGAAAGAGCATCCATTGGACCCATATGGAAACATGGCTCGAAAAGCCCACAAATTCTTGAAGCCTTATTTTTTCAAGACCTCCAGAGTTGATGAACTACGTTTTTGACCTGATTCCCACTTGGGGATACGTAGGCAGCCTACTCGGTTCGGTCATCACCCTCGCCATCTCATGGCATCTTTCTTTCAGGCCTTAGCCGAACTACTTTGGACTTGATTCCCGTTCAGGGATAAGTAGGCGAACCTTCCAAGGTTCTCGGTCCATAACCATCCCCAAACCATAAGCATCACCCTTTGTGCCTTTGGTTTCCTTTCTTCAGACTAGGGGCAAACTTGCGTAAGTTTGCCCGAAGCCACATATATATCGCCAAACCAGGGGCAAACTTCGTTTGCTGAACACCTCATTTAATCCCAAAAGCAATGCCTCCGAGTCCTACTCAAACTAGGGGCAAACTTCGTTTGCCAAAATCCCTCTATGTCAGAGAAAAGTTCTCGAGTAATCGAGTTTGTTTTGAATGGATTGAAATAGATTGTCTTTTATCTCTAAGCTAAAGCACTAATCTGAAGCACACTCTGGATAGGCAAAGAATCTTCTAACTCAAAAAGAGAACTTCAAAGTTTAGATTTGTCGGAAAAATACTAACATTGTAAGATGATGAATAAATGAAAGGTAAGATGATACATTGCTCACGATGAAAGCACATTGATTCATAATAATACAGAGTTTGAGTCAGTCGCTAGTGTAATCACTTTGTCAAGATTGTCCCCCTTTGATGAGTCAATAATGGTCTCAATTGTGTGGGTTTAAGATGATGAATAAAGATTTGAAGAGCCTCCATGAGTATCCCAAGAGCAATGCAAGCAGGATTTTTAAACACTATCATAACACAATGCTAAAGTGGAAATATGAAGGGTCCAAGACTAGGGGCATAGGTGGCTTCCCTCTTTTAAAAAAAAAATCATCATCATTTTATTTATTTCAAGGGTCCGCAGATGCAGGAAATCATTTTTTCCAAAGCCCACTTTCGTGGCAATTATCTTCGAAAGCCCATTCATATAGCACCCTCTCATCAAAAGCCCACTTTTGTGTCGACCCCATCATAAGCCCATTCACATGGCACTCTTTCATCGAAAGCCTACTTTTAGGCCAACTCTCGTTATAAGCCCATTTATGTGGCAGTTTCATCCATGAAAGCCCACCCCGGTGGCACTCTTTTAGCCAAGCCAACGCTCATGGCAAGTTCATGCACATAAGCCCACTTTGTGGCAAACATACCTCATAAGCCCACTTCCGTGGCAAATCCACACTCATGACAAGCTCATCCAAACAAGCTCATTTCAGTGTCAAAGCTCCTCGTCAGTCCAGCACAAATCATTAGCATCATCATTATCATCATCATCATCATCATTAATCAATCAAGTATTTGAGCCTTATTTGGCTCCTTTGATTCTTTGAGTCTTTATGACTTCGATTTTGCAAAAGTTCAAAATTCTTCAAGTTTGCGTGACTTCTTGTTGTAAAAAAAATGATTTTTTTTAGTCCGCGTGGCTCCGTGTTTGTAAAATTATAATGTTTTGAGTCCGCGTGACTCCATTTGTGTAGAATATGATTCTTGAGTCTGCATGACTCCGTTAATATAAAAGAATGAGTTCTTGAGCCCGCGTGACTTCATATATGTAAGATATGATTTTTTTTTTAGTCCGCATGAATCCGTGTGTGTAAAGTATTGAGTTTTTGAGTCCGCGTGACTCCGTGTTTGTAAAATAAGAATGTTTTGAGTCCGCGTGACTCCGTATTTGTAAAAAATGGGTTTTTGAGTTCGCATGTCTCCGTGTTAGTAAAAAATGAATTTTTGAGTCCATGTGACTCCGTGTTTGGGAAATGTGAATTTTTAAGATCATATGACTCCCCTTTTGAAATAGAAAATGTTTTGAGTCGAATTGACTTCCTGTTCGGAGATAGAAATTCGTTTGAGTCTGATTGACTCATGATTTTTGGAAATAAGAAATTCTTTAAGTTCGATTTGATTCCTGATTTGTTGAAATAGAATTTGTTTTGAGTCTGATTTGACTCCTGGTTTTGTGAAATTGAATTTGTTTCGAATCCAACTGACTCCTGATTTTAGAATTCGAATAGAATTGAGTTTGACTGACTCCCGATTTTGGGAATTGAATTGAATTAAGTCTGATTGACTCCTGGTTTTGTGGAATTGAATTTGCTTCGAGTCCAATTGACTCCTGTTTTTAGAAATTTGAAATTCTTTGAGTCTGATTGACTCCCAATTTTAGGAAATTGAATTTATTTGAATCTGATTGACTCCTGATTTTAGAAGAATGAATTGACTCGAGTCCGAAAGACTCCAATTTAGAAAAGATGAATTGATTCGAGTCTGAATGACTCCGATTTTAGAAGAATGAATTGATTCGAGCTTGGTTGATTCTAAGAATCTAAGTTGATTTGAGTCTCATTGACTCCTGATTTTAAAAGAATGAATCGATTTGAGTTTGGTTGATTTTGAGAATCTAAGTTGATTTGAGTCTGATTGACTCCTGGTTTTGAAAGAATGAATTGACTCGAGTCCGAAAGACTCCAATTTTGAAAAGATGAATTGATTCGAGTCTGAATGACTTCATTTTTGAAAAATATGAATTGATTTGAGTCTGATTGACTCCTGATTTTAGAAGAATGAATTGATTTGAGTTTGGTTGATTTTAAGAATCTAAATTGATTTGAGTCTGATTGACTCCTGATTTTGAAAAATTGATTTGATTTGAGTCAGATTGATTCCGGATTTTGAAAATTGAGTTGACTTTGAGTTTGATTGACTCCAAATTGTGAGAAGTTAAGCCAATCTGATTCTTATTGACCCTCAATTCTAGAGATGAAAGTGGATACGCATCTTAGTGCTCCCAGATTTAGGGAAATTTGAGAATGAACCTTGAAAAAGAAAATAACTCCAAAAAATAGGAGTCAGGAGTTAAAACGAGTCGACATTAACTTTGCCTCGTGAAATGACGCATTTGCATCTTTGGTTTCCACAAACAAATCTGCACTGACCATAATGTTCCTACCTGATTCGACTTAGTCGATCAGATGATTTTGGAAGATTATAGAGCGTAAGGCATAGAGCGGCTCAATCTTTCAGCGTGCTACCTGATTCGGCTTAGCCGATCAGATGATTTTGGAAGATTATGGAGCGTAAGGCATGAAGCGGCTCAATCTTTCAGCGTGCTACCTGATTCGGCTTAGCCGATCAGATGATTTTGGAAGATTATGGAGCGTAAGGCATGAAGCGGCTCAATCTTTCAGCGTGCTACCTGATTCGACTTAGTCGATCAGATGATTTTGGAAGATTATGGAGCGTAAGGCATAGAGCGGCTCAATCTTTCAGCGTGCTACCTGATTTGGCTTAGTCGATCAGATGATTTTGGAAGATTATGGAGTGTAAGGCATAGAGCGGCTCAATCTTTCAGCGTGCTACCTGATTCGGCTTAGCCGATCAGATGATTTTTGGAAGATTATGGAGCGTAAGGCATAGAGCGGCTCAATCTTTCAGCGTGCTACCTGATTCGACTTAGTCGATCGGATGATTTTGGAAGATTATGGAGCGTAAGGCATAGAGCGGCTCAATCTTTCAGCGTGCTACCTGATTCGACTTAGTCGATCGGATGATTTTGGAAGATTATGGAGCGTAAGACATAGAGCCGCTCAATCTTTCAGCGTGCTACCTGATTCGACTTAGTCGATCGGATGATTTTGGAAGATTATGGAGCGTAAGGCATAGAGCGGCTCAATCTTTCAGTGTGCTACCTGATTCGACTTAGTCGATCGGATGATTTTGGAAGATTATGGAGCGTAAGGCATAGAGCGGCTCAATCTTTCAGCGTGCTACCTGATTCGACTTAGTCGATCAGATGATTTTGGAAGATTATGGAGCGTAAGGCATAGAGCGGCTCAATCTTTTAGCGTGCTACCTGATTCGACTTAGTCGATCAGATGATTTTGGAAGATTATGGAGCGTAAGGCATAGAGCGGCTCAATCTTTTAGCGTGCTACCTGATTCGACTTAGTCGATCAGATAATTTTGGAAGATTATGGAGCGTAAGGCATGGAGCGGCTCAATCTTTCAGCGTGCTACCTGATTTGACTTAGTCGATCAGATGATTATTGGAAGATTATGGAGCGTAAGGCATAGAGCGACTCAATCTTTCAGCGTGCTACCTGATTCGACTTAGTCGATCGGATGATTTTGGAAGATTATGGAGCGTAAGGCATGAAACGGCTCAGTCTTCCAGCGTGCTACCTGACTTGGCTATGGAGTGTAAGGCGCAAGGCGCATCTCAGTCAATCAGACGATTCTCAAAACACATATGAAATGTGTATACATCAATCATGATGTTCCTAGAGTAGGACGGTATCATAATAGGATAATTCAACATATAGGGTGCATTTCTGATAATAGGAAAAGTAACGTGACTCGGGATCATCACGTTTGGGAGCATAAGATATAAAATTGCATGAGCATGTGCATCATGATAAGATAAGAGTATTCATCCGTGTGATTATTTGCAGTTGTGTGTTGTCCCTTACCCGAACTACGTCCTGGTCTGATTCCCGTTGGGATACGTAGGCAGCTCACCATTGAGCACGACCAGCACCGACCGTCTCCGCAAATGTTTTTTGCAACGCGTTTTGTTTTTACCTAAGTTCAATAGCCCGGTCAAAGGCTTGTCTTCACACAGGCTTCAACATTCACTTGTGATACGCGTTGCTTCACAAGCTCTGCCGAAGAGGGGCAAACTGTAGACACCCCAATTTGACCAAACTATTAAATTTAGGGGGATTTACCTCTGGAGATCAATGATGAATATGTCTCGACGAAATCAAGACTCTTACAAGCAATCTGACTCTCTTCCTAGAAGAATCTCGGTTCAAAATCACCATTTTCAGCCAAAAGACCAAAATTCTCATCTACTCGTCACCTTGTAGACCATGAGTTTTGAACACGTATAGGAATACGGCAATGTTCTCGGAGTATCTTAAAATCATTTTCAAAAAGAGAGTAATTCAGCATGAACCCTGAAAGAAAAAGTCAACAGTTGACCCAGTGAAAAGTCAACGGGTCAAAAGGGAGTCAATCGTAAAATTTTTGAATTTCAAGATGAAAAGTCCTGGTAATTGTTCATTGGGTCTCCCTTATGCTAGAAATGATTTTTTAGAATTTTTAAATGAAAGGAATCATGGTGAAATTGAAAGGCTTTTAAGAAGAATCGTGCAGAAAATCGAAATTTTGCCTTCGGAGGGAGAGTTGACTTTTTTTCCTTAAGGATTTTGATTTTCTAGATTTTTTCATTGAATCCAAATGGGGGGTATTTCCTTAATTACATTTAATGTCTTAAGTAAATACATAAATTAAACGACATTTACTTAAATGACATGAAATATTTACTTAAATGACATTTACTTAAACGACATAAATTAAACGACATTTACTTAAATGACATGAAATATTTACTTAAATGACATTTACTTAAACGACATTTACTTAAATGACATGAAATGTAATTAAGGTGCTGAATTGCTGTGAATAGTGCTGGATTGCTGTGCAGCGGCACTCAAAGTGCCCGAACGGCAGTCAGTGAATGCCGTCCGGCATTCAGAGAGTGCCGCGCGGCACTCAGAGAGTGCCGTTTCATCTCATCGAGTGCCGGCCTGGGCTAAATTGCATTTTTAAGTCAAAATTCTTTTTCAATCTTTGATCAAATGAATGCACCAAACGATGCCGCTTTTTATGTACGTGTTTACTACTCCTAGGTCATGCAAACCATGCTCCCACCATCCCTAATTGACCTATCTACCCTTATCTTAGCCCCTAAGATAATGAAAGTCTATAAAAATCCCATTTTCTCTCATTTTTGGGGGTTGGAGACTTGAATCTTGGGTTGGAGACTTGAATCTTGGGAGAGAGACTTGAATCTTGAGAGAGAGACTTGAATCTAAAAGAGAGAGGCTGAATTTTGAAGATAGAGTTTGTTCTTAGAGAAATATAGAGAGAGGAACCCCAAGACCCCATAAAAATCTTACCCAATTCATCCAAATTCCTCAAATCTCCATTGAAGAACCTTGAAGCTTCAAGGAAGAAGAAGAAGAGCATTGCTTGCAAGGCTTGGATCTCTCCAAATCAATCAAATCCTGAGAAGATCTAGAGGTTAAATCCTTATCCCTATACTTATTATATATAATTCAATCACAATTCATAGATCTAGGACTTTTACACATTTTCAAAACCTCTCTTCCCACCTCATTTCATCACACACCACATAGAATTGTGATTGAACTCCTACTTGCTTTCATTGATTTGGATCTAAATAAGAGCCTTAGGTTTAAAATAAAACTAGTTTGTAAAGGGATCTTCACTTGGTTTTCTTCAAGTAAACTTTGATTCTATTTCTCTTTGTCTCTATTTTTTTTTCTTTTGAGATCCATGAGATCTTTAATATCTCATTGGATCCTCTTGAGTTTGATCATCTAGTCCCCTATGATCCTATGATTTATATGGAGACTAAGGTTGATCATGGTCATATCTACCCATAGTTGGTGAGATACAAGTCTCAACCCTTGACTTGGACCTCCATACTATGAATCTTATGGAATTCATACTATATTCCATAGAGGTTTATGTAGATCTTGAGTCTTAGTCTCCAAGGACCATTAACTTGGGAGGAGAATTAAACCTATGTTCCTCAAGGATCATTTGTTTGAGAGAGGAACTAGATGTAGATTTCATAATTCATAATCTATATTTAGAATAAGTGGAACCTTAAGATTCTCTTGCTAGATCTCCAACTATGAGATCTATGATAAGAATCCATCAAGGTAAAATCTATGAACATCTTCCTATGTCATTAATTTGTCCCAATAATCACAACCATGTTTGGTTCTAGTCCTTTGTAGGATCATGGATCAAGTTGGTTTTAAGGTATGAACATTAATTCAATATTCGTGCAGTGAATCCTTAAACCCTTTGTGATCAAAGATTTTTCATAAAATCATGGTCCATTGGAATGGGATGAGACCAATTGGAGGGTGTTCATAACTCATATGAGTACCTCTGTGATTGTTATTTTGATAAGATCTCATACTTAGGATGGTTTGGGCTTATAATTTCCAAATAAGCAATTCTCTGTCTAAAATTTCAGAACAGCAAACCGATTTTAAAATTGATGGATCAGAACTCTAACCAAGTTTTCATGACCTTTAATAATTTTTTCTAATAACCTTAATGTGTTAGGAAGGTTCCACAAAAAGAATGAAGCAATTCAGATTTGTTTGCTATTTTTCAAAAATCATACAAGATCTCTGGACAGAGAGTTGCGAAATCCTGAGTGAGGTCTAGTATTTTCCATATTCCCGGAGATCTAACCGTTGAAACCTTGATTTTCTTTTTGGGTTAGAAACTAGACTCACAGAGGCATAACATATCCAAAAATCATTAAGATCCAACCGTTGAAAGTATTTTATTCCTATTTTTGAATGTCTGGTCTGCTATCTGTAAATCACAAAAAACTGCTACTGTTTTTGTCTAATCTTATTTATTTCAACTCAAATAGTCTCCTAATGGCTTAGGACTCAAACCATGTTTTGAATAATGATAATTTAGATTAAACCCAGAGGCTTAGGGATCCAAATTAGTGAATAAATTCATGTCCCATTCTTGTTCATATTCATGCATTCATTCATACATGTTAATATTCATAAGTAGGACTTATCTCTGGTCTAAGATGTATCTAATTGAACATGACTTAGGATTTACTTATTTATGATATTATATCTTGTCTAAGGCATGTGTACTAACCTTTGTTTTGTAGCGCATTTGAGGTACAATTCCTCAACTCTTCTCTAGTTTAATTCCATTTTTGATTTATATTGATTTTCGACTCCATGTGTGACACCTTAGCCTAGGTTTTGCCTTATGTGTATATATGTGTTAAAGACCTTTCTTAGGTTTATTTTTTCATGCATTGCACGTTTGATATTCGCGGCCGGATCCCGGGTATGTTTTCTAGTTCTCTATTGCATATCATGATGTTTGCTAGTTGAATTATGTGACTTATGAATGATATTTTACCGTTAGCAATTTTGCACCCTTTCAACATGCTTGTGTTATGTATACCTATATATGTATTAATTGAGGGCATGCTTAGATTGATAACTTGATTAAAAAGGATGTTGAGTAGAGGCCTATCGTGAGATAGGATGAAAGGGGGTGTTTTAGTCCGCCGGGCTCCTTCCCCTTTCATTCCATAATCCCCGGACCCAGTTTATCTTTGGTTTCGCAAAAGATCAGTTTCCTTTTAAATGGTTTCTTAATTTTCCTTTTTAAAAAATTAAGTGGCGACTCTTTGAATTTGAAAAATATTTTAAAAGTGGGTAAAATTTGAAAACCTGCGATATCCACAACAATCCAACTTCGCATGATTCTTCTCGAGCCAATCCATTCCCAGGATTATATCAAATTCTTTCATCGACAGAACCACCAATCTCGCCAAAAGTTCACGGTCTCCTAACCGTAGAGGACAATCCTTACATACATGTAATAACTTGACTGTGGTCCCTAAGGGTGAGACAGCACTTAGAGCTTCCTCTAAACGTTGCGGTACTATACCCAACTTCCGAACAGTCTTAACAGATATAAAGGAATGTGTAGCACCCGTGTCGAATAAAACTTTAACATGAGAGTTAAACAAGGTTAGATTACCTTCCACTGTCTATTGCTCGGGCAGTCCCTCCTCATAAACACCTTCTTCATACCCTGTTTCTTCATAGCCAGCAGCCTCGGGGATAACAGCATTCAGGCGGGCTTGTCCTTGCTGACCGTAATTGCCTCTCCTAGGAGCCTTGCATTCCGCACTTATGTGACCTGGCATGCTATAATTATAGCACATAACTCCCGGACGATCAGCACGCCTAGTTATTCTGCAATCTTTAGCTCGGTGACCGGGATTACCACAATTGAAGCAGTTATTCTTGTTGTTCCCTCCTGTTACTCGAGGCAGATACTGCTGTACAGCTTGTGTCTGTTGAGGTTTCTTCCCTCCATCCCATGTCCTTTTCTGTCCTTGAGGGTACCCTATTTTTTGTCCAGAATAACCCTTCTGCAAAGGTTGATTTCCAAATGGCTTCGAATTCTGACAACCATCATTCTCTAACCCCGTATCC
The DNA here is from genome assembly GCA_033977485.1 of Hydrangea macrophylla. Lineage (NCBI taxonomy): Eukaryota > Viridiplantae > Streptophyta > Magnoliopsida > Cornales > Hydrangeaceae > Hydrangea > Hydrangea macrophylla. The sequence continues at coordinate 66,982,507 of CM066992.1, forward strand.
AATCTCACCAGAGCTTCAAATGACTGGCCCAGATGCCCTATAGTCAGATGTCGGAGAGACAAGTTGAGACCCCGGTGATACTTCTTGATTTTCCTCTGGGGTGTGTCCACCATATATGGAGCAAAGCGAGACAGACGCTCAAATCGAGTAGTGTACTCTCGGACAGTCATATTCCCTTGGGCTAAGTCCATGAACTCCCTCTCTCTCTCTTGTCCTTCTCTTCTTCAGGGAAATACTTCTCGAGAAACCTTTCTTTGAACACTATCTACGGCATTCTCCTTGCAGCTTCTTCCCCTATAGTCGCCTTTTCAGCTTCCCACCAATCAGCCGTTGCATAAGACAGCTGAAAGATAGCCAGACGCTTCTTCTCCAGGTCCGTGCACTTTATGGTCTCAAAGATACGCTCCATCTGGCGTAGCCACTGTTCTGCTTGCCAGGGTTCATCAGTCCTAGCAAAATATTCAGGTCGCAGAGTGCGAAACTTCTTGAGAAGCTTGTCTCCAGTCTGGTGGGCTTACCTCCCATTTCCGTTGTGATTCCCATTCTGATTATTGTTCCTTGTGTTCTGATCACTAACCCTCTCCAATCTTCTTACAAAAGCCTCAAACATTCCGGTTGGATCTATTACCGGGGGTGCATCTTCAATAGCGGGACGATTCCTGAGATTTCTTCCAGCCATAAAATCGAGAGAACGGTACCTATCCATTGATCAACAAGAATTCGGTCAACCCCTCGAGAAGAAAGAAAACTCTAAAAGATAGAAAGCGACTAAACACGAAATAAAGTTGAACTATCTTATCTTAATTCTATCTTAACGGGAGATCCTAGGTCTCTTGGACAATTGGTCGAGCCATAACCTGGCTCTGATACCAAAAAGCCTGTCACGCCCCGACGTAGCATAATACAGGAAAGCATTTAATTTCCTTTATGGACTCGTAGGTCGTGACAAGTGAGTATGACCAATTGTCCCTGCAATAAATAACTTAACAACATTTCTAAAAGAAAGGATACTAATAAACATAAGCTCCGAAATAAAAACTTACTAAACAATTACATAAGTTCCGGTCTTAGGCACAAACACCCTTATCCAAAAGTCTAAAACCAGTTTATCACAACCCAAATTAAAAGACAGAGGAAATATAAAGCAGCTTCCTGGAAAGTCCCCTGCCTCTAACTAGCATAGTTGAAGTACCCTGGCTGCTCTTGGCCCTGAAAATCTGGACATACAGTCCAGGACGCATCAACGCCGTCAGCTTATGAAAGTCACGGGGGAATAAAGTAAGCAATAAATATGCGATCGTGCATGAACAATGTAACATCTCATCTTTCTAACTCTTTTCTCTCAACAAACTCGATTCAACCAAACCATTACCTCAGATACCAGGAATAATATCCGACCGATATCCAAAACAGCACACCATACCATCGCTTCAGATACTAGGAATAATATCCGATCGATATCTAAGCCGCACTCAATACCATCATTTCGGATACCAGGAATAATATCCGATCGATATCTGAAGCAAGCGCCCTAGATACCAGGAATAATATCCGATCGATATCTAAGCCGTAACTCAATACCATCATTTCGGATACCAGGAATAATATCCGATCGATATCCGAAACAAGCGCCCTAGATACCAGGAATAATATACGATCGATATCTAAGCCGTAACTCAATACTATCATTTTGGATACCAGGAATAATATCCGATCGATATCCGAAACAAGCGCCCTAGATACTAGGAATAATATCCGATCGATATCTAAGCCGTAACTCAACACTGTCGCCTCCAATACCAGGAATAATATCCGATCGATATTGAGGTCACACACCAGACCGCCACTCTTTACTCTTTTCACGTTTTCTCACACACATGCATGTTGACACAACCTCGACCCTAATATGTATGTCAATGTTCACAGTTTGTAGCAACATTTATTAATCTCAAAGCTGAATATTCGTTCAACATAGATCTCGGCCTTAAACGTTCGTACAAGTCCAATTTCTAACAGTGAGCCTTTAAAACAGTATATTTGTCAAACAGTTCTTTAAAAAAACTTTCAAAACCTTTTCCAAACAGTCCCTTATAAGGAAATACAGAAACTGCTCAAAATGCCAGATCGCACGAGCAGGTCGCGCGCGCGAAGGGGGAGAACAAATCGCGCTAGCGGGTCGCGCGCGCGAATGGACAGAACAGGTCGTGCGAGCGGGTCGCGCACGCGAAGGGGGGAATGGTCCGCGCGAGCGGGCCGTGCGAGCGGTCCTCGCGCGTGCGAGTTCTAGCAGTTTCATCATCTTCCTCGTTTTTCCCCTGTTTTCAATTTCAAAGTGTATTTTTACCCATTTCCAGATTCTGTTCTAAACAGTGCATGTAATATATGGATCTCTACAGTTTTCCACGTAGATTAAGAATACGCAATCAATTTAAACTAATACGTATTGTATCTCTAGATATTCGCGATTAAAGTGAGGGTGTCAAAACTTTAAATCAACGGTACGTCGCGATACAGATGAGTTATTGCGTAGGATTCGAACCACAGCTTATTGGGACTAAGATCTTTCATTCCCAATTTACAGAATTGATTTTGGTTAAATTTTACAAAACTCCATTTTTAAGCTCCCATGGTGTATCTATATATACACATATATATACACCTATATAAACTGAAATACACACACATATATATATAAATACGTTGAGAGTGAGTTTATAATACTCATAGAGGCTAATAATACAGAGAATTGAGACCGAGAGTTTTCCGCCGAAGTTTCCGTCGTTAAGAATTTATCCTCCGTTCTCTTGATCTTGAGATATATATAGCTATGTATGTATGTGACTGAATATATGTATATATATAATCTGTATGTGTGTTATGTGTGTTCTTGAGAGAGTTGGGAGAATTGAGAGAGTTTGAGAGTGAGAGATGAGAGATTGTCAGTGACAGAGAGACACCAACATATATATAAATATATATATAAATCCACAGTTTTGGGCTCCAAGAAAGCCATGGAAATCGCACGGTGTGGTTGAGCTCACGTGCTCCCACACCCAAATCGCGGTATGGACGCAGATTTAAAACATAACTAGTATTTTGCGGTTGAAATAAAAATGCAGAAAATAATATTTGTGTAGGAATAAATTCCGGGTTGTACAAAAATATAAAAATTGTTTTCAAAACCATAGTAAGTATTTTCTATATTTATGGAAATTACAGTTTGACCCCATATATATATATCAAAAAGAAATTAAAACAAATACTCATGGAAATGAAATGCAATATTTAAGAAAATAAAATACAGGGTGTTACACTCTGCAACACCCGTACCCGAAAAAAGGGTTAAATATCATTTTTAATATGTATTAATTAATATAATTAGTATAAAATGGATTAAGGGGAGGCTTGGACTCGCCCGTGAAAAAGTGTTCAGAGAAGGACACCATTTGGAAAAGTCCCCAGTTAGGTGGCGCAGGTACTGGAATGGGACCTAGTGAAGGGCCTGGATAATAATAATTACATTTTTTGCATTTTACATGATTAAATGTATTTATATGATTAAATGAATATCTTTTACATGCTTTCATATTATATGGTGATATACATGTTAGCATTTGGTATTAGCTTGGATACCCAAATAAGGGTATAACTGAAAAAGATTTATAATTAGTACGTGTGATAGTAATTTCACAAAATATATGGGACCCACATTGTGACCCATACGAGACTTAGACAAACACTCATTAGATGATTGGGTAGTTAATGAAATGTTTGGGGGATTTCATAATAAGAACTTAAGAGTTCTGGGGGTGTAAACAAAAAATAGGAAAAAAGAGGTTAAGACACCTCATATACATGCATATGTGGGTGTCAAGAGAGAGGGAGGCTCTCATTTACAGAAAATTAAAACAAAAGAGAGAGAGAGAGAGAGAGAGAGAGAGAGAGAGAGAGAGAGAAAGCTCGAAGAAACCGTCACCGACGTCGTATTTACGTCGTTCGTCCAATTCGCGAACCGAAGCCTTATTCAAACTCGTGGAGGTGAGACGATCATTTCTATACCTTTAATTTACATTTTAGTTGTTGGATTTTTGGTAGCTCATTTTAATCGGTGACACGCGGTTGTCGAATTCTTATAGGATTTACTCCGGGGAGAGAATTGAGCAAGAATTGTTAACAAAATTATGCATTTCTAGCTTAATTGGGTATAATCTGAGTAAGGTGAGTTTTCTAACTAAAAAGTGATTGTGGTTTAAGGTGTTCAATGTTCTATATATATGTTGAGTTGTTGAAATTATACTTAGAAGCTATGAAGTTGTTAAATTGTGAATTTCATGTCAATTATGTAAAAAGTTACTATGCTTATGTGCTAATATGATTATATGCTTATGTGGTAATCAATGAGCACTGAGGAAAATGGTTCATTGTTGGAAGTGATAAGGGAGGCAAAGAGGAAGAATCCGATAAATACGAAAGTCGAAGGAATAGAAGTGACCACGGGACAAAGGGAGGTCTTCGGGTCTGAATGAACCATAGAACCGATGGCTCGGTGATTACGGTTATGATTTATGTGTTAATTGTAGAATTGCACATGTTAAGCATTCAGTCATGTTTAGATTGCACACTAAGCATAATGCTTAAGAAAACCGTTTTCCTTTTCTGTTGTGGTAAATAACAACCAGCGGAGGTTCGGAGCAATATTCGGAGAGGAAATGATGTGCAATGGGAGATTTGGGACTCGTGCTTATGAACTTTCTTCTGACTTGTAAAATGTTGTAAATTATAGTTCCTTTTATGACAAAGTTAGTACTTGGGTTGTATCCATAGAGCTTAGATCTTTAACTTGACATTTGGTAGTTTTGGAATTAGATTTGGTAAAAAATTTATGTAATTCCTATGTTTTGGTTGTTTATTTAAAAGTTGTCGTGTTGAGCCAGCTTGGCAAGATTCGTATCATGTCGCTAACATTTTGGACAAGTTCTTGATGTATTTGATGTTGGTTGTAGTTTGAAGTTCATTTTTAACTAAATTCTATGAGATGTTAGTTTTGATAAGAATTGAATTCCAAAACTTGTTTTGGATCAAAATTAGTTGAACTCGTGGTTAATTGATTCAAGTGTGATTGTGTTTATGTTATACATGCTTGGGTTTATGTTTAAAAATGTTTGGGGAGGTGTTTGGGGTGATTTTCTAAAGTTTTATGAAGTTTGGAAATGTTTTGGTTGTGTTTTGAATTTGGGAAGACAAGATTTTAGCAGCAGGATTCTGTTCCGCAGAACCCAGATAGATCAATCCGAGTATAAAGGGTGGATCGATCCGAGCTTCTACGAGGACATTCTGCTGGGAAAATGCAATATCGGATTGATCCGGCCCTAAAGGGTGCATCGATCTGCCCCTGTTTACAGAAATGTACATATCTCTTTCTAGAAAACTTGGATTCGCGTGCCGTTTTTGTGTTGGAACTGGGACTCAAAAACCTAACTTTTGGTATAAAATTTGATATACTTCATTAAAGGCCATTTTTGCCCTTGGGGCTGTTTTGTCACCATTAAGTTCTTTAAAGTGGTTTATTTCACATTTTCTTCCTAATTAGTGTATATTTTGGGTGCGTATGGTCTTGTCACACGTGTCCTAATCCGCCGGGGCGGGTTGGGGTATGACACTCTATTACCCAAAGTACGAAGTCTATTGCTCTGATACCACTAAATGTCATGCCCGAAACCACACATATGATTCTAGGACATGTGGCATGCCACCGAGGCACGTCCCAAGTCATTAAAGTTCCATAAAAACCTTTGGTAAAAGTTTTGACTCATGAACTCAACACATTTTTAACATTTTAAAAGAGATTTTATAAATACATTTCCAAACGGACCCTAACGAAGCTCTTTTTTGAAAGTAACACTTTTATGGATCAAAGGGGTCCCAAAGGTACCCTCATGTTTAATTAGAAGTAAAACAAAACACCCGAAGTGGTAGAACTAAAAGAGATGTCGGGGGTATTTCGACCAGTCGAACTGCCCCATTCAACCAGTCATAGGACACCTTGGCAAAATCCTTCATTGCTACAGAATTTTGCGTATAGATCAATCAACCACTTCTAATTTTCAACACTTTCAAAGACTTTGAAATATCTAGTTAACTTTCAAAATATATAAAAACATTGATAAATCAATCTCTTGAGCTTCAAGAGTTCATATCCGACATTGAAACAAATTAAAGAAAGATAAAACTAAAATCCAATTCCATCTCAAACTCATTAAGTATAACTTCTGAGTTTGTCGCACCAACCACCAAACCAAACATGAATATTCGCAACATTCCCAAAATTAGCCAACTAAATATAAGCCATATATCACATAATCCCAAAATCCAAGTTAGTACTCCAACTACACAACTTGAGCAACCAAAGCTTGAAACCAAACTACTAATATACAAAATATGAACTAAGGATTAAGCTAGTACCATAAGCCTAAAGTTAAAACCAATTACAACCATATTACCAGTTTAAGTCCCAAAATATAAAGTTAACGACATTAACTATAACTGTTCCCAAGTCCCGCATATCCTTGCCGACTTCCATTTTCATTTCTTCGATACCTCGCCTTTATCACCTGCAATGGTTATTCAATAATCACTACACTACATAAGCTAATATGATGGTGAATGACAAAAATTATAAACATGAATAAAAAACGTGCTCAATCTCATCTTTTACACAAAACTATGGTCTTGGGAAACACAAGCACCGACCACCCTTTCACGCTGGTTCGCGACTACTCCATTAGTCAGCGCGACTAACCGAGCTACCCACGCCTCTCTCATTCAGACATGCAATTTCATGGCCATTTTGGCACCTAGTCACATTCTCGGTGGTAAGTACAAGTTCCCCCTTTGACCCATATTCACAACTCAAGATGCTCATATAACTTCATCACATCATGCTATTGCCATACAAATGGGTCTTTTTAACCACATGCATTTGCCTAACATTAACTAAACAAGTTAAATTACATAAGTAGACATATTTATCATCACAAAGATCATCTCAAACATTCGATTATTCGTATTTCATAATCATTGTCACTCACCTCAAGGATTTCACTCCTACCTGTAAAATTAAGAGCCTAGTGAGGTCCAGGTACAAATCCTATACAAAATATACATGTCATAAGCTAAACCCCTTAATTGGGCCGCGGAAAAACTATCTAAGAAAATAATAAGATTGGTACTATCGCATTAGACTTACCTCCAAGAGTCTGAATATGTAGCCTGTTTCAAAATTAAACGTTAAACGGCACGTCGTTTGTCAACGCGATCGTCGTCGAACTTTTTGCCGATTTTCTCTCTTTTCTTCTCTCTGTAAATATCTCTAATTAACAGATATGAACGAGATGACTCTTGATGAGTCATGAGACACATGTCTCAACCATAGAAATCCAAATTTTGCTATTCTATTATGACCTCCCCAAGATTTTACTAGTTTTACAATTATACCCCTGCTAGTTATAAAACTTATTAAAACTATCCCAAACTTAAATGGGTGTTTGTCTATGTCACGTATGGGTCTCATAAAATATTATGAAGTTGCTAATTAACCTACTAATTATGCAACTTGTCCAATTTGCTCTCACAAAGGTATCCCTAAAGAGCCACATATGTGGTCTCTAATAATTAACATGGTATTAAAATAACATAATATAGTAATCACATATGCCTTAATAAACATTTAAGCACATAAGATTTATTCCATATATATGTCCCATCATATGGGACCTCTCATAACTGTCCCAAATTGGGACTGCCACATGGCCAATAAGGACACCCCTAATCACCTTAGTGAGTTAAAACTCATTTAACACATATAACCACATCATTAGATAATGCTGATCGCAATTAAATATAGCCCGCTGGAGTGGGTGTTACACCATCTTTCCAAGGGAGGAATGACCCTGAAGTGTATTTAGAGTGGGAGAAGAAAATAGAGCTGATTTTTTAAGCTGACGGTAATTGAGTTCACTGATTATGCAATTATTTGGTGGGATCAATTAGTGACCAATAGGAGGAGGAATCATGAGAGACCTGTAGAAACATGGTGTGAGTTGAAAACTTTTATAGGGAGGAGATTTGTACCTAGCCACTACTATAGAGACCTCTTCCAAAAATTACAAAACCTTTTGCAAGGGTCCAGAAGTGTAGAGGAATACCATAAGGAGATGGAGGTGGCTATGATCTGGGCTAATGTAGAGGAAGATCGGGAGGCTACAATGGCCAGGTTTCTAAGTGGTTTGAATAGGGACATATCCAATGTAGTTGAGTTACAGCATTATGTGGAGATAGAAGACATGGTGCACATGGCTATGAAAGTGGAGAGGCAGTTAAAGAGAAAGGGGACAGCAAGGTATACTTCAGTTTCTATTACTCCTTGGAAACCAAAGTGGGATTGAAATGACCGGGCTAAAGTAAAGGGAAAAACAAACCACCTAAAGAAAAAGATGAGGGGACTAGCAAGAATAAACTCATGGCAGATTTTCAACCTTTAAGGAATAGAGACATTAAATGTTTTAAATATTTAGGTACTGGGCACGTAGTGTCCCAATGTCCCAACAAGCGGGTAATGGTTATTCTTGAGAATGGGGAGGTGGTGACTGAGAGTGGGGATGAAAATGATGGGCTACATCCCGATGCTACTGACGATGATGGAGTGGAATACCCCGTAGAAGGTGAGTCTCTTATTACCATTTACTAAAGCATCCAAGACCTTATAAGTTGCAGTGGTTGAATGAATGTGGGGAGGGTGGGGAGGTGAAGGTCAATAAGCAAGTTATGGTGGCTTTTACCATTGGGAGGTATAGTGATGAGGTGCTTTGTGGTATAGTTCCTATGCATGATGGCCATAATTTGTTAGGGAGGCCATGGCAGTATGATAGGAAAGTGATGCATGTCGAGTTTAGGAACTGATAAAACTTTGTAAATGATGGAAAAATAATCAAGTTTGCTCCTTTAACTCCAAAATAGGTCTATGAGGACCAACTAAAGCTGAAAAGTGAGATTGATCAGCAAAAAATAAATAGTGAGGCCGACACACAAGAGAGAAAAATGAAAGAAAAGAAAAATGAGGGTGAGGCTGAGACTTTAAGAAAAAGAGAGAGTGAAAAAAATAGAGTGATGGCTGAGAAAAAAGAAAGAAAGCCTACAGAGAGGAAAAAAAACAAGACAAAATTGAGTTTTTATGCAAAAGAAAGTGAGGTTAAAAGGGCCTTCTTGGAAGATTAGCCTATGATTCTCATTATTTACAAAGAATCTTATCTTAATCTTGATGAACTAACCAATCTCTTCCTAGTTTGGCTATTTTTTTGTTGCAGGAGCTCGAGGATGTATTTTCGGAGGAGATGCCGAATGGGTTGCAGCTCATTAGAGGCATTGAACATCAAATTGACTTGGTACCTAGAGCCGTTATTCTAAACTGACTAGCCTATAGGAGCAATCCAGAGGAAACAAAAGAGCTTCAAAGGCAAGTTGAAGATTTGATGAGCAAGGAGTACAAGAGAGAAAGCATGAGCCCATGTGCAGTACTAGTGCTAGTAGTGCCAAAGAAGGATGAAACTTAGAGGATGTACGTTGAATGCAGAGCAGTCAATAATATCATAATAAAGTATCGTCATCCCATTCCTAGATTAAATGATATGCTTGATGAATTGCATGGCTCGTGTATTTTTAGTAAAATAGATCTTTGTAGGTAATGGTTAACAACGTACATAGTTTGACCATCACATGTCACCAACGACTCCACGTGTATCAATATCGCCACCAATTATGGGTTCCACCTATATGATCACCATGGATGCAGTCCAAGACTGTGCACGGCCACCCTACCGCAGAGGAGCCCATTCTAACAACCTACTCCGAGGCGAGCCCATTCTAACAACCTACTCTGAGGCCCACTTCAGAGTACCTACTCCAAAGCCCACCTCAGAGTACCAAACCCTGAGGCCTACTTCAGAAAACCCACTCCGAAGCCTACCTCAGAGTAACCAACTCTGAAGCCCACTTCAGAGTACCCACAAACGAAGCCCACTACGAAGAGGGCCTACCCAAAGTAAAGTGGCCCCATTTTTCACCTGTTGCTTTCTCCACTCTCGATCCACCACCACCCATTTGGCACGTGGATGCTATCTCCAACTTAAAACCTCACATGGTCAATTCGTCGATGAATGACCAATGCTCGCCATCGCTTCGATTGGAATGACATTCGTCGATCAATGACCAAGGTTTGCCATCGCTTCGCTTGGAATGACCATCCTTGCCTTCGCTTCACTTGGAATGACTACTCGCTATCAAGCGCGTCGCTTGTAATCCTCACGCACTGTAACAATCTCTCCTCGATACTCTCCACAAACACTGTACTACACATAAGCACACACGTGCACGTGGATTCTCCACCCTTGGTCATGAAGCAGTACTAAGGGTGGCCATGTCCATTGGGAACTCGGGAGCTTATGGATCAGTGGCTAGAACCAAGGGCACCTCCCTACCCAAACGCCTCACAGGCAAAACTAGGGTTAGTCCCAAAGAGAAAGAGAGACACGTGACCATCGTCACGTGCCCAGTCCCTCCAGTCTCATAACCAATCAGAGAGGCCCACAACTGCAATACCAGATGAAACCCTTGACTCTCACCTTGCTTAGTCACTTCGACCTCGCTGAACATTCTATGAGCCAATAGCATTGTCTCAGCATTCCCCCTTCGCTTAAGGGTCTGCACTAATGGCCTTAGCTTCGGTATCCACCCTTGTTTAACCCTCTGCACCAATAGAAACCATTCTCCTTTGATCACTACGCAATATTGAGTTGTCACTTCAAGCGACAATACCACTTGCTTAGGGTTCTGCACCAATAAAAACATCATCCCCTTCGGCCGACAGAATCACGAAAGTGACAACACCTTCATCTCGTATGACTCGCCCCCTTGGCTTGTCCACATCTCATTCAATGACCCCAACTACCTTAAACATACACATTTAAGTCCTTCACCTACGTTAAACAGGCGAACCACTTCAAAGATGCCAACTCAGCTCCTTCCAGCTGTACCCTAAACCTCACAAACCCTGTATAAATACCAACCCCCATTCAATACATCCAATAAGGCAGTCGAACCCAAGCCGAGTTCAACCTAGATCTTATGCTCTAACCCAGTCTTAAGCTTCAACTCTAGCACTTAAGACATTCATCGTCTTCTCCAAAATCCCCAAGTCATCCAACCCAGTTCAACTCAGTCTAACCAAGCAACACCCAAATCTGAATCTATACTTCAGACATTTACTCCCGACCTTAGACTCTCCAAAAAGACTCTTGGTCATCACTTGGTCTCCATCAACAGCCTTTAGACCTTCCATCATACCTAAGACTCCACTACATACTTACCACATACTACCACCTCCATCTAAGAGCTCGCTACTTACTGCTTTCTCTCTCTCTCATTTGGGGCTACCTTGGTTCTCACCCGAGCCATATTCTCTCTGACTCCCATTTCTCTACTGTATTTTTATACATTATTATTGTATCACACCTTCTGTATTATTTTATCATATTTTATTTGTTGTTCCACCTGTACTAACTTGCTTACGTGTTATACCTATCCATATATGTCATTCACATCGGATAAAGAACACACACATTTTGGCGACCACAGTGGGAGGTATACTCGAAAGCATGGTTAGTGAACAAGAACAATAGTTTTCGGGTGTTGCTGATGCTCAACATTATCAGTTGCAAGCCAATGGGGGGTCCATGCCCACCATACCCACTAGTGCCACCCCTCCATCAACTGGTACTTCTTTCTTTTCCTTTTTTTTTTATCTTGTGGTCCCACCAAAGACTGCTCACTTTATTATCACTCTCCCCTTATTCTCTCTTCTCTCTCTTCGTTGTTCCCTCTTACTCTCTCACCTTTCCCTCCCTACTCCAACTTTGTAACAGTGCTTCAACTCTGTGGCATTACTCCAACTTTGTGACATTCACACATTTTATGCTTACCACTTTTCCTACAAAAACCATTACATTTTTCTTTTCTAATGGTTGTTACAACTTATTATAAAAAAAGTCACTATTTTTGATAAATTGGTATTTATTGAAAATTACTTTTCAATAATTCCTCTAAAATTTGAAACGGGTCATTTAATTTTTTTTAAGTTAGAGAAAGACATGCTCCAAACCGTTGCAAAATAAAGTGCTCATCACTACGAGTCCTCAATTTTTTAAATCGTCCCAAACGGACATTGGATGAAGAAGTTATGGCAAGTTTAAATTTTTATTTTTTAGCCAATAAGACAAACATACACGTGCTCCTTACCACATCCTATCATTTCTTAAATCATCTACCTATATACTCCATACATTCACTCCCCAAGGCATCTATATCTCTCCTAGGCCCCGTTGCCTTTACTTTATTATTATTATTAGCATTTTTTTTTTTTGGATTCATGCCACTTTAACTTTAATTTACATCTTCTGAGCATCATAATATTTTAAACTGTAGCATCAGTCGCTTTAAACTGCTTATCGCCTTTTATCTTTTTTTTTTTCCTTCCCAGCGTGGCTTCACCCTTACAGCTTGGACACTTGATCAATTCTTTGTCCTGGCTTGGGTGGCGATGTATGAGGCCATTTGGTTGTGACAAGGCATGACTTTCAGTTGTACTAACCTCCAGTAGCAACGAGAGGTTGAGTTGAGGGCCATTCAATCGATGCCAATAGAGACTTGCTCTCTTTCTCAATCCCTCTACTTGGGACACCACACAGTAACAAAGATAAAATAAATTCCCTGGCCATCCACAATCTTAAACTTTTCATTCTCTCTCTCCACTACCTCTCTCGCTAGCTCACTCTCTCTCTCCAAAGCCCCCCTCTCTCGGCTCTACCTCTATACTTTCTCTCTCCTCCCTCATTTGCAGCCGAACTCGAACTATAAAAGGGACCTTTTCTTTTGATAAAAATATTACAGTGGTGTTTAACAAATTTTTTTTTATCATGTTACAATTTCTTTTTTGTCATAAGTCATAGTTACAAATTTTTGCCGTGGTAGTTACTGTTAAATATAATTGACAGAGAAGTGATGAAAGCATGATTTTATTGATTGCATTCAGCAGCTTATATAGAACAGTACATGAACCAGCAGAACATAAATTTAGGAACTAACTCAACATGGTTGTTATTAGACTAAGTCAACTACTAGATACTCCTACTGACTTCAGATTTAACAGAATCCTAAAGCCTAGGATATAACACAGACTTATTCAAAATTAATCAAATTAAACTCCTAACACCCTCCCTTCAACTGAATGTTCTTCAGATATCAGTTTAGAAAGGGTACAATAACAACCTCAAACAACATCCTTTATTGAACACATTCCAAGCAGGCCTCGCAGCTTCACAAACACAGGTAACTTGAGAGGCTTGGTGAAAATATCTGCAGCTTGATCTTCACTTCTACAGAAAATTAAATCAATGATACCATCCTTACAGAGATCACGCAAGAAATGGTATCGCACATCTATATGCTTGCTCCTCCCGTGTAAAACAGGATTTTTGGAAAGCTTGATTGCAGAAACATTGTCACAATAGATCAATGTTGGACCTTGCTGCTGGTAGTGGAGAGCTTTAATTAACCTTCTTAGCCAAATGGCTTGACAAGAACATGATGCTGATGCAACAAATTCAGCTTCAGTAGTTGATAGAGTCACAATTTGCTGCTTTTTGGATGACCATGAAACAGCCCCTGTTCCCATCATGAACACATGACCCGAAGTGCTTCTTCTATCATCAGGATCTCCGGCATAATCGCTATCAGTGAAGCCAAATAGACCAGACCGTGCTCCCCGTTTATAGAAAATACCAAAATCCTTTATACCTTGCAAGTAACGAAAGATTCATTTTACTGCTAGGAGATGAAGCTCTGTTGGATTCTCCATATAGCGACTGATTAGGCTGACAGCATGCATTATATCAGGCCTGGTTGAAGTCAAATACATCAGACTTCCCACAATTTGTTTGTAAAGAGTTGCATTCACCTTCTTTTCTTCTGAGTTCTTTACTAGCTTCAAATCTGGTGCTGTTGGGGTTCCAACTGAATTACAATTTTTCATCTGGAACTTGTCCAATATTTCCTACACATACTTCTTCTGAGAAATGAATATTCCAGCTGCTGATTGTACTACTTCGATGCCAAGGAAATAGCGCGTCAAACCCAAATCTGTCATATCAAACTCAGACATCATGGATTGTTTAAAAACGTCGAACATGGCTTTATCATTACCTGTGAAGATCAGATCATCCACATACAAACACACAATAAGAATCTTCCCTCCTTCTCCATACTTTGTGAAGAGTGTATGCTCATACGGGCATTTTTGGAAGCCTTCTCTAGTAAAGTATGCATCTATGCGACTATACCAAGCTCTAGGTGCTTGTTTCAGTCCATAGAGTGCCTTCTTCAACCTCTAAACCTTCTTCTTATTCCCCTGCTGCACATAACCAGGAGTTTGATCAATAAATACCTGTTCTTGTAGCTTTCCATGAAGAGGGGCTGACTTCACATCTAATTGAAGAACATGCCAGGAATTTTCTGCCGCCATGGAAAGTACCAGTCTGATTGTATCCATTCTTGCAACAGGAGCAAACACTTCATTGTAATCAATGCCAAACTCTTGTTTATAGCCTTTAGCCACCAGCTGTGCCTTGTATTTGTCAACTTCACCTTCCTTGTTCAGTTTTGTCTTATAGACCCATTTTACAGCAATCGACTTCTGCCCTTTAGGAAGATCTGTCAACTCCTAAGTATCATTTTTCTCAATGGATTTGATTTCCTCATCCATAGCTCTTCTCCATTTTGTTTCTTTGTTAGCTTCTTGAAATGTTACAGGATCACAATCTACAAACAAGGCAAAATGAACAGTAGTATCATCATCAGACAATTCATCTCCACTTACATAGTCAATCATCCAAGCTGGTCTCTTTCTTTGGCGTTGAACTCTTGGACTGGATAGACTTAATGGCTGGTCTTCAATTGGAACACCTGCTGACGAATATGATGGACCTTCATTAGATGATTGCAGTTGCTGGTTGGTCTCCTCTTCAGCTTCTCCTTCATCAAAATCAACTGAAATGTTTTGCTGCCCTGTACTATTCCAATCCCATGCATTTTCTTCATCAAATAGGACATCACGACTTATGATGATCTTTTTGGTGATGGGATTGTACAACCTGTACGCCTTGGAGTTCTCACTAACCCCGAGAAAGATACACTTCATTCCTTTGTCATCGAGCTTTTTCCTTTTCTCATCTGGAATGTGTGCATATGCTATACAACCGAAGATTCTGAAATGGCTAACTGCTGGTTTGTGTTCAGCCCAAGCTTCTTCTGGTGTCATGTTTTTGACAGCAAGAGTGGGACACCTGTTCAGCACATGGACACTCCAATTCACTGCTTCAGGCCAAAAGCTTTTCGGAATGCTTCTCTTTGCTAACATACTTCGCACCATGTTCAGAATTGTGCGATTCTTCCTCTCTGCCACACCATTTTGTTGTGGTGAGTAGGCTGCTGTCAACTGTCTCTGGATTCCATGCATTGCACAGAAATTTGCAAATTCGTCAGAATTGAATTCACCATCACGATCAGTACGAAGGATTTTAATTTCTCTCCCAGATTCCTTCTCAACTTTAGCCTTAAAGCTTTTAAACACTGAAAAAGCTTTAGATTTTTCCTGCAAGAAATAGACCCATGTTTTCCGAATATAATCGTCAATAAATGTAATGAAGTACCTCTTGTTACTATTGGATATCGGATTGATGGGCCCACAGATATCTGAGTGAACCAACTCCAACGCTTTCTTAGCTCTCCGTGCTTTCCCTTTTGGGAAGGGAACACGATGTTGTTTGCCAACAACACAATCTTCACACATTTGTGAAGGGCAATCAATTTGTGGAAGGCCTTTCACCATATTCTTTTGGTGTAGAGTCTTCAATCCACTAAAGTTCAGATGTCCATAGCGAAAATGCCATAGCCATGCTGAATCTTTAATCTTAGCCGAAAAACAGGAATAAGTTTCATTCTGCATATATATCGGAAACATCCGATTCGTCGTCATGTTGACCTGAGCAATTACACCCCTTTTTGGATCTTGAATACGACAGGTTCCTTCTTTTATGATGATCTCATATCCTTTTTCTTGGAGTTGACCCATACTGAGCAGATTACTCTTTAAATCTGGGACAAAGAAAACACTAGATATAGTTTGAAGAGTGTTATCTTTAGTCCAGATTTTGACATTGCCTTTCCCCATGACAGCTATTGTGGAGTTGTCTCCAAACTTTACTGAAGTTCGAAAGGATTCATCTAAGTCTGAAAATAGAGACTTATTTCCACACATATGATTGCTGCAACCAGAATCTATATACCACTTGTTTGATTGAGGTTCCTCATTGGCATGGTATGCCATCAATAGTTTTTCTTCTTCTTCTTTCTCTGCAAAGTTTGACTTCTATCCCTTCTCGGAGTACAGATTTGTAGTACACTCAGACTTATAATGGCCATACTCGTGGCAGCGATAGCATTCAATGTTTGATTTGTCAAACTTTGGTTCATTATTAAATGAATGCTGGTTATCACATCCTCTGCCTCTGCCACTGCCTCTGCCTCTGCCTCGGGAATCTGGAGTGTGATGGCTTCTGCCTCTTCCTCTTCCTCGGCCTCGACCACGACCTCTACCTGATCCTCTCCATGTGGATGATTCACCATGAGTTGAAACCTTCAAAGCTTGTTCCTCCGTGTGACTACTTGTCATTTTCTGCTCATGCACCAATAATGAACTTTTCAATTCATCAATTGAAAGCTCATCTACATTATTGGATTCCTCAATTGAACATGTCACATAGTTGAATTTTGGAGTCATTGACCGAAGAATTTTTTCGACCACTGCAACATCTTCTATTTTTCCACCATGAATGCGCATCTTGTTTGCTATTGCTAGCGTTCTTGAGAAATAGTCATTAACAGACTCTCCCTGCTTCATATGAAGAATCTCAAATTCCTTGCGAAGGGCTTGAAGCTGCTGTCGTTTCACCCTTGTTGTGCCTTGATACTTGTTTTTCATGGAATCCCAAATATGTTTAGAAGTGTCTTTTTGGAGAATCATCTCCAAAATTGCACGATCAATTGCTTGAAACAAATAATTCTTCACCTTGAGGTCTTTCAGCTTCTGTTCATCGAGTTTCTTTTGTTGTGCTTCTGTCAAAACTGTTCCACTTGCTGGTTCGGCAATACCAGTTTCCACAAGACTCCAATACTCCTTGGATCTCAGAAAATTCTCCATCAACATGCTCCAATGATCATAATGACCATCAAAGCGAGGAATGGCTGGCTGGACATAGTTTTCGACTACCTTGTCTGCCATGAATGCTTGCTACTGCAAGTATGAAAGCTGCTGCTTCTATGAAGAATTTCTTTTCTGTTTGTTCAGGCCCAGTGGTGGCTCTGATACCAAAATGTTAAATATAATTGACAGAGAAGTGATGAAAGCATTATTTTATTGATTGCATTCAGCAGCTTATATAGAATAGTACATGAACCAGCAAAACATAAATTTAGGAACTAACTCAACATGGTTGTTATTAGACTAAGTCAACTACTAGATACTCCTACTGACTTCAGATTTAACAGAATCCTAAATCCTAGGATATAACACAGACTTATTCAAAATTAATCAAATTAAACTCCTAACAGTTACATTTATTTTCTTTTTTTCTCATGGTTAGAAAACCTCATAGCACCAATTTTTATCATGGTCACATTTTTTTTCCTCTCTTGTCATCAGGTTAGAATTTTCGTCATCCAGTGACAATTTCACTTATTAAAGTGGCACTTTGCTGTGCTACAGCATCACATTTCTCTCTTTCATGAGCGCATGTAACATGCGAGTCAAAAAAAAAAAATCAATTGAATTACAAAGTAGATAGTCACATTTTTCTGCCAAACGTGGACTATTGAAAATCACCTTTCTAAAATTTCATTTCAAACTTTGGAACCTAGTGGGTCATTTAAATCGCCATTTTTTTGGGTCACAAAAGTCATGTCCCAAAACCTTTCCGAAATAAAATGCTCATGGACACGAGCCCGTAGTTTTTAAAATCATCCCAAGCAAACATCAGGCGGAAATATACCGCAATTCAAAGTTTTTTTTTTTGGGTACCATAAGTCAATATTTGTACCATGTATTTGCCACACCAAATAAATTCTCATAGTCCAATTATGTACAGCTTAACCGAGTAAAGAAAATGATGGCAACGTGAATTTTTGTTTTTTTTTTTTTGGGAACCACAATGATAAGTGACCCAGCAAAACAAAGTGTTCAACTTAATTTATTGTTACTAAGTGCTTTGCTCACACTCGAAAGCCCACCACACTATATGTACACCATATGAACTCCCCACTTAGTTCCCCTCGGGTCACACACACAACGACAAAACCAACCCAGCCCCCCCTCCCTCTCTCTACTCTTCCTCTCTCTCCATGGGCTCCAACCCAATAATAATACATAAATGAAAAAAAAAAAAAACTTTCTCATAAACACCACCCCTTATCTTCACTAGCCCCTTGGGTCTACCACCCCCCTCACCAGCACTATCTCTCATCGCAACACTACCCTCTTTGTCGCCACAAGTTGGACCCAGCCTTGAGCCCGTCGCTTCCTACACCGACAGCCCTCCATCGGTACACCATCGCTTACATTTTTTTTAGCACTCACAAATTCTTGCTACACCAAATAAATTTCTACGATTCACTGAAGGTAAGACAATTTTTCCTCCTTATCATCATGTTCAGCTGCATACTCAATTGACCAATTGTGTCAACTGATTTATTTTATTGCTCCGCAATTCATATATCACACTAAATTATTTTCTTATGCATTGGAAAAGCATTACATGTCCAAATTAGTTGTGCTTTTGACTTATGTGCAACCGCATGTTTGTTACTCCCTACATGCCAAATTTTAGACTTCACTATTCCATTTCGAAATGTCTCGAAATTATTGTCCATATTTTATAAAATTGTTTACAATTTTTACTTACTTTTCAAAACTACCTTTCTTGTAAGACAAAATCAAACAAGTCAAACTTTCTTTTGGTTATAAAGTCAACATGTGCACCATGTACATATCATCATGCCCGGCTTCATACTCATTTGACCAATTAGGTCTTCAACAATGTTAGAGGCACCAAAAAATGCTCACACCACCACAATACTACACCCTAGAATTTCTCATACAATTCAAACAATCTACTGATCTAGACAAGTGATACACATCTCACATACATACACGTCTCACATACATATTGCCAACAATGGGTCCCACCTCCCATCACCAATTCCATCCTCATGGATACAACTTCCAATTACCTGACTCCCATCATCGCCACATCTACATGCACAGCACCAAGAAAAAAAAAATAAAATTTTTTTTTTGCTGTCGCCACAAAAGGGGACCCACCCGCCATCCATCAACACTCCCACCTAACCAACCACTAAAATTAATTAAAAAAAAAAAAATACCTATATGTAAGGGTGGTAATTTTCGACACGACACGGTAACAGTGCAATGATTTGCACTGTCCTTAAGAACAATTCCGCCCCTCGGAGTCAATGACTCGATGCACAAGGTCTCAGCGCTATGCTCTCCAGGATTCAGCAATCAGTTTCTTCCAAATGTGCACTCGAATTGGAAGAATATTTGAGCGCTCAGAATTGCTCCAAAATAATAAAAATGATTTTTGTGAAGAAGCACACAAGAGAGGGGAATTTTTTTCTGTATGTAAAATGGAAGATAGAAAGCTATTTATATAAGACAAACTGTCCAACGGTCATTTTATTAAAACAGATTTAATAGCCTCCAACGGCCATATTTTTAATACAGGAGTTAATAGCCTCCAACGGCCATATTGGAGTTAATAGATTTAATAACCTCCAACGACCATATTTTTAATATAAGATACTAGTCACATCAATGTAAATGACTTTGTTTGCATTTTTGAAATAAAAAGTCCAATACCCAAATAAGAGGAAACTCAATAATTCCAACAATCCTCCCCTATTTCAAAAATTTAAATAACAAATAAAAGAATGGAGCAAGAGAATTCAATGCATCAGAACTGGTGCATTTAGGGCTATGAACCAGTCCCTAGGAATATAAGAAGTGACTTACAGGAATTTGGTGAAATCAAATTTCTATGAACCAGAATCCCTTAACGTAAACCAGTCGTCTTATACCCACATTGATTCCTCAGAATCTGAGCAACTCTAATCGGTGTGGCACCTCTAGGCCCTGCGCCAGTCCTGAATTTTCATAAGTGCTCTAGAAAACTTGCCTACGTTTTCATAGAAAGCAGCCCACTTTCACACTTATATAGGTGAATCCATCAAGTATGCATTGCAATTAAACATACCATCCATTCAGTATGGACTATGGAATTCATTAAGAGTTTAACTCAACCTTTCACATTGCAATTGCACTATACACCATAGGAAGGGACAAAAATATAATAAATTTATAGTGCATCTCAAATCAACCAATGACTTGTTATTACCCATATGAACCTATTTCTTGGAAGTCCCATTCCCCTCGATGTTTCATACACTAGTTTTCTCTCTAGTGGTTTAAATAGTCAGCCAAATTCACTCTGACCTTACAAAATTAAGAGATATAACTATATCTCAAACAGCTGTCTCACAATATTATGACTTAGGCGTACATGCCTACTCTTGCCTTTATAGGACTTTTTCATAGCTCAGCCTTTTATCGTCTGGCTATCTCAATGTTTATTCCAAATAAGAATATCTGCTAAGAAGCTTTTAAGCCACTCAGCCTCAAAACTAGCTTTATCAAAAGCTACAAACTCATATTCCATCATTGACTTAGTTGTGCATGTTTGCTTGGATGACTTCCAAGATACTGCACCTCCACTAAGTGTAAAAATAAATTCACTCATTGAATTCGTCTTATCTGAATCCGAAATCCAATTTGCATCACTGATTTTTGAAAATACATACTTTCCTCCCCCCAAAAAATATTTTGGCTATAATCTGGTCTTGAAAAAACCAAAATTTGAATTCTTTCGAATTTTGAAGTATGCAATACATTTTCAAAATAATTCTCCGGATATACAACATTTTCAAAAATAATTTCTTCACGGGGGTGCTATTTAACCCTAAGTATCTAGTACCAAAAAATAGTACTAAGCGAGTCATCAAGTAAAACACTTCATTTTCCCTTGAAGAGTATTTACTTTCCCGTAATTCTCACTCTATTCCGAAAAATAGTTTTCCTTACTCATAACTTCTCCAATCTAGTGATATTGACCAAACGAAATATTAACAAGAGATAATAAAATTACATAGGAATTCACCCAATCTTTTAAATCAAAATTAAGTGACATGAAAACTTGGTTTCTCTTACAATCTCTAAATAACCATACTCATGTATCCGTATCATCACATACATCCCATTTGTCATATTAAAACATTTTGTAATAATAGTTGATTAAAAAAAAATTCATGCCACTGGTTGGGTGCCACTTTCGAACCATATAGCTAGAGGATATAAACAAGTGTACACACTTTATTTTATAAACCCTCCGGTTTATTCAAATAAATTTTCTTCTCTAACTCTTCATTAAAACTAAGGTTTTAACATCCTTTTGATAAATATTTAACTCATACATATCAATAGCTAATGAATTTTAATGGATGTAAAACATGAGAATAAGTATCCAAAAATCAACATATTTCTTTTAGTTAAAGACACTTCGCTACTAAAGTAGCTTCACATTTTTTCAATGGAACCATCGAACATATTTCTAGTCCATTTACTCTAGAAATAATTCCACAAGTTTCAACTACGATTAGACATGATATAGTCCAAATCATCTTGTATTACTTCTCTCCAAAAATCCTCAAGAGATTAGAGTGTCCTCTAAATAAATAGGAACTCATTCTTTATAAAGTAATGTACATAAATTACTTTTAAATTCTTTTTAGCACTAGACTCTCTTAAAGTTTTGTAGTACACAAAATATGTCATGATATCTATCATGCATTCTAAAATTAAAGTAGCTGGATGAGATAAAATATGAGGTTGAGAACCTCCACTATTCCTCAACTTCAATATGCTCAAAAAAAAAATTAATATTTGTTTTTAGAGATTGAGGGTACTTTCTTAGAAATAAAATATACAACTAGTAAAGCTTATCTCCAAAACTTTGAATCATCTCAATGAAAACTCGAATAAAAATATCACTTATCAAAGTTTTTGGCTCAAAATAGTATACAATTTTGAAAGAACTTGTCACACCCAAATATATGTATTATCTCAATTGGGCCTTAAAAAACCATAATATATGTATCACAATTTCATACATATAAGCAGAGCCAACAAAAGTTGGAGTTCTTACATAACCTCCTTACAGAACCACTAAAACTTTGAGAACCATTAAAGTTATGTAACCTCCAAGACTATAATGAGACGTAATAGAGCCATAATAACTTGAGTAATAGAAATTAAAGGTCATAAAACTTATCAATAACCCCAAAACATTATGACTATATTTATCTTAAAATAATCTAATTAACAATCTTTAGTCTGCTACCATACTACCAAGTTTATGAGGTTCCAATGACCAATTAACGAAACATAGCCAAAGGATTACGTACCATAAACAAAATAATAATAATAATAATAATGGGCTCAATAAGTGTATGTGTACACATATAAAGTGAACAAAACTATGAAAATAAATATGTATATTGAAACTCTTTCACTTTTCTGCGATAGTTCAATGCCCATAACAAACCCACCAAATAGGCAATAATTACTCTAACAAAAACTCATCAAAGCTCACTATGCCCAAAAGTTGCTTACTTAGAAAATTAGTCTAAAGATACTCTTAACACATTTTAGAGCAATTTCCAATATTTAATCTCATATTGGGTCCAACCCTTATGAAACTCATCTTTCCTAACATGGCCCTCTTGGTACTCAGTCTAGTGATGTATCCAGAGATTAGCATTAATCATGTCATAACTTTTCACATAAAATAAAATAAAGATAATTAGAAAGCTTACATAGGCTTCAATAGTCAACAAAACAAACAAGGATATAAAATTGTTCAAGATAAGTGCTATGCTATTCCTTTACATGCCCAACTGTATGTAACCATTATACAAATAATATAGGCATGCAGTTTCTATTATCCACGAAGCAAACGTGCAATATGCAGTTTATTATAATTTAACGTGATGATTCAAAAATTCAAAAGAGCTTCTTGAGTTATGGGAACTTATAAGTAAATATAAATATTTTATTATATAGCAAATCCCATTGTGTAACATGTATACCTCTATCATTATTTTTGAAAATAAAGGTCCAATGAAGTAGATGGGTTAAGCACATGAATAAGTGCCATTTTAAAGGTTTAGAAAATATATATATATATATATATATTTTTTTTCTTTCTCTTTCAACCTCCATAGCTCAAAGTTAGTGCTTGCAAATTCAAAGGAATCACTTCCATGGCAGATACCAACACTTTAAAATTGTTGAAACTGTAAATAGAATAGGAATAATATTACCGGATCAATAGCACCTCTTTGACACATCTCGGTTTCGTGACGATCATAGCAACATCCAATAATTGTTCTTAAGATTGTCGGAAATTTGGAAGGATACAGCTATGAATCTGATTGAGGCATGCAATGATTTGCACTGTCCTTAAGAACAAATCCGCCCCTCGGAGTCAATGACTCGATGCACAAGGTCTCAGCGCTATGCTCTCCAGAATTCAGCAATCAGTTTCTTCCATACGTGCACTCGAATTGGAAGAATATTTGAGCGCTCAGAATTGCTCCAAAATAATAAAAATGATTTTTGTGAAGGAGCACACAAGAGAGGGGAATTTTTTTCTGTATGTAAAATGGAAGATAGAAAGCTATTTATATAAGACAAACTGTCCAACGGTCATTTTATTAAAACAGATTTAATAGCCTCCAACGGCCATATTTTTAATACAGGAGTTAATAGCCTCCAACGGCCATATTGGAGTTAATAGATTTAATAACCTCCAACGACCATATTTTTAATATAAGATACTAGTCACATCAATGTAAATGACTTTGTTTGCATTTTTGAAATAAAAAGTCCAATACCCAAATAAGAGGAAACTCAATAATTCCAACACCCGACACTAAAATAAACGGGTTTGGGTGACCCGTATTAGGGCACGGGTCATAAACAAATCGACCCGTTTGACACGATTAATAAACGGGTTGAAGCGGGTCAACCCGTCTAACCCGATTAAGTATTTAAGTGCAGTTGGGGCATTTTTTTTTTTAGTTTTAAAAATAATTTTTAATAATCTGAAAGTCTAAAATAAAAGTAATATAAAAAAATTTTAAAAAAATTATTTTTTTTTTTTTTGAGAAATTTTTTTTTTATAAAATATATATAGATATATATAAACTAAAATTGTTTTTTTTTTTTTTTTGCTTAAAAAAAAAAAGAGTAGTTACCAACTTACCAAACAAGTAAATTTATATATAATAATTAATAACTAATGTAATAAAAAAATAATAATTAATAACTAATAAGAGACGTAGGAAGCTGGAGCCTGGAAGCATTCATGCATCAAGCATTGCATAATAATTAAAAAATAAAAAAGAAAGAAAAAAAAGGGAGGAAGCCCGCTAGGATTGCTGGATTGGGAGGGAGACAAATTAGTCAATTAGATAAATACAACTGTTAATTTTGATTCTTGATAAATGGCAAGTGAAGAAATTTTTTTATACTATTAGTAAAAACAACATTTCTTCTTATTCAGTTTGTGTGGATGTGCTTGTGTGTTAAGTTTATAATAGTTAGATATTGCTACATTTGTAGTATTTTGGTATTTAAGATATACGTGTTAATAATTGATACATTTGATGGAAGATTAGTTTGTGTTCTTAGTAGGGCAGTAAGCTTATTTCGAATAGCCGAACCGAGCTAACCGATTGGGTTTCTTAAATTACTTATAACTGAAAAATTGATCTGATTGCCAAAATTGGCAAAATATATCGAATCGACCACTTCGGTTGGTTTTCGAAACATGAAAAAAAAAATCAAAAATAAAAAATAAAAAATCGATTCGATCCGAACCGAACTGAACCGAACCGAACCGATGACACCCTACACGAGTTAGACGGGTTAAACGGGTGAGCCGTATATGACCCGTCACGATTATAACCCGACACGATTATAACACGTTAAGAATGACACGATTATAACCCGACACGACAATGACCCGACACAATAATGACCCGACACGATTATGACCCGACAAGACCCGATTGCCACCCCTACCTATATGTCGATAAAAGCCCCACAATCGATACCAAAACTTGTCGCCTGAAAAAGCGGATCCCACTCCTCCCATCGCCAACCCCAACCTCATCGATACAAGCCCCCATTACCAGATCTCACTTTTATCACCTCTACATCTATATACTATATTGACATATGCAAAAAAAAAAAAAAAAATCATAGAATTTTTGAGGAGCAATTTTGTAAGGTTACAAATTTTTTGTCATGTTGATTACAAATTTTTTTTTTAAAATCATAGTGGTTACAATCTTCCAGGGCTAGTCTAGTCCTGAGCACAAGTCACTCAAGCAACAGCTTTGGGCACCCACTCAAAAATAATAGAGCACCATATAACATAAGTTGGTACATGTCAAATAATTTTTTACGATCACTTGTACAACGCCCCCATTTTTTTTTTTTCATTTTTGGACCCCCAAAATGTCACAACTGGCACTGTATATATATATATATTGTCATCAAGTTATAATTTTCCTCCTTAAAGTGACACATAGCTGCACTACAATTTCACATTTACTATGTTCATACACACGCAGCGCATGTAATTTGTTTTTAAAAAAAAATTACAAATGAATTTCAAAGTCACAATTTTTGTTAAGATTGGACTTATTGACATTAGTTTTCTAAAATTTCATTTCAAAGTTTGGGCTCAGTGGGTCATTTAAATCGTCATTTTGGGTTACCAAAGTCATGTCCCAAATTTCTTTCAAATAAAGTGCTCGTCATCACAAGCCCATAGCTTTTCGAATCATCGAACTTCTAGATGAAAATGATATGACAATTCAAAACTTTTGGGTCAAAAGCAGGTATGTCACGGTACATCTTGTCGCACCATATTATTTTTTTTTTTAATAAAAACACGCTGAGGAACTTAGGAAGTCATCTTTGTCTCATCAATTGGACTCATATACATTTCAAAGAAAATGAATATAAATTCATTCAACACATGCTTTCAGTTCAGCTCTATGACTTACATCACCAACACTCTACTCAGTTTCTCTCCTTGGGCCAACACCCAGATACAAAAAGAAATTTTAATCTCCCCTCACTTGCTCTCTCGGCTTTCTCTCTCCAATCCACACTCTGGCCCTCACTTTTCTCTCTCTACTTTCTCTCACACACATATATATATATATATATAAAACAATCCCCTAGGGCCCCACCCCCTAGTAAAGTTTTGGGTCACCCATAAACAACCCCAATCGACAACCTAATCGATGGCAAAGCCTTGACCCCACCTCTCCAATCCACAACCCCCACCAACAAAACCCAAAGCCCACATCGACGCCACGCCCAAAATTCATCGCCACTACCTCTCATCGCTTGGTCCATAAACTCTCATCTGTGGCCAAATAAGATGGGTCCCAACCCACCCTTGAGCCCCTCGCTACCATCGATAACCACCCCCAACCTATCGCCACCGACACCATCCACCAACCAAACCCGTCGCCATCACGTGGGCCCTACCGAACTCATCGCCACCATCACCTCCTGTCGCCACCTACCACCAACTCACCACGTCCACTCTATCCCCTCACCCAAACCCCTCACATATTCCAACCCAAAAAAAAAAAAAAAATGGTACCGTCGCAGCCAGGGACCCATCCAACCTGTCGCCACCACCACCCTCGCTGTCACCAGAGCCCCCCACTTCACCCTCACCCATGGACCCGTCCCCTCTCACCTGGTATCGACACTCACACAACCTATTGCTACCTAAAAAAAAATACTTGTCGTTGTCAAGATCCTCCGTTGTCGCCAATTATGGGGCCCACACACCCATCGTCACTGCTTAACTCATCACACATTAATCCGGTCGCTAACTCTCTCCCCTCAAACCATCATAACCATCATCAACACTGCTAAAAAAAAATGCCGTCGACGAAGACCCCACCACAACGTCTAACCACCACCCTTCCCTACATTCTCTCTCATTCCCATCACCAACTCCAAACACGGACTCCACATGTCTCTCTTTTACCCGTCGTTAGCCCCCATTCCCACCCACTCGGATTGATCTGCCTTCCCAAACCCGTCGCCACCACCATCTCTTGCCGTCGTTGAGACCCCCTTCTATACTCATTGCGTCACCTACAATGACGAGATCCCACCATCGATACCTCTGCCATTGCCAATTTGTGAAGACAGCGCCACAGTGACAGTGCTATCGACAGCGCCATCAACAACACAGCATCGACACCACCATAGTGATAGCGCCATCAACAGTGTGACAGTGACAGCGCCATCAACAATTCACAAGCGACAGCGCCATCGGCAGCACCAGTGACAGCGCCATTGGCACCAGCGACAGCGCCATTGGCACCAGTGACAACATACCATCGACAGCACCCATCGACAGCGCCATCAACAACATAGCAGTGACAGCGCCATCAACAACACCAGCGACAGCGCCATCAACAACACACTAGCGACAGTGCCATCGATACCCAAAGCACCGACCCATCGCTACGAAAGAGGGGTCCATCGACAAAGACCCCAGCACCTACTACATCGATAGGTCCAGGCCCATCGAAATTGCCTAACCCTCGTTAATGGCATCGCCAAGACCACCGTTATCACCAATTAATGGACCCACTATCGACGCCACCGCTAAAATATATATATATATATATACTGTCGCCGAGACCCGCCACTACCCTCCTACCATTGCCAAGCTTGGACCCACACTGTTGATCGACACCACCCACATCGACAACACCACCAATACCCCAATCCATCGACGAACCCCGCTAAAAAAAAAAAAAAGAAGTGATAAAAAATAAAACCATCGACAACACCTGTCGTCACCAACATCGACACCACTCCTTATCGCTTGACTCGGGCCCACCATTCCCATCGACAGAACGCCATCGAAAACCATCCATCGATAGCAATATCACTCACCATCGCTACCATCACCGACACGCCAAATACTACCATCGACACATCACTTCTCTCTCTCCTCTCTGTTGCTAGCCCGTGGGGCTCACCAATACCTTGCCATCGCTAAAAGGGGGCCCACCCTCTTACCAGCGCCACCTATTTCTCTCATCACTATCGATACAATCCAAAACACCCAGCGACATCCAATGCCATTGCTGAGCCCAGCGACCTCGCCATCACCAACCAGTGGGACTCACCCCCACCTACCATCGCCACCAACTACCCCGGCGACAGCTTCATCGATCACCCATATCGCCAACTCCCTCACCCCGATCCCACTCCACATCAACAAAACCTCATCTCCTTGTTAGCCTTCATCGCCACCACTAACCACCAACCCCCAACCCATCGCCATAAGCCATAAGGGTGGGACTCACTCCTCTCACCACCCACCATGTGTCGCCGCCGAGACCCCACCTCCACCACCACTATCGCTAAACCCTCTATCTCCTAGCCATCGCCACCGCGCAACCCATCGCCACCCCCTGTCACCGTCCCCTTCCCCCCCTCTCTGGGTCTTCTCCTCCTCGACACCAAGCTGAGCCCACTCTTGCCGTCGCCAAGACCATCGCCCAAACACCCAAACTCCTCATGCAGTCACTACCACCATCACCTTAAGCTATCGAAACTGTCGACATCCCTCTTCTTACACCAGATCTCTCTCTCTCTCTCTCTCTCTCTCTCTCTCTCTCTCTCTCTCTCTCATCTCGAGGTCAACCCTTCACCTTCTCTCACCATCGCTATCTCTCTCGATGCCACCACTTCCAACCCATCGTCGCTACCACCTCCCAATCACCACTCTCCGACACCTCCCACCACCACCCGACACCACCCAAGATACAGACATAGTTACCGTAACTTAGCTTTGCCAAACAACCAACCACCCTCATAATTTTACCAGAGTTGACTATTACCGGCCAAGAGGGAATTCTATATTACCCACATATAGTACATCCAGTACAATACTGCAGTCAGAGCCAGGCCACCACCAATTTCTTTTCGTAAAGGAAAGTGTTGCACCAATGTTTTATCAAGAGAGGGAAGAAAAATGTTTCATCAGCTCTTATCTCATTTCCAAGAAGAAAAAAAAATGCTCCAGCTAAGCTACCAGTTTTTATTTCGTTCCAGGGTGGGGAAAGAAAAGTTCCACCTAAGCCACAAGCCCTTATTTCTTTTCAAATGGGGGGAGAAGGGATCCGTTGATCTAAACAGTCTCATACCTAAGTTGTATCCCAAGGAGTCCACATTCATTGATAGGCAGATTAAAGGGACCCTCCGAGTTACAAGCCACATCAATAAAAAAAAATTTGCTCAATTTTAGACAGCTCACTCTAAAAAAAAATTATTATTTTTCCATGTAAATTCAAGACCAAACGATTGGTCAGCTTCACTTTCTCTCGTTCATTCTTGCTCCACTGACTATGAGCAGATCTCTTTCAAACGGTTGGCTCCATCATGTGCAACTAGTCACAAAATACTTGTGGATGGTGGAATTAAAGTAAAGGACCGACAAATCCCAGCTCCTCCTCACCATTACCACATCAACATAGAAGGCAAGAAAAAATGGGGCCTTCTGAAGATACAAAATTTTCAACTTCACTACCTCAAAGACCACGGTGAAAACAATGTCCCCACAAACATTGCTTGCCACACGACATACTGCTACCACTTGCTCTCTCATCAACAACATGCCGCCACCACTTATGACCACCGATATACTCCATTTGCTCTCTCGCCAGTAAATTTACTCTACAGCCAGTGATACGATGCCGCCACCACTTACTGCCCAACGATATACTCCATTTGCTCCCTCACTAGCAAATTCGCTCTCTAGCCAACGACATGATGCCAACACCACTTGCTCTCTCGCCAATGATATGCTACTACCGCTTACAGGCCCAATATGACTAAGCAACCAAGCTATATGTAAACGACATTCACTCAGATAGGGTCATTAGTACACCCTCAAAGTACCCCATCGTAGCTTACTCGAAGAACTGTTCTTTGCATCCCTTGGGAAAGTATTTGCAGTATTTCACTATTGGTGCTATAAGACACGAAGCTCACTAGGTCTATATCTCTAAGAAGAACAAAGCATGAGGATTGTTCAAAAATTATGGTAACCAAACACGTCCCCACTCTCTCCCTGTACCCTCTCCAAATAGCAAAAGTACTTTAATACATCAAAACAACACATCATAGCATGATTAATCACCAACATACAGTCTACATCGTCGACAAGTGCTTAATAACTCCACAATGTCAACTCCACTATCACTATCAAGTATTATTATGATTTATTCTTCGTCTCTCTATAACGATCGAGCTCCACTCTCCATAAGGTGGCACGAGCATCGCGCTCTTTCCCTTTAGCCTCATTAGGGCGGCATGAGCAACACGCTCTCCCCCTTAGAGAAGGGTGGCACAAGCATCGTGCTCTCTACCAGAGAGGAGGTATGAGCACCCGCTCCTCCCTTAATCTCTAAACCTCCAAAGAAGAACACGACCCTTATCTCCATGTCTCCATAAGGCAACACAAGCACCGTGTTCTCCCCTCAATCTCCATATCTCCAAAGAAGGGAGGACTCATCTCCATGTCGCCATAGGATGGTACGGGTATCGCGCTCTCTCCTTTATCTCCAAATCTACATAGCGACACAACCGTGCTCTTGCTCGGGGAGGCATGAACAACGCATTCTTTCCCAATCTCACTATCTCCAAATGGCTCGGTCACAATCTCCAATCCTCAAAGAGCACGAGCATTACACTCTCCACCACATGGGTGGCATGAGTAACACACTCTCTCCTAGGGGCACATTCTCCAACATTGGCAGCTTGAGTATTGCACTCTTTTCCCCAAGATGGGAATCCTAAATAAAATAGAGCTCTCCTAGGGGCACACTCCCCATCTCTCCAAGGGCACACTTCCAACTCCCCAAGGGGCACACACATCCCCAACATGGGTAGCTGAGTGGCCTGAGCATCATGCTCCCCACCTCTTCGCCTCACCAAGGCTACGATACAAAACTCCGACCATCGTTTCAATACCTCTCCACACAAAAGGGAAATGATAAAAAAAAATCACACACAAGATCAAATACAAAATCACCAATCATAAGTACAAGAAGAAAAAATAAAAGGCTGATTCTTATTACGACACATCTAAATTACAGACCCAATACATACACCAATACATAACAAGGATAAACATGTGAGTTTTATACAGACCCAATACATACCGTAAATGGGTACACACATGATTCTACTGGGATCAGATTCAGAACGAGGAACAAAGTTGGAACCACCGTGTCACCTGAGAATGTCGTTCATTTCAAGATCTCACAGTGAGAACTTGTGCAACCACTTCGCATCCAGCCAAGATCTCCTAAACACAAAAATCCCAAGCGGCAGCAGCCCAGTACTTTCGCGAAAGGATGGCTTGCAATGCAAAAGGACAGAAACATCAGTTATCACCAACTCATCCCAAGGTTGCAACCTTCATCCCAAAATACGAGGAGAGAAATAAAAAGCGGTCTCTCACCCTACCCTAAACACCACAAAGAATCATAGCATCGGGATACGGCATGCACTATCTAACAAGGCAAGTGCACTGCTAGAAAAGATCTCTCCCCATTTTTGCATTGATAGAAAAGATCCCTGGACATATGCTAGGCAAAACTTGAAGCCCCACTCCACGAAGAAGCTTGGTACAAGGCATGGCAGAGGTCCCAAGAAGTTTTAACTCTACGCCATCGCCAAAACACCCTGGCCTCACATAGTAAGGAGCTCTCTGCAACATACATAGGAATCCGAAGCATGTCTCACACTTTCACCAAAACAGCAAAAAAGAGAATATGTGTCGAAGAGTTGGATGTATGAATTCTCTAAAGCCCCTCTTTATAGAAACTATCGAAGGATGATTTACAATGGATACCACGGTAACACTAATATCCACTGGACCAAGTTATCAACCAGATTCGCCACCAGCAAAGTTACCAGTACCACCTGCAAAAGTTGAGAGGTCCATCAATCATCAACAAATTCACCAGTAAAGATGAGATGTCCATCCTCCATCAGAAAAGCCATCCCAAAAAGACATATAAGATTATGCCCGTATCCTAGCCCCTTCACGCCTAGAATGCGGGCAGGGGGGCTAATGTAGGTAATGGTTAACAACTTACATAGTTTGACCATCACATGTCACCAATGACTCCACGTGTATCAATACACCACCAATTATGGGTTCCACCTATATGATCACCATAGATCTAGTCCAAGACTGTGCACGGTCACCCTACCGCAGAGGAGCCCATTCTAACAACCTACTCCGAGGCGAGCCCATTCTAACAACCTACTCTGAGGCCCACTTCAGAGTACCTACTCCAAAGCCCACCTCAAAGTACCAAACCCTGAGGCCTACTTCAGAAAACCCACTCCAAAGCCTACCTCAGAGTAACTAACTCTGAAGCCCACTTCGGAGTACCCACAAACGAAGCCTACTACGAAGAGGGCCCACCCAAAGCAAAGTGGCCCCATTTTTCACCTGTTGCTCTCTCCACTCTCGATCCACCACCACCCATTTGGCACATGGATGTTATCTCCAACTTAAAACCTCACATGGTCAATTCGTCGATCAATGACCAATGCTCGCCATCGCTTCGCTTGGAATAACATTCGTCGATCAATGACCAAGGTTTGCCATCGCTTCGCTTGGAATGACCATCCTTGCCATCGCTTCACTTGGAATGACTACTCGCTAGCAAGCGCGTCGCTTGTAATCCTCACGCACTGTAACAATCTCTCCTCGATACTCTCCACAAACACTGTAATACACACAAGCACACACGTGCATGTGGATTCTCCACCCTTGGTCATGAAGCAGTACTAAGGGTGGCCATGTCCATTGGGAACTCGGGAGCTTATGGATCAGTGGCTAGAACCAAGGGCACCTCCCTACCCAAACGCCTCACAGGCAAAACTAGGGTTAGTCCCAAAGAGAAAGAGAGACACGTGACCATCGTCACGTGCCCAGTCCCTCCAGTCTCATAACCAATCAGAGAGGCCCACAACTGCAATACCAGCTGAAACCCTTGACTCTCACCTTGCTTAGTCACTTTGACCTCGCTGAACATTCTGTGAGCCAATAGCATTGTCTCAGTGCACTAATGGCCTTAGCTTCGGTATCCACCCTTGTTTAACCCTCTGCACCAATAGAAACCATTCTCCTTTGATCACTACGCAATATTGAGTTGTCACTTCAAGCGACAATACCACTTGCTTAGCGTTCTGCACCAATAAAAACATCATCCCCTTCGACCGACAGAATCACAAAAGTGACAACACCTTCATCTCGTATGACTCGCCCCCTTGGCTTGTCCACATCTCATTCAATGACCCCAACTACCTTAAATATACACATTTAAGTCCTTCACCTACGTTAAACAGGCGAACCACTTCGAAGATGCCAACTCAGCTCCTTCCAGCTGTACCCTAAACCTTACAAACCCTGTATAAATACCAACCCCTATTCAATACATCCAATAAGGCAGTCAAACCCAAGCTGAGTTTAACCTAGATCTTATGCTCTAACCTAGTCTTAAGCTTCAACTCTAGCACTTAAGACATTCATCATCTTCTCCAAAATCCCCAAGTAGTCCAACCTAGTTCAACTCAGTCTAACCAAGCAACACCCAAATCTGAATCTATACTTCATACATTTACTCCTGTCCTTAGACTCTCCAAAAAGACTCTTGGTCATCACTTGGTCTCCATCAACAGCCTTTAGACCTTCCATCATACCTAAGACTCCACTACAGACTTACCACATACTTCCACCTCCATCTAAGAGCTCACTACTTACTGCTTTCTCTCTCTCTCTCATTTGGGGCTACCTTGGTTCTCACTCGAGCCATGTTCTCTCCGACTCCCATTTCTCTATTGTATTTTTATACATTATTATTGTATCACACCTTCTGTATTATTTTTATCATATTTTATTTGTTGTTCCACCTGTACTAACTTGCTTACGTGTTATACCTATCCATATATGTCATCCACATCGGATAAAGAACCCACACAATCTTAAAAGTGGATACCATCAAATCAGAATGAAAGAGGGAGATGAATGGGAAACTACTTTTAAGACTAAATATGGACTTTATGAATGGCTGGTTATGCCATTTGGACTTACAAATGTGCCTAGTATTTTCATGAGATTAATGAACCTTGTATTACGAGCGTTCATAGACAAGTTTGTAGTCGTGTACTTCAATGATATTCTAGTGTACAACAAGAATTTAATTGAACATATTGAACATTTGAGATGCATGTCGTTTGATGTGTTGAAACGTGAAAAGGTGTATGCTAACTTTAAGAAATGCACCTTTTGTATGGAAAAAGTTGTTTTTCTTAGATATGTTGTTAGTACAAAAGGCATTGAGGTGGATGAGGAGAAAGTCAAAGCCATTAATGAGTGGCCAACACCTAAAAGCATCACTGAGGTAAGGAGCTTTCATGGTTTACCTAGCTTTTATAGGCGTTTTGTTAAGGATTTTAGCACCATTGTTGCACCACTCACTGAAATTATAAAAAAGAATGTTGGATTTCATTGGGGAATTGATTAAGAGAATGCATTTACTACTATTAAAGAAAGGCTTTGTTCTGCACCTGTGTTAGCATTACCTGACTTTAACATGCAAAACTTTTGAGATTGAATGTGATGCTTCAGTTATAGGGATTGGAGCCATTTTGATGCAGGACAGGCCGCCCATAGCCTTCTTCAGTGAAAAGCTAAGTGGGGCGGCCCTGAATTATCCTACTTATGACAAAGAACTTTATGCTCTTGTTCGCACTCTAGAGACATGGTAGCACTACCTTTGGCCTAAAGAGTTTGTGATCCACACCGACCGTGAATCATTAAAGCATCTCAAAGGACAAGGTAAATTAAATAAGAGACATGCTAGATGGATGGAATGCATTGAGACTTTTCTTTATGTCATCCGTTACAAGCAAGGTAAGAAAAACATTGTTGTTGATGCTTTTATCACTAAGGCATGTACTTCTTACTTATATGAATGCTAAAATGCGTGGGTTTGAATATGTGAAAGAAATGTATGCCAATGACGCTAATTTTTCTGAGGTGTATTTGGCATGTGATAAAGCGGCATTTGCAAGTTTTTAAAGCATGATGGTTATTTGTTTAAAGAAAGCAAATTGTGTGTGCCTAACTGTTTAATGCGTGAATTGTTGGTGCGAGAGGCACATGGTGGGGGATTAATGGGACATTTTGGTGCCAGGAAAACCTTAGAAATTTTACATGAACATTTTTTTTGGCCTAGGATGAGAAGAGACGTCACTCGAATATGTGGTAGGTGCATTACATGTAGAAAGGCCAAATCTAAGGTTTAACCACAAGGATTGTATACACCCTTACCCGTCTCTAGTGAGCCATGGGTAGACATCTCTATGGACTTTGTTTTGGGGCTGCCTAGAACAAAAAGGTGTAGAGATTTTATTTTTGTGGTAGTGGACATATTTATTAACATGGCACATTTCATTCCATGCCATAAAATAGATGATGCCACAAACATAGCTGATTTGGTTTTCAAGGAAATAGCGCGACTCCATGGTGTACCTAGGAGTATTGTTTCTGATAGGGATGTCAAATTCCTTAGCTACTTTTGGAAAGTTTTGTGGGAAAAATTAGGTACTAAATTTTATTTTCCACTACTTGTCATCCATAGACTGACGGACAAACTGAAGTAGTCAACAGAACTTTGACTCAACTCCTACGCACTGTTATTCAAAAGAATTAAAAACTTGGGAGGACTGTTTGCCGGTCATCAAGTTTGCATATAATAGAACTATGCATACTACTACTTCTTATTTTCCTTTTGAAATTGTTTATGGTTTTAATCCACTTACTCCTTTAGATTAGATGCCTTTACTTATTGATGACAGGAGTAGTTTGGATGGACAAGGAAGGCTGAATTGGTGAAGTCAATTCATGAGAGGGTACAAGTTCAAATTGCGCAGAAAAATAAAAATTTTGCTTCCCAAGTCAATAAAGGAAGGAGGCGTGTCACCTTTGACCGGGAGATTGGGTATGGATTCACATGTGCAAAGAAAGATTTCCAGCCCATAGAAGGACTTAGTTGCATCCTCGCGGACATGGCCCTTTTCAAATCCTTGAGAAAATTAATGAAAATGCTTATAAAGTGGATCTTCAAGGTGAGTATAATGTTTCTGCTACTTTCAATGTTTTTGACCTTTTTCCATTTGATATAGGTGATGATTCGAGGTCAATTCCTTTATAGGAGAGGGGGAATGATGGGCATCATGTTGGACCGAGTCTTAAAGATGTTCCCTTGCAAGTTCCAGATGGGCTAATCACAAGATCAAGAGCTAAGAAGATCAAGGAAGAAATTAAAGGTTAGTGCAATCCACTTGGGCTAAATTTGCAAACGTTTCAAGTAAGACCCCAACATTCAAGATGGGCTTGAAAGAAGAGGAACCAGCTTTAATCCATGATATACAAGCTACTTAGGCTTGTGGGCCTATTTTATTCAATTTTCTTTAGTTTTGGGCATGTGGACCTATTTTATTCATTATGAGGACGTCTATTTAGCTTTGAGTTTATGTTGCTTTGGGCTTAAATATCTTTAGCCCATGTCTTTTATTTTTGCTGAAGGCCTTTTGGGCCCTAGGGTTTCTTAGAGGGTATAAAAATACTCCTGTAGTAGCTTTTATGTTATGTTGAATGTGAATGCAGATTATTCTTCTTAGAGAATTCACTTTTCTCTTCTTCTTCTTGATTGAACAATCCGAACTTATCAAAGGCATTCCCTTTTGTGGCGTTCACACCAAATATGGGTTCTTGAAACAGGATTTCAACCGGTCTAGATCATCTTTGTGGCTTGATTACTGGCTTTCTTGGATTATTTACAATCTGATCATGGATTCAAGGAATATCAATTCCTTGGGTTTACATCATGAACACAGACAATCGAAAACACGATGAAAGATGATAGGGACAGTTGGATACTCGGTTACCCAGACAGAAGACATAGACCACGGGATGGGCTTTAACACATCACAAATGGGTTGCCGAGGCAGCCTATGGGCTGCTAGACTGAGCCTTGAGGGCTAGAGACTATGGCACAAAGGGGAGAAAGACCCTAGGGTCTGTGGTGAAGGGATGGAGGAGCCCTAGTGTGGTCAACGAAGGCTGGTGGTGGCTGGGACCAGTGGCGGAGGGCTGGTGGTGGCTGGTGGCGAAGGTGATAGGAGGGTTGGTGGTGGTATCGTGAGTTGGTGGTGGCTCTGATACCAAAATGAATTGTGGAAAAGGGATAATTTTATTCACAGTATTTCAAGCTATATATATTGTTACAAGAGAGAACCAAAAAGGAAGAAAATGAAAGACATTAAAGAGACATTAAAGATAAATAAAAGTGGTCAACATAACCTATAAATGCAAAGATATTATTTCTATAATATCCTAAAAATATTCTAATTCCACCACTAATACATATCCAAGTAATTCCAAACATTTAAACACGCATCCAAACTCATTTGAAGTAAATCAAGTAATCAAACTAATTGTTTTTGCCAAAACAAGCATTAACATAGAAACTTGTCAAAAATGAGTTTAATGACTTTACAAGCAACTGGTTTATAAACAAACCATAACCAAACTAATCCCCAAATGGTTGTGACACATTTCCAAACTCATCGGAATGGTCCAAACCCTTCCTTACCTCTATTACCATAGTTACAATACGAAATTTTAGCAAGTTCTACAACCTTCAATATTAGCTACATTATCAACTTATATTACAAGCATAAGTCTTAGGAACCCCAAATATTAATTTACATGATTACACAAGGACTATAAACATATGGATAATGTAATAACCTGCATTTTCATATTTAATTTGTAATCGCATTGTCATCTTTAATTTCATTTAGTATTGACTGCTTCATTAATTACATTTCTCATGTGCTAAATTTTATTCCTTGAATTATTGCAAGCTAAGAATTGTTGGGGTCAAACTGT
Source organism: Hydrangea macrophylla (assembly GCA_033977485.1). Taxonomy (NCBI): domain Eukaryota; kingdom Viridiplantae; phylum Streptophyta; class Magnoliopsida; order Cornales; family Hydrangeaceae; genus Hydrangea; species Hydrangea macrophylla. Next base: position 67,020,963 of record CM066992.1, read on the forward strand.
AATTTTCATAAAATCTATAATACCCGTGTGGGTTTCAAAGTCTGTATTTCAAAGACGGTGAAAATAATTTCTTTGGATTCAAGCTGTATTTTTATGAAACCAGAAAATCACTTCCTACGTTAAAATGAATTTTCCGTATTTTTGTGGTGAACATCGCGCCACGAAAATACCAGTTTACTTTCAAAACTGTCCGCGCTGTGCTAAACTTGCACAGCTTTTGGACATGACGTAAAGTTTGACATGACTCATGCTTTATTTCTATTAATGGCAAGTGATCATTGGCTAAGGCAATGTTTGGGAATGTTTAACTTATACGTGTAATTGTTGTGCCAAAAGCTGGGTTTGCCAAACACCTTCACATTGACCCCTATCATGAACCTATTTGGCCCCTACTCTAATTCACAGCAATTCTATACATCCATATACGTATTTTCCTTTGGGTATATTAGAAATTGTAAAAGAAAAGGATTTTGTGGAGTAAACTTGGTTGAACTTGGTCTCCAAGTTCTTCCCAATTGGCTTTCTATATGTACTCTATCATACACACACCTCTCTCATTACACATTCTGGAACCTGAGAGAAAAGAAAGAGTGCAGAGAGTTCACCAATACAGAAAATTATAGAGAGAGGAAGCTTCTAAACTCCATAGCCAAAGCTTGGAGTATTTCTTATTTGAGCTTATCTTTCTCAACACCCACACATTCTTATCAATCAGTGAGTATTCTAAACTCACTATGGTTGTAATTTCATATTCAATTACTGATTGGGTGTATGTAATCATGAACCACCATTGCTAAATTCGTCCATGGAAGCTTGAGCTTCAAAATCACAATTTTCCAAACTCAACCAAAATTCGTTTTTAGAGATGATTATGGAAGATTATACCTCATATATGCTTTGTTTGAAGTTTTAGAGCCTAATTCATTCACATGAGAAAGTATATAAGAAAATAAGTTTTGACATGTTTTAGTTTTTCATGAAATTGGAGAGTTATAGATTGATTCATGTTAAATTGATAGTGGATTCTTAATCCTTGTGAAAAACTAAAGAGAATCATATATTACATGACCTATGAAGTGTTGAATCTGAAATGGGTCAATTTAGACCCTGTTTTGCTGAAACAGAGCAATCTGACGAAGAAGATGAAGCCTCAGCATTAACTCGCGCCACGATCGCGCGCACGAGAATCGCGCGAGCGGCCCGCGCGAGCGATCTTTCGCGCGAGCGATCCTTGTTTCCCCAGGCAGACAGAAGAGTCTATATATATAAAAATGAAATTTAGGCAGGTCGCGCGAGCGAGGGTCGCGCGAGAATCCCTTCGCGCGAGCGATCCGCGCGCGCGACCTTGGCTGTTTCAGGCAGATAGAAAAGTTTAATTATAAAATGAAAAGTGGGCATATCGCGCGAGCGACCTTTCGCGCGAGCGGCCCGCGCGCGCGATATCTGGCAGATTCTGGTTTTGTTTGTTTTATGCTAACAGACTGTTTGGTTCAACATTTAAGTACTGTTAAGGCTCTGTTTGGGAAATTTAGTTAATCAGAACTCTATTTGGTTACGTTTGAACGATTATAACATTGTGGTATGACTTATCAATCCCCGTACGCGTGTTGTTCCTTTAATTCAGTATTTTTGCTTAGGCTCAGGTGCATATCATTCATGTGGGGTCAGTGGTACATGCATGTGGGTGTCAGTCTGTGTGGAAAAGAGTAAAGGTAGTGTGGAAAGAGTATGAGTTTGAGTTGTGGTTGTGGTTGTGGTTGTGGTTGAGATTGTGGAGAGGGTATCTTTGAAATGCGACGGTGGCAAAAAATGGACACTCCCTGACGCCCATGGAAGCGTTAAAGTGTGTGACGCCGAACTCGGACATTCCCTGGCACCCATGGTAGTACTAAAGTGTGGCCTACGGACACTCCCTGATAACTCGAGTCTGGATACTGCGTGAGGGGTTGCCCCGGTATTTGCATGGCGGTTAGGGTATTCAAAGTGTGAGGCATTGGACACTCCCTGGTACCCCGGACCAAAGTGTGAGGCAAACTGGACACTCCCTGGCGCCCCGTTGCTAAAGTGTGTCTATCTTAGTTGTTGGGTTTTGTCGAGAGAAAAGAGTCGGTCAGATGAGATGGTGCATCGTTCTCATACACGGTCACATATGAGTGCATTTATCTTTTAAATAATGCTGCGGCTGTTTTCTAATCGAGCTCTTTATCTTAAATATAAACTTGTGAATTTAAATGGGAATTGAAAAATGGTAAATGGGTATGATTTACATTCAAGTCATGTTTTTAATACTCACCAGCTTCTTGAAGCTGACGACGTTGATGCGTCCTGGACATTCGTGTTCAGGCTTTTCAGGTTATGATCAGGAAGGACCTTACGACTATGCTAATTGAGAATGGCTGCGTTTGGAATGAAGAAACTGTTTATTTATTACATGTTTTTAAGTTTTAAACTGATTGTTTTATAAGGATGACTATAACAGACATTAAGCTATTGTTTTGTTTTCAAGGCGGTCTGTGCCTTTAGATAACCCGTGCTGTAATATTGTTTAAGTTAGAAAATATTTGTAAGCTTTGATTGCTCTTCTCTGATTATTATGTTTTGTTGTTCGACGTTTGGGACGGAATCGATCCTTCAAACTGTCGCGACCTACGGGTCCATAAAGGAAATTAAACGCTTTCCTTATTTATGCTACGTCGGGGCGTGACAGATAAGTCCAAAGCCTCGACCCATCCCTGAGCTCTACTTATTTCTTCTCCAAGCCTTAATCCAAACCTGCAGTGGTTGTTATTTACCACAACAGAAATGGAAAACTGTTTTCTATAAGCATTACGCTTAGTGAATAGTCCAAACATGCTTGAATGCTTAAACATGTGAAATGCAACAATTAGCACATAAACAATAATCGTAGTCTTTGAACTACCGGGCCAATGGTTCATTCAGACACGAAGAGCTCCCTTGGTCCCGCTATCACTTCTATTTCTTGGAGATCCGATTTTAAACAGATTTATTCCTCTTCTCCTCCCTTATTACGGCAAACAATGAACTATTTACCAGGCATTCTTTGACCACTTAACACTTAGGTACATAATCACATAAGCATGGCAATTTCCATTTAATTGACATGTTAATCTCAATTTAGCAATTTCATAGCTTCTAACCACGAATTTAACAACTCTAAATATCATTGAAGCATTTAACATATAAGCCACATTCAAGCCCAGTGTAGAAAACTTACCTCTCCAGATTATTTCCAAATTAAGCCTAGGAAACCTCGAATTCTTGTGAATCCTAGCTAGGGTGAAAATCGGTCGATTTTGAAACCAAATCTCTACTGAATCGATCATCTCGATTTCCTTGTGCAAAGCACTGCTTTCGATCGTAGCACCAATTAGTCAAAGTGACACCGACTGTATAAGTGGCAATAAAAAATAGTTAGTTTCCATTTTTCGAAACAAATCGGAGATTTTGATGAAGAATACAACTAGATCAGAAATTTGTAAAGAAGAAACACATAAATCTAAAGTATGGATACTTGATTCATCATATAATACAAATAAATATCAGTACATACTCATCTCGATTTCCATGAGGGTAGACTGTAGTGTACTGTTCATGATGGTGATGAAGAAGAATGGTATAGATCTGGTGAATCGTGGCCTCTATGATAGTAGATCTGGAGAGTGCTGCCATGGTGAAGAAGAAGGAGGAAGGAGGTGACAACAAGGTTGCTCATGGTCGATCTTCACGACGGTGGCACCTCACTATCACGGTGGCGAATCTAGTGAGGGGTAGCCGTGATTAAGTAGGATTGAGAGTATAGTGGTGGCCATGATTTAGTGGGATTGGGAGTATTGTGGTAGGGTTAGCTAGGGTTCATATTTTCTAGATAGAGAGTCTTCTTGGGTCTGGTTAAGGAGATGATAGAGAGAGAATATGTGATTTGAGGGGGTTGTTTAGGAGATGATATAGAGAGAATAAAAATATCACTAATGATATGACTTTTCTTCTCAAAATGATCTGAATAAAGAGTTAAAAAGAGTTAATGATATAATTTGATTTAGGGCATTCACACACATACATAAACATATCTATATAACTATATACAGATTTTTGTCTTTATAAATGTTTTCTGTCGGTTCTTGATCTATGTAAGTGGGAACCGTAGACTGAACCGAGAAATTCAAAAATTTAAGAGCAGAAATTGCAGACCAACTGCTCTAATAAGGAATCGACCAAAACTGCCTAAATCGGTCGATTTCGGTCGGTCGGTTCAATTTTTTTTTGAAATTCTTTACACCCATAATCCTGGCCCAATATTAAACATAAGATAATCCTACATAAATATGATACATCGTATGCCACCAACTAAAAGTGAATCGCCAAAAAATGTTATCAAAACTAAAAATAGATTAGATGCATGTGTTCCTCTTACCTCCACGAGTCCAAATATGATCTCGGTTTGGTGAACGGGTGTCAGACGGTGAACGGAGCCTCGATTTCTCTTTTCATTATTGCGGCTCTCTATATCTATCTGTATTCTTTTTTTTTTTTGGTTTTGTTTTATATGAGATGATGGACACATGTCCTACCCTTCCTATTCCAAGAATATGACTAATGTTCATATTTCTACTTATAACCCCACAACTTTCTAACTTTATTATGAAACCCCCAAATAACTATAGTAACTACCCAAATATTTAAATGGGTGTTTGTCTGTCTCTTATGAGTCTCAAATATTTTATAAAATTACTAACGTACCTACTAAGTATGAACCTTTTTCAGAAAAGCCCTTATATGGATACCTAAACAGGTACCAAAAGTTAACATATATTAAAAAAACAATATAATGTGAATGCAACCTTAAACACATATTCATTTACTCATATAAATGCATCTAAATGCAATTTATATTGATTGGGCCCTTACTGGGTCTCACCACAATACCTATCCCATCTGACAAGGGACTTGCAAGTTGCAACTGTGTTCCTACCTGAACACTTTTCCATTGGTGAGTCCATAGCCTCACGTTAAATCATTATATGCACTAATAACTTAAACTAATGCATATTAATAGTATAATAATCCTCTTTTCGAGTACGGGTTTTACAATTACTCTCTCCTTTGGTAATAATAAACCCTACAAGAAAAATGCTCATTCACCTCTCTCTCTCTCTCTCTCTCTCTCTCTCTCTATTGCTTTTCTTCACTCTTTCTCTAGAGTATCTCTAACAAATAAAATACAATTATGTGGGAATCTCCTGTCTCGAGATTGGATGTCTCTTTCCTTCTCTTTGCACTCTAGGAGGTGGTCCTATATTTATAGAATCATAAATCCTAGAGTCTTATAATAATAGGAAATTTCTTCTTCTACAAGAAACCTTAAGGGAATAGGAAACCATCTTACTTGGAAACCTAAACCACTTAGGAAACAAGAAATCTACTGCTGCTCTCTGATCCTGCTCGCACGAATCCTCTAGCGAGCAATAATTCAGAATGTCCATAGATTGTCTTGCTCCCATCAACATGACTCTCGAATTCATCTTCAACTTAATCAGGATTTTACCCACTACAATGGAGCACCCTTTCCAGTCCAACACACTCAAAGAGATCACGTTCTTCCTCAATTCTGAAACGTGGTGGACATTACTTTGCACTCTCATCAAACCATTGGTTGTTTTGATCACAAAAGTGCCAATTCCCTTATCCTCTTCAACTGTATTGTTCCCTATAAAGACTTTTTCCTCCGTTGGTTGATAGGATGAGAACCATTCTCTATGTGAACAATTATGGGAAAAGCATGCCGAATCAAGCAACCATTTGTTTGCCCTCTTCTCTTCATTCATGATTGACAGAGCGTCATCATAAGCGACTTCAACACTCCCCTCATCCTTTCCATTTGCAGCAACACCTTCCTTCTTCCCTTGAGGACATTAAAAAGACATGTGACCAATTTTGCTACAGTAGTAACAATCCCACTCGTTCCAAGGAGAAGTATCTCGTGCTCCTCCACCTCTATCCCCTCATCTTTCTTATCCATCTTCTTGATAGAGAACAAGGCTGTCGTCACCTACTCCAAGGTAATCGTATCTCTCCCATAGAGCATTGTGCTAAACAATTACGGGTAAGAATATTTTACCAAGGTTAATAATATAACCGCCTTGTCCTCGTCGTCGAGTTTTATTCATACATTGGATAAGTCGTACATCAACTTGTTGAATGCACCGATGTGACCTTTAAAGTCATCCTCCTCCTTATTCTTGAACGACAATAGCTCCTGCTTCAATACTAACTGGTTGGTGAAGTTCTTTCTCATGTAAAGATCCTCTAGCCTATTCCATATCGCTTCCACCGAGGTCTCTTCACTCACATCATACACCACATCATCATCAAAACTCAATCTTAAAAATCGACAGGATAATGGTGGGACCACTTCAACATCCTTCAATGAAAATCAGGTGAGTCGGCCACATATATTAGGAACAATATTTAGGATATAAATTTGGGAAGCATAGCATTACTCGTAGTTAATAAAAATCAACCATATTTATAAAATCAAGTGATCTTCTATGACACATCCTTGCGGTTTTGGTAGTATCTAATCGATGGCGAAATACATTATTTTGCGTCTTAGTTTATGTTTTCTAGATCATGCGAGTCTTTATTTTATAATTCTTTATAGTACTTTTGTGTCTTTATTCTATCAAGGGATCATTCGACCCTTAGAAATTTTTTTGAGTTAAGAAGAAGAAAAAATTGAGTTAAAAGTGAAAAATGTTGACAATAGGCATTTGGATCCCGTCGTAATAAAGCTAAAAGTCAGGATTTGGACCGGGACAAAGTTCTGACAAATTACACCATATTTATGTGCAAGAACAACTTATTTAACGGTAGTTTTGTCAAAAAAAAAAACCACATCTTAGGGCTCCAAACATGTAAAAGTCAAGAATTAGATCTTTCTAGGATATCAAACACTTGGAGGATGCAAGATTAAAGAAGAAGAAGCAGAGGATAAGATCTTTCTGCCACTTCAACCATGTCCATGGATGGGCTAAGCTTCATATCTGACCAAATAACTTTGGACTTTTGCATTTCTTTTGGGGGTTTTATGTATTGATGGATGATTGTTTACATAACTTTTGAGGATTGAAGTTTATAATCAGTGTTATAGTTTACACTCATGAATTAATCAAATAATTTCTCGTATGAGAAGATATGTTGTACTGTAATCGTCGTTTAGCACGAACAATCTATGCTAATCGAAGATGGATCAGAAGATATGTTGTACTGTAATCGTCGTTTAGCACGAACAATCTATGCTAATCGAAGATGGATCATGTAATGTTTAGTGATAGAGGATATGATATTTCTTGATGACATAGTTAGGTTTGTAGTTGCAATTATATCCGGAATCATCTGTAACATATCTTACCCTATAATTATACTGTTAGTGGCAGATGCAATGCTCTAGGTCTTCCACTTTACTAATCATACATATTTAATTGTTACCAAAATTTAATAATCAGTTTAATTACAGATCATCCATAATTTGTTATTCTTTAATCAATTTTGAAATACATCTCAAATTGGTGACAAAATGTAGTAATAATTTATTTCCAAAATGTCTTTTGTCAAACTGTAATTTGTTCACTATCTCATGTAGTAATTGAGACCAACAACTACTAGTACATGTGATATAACAAAAACCAATGAGATGATTATAGAATTTTCCTAAGATCAATGAGAACACATATAACTTTTTTTATTTTTTTTGTTCTTTTGACGAATAATTTAACTTACATGATCTGATTTCGATTGAAGTGTCAGTCATGAATCTTTTAAAATAATTAATAGAATCTGCTGCTATTTTTTTTTTTTTTGGTCAAACATTGTAATTTTTTAAAATTAGATTTACAAGCCTGTTTCTATATTGGCCCCACATGCCAAATGGTTGTTTGTCACAGAGAGAGACAGAGGAGTGAGAAAGGGGTAAGGGCATGGGGGTTGCTGATTATTACTCCCTCCGTCTCATTTTGTGAGTCGTATCTTTGAGAATTTAACTTATTAAAGGGATAAGAAAAATATACACTTATTTTTCGTAATTGCTCATAGTTATTACAACTATTTTTTTTAGTTTTGTCTTGATGTAAATTTTAATGAAGGGTAATTTTGAAAAGTAAGTAAAAAATATACTGTAGTATCAAATTAGGAAAGTAGACACTAATTTTAAGATATCTAAAAATAGAATACAGGACTCACAAAATGAGACGAAGGAAGTAATATATTAAGAACCAAGGTAATTTTTGTTTCTAATAAGCTATGGGGAAGGGATACTCAACAGTCATATGGAGTTCTTCAGCAAAAAAAAAAAAAAAAAAAAACAGTCATATGGGGTTGTTAAAAGTTGGCGGTATTTATGTGGCTTTTCTAAGCCCATAAATATATATATATATATATATATATTTTTTAACTGCTCCATAAAACTGTCAAGGATCCACAGTCTGAGATTTGATACATGTGCATGAAAATGGGAGAACTCTGTGGACAAAAGAAAAGTCTTGGGTGCGTCATGTGATGGTGGTTTACACGAACCTACAACGTTTTGATAAAAAAAAAAATTACTGCTTTGTTCTCATGAAGGTGGTTTTCAAAACATTTTACCATATTGAGAGAGTGTTTGTTGCAGCTTATAAGCTGATTTTTTTAGTTTATAGTGTATTATAAGTTTAAGTTGCATCAAATATGATTTAGCTTACAATTTAATTTAAATAGAAAATACCTTAAAAGTTGTATTAAAAAAAAAACTTAAAAGTTGAAAATAACCTAACTTATAAAAAATAAATGCTTTTGAGATTATAACTTCTCAACTTATTTTAAATTGAATCCTATTCAAAACAATGTAATTCCCAAAACAGTGTAAACATTTGAATTCTCCATGAAAAATGAGGACATTACTTTTTTTGGATACACAGACAAATCTTTCGGTCTGTCCCACACCAAGTTGGACAATGTCTATGTTGAGATCCATCCCAAAAATTAACTTACATAAACTTTGGGGTCACGTTTAATAGGCTGGATAAAACTGTCGGATAAGACATGATAAGATATGATCAGATATGATAGTAATCTTGTTGGATAAGCTGTTATATCCTAATCCGTGTTTGGTCGTGCCCAGATATAAGTTCCGGAGAATAACTAAATTACTGTTTTTTAACACAATGAGGTCTGAAGAAAAGAAAAAGAAAAATGAGAAACAAAAAAAAGTAGATCCAAAAATGAAAAGGAAAAAAAAAAAAAAAAAAAAAAGAAAAGAAAAGAAAAGAAAAGAGATCTGAAAATGAAAAAGGGGAAAAAAATGGATCTAAAAAAAATAAGAGAGAGATCTGAAATATATATATATATATATATAAGAAAGGAAAAAAGAAGAAGAAGGCAGATCTGAAAAAAAAAAAAGGAAAGAAAACGAAAAAGAAAAAAAGCAGAACGGAAAATGAAAAGAGAGAGGGAAAAAAAGCATAAATGAAAATGAAAAAGAAAAAAAAAATGAAAAAGAAAAAGAAAAAAAAATCAAATCTTTATAAAAAAAAAAAAAATTATCCCTTGTTCCAAACTTCTAATCTCACCTTATATCACCTCCCAGCATGGGTTAGAATTATTCCACTCTCTATGGGATAAATGTAAATGTACCGAAATAGAATAATTCCACTCTCTATGAGTTAGAATTATGGGTAATTCTTTGGTGACAACTTTCATACAATCTCCTGAAAAAATGTGTCTATCTCTCTCCTGTGTCACTATGGGGTCCAGTGACATCACAGGAAAGAGATAGACACATCTTTTTAGGAGATTGTATGAAAATTGTATGAAAGTTGTCACCAAAAAATTACTTTAAAATTATTCCAGTCTCTATGGTTCAATAATGCTAAATGTACCGATCTCCACTGAAAATTTGCACCGAAAACTGATGGGGACCACAATTTAAAACCCAAAAAATGGTTGGGTCGGATCATACTCATAGAAACCCATTTTGTTTTTTCATTTTTAAACCCAAATAATGCAGAACCTCTATCTCTCCCTCAACAAAACTCCAGGAACCATCTCTCTCCTCAAAGGGCTGCGATTTGGGAGCTACAATCTCAGGTTCGAAATCACCTGTGTAATTTTTTTTATTCATCTTTTTCCTTTCTTTGAAGCCCATCGAAAACTAAATCTTGGGAAAACTCAGAAGTATTTTCAGGTTCACTGAAATGGGTACTGATCAGAATTGAATTATTGGCAGTCAGATTTTCAGGTCCACTGAAATGGGTAATGATCATAATTGAATTATTAGCAGTCAGAATTGAATTATTAGAAATCAAATAAGTATTTTCATCTGACACTCCACTCCCATTTTCATTGCTCGAAAGACCATCAAATGTTGAAATATTAGCAGTCAAAGTACTTTTCAGGTCTTCTGTTATGGGTGTCAAGAAGAATTGCAAATTTTCACTTCAATTTCAGAGAAATTCCCACAAAAACCAGTCAATGTCTGAAGACTTGGGGGTTTGAGATCCGAGTAATATTTGGGACGCAACCTTCATACAACTTTCATACAACCTCCCCAAAAGATGTGTCTATCTCTCCTGTGATGTCACTGGACCCCACAGTGACACAGGAAAGAGATAGACACATCTTTTGGGGAGGTTGTGTGAAAGTTGTATGAAGGTTGTGCCCCAAGTATTATCCTTGAGACCCAGACAAAGAGAAGGTTTATTTAATTGAAGTTGGGTTTCTAGTTGAACTGGGATTTTGGCCATGGTGACCCAAATGGAGATGAAAGTGAGAAAGACTATAGATGAGAAGATGGTGAATGAGAACATCAACAATCTAGTGGGTTTGGAAGAGAAACTTCTTTGCCTCTCCATATCAGCTCTTGCCTTTCTTGGGGTTGTGACCCAAAAAAATCCAAATGGTACTCAAATTAGTCAAGAAGAAGTTGCTAGGATTTGGTAGAACAAAGAAGAATACTTTTTTTTTTTCAGTAAAATTTTATGCACATTCATTTCTACAACTTCACACTCTACAATTTGATGTGTCAATCATTTAGTGGGATAAGACTCACCACTTAACACAACCTCACATATAATATTCCCACTACATAGTTACCATATCAGATTGTGAGGGTTGAGGTTGTGAAAATGAACGTGCTGAAGTTTGACTTTTTTTTTTGTGCTAATCACACAAAGACAGAATACAAGCAGCACTATGATGCACACGAAGAGAGAGAGAAATGAGTTCTGCATTTTTTGCGTTTAAAAATGAGAGAGAGAGAGAGAAAGGTTCTGCATTATTTGGATTTAAAAATGAAAAACAAAATGGGTTTCTATGATTCGACCCAATTATTATTTGGGTTAAAAATTGTGGTTCCCACCAGTTTTCGGTGCAATTTTTCGGTAGATATCGGTGCATATAACATTATTATTTATCTTGCCTAAAACTAAGATGTAGAACACCCCTGTGATGGGTCCACCCACCACGGGGCAACATAGGAATTTAGTTAGGAGGAATGATAGATGCACAACAAAAATCCACAACCAATTGCACAACTTGCTTAAAAAAGTTGGATTTCGTGCTGAAAAAGCTGTACACCCTTTTTTTTTGTCTTTTTGTGTGTACAGCTTTTTCAGCACGAAGTCCAACAATTTTAAGCAGGTTGTGCAATTGGTTGTGGGTTTTTGTTGTGCATCTATCATTGCTCGTTAGTTAAACGAGGACATTATTGAATCCACAACTACCGGCCTTTCTCATCCAAATTTCCCCCCCTCTCTCTCTCTCTCTCTCTCTCTCTCTCTCCTCGACTAGACTGACTATACCCTTTGCTCAGTAGACACTTTTTTGTACTTTAAAAGAGAGAGAGATCTCACCCAAAAAAAAAAAAAAAGAGAGAGAGAGATCGAATTATATCGATACGATATGGAGAGAGAGAGCATGGAAGAAGGGCTCATCGAGAGGAGAGACAAGCCTGATATTATTCACGACGTCGCGGCGGCCACGAGTGATTGTGATTCCTCCTCCATCACAGCTGTTGTTGCCCTCAGCATTATCGTCACGGCCTTTGGTGCCTTCGCTTATGGCTGTGCTGTAAGTATCACATATATATATATATAGAAATATGTGCATACTTGCTTAATTTATGGATTTGGACCTTAATTACTTTCCTGACTTGTGGTAACTGTTTTATTGCCTAATAGGGGCAGTTTGAGAAAGTCTAAAATAACACTTGGTTGAATTCAAATCCAATTTTTATCTAATTTTTTATAGAGCCTAATTTGATGAGTGTTTTTATTTTCTTCTGAAAACGGGTCTCTCTCAACTAACCTACACCTGGTTATCACAAGAACAAAAAAAAAATAAACTTGTACTAAATCAGATCCTATTTTTGATATTCCGAAATAGACCATAGGAATATTAATTAGTAGTTAATTATTTATGAAATGTGGATAGTTAATGTTTCCGATTTTCTGAGTCCACGAGCGAAATCAATGGGTTCCTTGAAAAAGGAAATGGGGGGAAGAGAAAGAAGCAGATTGAATAAGAGGAGGAAGACATTACTCAGAGAGAGGAGAGAAAAAAAAAATTGGGAAGGGGACAATAAATATCACGGGTTAAATACATTTTACAACGTTGTCACATGTGTCAAGTCTTGTAGTTTTATAAGTGTGTCATTTTAGTCACTCAAACACCTTTTGTGACAATTTTTTTTTTATTTTCAGTGGCAAAATTATTTATCACTAAAAGGACTTATTTGTCACTGTAAGGAAAAAAATTGTCTTTCTAAACTACAAGGACCAAATTGACACAATGGGCAAACTAGAAGGGTGTAAAATGTAGTTAAGTCTTATTACCATTATACCCCTGATATTTCCCCCAAAAGCTGTAAATGTGCGGGGCATTTTAGTCTTTCTGTTTGGGTGTGAAATAGGGCTGTTAAATTTTTTAACCGTGGACTAAATCGACCGACCGACCGAACTGACTAAACCAAGCCTATTTGGTCGGTTTTGAAAAGTATAGTCACATAAGGAAACCACCGACTGATGCACACCCCTAGGTAGAAGAGAAAGAGTGATGGCTAGGAATTATGGAATTATGCTTTTATGGCTTATATATATACATACATATATATATCAAAAATTCTCAGGAAAGGACACCCTCTCTTTATTAAAGTGAGTGCCCTTGTTTTGGCCGTCGGATCGTGTTTAAAACTGTGAAATGACAAAACTGCCCTTAATGAAAACATGATCCGATTGCTAAAACAAGGGCCCTCTCTTTAATAAAGAGAGGGCGCCCTTTCCTGAGTCTGACTGTATATATATATATATATATATACGAAAATTCTCCAGAGAGGGCCTCTGTTTTGACCGTCAGATCGTGTTTAAAAACTGGATCTGGATCTGACGGCCAAAACAGAAGCCTTCTCTTTAATAAAGAGAGGGAGCCCTCTTTAGAGCTTGACTGTATTATATATATATATATATATACGGAGAGGATCCGGTGCGGACTCCAAAAAAGGGGTTTGGGACGGTCTTGTTTTTAGCAATGAAAAAAGCACATTTAGTGACGATTTTTTTCCCCCGCTAAAAACAACACCTTTAGCTACGATTTTTTTTCATTGCTAAATGTGCTTTTTTCGTCACTAATAGTGAGTCCATCCCAAACCCGTTTTTTGAAGTCGGCTTAAGATCCATACTATATATATATTGGTTAAATAAAAAAAAAAAGTATGTCCAATAGTAAAAGTTAGATGGAAGCACAAATATAGATAAGGGTCTATTCTCTAAACAGCTTAAGCTTTTGGAGCAATTGGTGACTTAACTTGGTATCATAGCCTTACTTGTGAGAGGTCTCACCTTTGTGTTTCATTCGTTGGCTCTCCTCTCCACGTGCACGACGTGGTTTCCATGTATGGGAGTGTGTTGAAGCTTGATATACATTGTTGGGCTCATTCTCCAACCGGGGTTTTGGAGCAATTTGTGACTTAACATCAACGAACTGTAATTTTCTCATCTTTAGGAGTTTGTATTTGCAGCCCCCTCTATATAGCATCAATCCTGTAGCCCTCACATCACTATTGTTGCTCTTGCCTCCTTTCTCACATCACTCCATGATGGAATGATGTGAGAAAAGAACTGTTGTTACTGAGACTTAGTTAAGAGGTTGTCGTGTGCAGCGGCTGCAGCCCTATCTTTGAGCAAATGCTAACTCTATTTGGCATGTTTTTTGTGATTCACTTCAGTGAGGATTTAGTAATAAGATTTATTTGAACTATCAACTAGGATTATCTAATCAGCTAGTCATGATTATTTGTTCCACAGTTGATTGTTCGATTACTATGATTAATTACTCATCTGTGACTGGCTTGCAGTCTGGATATTCATCTCCTGCTGAGTCTGGTATCATGAATGACCTGGGCCTGTCTACTGCACAAGTGAGTTACCATTTTTCACAGCTTACTTTACTTCTTGTGTTGAGAACCTTTTGGGGTGTGAGAAACAATCTTGGGTTCTAGAAGACCTATATTTGAGGCAGTCGTGCGTGCACAAGGAAATCCTTATATTTCACGTGACAACCTCTTATTTAGTTTTTATTATTATTATTTTTTTTTAGTAGTTTGTTTTTCTATCTAGTTTACTACGGTTCCTCATTGTTGGATTGTATGCACTTTTGGGCAACATTAGATCTTGAAGAAGATTTCAATCATTACGGTTCCTCATTGTTAGCTTTGTTGTTTGTTTAGTTGACAGTTAAATGCATTGTAATCATAACCGTGATTTTCTTGTTCTAAAAGTAGTCATGAATTTGGTTGCAGTAAAATCTGGACAGTAAATTGGGACAATGACTAAGAGTTATATAACCAATTTTGCTTATGGGGAACTGATTTTTCATTTTCTCTATATTTTGAGATTTGGGGAGAATTCATAAGTTCCATAATATGGTTCTAGAAAAAATGACGTAGTTAGGAGAGATTGAATTAGACTGCATGGTACTTATCCATGAACTCAGCATAATAAGTAGAAGCTCAATAAGTAGTTATAAACTTCACAGTATCAACAAATATCAAATAACCACCGACTCAAAAACCTAAGACTATCGTATTAAATACTATGCCTACACCCAAGTGTTGCAAGACAGAGAAGGTCATCTCATCTCCTCCCTGGATGTTGCTACAATGTTGAATCGCACAAGTCACTAAAATCTTTCATCTGTTCTTACCTCGTCTATTTGACCATTCTAACTACTAATCATTGTAAACACAAGTCAATTTTTGGTGTGATATTTGCCTTTTTGGTCATTACTTCCTTATTACTGAGGCTATCATTAGGGAGCTAGGGCATTATAAAAATCAATGAAGACCTCTGCAAACAAACTATATTCATCTCTCTCTCTCTCTCTCTCTCTCTCTCTCTCTCTCTCTCTCTCTTAATGTGAATACGGATATATTTACATATCCTGAATGGAGCCAGGTTGCAGATTCATGATTGTAGGCTTTGCAGCCAGTTCAAGTAATATGCGGGAAAATTTTCAAGTAATTTGCGGAGAAATGTTTGTTTGATTTCGTTTGTTCTTTTTCTCCTGGTGCAGTACTCAGTTTTTGGTTCAATAATGACAATCGGAGGAATGTTAGGTGCTATAGTGAGTGGCAAAGTATCAGATCTCATTGGCCGAAGAGGTGTAAGATTTTCCTTACAATCATTCA
This sequence comes from Hydrangea macrophylla, assembly GCA_033977485.1. NCBI lineage: Eukaryota > Viridiplantae > Streptophyta > Magnoliopsida > Cornales > Hydrangeaceae > Hydrangea > Hydrangea macrophylla. The sequence goes on from CM066992.1 coordinate 67,036,693, forward strand.
GATTTCACTGGTCCTACGTTAAAACTTCTGTTTCCACGTATTTACTGTTCTCACTTCTCACTTTTGGTTAGTGTTGCAATGCAGTGTATGTGGTTATTAGATGTATTTCACATCATGGGGTGGCTCGCAATTATTTTTGCAAAGGTGTCTTTTACTCTCCTTGCTCCTCCTCTTCAACAATACCACCTATTTTTTTTTTTAATTGTGGCAGAATTAGAAGTAATTCTTCTAATACTTATGGTTTTTTTTTAAAATACTGAAAAGCTGCATGTATTTCAACTTTCCTTATAGCACCGAAACAAAAGATAAAAGAAAATGGAATATATATATATATATATCTAAATCAAGTCTCAATCTAGGAGGTATGGTGGATGTTTAACTTTTATGTTCTTGTTGGAAGGGTGCTTTCTGGCTTGACTTTGGAAGAATATCGGTGGGATTTGCTATTGGACTTCACTGTTATGTGGTAATTTTCGAAATGTTGCATGTCCATTTTTTTTTATCTCTTATATAATGAGCAATGGTTCTAAAATGCCATTACCAAACAGGTACCAGTGTATATTGCAGAAATCACACCCAAGAATATACGAGGAGCATGTAATGCTGCTAATCAGGTATCAAATCTAATATAAATTTGTAGAGTATCTACTTATTAAGTATGTACACACACACAGACACACACACACACACACACACACACACACACACATATATATATGAACGTATTTGTGGTACTGCAGTTGATGGTATGTGCTGGATTATCACTAATGTTCTTCATTGGGAATATCATCAATTGGCGCACATTGGCTATAATTGGTAACTTACTTTGCTCTAATGGTGCTTATGCATGCCCAAAGGTAGTGCTATTATAATGGCTAGGATCTGGTGTCATTTTCAGGAATTGTACCGTGTTTTCTACAAGCTATAGGATTGTTCTTTATACCCGAGTCTCCAAGATGGTTGGTGAGTTAGATTCGGAATTTCATTCCAAATGTGGTTATATAGGTGAAAATAGAGTAGTCAATTTCTTAAAATGGAATGTCTAAGGTTTGTTGAGTGGCTTTCTTTTCTTTTCCTTTCTTGTATAATGAAGTATTGTCATTCATGATTTTTGACATCCTTCGTACAAACCCAAAACATGTAATATCAGACATAGCCAGATTGGTTATTGATTTCCTTATATTTTTCTCCGAGCGAGTTATCTATCTAGTTTAAAAAGAAACAAGAAAAAACATTTCATGAATGTTCAATTGATGAGTGCGACCATTCGCAGGTCAAAATTGGTCGAGAAAAAGAGTTAGAGGCAACTCTACAATGCCTAAGGGGAAAAAATGCTGATGTTTCTATGGAAGCAGCTGAGATCAGAGTAAGATTTCAACTTTCGAGTCATAAAACTTATCAGCCTCTAATGGGAAAGTACAATACTCTGTTTAATGTTTATATATTATTTCTTTTATGGGCATATCAACAAGAAATAAGACAAGTCGTCATTTAACAGGATTACACAGAAGTCCTTCAACAGCTCTCAGAATCAAGATTTGTAGACTTGTTTGACCGGAGATATGCTCATGCACTCATCGTAAGTCTTAAACTAATTGTAGTAGTTGTTTATTACCTTGTCATGATTTGATTGACCTTCTTATAAATTCCCAAAATATATATATATATGTGTAGGTTGGAGTAGGATTGATGCTACTCGTACAATTTGGAGGGACCAGTGGGGTTTCATTTTATGCAAGCTCAATCTTCAAATCTACCGGTAAAAAAAAAAAAAAAAAAACCCTTTGGAAATAGTTTGTGAATGTTATAACTGTAAAGGCTAGTCTGAGGAATAAATATATGAAAATGGCAGGATGCTCGGTTGAGGTTGGGACTACAGCAATGGCTATTATTCAGGTCTCTGAATATTAAAACTGTGATTTGAAGATGAAACTTCAAACTTTTCCTCGTGATTTCTCATATATGATGTAAATATATTTTTGCAGATTCCAGCTTCTGCTTTGAGTATACCCTTGATGGATAACTTCGGACGACGATCCCTTCTGATGGTCAGAATGTGAAAGAATGTTTATTTAGGGCCTGTTGGTTGTCACTTGAATTTGAATAGTTTCATTCAAATTTCATGTTGAATCTTGAAGCAAAATTCATCACCATGAATGACTCCATTTATAAAAATGGGAAATTTCACCATATTTCTTCTTATGTGGCCATTTCTAGTGTTTCTAGAATGCCAAAATTTATGATTGCAAGCATTATCTCCGAGACCATCACCTATTTCTAAATGGAACCATTCAAGCTCACATCTTTTTTGTAAAGTTCTTTATAAACGATAGAATGCAATTATTGCAATTAAGGACGACCAAACATGCCCGTAAAGTTTTGATTTAGCTAGTTTGGTTAGTTGATACACAAGCCGATACTCGAACTCTTTGCAGCTTGCTGCAACCGGAGCATGCTTGGGAAGCTTTCTTGCAGGACTTTCTTTCCTCTTACAGGTTTCTTCAGATCAGACACTACAAATTTGAACGATGTTCTTCTCTGTTTTTTAATTCTCATAATTAAAAGATTATCATTATTTTTCTAAAACATTACTTCACCAATTGCAGGATCTTCATCAACAGGAGGAGGTCACTTCCATATTGTTGCTAACTGGCATACTGGTAACGTGATTTAGTTTTACAATTATTTTTTTCTATTATCGAGTCGTATCTAACCAAACCAAACCAAACCAAACCAAGCCTTGTGGCCCAATCAATTGGGGTTTATTTTTATTCAGGCCGAGTTTTAATACTGTGATAGAGTATGAGTTTGTGTATTTATGCGGATATGATATGATAATTATTGGACTCTTCAAGCAGTTATATTTTGGATGTTTTGCAATGGGCATGGGCAACACACCATGGGTTATCATGTCCGAGGTGAGTTAACGTTGTTACTAAATGGAGTCTTAATTAGCAAGAAGATCAATATATATAACTTGGGTTAAAATGAAATTCTGTATTCAATATTTCAGATATTTCCTATAAACATAAAGGGCACTGCTGGAAGTCTTGTGACTTTGATGAACTGGTTCGGTTCTTGGATTGTTTCCTATGCTTTTAACTTCTTATTTGAATGGAGCTCAGCAGGTTATGCCTTATGCCCCTCTCTCTCTCTCTCTCTCTCTCTCTCTCTCTCTCTCTCTCTCTCTCTCTCTCTCTCTCTCTGTGTGTGTGTGTGTGTGTGTGTGTGTGTATATATACTATATATTTGCAGAATGACTAATAAGGATATACAAATTGCAGGGGTATTCTTTATATTCGCAACCATTTGTGCTTCAATTGTTGTATTTGCTGCGAAAGTGGTGCCAGAGACAAAGGGCCGGACACTGGAAGAAATACAAGCATCTATGATCCATCTTTTCAAATAATAGATATATTGTGTGGAGCATAAAATAAATAAATTCATAATTACAATGTACGAAATTGTTTGCACCTAGAAATAAATTTTGATAGCTATGGTGCAAGCCTCATCAATGTCTTATGGCCTGTTTAGGAGTCCCATTGATTTAGATAGCTCCCATTCATAATTTGTAAGTATCATCTATTTTAGTAGTTCAATCTTCTCGGATGGATCTATTTAGAAAAATGTACGACTTCCCCCCCAAAAAAAGAAAAGAAAAAAAGAAAAGTGTACTTCATGATATTTTTTCGTTTTCTTGAGACGAATAAATTCTTGATTTTATTCATGTTTCTTTCAGAAAAATCTTAGGTTTGGGAATAAATTATTTACCGAGGATGCATTTTTATGTACAAATGCTATGAGTTGTCTTGTTTTTGTTCTTGGAAAATTGAATGAAAAATTCTATTGTTAGATATGGTTTAAGTTTGGTCGTGCCAAACAATCTTTTGTGCAATTGATTATGACTGTTTACAAGTAGTTATTGGTCATGACTATCACGAGCAAATCTATAAACTGCCAGTATTGGTATCCATAGCTGGCTGGATTAGTCAGTCTTAATTTGCCACAAGAAACAGGCCTCAACTGTTTTATCACAGTTTCAATATATGCTTTCATCATTATCATTGGGATATATACACACGGAAAAGAATTGCTTAATCTTATTTGAGTAATGTTGTACTCACAAATTCAACACTAAATTTCACAATTCTGGCCCTTGAATTCTTGATTCCAACGAGTCCATGTGGGTTCTACATGGGTCTTACACAGGACCTACAAGAATCAAAAGTAATGATATGTGAAGTGTGAAATTTGGTGTGCGTACATCATTTTTAATCTTATGTTCCTATTTTTGCAGTTAAATATATGCTATTGCAGTGCTTGGGACCCACCACAAGGGATGGGAATTTTTTTTTTTTTTTTTTTTTTTGAGTAATGCTAGGTGTACACAAATTTGTACACTTTTGCATACAAATACTTTAAATGCATGTACCCTGTGCTGTGTAAGTGGTGCACAGAAAAGTGAAAAATTCAAACAGCACAAGGTGCATGCATTTAAATCATTTTGTGTGCAAAAATGTGTATAAAATTTGTGCACACCTAGCATTATTTCTTTTTTTTCTTTTTTTTATCAAAGATATGCACTACACAAGGGATGTAGTGCTCTCCCCCATAAACCCCCCTCTTATGAGACTTGAATCTGCAGTCACCTATAACGTGTAGGTGAGATGAAAGCCCAGCCATTCCTCGGTCCATAGAAATTTGACTACAATTAAAAACGGGTTGTCCTCAATTAAATCAAATTGAGAGCTTTTTTTTTTTTTTTTTTTTTGTTTACCAAAAAAATTGAAAAAAAAAAAAAAAAAAAAAAAGAAGAAATCAAGCATATGAGTACAATTTTTTTTTTTTTTTTAAAGAGAAGTAGAGAGATTCATTTCTCTAAAAATATTGTACTTTAAATCCACTATAAATGAAACTTGCAGAACAATTATACAGTTTTTAACATTATAAAATAAAAAATATATATATATATATAGTATTTCTGATTAAAAAATGATTTAATTGAGCTTAGAAGCTCTTCCCTAAACCCGTGTAAATGGTGCCCCGATGTCAAAATCCAACCTTTGTTGGGAATGATGTAAATGCACGTAGAATGTAGATATCTTGTGCGGGGGTGGTTGGACAGCAAATACACATGGAGACATTGGAGAGAGAGAGAGATAGGGAGTGATATAAATGCACAGAGATAACTTGTTTGGTAGTTTGGACAGAAAATATGACATAGTGTAAGTTTATTGTGAGAAGTTTTTTTTATGTGAGAAGACGGATTTTAACCATTAAACGAACATCTAGCAATAATCATTAAGCTCTAGCGAATTTTTTTTATCCAAGTCATCATATTTCTCAAACACATCATATTTTTAACTTATATTTCAAATTAAATTTTTTATTTTTTTTAATTGCTAGTTCAAGTAACACTTTCATCACAAAAAATTTATCGGAATTACATCTTTTTAATGCATCGAAAAGTTGATTGTTAAAGTAGTGACTTCTCCAACTTTACCAAAATCATCACGAGTTAGTGTTACACACCCATCAAATACCCTCTTTTCTCCCTCTCGCTCTCACCCCTCTCTTTCTCTCTCTCTCATCGTCATTGAAATGTGTGCCTATCCCCCACCCCTCTCTTTCTCTCTCTCTCTCTCACTATCTAATGTGTATGTATAGGTCTCATTTCTCTGAGAGCCTAGATCATCCATGGCAAGAAAGAGATGGTCTTGAATTGATTTGAGTTGAGACTTCGCTGAGCTGCTTAATTCATCCATGGAAATCTACCCCCCCAATAATTTAGCACAGTAATTGAAATTTGTGTTTCTGTCCCAAAATATATACAGTATACGGAAGCTTAATGAGATAATATTGTACGATTTGGAGATTCCTTCTGAATATAAATATACGGAAGCTCAATTTGTATGTATATCAGTATATATATATTTTTCTCCGAAAACTGGTAAATATAATAAAAAAAAAAAGGGACTTATCGGTACATATATGATGAGAGAGAGAGAGGAGAGGAGAGGATGGGGATGGGGCCAACTCGTGATGGGTTTGATAAGTTTGAAAAGTCGCTATTTTAACTAAGAGTAATATTTGAGGCACTAACAAAATTCACTAATACTTACTAACACACTCTATTTTTCTCCTAGTGGTACTGTGGGGTCCACAGTACCACTAGGAGAGAGATAAAGTGTGTTAGTAAGTGTTAGTGAATTTTGTTAGTGCCCCAAATATTACTCTTAGTGCCCCTAGCATTGCCCTTTAACTAATGACTTATCGGTACAGTAAAAAGTTACAAGTTAAAGCCTCGCATGGTAACGTTTCCTGTTTTGAGTTTTCAGTTTTTTAAAAACGAAAACCAGTTTTGGTTTTTTTTTTTTGAAAAAAAAAACAAAAACTTGTTTGGTAACATTGCTGATTTTTTTTAAAAAAAAAAAAAAAACAAAAAAACAAAAACAGGAAACTCAAAATGACTTTTTGGTGTTTTCATTTTTTACCCAAAATTTGAAAACGTTTTTTAAAACAAAAAATAGAAACGTTACCAAACGTGCTTTCAATTTTCGATTTCTAAAAAACAAAAACAAAAACAAAAACAGAAAACAGAAAACAACAACGTTACGAAACGAGCACTAAACTAGCGACTTTTACAGTTTTCTATTTTTATTTTTATTTTTATGAAGTCATTATTTGAACTAACGATTTAAAAAAAAATAAAAAATCATCTTAATATTATAATATGGAAGACTTGAGATGCCACGTGGCACTCTCTCCATGATTTGCTTTCATCTCTCTATAACCATCTTTTGCCTCTCTCTCTCTCTCTCTCTCTCTCCCTCTCTCTCTATCTATCTCTATCTCTCTCTCTCAATAATAAAAATCAATTTAATGTTCCTTACCTCCTACCTTTTCTCCTATCCCTCTTAACCATTTGTTTGTTCACTCTCTCTTTCATGCTCCCAATCTTAATCAATACACAGCTAATAAAATGAAACCACTTTGAATGTCCCTCACCTTCCTACTGTACGTTACAAAGAAAATGAAAGACTTTCTCTGCCAAAATATAGTGCAAATATCATTAAAACATACTGAATTAAATTTCATTTGATTTTTTACTATATGTGTTGTACACTTGAAACAACTTCGAATGAGTGCTATAGTGCAAAATCATCTTAATTGGTAGACATAATAGGAAAAAAAGGGTAAAGTAAATCAAATTTTCTCAAATCTTTAGAAACTAAATATACATATTTTTGCAACTTTTCAAAAATAAAAAATAAAAGTCAGCTTTTGGAGTGACATTAATTGAGAAAAGAGAGCAATTATCTCTTTAAAGCTATCGTGAACAAATAAAAAGAAAAAAATCTATCTTTTTGTAGTCTCCATATTGAAGAGTTTATATGATGATACCGAAAACTGGTGAGAGCAATTTAAGAAGAAAACAAGATCACAGAAGGTTTGTATGTGGTTCGGCCCCGTTAATGAGGTGACCTACGTCCACGGTTGCGTCTATGCGCGTTCACTAGCAGATCACCGGCGGGCCTGGTGAGCCAACAAAGTGGGGCGGCACTACCAGTAATACCGGCCGGGTATATGCGTGTATATTGGTGATTCCTCTAATATGTGCTGGTATACTTAGAGAATTGGTTTTTGGATCCCTTCTGTGAGGGTAGGTGGGCTCTTTTATAGGTGCAAGAGTCCACCTTTACATGGCAAGTTTTATTGGATGAGGAAGCTTAATCTAATAACAATAGATTTGCACAATATTTGGTGAGTTTCCTAAGTAGTTAAGGAAACCACTGATTCTCTTGATAGAGTGACAGCTGTGTGACGATTTGATAGGAAGCGTGATTGATGCCGTGATCCTCGGGGCCTTACTGCGACCGCCCGAGTATCTCAGTTCGCAACGGCAGTATCCCTCGGGAGCGTGGGCTCCATGCTTCAAATCCGGCTTCTCTGGGTCACTAGCTGGACACGTGGCAGTTAAGCATTTACAAGATATTTCTGGACATATCAGCTGCCCCCCATTTTCAGAGCTGAGATGACGCTTTATCAGATGAGGTCGGAAAATTATGAACGCCCCTCACAGACCGTCCGGGAAAAGGCCAGGTCTCCCACCGGACCATGGCTGACATGGGACAACCCGGCGACACAAGGACCGAGCGGGAGCTGTACAGGCCTAAGATCCCCGACGCCACGTGCCTACTAGTTACAAGCATAATTCGGGCTCAAAGCATCCAGTTTAAGAGGTAACTGAATCGTCCAGCTGGCAACCAAACCATCACGTCCCACATTTAATGCTCACGCTTTCTGAGGCGACGCCCCACGTGCCCGAAACGACAGTTTCGGCGGGAGAGTACGTGAACCGTTCGATCAGATTGGATCCCAACCGTTCGTGCTGCTTATATAAGGAGCACTATTTATCCTTGCTTCTTCACTACACAACACCAGCTGAGTCGCCTGAGCAAATTCTCCGAGCCCCCTATCCTCTGCTGTCTTTGCCTTTCCAAACTTTCATCTGCACCAAATGGCCTCACACCTTGACCTAACATCAGACGAGGGGCTCAGGGCATTTCGAGAAGATTGCCAAATTCCCGAGGACGTGGTGATCCGTCCATTCGTTGAAGGAGAAGAAGTAGCCCCTCCTTTCTTCCTCATCAGCAGCTATCTGCTGCTGATCGTGGGATTACGCTTTCCTCTGCCGGTCTCCTTCTGCGACCTTCTTCAGGGGTTGCATATTCCACTACACAAATGTCGACCAAATGTTGCCCGCCTCTTATGGGGGATTGCAGCGCTGAACGAGCGACTGGGGTTATTTCTCCGAGCAGCCGACGTAGCGAGGTGTTACATACTGGGCATTGACAACGGCGGCCCCTACTTCCGCCCTAAGACTGAGGGAAAAGATCTTGTCCGAGGTCTAGACTTCCCAAACAAGAACTGGCAACGGTACCCTTGGGTTCTGGTTGCTGGTAACTGGCTGGAGAATGACGGTCTCTGCCCTCCTGCGGATTATAATCCCGACCACTGCAAACAGGCCTTCACCGCCCTTCGTGGAGTCGTCCCTTCCGAGGATGACGTGGAGGCGTTTGACCAAGCCATTGAGGCCGGTATGTCGTTTTCCTATTTGAAAGGGAGACCTGCGGAGAACGCGGTTGCCGGACCTTCTTCTGCGGCCCCTGCTGCTACAGCTTCTGGGTCGCGCCGCTATACCCGATCCATGGCGACCGGGGCGCGCCCCGCTAGCCGGGCGGGCCAACCCGAGGGGCCAATCACCTTGTCCACCAGCAGTGACTCCTCCTCATCTGAGGATGTAAGCCCGCCACCGGGCCCGTCCAGGAAGGGTAAGGAGAAAGAGGTTGAGGAGGAAACTCAGCCTCAGCCAAAAAGGAGCCGGCCAGAGACACCCGTCGTCCTCCGTATGCCCAGATCCTGGTCTGGCTTCTCTCTTGCGAACATGGAGAGCCATTTGCAGGCAGTGGAGAAGATGGGCAGCGAACTACAAATGGACTCCGCCCTGCGGGGGGTGGACGTCCATGCCTTGGAGCTCGCAGTTGAGGGTCTGGTGGCAAAGGTGGCGACCTTGGAGGAGGAGGTCAAGGCTTTGAAGGGCCAAGGACCTTGAGGGCACTTTTTGTTTGTATATATTTTTTCCTTCTTTTTTTTTTTTTTTTTACCCGGGTAGGCTATTATAATTGCCCCCGCTTTCTGTATAATTCTCCCCTTACAGCAATAAAAAGGTCCTTGAGGCCAACTTTTCCCCTCATCAAGCTCTTTGAACTGCATATCAATTCTGCATGACTCTGTGTGGTTAATACCCGACCGGCTCGCAAATGTGCCCGGGCTATGGTTGCTTGGGCCTGGACCGCTGCTACCACGTGTCAACCAACCGTTGGTCAGGTTAGATCCTAACGAATGGAGACGTGGGCGTAACCAAACCGTTCACAAGCCAACGGAAACGTCTTTACGTGTACTTAATGCGCGCGCCTTTTGAGGCGACTCCTCACGTGACCGAAGCGACGGTTTGGACGGGAAATCTTCTGGACCGCTGGATTTGCTCTGATCTGGGCCGTTCAGGGGCTTTATATAAGGAGCACTCGCCCCCTCCCCTGTGCACCTTCCTGATTCTCTTCTCTCTGATTTTTCTTTCCTCTCTCCCCGTTCCTTTTTCATTTCGAAGCGAAACTGGAGAGAACGAACCCTGTGAAGTTTGAGCGGGAGTGGGACTTCTTTCTTCTTAGATTCGGTGCGTTTTTCGAGTCTGGTGGAACCCTAACCCACCTGAACCGGACGGGTGTTCCTTGCGTTGTTCTGAGAGAGTGCTACCTGGTGCTGCGGAGCATCCACTCGCTACCATTCAGGTTAGTAACCCTGCCCCCCCTGTATATCAGGCTTGGGGTTTCCGATCCCTTCGCGAGTCGTCCTTTGTGTCGGTTCCTTCCTGCCGGAGGGCCAGAGATGGAGCACTCCGGCTTCAATTCCGCGTCGAGATCGGAGAGTGAGCAGTATCGGTCAGGGTCCCCCGGTGCTAGCCAAGGCCAGCTCCCGGAATCCCCGTCCGACCACCAAAGCGGGGCCTGGATCCCCATTCGTCTGTCCAATAGTCAGTCTTCTGAGGAGGCCCCTGTCGCCTCCGTTTCGAGGGGTTCAGGCGACGAGCGGCCTGAGGGGACCGACCGCACGGTCTTCGCTTGTGAGTCCACTTCTTCTGTTCTTCACTCTGGAGACCTTCGCCGGATCAGGGAGAGGTACTCCCTTCCTGACGGTTGCGCTCTAGCCGTAAATTCCGGCGGCGCGCACCTATATCAGTCAGGGTTCGTCACCCTATTTGAGGACGCTATGATGGCGGGCCTCCGACTTCCGCTTCACCCGGTGGCTCGGGATATGTTGATCTTTCTGGACATCGCTCCCGGTCAGTTGGCTCCCAACGGGTGGAGGTTCTTGATGGGGTGTATATCATTGTGGCCCCAAGCATTCGGGTACGATCTTACCCTACAGGAGTTCCTCTGGGCTCACCGGCCATTCCCTGTGCATAATGAGTTGGGGTTTTTCTCGTTTTCTGCCCGTCCGGGCAGGAAAATCATTGACAACTACCCTAGTAATAATAAAGGGTGGAAGGGAAAATTTTTCCAGGTGTCTACCCTTTGTCTCTGTGACATGGCTCCGGGGAGCCAGCTGAGGACATCCTGGGCCAGGGAGTTGAGGGGTAAGACCGCCCTTTCGACCTTATCTACTATCTCGATCTATCCAAAACATAGTGGATTGTTGACCAGTTTTCTTTTTTGTTTACAGCGGGCTCAGCTAAACCCCCAGAAATTCCTGAGGCGTGCCAGGCCAGGATCTTGAAGCTAGCGAAGTTGCCCACCAGCATCTGGAACGTGCTGTCCCGGTCGGGAGGGTTTATCGCTAGCCATTCCCCTGTGCCGCCTATTCCAGCACCCAGCTTTACACCCATCATCCCTGGTAAGTATCTCAGTTACATGTACTTGTACTATTTCTGCCCCTTGCACCTCTGATCGTACGATCTTTGTTTCTACAGAAATGGCTCCCAAACGCAACTTGGATCAGCTGCGGGAGAGACAGGACGCCGCTACCGCCACTGCTGCCGCTCGGGTGGCAATCGCCCAAGGAAAGAGGCCGGCCACCGAGGTTCCAGGCGGCGACCGCCCACTCAGGCGCATTCGCCACGGGACCAATACCCGTCCAAGTCCCGTAGGGACATCGGCTCCCCCCAGGCCGGCTGTTGAAGAGCCCGTGCCCAGGGCTGATGTTCCATCGGGTTTGCCCCCGGGCGGGCATGACGAGGCCCGAGAGAGGCTAAGGCCCTGCCTCGCACCAAGCCAGGTGACTGCGTGTGCCGAGCTATCTCCCCAAGGGATCCAAGGATGGCTATATAGCGTCTCCCACCTGGTGAGTGTTCTGCTGCTTCTTTTCGTTTAAACGCGGACTTGCCCTGTACTTATTACATGTTTAACCGATGTGTGTTCTCCTGCCGTAGGTTGGCTGTATAGCCGCGGGGTCCGAATCCGTCCATTCGTCCCTGTCCGAGAAGGTGAGCGTCGCTGAAGCCGCCCTTTCGAAGGAGCGGAAAGAGCTACAAACAACGAAGGCTGCTCTGGCCGTGGAGACGAGCAAGACGAAGTCGCTGGCCTTGAGCTTAGGGGCGGCTTAGGCGAACCTGGCAGCGGCTTTGGCCGAACTTGAAACTTCCCGGGCCCTTATCGCGGCAGCCGAAGCCCAGGCTAAAGCGGTGACCGAGGCGCCTTCCGCAGAGGCCTTGGAGGGAGCTTTTGACGATGGCTTCTTCCAAGGTTATGAGGATCTGAAGCGGCGGGTAGCTCGGGACCACCCCGAGTGGGTCCTCTCGGCCTACATGGGGATTGACTCGGATTACTGGGACATCGGTGAGGATCCCGGACTCGGTGAAGCTCCAGCCGCTGGCGAGGGTCTGGCGGCCGTTGGGGATCCTGTGGTCATTGTTGAGGCCACCGAGCTTGCCCCGGAGGGAGGCCTAGCGGAGGAGGGACTTGCCATTCCGGGGGAACAGACCAGGGAGACCTAGAACGTGATCAATGCGGAGAACTGACTTCCCGGTTCCTCCTTCGTGTTGTTTGCTTTTATCGTTTGTAGACTTTTATTTTTCGGGGAGGCTACTACAATTGCCCCCCAAGCCTTGTACACTTATTTTAATTAATGAAAAGGCCCTTGAGGTCATCCTTCCGTTAATTTTGTTGTACTGTGCTTTTAACTTTTGCTAGTATCCGTACGGCCTTGGCCAACCTAACATCTGCCTTAGCAAATGCTTTAGGACCGTAACCCACAGAACACCTAGTCGAATGATATAATTCCCTGTTTTGGCCTTAGCATTGCCCTCTGTCCTCCTGTCCCCTGCCCCTGCCCCCCAAGCATTTTGTTAAGGCAGGAGTGCGGGAGTACGGGACTGAATGGCCGTACGAAATCGACCTGGAACATGGGTGGTTGCAGGAGCATTTGAAGCTTGCCATTGTTGGCCACCTAGGGGTTTGGCCCCATCGCTGGCTGGGCCTAGGCGAAACTTTAGTTAATTTCCTGTTTTAGGTCTAGAATCCTCTTACCCTCGGGCGTCCTTTAAAGACGGGGGCGTGCTGGGGATCAACCATAGGAAACCGACCTGGGACATGGGTGGTCGCAGGGTCCTTTGAAGCTTGCCATCGTTGGCCACCTAGGGGTTTGGCCCCATCGCTGGCTGGGCCTAGGCAAAACTTTAGTTAATTTCCTGTTTTAGGTCTAGAATCCTCTTACCCTCGGGCGTCCTTTATAGACGGGGGCGTGCTGGGGATCAACCATAGGAAACCGACCTGGGACATGGGTGGTCGCAGGGTCCTTTGGTGCTTGGGTTCGGAGCCCGAGGTCTTTAGTGCCTCGGGGTTAAGCCCGAGGTCTTTTGTGCTCCGGAATACATCTTTTAAAACAAACTATCAATTTTATTCAAGAAGCAATAATTCGGAACGGTTGCTCAGGTCGAGCTACAAGAGAAGATTATTTTTACAGTACTATTCCCCTGTAGCTAGATGCTATTGATAATACTTTCGGAGGTGTTGCACGTTCCAAGGATGGGCGAGATCATGGCCGTCCATACTGCGTAGCCAGTAGGTTCCGGGCCGATTAACCTGAGTCACTATATACGGCCCTTCCCAGTTTGCGCCCAACTTCCCATGGCTTGGGATTCGGGTTGACTGGTTTACTGCCTTAAGGACGAGGTCCCCGACCTGAAAGCTACGGTGCTTCACCTTGCTATTGTAATACCGTGAGACCCTTTGCTTGTAAGCTGCCACCTTGAGATAGGCCCGGTCTCTTTTTTCTTCCACTAGATCTAGCTCTGTCCTGAGGGCTTCTTCATTGTTTGAGTTAGTGAAGGTAGCCACCCGGTATGTGGGCAGCCCGAGCTCTGTAGGGACTACTGCCTCGAAACCATAAGTTAATGAAAATGGGGTTTCGCCAGTAGCCGCCCGGGGTGTGGTGCGGTAGGCCCACAGGAGGGCGGGGAGTTCCTCAGCCCATAGGCCTTTTGCACCTTCTAGCCTTGTTTTAATCGACTGTAAGATCGTGCGATTGGTCACCTCGGCCTGACCATTAGCTTGCGGATGCTCTGGGGAAGAGTAACGATTCAGTATCCCATAATCCGAGCAGAACTGTCTAAAAATAGGTGTATCGAATTGTCTCCCATTGTCGCTAATCAGGACTCGTGGAATACCGAACCTGCTAAGGATATTCCTTTCCACAAAATGTTCCATCTTTTGCTCGGTTATCATTGCCAGGGGCTCGGCTTCCGCCCACTTGGTGAAGTAGTCAACGGCTATCACAGCAAACTTGACCTGCCCTTTCCCTGTTGGTAATGGGCCAACGATGTCGATTCCCCATTGGGCGAATGGCCAGGGACTATGGACCGGGGTCTGGAGCTCTCCTGGTTGATTTATCATGGGAGAGTACCGCTGGCACTTGTCACATCTTCGAACGTACTCTTGCGAGTCTCGGGTCATGGTCGGCCAGTAATAACCTTGTAGTAGGGCCTTTCTAGAAAGTGTCCGCCCTCCTACGTGGTTCCCACACACACCTTCGTGGATTTCGAACAATATTGCTTGAACCTGCGTAGGATGAACGCAGCGAAGGTATGGGATGGTGAATCCTCTCTTGTACAGGACACCGTCCAGAACGTGGTATCGTGCTGCCCGGTACCTAACCCGTCTAGCTTCCTCTCTGTCGTCCGGCAAACCTCCTGTCGTCAAGAACTTCATGATTGGATCCATCCAACTAGGTCCCAGAGTGACCGGGTCGACCTCCATGCCTTCTGAGTTGATCACACTCGGCTCGGGTAGGAATTGTATCCTTATCCCGGGCAAGTCTGACTCAGCCGACGACGCGAGGCGGGCGAGCCGGTCAGCCCTGGTGTTTTTTTCTCTAGGTATTCGAGTGATGGAAAATCCTCGGAGTTGTTTGGATGCTGCTCGGACGAGTGCTAAGTAGGCCATCATGCTATCTTCCCGTGCTTCGTATTCTTGGTTTACCTGATTGACCACGAGCTGAGAGTCGCTGTAGCCTTCGACCTGTTGCGCACTCATCGAAACGGTTAATTGTAGCCCGACCAGAAGGGCTTCGTACTCGGCTTCGTTGTTGGAGGCATGAAACCCGAATCTCAAAGCATATTCAAGCTGGATGCCATCGGGTGTGGTCAGGATAATCCCGGCTCCGCTGCCCTGCCGGTTGGAAGAGCCATCTACATGTAATATCCAAGTGGGGATGCCGGCGAGCAATCCGGGCGGTAAGGCCGGAGGCTCGGGTTCTTCGATCGGGTCTTCAGGATACGTGAACTCGACCAAAAAATCTGCGACGGCTTGTCCCTTGATGGCCGTCCGTGGTCTGTAAGTCACTTCAAACTCTTCCAGTTCCAAAGCCCATTTGACGAGCCTTCCGGATGTGTCCGGCCGAGAGAGGATCTTACGGAGAGGCTGATCGGTCAGTACTACAATGGCGTGGGCCTGGAAGTACGGTCGGAGCCTTCGGGCTGAAGTGACGAGGGCAAAAGCCAGTTTCTCGATGCGGGAGTATCGGCTCTCCGCACCTTGCAGAGCCCGGCTGATGTAGTAGACCGGGAACTGTATCCCGTGGTCCTCCCGAACGAGGGCTGAGCTAACCGCCGACGGCGACACTGCCAGGTATAAAAACAGCTCCTCTCCGGCGGTGGGTGTCGACAATAGGGGAGGAGAGGCCAGGTATTTCTTAAGTTCCTGGAACGCCTCCTCGCACTCCTCCGACCATTGAAAAGCTTTACGGAGGATTTTAAAGAAAGGGAGGCACCGGTCAGTAGCTCGGGAAACGAATCTGTTTAGTGCGGCCACCCGCCCGGCTAGACTTTGAACTTCCTTCGTTGATTTGGGAGACCGCATGTTGATGATTGCCTGGATTTTTTCGGGGTTTGCCTCGATTCCCCGTCTACTGACTAGATGGCCGAGAAACTTCCCGGACGAGACCCCAAAGGTGCATTTGGCCGGGTTCAACCTCATCCTGAACTTCCTCAAAATGCTGAAGGCCCCGGTCAGATGCTCAAGGTGGTCGGTCTTCTCCCGGCTCTTGACCAGGAGGTCGTCCACGTATACCTCCATGGATTTGCCGATGAGGTCTCTGAACATAAAATTGACCAGGCGTTGATACGTAGCCCCAGCATTCTTGAGGCCGAAGGGCATAACTTTGTAATAGTACGTGCCTTGGTCGGTGATGAACGCCGTCTTCTCTTCATCCCCGGGGTGCATGCTGATTTGATTGTACCCCGAGTAGGCGTCCATGAACGAGAGGAGTGAGTGGCCTGCTGTTGAATCGACAAGGAGGTCTATCCTGGGCAGCGGATAATAGTCCTTGGGACAAGCCTTGTTGAGGTCGGTGAAGTCCACACACATCCTCCATTTGCCATTGCTCTTCTTGACCAGAACGACATTGGCCAACCAGTCGGGGTAGTGGACCTCCCGAATGGAGTTAGCCTTCTGAAGCTTCTCGACCTCCTCACTTACAGCCTTTTGTCTTTCGGGGGCCATACCCCTTCGCTTCTGTTTTACCGGACGACAGTCTGGGCTGACATTGAGACGGTGGGACATTACCCGGGGATCGATTCCGGGCATGTCCTCATGACTCCAAGCAAAGACATCCTGATTTTGCTTTAGGAACTGGACCAATTTTTCTTTCAAGGCGGGCTCCAGCAGCACGCCTACGCTGATCGTCCGATCCGGATGCTTCGGATCCAGCATAACTTGCTCCAACTCTTCCATAGGCCCTATCATGTCCCTCGGGTCCCGGGGATCCATTTCTTGGACATTCAGAGTCTCGGTGACTGCTCCCCGTCGCAACGAGCTAACATAACAACTCCGAGCCGTGGTCTGGTCTCCTCGCAAGCATCCCGGTCCCTGAGGAGTCGGGAATTTTACGGTTAGGCTGTATGTGGAGACAACTGCTCGTGCTCTGTTGAGGGTCGGCCTCCCCAGGATAACGTTGTAGGCCGACGGGGCATCCACTATCACGAAATTGGTGAGCAGGGAAACCTGTTGTGGATAGGTCCCCATGAGTACTGGGAGCTCGATCGTGCCGAGCGGTTGAGTGCTAGAGCCATTGAATCTGACCAGGGGAGTAGCAACTGGCCGGAGCCGATCTCGATCGATCCCGAGTTGGTCGAATGCCGCTGCGAACATTATATCCGACGAGCTGCCCGTGTCAACCAGTACCCTTTTGACCACGTAGTTTGCTATAGACAATGTCACTACCAGCAGGTCGTCGTGGGGGCAGTGGAGGCCCTTTACATCATCGGATGAGAACGTCAGAACGTCAGTTGGTGAGGGGCCGGTGGATTGGACCTGCCATACATCCGCTCGGGATGCTCGGGCGTGCCTCTTCCGTGCCGACTGTGAATCACCTCCGCCAGAGGTTCCTCCGGAGATCACGTTTATGTGTCCGAGCGGTGGAGGGGGCTGCCCGGGAGCTCGGGCATCCTGTCGGGGTCGTCTGTCTGCTGTGACAAACTCGGCAAGATGGCCCTGCTCGATTAGCTTTTCGATTGCTATCTTCAACTTGAAGCAATCCTCCGTTTCATGGCCGTGATCCCTGTGATAACGGCAGAACTTTTCCCGGTTTCTCTTACCGGGTGGAGCTCTGAGCTTAGCAGGTTGCGGAAGCAGCCTTTGTGCTTCTGCAGCGGCCATTACCTCATGTATAGGCCGGGAAAGTGGAGTGAAAGCCATTGGGGGCTGGCCCCTGGCGTCCCTTGGATCCTGTTTCGGCTTTTTCCCCGGGCCCTTCTCGGGTCCCTCGCGCTTGCGCTTGTCTTTTGGGGATTCCTCTCCCGCTTGGCTGGCGCGCTTTGCCTTCAAGAATTCCTCGGTGTCGATATATTTTCCGACTCTCTCTGATAGCTCCACCAGGGTGGCCGGTCTGTTGCGATGGAAAGACGTGGCCACCTTGGTGTGTTGAACCCCCGAACAGAAAGCCATGATCGCGGCCGTCTCGTTGAGGTTGCGGATCAGGAGCCTCTGCTGGTTGAAGCGATCCACGTACTCCCTCAGAGATTCCCCCTTTTGCTGTTTGACGGCTAACAACTGGGTGTCCGGCTGTGACCGGTCCAACATCCCGACAAACTGACTGATGAAGAGTTTGCCGAGTGTCTTGAAGTTATCCACCGTTCTTGGCTTCAAGGCATGGAACCATTGTGCGGCTGATCCCTTTAGAGTACTGGGGAACGCTAGGCACAGCAGCTCATCCGTTGTAGTGACCAGTGCCATCTGCGCCTTATAGGTGCGGATGTGGTCCACCGGACTCCCCTTGCCATCGTAAGAGCTAAGGTGCGGGGGCTTGAATTTCCGCGGAATGGGGAACTGTGTCACCCGGGAGGTGTAGGGCGACTCCGTTTCCGTGTTTGTGAGGTCGTGACCGGACTTACGGTTCAGCCTCTCAATTTTCTGCTGCAACTCTTCGACCTGGGCTTTAACGTCAGTGTGCCCGGTCCTCCTATCTGCATCTGAATAATAAGTGGGGTCGGACGATGATGCCTCGTCCTCGAAGTGCGTCGATCTTGGGGATAGCACCCGGCTGCGGGTTCGGGATAGCCTGTGCCTAAGATCCTCCCGGCTCAGGGCGGGCGGATCGTCGACCGGTTCCCTTACCTTTCGTCCGGATGCTTCTCCCCTTGCGGCTCAGCGCCGTTCGATGAGTAACCGGGCGTCCTCCACTCGGCGTGCTCGGCGAGGAACATACCGAGGCCCTTCCTTTGGACGCCTCGTAGGCTGGCTACGTTCTCCCTCTCCATGGTGTTCTCGATTTGGTGGGGACACTGGTGCAGATCGGGCTTTTCCGCGGGTCCGAGCGGGCCTTTGGCTAGGAACGCTCTTTTCGGGCCGCTTCCCCGACGAAGGGTTTTTCTCGTGGTCCTTGACCACCTTTCCATCCTGGGCCATGAGCGCCTCTATTTGCCGTTGCGTCCGGATCTGACCCTCCAAGAGTTGCTCCAGTGCCGCCGTGACTTGCTCGGTGGACATGGAGGCAGCCCGTGTCTCGATCTGTAGGTCCTCCTGGCCTGACCGGTCCGCCTGACCTGACTGATCCGCCTGACCGGTCGAGTCAGCGGTCTTCTTTCCCTTCTTCTTCGGCATGTGGATCAGTCAAAGATTTTTTTCGATGAGGAAACTGTGTCGCTTCCCACAGACGGCGCCAAACTGATGATGCCGAAAACTGGTGAGAGCAATTTAAGAAGAAAACAAGATCACAGAAGGTTTGTATGTGGTTCGGCCCCGTTAATGAGGTGACCTACGTCCACGGTTGCGTCTATGCGCGTTCACTAGCAGATCACCGGCGGGCCTGGTGAGCCAACAAAGTGGGGCGGCACTACCAGTAATACCGGCCGGGTATATGCGTGTATATTGGTGATTCCTCTAATATGTGCTGGTATACTTAGAGAATTGGTTTTCGGATCCCTTCTGTGAGGGTAGGTGGGCTCTTTTATAGGTGCAAGAGTCCACCTTTACATGGCAAGTTTTATTGGATGAGGAAGCTTAATCTAATAACAATAGATTTGCACAATATTTGGTGAGTTTCCTAAGTAGTTAAGGAAACCACTGATTCTCTTGATAGAGTGACAGCTGTGTGACGATTTGATAGGAAGCGTGATTGATGCCGTGATCCTCGGGGCCTTACTGCGACCGCCCGAGTATCTCAGTTCGCAACGGCAGTATCCCTCGGGAGCGTGGGCTCCATGCTTCAAATCCGGCTTCTCCGGGTCACTAGCTGGACACGTGGCAGTTAAGCATTTACAAGATATTTCTGGACATATCATATTGAAGAGTTTATATGATCACGGTGGATTTCTACCACCATTGATTATACATGCGCACGTAATATTAGCCACCTACATATAATTTGTATGTTATTTTATTTAGATATCACTCCAATTTTTACTAATTTTATAATTATAATTTCTCCCGTGCATTGCACGGGTTCAAAAGCTAGTTTAAAAAATAAATTGAAAACGCAATGCGTCAAAGAAATATAATGGCTATAGACTATGACTTGGGTAAAAAATTCTTAAGCTAACTACTAGAATATTTTGCCCCTCAGTATATGCTCCGTATAATATAGAGTGGGTACAATGAGAAAGAGGAGGCTTAAAGCAGAGGCAGAAGCCAAAAGTCAGTGCTCACTGCTCAAGAAAGGGAGGGTGTGTTTGTGTATCATCCAATGAATTTTCTGGCACCAACTACTTATTGAAATGGCTGCGGAATCGGTTTTGATTTACCAGATTGCCATCGTACTTTCTTCCCATGGTGTGTGCACGCGCATTGTGTATTATTTATTTTTTAAAGAGTACAGATTAGAACAGTGACACAGAAAAAAAATAAACACATCTTTTAAACTGTATTCTAAAAATTATGTCTTTGAATATATTCCAAATATTATCCAATCCTAAATCTTCAAATATGATCAGCCGATCAGGACTAATATGATAACGTGGCATCAACAATTATCCTTTTACTTCTTATCATAGATATATTATATATATATATAATATTAAAGATTCTCTAAAGAGGACCACCTCTCTTTATTAAAGAGAGGACCTCTATTTTGGCCGTTGGATTGTGTTTAAAAACTGTGATATGACAAAACTGCCATTAATGAAAACACAATCCGACGGCCAAAACAGGAGTCCTCTCTTTAATAAAAAAAGGGCGCCCTCTTTATAGTCTGACTGAATATAATATATGACGCTTATAGACCCGACCATCTCTCATAAATAGCTGAAAAGGCATCATTCCCCATCCCAAAATAGTGAGTAGTGTCTGGCAACTTGGCAAGTAGTGATTGTATGATTGATTTTTAAAAGACGAAAATACCCCTGAGTTTTGACTTTTAGTGTTTCAGTTTGTGGAGGGAATGAGAGAGAAACAAGGAGACTAAGAGCATCTCCAATGGGGCTACCAAATTCATTATCAAAGTCATAAAATGATAGCTTATCAAATTTAACCTACTCCAATGCAAGGTCAAATGCTCTACCACAAAATAACAAAGTCATTTACATTGTCAAATTTGAGAGCTCAAATGACTTTTGTCAAATGAGTGGGCACCGCGAATATTTGCAATACCAATGGATATATTTTGTGCTTTTACTTTTATACCCTTCCAAATGTCTATAAGTAAAAAACTTGAACCCAATTTTTATATTGTGCTCTCTTGTCCAATTTTATTTTTTATTTTTTTTTCCTTACAATGGTTGGTTGAGTGTCACCCAAGATCCAATTGTTGGTAACTTGCAGTCACATAATAATTTAGTGTCTCCATCTCCATGATTATGTAATTTTTTTTAATTATTATTATTTTTTTATGATTAATGAAAATGTTAAGTTCTTGTTGAATTTATTAAGCCGTAGAGATTCATAGATTAACATTTTATTACAAACATGCATACTAGCATTTAGCAGTATTGTAGGTGAAAGTTGAGAACGGTAGGTGAAAGTTGACTAGGAGAATGGTAGTTGATCCAAAATTTGGTAGTTTGGATGAAATCTACCATTGGAGCAGTATTGTCAAAATATAGCTTTTTGGTCCTGTAGCAGTGTCAAATTATAGCTTTGAGATAGAAAAAATAACTTTTTGCATTGGAGATGTTCTAAGAGGGTGTAATGATACACCCACTCTCTCAGCTACACCTCCAATCACATTCAGCATATTATTACCATTGATTGTCCTTAAATCTGGTGGGTTCCACATAAATCTCACATAGAACCCACTAGAATCAAAAGACAAGATCTACTGAATGAGGTTGAGGGTGTGGTTGAGGGAGTGGATTTATCATTATTGGTGTTTGGGGTGGCATTATGACAGCTTCTCAAGGAGACTAAGAAGGTTAATACTATATAATATAAATACAGCACAATGGCACAATTGTCTTTTGTGTATTCAAAATCACTTTTGTATTTATGTAATCAAACACTTACATAATCTATTCTGTGACTATAATCAATTTTACAATACATTATCCAAATACTACAACTGTCAAAATCTATTTTGAGCATAATCTATTTTAACAAAAGCTATCGCAATCGCAAAGCACAAGCTACCCCAAACAAGCTCTAAGGGTATGTTTGATAACCCAAATAAGTGCTGAAAATGAAAAGACTCAGTAATTATTCTTTTTTAGTGCGTTTGATAATATACTACTTAATTGAAAAAGTAGCCAAAAAATCACTGAAAACTTTAAGTGAAGAATTTCTACTGAAAATACTCATTGAATGCATTCTATTTCACTAGTTGAAGCACTGTTTTCAGTATTACAAATTCAATTGTACCTTTTGTTTTTGCTCTTGTTATTATTGTTGTTGTTTTTGTCGTTGCTATTGTTGTTTGTATTTCTTTTGAATAATACTACAGACACAACACATTGCACAACAAAAAGCAGAATAGGGTTTTAAATGCCTTGTACCTTGTACTGTTTGAATTTTTCACACTTTTTTATGCACCACTTCTACAGCACAGGGTATATGCATTTAAAGCATTGTTGTGCTTTGTGTTGTGCAATGTGTTGTGTTTGTAGCATTACTCATTTTTCTTTGTTCTATTTGACTTAGTTCATTTGGCGATCATCCTCCTTCTGTGTTAGAGGATAGTCACTATAAGACTAAGTTTGTCTGTTATTTTATTTTTTATTTTTTTTTTTACTTTTGCTTCTAGTTTAATGCATTTGCCCTCTTAGCGAAAAAAAAACAAAAAGGAGACTCGGTCAACTACTCCCTCAATCTCTTTTCTTTTTTGAGATATACCAAAATTATTGTTCACTTTTTAAAATTAGTATTAAAATTTTACTTAATTTTTCAAACTACTATTCCTAGCAATTAACACCAAAACAAAACAAAAAAAGAAAGTGCAATGATTATGGACAATTGTAGAAAGTAGGTGTGGATTTTTTTTGTTCCCTTAAATAGTTGGATTCTCCAAGAGTAACACATAAAATGGGACGGAGGGAGTATCTTATTTTACTGAGGCGGCGGGTTTTCATGGTCCACCAATTTTTTTTTTAGTAATACTAGACACACATCACAAGCCACAATACTAAACAAATAAGTACCACATTTAAAACACAAGGCTCCACATTTAAAGCACATGATAGCCCCTTCTTTTTTTTTTTTTTTTGAGCCTTTATGCTACTTGAGGTTCATCCATCGCCTGGGTTCCCATTGCTGATAGTGCCATTGTCCTAAGCTTTCTTTAGGAAGTGATTGTAGTTGGACGAGATTGTTAACATCAATTATTTATTTATTTTTTTTTAAATTTGTATGAATCATTTTTTCGGTTAATTTGCTATTTGTTCTTGTTTTTTCTTAATTTTCATTGCTTAATGTATGCCCTAAGTGAGATTAACATGCCCCAAACCACTATTGTTTTTCGAGCAACAGACAATGATTAACTTTTAAAAGGTATTTTTGACATATTCAAAAGAGTGATTTTGTAGGAGAATATATGATTTTAATGTTTACAAATTATTAAAATAAAGAAAAAATTGTGTATATACCAAAAAAAAAAGGTGGTAGGAATAGTTTCATCCTAAAATAAGAGTAATGCTATAAAATAATGGTAAAATGGGGATAAAATAGGACACATGTGAAGATGGTGGCCATGGGTAGTGTTCAACGGTCGGTTTCGGTCGGGGTGGAGGAAGATTTCGCGCCGAACCGAAGTGGTCGGGGTGACGGGGTTGGAAACCAAAACTGACCGGCGGGGAGTTCGGGGTGGTCGGTTTCGGTGTAGTCGGTTTCGGTCGGGGTGGTCGGGGTGGTTCGGGGTGGTGGTGGATTAGAGGTGGTTGTGATGGATCTGATCATCTGAGGGTGGTGGTGGTGGATCTAGCTGTTGGTGGTGGCGGTGGTGGTTTGAACTTTGAAAAAAAAAATTCATAAACACGATTTGAAGGAGAAGTAGGCAAGAGAGTCACACAAATTCATAAACAAAAGCAACTCAATCACACAATAAAATTAGGGTTTCTGACCTTTGATGGTGGTAGATCTGCATAGGATTGATGGTGACCTTCACGACGGCGAGCTGTGCTTCGTTGGATGGTGACCTTCACAATGGCGGCTAGGGTTTCGTATGGTGAGAGAAGTGAGGAAGTGGTGGTAGCTAGAGTATCAATGATTGAGATGATGGAGATGATGATCGGAGACTGGTGGAGATTATGATGGAGATGATGAAGATCGGAGATTTTGTGGCGGTGGACTGATCTGCTGAGGGTGATGATGATGATCGCAGTTGTAGTACGTGTGGTGATTGATCGAGTGTGGGTGGTAGTGGTTCCATGGGAGATCAATGGAGAAGAAAGAATGGTGTAGGCAGTGTGTGGTGGTGGCAAGTGGTGGAGGCGACGGGAGGATTTTGGGGCTTGCAAATCGCAAGAGGAGAGAGAAGGTTAGGTTAGGTTAGGTTAGATTTTAGAGAGAGAGGGAAACGTGTGTGAGAGAGTCAGTAGAGTAATTTTTTGAGTATATGTTTAGGTCTAGGTTTTTTTTTAAAGAAGTATATCATTCGGTCGGGTTCGGTCGGTTTCAGTTCAGAAAATGTAGGAACCGCGCGCCGAACCGAAGTATCAATTTTTTAGAGTGCAGAACCGAGCTCCGACCGATACACCAATACACCAAAAATTTTGGTCCGGTTCGGTCGGTTCCGGTCGGTCGGTTCGGTTCAGTCGGTTTTTTGAACACCCCTAGCCATGGGTAAGCAAATGATAAGCAAAATTGGGTAACCAAAAAGGCTCTCTTGATTGTTCAAATAAATAAAATTAATAAATGCTCTCTTAAAATAAGCTCTTAAACAGAATAACGTACAAAATTATTTAGTTATCTTTCAATTAGAGTTGAGTTGAGTTGACTCGAACATGTGGACTCTTACATATTTCATTTTTATGTTTGTAATTTGGTAGTTTTCTCAATCCACATTTATCAAATTTGAATAATTTAGAGGTTCTTTCATAAAATGTCAAACAAGTTTATTGATCACACATTATGTTAAGATTATAAGATAATATATCTCATAAATCACAACTAATAAATACATCAAACTGATTACAATGCAATTATAATATATATATATATATATATGAGACAATATTTAAGCTAAAACTAATTAAAAAGTCGGATATGCTTTGTTGTGGTTTGAGAAAGGAAACAATACAATGACAAAAGTTTATAAATAGTTACATGTTATTCCCACTTGATATAGTAATCTTAAAAATTTTGTCCAAGCTATACTAGCCCAACTAAAATGAATACTAAATAAATAAAATAAATCTATTTAATTAGTAGGATAATAATATGCATTTTATTTACTGTTCATGTCATCTTATATGTAAAATTAATGTAATTTTTTAATCATTTGCAATATCTTCCTTCTCTTTATCCATGCAAACACTATTTTCTATCGTAACTATCATGTGCTAGTGCACGGGGTCATAACTAGTTATGTTAAGATTGTAAGATAAGATATCTCATAAATCACAATCATAAATACATCAAACTGATTACAATCCTATGTTTCGTGCATCGCACGACCTTCAAACTAGTACATATAATAGGGGTGGCAATTCGGGTTGTCATGTCATAATCGTGTCATTAATCAGGTTATGTGTTTTGGATTTAATTTTTAGTTTCGAGTGATATTCATCTATAATACAAACTATTTTAAATTAATCGTGTCATGCCGTGTCGTATTCGAGTTATCTCAATAAAACAAACTATCGTGTAAAAAATTATCACCTCTAACATATATATATATAGAGAGAGAATTAAAAGCTGTAAATTGCAATACATGACCTCTTAGGTTCCATCTAAGGGACGTACTCATGTGGACAACTATATGGCAGAAATAGTAATCGCGTGCCAAAAGGCAAAACTGTGGGGTCCAGTCCTATGTGATCAATTAGAGAAAACCATAAGGATGTCATCTCTTGTGATGATAAACATTATATTATATCAATATATATTGAATATTATCCAACATAGATTTGATAAAATCTTTATTTCGATGTATATGGTGGCGTGATGGAGGTGAACTCTTCACCAAGATAAAATCTCGGCCGTGTATATGCATAGCAATATATATGCGTGTGGATATATTGTCAGAAATTGACTACGAATTCCTGAAGATTTGTATAAGATTCTACTGGAATTGAAGGTGAAGTTACAGAATTAAGAGAGAGAAAAGAGATCCCAGAAGAGGAACAAGATTGAGAATGAGAGAGAGAGAGAGAGAGCTAGAGAGAAATGAAATTCTTTATTCAACTGATGCCTCTTCTCAGAACAAACCTCCCGCTATATACAACTTGCGTAACCGACTAACAAACCACCCGCTTCTCAGCCAATCATTACAAGACCCGTACAAGACACGTGTTCAATTGTGAACTCAAAATAATGTCGGTTTGCTTTACTCCAACGACTACTTTGTAAAACAAATTGAATAAAACGAATTGAATCTGAACTCTTTCTTCTTCTTCTTCTAACTGTGACAATACTCGCCCCCCCCCCCCCCTCCAATCATTTCGTCCTTGCCCTCAAGGATCAGTCTAAAGGAAATTGAGGAAATTTTTCTCTCATAACAGCCAAATCCTCCCAAGTGGCTTTTGATGGAAGGGTTGTACTCCATTAGACCAGAAGCTGAACCTCAGCTTGATTATTGCGCTTGACTATCCTCATGTCCAAAATAGCAATTGGTTCCAGCAAAAATTGTCCTTCTGAGCCTACCGGAGGAAAGTGATGACAAATTTGCACATTAGCCCCAATCTTCTCTTCAATACAGAGACATGGAATACAGGGTGAACTTTAGCTTGAGGAGGAAAATCTAACAAGTAAGCTACCTTCCCAATCCTTTTTATCACTTGAAATGGACCATAGAACTTAGGAGCTAGTTTCAAATTTTTGCGAACTGCAACCGTGGCTTATCGATAGGGCTGTAGCCTCAAATAAATCCAATCCCCTTCCTGAAATTTCCTCTCAATCCTCTTTAAATCTACATAGAATTTCATCCTTTGCTGTGCCACTACCAAATTCTCTCGTAGCAATTCACTCATCAGCTTCCTTTCTTTAAGGAAGTGGTCAATGTCTTGAAATGAAGATTTGAGTGATTGATGAATGTTGAATTGGGAAGGGGCATACCCATAGAGAGCTTGAAAAGGGGTCATCTTTAGGCTAGAATGGTTGTGAGAATTTGTCACACCCGTCCCGGAAAATGCATATTTGAATTGTGAGAATTATTAATGTTGATTAATAATTGAGGAATTGGTTGACCATGGTCAACGAAGGGTGTCAAGTGAAGACACGGTGATTCGATATCCATTGAGGCATTCGTAAGAATTAAATGACATTTATGTGATTAAATGTTATTTGAAATATCTGGTATTTTATGAATAGTAATTTACCTGTGTAGTATAATTTCTGGTAGTTTTGATCTGGTCTTAGATCATTTTTGAATACTGTGGTGAGAACGTGAGTGACACATTATATAAAAGGTAGGTTGTGTAGAGATTTCACTGAATTTAGTTTTCGGATGTGATTTTGGACCCAAACAAGACTTAGTCAAAAACTTTTGAAAATTTTAATTTTCACTCGTAAAGGCCTAAAATGGATGTGTGTGACGTTTCAGGATTTAATTAGAAGTTTTGAGAACTCGCGGGGTGGTAAACGCAATTCTTTGAAAGCTTTTCTATAAATAGTGGTAGATGAGATTTCATTTCTATCCACAAACTCAAAATATCTAGAGAGAGAGGAGAGAGAAAGGAGATTGGTTTCCTACTAGCTTTGCGACGGCAAACGGCGACCGTTCGTCCGTCAGTTTTCAACCAAATTCTAGATTTGAACTCGTGGAGGTAAGACCTACGTTTTGATACTACTTAGGCCATGTTTGGCAAATTTTTTCTGAAAAGTTAATTTTAAGAATCTGGGAAAAACATGTCTATACTTGTAGGAATCGTTTAAGATCGGAGATCTGGCGTTTATTTGGTCTTCTTGTACTTCTCCTGAAGTTTGAGAGTTATAGCTCGAGGTATGAATTCCGAACCTATGTAATATAGACAATTTTGGATGTTTTAGATGTTTTGTATGATTTGTGATCCGGGCAAACTTATGTGTTAAATTAGGCCCGTTAAATTTAGTGAGTACGTATAGAAAAGCACGGTGACATGATTATGTGAGTATGCTAAATGTCTATGTGGGTCAAAGGGGAGTTTGATATAATTTTACGCCGGTGCACGCCTCTCGATGTTTGAGAGTTTACAATAGTGACGACTACTTGCTTGGTGTGGGAAGTGGCCAACCAGAACAGATGGATGCAATGGTTGAGTGATTCTTGGCTAACCATTGGCATCGCAGTTTAAGATTTAAGACTTGCCGATATACTGGGTGAATGCGTATCTCTCTCCCCGGAGACTAAATTATGTGATTTAGATGTTTAAAACATGAATTTCCCATATGCATTTGTTTAGAATTGTACGCTCAGCATATAGCTGAGCAGTGGAGACTTCCTCCATTGCAGGTAAGAATAAGGACAAAAAGAATCGTGATGAGTGAGGCCGTTAAAGAACGCCGGGGAATCACCTTTATATATGTTTTTGTTTTAAATCCTAACTAGTATAAGGATTTGGGATTTCGTAATATGTTGTAATAGAACCATAGATTAGTTCTATAGTATTGTAATCTTGTAATTGAACGTCTGTAGTTACGTTTTAATACGTTAAAATCAGTTGTGGGTGTGATTGTAGTTGGTATTGAGTAGCAGGACTTGTTAATTTTCAACACAGGCTGCCCAGCAGGGGAGCAGTCGACTGGACCCAGGGTTAGTCGACTGGACCTCGTGGGATTGAGACACTGAAAGTATATTTTAAGAGATGCAGTCGACTGACCCCTTGGACAGTCGACTGAACACTGTCTATTTTTGACTACTGCTTCTATTAATTGAAAAGTAGTCGACTGGGTTCCCCAGATCAGTCGACTGGACCCCTTTTGATAATGTTACATTTTGGTTCTGGATAACCCAGTCGACTGGGCAGTCGACTGGACCTCTGTTGAGGATTTAGGATTTTAGTTCTGTCGAGCACAGTCGTCTGGACAGTCGACTGGGCAGTCGACTGAGTCTCTGAATTTTGGACTGGATTCTTGTGAACACTTTCAATTGAACAAAACTTTTTATGACTCTGATTTCAATGGATTTTTACAACTCAGAGGGGAATGTTTCCTAAGTTTTAAACTACCAGGGTTGTTTAAGGTATTACTTATCCGCTGCGTATAGTTGTATTGTTGTTTGGTTGAGCCTTGGTGGCGTGCCACGTGTCCTAATTCCACGCGTAGTGGGATGGGTCGTGACATTTATTGGTATCAGAGCTATAGGTAACAAAACTTTGGGAACGTTCGACGACGAGTGGAGTGTTGAGGGAATTATCACATGTTTTATATTGCATCCATACATATTAGAGATGTTTGATGTATATGGTATGTTGTTATACATACATAATTATGTTATTTGTCATACATGCATAGTGTTTATGCATTGAGAACTACAGGATTGTAATCATGAGTGATGAAGAGCGAGAACCGTCGCCACACACACGACGTATGAATAACATGGCAGAAATGATGGGGATATGGGTGACATGATCCGAAATATATTCGAACGGTTACCTCCAACACCTCCATTGGAACCAGAACCGATAGTAGTAGTTCATGCGCCTGAGAATAGGGGTATGAGATCGATATCTGAACAGTTTTCCAGGAAGAAACCTATAGAATTTCATGGGACGCCTGATACAACGTTGGCAGAACATTGGGTCATGGACATGGAACGAATTTTTCGATCTATTCCGATGACAGAGAGAGAGAAGATTGAAAACGCAAGCGATGTATTGAGGGGTGAAGCCCAGAACTGGTGGGTAAATGTCCTAGATCAAGGAGCACCGATTACTTGGGAGGGGTTCAAGGTAGAATTCAATCGCCAATTCTTTCCGCGAGCCGCCTACAATGCAAAGAAGCGAGAGTTTGATAACCTCAAGCAAGGAGACATGACTGTAACGGAGTATATCTCCAAGTATAACGCGTTATTGAGATTTGGTAATGGTTCAGTGCCCGAAGAGGAAGATAGGGCAAGAAAATTTGAAGAAGGTTTAAGGGATAATATCCGGTTGAGAGTAGAGACTTACGAGCATTCAACTGTTGCCGCAGTACAACAAACGGCACTTGTAGCCGAAAGCGGAATAGAGAGATCGAGGCAAAATCAGCAAAGTCAACAAGGAAAGAGAAACCACGAGGGTGATAACCGAAATTATGGTGGACCTTTCAAGAGGCCGTTTGCAAAAGGCTCTAACTCTAGTTTCAGTGGGTTCAGGAAGCTGGCAAGTAATATACCATTGTGTCCACTATGCAACCGACCACACACTGGTCGATGTTTTATGACAAATTTCCAGAACAAAACCCAAGGGATGGGCAGTGCAAGTATTACACCTGATATGAGGGACAAGTGCTATGATTGTGGGATGTTTGGACATCAATCCAAGGAGTTCCCGAGGAAGTGTCCTCAGCAAGGAGCTAGTTCTATGGCTTCTAGTGGGTCAAAGCCTAGACAGACTAACGATGGGGGACAAAGGACTGAACAACGTCAAGGAAGAGCCTATCAGATGACCCCAGGAGATATGACTGTTTCAGAGACAGTGGTCTCAGGTATGGTGCTTGTATGTTCACACTTAGCACGCATACTTGTTGACTCAGGATCTACGCATTCATTTGTATCACATGCCTTTGTTGAAAATTTGAATGTCAAATCGGCACCGTTAGGATATGAATTGTCTATTGCTGTACCCCTTAGTAAATCGATAATGACGTCTACTGTATATAAGAATTGTGAGATCCAAATAGGTGAGAAGTTAATGACAGTAGACCTTATACCGATTGTGGTGAACCATTTTGATGTGATACTGGGAATGGATTGGTTAGCCCTTAACCAAGCTACGATAGATTGTGAGCGGAAAGAAGTTAATTTTCGATCACCGGTACATGGGAACTTTTGTTTCCAAGGGAGTGGGGTGATACCGCCACCGTACTTGATTTCAGATATCCGAGCGGGGAAGTTATTGAAAAAGGGATGTCAAGGATTCCTATGTTCAGTGACTGATGTCTCAGCAACCGAATCAAGAGTAGAAGACATTCCAGTAGTACGGGAGTATCCAGATGTATTTCCAGATGACTTACCAGACGTCCTGATTGAGAGGGAAATTGAATTCACTATTGAGGTAATGCCAGACTCAAGACCAGTATCCAAAGCATCGTATAGAATGGCACCAGTGGAATTGAAGGAACTGAAAGTTCAACTACAAGAGTTACTTGACAAAGGTTTCATCCGACCAAGTGTATCGCCGTGGGGAGCTCCAGTATTGTTTGTAA
Source organism: Hydrangea macrophylla (assembly GCA_033977485.1). Lineage (NCBI taxonomy): Eukaryota > Viridiplantae > Streptophyta > Magnoliopsida > Cornales > Hydrangeaceae > Hydrangea > Hydrangea macrophylla. Next base: position 67,068,150 of record CM066992.1, read on the forward strand.
GGAAGAAAGATGGCTCGATGCGTATGTGTGTTGATTACAGGGAACTGAACAAGTTAACGATTAAGAACAAGTACCCGTTACCCAGAATCGATGACCTATTTGATCAACTTCGTGGGGCACAAGTATTCTCCAAGATAGACCTGAGATCGGGTTACCATCAGTTAAAAGTAAAGGCCGAAGACATTGAGAAAACAGCTTTCAGGACGCGCTACGGACATTATGAGTTCTTAATCATGCCATTTGGAGTTACAAATGCACCAGCCGTGTTCATGGATCTTATGAACCGAGTCTTCAAGGACTACTTGGATGATTTTGTGATCGTATTTATCGACGACATTCTTATCTATTCGCCGAGTGAAATACAGCACGAGAATCATTTGAGATTAATACTTCAGAGATTGCGAGAGAAACAATTGTTTGGTAAATTCAAGAAATGTGAATTCTGGTTATCTGACATTACTTTTCTTGGCCATGTGATTGACAAGAATGGAGATTCAGTTGATCCTCATAAGGTGGAAGCCGTATCTAATTGGCAAAGACCGACATCCGTATCCGAGATCCGAAGTTTCTTAGGGTTAGCGGGATATTATCGCCGTTTTATTGAAAATTTCTCAAAGATTTTATTGCCTATGACAAAGTTGATGAGAAAGGGTGTTCCTTTTGAATGGAGTCAAGCATGTGAAGACAATTTTCAAGAGTTGAAGTCGCGATTAACAAGAGCACCTATCTTGACGATACCATCCGGAACTGAGGGTTTTGTAATCTATAGTGATGCTTCGCATCAAGGCTTGGGGTGTGTGCTTATGCAGGGTGGTAAGGTGATTGCCTATGCGTCTAGACAGTTGAAGACACACGAAGTTAATTATCCGACTCACGATTTGGAATTGGCCGCCGTAATTCATGCCTTAAAAATTTGGAGACATTACTTGTACGGGGAGAAATGTGAGATCTTCACGGACCACAAGAGTTTGAAATACTTATTCACACAGAGGGATTTGAACATGAGACAGAGAAGATGGTTAGAGTTGATGAAGGATTACGACCTTTCGATCGAGTATCATCCGGGGAAGGCTAATGTAGTAGCCGATGCGTTAAGCCGGAAGACGACAAGGAACTTAGCCGACGAGCTAACACAACAAAAAGAATTGGTCAAGGAGATGGAGCGTTTGGAACTGGATGTAATTTCAGAGACCAACGGTGGCTTAATGATGGCGATCATAGCACACCCAAACATTCTAGATGAGATTAAACCAGAATAGTTCAATGATGTCTACCTGTGTAGAATGAGAGACGAGATACCTTTGGGAAAACGACCGGGGTTTATTGTGAAACAAGGAGTATTAGTACTTGGGGATCGTTTGTGTGTACCGAACGTGAAAGACTTGAAAGAGCGACTTTTAGAGGAGGCTCACAGTACTAAATATTCAGTTCATCCGGGAAGTAACAAGATGTACCGAAATTTGCGAGAAAACTTCTGGTGGAGAGGTATGAAGCGGGAGGTTGCTAAGTTTGTGTCCGAATGTTCAGCATGTCAACAGGTGAAGGCAGAAAGACAAGTACCTACAGGACTACTACAACCATTACCAGTGTCAGAGTGGAAATGGGATGAGATTACGATGGATTTTGTATCCGGATTTCCGCGATCGTCTAACAAGAACGACAAAATTTGGGTTATAGTTGACAGATTGACGAAATCAGCTCATTTTCTTCTAATTAAGACGACTAAGCCATCCAAGTTAGCAGAGTTGTATGTGAAAGAGATTGTAAGACTACACGGGGTTCCAGCAGTGATTATATCGGATCGTGATAGTAGTTTTACATCAAGGTTTTGGGGAAGTTTGCAAGAAGCTATGGGTACGAAGTTGAGTTTCAGTACCGCATTTCATCCTCAGACTGACGGACAGTCAGAGCGGACGATTCAGACCTTAGAGGATATGTTGAGATTATGTGTCCTAGATTTTGGGAGTGATTGGGAGAAACACTTACCATTAATCGAATTTGCTTACAACAACGGTTTTCAGTCAAGTATCGGGATGGCACCGTATGAAGCTTTGTATGGACGTAAGTGTCGTTCACCGGTTTGTTGGACCGAGGTTGGGGAAAGAAGATTGATAGGACCTGAGATAATACAGTTGACTACTGATAAAGTGAAATTAATCCAGGAGCGACTTAAGGTGGCTCAGAGTCGTTATAAGAGTTATGCGGACTCTAAGCGACGGCCGATGACATTTGAAGTAGGAGACTTTGTATACTTACGAGTATCGCCTTCGAAAGGCATTGTCCGATTTGGGAAGCGGGGAAAACTTAACCCAAGATTCGTAGGACCATTTGAGATCCTAGAGAAAGTAGGACCAGTGGCTTACCGACTAGCCTTATCATCTGAGTTAACGTTTGTGCACAACGTGTTTCATGTGTCGATGTTGAGACGGTGTATGACAGATACGAGTAAAATCATCGTACCGGAACCATTGCAAATCCAAGAAGACTTGACTTATGTGGAGCATCCAGTAAGGATCTTGGACAGAAAAGAGCGAGTGTTGAGAACGAAGATAATTCCAATGGTGAAAGTATTGTGGCATAGTCATACGGTCGAGGAAGCTACGTGGGAGAACGAGGAAGAAATGAGGAACGAGTATCCGCACCTTTTCGACTCTTGAGGTATAAGTTTGGGGACAAACTTCCTTTTTGGAGGGGAGAGTTGTCACACCCGTCCCGGAAAATGCATTCATTTTAAAATGCATATTTGAATTGTGAGAATTATTAATGTTGATTAATAATTGAGGAATTGGTTGACCATGGTCAATGAAGGGTGTCAAGTGAGGACACGGTGATTCGATATCCATTGAGGCATTCGTAAGAATTAAATGACATTTATGTGATTAAATGTTATTTGAAATATCTGGTATTTTATGAATAGTAATTTACCTGTGTAGTATAATTTCTGGTAGTTTTGATCTGGTCTTAGATCATTTTTGAATACTGTGGTGAGAACGTGAGTGACACATTATATAAAAGGTAGGTTGTGTAGAGATTTCACTGAATTTAGTTTTCGGATGTGATTTTGGACCCAAACGAGACTTAGTAAAAAACTTTTGAAAATTTTAATTTTCACTCGTAAAGGCCTAAAATGGATGTGTGCGACGTTTCAGGATTTAAGTAGAAGTTTTGAGAACTCGCGGGGTGGTAAACGCAATTCTTTGAAAGCTTTTCTATAAATAGTGGTAGATGAGATTTCATTTCTATCCACAAACTCAAAATATCTAGAGAGAGAGGAGAGAGAAAGGAGATTGGTTTCCTACTAGCTTTGCGACGGCAAACGGCGACCGTTCGTCCGTCAGTTTTCAACCAAATTCTAGATTTGAACTCGTGGAGGTAAGACCTACGTTTTGATACTACTTAGGCCATGTTTGGCAAAGTTTTTCTGAAAAGTTAATTTTAAGAATCTGGGAAAAACATGTCTATACTTGTAGGAATCGTTTAAGATCGGAGATCTGACGTTTATTTGGTCTTCTTGTACTTCTCCTGAAGTTTGAGAGCTATAGCTCGAGGTATGAATTCCGAACCTATGTAATATAGACAATTTTGGATGTTTTAGATGTTTCGTATGATTTGTGATCCGGGCAAACTTATGTGTTAAATTAGGCCCGTTAAATTTAGTGAGTACGTATAGAAAAGCACGGTGACATGATTATGTGAGTATGCTAAATGTCTATGTGGGTCAAAGGGGAGTTTGATATAATTTTACGCCGGTGCATGCCTCTCGATGTTTGAGAGTTTACAGTAGTGACGACTACTTGCTTGGTGTGGGAAGTGGCCAATCAGAGCAGATGGATGCAATGGTTGAGTGATTCTTGGCTAACCATTGGCATCGCGGTTTAAGATTTAAGACTTGCCGATATACTGGGTGAATGCGTATCTCTCTCCCCGGAGACTAAATTATGTGATTTAGATGTTTAAAACATGAATTGCCCATATGCATTTGTTTAGAATTGTACGCTCAGCATATAGCTGAGCAGTGGAGACTTCCTCCATTGCAGGTAAGAAGAAGGACAAAAAGAATCGTGATGAGTGAGGCCGTTAAAGAACGCCGGGGAATCACCTCTATATATGTTTTTGTTTTAAATCCTAACTAGTATAAGGATTTGGTATTTCGTAATATGTTGTAATAGAACCATAGATTAGTTCTATAGTATTGTAATCTTGTAATTGAACGTCTGTAGTTACGTTTTAATACGTTAAAATCAGTTGTGGGTGTGATTGTAGTTGGTATTGAGTAGCAGGACTTGTTAATTTTCAACACAGGCTGCCCAGCAGGGGAGCAGTCGACTGGACCCAGGGTTAGTCGACTGGACCTCGTGGGATTGAGACACTGAAAGTATATTTTAAGAGAAGCAGTCGACTGACCCCTTGGACAGTCGACTGAACACTGTCGATTTTTGACTACTGCTTCTATTAATTGAAAAGCAGTCGACTGGGTCCCCCAGATCAGTCGACTGGACCCCTTTTGATAATGTTACATTTTGGTTCTGGATAACCCAGTCGACTGGGCAGTCGACTGGACCTCTGTTGAGGATTTAGGATTTTAGTTCTGTCGAGCACAGTCGACTGGACAGTCGACTGGGCAGTCGACTGAGTCTCTGAATTTTGGACTGGATTCTTGTGAACACTTTCAATTGAACAAAACTTTTGATGACTCTGATTTCAATGGATTTTTACAACTCAGAGGGGAATGTTTCCTAAGTTTTAAACTACCAGGGTTGTTTAAGGTATTACTTATCCGCTGCGTATAGTTGTATTGTTGTTTGGTTAAGCCTTGGTGGCGTGCCACGTGTCCTAATTCCACGCGTAGTGGGATGGGTCGTGACAGAATTGTACCACCATTCAGCCATAGAGAGCCATTTCTTCCACGTAATTGGTCTATCACTTGTCATACTTCTCAAATATGCTTCCAAACACTAAGTTAATCTTTTTGTTTGCCCATCGGTTTGGGGCTGATATGCAGTAGAGTGCAACAATTTTGTACCCACTAACTTGAACAAGGTCTGCCAGAAGTTGCTGAGGAACACTTTATCCCTGTCAGACACAATGGTAGCTGGAATACCATGAAGCATGTGAATCTGATCAAAGAAAATTGTAGCTACGGTTTCTGCAGTACAAGGGTGAGATAGGCTGAAAAAATGGGCATACTTAGTTAGTCTGTCCACTATCATCAAAATCACATTATGACCCTTAGACTTAGGAAGCCCTTCCACAAAATCCATGGCTATGTCTGACCAAGGCTGTGAAGGTATGGGCAAGGGTTGTAGTAACCCAGGATAAGGTACCACTTCATGCTTCATTCTTTGACAAATGTCACATTCTTGAACCCAAGTTTTAATAGCCTTCTTGAACTCTGGCCAATAAAAATAAAAACCCAATCTTTTCTGAGTACCAATAATTCCCTCATGGCCCCCAACTCCTGAGTTATGTACTTCCTTAATAATGTCCTGTCTCAAGTTTCCTCCACTACCCACATAATATTGACCTTGGTGTTTCAGTAACCCATTGCAAATCTTGTATGGATGAGTAGGCTGTGGCTGAACCAATAGTTGAGCCATTAACTGTTGTGCCCAAGTGTCCTCTTCATAACTACTCCCAAGCTCTTGCTGCCAAAGAGGTGTGATTACAGTGACTGCTTCTAGATGATGATCCTCCTCATACAATCTAGATAGAGCATCACCAGCTTTATTCTCAATACCCTTTTTATATTCAATCTCATAATCTAACCCCATTAACCTTGAGATCCATTTATGTTGCAACATGGAAGAAAGTTTTTGTTCCAACAAGAATTTGAGACTTTAGTGGTCAGTTCTTATGGTAAACTGTTGCCCCTCTAGATAGGGTCTCCACACTACTAGAAGTTCCTTTTCATATACTGACAGACCCAAATGCCTTTTGGCCAGTCCTTTACTATAGTAAGCTATTGGTCTCCCTTTTTGCATCAACACTGCTCCCAACCCGTTGTAGCAAGCATCTGTTTCTAATACAAAAGGCCAAGAAAAATTTGGTAGAGCTAAAATTGGAGCACTTTCCATAGCTTGTTTAAGAGCCTCAAATGCCCCTTTTGCCTCATCCTGCCATTTGTACTGCCTTTTCTTAAGTAAATCTGTCAAAGGCCTTGCAATAACTCCATAATTTCTTACAAACTTTTTGTAATAGTCTGTTAAGCCCAAAAATCCCCTTAAGGCTCTAATACTCTTAGGCTCAGGCCATGAAACCACACTAGCAACCTTTTCCTGGTCCATAGCAACCCTTCCTCCAGTAATAACATGTCCCAACTACTCCACCTGATTTTGAGCAAATGCACATTTGCTCTTCTTAGCATACAATTGATGCTTCTCCAATGTTGCCAAGGTCTCCTGCAAGTGCCCCACATGATCTTCCAATGTTTTGCTATAAACCAATGTATCATCAAAGAAAAATAAGATGAACTTCCTCAAATAAGGTCTGAACATAGAATTCATAAGAGCCTGAAAAGTTGCAGGAGCATTTGCCAATCCAAAAGGCATAACCCTGAATTCATAATGCTCCTCATGAGTCTTGAATGCAGTCTTAGCAATATCTTCTTCTTTCATTCGCACTTGATGATACCCAGCTCTTAAATCCAGCTTAGAAAATATTTTTACTTTCCCCAACTCATCTAATAACTCATCTATAACCGGAATGGGAAATTTACCTTTTACTGTAAGATCATTCAACTCTCTATAATCCACACACATCCTCCATGATTGGTCCTTCTTTTTAACTAGCAATACTAGAGAGATGCAAATGGACTTTTGCTGCATCTTATCACACTTGATTGTAGCATTTCATTCACCTATTTTTCAATTTCTGCTTTCTATAGATAAGGGTATCTATAAGGTCTGATGTTGATGGGGTTACTTCCTTCTTTAAGTAAAATTTGATGTTCAAAATCTCTGGTGGGTGGCATCCCTTTTGGTTCATCAAAAACTTTCTCAAATTTATCTAATATCAACTTGATGGACTCTGGTACTTCCTCTTGCTGCTGCACCATTTCCACAGAATATAGTTGCACTACCACTGCTTGCTCATTACTGTAACAATATCTTTGTAAGCCCTTCCCAGTGATCATAGTGATCAAGTTTTCCTCTCCACTTACAGTACCCTTGAGACAAATTGGCTCTCCTTTCAATTGGAATGATAGGCTTAGTTGATTAAAGTCCATCATCATAGGACTTATTTCCTTTAACCATTGCACCCCTAACACAACATCACAGCCTCCTAGGGGTAGAATTCTCATATCAGCTGAGAATTGTTTTCCTTGAGTTTCCCACTGAAACTGATTGCATTTAGCCTTGCTACATAGTTGTCCCCCATTTGCTACCACCACCTTAATGGGATTAGTTGGTTGAATGTGACAGCCTAACTTTTGTTTTAATATCCAAGAAATTATGGGTACTCCCACTATCCACAAGGATTACAATGGTGTTTTTCTTGACTTTTCCCAGGAATTTGATAGTCTATGGGTTCTTGTTACCCATTAAAGCATGGATTGATATGGCTACTTCTTCATTGTTCTCTTGTTTCATCATGGTCTCATTACCCATTTCCTCCTTAATCTCCACCACTTCTTCTTCTTCTTCTTCTCCTGTTAACAGATACAATTGCCTCTTGGCATAAGTATGACCTCTATAGTAAACCTTATCACAATAGTTGTCAGGAAACTGCATTCCCAGAATTCGTTGACAGTGCGTATAAGTTGGTACTGCAAAAAAAATTACGTGAAAACTACAATAACCCTACAAGGGCGGAACTAGGGTTACCTTAAACTGCTAAAACGGATTGCTGTAGTAGACGAATCGAGAACACGGGCTCGATGACAGCTCACGATCTTCTACCGTATTCCTTTGCTGCCAGAATATCGAACTGAGTGTGGGCTCTTTCGAAATCCTTTCTGTTTTCTGCTCTCCCTCTTTTACGCTCTCTTTTCTATTCTGAGTTATAATTCTCTATATAGAAAAATGCTTACTGAGGAGAGAGCCAAAGCAGCATATATATAGGCTACGATAGGGACCATAAGAAGTCAATAAGGAATGGGCTTCCTTATGGAATTAGGAAACCCTAATTCAAACTGAATCAGATTCCTATTTCCATAAATTATAATTCATACCACTAAAGAATTATAATTGCACTCCTACCCTTATCTCAAAAATATATTTCGAGCTCCATGTTATTAAATGCTTATTATCTCCCCATGTTAAGATTACAGATATCCATTAATTAAATATAATTACTGACAATCATATTTAATTAATTTCTTAAAATTCCTTGATCGAGATCCTCTGCTTAACATATCTGATATGTCGGATACAAAATCCACCTGCAGGGTTTGACATAATCAAAACTTATAAGCTTTCTCAAGGGGATATCATCAATCCCAAAATTGAGACATGGATTCCATCATTAATTAATATCCACCACACAATTAATATTGCCACCCAATCCAATGAGATATTGACCCATTTAATGATCTCACCCTTTTAGGGATCAAAGTGTAAATATCAAATGTACGTGTCTACAAATTAACTTAGGATTTAGAGCATAAGTACTCATAATAGCCATGAGGTATTAATTATCTTATAAGTCAATATAAAGATAATTACCCCAAGTCAGTCCCGTTTAATACACAAAGTGTACCAGCATAGTGAGTTGAAACTATACCGTTTTCTATAGTCAAGACAAACCTACTACAACACCATGCTGCAGTCCTACCGATGGTGTGTCCAATCCCATCTAAGACTGTAAACTAAAATCTTACATTCTATAATATCTGATGGCCTGATCTTCCGTGTGTAAGCCGAACTCTACACACCAAACCACCTACTATATAGAATGAGAGACACACATGCATAATATTAAATAAATAATATAATACAAACATTGCCCACACAGATTCTCAAAAAAATAATGGATTAACTGATTTTATTAAATGAATAATAAATCAACTACATAAAGCATGGCTTTTAGTATATATCCCTAACAATAGTAACATAAGTTTTTATCCCTCCTGATCTACATCTCCTCAGGGGATATTCTTTTCACTCCAGAAAATTGACTTCCAACATTAACATTCAATCCCTTAATGCCTTGATTGTTCTTGTTCTGGGAATTTCTATTAAGAGAATAAGAATTGCTACTGAAACTACTACTAGTGTTTAAGGGGGCAGTATGTTGAACAGTAGTAGATACTTGTACCTTACGATTTCTCTCCACTACTGCTAAGTGTTCTTCCTGTAACCGTGCTAGATTAATGGCTTGTGATAAAGTTCTGGGGCTGAACATTTGAACTAAGTGTACAATGTTCTCTCTTAAGCCACTGATGAAAGATGCCACAAAGTAATCCTCACTGAGTCCCCTGTTTCTAGCCAAGAGTAGTGGTTTCAAGCCTTCGAATTGACTCTGGTATTCTTCTACTGTACCCCATTGTTGAAGTTTCTTAAATTGCCCTACTATATCATCAAATCCTCCTTTCAAAAATCTGTCACAAATATCTTCACAAAATTCTCCCCAGTAAATTCCATCTAGAGTGTCATAGTGAGCTTGAAACCAAGCATCAGCTTTTTCTTCTAGATTAATTGAGGCCAATAGAACCTTCTGTTCTTCTAAAACTGGTGTTAACTGAAAATACCTTCTACACTTCTTCAACCAACCCTTAGGGAAGTTAATTCGTGGTGTATGCAAATTGTGAATGGGCATACCATTTTGATGATCTCGATCCTCATTAAAGACATTTCTGTTTCTGAACTCTCTCTGATCTTGGTGAAATGGTGTTGATGGCTCGCCTAATTTGATCCTTTCGTAACCTCCATTTGAATTTTGTCCCATATTCGAGTTTTTCCCCACACTTTCTTCCGGATTCGATAACACTCCAATTTAGTCCTTGCCTTTATCAACAAGTAAGCGATTTACACATCCCATTAAAGCTTCGAGCTTAGATTCAACATTACTCATTTTTCATTCACGATTTCAACTTGACCTTGCAGAGAACTCATGACTTCTTGACTCTGATGCTTCCAACTCATCAGCTCCCTGAACTTCCATCTCTGGTGTCTTCATCGTTACTGAAACTGCTGCTGAATAGGTCTTTGCTTGCTCAAACGATTGAGTTTTCGATTGCTGGTACCCAAGAATTTGCTCTGATACCATTTGTCAGAAATTGACTACGAGTTCTTGAAGATTTGTATAAGATTCTACTGAAATTGAAGATGAAGTTACAGAATTAAGAGAGAGAAAAGAGATCGCAGAAGATGAACAAGATGAGAATGAGAGAGAGAGAGCTAGAGAGAGAAAACTAGAGAGAAATGAAATTCTTTATTCAACTGATGCCTCTTCTCAGAATAGACCCCTAACTATATACAAGTTGCGTAACCGACTAACAAACCACCCCCTTCTCATCCAATCATTACAAGACACGTACAAGACACGTGTTCTATTGTGAACTCAAAACAACGTCAGTTTGCTTTACTCCAACGGCTACTTTGTAAAACAAATTGAATAAAACGAATTGAATCTGAACTCTCTCTTTTTCTTCTTCTGCTAACTGTGACATATATATGGATGTGTTACACTCGGCAAGAGAGAGGGTGTCCCTTTGGGAGCATCGGGACATTAATTATTGGGAGTTTTTTTTTTTTTTTTTGTGAGGATAGTTCACAGTGTTAGGGATGTGACGTAGATATAAGGTTTATTTTTTTATTATTTTTTTTATCTATGTGAATTCTCTATATTACAGTAATTGTGTAGGTATTGAGAGTGGGTGTATAAGGGTGTTGGAATTGGGTTATATGAGTTGGTCCAAAAAGTGTATTGTACCCATTTGTATTCTCAATAATGAAAGAAGAGATCTTTCAGGTGTGGTTTTGGCAGAACCAAGTACAAATCTCTGTGTGTGTGTGTGTGTGTGTTTTTTTTTTTACTTTTGTATGTGTCTATTAAATATTGTGCCTGTGTGTGTCTTTTGCATGAATGTTCTGAGTTTTTTTTTCCAAACTTTGGTTTCAGATATTCCGCTAGTATATCAAGCTTCAGTTGTGTCAGAATTATATTTTTTCCAACAAGTGGTATTAGAGCTATGGTTATTCATGGTATTTTGATGAGCGGTAATTTCTAAAGGCATGTCCATGTTGCTATGGAGGCAGCGCTATAGTGGACAGATCCATGGAGGCAGAAGATAAGATTGCAGTGGAGATAACAATACTGGGATGTAAAGAAAAATAATTTTTATGAAAAAAAAGGTCAGATCGGGTTTCTGGAGATAGACCGTGGAGATGAAGCAAGTCATAGTCTATGGAAGAAGACGGTTCTGGTGCTACTGTGGTGTTAGCGAATTGTTACAGTGGAGGCATCCTCACAGTAGAGACACTTCTCTGGATTGATAGATTCCGGTTACTAGAAGTTGTGGTCCATGGAAAAATATTTTGGTGAGTTCCTAAAGGACTGGTGATTGCCCTTCGGAGACTGTTAATGTCACAGGGGTGGAACTATGTGTTTCAAAATATTATTTGGCATGGATTGAGCTGCTATTCGAGTAGTATGATGTGTGTACTAAATATATATGCGGAGAAATCTATAATCTGTATTGCCAAATGATCTATATGTTGGGAATTTAAAACGCAGAACCAAATTTCCTCAATGAACACATAGGCACAAATAAGCAGCAATAAACAAGCACACACACAAAAAAAAACTTAAATTTCTACGTGATTCGGTAAAACCGCCTACATCCACACCTAAGAGACCAGTTCTTTCACTATTGAGAATGAAAAATTGGTAAAAGACACTATGGATTAAATCCCATAACCAAACCCTCTAACCCCTTGTACACCTACTCTCAATAACCAAAGAACCCTCATTCTCTCACCCTGGACCATGCACCCTCATGGGAGGAGACCCCCAACTTGGTACACCGAGAGCTTTCTAAATTTGTATACAACATCGCTTTATATATAGTTTGCAACCCATTACTTATTGGACAAGTAATACAACTCTATCACAAAGGAACCAAATCACAATAGGAATCTAGCCAAATCACAATCCCTAAATTAATGTGATTGTCCCACATATGATATAACCCTCAACACTCTACAGGTGCAAGCTTAGAGTTGGAGTTGCTAGTGGGGTCATGGAAAATCACACATGGCAGGTATCTTAGGCCAAGAAGGAAGTGTGGATGGTTTGTGTTGTCTGGTTGGTAGAGTGGAAACTCCCAAGTCCTCGATGGAAAGTTCTTATACAATTTAGTGCATGGATGGTTTATTCATTGTTCAGACGATGGTGAGGGAAAATCTTGATGGGGAGAAGGAGGTATCAGGGCTTTTCTTTTGTAGAGTTAATGTGTATAATTTAGTCGAGACAGTTGTATATGTATTGATCATATTGTTCGAATTGGGGGTGTAGAGACCGTATAGATTCGAGGGGTGTGCAAGATGGTTTTGGTTATGGCCAATGGAGATGTGTTTGCAGTTTGGCGAATAGTTGCAAAGTAGTGGGCTTTGGAGGCACTCCAGTTGAGAGGGTGCGAGCACTTCATCGTTAATAGGTAAAATTAACGGAAGATAGTTACACAAATTGATTAGCCTGGTGAATAATGTTGGGACTATGTTGATTCGGTATATGGCCAATGGTTTGGGCATCTTGACAGTTTGTTCAAGATGGGATGATTTTTTTTCTTTCTCTCTCATGGGTATGGAGGTAGAGATTTGTAGGGTCCATTCCTATGTTATCAATTAAAGAAAACTATGGATGGAGTTTCTTGTAATATTGATAAACTTTACGCAAAGCACATATGGTATATTAGAGATTTGACAAAATTTTTATTTCCATGTATGGTGGAGTGATGTAATACCCGTAAAATTTCTGTATAATAAAATGAGTCCCCGTATTTTTGTTCCGTATCTACAAAACCATAAATAAATAATATGCATTTATAATTGATAATTTAGACTGTAAGTTACGGACCCATATTGACATATCACGTGAACCTGTAAATTCTGTATAACCTGGACCCACACAAGTATCCAAACTAAGGATAAGTTCAAAGCAAAAATGGAAATCAAAGTACACCCTAAAACTTTCCTATACCTATGGGATAATCTCCCTCACCCAAACACTCCCTAGACCGCCGGATAAACCCCACCACCCCCAACCGCCGGCCTCCCACTTGAGTACATCTCCCTCTCAATCAAATCCCTTCCATCCTCTCCATCATCTCAAACAGATATGCAATATGTGTATAGATATCAGTGTATACATATGTAGTTTTGTGTATGTAAATATTATACTACCGAGAGATAAAGAGAAAAACAAATAACCCCCATCATCTCTGCCCTCTGTATTCACACACATACCCACACTGAGGACCATCAGAGGAAGAAGAAGCTAGGAGAAAAAGGAGAGAGAAAGACCGAGACTTTAGAGAGAGAAAGAGAACCCGGACTGTGGTAAGACTCCTACACCCTCCTCTGTGTAATTTTGTATTTTTTTACACCTCACACACACGCCTAGACCCCCCATGTAACCCCCAAACAGAGCCTAAGGCTCTTTGTGAGTCACGATAGCCATTAATGCTCCTCACCGGAGCTTGATTTTCAAACATGACTAATACCCCTTTTTATTACACCAAACAGACCCTAAGGATATCCCTATATACCCCACCTAGAGCAGTTTTTCGTTTGGGTAGAGTTTAGTGGGCCATGTAGGCCGTTATTCCTATTTTTACCCGAGAGAATAACGGATTGGTAAGCTTAGCAAATGAGATAACCAAACCCTAGGCTCCTAATATGTTGTAGAGGAGGCCAAACCGGTCCTTTTAGCATTGGTCTCACGAATTTACATGGAGAAATGAGAGAGATCTGCTCTCTTTTTCCGGCAAAAACGCGCTCCGCTGGTGACGCCTGCCTTCGCCGAAGAAGAAAATGAAACGGGTTATATCATTTACCTGTATTAATTAAGTCGGGTCGGGTCGGGCATGTGTATGAGTGGTTTGTTTGTTTGTATAAATGGGTAATGGAGAGGGTTATATTAATCATTAACGTGTTGGGTCGGGTCGGGTCGGGTCAGATCTTTTATGTTGGGTTAGGATGGTTGTGTAAACGGGTAACCCGTTGGGTCCGGGCCAAATCCGGGTTTGACCCGCGAATACTTGTTAATCATTAATTAGTTGTTTTTATATTACTAATAATTAATCTGTTAATTCTAGTTAGTGCTTTAATAGTTTGTTTTAAGAATAATTACGTTTTATTTATTCTGTTAATTAGGATTAATATTTACATGTATTATTAATTATTTTTTGTACATTAATAAAAATTTATAAATAATTATAAATGATGATGCCAAAAATTGGTAACAGTAAAGTAAAGCAATTTAGGGGAGAGAGAGAGAGAGAGAGTGAGAGACTATTTTTTGTATGTGGTTCGGCCATGTTAATGAAGGTACCTACGTCCACGGGTGTGTCTGAGCACGTTCACTAGCAGATCACCGGCGGGCCTGGTGAGCCAACAAAGAGGGGCGGCACTACCAGTAATACCGGCCGGGAGTATGCGTATAATGGTGAATTTTGTAGAGGTGCTGTGTAGACTACAGATTATTGGCCCCTTCAATGGGGGGTGAGAGGTCTCTTTTATAGATGTAAGAGACCTACTCATACATAGATAAGGAAGTATAATCCCATTAGGATGTGATTGACACCAATCAAGTAGGTTTCCTAATTGTATTAGGATTGATTGACATTAATTGTGGGGGTTTCCTAATTGGATTAGGAAACAGTTGCACTTTCCATTAGTCTTCCAAACTGAGTAGGAAACTGCCCATAATTTTGGGTGTATCAGCTGCCCCCCATTTCCAAGATTGGCCAAATGCTATATCGGGGCAAGTTTGGAAATCAGTTTGATGTTACTTGCCGCTGTCTGAGTGCCTGTGGAAGCTGCCTCGGGGCTTCTGAGCCTGGTGAGTCCTCGGGAACTGGCTGAGAGTTGAGTCCTTGCCTAGCTCAGGACTTTTAGGTGCTCAGGAACTGACCAGGAGTTGAGACCCGGCCTAATTCGGAGTCTTTGAATGCTCGGGAAGTGACCGAGAGTTGAGACTCGGCCTACGTCGGAGTCTTTTTTGCTTGAGTTAGCTCCCAGGATGGTTATCTTCTGCCCGTAAACCTTCGTCAAGGCTGTGGGTAGAAGGATTTTACCATGTTGGAAAAGCCGACCTAAAGCGTATTGCTCTAGGGTCCTTTTTTCATGTTAACTCCCCAGGATGGTTGTCTTCCGCCCGGCCAGCCTTCGTCAAGACTGTTGGGAGAAGAGCTTGACCATGTTGGTGGAGCCGACCTAAATCACGGTGCTTTAGGGTCCTTTTGCTCCTCTATCGTCGGCCAACCTAAGAGATTTTAGTCACCTCTATCGTCGGTCTGGACCTAAGTGGAGTTAATGCCTCTGAGTACTGTAGGTGCTCGGGTTGTCCAAGATTTTGACTTGGTTATCCGCGAGGCCTGTAGATACCCGGTGTGATTACCTGTTTAGTTCACTACGCCATCTTGCCCCCCAAGCTTTCGCTAAGACGAGGGTCTTAAAGAGGCTATGATCTGTAGGTAACCGACCTGGAACATGGTGGTTGCAGGGTCTTTTGAAGCTTGCCATCGTCGGCCACCTAGGGGGTTTGCCCCCATCGTCGGTTGGACCTAAGCGAAGCCGGTGCCTCGGGTGTGACCCCGAGGTCTTTTGAGTGCCTGAGTTCGGAGCTCGAGGTCTTTTGAGATGCCTCGGGGTTAGGCCCGAGGTCTTGGCATGCCTCGGGGTTAGGCCCGAGGACTTAGTAGATGCCTCGGGGTCATGTCCGAGGACTTTGTAGATGCCTCGGGGTTAGGCCCGAGGACTTTGTATGAACTCTGACAATCGGTGAAGCCTTACGCGGTGATCAGGCAAGTACCACTGTAGTCGGGCTCATCTAGAATGATGGAGACAGGGGGTCGGATCAGGATCATCGGGCTCTTGATTTTTATGTGCTGGAGGCAAAGCCGGAATTGCTTGATCCTGATCGATGTGAACTGGAGGTCAGGTCGGGACTGTCGAACCATGCCTGTTGTGAGCTGGAGGTCCGGTCGGGGCTGTCTGACCCGAACTGCTGTGAACCGGTGGTCGGGTCGGAATTGCCGGACTCAGACCGCTGTGAACTGGAAGAACTGTCAGAACTCCCGGGCTGATCTCGCTTTCGCTTACTTCTGGAAGACTCGTTGCTTTCTTGCTCGGTGTATTTGGTCTTCAGAAACTCTTCAGTGTCAATATATTTTCCAACCCTCTCAGAGAGCTCAACCAAAGTTTCCGGTCGGTTTTTGTGGAACGACGCGGCGCACTTGGTGTGTTGAACTCCCGAGCAGAAGGCTAGGATGGCAATTGTCTCGTTCAGATTGCGGATTTGAAGCTTCTGTTGGTTGAACCGGTCGGTGAACTCCTTGAGGGACTCATTGTTCCGTTGTCTGACTGTCAGTAGCTGCATGTCTGGCTTTGGCCCCTCATGCATACCGGCGAACTGGTTGATGAACTGCTTGCTGAGTTATTTGAAACTGCAGACCGATCGGGGCTCCAAGGAGTAGAACCACTGCATGGCCGGGCCTTTCAAAGTGCTGGGGAAGGCTAGGCAGTGTAGCTCATCGGAGTTGGTTGCTAGGGCCATCTGAACCTTGTAGGTCTGGACGTGGTCGACCGGGCTTCCCGAGCCGTTGTATGAATCTAGCCGAGGCTGCTTGAATTTGCGCGGGATGGAAAACCTCGTGATCTGGCTAGAGAACGGTGACTCTGTCTCGGTATTGACTTGATCCGGAACATAGTTTTGACCAAGCTTTTTGGCCACTCCGTCGATCTGCTTCTGTAAGTCCTTGATTCGGGCTTCCACTCCTTCCCGACCGGTATCTGAGGAACTGGTCGGGTTGGTGGAAGAGGCTTCTTCTTCATGGCGGGGTGCTGTCCTCTGGGATCGGGCTCGGCTGTGACCCCGGGTAACCGTTCGCTTAAGGACGACTCGGCTCTTGACCGAGTGACCCAAGACTGATTCCCGGGCCATATGCTCCTGCCTTTCCCCTCGGGCAGCAGGCCCACTACTGACGTCTTTGACATCCTCAACACGGGACAGGTTGGCTCGGGCCCGTTGTCTGGTCAAGATCGGTTCTCGACCGTACGCAACGTTCCCGGGTCGTTTCCCGGCCATTGGAGGATTGCTTTGCTGGGCTAGCAGTGCTTCGATCTGTTGCTGGATTTGACGCTGGCCCTCCAAGAGTTGTGTGAGGGTTGCGGTGGTTTGCTCAGATGTCAGGATTGCTGCAGTCGACGTCGGGGCCGAAGGAACATCCCGGTCGGACTGCTGCGCAGCCTTCTTTAGTGGCATATTGATCAGTCAAGAATTTGTTGATGGGAAGAATTGTCGTTTCCCACAGACGGCGCCAAACTGATGATGCCAAAAATTGGTAACAGTAAAGTAAAGCAATTTAGGGGAGAGAGAGAGAGAGAGAGAGAGAGTGAGAGACTATTTTTTTGTATGTGGTTCGGCCCTGTTAATGAAGGTACCTACGTCCACGGGTGTGTCTGAGCACGTTCACTAGCAGATCACCGGCGGGCCTGGTGAGCCAACAAAGAGGGGCGGCACTACCAGTAATACCGGCCGGGAGTATGCGTATAATGGTGAATTTTGTAGAGGTGCTGTGTAGACTACAGATTATTGGCCCCTTCAATGGGGGGTGAGAGGTCTCTTTTATAGATGTAAGAGACCTACTCATACATAGATAAGGAAGTATAATCCCATTAGGATGTGATTGACACCAATCAAGTAGGTTTCCTAATTGTATTAGGATTGATTGACATTAATTGTGGGGGTTTCCTAATTGGATTAGGAAACAGTTGCACTTTCCATTAGTCTTCCAAACTGAGTAGGAAACTGCCCATAATTTTGGGTGTATCAATAAATGTTTTTTAAATGATTTTAAAATAGTTTTAAATATTTTAACTAATTTTAAACGATTCCCAAGTTAATTTAAAATAGTTTTAAATACTTAGATTAAATTTTAATATTCTAAAAAAAGTATTTTAGATAATACTTTGATATTTTGAAATTTTAAATTAATTACTATATGTTATACTTACTAATTAATTAGCCTAAATTAATAATAAGAATTAGTTTTAAATTAAAATAAATAGGTAATAAATACCTAATGACCATTTTAAAATATAGGAAAACTATATCAACTTTCCCTAAGACATAATACCTTTGTTTTATAAATTATTATTTATAAAACCCACACTGTAGTGTTTTTAATATTACTTTATTAATTATAAAGGACCCGTTAGTAGTATTTTAATTATTTAAAATACCTAAAACAATTCCGAAAATTTCGAGAAAAATACCACTCGCCTATTTTTTAAAGCCTAGTGTCACGCCCTGCAGTAGCAAACATAGAGAAAATAAACTTCTTTTTGGGTAGGCCATGACAGTTGAAAGTCACCATATTGTCCACAACCCAAGTCAAACCATCAAAGTAATGATTCAAACCACGCGTTGGAAAGTTCTAAGGTTGATATATGAAACTGAAGTTCAATACTAAACTATTACAAAGCTACGAGTATCTGCAAAAACGTGAGTAAGGTACTATGGCAACATATGCCGATTAAAACTTAACTATTACAACGGTCTTTAAAAATATAAGCATAAACTATCAATAGCAAGCTCCAAGTCTTCAGCTCGCGTAGTAGTCATCTCCAGCATAGCCTCCGTCATTGTAAACTCCATCCTCGTAGCCCCTATCCATGAATGCATCTCCTGCATACTCATAACCTTGTCCAGCTGGACGTTGAATATCCAGCGGCATAAACGCCGTCAGCTACGGAAGCCGAGTGAATGCATACATTAACAGAGTATCTATAGATTACAGCATATAAGCAATAACATCATTAAAAGGATCAATCTCATATTTCGCATGCATATATGCACCAACTCAATATACCTTGACGGACACCGTCCCAATCTTACGGACATCGTCTCAATCTTATCCTAAACATAAGGGTTCACATTAATCAGACACGTAGTCCTCACTCTCTAGCCAACCCGCCTCAATTTGTTTTGGCCAATCCGCCCTTGGTACGTCCTAGCCAACACGCCCACCAATATGCTCGATACATTACGGTCAACACGCCTTGATACATTTCTATTGGGTTTGTGCCCTCAAACCATTTCTTTATGTATAAGACATTGACATTTTAATGTATGGATATCAACTTTACATTTATTGTGTATGTTTCTTTCATGAGATGATTATTTATCCTTAAGTATCATAGTAAGTAATTTGTGTATGTATGACATACATGCAAGTGAGATACGAATTACTATTCTTTAATACTTAGAATTTGTCATAGTGGATAATGAGATTGGATATTTCATTAGGTTTACGTTGAAGCATGATTAACTACCATTGGATGGAGTGAAGAATCTCAATTACTAGAGTATAGCTCTTGGTTAATATGCTGGTGCTTATAGTGCACTGACGGACCTGAGTTTTCCTATTGACACTCAAGACTGTCAACAGTTGACAGGAACTCATAACTTATATAAGATACGTGTTCTCAATTTTGAGACGATTATGAACACAGACTATGTATATGGCTGTTTTGACTTACCAACCAGTGAGGTCTATAAAAGATCAACACCTGGGTATCTTGGGTATGTCATGTTCATAGGGTTGTAAACATATATTGTTAAGATAGAATCTACCCTCTGTTATAGATTAACCATTCCCTTGAGAATGTCACCAAGTTGATTACTGAGAACTGCAGTCTTGTTGATAAGTAGTAATCAGCATGTTTGGTAATCATGAGAGGTGAATGGGACTCAAGGAATACAAGAAATAATCATGATTCAGGTTGACAGCAACGTTTATCTAACTACCTGAATATGATTACGAATGCTGAAGGTAGAGGGACATTAGTACACCATACAAGTCTAGTTATCGCTTCGAATATGTTCTTTTGTGTTGGAGTTCAGTTATCATTTTATAGTAGAGTAAACGATAACTGGCCAGTTGGTTAGTTTGCTGATCAAAGAGTTTGATCATGGGAATTAACAACTGGTCTGAGCCAACAATAAAGAGCCTAGGAGGTCCCACTGTTTGCTCCGCTAGGATGCTTGGAAAGGCATATGAGGCTGATGTCAAGACAGGTTCGATCGATCGAAGTTGTCTCGATCAATTGAAGTCTTGGCGGGTTCGATCGATCTAAGATGGTTCGATCGATCGAAGCCACTTCGATTGCTTAAACATTAGGTCGGTTTGGGAATCTATAAATAGGGCAGCTGCGTCCAAAAATTTGAGTTCGTCGTTTTAATACCTCAGAAGTTGCAAAAACTATTTTTAGAACTCCCAAACCTTCTCCTTCTTCTCTATTAGTGTTCTCACCAACCCTAGTCCTTTCAGCAGGCATCCGCATGAGTCATAAGAGTGAAGACAGCCTAGTGGAAGCTGCTGTACCATCACAGAGAAAGAAAATCAGAATTGGGTTCAAGACTTGAAGCATAATTTCTTGTCCCCTCTTGTTTGTACGCATCTATGGAATTGACTAGTAGTAGATCCTGGACGTACTGCCAATAAATTTTTGAAACTCAATCTTTTTGTGGCGCGTTTAAAAAATTAATATTAATCCTATTTTTCCTTCAATTTTGACCAACACGCCCAGCCAATACGCTTGTTATATTACGGCCAGCACGCCCAGCCAATACACTCGATACATATAGCCAACATGCCTAGCCAATACGCTCGATACATTATGGCCAACACGCCCCAACTTAACCAACTTGACACAAACTCCTACATCACATACCTTTCCCAAATCCAACACACAGTCTAACTTTATCAGACGTAAACCTGACATGCAGTCCAACACTATCATACTTCGCCTTGACACGTAGTCCAAATCCAATCCCCACACCTTGGAATTCTACATCCGTCATCATACGATCTTAGCGACTGTATTCATACGCACGAATATAAATAGTATCGACCTCCGCGGTCGACAGACCCACTACTATGCATGTCAGCTTCTCATTCTGATTTACAACATTATATCCTTATTTTACAATTGGTTTCATTGTTCAATACATTAGTCAATTACTCAATATGTGCATTATTCCAATACTGTATCACATTATCCCTTACTATCCCATAGTCGCATAATAGAAACAGGAAACAATTTTGGAACAATCAAACCCTTATTATAATAAACAAGAGGAACTATCCATGATCTGCAACTTCCAATCGATTGGGATAAAGGTTCAATCGATTGGGATAAAAATCATAACAATCAATTGGAAAACATGGCAATCAATTGGATCCAAAATAATGCCAATCGATTACAAACTTGGCAATCGATTGGGTTACAACAATTGGCAATCGATTGGAAAATATACCAATCGGTTGGGTCTAGACTGATGGCGATCGATTAGAAAATATACCAATCGATTGGGACTTTATCTTCTCCAGCAGAACTATAAAACAACATATATAACGTCCAGGGGACGTATTAACTACGTCTAACCTTCACTAAAACATATATAAACATCATATAAGGGTAACCAAGTGAGTTGGACTCACTTAAGGGTGCGTTTGGGTGTGTGTTTGGCTTGTGGAGCTTGAAACCTCAAGGTTTCTCTTCCTCTCTCCTTTTTTGCCTCAGTCTCTTCTCTCTTCTCTTCTCTTTTCCTCTTCTTTTTGATCTTCTTTTCTTTCTCTTCTCTTCTCCTTTGCCTCATTAGTGTGTGTGTGTGTGTGTATGTATGGGTGTATATATATATGTTTGAGTGTATATATATAACAAAGATCTCCCTCTCTCTCTAGACTATAAAAACAGTCCCAAGGAATGAAATGAACCACTATATATAGAGAGAGGGAAGAGTGCTACACGTCAAAACACGAAGCAAAGAAGAAACTTATCTCTGTTAGTGCCAATCGATTGGGTCCAAAGGCAATCGATTGGACACAGATATTTGATTGCAATCGATTGGATAAAAAGGCAATCGATTGGGATAGTGACATATAATGAATTCAGGTCGATAGCATGACAATCAATTGGTAAAAGATGCCAATCAATTGGGGTTTAAAAGATGGCAATCGATTGGTATAAAGGTCCAATCGATTGGGACCAGAAATTCAACAAAGACAAGAAATAAAACAAAGGGTCTTATTTATATATACAGAAATACAAAAGTATAATAAAATTATAGGCTATTACACCTAGTATTTAATAAAAATATTTATAATGACCAAATGTCTTCCAAAATTATATTTTGTAATTATAGGACCTTGTATACTATTATGATGTATTTTAGACTTTAATAATTCATGATAAATAAACTGTAGCTCAAAAAATTACGCGGCCAGTTTCCAAAGTTTTAAAAAAATGTCTAGATCGTTTTCCTTAAGTTTGATGACCTTTGACAGGGTCAAACATACAGCTTGTCTTTACGGCTTATACTGGTATATAAAATCCAACCTTTGATATGACAAACTCCGATTTGAGTCTAGTCAATGGCGTTAGACTCAGAATGATGACTGGATCATCATGTTGAGGTTTAGAAACCCATCTGGCACAATTACCATTATGCCCTTGTTACTATAACACATGTTAACCGTTTTCATATGTATCAATATGAATTATAGGGACTGAAGCTACGCTTGTATCTGCAAACCCACATCGAGGTGAGTCATCCTAACTCACTTGGTATATTATAGAACTACTCTTTTGTGTATTATGTGAATATCAGTGTGTCTTGTATGGATGTATCTGATGAGTATTATATATGTAAATGTTAAGATTTTCTATTTATATGATGAAAGCATGTTTAGATAACCATACTCCATGCTTAATTAATAATTGTTGTTATTCCTGGTTATTACGTTTTACGACTATATAATCATATGAACACTCATATAGACGTAGTCGAGTCATGATGTCAATATTGACATCTGCATGGTTATTTGAGGAGATTAACTCCATGTCATTGTCATTGTCATACATGTTTGAGTGGACCGCGGAGGTCCAAGTAGTATAATCAAATAAATGGGAACAATGATAAATGCTATGGGGCCTTGTTAGATGACGATAGCAAAAGACCCATTCGAATTAATGGAGTTAACATGAATTGGTGGTTTATACGCCATGGAGCCATGTTAGGCGACGATAGCAATATAAACATAGAATACAATAGTTACCAATTATATTGGGGCCCTACTAGGCGACGATAACGCTGTAACTATTCTATTTTCCAAGCAAGGTCACTAGAACCTCAGAGTAAAGTGATTACACTCTTTTAAACCAAATTGCTACAGGGCCCTGTTAGGCGACGGTAGCAACGTAATCCTTGTACTCTAAGATGACGGTGTTACACTGGTATTGTAACAAGTCATATGAGTCATTAATGTGTCTGAGTAAAGTTGAATATATCGATACTGCATTGTGTCATCACTATTTCACTCATTCTAGAGGTGATATAAGTCGATTATGGTTGGTGTTGGACAAGAAAGGCTCACCGAACTGAATCAATTCGGTGTTGTAAAGGAGAAACCAAAATCGATCGAATTTGTTAATGAATCATGTAAAACTGACTGCTACTGGGCGGTTGGTGTTCGGTTGACATCAATTTCCACCGATATGTTCATTAGCGGAAGAGAAGATGACCCAACTCTCAAAGTATGATGCCCTAATCAGATAAAAAGAGAAACCCAACCCTCAAAATCAAACCAAACAGTCAAGAGAGAGAGAGAGGGAGAGAGAGAGAGAGAGAGAGAGAGAGAGAGAGAGAGAGAGAGAGAGAGAGAAAGAGAGAGAGATCAAGAGAGATGAGAACTCAACCATAACCATTCAATAGAGTGAGAGATCGATAGAGTGTACCTTGGGTAAGGGTGGTGGCAGCTCGAGATCAATGATGAAGGGTACGCCTCCGCCTGAACTTGCAAAGATTCTTAACAAAAACTTTGATGGCTATGGAGTCTTTCGATCTAGTGTGTCAGAGAGATAGAAGTTCAAGGTTTTTTAGAGAAAATGATAGACGATCAGAGAGAGGGGGGGAAGGGGGATTGTAGTATGATGTTAGGTTTTGTTTTCTTTAATTTCTTAGATAATCATTAGGGATAGAGAGAGTTTAATTGGGAAGTGGTTGCACTATTGCAATTAAAAAATATACCTAGAATGGGGATAAACTAAAGTAGCTATAACTAGGAAGGAGAGAAATTAAAGGAACTATTGCATAAATATGTGTGTATCTATATCTAGTTTAGATGGATTAGATCTCTTGAATTATATTCGGTCGGTATGGTCGGTAAGACACTGACTATTAGCTACTGAATCGACAAGTCGGTGTTCTATGAGGTAGGAACCGAGCACCGACTGCCTGTCAGGAGTTTCGACCAAAACCTGTCAAACCGGTCGGTTTTGGCCGGTCGGTTAGGTGAATCGATTTTTTTGAACACTCCTAACTCATACCTTCATATTACATGCTTATCAAATGATTAGTCCCAGGTATTTGTCGTACTTATATATTATTGCTTATATGGAGTGATCGGTTAGATGAACTCACTTAGCTTCAAAAGCTACCGGCTCTTCCTTCCCTGGACATATTATGTCTAGGTTATAATGAAGAGAATCATCAAGGTAACTATGAAGAGGGGTATCTCGATCTTCAAGAAGGGGACTTTCAGGAAGGTTACCCTGAGGAAGACTTTTCGGAAGAGTATGCTGACGAAGGGCATGTGTATGCCAGTTAGAAAGAAGATCCTGACCTATTACCATATTAAGATTTCCTTTATGCTTTAGAAACTCTCTTTTGTCTGATGTAATAATTTAAGCGGCATAGATCGCCCCTCCTTATATTTTGTGATTTTCATTTGGAACTATTGTAATGGCCTAAGTAGCAAACACTTAAAGTTCCCCCATGAATACCATTAGACGTTTTGTAATTCTTTATTATGATATATCCATGTTAGAATGGTTACATGGACAGGTCAGTCTTATGTAACTAGTCATGGCTCATGGATCCAGAACAGAAAATTTTATTTCCTTCTAATTTTTGGTACTCTGGGGCGTGACAGGATTTTTGGTATTCATGGACTAGGTTTAGTTGTGCTCGCTGACTGTCCAACACTCTTAAGTTAAGAAACCTAAGATAATCTAGGGATAGCAACCGATACTAAAATAGTTTTCTTCCAAACAGGTAGTATGGAGAACTAAAGGAAACTTGAAGTCAAAGGTGGGGAACACAGAGCTATTATGTATAATAAAGCCATTTTCTAAAATCTAACGAGTGTTGGTGCCTCCATCAGGCACAATGCTCATAAGAAGATAGGAAGATGGACAAAATGTTTCTCACTTGGAAAACGTATTCCTAAGAATGCTCATAATAGGGTCATAGTGCAGCAAACCATGTCTATAGAAGTGGACGAGGCCTCTCCTACTTTTGATGACTTAATAATAGCTTATCAAAAAGATTCACCGACTGAAATAATACCTCTAGAGATCCCCGCCAACCCAATAGACAACTCAGATGATGAAGAAATGGAAACAAACCTAGCTAAAGAGGATCCCATAGAAAAAGGGACAACCTATATGATCCCGACTGGCCAATAGGTTGGGATAATGAACGATGAAAGGCATGGATCCCTCCGGGAGAGTTTGAAATTTTGGGAGAATTCTCACAACTAGAAGATTAGAACGTTTAGTTAGTTTACTTTTCATTTATGTTGTATTGGGATTATAATCCCACATTTTGGCAGAAATATATGTAAAAGTCGTATTTTAATTTCTCTCATGTAATATCTTCCTTATTAATGAAAACCTATCTATTACTACCCATATTCATATTATTCACCGTTATAATTCAATAAGTTAACAGGTTGATCACTAGCTAATAATCTTAAGATACTTCGGACTAGTACCTCTGTTAAGATAGTTTCTTTTGATGAAACAGGTAATATGGAACCCACTTATGTCCCAGACGACTTTGGAGGACGTTTAATATTTCCCGATCATATAGTGCTAGTAAACCCAGATGTCTATCATCACCAAATCCGGCAACTCGCTAGAGCTGGAGGAAAGAGAAACCTATGGATTGATATGAATAAGTATAATATTCATAACCCTGACACCCTACGCTTAGAAGCTATCGATGACGCCGAGATCATCAAGAAAGTCCATGATGAGATGATTAAGCTACTCAAGGATCCTGAGAACTTCCAAAGGATGTATACCGGTGCCTATCAGATGCCCCCACTGCCTCCAGTATTTCTCCAATAACCCCTTCCATTCCAAGGAGTGCCTATGAATCGAACGTAATCCTGATAACCAGGTCAATGATGACTTTGGAGGACACGTGATTTACCCCAATGGGATTGAACCTACTGGCCCTGAAGGATTCATTGAAAATGTAAAAATGAAAGCCCGTCAATGTCTCTGAGGCGGATTAAGAGTCCAGCACCATGTATTCTATATCTCTGACCCTCACCGACTTCAAGCTGAGGCCATTCATATTGCATGTACCCAAGGGTTAATACATGGAGAGATAAGCAGGTTAGCAATGGATGACACTATCTTTTA
Source organism: Hydrangea macrophylla (assembly GCA_033977485.1). NCBI lineage: Eukaryota > Viridiplantae > Streptophyta > Magnoliopsida > Cornales > Hydrangeaceae > Hydrangea > Hydrangea macrophylla. Next base: position 67,094,813 of record CM066992.1, read on the forward strand.
GCCATTAGTAAATCAGATACTACAAGAAACCCATCCTCCACCCAAAAGATAATCTTGTTTGGCCACCTAATGAAAATGCCCCTGTAGAATTGGCACCCCCAATGGTGGAACCTGCTGCCAACCCCAACAATGTAGAAATGTCCGGTGATGAACCGGACATGTATTTGAAGGAAGAGGATGACGAGGAAGAAGTTCCAAAAAAAGAAAACCCTAAAGAGGAACCCAAGCAAGTAGTACCCCTTCAATCTATGTGGGACCAATCTATAGTAGAAATGCCCATGGATGATGATGATAACGAAGATGACGAGGGCAATGTTGACATCGAGGATTGGGACCTGGTTGAACCCAACTTGGATGAAGATGGACCATGCGACTCTGACATGGGAGAGATCACATCTGAGTCGGACATGGATGACTAGTCGAGATAATCTATTATAATATGCTAGTAGTTTAGTTTAATTGTACTTAGGTTGACTTGGGCTAATGACCCTTTTTGTTATCTGAATACATGTAATAGGGTAATATCCCCACTTTTGTACTCATATATTTTAGGAAGGCTCCAACTATATAACCGTTATCTTATTTATAAAAGAAGATGTTTTAGTACCATACTTGTCCCAATGATCATATTACTTGTTTGTTTTATAAACATGTTCATAGATACCCAGGTAAAACCTATATACAATATTTTTAAGCAGAATACTTCTATAGGTAAAATAAATAACCAATGGCGGGTAGACCAAGAAGGAATCGATGCATAGGACCCCAAAACTCTACTGGAGGAGCACCGAAACCTATTCCTGCTGGAATGGATCCCACTGGTGTGTTCGGTGCATTTCTATAATGTCTAGAACATATTGGGAACAATCACAGCCCCAACAACAACAATAATGCTAACAACTATCCCATAGTCCCACCTAGGCCACAGGAGGATCATACGATGGAACAATTCCTTGGAATGCACCCAGACAAATTCAGTGGAATGGATGAACCATGGGAAGCAGAATAATGGCTTCGTGGATGGCAAAAAGAAGTCGCAGACAGCTCCCTTCCGTAATAAACTGATTGTGCCATTAAAACCAACTCCACACCAGGGACAATCAGGAACAGCAAATGATAATCGTGGAGTCTGCTTCAACTATAAAATCCCTGGACATATGTCTAAGGATTATTATGCCCCAAAGAGGAATAGTCACCTAGATTTGGTCTACTTTAACTGCAATAAGAAATGACATCTGGCTAAAGATTATAGAGCACCTCGAGGTAGTTACTATGGAGGATCTACCCAAGGACAAACTCGCCTCAATATTATTATCCCCGAAGAGGCAAGATTTGATGAAGAGGAATAGTAAAATTTGGAAGTTACTCTAACCCTTTGTAATAGTCAAGTAAAAGGCTTGTTCGATACTAGTGCATCTAACTCGTTTAACGCAATTACAATCATTCAACTCTTAGGCTTAGTACCCTAAATGATGGACTTAGCTTTGAACGCTACATTACCCCTAGGCATGAGCATTAAGTTGGGAAAAGTATGCAAGGACTGCTCTCTAAACTTGAAAGATCATAATCTCCCCACTGATTTGATGGTTTTATCGATGAAGGATTTTGACGTGATTTTAGGAATCGATTGGCTTGCAAAATACCATGCCAAGTTAGATTGTGCCAGAAAATCAATAACCTTTTTAGTACCTTAAGGCAAACTTTTTAATTTTAAGTATGATCCCTCATGTGATGTTTTCCTCATCAACTGTCTAGCCACCCTTGGAACCACGATTGATGAAATTTCTATAGTTCAAATCCCCATAGTCTGAGATTTCAAAGATGTTTCCAAGAAGTTAAAGGACTACCACCCAAGAGTGATATCGATTTTTGTATCGAGCTGATACCCAGAACCTCACCGATATAGAAAATACCCTACTAAATGGCCCCATTGAAGATGTAAGAACTAAATACGTAAGTACAAGAAATTGAAGACCTTGGATTTGTTCGTCTAAGCACTTTACCATGGGGAGCAACGATACCATTCAGCAAGAAGAAGGATGGAACACTTCAACTCTGTATTGACTACAAAGAATTGAACAAGGTCATAGTTAAGAATCGGTACCCACTATCGAGGATTGACGATCTATTTGATCAATTACAAGGAGCTACTACATTTTTAATGAGAGATCTACGATTCAGATACCATCAACTACTTTTACGACCTAAAAATGTACCCAAGAGGGCATTCAGAACCAGATATGGACATTATGAATTCTTGATTATGTCATTTGGATTGACTAATGCCCTAATAATATTCATGGATCTAATAAATCAGATCTTCAGACCTTATCTAGATCAGTTCGTTATTGTGTTCATAGATGACATCCTCATCTACTCTAAGACAGAGGCAAAACATGAAGGATATATGAAGACAACACTTCAGACTCTACAAGACAACCATTGTATGCCAAGTATAACAAGTGCGAGTTTTGGCTTAAGGAAGTCAAATTTTTAGGACATGTTATCTCACAAGAAGGAATAGTAGTAGATTAATCAAAGATCGATGCTGCCTTAGATTAGAATAGACCGACCACAGTAACCGAAGTGAGAAGTTTTCTTGCTCTAGTCGGATACTACCGGAGATTCATGGAAGGATTTTCCAAGATCGCAGCCCCTCTTACTAGATTAACCAAACAGGATCTGAAGTACGAATGGAACGACAATCATGAATGCGCATTTCAATAGTTAAAGAAGAGATTAATCACGGCGCTAGTGCTTGTGTCATACATGTTCCAGAAATTTTTAAATTGCATATTTGAGATTTGTGAATTATTAATGTTATTTGATAATTTGTGGATAAGGTTGACTGTGAGTCAACGGTGAGGTATTAGTGGAGACATGTGAATCTGGTAATACATGATGTATTGGCATGATTAAATGACATTTATGTGATTTAAATGTTATTTGACTTTATATGGTATTTGATGAATAGTAATTATACCTAGTTTGTATAATTTCTGGTAGTTTGATATAGTTCTAGATCTTTTTGACTACTGTGGTGAGAACGTGAGTGATACGTGCATAAAAAGTAGGTGGTATAGAGATTCCACGGAGATTAGTTTTTGGATCCTTGTTTTTGGACCCAAACTGAACTTAGTTGGAAACTTTTATAAATTTTAGCTTTCACTCGTGAAATAATAAAGTAGACGTTTAAAACGTTTAAGATGTTTTAGGAGATAATTAGATGTTTTGAAAACCCGTGGGAAGGTAAACGTAATTTTCAGAAGTCGTGCCTGTAAATAGATAAGCTTGGATTTCTTTTGTCAAAACTTTCTAAAAATATCTAAGGAGGAGAGAGAAAAAGGAGATTTTGTGCCAAGAGCTTCAAGAAGTCGATCGACGTTCGTTCGTCCGTCAGCTCTTCTCCAGATTTTAGTTTTGAACTCCTCGAGGTAAGATCTACATTATGATACCTCTTAGGCATCGTTTGGCTAACTTTTTTTGGAAGCTAATTTCTAAGAATTTGGGGAAAACCCCTATAAACTTATAGTAATCACCTAAAATCAGAGATTCGACGTTTATTCGGCTCCCTAGTACTTCCCTTAAAGTTTGAGAGAATTAGCACAAGGTATGAAGTTCTAACCTATATTATATAGGAAATATACATGTTTTGGTTTCGACAACGAAATTATGATCCGGGAAAAATTCATGTATTAATTGTAGGCCCGTTACTTATACATACGATTAAATGTAAAAAGCATGTCTACTTTTACGCAAGTACGTTGAGTTGTTTATATCGGTCAAAGGGGAGACTTATACAATTTCATGCCAGAGTAAGCTTCTCGATGTTTGAGAATTTAGTAGCGACGGCTACTGTGCATGGTTAATAGACTTGGACTTACCATGGCACTTGGGGATGCAATAGTTGATAGACTTGAACTTGCCATTGGCATGGCGGTTTAAGATTTGGACTTGCCGCTATTGGATGAATGCGTATTTTTCTCCCTAGAGACTATTTGTTGTGAATTATGAGATTAAGCATATTTTACCATATTTGCATATGTTAGAACATATGCACTCAGCATATAATTGAGCAGTGGAGCTTTACTCCATTGCAGGTGATAAGAAGAAAGGCAAGAACAAGCGAGAGGAGTGAGGCCGAGTAACGCCGGGGAATCATCACTACTTGTACATACTTTTGTTTTATTTTAAACTTGTAATAAGAATTAGGAATTTGTAATATGTTGTAGTGAAATCTTGGCATAGGTTTAAGATCTTATAATCTGTAATAGAACTCCTGCAAATTATGTTTTGATATGTTAAAATATGATTGTGTTTATGTGGAATTGAATTAGAGAAACCTTGGTTTGATTGCTACAGAATTGTGCAATTTTGGGAGGGATCAGTCGACTGGGTCCTCGATACAGTCGACTGGACCCTTGCGTTCTTGAAATATCCCTTCAGTTTTTAAAGATTCAGTTGACTGAAGGTTTGAAATCAGTCGATTGGTTTTTGCATAGAAACATGACATTCTGCATGCATAGTGCTCAGTGGACTGGACAAGGGTCGATCGATTGAGAAATTTAGGCCCCAGTCGACTGAGTCCCCGACACAGTCGACTAGACAGGGTTGTTGAACTTTTCTTACTTTTTACTTTTAACCTCCAGTCAACTGGGTCCCCGCCATGGTCGAATGGACTGCTGGTTTTCAAATTGGATTCCTTTGGAAGTGTTGTAATGGGGCAAAACTTTTTATAACTCTATTTTTAATGGATTTTATTTATGTTTTCCGTTGCTATTTTTTACTTAAAGGGAATTGGTTTAGCCTTGGTGGCGTGCCACGTGTCCTATTTCTACACGTAGCGGGATGGGTCGTGATATTTAGTGGTATCAAAGCTATAGGTAACAAAACTTTGGGAACATTCAACGTCGAGTGGAGTGTTGAGTGAATTGACACATATGTTAGCATGCGTTCATACATAGTACAGATGTTTGATGCATATGGTATATTGTTATACATACATGTTTATAATATTTATCATACATGCATAATATTCATGCATTCGTGAATCGGTGGAATCATACAGATGTGGAGTTGTATGATGAGATGAAGTTATCATTGGTTATCATCGACCTTTTATGGTGGCACGGGGGTTAGATGATGTCGTGGTGTAGCGAACAAAATAAAATGATTTGTGATCGAATTGGTGAATACTTTAAACTTTAGTAACAATTGCCATTTGGGGGATCTAACCAAGAACCGGGTTTGAGTAGTGAGCATCAGAGGAGATTTCCTCATAGTTCGCATAGAGAATGAAAGTGGTTATCTGCAGTTGAGTTTTAGACTTGGGGTTGATTGATCAGAGTTCTGTTTCAGACATGGGTTAAACGTCGTGATGTAAGAGCATAGGGATGAACAGTTGGGGTTCATGACAGAAAGATAGTCCAGCAATATGTTTTGCTCGTGTATAGAACAGGTAAGGAATCTCTCACTTATCTTACGATTTTAACCTCTGATATGATCATACAGGTTATCTTATGGTTTTTTCTTACGGTGTGTGTTGGGTAGTTGGAGAATCTTTTAACTTATTATATGACATATGGGATGAATGGTGTTGAGGAATCTCTTAACCTATCTTACGGTATGTATTATGGTTGTTGAAGAATCTTCCAATGTATTGTACGGTCTTTGAGATGTTGGATGGTTGAGGAATCTCTCAACCTATCTTGTGGTATGAATTGAGGATTGAGAAACATCTCAACGGGTTATAAGTATTGTGGTTGTTGAGGAATCTCTCAACTGAACTTGGTTTCGAATGGTCGCGGTACCATGGTAGATTCAGATGTAGTATAAGGATTAATAAGAAAAGCTACCGGATTGACTATGTAAGTGGGAAGTAGTATTTAAGGATAAACCTAAGATAAAGGGTTAAGAATGGAAATAATAGAGTATGAGTGAATAGTTTGAACCTATAGATGGTCGAAGGTTAATTGATGAGATGATGAGACTTCTGGAGTGATTGCCTAGACTTGGTGGTTATGCACAAAGGAATGTAACGATAAGAATGATGAATGATCGTGAAAGACGACATAGGTCAGAGGAGAAATTGTAGAGTTTCTTGGTGAGAAACAAATGAATGGAAATGCATATAGTAAAATTTTCTTGGTGTTCTAAGGTGGTTCGTCAAAGGAAATAGAATAAAGGAAGTAAGAACATGAGACTAGAACTAACAGATATAGGTGATTGATCAAAAGTGACAGAAGTTCAAAGGAATCAAATTGATAATTCTATAACAAGGATAAGAGGATCTTGATAGCTAAATTCTATGGAAGGGTTGATGGAGAGAGTTGTTATTACAGAGAACTGCAGAACGGGTAACCTTGAACCTGAATTTGAATGTGTTTCAAAATAAAATGAACATCTTTTTAAGTGTTTTGAAACCATTTTTGATAATTTGAAACGAGTTGTTGTCAATGGGAAGTTGGAGTACGATAAGTATTAGGATATTGAATAAGAACGGTTATGGAAGTGGATTGAGGAGTAAGGAGACGTTGGATAAGGCAAGTTAGAGAAGTGAAAATATAAAAGGGGAAGTTGAAACTGGTATGAGTGAGTGGATAGGAACGGTGAGGGTGAGATGAGCGATACATCATCAGATAACATGGTAGGATGTAAGGTGGTTAGAGAACAATGGTGAATACAATAGAATACTATTTCATTATCCTAGATTCCAACAAGGTTGGAGAGTTGTGAGAATGTCGGACTTCACCCTAAGAAAATTTTTAAGTGTTTAAAATGCTTTAAAATAAAACTTTTTTGGAGTAAGAAAATTGTTTTTAAATACTTGTGATTAGGTATCAACTAGACCTTGGAAGACAGGGATCGTGGAAGGATATGATATGCTTCGTGCTTGGTACACAACGGCGTTTGTCAAACGAATCAGTTCTACGTGAGAAAATTATGAACTTGGAAATTCTAAAGTAAGGGTTAGTGAAATGCCATACACTTGGACTTAGTACATTAGAGGTAGTGCCACTAAACAAGTTGAATTGAGAATTGGCTCAAAAGGAACTTGATCTTAGTTTAAGTATTGGAATAACCTAAGGTTATTGATGAATTGAAGTTTTGAATGATCAGGAACTTGATGAGATCCATAAAGTGTGAAGCACTTAAAGATAATAGCTATGAATTAGTTGACATTGGTGACCGGAGGGAGAATAGGGTGATTTGGGTATTATCGCGAGAGGTAGGTGAATTGGAAGTCGATGGGGAAGTTATTGAACACCGTGAGACTATCGTACCTTATGGGAATATTTAATTACCAGGTTATCTTCAGATGGTTACAGGGATAGTCGGAATGCTTGAGCAATAGAATGTTCGCGAACGGTGGCTTTGAGATCCGAATGGCAAAGATAAGGGATTAGAGAATATGGATTGGAGTTAAGTCAGGTTAACTAGAGTCAGGGAAATATGAAACTATTGAATGAGGTATAGTCTCTTGGGATGCTACATGAAGAATATACGCTTAGTGTAATGGATTATCATAAACCAGTAAGAGTTGACATACAAGAGTATGATGGATAGGGGCTTGTATAAAGGTAAAAGTGAAACAATCAAGATTTATGGAGTAGTATAACTATGTCAACAGTAATGGATCTATGTGGACCGATGAATGTAAAGAATAGTAGATGAGCATGATATGAGATGGGAATGGACTAGTGGGGTTGTGATCGCGGACCGGAAGGTAATTGACTCAGGGTATATATACACTATGAGAATCGGATGGACAATGAATAGCAAAGGATAGAAAGAGTGATGAAGTGTCTGTTGGACGTAGGGACACATTGTAATGAATTTTGTGAGACGCGGATGATTGATTAAGTCGATTTTTGGTGAACAATATTATTTGTTACTACGGAGATTGGGGAAACTATGTTGCGAAAAGAGATGAAAGTGGTATGTGAGATTTTAAATTAGTTGTTTTACAACACAAATGATAAATGAATTTGACTTTGTTGAAAAGTTTTAAAACAAAAGTGTGAGGTACGAATCCTTTATTGTAATCGGTGGTAGTTCGGGTACAAACTTGGGAGAGATGAACGACGAATGTGTTTGACCTCACCGTGGGTGATTTGGGACATGTGTAGACTCAAACGAGTATAATGGTGCAGAAATTTTCAATAGAGAACCTGATTGATATCTTATGCGACACGAATGATGGGAGTGTAGTACGAGGTTGGTACAACCTGAATGAAATGATAAGAATTATTAGAGACAGAGAGAGAGTACTACTGTGACACACTACCTGTTGGGTTTGTGCCCTCAAACCATTACTTTATGTATGAGACATTGACATTTTAATATATGGATATCAGCTTTACATTTCATTGTGTATGTTTCTTTCATGAGATGATTGTTAATCCTTAAGTATCATAGTAAGCAATTTATGTATGTATGAGATATATACAAGAAAGATACGAAATACTATTCTTTGATACTTAGAATTTGTCATAGTAGATGATGAAACTGGATATCTCATCAGGTTTACACTATAGCATAACTAACTACCATTGGATGAAGTGATGGATCTCAATCACTGGAGTATAACTCTTAATTAATATGTAATGCTTGTAGTGCATTGACAGACCTGAGTTTTCCTATTGACACTTAAGACTGTCAACAGTCAATAGGAACTCATAACTTGTATAAGGTACGTGTTCTTAATCTTGAGATGATTATGAACACAGACTATGGATATGGCTGCTTTGACTTACCAATCAGTGGGGTCTATAAAAGATCAACACCTGGGTATCTTGGAATGTTATGTTCATAGGGTTGTGAACATGTATTGTCAAGATAGAATATATCCTCTGATATAGAGTAAGCATTCCCTTGAGAATGTCATCAAGTTGATTACTGAGAACTACAGTCCTGCTGATTAATAGTTATCAACATGTTTGATAATCATGAGAGGTGAATGGGACTCAAGGAATACCAAAAGTAATCATGATTCTGTTTGTCAGTAACAGCTCGTGTAGTAGTCATCTACAGCATAGCCTCCATCATCGTAGACTCCATCCTCGTAGCCCCTACCATGTATACATCTCCTGCATACTCATAACCTTGGCCAGCTGGACGTTAAATATCCAGCGGCATAAATGCCGTTAGCTACGAAAGCCGAGTGAATACAAACACTAACAGAGTATCTATAGATTACAGCATATAAGCAATAATATCATTAAAAGGTTCAGCTATGGTAGCCTAGTGAATGCAAACATTAACAAAGTATCTATAGATTGCGGCATATAAGCAATAACATCATTAAAAGGATCAATCTTATATTTCGTATGCATGTATGTACCAACTCAATATACCTCGACAGACATCATCCCAATCTTACGGACATCGTCTCAATCTTATCCCAAACATAACCTAGACTCTTGGGTTCACATTAATTAGACACGTAGTCCTCGCTCTTTAGCTAACCCGCCTCGATTTATTCTGGCCAATCTGCCCTTGGTACGTCCTAGCCAACACGTCCAACCAATATGTTCGATACGTTATGGCCAACACGCCTTGATACATTTCTGTTGGGTTTGTGCCCTCAAACCATTTTTTTATGTATAAGACATTGACATTTTAATGTATGGATATCAACTTTACATTTTATTGTGTATGTTTCTTTCATGAAATGATTGTTTATACTTAAGTATCATAGTAAGTAGTTCGTGTATGTATGAGATACATGCAAGTGAGATACGAATTGCTATTCTTTAATACTTAGAATTTATTACAGTGGATAATGAGATTGGATATCTCATTAGGTTTACGTTGAAGCATGATTAACTACCATTGGATGGAGTGAATAATCTCAATTACTAGAGTATAGCTCTTGGTTAATATGCTGGTGCTTATAGTGCACTGACGAACCTGAGTTTTCCTATTGACACTCAAGACTGTCAACAGTCGATAGGAACTCATAACTTGTATAAGGTACGTGTTCTTAATCTTGAGACGATTATGAACACAGACCATGGATATGGCTGCTTTGACTTACCAATCAGTGAGGTTTATAAAAGATCAATAGTTGGGTATCTTGGGTATGTCATGTTTATAGGGTTGTGAACATATATTGTCAAGATAGAATCTACCCTCTATTATAGAGTAAGCATTCCCTTGAGAATGTCACCAAGTTGATTACTGAGAATTGCAGTCTTGTTGATAAGTAGTTATCAACATGTTTGATAATCATGAGAGGTGAATAGGACTTAAGGAATACAGGAAGTAATCATGATTTAGGTTGACAGTAACGTTTATTCGACTACCTGAATATCATTGCGAATGCTGAAGTTAGAGGGACATTAGTACACCATACAAGTCTAGTTATTGCTTTGGATATGTTCTTTTGCGTTGGAGTTCAGTTATCATTTTATAGTGGAGTAAACGTTAACTTACCAGTTAGTTAGTTTGCTGATCAAAGATTTTGATCATGGGAATTAACAACTGGCCTAAGCCAACAATAAAGAGCCTAGGAGGTCCCACTGTTAGCTCCGCTATGATGCTTGGAAAGGCACTTGGGGATGTTGTCGAGAATGGTTCGATCAAACTTTGATCGATTGAAGTTAAGACAGGTTTGATCGATCGAAAGTGGTTCAATCGCTCGACATTTCAATCGATCGAAGTCACTACGATCGATTGAAAGTAAGGTTGGTTCTAGGAATCTATAAATAGGGCAGCTGCATCCAGAAATTAGAGTTTTATCATACCAAAAGTTGCAGAAACTATTTTAGGGTTCCCAAACCTTCTCTATCCTCTCTATTAGGGTTCCTACTAACCCTAGTCTTTTTGGCAAGCATCCATAGGAGTCATAAGGGTGAAGACAATCTAGTGGAGGCTGATGTACCATTAAGAAAGAAGAAAATCAGAATTGGGTTCAAGACTTGAGGTATAAACTCTTCTCCCTCTTGTTTATACGCATCTATAGAGTTAACGAGTAGTAGATCCAGGCTACCGATAAGTTTTTGTAACTTAATCTTTCCGCTGCGACGTTTAAATAAATTTTAAACCTATTTTTCCTACACTACAGACTATGTGATAGTCATTTCAACTGATGTTGCCTTGATATGGATTTGTTAAGAAATAGGATTGAATTTTGATAAGAAATGGAAAGTTGTTTGGATCATGTTATCATTTTACAAGTATTTGGTGATTATCAGGATAAGGATTGAATCTATAGTATGTTAAACAAGTGGTCGAAACGTTGGCTTACTGTGTCACACTCCGGAGCAGCAGAAATTAGCAGGAAATAAAATTCATTTCTGGGTCCGTAAGCCATGACTAGTTACATGAACTGATTATCCACAAACACAATAGATAATTAAAAGAGTAACTTATGTAGAAGCGTAAACTGAATATACATCAAAGATTACTAGCTATTACATCCGAGTTCGTAGTTTCAAAAGGTAAAAGAACAAAAGAGATTAAGATGTTAGACGCCGTTTACATCTTTATATGTAAAGACAAAATGAAGTGTAAGATTGTTGAAGTAAGGTGTGTGACGCCAATTATAACTGATCTTGTCATAATCTTGTAAAGACAAAATGAAGTGTAAGTTTGTAGTGTGGAAGTAGAGGTCGAACCCACAGAGATTGAAATACTAAAACACTTTAATTTTAAAACCTAAACCTAGTTAATTAATAAAACATAATTTTGATTTTGATTTTATTAAATTAAGAATGGTGAAAATAAATCTAAACTATGAAAGCAATTAAAAGTTGTTTTAAACAATATTTAAAGTGAACCTAAGATTGCAAATCCACCACTAGATTCATAAAAAGGGTATTTATGCATTCAATTAGTTCATTACGTTGGATGATAATGGGAAATTGTAGATACAAGCCCAATTCCTCCGTCAAGAAGATAACTACGATTCAAGCACCAACATAATTCATCTTCGCTTGGCACGAATTGTCTTACACTAAACTAGGGTTGTGGCACACCCTGTCTTCCCTAGGCATGAACTATTTGACTACTTGATATCACAATTCAATTGAGCACCATTACATATAAATAATCCATACAAGCACAACAAATATAGATCATTGAGCATATCACATTCAAAATAGATCTAAGACAAGAATAAACTTTGAAAGTAACAATTTAATCAATAGAAGTTCGATTTTATTATAAAAAATCCTCTAAACATATAATCATCATCCATACATAATAAATCTAAAAGAAAAAAAACATAAATAACACCCTATTACTTGGCTAGGGTTTCATTGAAACCCTAGATCTTGGTCTAAGCGGCCATAGAATTGAAGATTGGCAAGATGTTGATGGAGGAGGCCATGGAAATCCTTGGTCTTATTCTTCTTCTCCTTGCTTCTCTCTCTTCAATGGCTGAAGTTTTAGTTGTATATGGATGTATCTAATGTTGTTTAATGATGTGTAACCCTAAATTTGATTTAGAATAGGATTTATATAGATTTTGGAAGGATTTAGGGAGCTTTCCTAAGCCAAATCGCACTAAAACTGCTATATTTACATTTCTGGATGTCATATGCACAAACCACCTTCGCTGGGCACTCTAATTCGATGAAATACGTATTTTTTGTTTTTTCACAAGTCGCTCATACAGCCCGCTCGCGCGAGGTAGTTTTCACTACATTGCGCACCGATCGTAGAATTGCAATAACTTTTTGCTCGGACCTTGGATTGACTCGCCGTTGCGGCCACACGTCCGTAACTCGAAGATCTACATATTATATCTCTGGAGAAATTTCTCAAATTCAAAGTATTTGTGTCAAAAATACAATTTACCGTGGGTGCTACTGTCTCCAGCTTTCACCGGAATCACCTTTTGAGCGCAGAATGTCTTCCAAAGCCACTAATCATCGAATTTTAGTGCATTTTCAAGTTAAAGCTCCAAAACCTACCAAATATAAAATACTTATTAAAAAAACAACTAATAACTAAATGAAATGGGCAAACAAAGCGTATCTTTAGGACCATAAACAGCAACTATTCGTCGCCGATCACACCCCCAAACCTACACTTTGCTAGTTCTCGAGCAAAGAAAAACATAAAAATAAATTTTAAGTACGATTAAAGACCCTAACTCACTATCGCAGGCAACGCGATTGCATTTAGTATATGCTACAAGCCTTTTAAACCCCTAGGTGTCCCTAGTAGGACAAGTGAAGTCTCGTGAGGGTTCTCGTTGAATAAGACACCCACAACCATCTTTATTTCATTATACATTTAAAAAGTTTTATTAAAAACAAAAAAAACATAACATTCAATATTCCATATCATAAAACAATGATTTAAAATAGAATAACGAACAAGAAGAAACGAAACCAAACACCCACCTACGTCATGAAAAATAATCCCAAGCACATGCATCGTATAAATCAATAGAGTTGCACGTGTGTGATGCGGTAGTCAAATGAGCACGCGCATGCCATGAACTTGGAATATAACTCGGATAACCATCCAACTATGCTTCAACTACGAATCTCATAATGTTAATTACACTCTCAAATGAAAGACTCAAAAATAGGTGTAATTTCTCTAATATATGGGTGCAAAGGAAATATGTGTTCAAAACAAGAAATGCTCATGACTCGTAAAAGACGCATGACACGAAAGAATAATAGTCTCATGGATAGGATGCCAACAATCAAGAAAAATTAATTGTTACCATGTTTTAATCTCCCTCCCATTGTTTACATATCCAAACCATGTTTTCTAGGATCAAATAGGACTTTTCAAAGGTTGTAACATGGCTCAGGCAATGAAAAAGGATACAAATGTCACGGCCCGAAGAACCAAAAATAGGGAAAAATAAATTTCCTTTATGGGTTCGTAGACACGTGACTGGTTGTGAGTGTCACCTGATTGTCCAAACATGCTTATAAAAAAAATGTGATATGGGAAAGTGACTAAGTTCAGTGGAAGCAGAAATTTAAAACATCCAAGTCTTACATCAGTAGTATATCACAGGCCAAAAAGATATCCAAAAGTTACATATTACAAGACCAGCTAAACTATTACATCACTAACATAATAATAACAGAACTATAACAAAAGAAAAGCTCCAAAGTCTTCAGCTGGCGAAACCGTAGCCTTCCTCGTAGTAATCTTCACCAGCATAGTCTTCAATAGTAAAGTCAGCATCTTGATAGCAGTCGGCTCTGTCTGGACCTGCAAAGGCTGGACATGGAAGGTCTAGCGGCATTAAAAGCCGTTAGCGGTTAAGCTAAGTGAGGGTCCCCTTAAGGTTACCACCACTTAAGGTATGTTATTCTTCATCTCTTCTTATTTCTCGAAACCATATCTCGTTCATCATTTCTTATTCTTGATACTATGTCTTGTTCGTCTTTTCTTATTCTCAAAATCATGTCTTATTTAAACCCAATCATTCCCTTTGAAACTTAACCCAGTATTGAACTGACCAATGATATTGATTGAAAGAAGACTTAACTCCAAACGCATTTACTGGTTAACAAAGAACAACACTCAACAATGAATAGTTAACTGTCGCCCAACTGGTACTCAAACTGTTGCCCAAATAGCATAAGTGTGCGGGACATTAACAATCTCTTAGTCGAACATGTCATGTCGATCCTCAGGTCGCCCGCACATTACCGAACACGTCATGCCGATCCTCAGACCAAGGGTACGGGAAATTAATAATCACTTGGACGAACACGTCATGCCGATCCTCAGGTCACCTGTACATAACCGAACACGTCATGCCGATCCTCAGTCCAAGGGTGCGGAAAACTAATCAACTACTTGATCGAACACGTCATGAAAATCCTTAGGTCATCCGCACTTGACCGAACACGTCATGCCGATCCTCAGATCAAGGAACAAAACATAACTCACCAATCGACTCCATGGAATAATCAAGAGACCAACTTTGCAAAGAATTATCCAAACACGACACGAAATTTTACGAATCAACTTTGACTGGTAGTCACATGACTAGAAACGAAACCCAACGTCCCTTATTCGCATTAAATCTATTATTGAAGGTTTTATCGTTATTTTTTACATTCGTACGTTTCGTAGTTTAGTTCATTAATATCATCCATTTATAACCGTTAATATTTCGCTTTACGTTCGACATTCCGTTTTTCTCTCAATATACTTACGATGGAAACTTTCTCAATCACTTACCAATGCAATAATCGTGCCATTCAACATACTTATAGTTTGGGTATGAACTTTCCAACGGTCATTAGACTATATTCATAACAATGGAAAACATAGCACGTAGCTCATGGATTTATAACATGAATTTAATATCAATAAACATATAGATGAAACCCTTAACATACTCATCTACGCGATAGCACTACCATAGCACGAGATTTTTATAACACAGGTACCAGAAAACTAGCATCAACAATCAACACCATGCATAAACAAAACATTATACAAAAAGCTGTACAATCTGCCAGGATATATTTTCACTGTGTTGACTGAATTAACATGATTTATTTGGGCATGATAAATTGCTTTGTAGATCAAACTCAAAACTAAAACATTGTAGATAATAGGAATATCTCCATGTGGAAAAAAAATGTAGCTTCAATTACATTTTTGAGCTACTCAAAATATTTATTGTACAAGACATTTCTTATATCTCGGACTGTTCTGTCCCAGATTTATAGTACTGTATTGTACGTGAATTTCACCTATGAAGTAGGGGTTTTTAGACTGAGATATAGAAGGGTTATTTGTAGATAAATGAGTTATCTTTTTCCACACAAAAACATAGCTTAATTCTAATTTTTGTGCTACTCCAAACATTGATTTTACTAAACTACATTCTGCTGAAAGTTTCTGTTTCCCAGATTTATAACACTGCGTTGTACATGCATTTCACCCATGAAGGAGTGATTTCTAGACTGAGCTATAAAAGAGTTATTTGTATATAAATGAGTTAGCTTTTACCACAAAAAATCTAGCTTAATTCTGATTTTTTAGCTCGTCAAAACATTCATTTTACTAAACTACATTTTGCTGGAAGTTTCTGTTTTTCCAGGTTTATAACACAGCGTTGTACATGTATTTCACCCATGAAGGAGTGATTTCTAGACTGAGCTATAGAAGAGTTATTTATAGATATATGAGTCAGCTTTTACCACAAAAAAACCTAGCTTAATTTCAATTTTTGAGCTCCTCAAAACATTCATTTTACTAAACTACAATCTGATGGAAGTTTCTGTTTTCCCAGGTTTATAACACTGCGTTGTACATGTATTTCACCCATGAAGGATTGATTTCTAGACTGAGCTATAGAAGAGTTATTTGTAGATATATGAGTTAGCTTTTACCATAAAAAAAACCTAGCTTAATTCGGATTTTTGAGTTGCACAAAACATTCATTTTACTAAACTATATTCTGCTGAAAGTTTCAGTTTCTCAGATTTATGGATTTGTCTTGCATGTCATGAAAACTTCAACACAACAATATCAAACTTCTACTAAACATTAATACATACTATATATATATATTCTAAATTGAGTTAGATTACTCACAATTACTCACCAAAGCTTGAAATTGAGCTTGGATGTTGTTTTTGAGCTTAATGGAGCTTGAACTTCGAACTCAAGGATGAACTCCTTCTTCTTCTTAACTTTTCTTCTCTCTTTTTCTCATGAACTACCCAAGTCTCCTAATTTTCTCTCCAAAAATTCAGATTATGATCCAACTAAGAGAGTGTAGTGTGTGCATGTGCTTGTTTATATAGAATGTTGGGTGGTGGCAAGTGTCATCTTGCATGTAAGCATGTATTCATGCAAGGACAAGTGTCCTAGAGGTGGACAAGTGTCACATGGGGTGGTGACATGGAGCTTGCCATGTGGCCAGCCATGTGGGGCCCACCTTAGATTGTGTGCCACTTTCTTGGTTTACGTGCATAAGTTCTTCGGTACACCTGTCGGTCTCGATTTACGTGCAATCGGGTATTATTTCTAATGTCCGGGTCCGGGTACGGGACTAAGTTAAATCTTATTATGGTCGAGTCAGTATGGTTAGTACAGTCTATATGGTAATACTACAACACATCCATAGCATCACGTAATTAAAATAATAATATAATAATATAGTCGGTCCAATATAGAAATTCGAAAGACTGATATTATCAATGAAAGAAAATTACAGGTGTTACAACAAAAGATTCATTAGGTAGTTTTAGACTGATGTTGTAAGGCATATTCGATTTCTTTCATCATCTCTTCTATCAACTTTCATATTTTTATTTTTATTTTTAAACTTTATTTCCTCTTCTTTTTCCTCTCTTCTTCTTTCAATTTTTCTTTCTTTCTTTTCTTCTTTCAACCTTTTTTTTTCTTTTCCCTTTTGTTGCTTTTGAAACGAATATTCATTGAATACCAAGGTAACTACCCCAAACATCATCTTGTTTTCTTCTTCTTCTCAATCGACACACAGCCTTATCAATACTAAAAGTTGACGAATCCCTTAGTGGTGAACTCCAAGTTGGTCAAGTTGGAGCAAAAAAAAGGATAATGGTGATTAAAGAAAAAGGGCATTTTAACAGTTCAAAGGGGTAAACTAAGAAAATTTTATCATTTTTCGGTCGGTGGTAAGCATAGAGGGCCTATCATCATTCCCTACGGTCATATGGTTCTTCAATGTTTATGACAAAAGATTATTTATCATGGTAGCAAATATTTTAACTTGACTATCAACCAAAACAAGAATAATGAGACTATAGCAACGAGTTAATGCGCTACTTCAAATGAAATTCGATAAACACAAAATGTATTTATAACCCTCTAAAAAGAAACGATAGGCTTAAAAGCTCACTGGGTTTAGTCTCTACACTATGCATTATCTAGAAATTTGAATCATATTATAGTTCACATCCAACATGTATTCAAGCAACTACGTGTAGTGCATAGGTTTGTATGCAAAGTTATGATATAAAACTATGATTCGAACGATACATATCCTAAACGTCGCATCATGACTTCAGTAAATGTTTAACCACATCTTCTCATGTTCACCATTCTATAACAATCCAAGTTACATAGCAAGAAGTATCGAATTAAGATTGCAAAAATGTTGGTAACATCGTTTATTTAAGCACAAGTATCAAATTTTTAAAAAAAATTGGTGCAAAATAATGTGCA
This sequence comes from Hydrangea macrophylla, assembly GCA_033977485.1. Classification (NCBI taxonomy): domain Eukaryota; kingdom Viridiplantae; phylum Streptophyta; class Magnoliopsida; order Cornales; family Hydrangeaceae; genus Hydrangea; species Hydrangea macrophylla. The sequence continues at coordinate 67,112,969 of CM066992.1, forward strand.
TGTGAGTGCATACCCCCAAACATAAACCCTTCATTGTCCCCAATGAAATAATAAAATGAAAGAAAGGAGAGTACATAAAGAAGGAACGACATTACCTCAATATCGACAATCACAAAACAGGTAAACGTATATGAATATGGTGATAAAGTTCAATCACCCCAAATGGAGCTACTACTTTACCTGTCAATACTTGACAAACAAAATAATAATGACAGCTAATAAATATAAGTATGTAATACAAAAAAACCAAACTAAACTAAAACCAAAAGACTCGAAAATAAACAAAAACAATCACAACCAGAACTATGAAAATAAAGAAAGACTCGATCTAAAAGGGCCTAAGAGAGTATAAATAAAAGAACAAATACCCAAACAAAGTTTGGGAGAAAGAAGAAGAAGATCCAAAAGAAAAACACAAAAAATGCCACCTCGCACGAGCGACCTTCATGCGCACGAGTCCCTCCGCGAGGTAGATATGAAGCTGCTTTTAAGTTTCATAAAGAAAAATTTACAACTCAAAGGCTCGCGCGAGTGGGCTGCTCGGGCAAACACCCCTCGCAGGCGCAATTTTAGGCGTGACATGAATCTGAGGCATATATAAAAATTTTGGAAAAAAATTTCTCTAAGGAAAAATCTCGCACGAGCTAACCGCCCGAGTGACTTGGTCTTTTTCTCTTTTTTCTTCCTTTCAATGTAAATAAGCTCAAAATAAATTGATCTCGACCCCCAAACCTGTTTAGAATGACCAAAACTGACTCAACTAACCCACAACGACCAAAGAGTGTACAAAAACGAGAAAACGGAACGATAAAAGCTTGGGTTGCCTCCCAAGAAGCACTGTATTTCACATCTTCAGCAAGACCGTTCTAGCTCAAGACTTATGGAGGCCGTAACTTAGACTTTGTACCTTGGAAGACAAGAGGGAAACTCTAGTGGAAAACAGAAATAATGTCATTATTCTTTAACTCGATCAACGGTTCACCCTGATTATGTTCAAATCGATTTCTCACCTTCTGAGTAAATTCTTCATTAGGATCCCGATATTTGAATTTGTCCGCTCATTACTCACTAAATTATTCTCCTTACTCACTTTTAATTCTTTATTAGGTTCAATTGTTCGTATAACCTCATACTCCTCAACACATAGGTAATCATCGTCATTGGGAGGTTGATCAATAGCATTAAAAATGTTTAATTTTAGGTTCATATTTGCAAATGACACTTTCATTACCCTTGTTCGACAGTTGACGCCCACATTAGCGCTTGCCAAGAATGGACGACCAAGAATGACAGGGGTATGTTTCTTAAAATCTAGCACGGGTTCGGTGTCAAGGATCATGAAATCGATGGGGTAGTAACATTTACCAACCTTAACTAGGACATCTTCAACGATTCCTCTAGAAATTTTTACAGAACGATCCACTAATTATATGGTAGTGGCCGTGGGTTTAAGTTCACCTAGACCTAGTTGTTTATAGACAGTGTAAGGTAAGAGATTAACACTCGCCCCTAAGTCAAGGAGAGCCCGATGAATGACAGTGTCACCTATGATACATGAAATCGTTGGTGTACCGGGATCCTTATACTTTGGAGGAGCGTGTTGGAAGATTTAACTTACTTATTCAGTGAGGAAGACCTTTTTCGGAGTATGACTGCTCAACTTGCGCTTTTGAGTGCATAGGTCTTTTAGACATTTAGCATAAGCGGGAATTTGTTTAATCGCATCGAGGAATGGGATATTAATTTTCACTTGTTTAAATACCTCGAGTATATCTTCAATTTTTGACCATTTATTTGAAAAATGTGACGGTTCATCAATGTTTGGTGGAAAGGTCATTTTCAGAATATAATTAGTTGGGACTGTTACATTCTCTTTCCTAATTTGACTCGTGTCCTCACCCTTCTCTTGATTTGAATTAATGTTCGCATCTCTCCTACTCTCCTTTGGAATCTCAACAACTTCTTCCTCTCGAATAGTCGTCCTAGTTGAAACAGCATTCAGTTGCGCACTCATACCACCCACCTCGTATTGTCCCTTAGGTTTCTGAGTAGGTTAACTTGGCAACTTACTCTTAGTCAAACAGTTTAGTGTATTAGCTATTTATCCCACTTGGGACTCCAGCTTTGCGATGGACTGTGTGTGAGAGTGTACTAACTGGATCACCAAACCAAAAATTTCAAGTGAGGCCAACACTTTCTACTCAAATGCATTACTACGTGGAGGTAGAGTAGGAGGGGGATTAGGTTGTGTATATTGATATTGCTGAGACTGATGTTGCCATGCATTGGGAAAATTAGTATCAATTTGAGGTCTTTGGGAGGAATATGGACCCTCATTATTTTGAGATCGCCACCCAACATTTAGGTGACTTCTCCATGACACATCGTAATTATTTTCTAAAGGGTTGTGAGCATTTCGAGGGAATTATTGAATAGAGTTAATGTGTTGCTCGACAAACTCTGGGAATTGAGAAGCAGAAGGACATGTGAAGATATTTTAAGAGGGTTCAAATTATAATGCGCATACTTCAGAAGGAGACAGACTGGACATATGGCCCATCCTCATGAGTTGGTCAAGTTTTCTAGATAGTTCTTGTATTTCGATTGAATGACTTGACTCGAAACGCTCTTCTTGCTTGGGTTTAGGTGGAAGATACCCCTCAGGATGTACCGGCACAATTTGATGCATCGAATTCTCACTTAACGTTTCAAAAATTTTCCATGCCTTATCGGCGTTTTTGTGTAGGAAGGTACCGCACAAACGGCATCGACGGTATTACAAAGTGAAGGAATAAGTCCCTCGTAGAAGATCTATACCAATTGCCACTTGGGAACTTGATGATATGGGCAAAAGCGCAATAATTCTTTAAATTGTTCCCAAGTGTCATAGAGCGTTTTCCCATCTTGCATTACAAAGTTTGTTATGGATTTTCTCATTTGATTAGTTCTTGTGATGGGAAAAAACTTTTGTAAAAATGCGGTATGCAATGCTTCCCATGTTTTAATAGTGTTTGGCTTAAGGGATTGGAGCCAATACTTAGCTTTATCTTTTAAGGAAAATGGGAAGAGACGCAATTTTAATTCATCATCAATTAGGTTTTGGATTTTTAATATAAAGCATATATCTTGGAAATCTCTTAAGTGATGATAAGGATCTTCTTTAATACGGCCATGGAATGAAGGGAGTAGCGCGATGGTAGATGACTTTATCTCAAAGTGAGATGTTGTCACCTCTGGTAATTTGATACCTGCTTGTGGCGTATAAGCCGTAGGAATGAAATAATCTTTAAGCGGAGGAGGCGGAGGTATATTAGGATTGTTTTCATTATTTCCGTTATTCCTATTGTTTCTAATGTTTGCCATTGAAATAGGTTTGATGTTAATAATTCGAGTTTTTTTTAAACATTTAAGTGTGCTTTGAATTTCAGCCAGAAATAACGATGATGGCTTCGGAGTTAATTCGCCGTCTAATAACAACTGAGCTCTAGAAGCTTGGGTTAAGACTTAAGGACTCTAAGGGTACATTCAAGTTCAGGATCGAAAGAATGTAATTCGGGTTAACTTGAACGCGTACCAAGCATAAGCTAAAAAAAAACGACACTAAGATAAAGATTGACTCTAACAAATATGAAAAACAACCACGTAAATAAGACAACAAGCACACAACTATTATGATGTATGAAAGTTATCCTGAAATGTAGTGATTCGCATCAAAACCCAGCGCCCTAGGTTTCCTAGCTAATGCACGTACAAATCACCCCTAAACTAATGCAAATAGTGCGTCTCAGCGCCCTGACTTATAGTGGTTTGAAATGAGTTTTAAAGGAAGCGATTTACTTGAATTTTTGCTTTAATTAAAAAAATTTTAATTGATTTGTGTAAGCTTCTTTGATGTGCTAAGCTCTTCTACTTCGAAACGCTCGAATTTGATAACTCGAGAAACTACAAAATAAAATGAAAAGTTAGTGACTCAAAACAAAAACAAAAAATAATAACAAAAAGAAAATCTGATATAATATTTATGAATTAACTAAACTAAGATTCTAAAACTAAAGGTAGTAATTTGCAATCCCCAGTATCGGCGCCAAAAATTGATCTTGTCATAATCAAGATAAAAAAGTATACTCTACTTTAAAAGATTTGTAGTGTGGAAGTAGAGGTCGAACCCACAGATATTGAAATACTAAAACACTTCTATTATATATATATAAACAGCAAAGCCAAAAGTCTTCCCACATTTTGCCACTTGGCATTTTGTATGCTTTTCTTTTGTCCATATGGCATTTCCTAATTTCTCAAAAGCTCTCCTACATTATGCCACATGGCATCTCACCTTTATTTAAAAGAAACAAAAAAGTCTTTCACCTTGGAAATAACTCCACACAACCGGACTCTCTCTCCCCCACTTTTAATACACTACCTTCCACATTCTATATTCATAACCTTCCCAAGTTTCTCCTGCATCTCTCTTTATATCTTGGAAAATCAAAGGACATAAATTCATAAGTCACAATAAAATCTTGTATTGACAGCAGTCTTTGGAGAGCTCTTTCAATGGAAAAACCAATATACACATCCCCTTCTATGTGTGTATCTACATATTGTATCTCAGTTGTTGACAACAACCTAACTTCGTTTCCTTTGTTTATGGTTATCTTTCATTTAGCATTTTTCTTAAATACATGTATACATACATAAAATTTGATTTTTTTTGGGGGGGCAGAATCTCTTTTTTTTTTTTTTGGCTAGCCATGTTAGGTAGGTGACTTCAAAATTTGCTTCTTTGTAGTTATTAGTTTGATGTCTGGTTTGGAATGTTGCAGTTACGTAATTGAAGTTTTTCGGATGAGAGAGTTTTTATTTTTCATTTCTCTGATCACATTAGAAACTAATATTCTTTGAAAGCTATATAATCACACTTTGATGTCTGGTTTGGATTGTTGCAGTAAGTTAATCGAAGCTTTTCAGATGAGGGAGTTTCAATTTTTCATTGCTCTGATCCTATTAGAAAGTAATATTCTTCGAGAGGTAATCAATTGATATAAAATTATCAGTATCTATGTTTTTTTTTGTCAACATCTATATCTATGCATATGAAGAAGAAAAAAAAAAGAGCTATTAATGTAGAGAAATAAAATACAAGTGATAATAAAATTCAATTGATTAATTTTGAATATTCGAAATCAATTCAATATGATATACAGCTTTGCTCACACTCACACTAAACAGAATCACAACAATGGCTACTAATCCTTCATTTTATTCTCCAAAAAAAATCTACTATTTGATAATAAAAGTGCAGCACTGGATTTTATTAGTTTCAATTAATTTGATTCGTATTCCTTTTTGCGTTGAATTTCCCGTGCATTTGCACGGGGTGTCGACTAGTTAATTTTAAAACCTAAACCTAGTTAATTAAGAAAACATGATTTTGATTTTGATTTTATTAAACTAAGAACAGTAAAAATAAATCTAAACTATGAAAGCAATTAAAAGTTGTTTTAAACAATATTTAAAGTGAACCAATGATTGCAAATCCACCACTAGCTTCATAAAAAAGGGTATTTATGCATTCAATTAGTTTATTACGTTGGATGATAATGGAGGATTGTAGCTACAAGCCCAATTCCTCCGTCAAGAAGATACTACGATTCAAGCACCAACAAAATTCATCTTCGGTTGGCACGGATTGTCTCAAACTAAACTAGGGTTGTGGCACACTCCGTCTTCCCTAGGCATGAACTATTCGACGACTTGATATCACAATTCAATTAAGCACCATTACATGTAAATAATCCATACAAGCATAGCAAATATAGATTATTGAGCACATCACATTCAAAATAGATCTAAGACAAGAATAAACTTTGAAAGTAACAATTTAATCAATAGAAGTTCGATTTTATTATTAAAAAAATCCTCTAAACATATAATCGTCATCCATACATAATAAATCTAAAAGAAAAAAATATAATTAACACCCTATTACTTGGCTAGGGTTTCATTGAAACCCTAGATCTGGGTCTAAGCGGCCATAGAATTGTAGATTGGCAAGATGTTGATGGAGGAGGCCATGGAAATCCTTGGTTTTTTTCTTCTTCTTCTCCTTGCTTCTCTCTCTTCAATGGCTAAAGTTTTAGTTGTATATGGATGTATCTAATGTTGTGTAATGATGTGTAGCCCCAAATTTGATTTAGAATAGGATTTGTATAGATTTTGGAAGGAATTAGGGAGCTTTCCTAAGTAAAATCGCACTAAAACTGCTATATTTACGTTTCTGGATGTCATATGCACAAAGCACCTTTGATGGGCGCTCTAATTCGATGAGATACGTGTTTTTGGTTTTTTCATAGGTCGCTTGTGCGGCCCACTCGTGCGAGGTAGTTTTCACTACACCGTGCACCAATCATAGAATTGTGATAACTTTTTGATCGGACCTCAGATTGACTCGTCGTTTGCGACCATGTGACCATAACTTGAAGATCTACATTTTATATCTCTGGAGAAATTTCTCAAATCTAAAATATTCCTTGTCAAAAATACAATTTACCATGGTTGCTACTGTCTCCAACTTTCACCGGAATCACCTTTTGAGCGCAGAATGTCTTCCAAAGCCACTAATCATTGAATTTTAGTGTATTTTCAAGTTAAAGCTCCAAAACCTACAAAATATAGAATACTTATTAAAAAAGAACTAATAACTAAATGAAATGGGCTAACAAAGCATATCTTTAGGACTATAAATGTAACTATTCGTCGCCGATCAACAACGTAGTATGAAAAGACAAAACTATAAAGAACAACTAAGTCTTCTTTCTTGAAGTTGCACCTCTAACTGGCATAGTCGTGACCTTCAGCATTGTAGGCCTCCCCTTCTAAGGTTTCCTCTTCGTAGCCTCCTCTCTGATAGTCCTCCTCTGGACAATCATATCTTGTATAGTCTAGAGATGGGAATGTCTAGGGCGTAGTATGCCGTTAGCTTTAAAAAAAAGCTAAGTGAGCATCCTAACCAAACACTCCTAATATAATGTATCCGAAAGTACACATCGACTATAGTTATAACGATTGAATGAACTATAATAAGACCGTACGTGAAACTATGCATCATTGATATATTCGACTTCACTCAACTTAACATCCGACTTACTTAACTTTGTTGCATTACCAGTGTAATGCAGTTGGCTTAGGGTGACTCGCCCAGTGGGTCTAGCTATGGTTACTTTACTATTGTTGTCTGCCTCTCTGTGGCCATGGTAGTATTCTTACTTTACAAGCTAACCATGTACTCTAGGTCCTCGGGACCTTGCCTTATGAATATCGTCGCGATTTACGAAATGGTTACTTTACTATCGTTAGTTGTCATGATTGCCATAGCAATCTCGCCTTATAGGCTAACCGTGTTTATTCACTTCTCGATGTATTCTTATCAACATGGTTACTTTGCTATTGTGTTTGCCTCTCCGTGGATATAGTAGCAATAATCGCTGACATGCGATCCTATAACTCCATTTGACAGTACCGACTCACTACAAATCAACTTTCGGACCTCCGCGGTCGACTACACGTATTTCCAAATGCATAAGAACTTGGTCTTCGCGACCGTTCGTCTCTACACCAGTACACGTCGACTTTGACGCTACGACACTGACTCCTACATGAGGTGTATCATATGTTATGAACGAGGTACAAGTTAATTAAACATATACTATTATTCTTGAAATATAGTACGGCCCTAAGCTCATAATACCACATGTTTAAGCATGTGGACTGATAATAATAATGAACAGAAATATTATTCTTAATAATAATAATAATAATAATAATGGAGATAATATGTTCAGAGTACAACATATTAACATGAGGTTACCGAAAAATGATAACAATAATAATATTAATATTAATAATAGCAGGGGAATAATATGTTCGGGGTACAACATATTAGAGCTTGAATTTTAATCACTAATAATAATAACAATAATAATATCATTATTATTAACCGAATAATAAAACAGATATTATATGTTCAGGGTACATATGTTAATCACTAGATTAACTGGACCATAATAATAATAAGCGAAAAATAATAATAATAACATAATAATTATATAACAACAATCATAATACGGACCTGGGTTAGGGACAACACAAGTTAAAGCATGAGTTAATTTTAACGGCTAACTAATAAGATAACAATAATAACAATAATAATAATAAATAATAGTAGCGATAATAACAATGATAATCGAAATCATAATACGGCCTAGATTAGGGGCACCACATGTTAGGCACAAGATTTTCTAGAATAATAAAACTAATAATAATAATCAAAAAATAATAACACGAACATTAAATTTGGAATACAATATATTAAGGCACAGAACTATAGTATACCAAGTGAGTTAGGAACTCACCATAGGTTCGAGGTCGCGGTGTGGCACTGGGTGGTAAGATTTCTTTTCTTTTCTTTCTTCTCTCTCTCTCGGCGTAACTCTCTGTCTATCTGTCTTTTTTCTACACAAGTGAGAGAGAGGGGGTTTTATAGGGGTGAGATATATAGAATATTATATATATTTATATAACACAACCCAAGCACACCAACACACCAACACATACTGCCATGCCATACACAAGCACACATGCACACACATACACCTCTCATACACACATGACATACCACCCTACACCCTATACACTCAAGCACCCTACTACACACATCAACACTCTACATACACCTAACAAAACACACATGGCATTCCCCCAATCACTTACCCACTCTCTTTCCCTCCATATGTCAGCACACACACACACACACAATTGTCGCGCCCGCCCCAAAATGGGGTGTCTACAACAATTTTGTAGGGGTTGTTTGGGGGTTGGCGTAGGGTACACGCATGGTTGGGCAACACAGGCATAATTATGGGTTCAGAAATAATACTAATTACAGTGAAAATCTTATAAATACAGTCTGGGAATGAAAATTATATAAATAAAATATAATAAAAGTTACAGGTATTACATACTAATGGGGTAGGTACATATGTTAGTGCTTGGTTTGGTTCACTTTGAGATAAAGAATCGTATATGGATGTTAACCAGTTGAATGTGTTGTGTATGACTTGTAGTTGAAGGGAAGGACCGGTGGATGGAAGATGGGTTATCTCCTTTATTTTGAGTATTGTGATGAAACTTTTGAGTTCGAAAGGTATATGTGACAAGTATGATGGAATAATATCTGAGTTGACATTATGACCTTGTGATGTAATTTTATGTCGGGTTGACTATTGAGTAAGTTTTACTCAGGTATTGATGTTCTTATTCATCGAGATGCTTCAGGTATTGCTAGGATTCGGTTGAATCTTCTATCAGATTGAGACAGGGGGCTCTGAGGATTTATTTTCCTTAAGAGCTTGAGGATTTATTTTTCTCGTAAGACTGACTTCTCAATAAAGTGATTGGGTTATGTATGAGACAAATATTAGAAGTACTTATGTGAAGTCTTAGTGACTTGAGAAGATGCTATAAGTTTGGGGACAAACTTCCTTTTTGGAGGGGAGAGTTGTCACACCCGTTCTAGAAATTTCATTATTTTAAATTGCATATTTGAGATTTGTGAATTATCAATGTTATTTGATAATTTGTGGATGAGGTTGACTGTGAGTCAACGGTGAGGTGTCAGTAGAGACACGGGAATCTAGTAATACATGATGCATTGACATGATTAAATGACATTTTATGTGATTTAAATGTTATTTTACTTTATCTGGTATTTGATGAATAGTAATTATACCTATTTCGTATAATTTCTGGTAGTTTGATATTGTTCTAGATCGTTTTGAATACTGTGGTGAGAACGTGAGTGATACATGTATAAAGGGTAGGTGGTATAATGAATCCCTAGAGATTAGTTTTTGGATCCTTGTTTTTGGACCCAAACAAAACTTAGTCGAAAACTTTATAAATTTTAGTTTTCACTTATGAAATAATCAAGTAGATGTTTAAGATGTTTCGGGAGATAATTAGAAGTTTTGAAAACTTGTGGTGGTAAACGTAATTTTCAAAAGTCGTTCCTATAAATAGATAAGCTTAGATTTCTTTTGTCAAAACTTTCTAAAAATATTTCGACGACCGTTCGTCCGTCAGTTCTTCTCCAGATTTTAATTTTGGACTCCTCAAGGTAAGATCTACGTTTTGATACCTCTTAGGTCCCGTTTGGCTAACTTTTTCCGAAAGCTAATTGATCGGGAGTGAACAAGTACTAATTACACGCCATAATTCACATTTGTTAGCACTTTTTATCCTGTTTTTGTGTACTTTTACTTTGTTTTCCATTTTCTGTCAGGATTTAAAAGAAAGCGAGAGCTCCAAGCTAAAAAGGGTGTAAAAATAGAAGAAAAGAACCAAAAAAGCCACCTCACGCGAGCGACCCGCTCGTGCGACTTCCCAGAATCGCGCTCGCACGGCCCACTCGCGAGATCTATGGAAAAAATGAAAACACGTATTTTTAAGTGGTGAGGACTCCTACGCGAACGGAATTGCCTAATTACGTCCAAAATGTAAAATATAGTAGTTTTAGATAGATTAGGTTTACAAAAACCTTCCTAATCCCTCTACAACTATATATAGATCATTATAAATCAATTATGGGGTTACACAACATTATACACATCCTTTTACAGCTAAAAACTTCAGCCACTGAAAAGGGAGAAGCAAGGAGAAGAAGAAGAAGGCCAAGGATTCCCATGGCCTCCTCCATCAACCTCTTGCCAATCCTCGATTCTATGGCTGCTTAGATAGATATCTAAGGTTTCAATGAAACCCTAGCCAAGTAATAGGGTTTATTTTATGCTTTAATTTTAGTTGTATTATGTATGGATGATGATTACATGTTTCAAGGATTTTAATTAATAAAATTGTATTCATTGATTAAATTGTTGCTTTCAAAATCTATTCTTGTCTTAAATCTATTTTAAATGTGATGTGCTCAATAGTCTATATTTGTTGTGCTTGTATGGATTATTTACATATAATGGTGCTTAATTGAATTGTGATATCAAATAGTCGAATAGTTCATGCCTAGGAAAGACAGAATGTGCCGCAACCCTAGTTTAGTGTGAGACACTTCGTTCCAACCGAAGATGAATAATGTTGATGCTTGAATCGTAGTTATCTTCTTAACGGAGGAATCAGGCTTGTAGATACGATTCCCCATTATCATCCAACATAGTAAGCAAATTGAATGCATAGATCCCTTTATTATGAAGCTAGTGGTGGATTATGCAATCCTAGGTTCAATACACATATTTATCAAACAAACTTTTAAATTGCTTTCATAGTTTAGATTTATTTTCACTATCCTTAGTTTAATTAAAATCAAAATCAAAATTCTATTTTCTTAACTAACTAGGTTTAGGTTTTTAAATTAAGTGCTTTAGTATTTCAATCTCTGTGGGTTCGACCTCTACTTCCACATTACAAATCTTTTAAAGTAGAGTATACTGTTTTATGTTGATTCTGACAAGATCAATTTTTTGTGCCGTTGCCGGGGATTGCAAATTACTACCTTTAGCTTTAGAATCTTAGTTTAGTTAATTCGTAAATATTAGATTAGGTTTTCTTTTTCTTATTTTCCATTTATGTTTTGAGTCACTAACTTTTCCGTTTGTTTTATAGTTTCTCGAGCCATCAAATTCTAGTATTTTAGAGTGGAAGAGCTTTGCAAATTAAAGGAGCTTACGCAAATTTAAAAAAAGAAGCAACAATTCAAGTAAATCGCTTCCTTTAAATTTCACATCAAGGCACTGTATGTCAAGGCGCTGAAACGCATTACTTGCATTAGCTTAGGAGTGGTGTGAGCACATGCACTAGCTAGGAAACTTAGGGCGCTGGACTTTGACACGAATCACTGCATAACAGGATAATTGCATGCATCATAGTAGTGTTGTGCCTGTTTGAGTATTTGCATAGTTTATTCTTTTATTTGGGTGAGTCAGTCGTTATCGTAGTGTCAGTTCTTTAGTTTATATTTGCTACCCATTCGAGTAAACCTAAATTATATCCGCTTATTTTTAACTTGAATGTACCCTTAGAGTTCTTAGCTCCTCAACTCAAGATTCTAGATCTCGGTTGATGTTAGATGACGAATCAACACCTAAACCGTCGTCGTTGTTTGAGTCCGAAATCCAAATCACTCTTAAACGTTTAAGGAAAACTAGAACTATTAAAATCAACCCGATTCAAATGGCCAATTTTAGAAATAACGAGAATAACCAGAATAATGGAGGCAACCATAACATACCTCCACCTCTGCCTCTAAAAGATTATTTCACTACTATGGCCTACACACTACCATCATGCATAGAGTTACTGGAGGTGACGGCGTCTCACTTTGAGATAAAGTCATCTACCATCGCGCTACTCCCTTCTTTCCATGGTCGTGTTAAAGAAGATCCATATCACCACTTAAGAGAGTTCCACGATATATGTGCTACATTGAAAATCCAAATTTGACTGATGATGAACTTAAATTACGTCTCTTTCCTTTTTCTTTAAAAGATAAAGCCAAATACTGGCTCTAATCTCTAGAGCCAAATACCATCGAAACATGGGAAGCGTTGCATACTGCGTTCTTACAAAATTTTTTCTTTGTTACGCGTACAAATCAAATTCGAAAATCAATAATGAACTTTGTGATTCAAGTTTGGGAAACACTATATGATACATGGGAGCAATTTAAGGAAATTTTACGCACTTGCCCCCATCATCAAATCCCTAAGTAGCAATTGGTTCAAATCTTCTACGAGGGACTTGTTTACTCTGTCCGTAACACAGTCGATGCTGTTTGTGCTGGAATATTTCTTCACAAAAGCACCAACGAGGCCTGAAATTTTTTTGAAACATTAAGAGAAACTCTATGCACTAAGCTGTGTCCGTCCATCCTAAGGGGTGTCTTCCACCTAAACCTAAGTGAGAGGAACGTTTTGAGTCAAGTCATTCAATTGAAATACAAGAACTATCTAGAAAACTTGACCAACTCATGAGGATGGGCCATATGTCTGGTCCTCCTCATTCTGAAGTGTGTGCATTGTGTTCAGAACCTTCTCATAATATCTTCGCATGCCCTTCTGCTTCTCAATTCCCAGAGTTTGTCAAGCAACACATACACTCTATTCAACAATTCCCATGAAATAATTATAATCCTATGATAAATAATCCAAATACCCCATATAGAAGTCATCCTAACTTCTTGTGGAGATCTAATAATAATAATGAGACGACTAATTTTTTTAATACTTACAAACCCCAATTGCAACAAAGTCAATACCAGCACCCCCTCCTAATCCTAACCCACCAAGGGATAACACTTTTGAGGAAAAGGTGTTGGCGTCCCTTAAGAATATCGAAACGCAAGTGCAAGCTCAAGCACAAATAGTGCACTCTCGCACACAATCCATTGTGAAGCTTGAGTCCCAAATGGGACAACTAGCTAATGTAGTAAGTCATAGAAATGAGGGTAAGTTGCCTAGCCAAACTATTCAAAATCCTAAGGGACAATATGAGATTGAGGGTACGATTGAGCAAGTAAATGCCGTCTCTCGACTATGATGACTACACGTGAGGAAGAAGTTATAGAGATTCCGAGAGTTGATTTAAAAGATGTGAATAATAATTCGAATCAAGAGAAGGGTGAGGACACGACTCATATTAGGAAAGAAAATCAACTGGTCCCAATTAGTTATGTTCCAAAAATGCCTTTCCCACCAAACATTACAGAACCGTCACATTTTTCAAAGAAAGGGTCGAAAGCTGAAGAGATACTTGAGGTATTTAAACATGTTAAAATCAATATCCCATTCCTTGACGCTATAAAACAAATTCCCGCTTATGCTAAGTGCCTTAAAGACCTATGCACTAAAAAACGCAAGTTGCGCAATCATATTCTGAAAAAGGTCTTCCTCACCGAAAAAGTAAGTTCGATCTTCCAACACGTTCCTCCGAAGTATAAGGATCTTGGAACGCCTACCATTTCTTGCCATATAGGTAACACTTTAATCCATCGGGCTCTCCTTAACTTAGGAGCGAGTGTGAATCTCCTACCATACACAGTTTATAAATAATTAGGGGTAGGTGAACTTAAACCCACAGCCGCTACTATACAATTAGCATATCGTTCTATCAAAATCCCTAGGGGAATCGTCGTAGATGTCCTAGTTAAAGTCGATAATTGTTATTATCCCATCGATTTCATGGTCCTTGATACTGCATTGGTGATAGATGCTAGGAAACACATTCCTGTTATTCTTGGTCGTCTATTCTTAGCAACCGCTAACGCCCATGTCAATTGTTGAACGGGAGTGATGAAGGTGTCATTTAGGAATATGAACCTTAAATTAAACACATTTAACGCTATTGATCAACCTCCCAATGATGATGATTATCCATGGGTGGCGAAGAGTGAGGTTAGAAGAAGTATTGAACCGAATAAAGAAATAAATGTGAGTAAGGAGAACAATATGGTGAGTAATGAGTGGATGAATTTGAATAACCCGGATCCTAACGAGGAATTTACTCGAATGGTGCAAAATCAATTTGAACATAATCAGGGAAAATCGTCTAAAGAAGTACTTCATAAAGATATTATTTCAGTCTTCAACCGTGGTCTCCCTCTAGTTAATAGGGGCATAAAGTCCATTTCTGCCTCCATGAGTCTTGAGTTAGAACGGTCTAGCTGAAGACATAAAAGATGGGGCTTCTTGGGAGGCAACCCAAGCTTTTTTTCGTTCTGTTTTCTCGTTTTTGTACACTTTTTGGGTCATTTTGAGTCAGCTTTTTGTTTTCTGGACAGGTTTGGGGGTTAAGGTCAATTTATTTTGAACTTATTCACATTGAAAAGAATGAAGAAAAGAAAAAAAGGGAATATCGCACACGCGGCCCGCTCGCGCGAAGTGTCGCTTGCGTAGCCCGCTCGCACGAGATTTTGCCTTAGGAAAGAAATTTCAAACTTTTTTATATATGCCCTCATATTCATGTCGCGCCTTCATTCGCGCATGCGAGGGCTGGTCACCCGAGCAGCCTGCTCGCGCGATCTTGTGGCTTAGAAAAAAAAATTTAACCTTAAGAACAGACCTCAAATTTGCCTCGCGGAGAGTATCGCGCGTGTGAGAGGTCTCTTGCGCGGCCCTCTTGCGCGATGGGGGAATTTTTGTATTTTTCTCTTTTGTTCTATTCTTCACTCCCAACCCCTACTTATGTGTTTTTCACTTTTTTGTTTGCTCTCTTAGGCCCCTTTTAGATCAAGTCTTTCTTTATTTTTATAGTTCTGTTTGTGCTTGTTTTTTTTTCATTGAGTCTTTCGTTTTGGTTTAGTTTTTCAACAAGTATTCCACGGTCTACATTACTTATGTATTTCGATTAGCTATTATTGTTCTTTTGTTTATTTATTTTACTTTGTCAAATAATGACAAGTGAATTAGTAGCTTCATTTGGAGCAATTGAACTTTATCGACATATTCATATACGTTTACCCGGTTTGTGATTGCTGAGATCGAGGTAATGTCATTCCTTCCTTACGTACTCTCCTTTCTTTCATTTTATTGATTCACTGGGGATAATGAACTGTTTCGGTTTGGGGGTATGCACTCACATCCACATTATTATGCACCAATTTTTCAGAAATTTCGTTACTTGTGCTTAAATAAATGATGTTGCCGACGTTTTTGCAATCTCAATTCGATACTTCTTGTTATGTAAGTTGGATTGTTATAGAATGGTAAACAAGGAAGGATATGGTTAAACATTTGTTAATGTCATGGTATAATGTTTTAGGTTATGTATTGTTCAAATTGTAGTTTTATATCATAGATCTGCACACAAATCTATGCACTGCACGTATTCACTTGAATACATGTTTGATATGAATTATAATATGATTCAGATTTCTAGATAACACATGGTAGAGACTAAGCCCAATGAGCTTTTGAGCCTATCTTTTCTTTATTAGGTTTATGAATACATTTTGTGTTTGTCGAAATTCATTGAAATAGCGCATTAACTCGTTATTTAGTCTCATTATTCTTGTTTTGGTTGATAGTCAAATTAAAATATTTTTGTTACCATGCTAACTAATCTTCTGTTGTAAACGTTGAAGAACAGTATCACCAAAGGACATGATTTTAGGCTTTCTTTGTTTACCACCCTTTTGACCTTTGACCTATCCAGATAAATGATAAAATTTCCTTAGTTCGCCCTTTTGGGCCTTTAAAGTGCCTCTCTTTCTTTAGGCACCATGATCCTTTTTTTGCTCCACTTGGCCAACTTGGAGTTTACCACTGAAAGATTTATCAACTTTTAGTGGTGATAAGGCGGTGTGTCGATTGAGAAGAAGAAGAAGAAGAAGAAATCAAGATGATGTTTGGGGTAATTGCCTTGGTATTCAGTGAATATTCGCTACAAAAGCAACGAAAATGAAAAGAAAAAAAAGGTTGAAAGAGGAAAAGAAAAAAAAAAGGTTGAAAGAAGAAAAGAAAAAAAAAGAAGAGGATAGAAATTAATGAAAAGATGAAAAGAAGAGAATAAAAAGTTGAAAGTTGGTAGAAGAGATGATGAAAGAAATCAAACATGCCTTACAACGCCACTCTAAAACTACTTAATGAATCATTTCTATCCTTTTTCATTGCCTGAGCCACGTTTGCAACCTTTGGAAAGTCCTAATTGATCCTAGAAATCATACTGTTCTTTCGTGTCATGCATCTTTTTCGAGTCATATGTGAGCATTTTTCATTTTGAAAATATAATTCCTTTACTCCCATATATTAGAGAAATTACACCTGTTTCTGAATATTTCATTTAAGAGTGTAATTAACATTGTGAAATTCGTAGTCGAAGCATAGTTGGATGGTTATCCAAGTTATATTCCAAGTTCATGACATGAACACATGTGCAAATTTATGACAACCTCTATTGATTTATATGATGCATGTGCTTGGGATTGTGTTTTGTGACTTAAGTGGATGTTTCAGTATGTTTCTTCTTGTTCATTATTCTATTTCAAATCATTGTTTTATAATAAGGAGTATTGAATGTTATGTTTTTCGTTTTTAATAAAACTTTTTAAATGCATAATGAATAAAGATGGTTGTGAGTGTCTTATTCGACGAGAACCCTCACGAGACTTCACTCATCCGACTAGGGACACCTAGAGGTTTAAAAGGCTTGTTGCACATGCTAAGTGCAATTGCGATCCATGCGACAATGGAGTAGAATTTTTATAGTAGTTTTATTTTTCTGTTCTTTTTGCTCGAGGACTAGCAAAATGTAGGTTTGGGGGTGTGATCGGGAGTGAACAAGTCCTAATTACACGCCCTAATTCACATTTGTTAGCACTTTTTATCCTGTTTTGTGTACTTTTACTTTGTTTTCTATTTTCTGTCAGGATTAGAAGAAAGCGAGAGTTCCAGGCTAAAAAGGGTGTAAAAATAGAACAAAAGAAGCAAAAAAAAGCCACCTCACTTGAGCAGCCTGCTTGTGCGACTTCCCAGAATCGCGCTCGCGCGGCCCACTCGCCCGACCTATGGAAAAAGTGAAAATGCATATTTTTAAGTGCTGAGGACTCCCACATGAACATAATTGCCTAATTACATCTAGAAAGTGAAATATAGCAGTTTTAGACAGATTAGATTTACAAAAGCCTACCTAATCCCTCTACAACTATATATAGATCATTCTAAATCAATATGGGGTTACACAACATTATACACATCCTTTTACAATTAAAACTTCAGCCATTGAAGAGGGAGAAGCAAGGAGAAGAATAAGAAAACCAAGGATTTCCATGGCCTCCTCTATCAACCTCTTGCCAATCCTCGATTCTATGGCTGCCTGGACAGATATCTAGGGTTTCAATGAAACCGTAGCCAAGTAATAGGGTTTATTTTATGTTTTTCTTTTAGTTTTATTATGTATGGATGATGATTACATGTTTCAAGGATTGTAATTAATAAAATCATATTCATTGATTAAATCGTTGCTTTCAAAATCTATTCTTATCTCAAATCTATCTTGAATGTGATGTGTTCAATAGTCTATATTTGTTGTGCTTGTATGGATTATTTACATGTAATGGTGCTTAATTGAATTATGATATCAAGTAGTCGAACAGTTCATGCCTAGGGAAGATGGAGTGTACCGCAACCCTAGTTTAGTATGAGATACTTCGTGCCAACTGAAGATGAATTATATTGATGCTTGAATCGTAGTTGTCTTCTTAACGGAGGAATTGGGCTTGTAGCTACGATTTCCCATTATCATCCAACGTAGTCAGCTAATTGAATGCATAGATACCCTTATTATGAAGCTAGTGGTGGATTTGCAATCCTAGGTTCAATACACATATTTATCAAACAAACTTTTAAATTACTTTCATAGTTTAGATTTATTTTCACTGTCCTTAGTTTAATTAAAATCAAAATCAAAATTCTATTTTCTTAGCTGACTAGGTTTAGGTTTTAAAATTAAAGTGCTTTAGTATTTCAATCTCTGTGAGTTCGATCTCTACTTCCACACTACAAATCTTTTAAAGTAGAGTATACTTTTTTATCTTGATTTTGATAAGATCACCAATTTCTAGGAATTTGGGGAAAACCCCTGTAAACTTGTAGGAATCACCTAACATCAGAGATCCGACGTTTATTCGGCTCCTTAGTACTTCCCTCAAAGTTGAGAGAATTAGCATGAGGTATGAAGTACTAACCTATGTTATATAGGAAATATACATGTTTTGGTTTCGATGACGAAATTGTGATCCGGGCAAAATTCATGTATTAATTGTAGGCCCGTTACTTATGCACGTGATTAAATGTGAAAAGCATGTCTACGATTACGTGAGCACGTTGAGTTGTTTATATGGGTCAAAGGGGAGACTTATATAATTTCATGGCGGAGTAAGCTTCTTGATGTTTGAGAATTTAGTAGCGATGACTGCTGTGCATGGTTGGTTGACTTGTACTTGCCATGACACTTGGAGATGCAATGATTGATAGACTTGGACTTGCCACTGGCATTGTGGTTTAAGATTTGGACTTCCCGCTACCGGATGAATGCGTATTTTTCTCCCTAAAGACTATTTGTTATGAATTGTGAGATTAAGGCATGTTTTACTATATATGCATATGTTAGAACTTGTGCACTCAGCATATAGCTGAGCAGTGGACCTTTACTCCATTGCAGGTGATAAGAAGAAAGGCAAGACAAAGTGTGAGGAGTGAGGCCGAGGAACGCCGGGGAATCATCACTACTTGTACATACTTTTGTTTTATTTCAAACATGTAATAAGAATTGGGAATTTGTAATATGTTGTAGTAAAATCTTGGCATAGGCTTGAGATCTTATAATCTGTAATAGAACTCCTGCAAATTATGTTTTGATATGTTAAAATATGGCTGTGTTTATGTGGAATTGAATTAGAGAAACCATAGTTTGATTGCTGCAGAATTGTGCAGTTTTGGGAGGGACCAGTCGACTGGGTTGTCACAGCCCGATCCCACAATAGCGGAACCGGAGCCTGTGGCACGCCAGCGAGGCTAAACCAATTCATTAACGTTCCCAAAATTAGATTTGAAGAACACACGCAGTGGAATAAACAAGTCATTTTGAAAACCAATCCGCCCTGTCGACTGATCCTCGGATCCAGTCAACTGATCCTGGTCCAGTAGAAAGTTGGGTTTTAAAACACCATCCAGTCGACTGCTTTCTACACCCAGTTGACTGGGGCTTCAAATTTTCAGTCGACTGGTAAAGTCCGGTCGACTGAAGTCCAGCCTGGCCAAAAATATCAGTTTTAGAAACCATGCTCCAGTCGACTGTGTCGGGGACCCAGTCGACTGTGTCGGGGACCCAGTCGACTGATCCTCCAGGAAACGAGGCAGAGAGTTGCTGGAAAGGAGGCTCCAGTCGACTATTCAACAAACCAGTCGACTGATCCCCTGGCAGCAGCACATTCTGCAGCATTTTCAAGTTTAAAAGCTTTTGAAATCAAATGGGGATCAAACACACACTTCCAAAAGTACTCCAAAAACAATTCTAACTGTATTAACATATTACCGAAGCACAGTTATAACATGTTACTAACTATTACAACATTTTAGATTCGTTCTATCATGCCAAGTTAAACATAACTAAAAACCATAAGAATTCTTATTACAACATTCCTATTGTCCTAAAACTACAAGATTAGTGTTCAAGTTGCCTTCTAAACGAACTCCCAACCCACGTGCTCACTTCTCCGATTCTTCGCCAGCATTAACACCTGAAATGGTTATTTGAATAACCACATATATTCGATTTGTTTAAGCTAACGCTTAGTGAATAAAACAACATATGCACATGAATGATAAACATGTCCGCATTCACATCTCTACATTTCATACTAGTCGCCGGAGACTCACGTGCCCGTCCATACTCCCAATCCGCGACTCCTCGCTAATAAGTCCACGCAAAAGGGTAAGACCCACGATTCTTCTCTTCAATCGTGCGACCTTAATGCCTATATCGGCTCCACAAAATGGCACGGTGACCACGTGCTCCTTCTGACCCAAATAAGCAACTTAACATGCTCAAATACACATCACCATGCTCGCGGTAATCAAAACATTTCATCGTGCTATTGGGCCTACTTATCAATATAAATGCCCAATATGAACTACACAAGATATCTCTATAAGTATTAATACATTCTATTCAAACACAACATGAATACATGTCAAGAAACCATTCCAAAAACATAGTTGAGTCACTCACCTCCGATTTACGCACTTAAAATACGATCCAAAGAAAACCCGTGCACAAAGAACGTGCAGAAGTCCGTCTAGTAAAATTCCTATGGATCAAAGTTCCATTTATCAACTTTTATGAAAAATTCTAGAAAAAGACTTTTCCGAAAACATGGCCAAACAAGCCCTAACATATATCAAAACGAAGCTCTTACCTCGAGGAGCTCAAATATGAAATATGGGAGAATACAAACTGACGGAAGGTCGTCGTTTGGCGTCGCAAAGCTTGAAGCAACAAAATCTCCCTCTAGCCCCCTTTTTGGAATTTAGGTTAAGAACTTATGAAAAATCTAAGTTCATCTCTATCTAGATATAGGTAACACTCTCGGGAAATACGTTTACCTCCCCACGAGTTTTCAAAACTCCTAATCAGTCTCTGAAACTTTCTATACAGCTTATTCATAGCTTTATAAGTGAAATCTCAAAATTATAAAAGTTTTCGACTAAGTTTCGTTTGCTCGCTAAAACGCGAATTTCTACATGACGTTTTCAAAGTTGCTAATTAGCCTACTAAATTAATAGCGTGTTAATTCGTTCTCACCAGGATACTAAAACTAACAACAGATATAAGTTCTAAAATAGAAAATAATACAGATATTGAAATACACAGGTAAACATTTATTTCCAGATAAACATTTAAAGCATTCCTCAGTGACCATCTCACATTCGGAGAGACATCACAACAACAAATCCTCAATCACCACAGTTTCAAAGGGTTCTCTAATACAGACACCCAAATCAACTCGTGAGTCAAAACTCACCCAAACATGTGTCATAAGACAAGCCACATCACATTATCATGCATGACAATGTAATGCAAAAGCAATAACACAAATGTGGGTGTTATATGGGTCCTCGATACAGCCGATTGGACCCCTGTGTTCTTGAAACATCCCTTCAGTGTTCAAAGGATTCAGTCCACTAAAGGATGGAAATCAGTCAACTGGTTTCTGCACGAAAACATGACATTCTGCATACATAGTGCTCAGTTGACTGGAGAAGGGTCGGTCGACTGAGAAATTGAGGCCCCAGTCGACTGAGTCCCTAACACAGTCGATTGGACAGGGCTGTTGAACTTTTCTTACTTTCTGCTTTTAACATCCAGTTGACTGGGTCCCCACCACAGTCGACTGGACCGCTGGTTCTCAAACTGGATTCCTTTAGAAGTGTTTCAATTGGGCAAAAATTTTTATAACTCTGTTTTTAATGGATTTTACTTATGTTTTTTGCTGCTATTTTTTACTTAAAGGGAATTGGTTGAGCCTTAGCGGTGTGCCATGTATCCTATTTTTGCACGTAGCGGGATGGGTCGTGACAGCTTGCAATACCTTGCACCAAAAAAAAGACAGCTTGCAATACTGAAGAGCAGTGAACAGTTCACCATATATAGCAATGCATCATACCAAAGACTTAGATGTGTGCTTATGCAGGATAGAAGAGTGAAAGCGTATGGATCGCGACAGCTAAAACCACATAAGCTTAACTATCCTACACATGATCTCGAGCTAGCTGCAATCGTCTTTGCTCTCAAGATTTGGAGACACTACCTCTACGGAGAAAAGTTTGATTTGTTTTCAGATAACAAGAGCCTGAGGTACTTGTTCTCTCAAAAGGAGTTGAACATGAGACAGCGATGTTGGATGGAATTGTTAGAGGACTATGATTTTACCCTGCAGTACCACCCTAGAAAAGCAAACATTGTTGCTGACGCACTGAGCTGGAAACCCTGCAAACTAGGGATGACAACGGGGCGGGTATGGGACGGGGCCCCCATACCCCGCCCCCGCCCCCGCCCCCTTCAGTAAACCCTCCCCCCGCCCCCGCCCCCGCCCCGCCCCTCATAGTGCTTTCCCCGCCCCTGCCCCCGAGGTCCCCGACCTCGCCCCGCCCCGCCCCGATCATGTTTTTTTTTTTTTTTTTTTGGTACACAAATTGAAAAAAGCAATTTTTTAATGCATTTTTTTCTCTAATAGTGCAGTTTTTTTTTTAAATGGTAATACACATAACTATTGAGGGGTAAAAATATAAATACAAGTATATTCGGGGCGGGGCGGGTTTTTTGACCCTACCCCGACCCCGACCCGGGTTTTGAAAATATCCCCCATACCCGCCCCTAACCCTATTAAGCCACCCCCATCCCCTACCTATTAGGGGCGGGGCGGGGCGGGGCGGGGAACCCGGAAAACCCACCCCATTGCCATCCCTACTGCAAACTCATCGTATCCTCTCTCATGGTTAGAGAATGGAAAACATTGGAGATGCTAACAGAATTTGATTTTCAGACTACCAAGTCAAGTAAAGGATGACTCTTTGGATATCTAGTAGTACAACCAATGCTCATAAGTAGTATTCTCGAAGCTCAAGGAAAGGACGAAGGACTTCGTCAATGGGTTGAGAAAACATCAGCAAAAGACCCCACCGAATGGAATATAGGAGTAGATGGACAATTCAGGTGCCGCAGTCAACTTTGTGTACCCAATGAGGATAACCCGAGGAAAGATGTATTAGATGAAGCACACAAGTCAAGAATGATTGTTCATCCTGGAGGAACAAAAATGTATAAGGATTTGAAGAGAAACTTCTGGTAGGATGGAATAAAGAGAGAAGTAGCAGATTATGTATCCAAGTGTATGACCTGCAAACAAGTTAAAGCTGAACATCAGAAATCAGGAGGATTGTTACAACCACTACAAGTTCCCGGATGGAAATGGAAACACATAACGATGGATTTCGTCGTAGGAATGCCTAGATCTCAACAGAATCACGACGCTGTTTGGGTGATGGTAGATAGACTCACCAAATCATCTCATTTCATCGCTTACAGTATGACTTACCCGGTTGGGAAGTTGAGTAGAATGTACATACAACAAGTTATTCGGCTAAATGAATGCCCATGTCAATCGTGTCAGACTGGGATTCATGTTTCATATCAGGATTTTGGGAAAGCTTACAGATAGCACTGGGAACTTCATTGAAGTTAAGTTCAGCATTTCAACCCCAAACCGACGGACAGACTGAGAGAGTCAACCAAGTAATGGAGGACATGCTCCGAGCCTGTGCGATAGATTTTGAAAGTTCATGGGAAGAGAATCTACCACTGATAGAGTTCGCACATAACAACAGCTACCATTCAAGTATAAGGATGGCACCATTTGAAGCTTTGTATGGAAGACCGTACCGATCGCCTTTATACTGGGCAGAAGTTGGAGATGACAAACTTCTAGGACCTAAGATAGTTCGAGAAACGAATGAGAAGATTAATATCGTCAAGGAAAAGATGAAAGCAGCTCAGAGTAGATAGAAACGCTACTCAGGCAAGTACCGAAAGGACTTGGAATTCAGTGTTGGAGATCACGTATTCCTAAAAGTATCTCTAGTACGAGGTGTTGTCAGATTTGGACAAAAGAGAGGAGAGCTTTTGCCACGTTACATCCGACCATTCGAAATTCTAGAATGCGTGGGAAAAGTTACTTACAGACTTGCACTGCCACCCAAGATGTTAGAAGTGCATAACGTTTTTCATATCAGCATGTTGAGGAAAGTCGTGCATGACCCGTCTCATGAGATCAATTTCACGGACATCGCAGTGAACGACAATGTGACATACAATGAAGGATCATTGAAAATTATGGAACGAGGAACTAAGAAGCTGAGGACTAAGGAGATCCCTCTAGTAAAAGTCCAGTGGAAACATCACGATGAGCGTGAAGCTTCTTCGGAGTTAAAATCAGAAATGCGTGAGAAGTTTCCTTACCTTTTCAATGTATAGCTTGCTCTGATTCCGGGGACGGAATCTTTAATAGGAGGTGGATGATGTAATACCCGTAAAATTTCTATATAATAAAATGAGTCCCCGTATTTTTGTTCTATAGCTACAAAACCATAAATAAATAATACGCATTTATAATTGATAACTTGGACTGTAAGTTACGGACTCGGACTGACGTATCACATGAACTCATAAAATCTGTATAACCTGGACTGTGGGACACAAGTATCCAAACTAAGGATAAGTTCAAATCAAAAATGGAAATCAAAGGACACCCTAAAACTTTCCTATACCTATGGGATAATCTCCTTGACCCAAACACTCCCTAGACCGCTGGATAAACCCCACCACCCCCAACCGCCGACCCCCCACTTGAGTACACCTCCCTCTCAATCAAATCCCTTCCATCCTCTCCATCATCTCAAGCATATATGCAATCTGTGTGAATATCTGTGTGTAGATATCAGTGTATACATATGTAGATTTATGTATACAAATATGGTACAACCAAGAGAGAAAGAGCAAAATAACTAACCCCACCATCTCTGCCCTCTATATTCACACATACATACCCACACTAAGGACTAGCAGAGGAAGAAGAAGGAGAGAGAGACGCCGAGACTTTAGAGAGAGAAAGAGACCACGGACTGTGGTAAGACTCCTACACCCTCCTCTGTATAATTTTGTATTGTTTTCACACCTCACACACACGCCTAGACCCCCCATGTAGGCCCTAAATAGAGCCTAAGGCTCTCTGTGAGCCACGATAGCCATTAAAGCTCCTCACTGGAGCTTGATGTTCAAACATGACTAATCCCCTTTTTATTACACCAAACATACCCTAAGGATCCCTATATACCCCCCTAGAGCAGTTTTTCGTTTGGGTAAAGTTTAGTAGGCCATACAGGCCGTTATTCCTATTTTCACCTGAAAGAATAATGGATTCGTAAGCTTAGCAAACGAGATAACTAAACCCTAGGCTCCTAGTATGTTGTAAAGGAGGCTAAACCGGTCCTTTTGGCATTGGTCTCACGAATTTACGTGGAGAATGAGAGAGATCTAGTCTCTTGAAGTTTTCCAACGAAAAGGCACCCGTCGGCGACACCTGCCTTCGCTAGAGAAGAAAAGGAAACAGGTTATATCATTTACTCGTATTAATTAAGTCGGGTTAGGTCGGGCATGGATATGTGTGAGTTTGTTTGTTTGTTTGTATAAATGGGTAATGGATTGAGTTATATTAATCATTAACAGTTCAGGGCGGATCTTTTAAGTTGGATTAGGATGAGTTTGTAAACGAATAACCCATTGGGTCTGGGCCGGATCCGGGTTTGACCTGCGAATACTTGTTAATCATTAATTAGTTGTTTTTACATTAAGAATTAATCTGTTAATCCTAGTTAGTGCTTTAATAGTATGTTTTAAGAATAATTAAAGTTTTATTTATTATGTTAATTATGATTAATATTTATATGTATTATTAATTATTTATTGTACATTAATAAAAAGTTGTAAATAATTATAAATGGTTTTAAAATGATTTAAAAATAGTTCTAAATATTATAATTAATTTTAAATGAATCCCAAGTTAATTTAAAATAGTTTTAAATACTTAGATTAAATTTTAATATTCTGAAAAAGTATTTTAGATAATACTTTGATATTATGAATTTTTAAATTAATTACTATATGTTATACTTACTAATTAATTAGCCTAAATTAATAACAAGAATTAGTTTTAAAATAAAATAAATAGGTAATAAATACCTAATGACCATTTTAAAATATAGGGAAACTATATCAACTTTCTCTAAGGCCTAATACCTATGTTTTATAAATTTTTATTTATAAAACCCACACTGTAGTGTATTTAAAATTACTTTATGAATTACAAAGGACCCGTTAGTAGTATTTTAATTATTTAAAATACCCGAAACAATTCTGAAAATTTTGAGAAAAATACCACTCGCCTATTTTAAAGCCTAGTATTTAATAAAAATATTTATAAGGACCAAATGTCTTCCTAAATTATATTTTGTAATTATAGGACCTCGTAGACTATTATGATATGTTTTAGACTTCAATAATTCATAATAAATAAACCGTAGCTCAGAAAATTATGCGGCTAGTTTCCAGAGTCTTAGAAAAATGTCTAGATCGGTTCTCTTAAGTTTGGTGACCTTTTGTCAGGATAAAAAATATAGCCTGTCTTTAGGGCTCATACTGATATAGAAAACCCAGCCTTTGATATGACGGACTCCGATTTGAGTCTAGTCAATGGCGTTAGACTTAGAATGATGTATAGATCATCATGTTGAGGTTTAGAAACCCATCTGGCACAATTACCATTATGCCTTTGTTACTAGAACGCATGTTAACTACCTTCCTATGTATCAATGTGAGTTGTAGGGACCGAAGCTACGCTTGTATTTGCAAACCACATCGAGGTGAGTTATCCTAACTCACTTGGTATATTATAGAACTACTCTTTATGTATTATGTGAATATCAGTGTGTCTTGTGTGGATGTATCTGATGAGTATTATATATGTAAATGTTAAGATTTAGTATTTATCTGATGAAAGCATGTTTAGATAACCATACTCCATGCTTAATTAATAATTGTTGTTATTCCTGCTTATTACATTTTATGACTATATAATCATATGAACACTCATATAGACGTAGTCGAGTCATGATGTCAATGTTGACGTCTGCATGGTTATTTGAGGAGATTAACTTAATGTCATTGTCATAAATGGACCACGGAGGTCCGAGTAGTACAGTCAAATCAATAGGAACAACGATAAATGCTGTGGGGCCTTGTTAGACGACGATAGCAAAAGACCCATTCGAATTAATGGAGTTAATCATGAGTTGGTGGTTTATACGCTATAGGGCCATGTTAGGCGATGATAGCAATATATCCATCTAAACATAGAATACAATAGTTACCAATTATAATGCTATAGGGCCCTGCTAGGTGACGATAGCGCTATAACTATTTTATTCTCCAGGGAAGATCACGAGAACCTAAGAGTAAAGTGACTATACTCTTTTAAACCCAACTCCTGTGGGGCCCTGTTAGGCGACGATAGCAACGTAATCCTTCTACTCTAAGCTGACGGCGTTACACTGGTAATATAACAAGTGACATGAGTCATTAATGTGTATGAGTAAAGTCGAATATATCGATACTGCATTGTGTCATCACTATTTCATTCATATCCTCATGTTACATGCTTATCAAACGATTAGTGTTAGATATTTATCATACTTGTATATTATTGCTTGTATTAGGAATGATCGGTTAGACGAACTCACTTAGCTTCAAAAGCTAACGACTCTTCCTGCCCTTGACACATTATGTCTAGAATATAATGAAGAGAATCATCAAGGTAACTATGAAGAGGAGTATCTCTATCCTCAAGAAGGGGACTTTCATAAGGTTACCCTGAGGAAAACTTTTCAGAAGAGTATGCTGATGAAGGGCATGGGTATGCCAGTTAGAAAGAAGAACCTGGCCTATTCCATATTAAGATTTTCTTTATGCTTTAGAAACTCTCTTTTGTCTAATGTAATAATTTAAGCGACGTAAATCCTAACTTATATTTTGTGGTTTTCATTTGGAACTATTGTAATAGCCTAAGTAGCAAACATTTAAAGTTCTCCAACAAATACCATTAGACATTTTGTAATTCCTTCTTATGATATATCCATGTTAGAATGCTTTCACGGACAGGTCAGTCTTATGTAACTCGTCATGGCTCATGAATCCAGAAAGGAAAATTTTATTTCCCTCTAATTTTTGCTACTTTGGGGCGTGACTAGTGATGTAGGTGAATTTTTCACCAAGATAAATTCTCGGCCTTGTATATGTATAGCAATATATATATATATGCACGTGGTATATATGTGGAGGTGTTATACTTGGCTAGAGAGTGGTGACGAGAGAGCGGTGACGAGAGAGGGTGTCCCTTTGGCAGCATGGAGAGATTAATCACTAGGATTTTTTGTGAGGGTAGTTCACAGTGTTAGGGATGTGAGGTAGATAGGCGTTTTTCTTTATCTCTATGATTTTTCTATGTTACAGTGATTGTCTCGATTCTTGTGGGTATTGAGAGTGGGTGTACAAGGGTATTGGGGTTGGGTTATATGAGTTAGTCTAAAAAGTGTCTTGTACCAATTTGTATTCTCAATAATGAAAGAACGGGTCTATCGGGTATGGATGTAGGCAGTGTTTGGTAGAACAACATACAAATTTTTGTGTACTTTTACTTTAGTATGTGTCTATTAAATGTTGTGTATGCTTTTTGCGTGAATGCTTAGAGTATCTTTCCAAACTTTGGTTTCAGATATTCTGCTGGAATATTAAGCTTTCGTTGCATGGGAATGGTATTTTTCCCAATAGAAGCTTTGCCAAACAAATGTCCTCTAAAAATGGAATTGAGTGATGGATCTGGCGAGTTTTGGAAATAGAGGAACATTATTTCCTTTGAGTTCAATTGCTTCAACCAAAAATTCAAGACTACCACTATGGGAATTACCAAAATGAATAACATAATAAGCTTTCATTAAATTCCTTGAAAAATAGAGTCCAAGTTAGACTGGTAATCGCACCTCCAAGCTTAATGGTTAAAAGGGGAATATGTGCCTTCTGATAAATTACAAGTAGTTCTACTCCTAAAACGAGCAATTGAAATACAAAGAAAACAGAATGCAAATAAAGTTCTAAGAGTTGTTCTAATAGGTCTTTTGGAGATCCTTTCTGTTAGAAGAGAGATAGAGAGAGAATACAATGTATTGTATATTGTATTGCTATGTTTTTCATTATGATGGATTATATATAGGCTAATAGGGAAAACCAAAGAAGGAAAGAAGAGTACAAAAGTTGTAGTACAAGTAGCAGTACAATGAATGTAGACCATAAGAGAGGTGATGTACAATAGTAGATAATCCTAGACTAACATCTTAATAGCATTCTAACAGCCCTTCTCAAACTCAGGGCGGTAGAATGGAAATCAGCTTGAGTTTGGAAACAAGATCCTAAAGATGTCCTGGTTGATGAGCTTTGGTGAACACATTAGCAGTCTGATCAGTGGAAGAAACTGTAGTAAGACCAATGGTGCCACAAGAAAGATGATCACGCACAAAATGGCAGTTATTCTCAATGTGTTTTCTGCGTTCATGAAAAACATCATTATGAGCAATTTCGATAGCACTTTGGCTATCATAGTTGATGGTAGTGGCTGTGGAATAAGTAACTCCTATGTCTTCAAGTAACTAGCGAAGCCAGAGATGCTCTTAAGTGGCATCAGCAAGGGCACTATACTTAGCCTCTATACTAGATCGAGGGATGACAGTTTGCTTCTTACTGCTCCATGAAATGAGAGAATCACCTAGGAACAAGAAATAACTAGTAGTAGAGAATCGATCAGTGGGGTTTTCTGCCCAATTAGCATTAGAGTAGGCACAGAGCTCAAGCGAGGAGTGAGCGGAGAAGTGGAGACCATGATATAGAGTTCTCTTTATGTATCTGAGAATGCGTAGAACTGCTGCATAATGTGGAAAAGGAGGAGCAGAGAGAAACTGACTGACAATATGGACGGCATAGGAGATATCGGGCCGAGTAATTGTAAGGTAAACGAGATTCCCAACCAGCTGGCAGTACATGGTGGGGTCATCTAGTGGTGTACCATCCATAGGAGTGAGTCTAGAGTTTGGCTCAAGAAGAGTAGCACTGGTCTTTCTATCTGTGATTCCCACCTTAGTGAGAAGTTTAGAGGCATATTTGGCCTGAGAAAGATAGTATCCCTCCGAACTGGAAGTGATCTTAAGCCCTAGAAAGTAATTGACTCTCCCAAGATCCTTCATCTCTATATGTTTGCTAAGATAAGTCTTGAGATTCGAAATGCCAGATTAATCATCCCCTATGCTTATCATATCATTTACATAGAGGAAGAGAAGGATAGTACCCCATTCTAACTTGCGGATGAAGAGGGCAGAATCATGTGGACTTGAAGTGAATCAAAAGTCTCTAACAATGGTGTTGAACTTGGCAAACCAAGCCCGAGGGGCTTGCTTGAGACCATAAAGAGCCCGACAGAGTTTGCAGACTTGGTGAGGATGGTAATGATAGCCAGGAGGAGGGCTTATGTAGACTTCTTCTGTAAGTTCACCATTAAAGAAGGCATTTTTCACATCCGTCTGAAATAATTCCCAACGGCGAACTATAGTAACTGGAATTAAGCTGCGGACTGAAGTGAGACGGGCAACTGGGGCAAAGGTCTCCTCATAATCGATTCCATACTCCTGTGTAAATCCTTTGGCTCCTATATGGGCCTTGTAGCGATCAATGGACCCATCGGAGTGAGTTTTAATTTTGTAAATCCATTTGCATCCCATAGCCTTCTTTCTATTGGGTAAGTCCACCAAATCTAAGTATGATTTTTGTCTCAAGCTTGCAGCTCATCATCCATTGCTTTCTACCAAATAGGATTAAAGCTGGCTTCAACATAAGTCTAAGGCTCATAATGAGAAAAAAATTATAAAAAATCAGTGGTAATCATAAAGAGGAACTGGAGGAGTTTTTACTCGGTCACTACGTCTAAGAAGAGGATCAAGGTCTGATGCGGATCCATTAGAAGGAGCAGATGATTCAAGACAGACTATGGTGGACAACTCAGATGAGGAGTTTGTAGATGTAGATGTTGTAAGAGGGGTAGGTGATGATGCTAATACAGAGTGAGAACCTGCATCAAATGTGTCAAGAAAAGACCTACTAAGGGATCGGTGAATAAGAAAGGAGTATTGGAAGGAGATAGATGAAACTGGGACATGGAAGAGAACATTTTGTGTACCCAAAAGACAACATGACTGGACACACGAAGACATTTGGAGTAAGGTTCCCTACATCGGTATCCTTTGTGTTCAATGCCATACCCCAAGAAACAATGTAAGCGAGCTCGAGGTTATAGTTTTATGCGCTCATATGGTTGAAGTAAGACAAAGCAAGAAGAACCAAAGACTTTAAGGGTACTATAGTTAGGAGGGTGGTTATATATACACTCATAGGGTGATTGATTTTTAGTATTGGGAAAAAGGACGTTGTTCATGGTGTATATGGCAGTAAGGGCAACCTCTCCCCAAAACTATTCAAGACATGAAGTCGAGGTGAGAAGAGCTCAAATAATATTAAGGATATGTCTATGTTTGTGCTCGGCTCTTCCATTTTGTTGGGAGGTTCCTAGACAAGTACGATGGGGAAGAATGCCATGCTGGAGAAGAAAATTTAGAGCACCTTTATCTTTGTATTCTTGGCCATTATCAGCTCGAAACACTTTGATATTATAAAGAAAATTGAGTTTTGATCATGTTGGCAAAATTAAAAAAAATTGGGGTAACTTAGATTGATTTTTCATTAGATATAGCCAAATGCATCGTGAAAAATCATCGACAAATGTTATACAATATCTGTAATACCCTGTATTTTCGAATGCATGGTTATATAAATAAGACCCTGTATGCTTGTGTGAGCCCTTGGTGAAGAATCTTTTTCGATCGATCGAAGTCTTCTCGATTGCTTGAACTTTTGTATTCTTATTCGATCGAAACTCTCCCAAGACGTGGACCTTTTCTCAAGCGATTGAACTCCTTTCAATCGATCGAACCTTAACCGACATGTTCTTAATCGATCGAACTCACTTCGATTGATCGAAAGTGTTATTATTCGTATCTTACGTATTTGTCACCTACCCTTTTCTCTTCCCTATATATACTTGTGTTTTGTGTGTGTGTGTGTGTGTGTAGTTGGCAGTTTAGAGAGTTAAAAAGAGAGAGAGTTGTGTATGGGTGTATTCTATATATATAACCATGTGTGCATAAATGCGTGATATATATAGTCTCGAGCAGAGAGCTAAGAAGAGCAAAAGAAGAAGAAGATGAAAAAGAAGAAAAAAGACAAAGAGGGACCAGAGAAGACAGAGAGGAGAGAGAAAGCTCGCCGCCACCATAGTCACCATCGCAAAGCTCAAGAACACCGTCGTCGAAGCACCAGAGAGAGATGAGTTCTTTAACTCACTCAAGAGATGATTATAACATGTTGTAGGTGTGTTTAGACGTGTATATTGTGACCCCAAGGCCTTTGTTCGTCTCTGCCCAGTTTTTGGGTAAAAGATAACTCTCGAGCGATTGAACTTGGTTCAATCGATCGAACTGCCTGTTTCTTAAGCGATCAAATGAACTTTGATTGATCGAACTTAGTTTAACTTCAATCGATCGAGAGGATCTCAATCGATCGAACCTCACAGAACATGATTAATTACTATTGATTATAATATGAACTGTGTAGCTATTTAAATATTGATTCATGCCTTTAATAGAACAGAACAAACTGCATGTTAATAAATAGTAACGAGTAGTTATGTTGAATATAGAGCATATGGTAATTCCTGTATCTAGAACATGAGCATTGCACAACATGTGGTTAACATGCATGGGATTATGTTATGAAGAGATAAGAGAATATTATGAGAAATGGGATATGTGCCTATGTGGAATATGAGATATGTGTACTTTGGATCCGTGGGATCAACAACTGATGAGCCGGGTGGACATGGGACGTTTAGGGTTTCTAGTGCGCTTCTCATTGTTGAAGATGTCTAGTGATGCGTATGCACTATTGAAGACGTCCAGTGTACCATTGAAGACATCCGGCTACTGCTCTAATGTATTCTCAACTGTATAGACGACCAGTGAGGATATACACATCGTTGAAGATGTCTGATGAGTCGCTTCCATTGTTTACATATAGGATATACCGTGTAGACGACCGGTAACCTGTCAAGGGATCGTGTGAAGTAGGACACTACCGGGTAAGTGATCGGTGTGGCCTACTGGCTCAGTTATATGGATATCATATTGGTATTATGGTATCGACGTATGGATCAGATTAGTATTATGGTATCGATGTATAGATATCATAATGGTATTGTTATATCGACGAATGGATACAAAAATAGATATGAATATGAGAATGGTTAGTAAGATGATTGTTTAGTTAGGAATTCAGCATCCCGGCATGAAGACAGATGCATGGGTTGCATGCATGGATTTGGTGAATATGTGATAAGATGTTATATCATGATCCTTATCTTTGTCATTACTTAATATGTTTCCTATTTATTCCTGCTATCATTGATTTATGTATAGTTTAATGAGACCTCTGCTATGTCCGTGAGAGATGTCATTCGTAAGAAATTAACTATAGTTTAAGATGCTGAACAATAACGAGTGAGGAATGTGTTTGATGTACTCACTCAGCTTTGTATTCAAAGCTGATGGCGTTTGTGCCCTGGACATTCCAATGTCTAGAGCTTCGCAGGACTTGATAACGGAAGACTGATGTTCTGCTGGACTTGGAACTGAAGGCTTGAAGATGAAGACGTGCCGCTTTGTAATAGTTAGTTGTATATCTATTGTATTTCTGTTAATATTATTGTAGGCCTTAGACTCTAAGTCAGCTGTCGTAATAGATTTGGTAGACTTTTATAATTGGTACTTAGGCATATGTTGCTTCCAAACCTTTAATATTTCCGTTGTAGCCGCTGATTATGTTAATAAGATATGTTCTATGAATATCATCCTCCATATCATGGTGTTTGTTGGTTTGAATAGATGACAATGCAGTTATTCACCAGTCACGAACCTACGGGACCAAAAAGGAACTTGTTTTCTCGATTTTTGCTTCTGCGGGGCATGACAATATCTGGATCCTCCCATTGTGACAGTTGGAGAGGGACCCCAAACATCAGAGTGAATTAGATCAAAAGGTGCAGAGAAAATAGAGTCAATATTATTAAATGGTAAAGCTAGTTGTTTTGCAAGTTAACAAGGTAAACAATCAACATTCTCGACCTTAACTAATCCTAATCGACCTAGTGAGACATGACCTAAACGAGAATGTCAAAGGTGAAAATGTGAGGTGGACAATACCGAAGCTACAGTTTGAGTAGATGTAGGTGAGATGAAGCGAGATAGAATGTCGAGACTATTAAGTTCAAATAATCGTCCAATTTTATGACCTGTACCAAGAGTTTGTCCAGTTTGTGGATCCAGTACCTGACATCCAGAACTAGAGAAAATGATAGTAAGTCCAAGTTCACAAAATTGACCAACATGTATGAGATCTAAAGTGAGTTTAGGAATGAGATAAGTGTCATGGAGAGATGTATGAGTGGTGGAGACTTGTCCTATGTGATTGACATTCATACATGAACCATCATTGTATGGATGGGTGGTGCATTGAGAACAGATTGCTTGGTAGAGAAGATGCTTGGATCAGAAGTCATATGGTTACAACAACTAGAATCAAAGAACCAAGAAGATGTACCTGGGGCAACAGATAGAGCAGTAGGAGACGTGTTGTTAGAATGAGCAAGAACTTGTTTGATGATATCCACAAGGAGGGAAACAAAGATGGATGAAGAGGCAGGAGACTCAAAAGATGATGATCCCCTTGGCCGAAGTAGCAATAGATGATGATGAAT
Organism: Hydrangea macrophylla; assembly: GCA_033977485.1. Lineage (NCBI taxonomy): Eukaryota > Viridiplantae > Streptophyta > Magnoliopsida > Cornales > Hydrangeaceae > Hydrangea > Hydrangea macrophylla. Next base: position 67,148,103 of record CM066992.1, read on the forward strand.
AATCTCGAGACCGATAATCCTGTGAATATCTGGTAGGATTCTCAGTGCAATCACCGAGATAGTGTCCTGATGCACACTTGTGATAGAAAGTACACACTCTGATAGGACAATGTAATAGAACATGTACAGGTTTGTGATAGTGTTTGCAAGGGGGGATTTGTAAGAGGCTCCATGATGTGTAAACTATGAGAGTGGTAGAACTGGTTTGGATAGCAGTGGTCAGGTGGCAGAGGCGGTGGCGGTGGCAGTGGAAAAGCCCGAGTAGAGGTGGTGCGATGATGGATGTGATCAGAAGGAGGGCGGTGGATAGAAGAGGCAGCGTGTAGTGGAGGCGACCGGGTGGTGGTCTGATGTGGAGGGTCCACTAATAGTGGCAACCACAGAGCATACTTTACTCTAGAGAGGTCACCAAGAGGAAGAAGAGGCCACCAGAAGCTTATGTCTCTGATACCATATTAGAAGAGAGATAGAGAGAGAATACAATGTATTTGTATATTGTATTGGTATGTTTTTCATTACAATGGGGAGCCCTTTATATAGTCTAATAGGGAAAACTAAAGAAGGAAAGAAGAGTACAAAAGATGTAGTACAAGTAGTAGTACAACAAGTGTAGACCATAAGAGAGGTGAGGTACAATCACTACAACAAAATAGGCCTTTAAAGACAGAAAAATGTGTTGCAATATGTCACAAAATGTGTCACTAGTTGTTTTACCAACACTTACTTAAGTGTCATAATAAGTGCTGTTGCTAAGCCTTGTTGAGACACTTACCCAAGTGTTGGTAAAACTGTCGGTGAAGGTTACTTTGTAACGACAGAGAAAATGTGTCATTAAAAGTGTCTCTAAATGTTTCTTTTGAAGTAACATATATTTGTGAGTAATGACAAAACAAAAGTGTCATTAGAACTGTCACTAAAAGCTACTTTTACTAACACACATATATATATTTTTATGTCGCTATGAGTGTCACTAGAAATTGCACTAATACTCTTTTCTAACAGTCTACTAAGGTTTGAACTTAAGACCTCCTTGAATGTGTAGCCATCTTGAATCTGCTTGACAAAATAGTTAACTTTCAACTACAAGTGCGAAAATTATTTATTTATATATAATGAAATCACGTACTATTAACATATATTTAAAGTATTAAATACCATTAGTAATACATTTTATATTACTAATGTATTTACTTATTTTTTATATTATATATTACTATAGTTATTATTATCGAATGCATTTATTTAATTTATTATTTAAGTAATTAATTTTTATTAAATTTAATAACATAGAGCACTAACAAAATAACTACGTATCCAATACTAATAGAATATCAGTACAATCCAGGAGCATAATTTTTTTTTGAATATATAAAATCGCCTTATATTTATGTCACCAAACACCTATATAATATATTCTTTGAACGTAACCATTCAACTACTATAATCTATTCTGACAAAAGTAATTTCAAAGCTATCGCAATCACAAAGCGGAAGCTACCCTAAATTGAGCTGTATATTTTTTCTTGTGTTTTCCTTCATGCTTAAATAACATTAAATATTAAAAAAGTTAGACAAAATTACCGACATTGTTTTATTAAGGTAGGGCAGAGGCAAATGTTTAAATGTCAAACGCTGTTAATTATTGGCATTTTATATGAAAACGATGTTAAGTATCGGCATTCAACTACCACGTGTTGGTATTTGCGAATGCTCTTGAAAATCTTGGTAATTAATAACACTTATTTTTTTTTTAAATGCTGGTAATTAAAGGTATATTTTTAAATGTCGGGACATGCCATTTTTCTTGTTATGCTATTGTTAATTTTTTTTTTTAGACATTTCTCTCTTTATAAAGAAAAAAATTAACAAGTGTCGTTATTTTACACTTATTTTCTTTTTTAGAGACAGAAAATTATGTGTTTTTCAAGTAACTTCTAAAGTCGTGTTTTTTTTTAGACGAACAATTATGTGTCCTTACAAGTAGCTTTTAAAGACACTTATTTTCTTTTTTATAGATCAAAAATCATATGTCCTTACAAGTAACTTCTAAAGACAATTATTTTCTTTTGTAGAAACAAAAATTATGTGTCCTTACAAGTAACTTTTAAAGACAATTATTTTCTTTTATAAAGACGGAAAATTATGTGTCGTTGCAAGTAACTTCTAAAGACACTTTAATTTTTTGTCTCTAAATAAATGTCTCTATAGACCATTTTTGTTGTAGTGAATAGCAGATGAACCTAGACTAACATCTTAACTGTATTCTAACACTTTTTTTTTTTTATCTCAATTCCAATCTTCCTTCAATAGGCAAATGATCAAGGAACTACTACCAACTGCCATATAACCACCCATGATGGTCATGGTCTAGCAAAACCATTGCACATTGCCTCTGGTAGTTTCTTCTTGGCAGCAACTTCTAAGAGGACACATGTCAATTTCTTGGCTTCTTTATTAACTATCACTAACTGCTTTGCCACTGACATGGAAAATAAACTGAATAGTGGTGATGTGGTATTTCACGTCAGCCTGCTTAGCCAAATCATTGACCACGTGTGACACTCTATTCTTTCCACCAGAATTTATCATAGGTCCAGTCTTAAACTTAATTTCGTGGTGCAAACAACAACAAATATATAGATATGCGCATCTTGTAAATTTAGACGCATTTTTCTTTTTTGTTAAAAAAGCACTCATTCCACTAAATAAGCTATTTAAAAAAGTCCATATAATTAAGAATCTGCACCAAACAACACCTTAGTCTTAAACAAAAGACGCACGTACGTATTGATCGTAAGTCTTTATACAAGTTAGTGCATGGATGGTTTATTCATGGTTCAGACGATGGTGAGGAAAAAAATCCAGGTATCGAGGCTTTTCTTGGTGGGGTTCATGGTTATAATTAAGTTATGGCAGTTGTGCATGTATTGATCGTATTATTCGAATCGGGGTTGTCACGACCGTATTGATTCGACGGGTATGCAAGCTGGTTTTGGTGATGGCCAATGGTGATGGCCAATGGTGATGTGTTTGCAGTTTGGCGAATAGTTGCAAAGTAGTGGGCTTCAGAGGCACTCTAGTTGAGAGTTTGTGAGCATTTCAACGTTAATGGGTAAAATAAACGGAAGACAGTTACACATGTTCATTGGCTTGGTGAATCATGTTGGGACTATGTTGATTCGGTATGTGTAGCTGAGAATTTTAGGCCAATGGTTTGGGCATCTTGACAGTTTGTTCAAGATGGGATGATTTTTTTTTCTCTCTCATATGTATGGAGGTGGAGATTTGTGGGGTTCATTTCCATGTTACCAATTAGAGAAAACCATGGATGGAGTGTCTTGTAATGATAAACTTTACGTAAATAGCATATGGCATATCAATATGTATTGTATATGATCTAAGAAATTTGATTGGATATTAGGGATTTGACAAAATCTTCATTTCCATGTATGGTGGAGTGATGGAGGTGAACTCTTCACTAAGATAAATTACTAGCCTTGTATATGTATGGAAATATGTATGCGCGTGGTATATATATGGAGGTATTACACTTGGCCAGAGAGTAGTGACGAGAGAGGCACCGGTGCCCCTTTGGCGGCATAGGGGCATTAATCACTAGGATTTTCTGCGAGGGTAGTTCACAGTGTTAGGGATATGAGGTAGAGAAGGGTTTCTCTTTATCTTTGTGATTTCTTTATGTTACAGTGATTGTGTCTGTTCTTGTGGGTATTGAGAGTGGGTGTACAAGGGTATTGGGGTTGGATTATGTGAGTTAGTCAGTGTCTTGTACTAATTTGTATTCTCAATAATGAAAGAATGGGTCTCTCGGGTATGGACGTAGACAGTGTTTGGTCGAATAACGTACAGATCTCTGTGTATTTTTACTTTAGTGTGTGTCTATTAAATACTGTGTAGAGCATCTTTCCAAACTTTGGTTTCGGATATTCCGTTGGTATATTAAGCTTCCATTGCGTCGAAATGGTATTTTTCCCAACAGAAGCTTTGCCAAACAAATGTCCTTTAAAAATGGAATTGAGTGATGGATCAAGCGAGTTTTGGAAACAGAGGAACATAATTTCCTTTGAGTTCAATTGCTTCAACCAAAAATTGAAGACTGCCACTGTAGGAATTGCCAAAACGAGCAACATAAATAAGCTTCCATTAAATTCCTTGAAAAACATAGTCTATGTTAGAGTGATAATCGCACCTCCAAGCCTGTTGGTTGAAAGGGGAATACACGCTTTCTAATAAATTACAAGTAGTTGTACTCCTAATTTCTAGGAGTTGTTTTGATAGGTCTTTTGGAGATCCTTTTTTTATCTTCCAATCTTCCTTCAATAGGCAAATGATCAAGGAACTGCTACCAACTGTCGCATAACCACCCATGATGGTCATGATCTAGCAAACTCGTTGCACATTGCCTTTGACAGTTTCTTCTTGGTAGCAATTTTTAAAAGCACACGTGTCAATTTCTTGGCTTATTTATTAAATGTCACTAACTGCCTTGCCATTGATATGGAAAATGGCGCAGACTTTGGTACGTTTGGGCTGTTTTGGTGTACATACACCCAAACTCCCCACAGCCATTGGATGAAACTTGGCCTCATCCAAGCCGCACACGTGTCAAAACTTTTTAAAAAGTAAAACCAATCTTTTTTCTCTCTCTCTTTCTTCCCTCCCGGTAGCAGGTAAGCCCAACTTCATTCTCTCTCTTCCCTCCCAACTTCATTCTTTCTCTTCCCTCCCATTTCTCATTTCATCCATGACCCCAACCAAGCATTAGATATTTTAGGTGTAAATTTTCTCATCACTGGCTCATCCCACACTATCCCTACTGCTACATAATATCACCCTCACCCCTTTGTCTATACACACAGAAGCAAGAATATATATATATATATAGAGAGAGAGAGTCAACCGAGACTCTTAAACCTTTAGGTGAGCACCTTCTATTTTTACTCTTTCTGCTATTTATTTGTGTACACACAAATAATTTAGGTAAATAAAATAGAGCCTTAAGCTTAGCCATGACCGTCTGCCATTAAAGCTTCTAATGAAGCTTGATTTTCAACCACCATCAAAACTCGTTAAACTTATGTCAAAAGGTCCGTATTATCTCCCTTATAACCCCCTAAGAACAAAATTTCAAAATTCTTAGCCTATCATCACGAATTTGTAATTTTTTTATAGACCCACTTTGAGGTTTTATCTAAAATTCGTGTTATTTAATAAAACTTGGGACTCCAAACCAATTTATATGGATAAGGTTCATTGAGAGGATCAATTTTCATATAGGACTTGCATTATTTCATTGAGAAATGATCTAGTTGTGAGTGTTTCATTTCGTACACCCAAATAAGACCTTACTGGGGGTCTCTGTTTCAGTAGAACGAATTAAACAAGATGTGTTAATGAGATTATAATTTGGAACACTTTAATTAATGTGCATGGTATGAATTGTTCCATGATTAGAAATTGTTGTTCCATGATCATGAATTGTTGTTCATGTTTAGTAACTATTGTTCCATGAACACAAATTGTTGTTCCCTGATCAATAGTTGTTCTTCCGTTTGAAATTATTGTTCTATAATCAGTAACTATTGTTTCACTATCACAAATAACAGTTCCATGATTAGTAACTGTTGTTCCATGATTAGAAATTATTGTTGCATTATCAAAATTTCTTGTTCCACGATCAGTAATTGTTGTTCAATTATTAGAAATTGTTGTTATATGATCAATAATTGTTGTTCTATGGAAATCAAATGTTGCTCCATGGACCGTCAAATGTTGTTCCACGAGCAGCAAATGTTGTTCCGTGTAAATCAAATGTTGTTCTATGGACCGTCAAATGTTGTTCTATAGATCGTAAAATGTTGTTCTATGGAAATCAAATGTTGTTCCGTGTACCGTCAAATGTTGTTCCATGGGCATAAAATGTTGTTCCGTGTAAATCAAATGTTGTTCCATGGACCGTCAAATGTTGTTCCATAAGCAGCAAATGTTGTTCCGTGTAAGTCAAATGTTGTTCCATGCATCGTTAAATGTTGTTCTATGGATCGTAAACTGTTGTTCTATGAAATCAAATGTTGTTCCGTGGACCGTCAAATGTTGTTCTATGAGCATCAAATGTTGTTCCGTGTAAATCAAATGTTGTTCCATGGACCGTCAAATGTTGTTCCGTGTAAATCAAATGTTGTTCCATGGACCGTCAAATGTTGTTCTATGGATCGTAAAATGTTGTTCTATGGAAATCAAATGTTGTTCCGTGGACCATCAAATGTTGTTACATGATCATCAAATGTTGTTCCGTGTAAATCAAATGTTGGTTCATGTTGTTACATGAGCATCAAATGTTGTTCCGTGTAAATCAAATGTTGGTTCATGTACCGTCAAATGTTGTTCCACGAGCAGCAAATGTTGTTCCGTTATCCGTGTAAATCAAATGTTGTTCCGTGCATTGTCAAATGTTGTTCTATGGATCATAAAATATTGTTCTATGGAAATCAAATGTTGTTCCGTGGACCGTCAAATGTTGTTATGTGAGCATCAAATGTTGTTCCGTGTAAATCAAATGTTGTTCTGTGTAAATCAAATGTTGTTCCACGAGCAGCAAATGTTGTTCCGTGTATATCAAATGTTGTTCCATACATCGTCAAATGTTGTTCTATGGATTGTAAAATGTTGTTCTATGGAAATTAAATATTGCTCCATGGACCGTCAAATGTTGTTCCACGAACAGCAAATGTTGTTCCATGTAAATCAAATGTTATCCATGCATCGTCAAATGTTGTTCTATGGATCAGAAAATGATGTTCTATTTTAATCAAATGTTGTTCTATGGACCGTAGAATGTTGCTCCATAAGCATCAAATATTGTTTCACGAAAATGAAATGTTGTTCCATGATAAGAAAATGTTGTTCTATTTTCATCAAATATTGTTCCGAGCAAATCAAATGTTGTTTTATGGATCGCCAAACATTCATTCCATATTTCTTTGTTTTTTTTTTTTAAATAATAAAACTTGTTGCTTAATCATAAACATTTATTCCATACATTTATTTCTTTTCTTTAAAGCTAATGAAATGTTTTTCCTTAATCATAAACATTCATTCCATATTTCTTTGTTTTTTTTTTTTAAATAATAAAATTTGTTGCTTAATCATAAACATTTATTCCATAGATTTATTTTTTTTTTTAAAGCTAATGAAATATTTTTCTTTAATCATAAACATTCATTCCATATTTCTTTGTTTTTTTTTTAAATAATAAAATTTGTTGTTTAATCATAAACATTTATTCCATACATTTATTTCTTTTCTTTAAAGCTATTGAAATGTTTTTCCTTAATCATAATTATTCATTCCATATTTCTTTGTTTTTTTTTTCTAAAAAAAAAAAATTGTTGCTTAATCATAAACACTTATTACATACATTCCATAAACAAAACTATAATATCAACCAAATCAATAAATCAAATAAAAAAGAACTAAAACAAGATGAATAAGAGGAAAGTTAGCTGCTTATTTGAATAAAAATATAAAACTAGTGTTGTTTAGGAAAATACCTATAAGTAGAAGTTCAACTTTTGTTTGTGTTTTTCAGTGGAGAAATCTTGTGCAACTGAGTGTGTGTTGAGATATTGCGCTACTCAGTAAACCAAATATGAATTACTGTTGGGGATTCATATAACTGATATTTTTTGTAATTAAAGCAACTACCTACCTTAAATCCCATTATTAAGTACCAAGTAGGTATATCAACTAAAAGCTTTCAACATTAAGTTTGTGGAGGGAATAAGTCTCTATTGGTGGAACAAACATAATATGCATTTGGAACAACTGTTTTTGGTCTCAAGAACAAAGTTGTGTTGGGATTAGATATGACTGAGATTTATTTAATGTATTTAAAGGAACTACCTACCCATAATAAATTCACTCGTTCTTATACATCAAAAGTCAAATTTGTTGATATCCATATTATAAAATATTTCATATATAAATGTAAATTATGATCAGCACACAAATCATTTTACGGAGAACAACTATTTGTAACATAGAGCATTTATTTCCCATCACAGAACAAACATATAAAATGGAACAACATTTCATGGCATAGAACAATCGTTCCTGATCAAGGAACAAGCATCACATGAGAACCGGCCATAGCAGGTTTCCCTCGCATTTATTGCGCGTCAGACAGCATCAGTACGCGTCAGTCAGCCATCACTTCATCCCAACTTTTCCTTTCTTCACCATTTACCGCTTGAAAAGTGGCAAAGTAATTTAAAATATATACACCCAAAATAACCAAACGTACCATAATGTTCTCCATGGAAAATAAACCGAACAGTGGTGATGTGGTAGTTCTCGATAGCCTGCTTAGCCAAATCATTCACATGTGACACTCAATTCTTTCCATCAGAATTTCTCATAAGTCCAATCTTAAATTTATTTTGTGGTGCAAACAATATAAATATGCTCATATTGTAAATTTAGATGCGCTTTTTTGTTAATTAAAAAAAAAAAAAACAAACACTCATTCACTAAATAAGCTATTTAAAAAAGTTCATATAATTAAAAAGTTGGGTCAAACATTCTCGAGTATTGCTAGATGCACAAAAAAAAAATACACAAGTAAATGCATAACTTGCTTAAAATTGTTGGACCTCGTATTGAAAAAGTTGTACACCTTTTTTTTTTTTTTTTTAATCTTTTTATGTGTACAAACTTTTCAACATGAGATCCAACAATTTTAAACAGATTATCCATTTAATTGTGCATTTTATTTGTTCATCTTGCATTATCAACATCCCCTTAGTCTTGAACAAAAGACGCCCATGTGACTTTCTTTTTTGTTGGTCAGCAAAAGGCGACTGTCTTGCGCGACGCCTGACGGCCCTGACTTTTGCAGAGGGTAATCATATATGCAAACAAAATTTGTATAAAGACTTACGTCACTTACTTGACTAGTAGCTATTACTCACAAAAGTCCCATTTCACGTTAAAACTTGCGTGTACTCAATGTTTTATTTTTAAACCTTGCCTTTAACATTGTATATTACATGAAATTTTTTTGGACAAATTATACTTTAATCTATTAAATTATACACTTATTTTTAATTAAGTTTATAAATTTAATTTTTTTTAATTAGATTCTTGAATTTCAAAATTCATTTAATTTGACTTAAATTCCGACACTGTTAGCTTAAATTATTAAAAACTGTTACGTACTTTGCGCGTAATGCTTACATGTCACATGTTAGGTTATGACAAACACGGGAGATTGTGAATAAGACAAAAAAATGCATTAAATTAGATTCGAAATCGCGTTTAATCAAATTCGAAAACATATTTGACTAGATCCAAAATCGCATTCAATTATACCCAAAATCGCATAATTTTTTGGCCACTCACAATATTCCGTGCTTGTTTTAATCTAACACGTGACAGGTAAACATTATGCGCAACGTACGTAACAATTTCTAATAATTTAAACTAACGGTGTCAAAATTTGAATCTCATTAAATGAATTTTTAAAATTCAAAAATTCAATTGGAAAATATAATAATTAATAAACTCAAACAAAAATAGATATATAATTTGATAGAGTAGAGTGTAATTTACCCAAATTTCTTTACTAGTACATAATATATTGATTTCTTGGCCGTCCTTCGTGAGAGAGCAATACTCATGCATGACCCACCTAATGTTGGGGGACATAAACCTCTTGGTAGATACTGTGTTCGATGATGAGAAATTATTTATTTGCCGTTATACCACGTCATCATGTTAAAAATATGTAACACACTAATTATATTAATATATGTGTTATAACCTCTACTGATAACTAAATTTAAAAATAAAGGGTATGTTATATATAATATATGCAGTTATTAGTTTTAAAATAAAATGTAATAATGAATAAAGCATGCATATATACCATATAGATACATGTAATTGGTGCATTACATTATTTCAGCTAGTCTAATGGTCAATCTGAATAATTTCTGGTGTTTATGGGTCTTGGAGCTACATGAATTTGGTCAAAAAAAAAAAATCAATGAATAGGAAAAAATAAAACCTTGCAATAATAGTACAGCAAGTGGTACCCCACAAACACTTCCTAAAATGAAACCTCAACGCAATTTCTCTCTCTCTCTCTCTCTCTCTAAATATATATATTGTATATAAATATTGGAGTACAACAATATAACTACCATTCTTTGGAATTTGGATTCGCTGCTCAACTAAAATTGCCTCTCCCACTCAACCACAATCTCTCTCTCTCTCTCTCTCTCTCTCTCTCTATTCTTCGTATCTTGGAGGAGAGAGAAAACATGGAAGAAGGACTACTAACTACCTCTTTGCTCGTCGGAGAAAAGCCTCAAGTATTAAACTGCCTCGATGGCGGCGGTGACGGAGCACGTGGTGGCTCCTCCCTCACGGCGGTTGTTGTCCTCAGCGTCTTTGTAACCTCTGGTGGTTCTTTTGCTTATGGCTGTGCTGTAAGTGCTATATATATATAATATCCTTAACTATATCTACATGTTCAAGTCATACAAAAATATACTCCTTCCGTCCCAAAATTATAGTCACATTTTTCCATTTTGGGCATGTACCAAAATAATTGCCATTTTGAGCATGTGCCAAAATAATTGCCATAATTGAAAAATCAAAACTAAATTTTTGCAAACTACTTTCTCTTTTACCATTCTTCAAATTAAAATTAGGTCCAATCTCAAAAAGGCAAAAGGCAAAAAAAAACATGCAATAATTAAGAGGGGCCATTTTGAAAAATAGAAATTATACTCCCTCCGTCTCATTTTATGTGTCCCCTTTCTATTTTGGTATGTCCCAAAATTGTTGTCCACTTTCCTAAATTAGTATATAAATTTTACTTAGTTTCCCAAATTGCCCTTCTTTACAACCAATACCAAAACAAAATAAAAAAGAAAGTGCAATAATTATGGATAATTGTGGAAAGTAGGTGTACATTCCTTTTGTCCCTTTAAATAATTGGATTTCTAAAAGGGACACATAAAATGGGACGGAGGTTACTTGCAAGTAACACTAATATTGGGACGGATGGAATATATGCTAATTAGTAACACTACCTGTGGTTATGCGATGATTTTTATATTGAATTATATCAATATGAGTAATTATATATGCTTCTTAAATACATATGCCACTTGGAATACTTTCAATAATAGTGGAGCATCCTCCAATTAAAATCTAATGAGTCCATTATCACAATTATTGGGATTGAAACTTTTTTGAACCTAGTTCAAAAAAAAAAAAAAATTATATATTTATTTAGTTTTCAGAGTTTCATAATTACTTAAATATTTTAAAATCTCTAGTGAAGAAAAGTCCTAAGGGTATTGGATCAGAATCAGATTCAGATAAAAGATTTTGAATCTTGACAACAACTCAAATGGGTAAACCGAGTCCAAAAGCTCAAGCCAGTGGTATATGCATACTAAATTTAAGACGCGCTGGATTTGGGTTTGAATAGGTTTAGTTAGTTGGTATCTGGGGTGCTTGCATTGGATATACTTCTACCAAAACTCGAGTCGACTCTAGAGAGATCTAGTCCGACTTGTATTAAGTAATTGACACTTCTTTTTTATTTTTTTCTAATAAGTAACCCTGGCTTTCAAGATTAGGTCAAAGGACCCAACCCTGCAAGAGAAATGATTGGAACACCGAATAATCGGTGCTGTTCATATCGGTGTATTTTTTCAGTGACTTTAGCAAGATTGATAATAGAATACGAGGCAACTGTCGACAACCCTCCGGTTTCAATTAAGTCAATGTGTACCACAAACTGATTTCTGGCCAAAGACGTCCTTAGACTACACTGTTGAATTAGGTGTCAAACGTCACCTCTTTTTCTTTGTTTTCTGGCTTGCTCTTTAAATATTTAAAATCAAAGGGGGAGTAAAAGAATGGTCGGGCTTTTAGGTAAGTTTGGGTTATGGGAGATGATGGTGGGGCAAGTATACGAATTTGTCATGAAGCTTTTATGAGTATGAGTCCACTGAACAATTGTTCGGACCTCATCAATCTTTTCTTAGGACGCGCGCGGTTGGTAGTAACTTTTGCTTGATTTAAGCGCAAAAAAAAATTAATTTACTTTTGGAGTAACTATTGCCAAATGAAGCCTTATGTATATATTAAAAAAAAAAAAAACACGAATATCTTTAAATTCTCATTAGCTCAAAAAGAAAAAGAGCAAGGTCAACTAAAACATATCAATAATTAGTAGTTAATTTAACCTTTGTTAAACTTGCAGGCTACATATTCATCGCCTGCAGAGTCTGGTATTATGCAGGACCTAGGCCTCTCAATTGCACAGGTAAATTTCTTTTCTTTTCTTTTTTTTCCCCCAACATTCTCTTAATTAAGTACGGAGTACTTTAGTTTGGATGCCTTTTGGGTCTATCAATATCAGGTTTTGTAATTTTCTTAAGTAGAATTAAGAATTTAAGACCCAATAAGTAAGAGTTCAATTTTTGTGGCAAAATTTGAAGTAGAACTGAATTAAGGTATAGTGAAACTCAGAATTTTCATATGGCCCTGCCCTTTCATTTTGGAGCAATTCAATTTATGTACGTTTTCAGAATTGGCGGATAATATATACATTTGTGTTTATATATTCATTTTCTCTCTCTTCAATGTGCAGTACTCGGTTTTCGGTTCAATATTGACAATTGGGGCGCTGGTAGGTGCCATAGTAAGCGGCAAAATAACAGATCTCATCGGCCGCAGAGGAGTAGGTTTTTTTTCTTGATCTCTCAGATATCACTAGCCTTACTCTCTGTTTGGAGGCTTGTTGGTTTGCGGATTTATTGCGGGAAGGAAGTGTTATTTTCTTGAATAGTTCTTGGGGCACATAAGAATATCACAAAAATAATGTGTGTATCTCTCCTCTGTGGACCCACAGTGAGTGTTTATCTCTATCCTGGTGGGGTCCACAGTGTCTGTAGGATCCGCATATGAGAGAGATAGACACATAAAATTTGTGTATTTTATTTTTGTGAGATTCTTATGTAACCCAAAAGTTATCCTTTTCTCTTTACTTAAATGACATCAAATTAAGCTTAACTACATTTTACACCCTCCTAGTTTTCTCTTTATCTCAATTTGGTCATGTAATTTAGAAAGTGTCATTTTAGTCCCTCAAACACTTTTTGTGACAAATGTTTTAGTTTCGGTGACAAAATTATTAGTCACTAAAGGACTTAATGAACTTATTTGATAAACTTATGAAACCACAGGGACTGACGTGACACTTTCAAAATTACAAGGACCATTCTGACACATGTGACAAATTACAAATGTGGAAAATGCATTTTTATTATTGTAACCCAAGAAAAAAAGTGAAGAAGGTAAATTCAAAAATTTTAATTTATGGGCCCCACTATATATATTTTTTTCCTCGCTATTTCTTGGTGACAAAATAAAGGAAAACATTTTCCTTCAATAAATCTATGAACCAGTACTGCGAAAATTTTGTATTGCAAACTCTATACCATCTTATTTAACTTTTTCAAAATGTTGATTCAATTTTGTAATGCAGACCATGTGGTTCTGTGAAATATTTTGCATACTGGGTTGGCTTTCAATTGCTTTTGCAAAGGTTAGTTTCTACATTTTCTCTGTTTCCTTCCCAATGTTCCCAACAACAGAAATTCAATTCTAATTATGCTTAGTTTGAAAACCAAGAAAATTAATTTATGTTTTTGAATGAATTCATCCTTTTAAAATCGAGCCACATAAAAGAAAATTAAACAAAAATGCCAAAAAAGGAAAATGCTACTCTTGCTTAAAATTCTTACAAACTGATATTACATCATTGTGTAAAGTATGAATATCATCTTAAATAACTCAAAACTGAGGCAATCAAATGCTGTAATAATCTTGCTTACAGAAAAGAAAGAAAATTGACTAAAAAAATCAAGCCAATGGATTTTTATTTATTTTTTACTTTCTCTAATTTTCTTCCCTAGACAGCTAATATCAATTTAATGCTTGTTGAAAGGGTGTTTGGTGGCTTGATATTGGAAGATTGTTACTGGGATTTGGAGTTGCACTTCAATGCTATGTGGTACTTTTCGCAAAACTAACCTTTGGATGCGTAGTGCTTGTAGATATATATCCGCTTGAGATCCGATATAATTGTACCACATGCTATGAATCTAATGGCTAGAAGTTGCTTTCTCATATGAGAAGCTACTCACTATATCCTTTACCCTTGTGGAATTACATTTTTTTTTGTCAATTTAATACATGACTGTCTTTACCAAACAGGTGAGCATATATCTTGGAGAAATTGCACCCAAAGATATTCGAGGAGGGTGCATGGCAACTAATCAGGTAACTCAACACTATCATAGGATTGAATTACAGTACCAACACTTAATATGTACAGTATGTTGTTTCGATTGGTTACAAGTTATAGTTATATTGATTATTGATTTCCATATCTCTGTCTAACGTGAATTAATGACTATGGTCTCAAGTACTCCAAAATGAATTGTTGTTTCAAGGTTCATTTTTTCATTTTTTCTTTTTCTTTTTCTTTTGTTAAGTACATTCATCTCTCCTAATGTACATTACAAATGTAGAGACCTTCCTCGCGTTTTTTTTCAAATTCACGGACCTCCATTTGAGGCTCGTATTTGGATATCACATCCCCCCTTACTTTTGTTGTTAATTTTTTGATGAAAGCTTCTTAAAATAACTTACAATATTAAAAAAAATAAAAAATAAATAAAGTAATACTAAAAGACTAGGTCTCCTGAAATTACCCTATATGTCTCAAGGCACATTATATTTCATCATGTGTTAACTTTTTAGATTAAGAAATCATATGTTTCTTTCAAGTGTATATCTGTACTTTTTGCGTACACTGAGATGCCATTAGGATTCCATCGTTGAAAGGTAATATCAGTATATTTTTTTAACATCTGAGGGAGGCGTAGAAGAGGTGAGTGTAATTTACACTTTTTATGATTATTGTTAACATTGCCTTCACACTAGAACATGTATAAAAATATATTCACCTCACATATTTAACTAGTATAATCTAAATTTTGGGTACAATGACCAAAAGCTTATTTAAGCTTCTGCCTGGGCTAACACATGTAGTGTCAATTTTGCAGTTACTAGTATGCTGTGGATCATCACTAATGTTTGTCCTTGGGAACTTCATTCATTGGCGCACATTAGCTCTAATAGGTAGCTCGATCGTGTCACTTCCAATTGTTTAGTACAGTTCAAAGTTAGCACTATTTTAATGCCTTGTGGGTGGTTACAATTTCAGGAATAATACCTTGTCTGGTACAAGTTGTAGGCTTGTTCTTTGTACCAGAGTCCCCAAGATGGTTGGTGAGTTTGATTCAAACTTTTAATAAAATTTGTCACTTTAATTTTACGGGCCGTGCTGGCCAGTCTTCTCAAAGGGACTCTAGATTGGTCATGGCGGGGCTGCGGGGCTGGTCTAACGGGGCATTGTGCCGAGCCTCCTTTGAATTTTTAAAATTTTCTTGTTTTTAACTTTCAAGCATGCAGCGAGCATCGGAATGATAAAACAATGATTCAGAGTACTTCTTTTTCACACTATTCTGAAAATCCAAGTACTCAACCTGCCATATGGATGCAAAACATATGTAGGGGCATGCCTATATCGGGGCCGGGGCTGGACCATTTTAAACTGCTAGTGGGATTATAATGACTAAATAATATTAATCAAGAAATGGATGAAAGAAAGATAAGTTGGAATGCTTGATTAATGATTCAATCATCTCCAGGCAAAGATTGGTAAAGAGAAAGAGGTAGAAGCAGCTCTTCGATGCCTCAGGGGAAAACGTGTAGATATTTCTCAAGAAGCAGCTGATATCAGAGTAAAGCAACTATTTTGAAGGAGATTTTTTTTTTGATCTAAATGTTTTTTTAAAAAAAATATGAATTCCCGTGTCAATTAAACTTTCCTTCCTTTTTATTCATATAATAGGATTACACAGAAACTGTTCAACATCTCTCAGAAGAAAAATTTCTGGATGTATTTGAGCGAAGATATGCTCATTCTCTCATTGTAAGTCATAAAGCTTACTCTCTGTGGCATATTAATTAAGTACTTCACAATCAACTCGTCTAATTCTTTCCTATATATGAATATGAAAACATCAAATTGTATTAGGTTGGAGTTGGCCTAATGTTGCTTGTACAACTTGGAGGGACCAGTGGGGTTTCATTTTATGCAAGTTCGATTTTTGATGCTTCAGGTAAAATTATATGCCTTTAATTACTCTCTCTCTCTCTCTCTCTCACTCACTCTCTCTCTCTCTCTCTCTCTCTCTCTCTCTCTCTCTCTCTCTCTCTCTCTATCTATCTATCTATCTATCTATCTATTTATTTATTTATTTACATGTACAAACACATATCCACATACTATGGCAGGTTGCTCAGCTACAATTGGGAACACAGCAATGGCAGTTATTCAGGTTCTTCATTTGTTACAGTTGTAATTTGAATTAAGTATCTTTCACTCCATGCTTTCATGAGATGACATAACTATTATACGTTGCAGATTCCATCTGCTGCTTTGAGTATACCTTTAACGGATAAACTTGGACGACGACCACTTTTGCTGGTTAGAAAATGCAAAATACTCTCTTTCATATAGAAGTTTCAACTTATGATTTTGATATATATATATATATATATATCTATATAAGGAGAGGCTCTTAAGTGAATTGGGTAGAGTGAAATTACCCAGTGAACTAACTTTTTAGCCTAAAAGAACCCGCGGGACAACGGGGCAACCCGCGGATTCTTTTAGGCTAAAAACTCGGTTCACTAGGCAAGTTCACTCTACCCAGTTCACTTAAGAGTCTGACCCATTCTATATATATATAATATATTAGCAAATATACCCTGACTTTTTTCACAGTATACTGCAGCTGGAGCATGCTTTGGGTGCTGCCTTGCTGGACTGGCCTTCCTCTTGCAGGTTTCTTATAACATAAGTCTAAATAACATATATATATATATATGCGCTCCTTCTTTCTGTTTTTTTTTTTTTTTTTCACTCTCATATTTAAAAAAATTTGATTGTTTCCTATGATATTAGTACTAATTCATTACAATCATGCAGGATCTTCATCAATGGAAGGAAGTCACTGGAACATTAGTTCTGATTGGAATATTGGTAATGTGATAAAGTCGAATGACTATTTCAGCCTCAATATATATTTGATAGGTTAGAAATTAAGGAAAGTAATCCCAATTAAAAAACGTTTTTGTATTTTGGGTACATTATATTGTTCATGAACCCTTTAGGTGTTTGACAATTAGTTACAACCGAAACCTCTCATGTTTTTGAAATTAAACTGTCATCCCCTGTACTTCGGTTGTTAGGACTTTAACAAGTTCTCTCTTGCACAACCATTTTTCTTTTCAAAATGACAAGGGAATCATTCCGATATAAATACAAATATGAGTTTGCATAAAATGAAAATATTAATTCATACTCAATTATGAGGCTTAAACTAAATGATTTGTTTTTTTATCCAGATATATTTTGCATGTTTTGTAACGGGCCTGGGTAATACACCATGGATCATCATGTCAGAGGTATGTCCAACCAATATTATTTGGCCTAAACTTTCTATCCTGATTAGAGTAATACTTACCCAATTACTTAAGTTTAATAACATGTGTTAAAATAGTTGGTCTGTTCTTATTTCAGATATTTCCCATAAACATAAAAGGTTCAGCTGGAAGCCTTGTGACTTCGATTAACTGGTTCAGTTCTTGGATTGTGACCTATGTTTTCAACTTCTTATTTGAATGGAACTCAGCTGGTGACCTCTCTCTCTCTCTCTCTCTCTCTCTCTCTCTCTCTCTCTCTCCTGCGCGTCCACGCTAACCTACCTAGCTATTAAAAAAAAAAAAGTTACTTGTCACTTTATTAAATAATGGTATTAAATTAATTTTCAGAAGAGTTAAAATAAAAGTGCCGGTGCTGCAAAAATATTTTGGTGCACTCATTTTAAAGAGGTGACAATAACTTTTTCTTGTCCATTTAAAATTGATAGAACACGATAATATTATCTTACTTACTTCTCTGATAGGAAACCCCTATATATATGTATACATGTTTTTAATCACTTGCCTGGGGACACTACTAATTCTGACCTCATAATTACCGCAGGAGTATTCTTAATATTTGCAATCATTTGTGCATCTATTGTTGTATTCGTTGTGAAGCTTGTGCCAGAGACGAAGGGCCGAACATTAGAACAAATACAAGCCTCCATGATCCATCTCCTTTAGTGAGATGATGTTTCACGAATTACTAAATAAATGCTAGTATATATCTATAGTAACACATTGTGATTCCTTTGAGTTACTATCTTCAAGAACATGCACAGAAAATGGAAGGACAAAAAAAAACAGATAAAGATCTAAGTTGTTTATTTGGGGTTCAGATGTTTATGGTTTTGGTTAGGGGTGTCATTTGGAACGGAAATTCCGATTCCGTCCAATTCCGATCCGAACAATTCCGATTTTGGAAGTTAAAATTGAAGTCTGAAATTCCAATTTCCAAAAATTCCAAAAAATTTTGGAATGCATTCGGAATTGTTTTAGGATTTTCGAAAATTTCGAAATTATGCCGTAATCACGTTTTTCGGTAATTTTCCGATAATTTTCGAATTTTCTTCTAATATATTAGATATATCTATATGTACACACATTTTTTTTTGTCAAATACGTATAAAGTTGTATTCTTTGTTCAGATCTGTATGAGATTTGTTTAGATTTTATGAAAAGTAGGTATTCTTTGTTCAATCTGTATGAGATATGTTTGTGGGTTTTGTTGAATCTGTAGGTCGTTCTCTTTGGATTTGTGGATTTTGTGTAGTGATTGGTTGCATTTAGTGAAATTTCCAAAAAATTTCATAAATATAAAAAAATAAAAAATAAAAAATAAAATAAAAAAAATTGCTAATTCCGAAACATTTTCGAAAATTCCGAAATTTCCGAATTGGAAATGAATTTGGAATTTCCGAAATTTTGGAATAGAAATTGGAATTGATTTCTAGATTCTGAAAATTTTGGAATATTTTTCGAAATACCTGTTTTCGATCCGTTTCATCCGAATGACAGCCCTAGTTTTGATCAACTGTTGATTGTTGTCATACCTTGTTATAATTGTGAATATTCACTACAGATAATTAAAGGTTCTGGTCTAGATGGATCATTGGATACCATGAAAATGTATTTAGTTTATACTCACAAATACACTAGAACAATTTTGGTTATTTGTGATGCATAAGCGAGTCATAAATAACAGGCAAAGCATCGATCGCAAATACTTATATGCGGTGGTTTCAATATGTCGCGTAGGGGTTGGAAAAGGGACGGTCGTTTCGTAACCAAATATTTGTGACGCGGTCAACGTGTGCCAAATGAGTACATTATTTGTGATGCGAAAGTGTGTCCCAAAGAATACACAATTGCCAGTGGCGGAGGGAAGTAGGGACTAAGTGTAGACACCTCATTTTGTCGGCTATCAGATTTAGGAGACTCATACCTTGGTGGTTCACAATGATAAAAAATGACTCAAAAAGGACTTCTAGAAGTTAGTTCTTTCTCTCAAAATGCTCCGAAAGACCAAAACACCCCTGAAAGCCCAAACACTCCCAAATTTGGACCGAAAGTTCTGAAAACATGATATATTATAAAAAAAAAGTACTAAAAATGAGTTTTGAAGCAAAATCAGATGAAATCGTCAGCTCCCAAAGACCCCCGGAAGTCCCGGAAAGTCCCCATTGACCGGTTTGACCCAAGTTTGACCAGGGTTTGACCAAAATTGCCCAAATTCGTCGAAAATCTTTGAGATCATTCTAGATCGTGTGAAAAGTACTAAAATGAGTTTTAAAGAAAATCGGACGAAAACGTTAGCTCTTGGGAACTCCTAGAGGTTCCCAGAACTTCCTGGAGATCCTAGGTTTGACCGATTTTGACTTAAAAATTGACTTTGATACCGGTGCGCCGTGTCATTTTTCAAACATTTTTCATGGATACTAGAGGTCAATAGCTTTCCAACAGCATATCACACATAATTTCTGGATTCAAAACGAATTTGTTATAGATTTCCGAAGGTGAAAAAGAATATCAAATCGGATTTTATCGCAAATACCGCAAAATTTTTCAAATTGACCTGACTCCGAACTATTTTTCATGAAAAGTAGACTCCATTACCTTTCCAACGGTATATCATAAGCTCAATTTGGAGCTCGTACACATTTTTTGTGAATTTCGGACAAAATATGGCATTTTCTCGAAAATCGGAACCTCTGGGGGCTTAAACGCAAATTTCTGGGCGTTTGAGGCGGCACTGGGCCACTGCCGCGGCGGCACATGGCTAGTGCCGCAGCGGCACATGCCCCCGCAGAACCCATTTTTATAATTTATTTTGGGGGTACAAATTGAATAATTGAAAGCGAAAACGACGTAGTTCATTGTTCACAGATGTTTGGGACCAATGTGAGCACTTTCTAAATCCCAAAACCACCCCAAATTGGCCTATATAAATCCCCCCTTTGCTCTTCATTTTGGGAGTGCCAAGTGCAAAGTTCATAGAAGTTGTAGAGAGAAAGAGAGATAGAGATATGTTTAGAAGAAGGAAAGTGAGCTTCTCCCACTGATTTTCTATAAGAAAGTGAGTTTTAATCTTGTTTTCTTCCATTACCTCTCTTATATTTCACATTCAAGTCCTCCCCAACCACCATTTTTTAGCATTCTTGAGTTAGGAAGCTACTTCCATGTCCAAATGTCAATATCTATGAGTGAAACACCAAGCTACAAGTCTAATATCACATTGATTATCATCTATTGATTGCTATTTACTTGCTTGTTTATATATATGTTCATCTCTTCCCCCCCCCCCCCCCCCCCATCTCTTCTTGATTTTTCTTTAATTACTTACTAGTTCATCATCATCTAAGTGATGGCATGAAGTTTGAGGTGAGTGAATCCTTATGAATAGTAGCTCTTGACCTCAAAAACATGTTTGATAGATGATGATTCCAACTTCAATACTTCCAAAGTATTCTTGAAGTTATGCTCAAATGGAAACAATGCTCTCCAACAATCTTGGAGGTTCTTGACATGAGTTCAATATTGATATTTCAAGTGGTCATAATCTCCATTTAAGTGCTGAAAGTATACTCTCAAAACCTCTATTTCAAAACCCCTCATAAACCCCTCTTTTTGATTTCAAGAAATAAAACCCTTGTTTTCTCAAGAAATCTTCAAAACAGTGAATGATCTGAGTTCAAAGATTTCTCTAGAACTCGATACTCAATGTAAGGATGCAAGACCACTTGTAAAGTCTTGCTAACTCATTAGAGAACATCCACGATTTTTGGTTTGATCTAAAAACACTTGGAAGGGTGTCATTTTAGTCCAAACATTCCTTCCAGACATTCTGTTTTTGCTGTCACTGCAGCTTGGTTGAATTTCAACTTGTTTTCCAGAAAACATTTCCAAAAGGGGTGGTTCCAACCCATTTTTCCCTTGAACTTCAGTGTCTTAGGGAGCTTTCTGTATAATATTGGAATCTAGATGTTTTATTTTCATTTTCTAAGATTTTTTGACATTTCAGTCGACAGCACAAACTCTGTTTTTAAGTAACCTCTATTTTTTATATGATTTCTCTCAATCTGTAATAGTTATTGTAGATTGGCTTTTTAGTATGTGTTCTAGACACAATAAGGATAATCTCCATAAAAAATCATGCATTAAAAACATTCCTAACCTCACTTTTCAATTTCCACAAGTCCACAAGATCAAGTTACTTCTTCTGTCCACTATTCACAGCAAGTATACTTAGGGATGGCAACGGGTCGGAGTTGGTACGGAGTTCCCCTATACCAACTCCTACTCCGTTTATTTTCCTCCTACTCCGACTCCGCCCCGTCCCGTTTAAGTAAAATACCAACTCCTACTCCACTCCTACTCTGTTTACTATCGGGTACTCCTATTACACTCCTACTCCGTTTGTTAATCACCATTACAAAATTAAATGTTCTTTTACAATTCAAAACCCACTTAATTTTAGCTTGATTTCTTAAAAATCATTCACGCAAATGATTCTAAAATTGTTGATCACAATTCAGAAATTAAATATTAATACTGAAGAGAAAGAGATATACATATATGCCCTAATTTGTTGTAAATAACTGTAAGTATGAGAGTAATTTAGTAACTTAAATGAATTAATCGGGGTGGGGCGGATTTTAAATGGTAGTATTTCATGGATACCAACTCCGCCCCGACTCCTATAGGGTTTTTATATTTCTATACCAAATCCACTCTTACTCCTATTATAACTCCTCCAAACCCGTTCCATTAGGAGTGGGGCGGGGCGGAGGTCCAGCGGGGCGGGATAAATTGCCATCCCTAAGTATACTTTTATTTCTATCCTTTGATTTGATGCTTATATGTACTTCAAATTAGTTCATATCCTAGGAAGTGGTCCATACCATATTTGTACATATCCCATGATGATTTTCCCCATGATGATTTTCCTCAGGCATTCATTCATCTTTGGGTCTCTAGCACTAACACAGCAATAATTGAGATATATATAAGGGGAAAAAAAGAGAGGAATACATGGCAGTAATCACGTCAAGAATCAAGTTCTATGGAACAATTATGGAAACTAGCACATAAACTAAAAATTAAGGGTCAAATGGAAGATAAAAACAGTACATTACGTATCATTTTCATGCCAGAAATCCAAACCCAAAATCTAAAGATAGATATACCTGTTAGCAAATACATCAGTAAGCCAACATAGACCTGCAACAAATCAAAATAAAAATCAAATACAAATCCCTAGTTCCATAATGTTGGGGTCTGAAAATAGAACTTTACACACACGCAAACCATGATGTTGGGGGTCAAAAAATAGACCTTCACACACACATAATGTTCAAAAGGAATTTAGAAAACACTAAAATTTAGAAAATACTAAACACACAATTAATTAAGAATATACTATTTCACAAAATTATGGAAAAATATTAATATGGAAACAAAATTTTTAAACACACATTTAATGCAAATATATGTTTTCCAAAGTAAATTATGGAAATTTTAAATTAACTATGGACATTCCAAAGAAGTGGCTGAAAAGGAAATCTTTGATTTGGGGTAATAATGGAAAGTATTAAACTATGGGGGTAATGGGAAAAGTTGGGTGAAATGGGAATTACCGAATTGGGGGCAAAAACGTATCAATTAGCGAATTGGAAATAAATCAATCAAACCCCTAGATAAACAAATTGAAGATTAATTCAAAAACAAAATGCAAGGAGACAAATTGAAAAGTATGATCTGGAAGTTAATGATCTGAAAAGAAAAAAATAAAAAAATAAATGATCCGGAAAAAATATATATATATATCTGAACAAATGTGGTGAAAAAAAATGATCTGAAAAAAATAAAAATGGTTTGTGTCATCATGGTAGAGAATCAGTGATGATGTACTTGCAGCTAAATTTCAGCAAAAAAAAAAAAAATTTGATTAGGGTTTAGAAGGGTTTAGAATTTCTGCAAAAATAGATAGCTACATATTTTGAATTTCTGTAAAATACATAGAGCTTGTGTGAAGAAAGAAAATCAAGCAAGAATAGACAGATTCAAAAATCAGAAAACTTATCACCAATGACTGCAAAATTAAATAGCAAAAAAAAAAAAAAAGAAGCTATAAACCGTTAAAAAAAATGTTATAAACCCTAGAAATCCATATTTTATCACCTTCAAGATCCAAAGCCCTAGAAAGAGAGAGCCGAGAGGGTGAAGGAGAAGGGCAAGAGTATTGGCGACGGTGGAGATTCGTGGCCATGGCCATGGTAGTGGTCGTCGATGGTCGTGGTCATGGTCGTCGGTGGTTGTGGTTGTCACGTGACTGGTGGCCATGATTAGTGGTGATGGCGAAATCTGTGAGATCCCGTCCCACATCGGATAAATATAAAAAGTTAATCTAGTATATGTAGAACCAAGAGGGCTACTACTAACAACTTGGGCTTAAGCATTTTAAGGGCCAATGTGGTAGGCCCATCAAGTTGTTGGGCTAGTGGACCTCTTGGGGCGTTACAAATGGTATCAGAGCCAACCCTGGTCCCGTAAGGGCGCCGTGGGTGGTGTGGCAGAGGAGTAGAGGCTCCGGAGAGGGGTAGAGGCCCTGAGGTAGTATACCTTATGCACGCCTATGGGCTGCTCTGTGGTCACCAATGATCTGCTTCCACATCGACCAGCCAGGGGAAGAACTGGGCCAACGCGACGAGGACGCCGCGTCTCTGAGTGGGGAAGATTGTGAGATCCCGTCCCACATCGGATAAATATAAAAAGTTAATCTAGTAAATGTAGAACCAAGAAGGCTACTACTAACAACTTGGGCTTAAGCATTTTAAGGGCCAATGTGGTAGGCCCGTCAAGTTGTTGGGCTAGTGGACCTCTTGGGGCGTTACAAAATCGGTGATGTTAGTCAACGGTCGCTGGTGGTGATGGTGATGGAAAGGCGGTGGGGGTTGTGGGTGAGAGAGATAGAGATGGTGGGGTTGTGGGTGTGAGAGAGAGGCCAAGATTTAGTCGTGAGAGAGAGAGAGAGAGAGAGAGAGAGAGAGAGAGAGAGAGAGAGAGAGAGAGAGAGCAAGAGAGAGAAAGTGAGGTGGGGTGGAGTGAGGGAAAGTGTATAATACCCTAGTCCTAGTCAGCATCCTAGTCACACAAATCAGTCCTAATCATATTTTTTGTGTCCTAGTCAGACAAAGTTCTCCAATATAATATAGTCAGCATCCTAGTCACACAAATCAGTCCTAATCATATTTTTTGTGTCCTAGTCAGACAAAGTTCTCCAATATAATATAGATGTTCTTATATTTTCTTTTTTGGGCACACCAATTAAGATGATAATTGTAAGTCCTTCCAACTTGTTTGGTGTTGTTTACCAAGAAATGCAAATTTGATTGAAGTCATCTTGAACATTTTCATTCTTGATTTTGATCTTTCTAGAGGACTACTCACCTCACTAAAAGTGCTTTTGCTACAAAAATAAATAAATTAACTCCAAATTGTTCATTAAAGCAAATTAGACCTTTTTCCATGGGATATTTAGAACTCATTGTGAGGCTTGACTTCAATACACATGGATGAACACAGATGAAAGAATCTTCATCCGGTTTTCCTTAAACCATCCTAAATAACTAATGTCACATCCCTAAAGCTTAATTAATTTATTTATGCATCAATTGAACAAAATTCATTTTAAAGGATAATGGTGGGTCCACTTCAACATCCTCCAATAAAAATCAGGTGGGTTTTGTCCAAAAAACACATATTAGGGCTCCAATCATGTAAGAAGTCAAGGATTAGATATATATAGGATATCCAACACTCGGGGGATGCAAGATTAAAGGAAGAGGATTAGATCTTTCTGCCATTTCAACCATGCCCATGGATGTACTAAGCTTCATATCTAGGGTTTCATCGAAACCCTAACCAAATAACTTTGGGCTTTTGCATTTCTTTTGGGGGGTTTTGTGCATTGATGGATGATTGTTTGTATAACTTTAAGGATATATTAAGGCTTATAATCAGTTTTTTTAGTTTACACTCAGTAATTAATCAAATAATTTCATGTATTAGAGAAGATATGTTGTACTATAACAGTAGTTTAGTACGAACAATCTATGCTAATCTAAGATGGATCATGCTCAGGGATAGAGCATATGATCTTTCTTGATGATATACTTGGGTTTGTGGTTGCAGTTGATAGTGATAAACTTACCAAGCCAAATCAAAGAACTGATTTTGGGTCAATAATACCCACGTGATATCTCCAAATCAAAGAATTGATTTTGGGTCATAAAACCCATGTGATTAATACTCTCCATTAACTATGGTCAACATTAGATCCCTAGTCTAAAGCCTTAGAATACCATTTATGTATTTATTCCTTTTGACTGATTGCCATAGATTGGGATGTAATGTTTGTATATATATATGCTACATATACCACCATGATTAGTATGGTTTTGTAACCATAATAAAATAGCTTTTGTGCAAACTTTCATGGTATCAGAGCAATTGAAATCCAACGATTGTCTTTTTCCTCTCCCAGCCTCTCTTTGTTCAATAATGGAAGGAACTACCTCAAATATTTCTAATGTTGCTGTATCTAACCTATCTGGATTCTTGTCAATTAAGCTTGACAGAACCAATTATCCCCTATGGTTGGCTCAAATTTATCCTATTCTCAAGAGTAAAAAGTGCATGGGCATTGTTGATGGTACTGTTGTGTGTCCATCACAATACAAAATTGGTGCAAATGGTGTTGCTACTACCGAGATTGATCCAGCCTATGATGACTGGCAACAAAAGGATCAATTGATCTTGAGTTGGATTAACAACTCCTTGACTCCTTTTGTTCTTTCGACTATTGCACGCTCCAAGTCATCTTATGAGACATGGACCTCGCTGGAAAAGAGATATGCATCCCAATCACATAATCGCATTCTTCAATTACGCAATGAATTGTTTACTACTAAGGGAGAAGGTCTCTCCATTACTGACTTTGTGGACAAGATTAATCATATTGCTGACAACCTTGCGTTGGCAGGCAAACCAGTAGACGATGATGACCTTATTTCTATCATTATGAACAATGTTGGATCCACTTATGAAGCTACTGTGAGTTCTGACCAAGCAAGAGATACACCTATTTCCTATGATGACCTTGTTGCTCCACTTCTTGGTGCTGAAATGCGACTCAAAGCTCAAAATACCCCGGCTCTTGAGGTCACTCCAACTGCCTTGTATACTCCAAAACTTCGCCAAAATACCAACTCTGGGTGGGGTGGTCCACGGGGTTCCTTCCATAGAGGTCGAGGTCGTGGTCGTACTTCATCCATTCCTCCTTCCAATACTTCTAGTGCTGGCTTTTCTTCATCAAAATCTAGTGCACCCGTTTGTCAGATATGTAACAGACCTGGGCACACTGCTATTGACTGCTATAACCATATGAATCAAGCTTATGAAGGCCGTGTTCCCACACAACGCCTTAGTGCCATGGCAGCTGTAGCACCATATTCTCATCCACCTTCTACATCTTCTCTCAACACGCCCACCCCATGGATCACTGATACTGGGGCATCCGCTCATATCACCAAGGACCTTGCTAATCTTACCGTCCATGATGAATATCAAGGTCTAGACCAAGTTGCTGTGGGTAATGGTGCAGGTTTGAATATCTTTCACATTGGTTCATCCCATTTACACCATCCTTCCACCTCCTTTAAATTAAACAATATTCTTCATTGTCCTTCTGTTGTCGCTAATCTTCTCTCTGTTCATCAATTCACACTTGACAATAATTGTTTCTTTGTGTTCTTTTCTGATTGTTTCTTTGTGAAGGACCTAAAATCGGGGAAGACGCTTTTCCGTGGAAAGAGTGAAAATGGATTATATCCATTCAACATCCACAACCAAATTTCTACCAAAAGCGGACGTCCTTTTGCTTTCATTGGT
This sequence comes from Hydrangea macrophylla, assembly GCA_033977485.1. NCBI lineage: Eukaryota > Viridiplantae > Streptophyta > Magnoliopsida > Cornales > Hydrangeaceae > Hydrangea > Hydrangea macrophylla. Next base: position 67,175,718 of record CM066992.1, read on the forward strand.
GTTCGTGTTGGTGCACAAGAATGGCATTCTAGGCTTGGTCATCCTGCTTCTCGTACTCTACATCATCTTATGTCTAATAAAAGTTTGCCTCTTAAAGGATCAAGCTCGGTTTCATTTTGTCAGTCATGTCCTTTAGGAAAGAGTACAAAGTTACCGTTTCAATTATCTACTTCAGTTGCTAAGGGTCCTTTAGATTTAATCCATTCTGATGTTTGGTGTTCTCCTACTGCTTCCATTAAAGGATCACGATACTATGTCTTGTTTGTGGATGATTTTTCACTATATTCCTGGATTTTTCCAATGCATTTTAAACATGAAGTTCATGCAATCTTCGTAAAATTTAAATTGCATGTTGAAAACATGTTTTCATCCATTATTAAAGCTTTCCAATCCGATCAAGGTGGTGAATATACCAAAACTGCATTTCAACGTGTTTTAGCTAACCATGGAATTCATTTTAGAACATCTTGTCCAGGTCACCCTGAACAAAATGGTCTTGCTGAACGCAAACACCGCCATATTGTAGAAACAGGCCTTACACTTCTTGCTCATGCTCATATGTCTGTTACTTATTGGGTAGATGCCTTTAACACTGCTGTGTACTTAATCAATCGCCTCCCCACTAGAGTACTTAACAATTCCACTCCTTATGCCAAATTGTTTGCTCGGCATCCCTCCTACGAATTTCTTCGAATTTTTGGTTGTGCATGCTTCCCTTACTTGCGTCCTTATAACACCAACAAATTGCAATTTAGATCAAAGAGGTGTGTGTTCATCGGTTATTCACTCAATCAACAGGGTTATCGTTGTCTTGATCTAACAACAGATCGCGTTTACCTATCACGTCATGTTGTTTTTGACGAACATTCTTTCCCTTTTAAACATATTGCGGTTACTTCCTCTCATTCCATGGTCTCCAGTGATTCCTTTGTGCCTTTACTAGATATGGTTACAATATCATCTCCGCCTCCTGTTGCTCACCCTCCCCTCCCTCTACCGTCCAATACCTTACCTGTTTTCCCACAACATCCCACTGTCGTCACCCCACCTACTCCACCACCCGCTCCATCATCGTCTCCTCTTCCTACCCTTGCACCTGAGCAATTATCACTTCCTGCTGAGTCTTCTCATTCCATGCTTACAAGGAGTAAAGTTGGAATTTGTAAACCCAACCCAAAATATGCTTTACATGTGGAACTAACTAAAGAAATTGAACCTTCTTGTTTTAGTCAAGCAGTTAAACAGGAAGCATGGAGGCATGCTATGGGCGCTGAATTTAATGCATTACAACAGAATGGAACTTGGTCTTTGGTCCCTCCTCGGTCTGATATGAACATTTTACCAAATAAATGGATATTTAAAATCAAAAGGAGAGCTGATGGTTCAGTTGAACGCTACAAGGCCAGGCTTGTGGCTAATGGTTTTCATCAACAAGAGGGTCTGGATTACAATGAGACCTTCAGTCCAGTTGTGAAGCATTCCACCATTCGCACTGTTATTGCTTTGGCTGTTCACCACAATTGGCCTATTCGCCAATTAGATGTTCAAAATGCCTTTTTACATGGATTCTTATCTGAGGATGTTTATATGCGCCAACCACCAGGTTTCAGTGATCCGAATTTTCCTAACCATGTGTGCAAGCTTCACAAGTCTTTATATGGTTTAAAACAAGCACCTCGGGCTTGGTTTCAACGTTTTTCAGAATATCTAGAGGATCTCGGCTTCAAGGAATCTAAGTCTGACTATTCATTATTTATCTTTCAACAAGAGAAGCTTCTTATTATTCTTCTCATCTATGTCGATGACATTTTAATCACTGGAAACCATGCTTCTTATGTGGCAAAGTTTATTCACAAACTTGGTGATCTGTTTTCAATGAAGGATTTGGGTCCTTTAAGTTACTTTCTTGGCATACAGGCAACATATGGTGATGGCGGGTTATACTTAACCCAAACTAAGTATATTGTTGATCTGCTAAATCGCACCAATTTTTTGGATGTTAAACCTGTGTCTTCTCCAGCTTCTATCGGTAAAAAGTTAAGTGCTTATGATGGTGAGCCACTTCTTGATGCTACCGAATATAGGCATGTGGTAGGTGCTCTTCAGTATTTAACCATCACACGTCCGGATATCTCTTTTGCTGTTAATCAAGTGTGCCAGTTCATGCATCAACCCACTACCATTCATTGGTCTGCTGTCAAGCGAATTCTACGGTATTTGAAAACTACACATACTCACGGTCTCTTTTATCGTCCTGGTTCGCTCACATTAATTGCATTTTCTGATGCCGACTATGCTGACAATCCAGATGATCGGCATTCAATTGGTGGCTATTGCATTTTTCTTGGCCATAATCCAATCTCTTGGAGTGCCAAGAAACATCGTACAATTTCACGATCAAGTACTGAAGCAGAATACCGTCAACTGGCCTATACTGCAGCAGAGATCTCATGGTTTCGTTCATTATTCAAGGATTTGGGAATCTCATTAACCACTCCACTGATTTGGTGTGATAACATAAGCTCAATTTCATTAGCTTCTAATCCCGTTTTTCACTCCCGCATTAAACATTTGGAGGTTGATTACCATTATGTTCGTGAAAAGGTGATTCGCAAGGAACTTGAAGTTCGATATTTAAACACTACAGATCAAGTGGCTGATATATTTACTAAAGGTCTATCTTCTGTTCGTTTCAAAAATCTGGCAACCAAGCTTATGGTGCGTACTTGCCCCATTAGCTTGCGGGGGTGTGATAGTGATAAACTTACCAAGCCAAATCAAAGAACTGATTTTGGGTCAATAATACCCACGTGATATCTCCAAATCAAAGAATTGATTTTGGGTCATAAAACCCATGTGATTAATACTCTCCATTAACTATGGTCAACATTAGATCCCTAGTCTAAAGCCTTAGAATACCATTTATGTATTTATTCCTTTTAACTGATTGCCATAGATTGGGATGTAATGTTTGTATATATATATATATGATACATATACCACCATGATTAGTATGGTTTTGTAACCATAATAAAATAGCTTTTGTGCAAACTTTCAGCAATTATATCCCTAATCATCTGTAACATATCTCACCCTAATCGAATGCAATTTCTAAAATTATATGGTTAGTGGTGGATTCAATACTCTAGGTCTTCCACTTTACTAATCACACATATTTAATTGCTATCGAAATTTAATAATCAGTTTAGTTACAAATCATCCATAATATGTTCTTCTTTAATCAATCTTGAAATACATCTCAAATTGGTGTCAAAATGTAGTAATAATTTGTTTCCAAAACGTCTTTTGTCAAACCGCAATTTGTTCACTATCTCATGTGGTAATTGAGACCAAAACTACTAGTACATGTGACATAACAAAAACCAGTAAGATGATTATAGAATTTTCCTAAGATCACTGAGAGCATTTCTAGCAGATTAGTGATTTTAATTTTTATGACAAAATTGCTAGTCCGAGGGAGTTTTATGTGCTCCAGACTCCAGTAGGCTAACTACATGACTAGTCATTTTAATATTTGACTTTTTGATTCTCTATATTCTCTTCCCAAATCTCAATATTTTGATCATTCATTATTTAATTGATACAAAATCTCAACAATAGAAAATCTAATAAAATAAGATGACTACATAAAATAAATAGCACTGCCTGAATTGTAAGTTAAATAGTGAATTGCTAAAATCGTTTTCAACTAAAGTAGCTGGTTATAAACCATTTTACTGCTGAAGATGCTCTAACCACATATAACTTTGAAGGTTTTTTTTTTGGACGAATAATTTAACTTACATGATCTTATTTCGATTGAAGTGCCAGTCATGAATTTTTTAAAACAATTAAATAATAACTGCTACTATTTTTTGTCAAGCAGGATAATTTTTTTACGTGATAATTAAATTTCATTCAATTTTTTGTACGAAATTTAAAGTTAGTTTACTACTTTTTGAAAATTTAAAAAATATCAACAATAATTAACAAAATTAAAAAGTCATCAAAAAATTAACAAAAAAAAAATCACCTTTTTAATAGTTATTTTGTATTTGAGTTGACGTTTTGGTTTCAATATTCTGAACTTGCACCAAAATATTTGAAGACTTGCTCCCAACGTTTGAAGAATTGCTCTCAACGTTGTGAAGAGTTGCATCCGACTTTTAAACAGGTTGCTCTCTACATTTGGAAGAGTAGCTCTGAACATTTCGAAGAGTTACTCCCATCCGTATAAAGAGTTGCTCCAAAACGTCACGTAAAATTTGATGACTTTTTACAGGGCCGACCCTGAGCTTTAGGGGGCTCAAAGCGAACTTTTAAAATGGGGCCCAGGGCTATACGGGCGTTGCCCCCGATGATTTTTTTTGGAGTCTACATATTCATAATTATGCGTATATATTGGTTTTCAATGTCACATTAATATTCTAACAACTTGCAACATCATTATATACTTATTTAAACAACCAATAATTTGAAACCAAGCTATAAATTGAAAACAATTTACAACTAGAGGGTTTGTTTGGGCTAAAACTAAAAGGAATTGGGGGAATTGAGAAAAGCCTAAATTTTTTACATTTTTTCGGTACACTGATTTATTTATTTATTTTTTAAAAGTATATCACACTATGAGTAGATCAGTTAGTATTTTTTTTAATAGTAAATAAATTATAGTCTTATTCTCTCCAACAAAAAAATATAGTCTTATTCTAGATGGTTTGTTTGGGTTTAGCTTTGTAGTTTTATATGTGAAAATTTTGGGTCATTTTAGTTTGAGTTGGGGCTTTCATTAGGTTAGGTTATAGTAAGTTTTTTATGAGGACTCAGTATAGAAATGCAAAGTTAGTACAAAAAATGGGGCCCTTAAATCAGCTAAATATATTGGGGCCCAAAGCGGCCGCTTTGTCGGCTTTCCCCCAGAACCGGCCTGACTTTTTATTTTACAAAAAAAGTTAATATTTTTTCAATTTTAAAAAAGTAATAGATTGACTTTTAAATTTGACATATAAAAATAAATGAAATATAGTTATCCTTTTTAAAATTAGATTTTACATTGGCCCACATGCCAATGGTTGCGTGCTATAGAGAGAGAGAGAGGAGAGAGAAAGGGGTGAGGGGCTGCTGATTATAATATGGGTAATACTTGGGGCACAATTTTCATACAACTTTCATACAACCTCCCCAAAAGATGTGTCTATCTCTTTCCTGTATCACTGTGGGGTCCAGTGACATCACAGGAGAGAGATAGAGACATCTTTTAGGGAGGTTGTATGAAAGTTGTATGAAGGTTGTGTCCCAAATATTACTCTTATAATATTGAGAGCAAAAGTAATTTTTGTTTATAATTAGGGGAAATTCTATAATCAATCACCGCGTTTGCTGTGACACGTGTTAGATGGTGGTTGGTTTCGAGGTTTTGAATTTTCACATGGTTAATTTGTACCTTTGATGAAAAAATTATACCTTGTCACGAAATTTTGTAATTTTATTTTATATTTTTTTGTAAGATATTATTTTTGTTGTGCACAATTTAATAATTTGCATATTCACAGGATGAGTTTGTACATTCTCAGGATCAAATTGGACCTTCATATGAAATGTGTGTACTTTCTCATGTTCAATTTGGTACTTCTAAGAAAATGCTTGTACTGTCTCAGGTTCAATTTGAACATCTATAGAAAATTTTTGTACTTTCTCATGATCAATTTGGACATATTAAGAAAATGTTTGCAGTTTTTCAAAATCAATTTGAACCTTCATAAGAAATGCTTGTACTTCGTCGGAATCAATTTTGGAACTTCAAAGAAATTTGTACTTTCTCATGTTCAATTTTTGTACCTTAATTCAAAATGTTTGTAGATTTTTAGGATCAATTTGGATATTCTAAATCATGTTACAAATGAATCTTGTCAAGATACAAATCAATCATAACAAAGTACAAATTATAAAATTTTGCGCAACATTTACTACACAAGGTATAAATAAAAATTATAAGTTACAAACAAATTTAAAAAAAAAAAAACAAAAAACCTTTCCTTACAAAGTATACATTTCTCTTACAAGATACAAATGCATGCTTACGAAGTACAAATAAATTCAAAAAATACAAAGTTTCCTTACAAAGTACAAAATTTTCATCGAAGGTACAAAATAACAGTGTAAAAGTCCAAAACCTTGAAACCAACCACCATTTGACACATGGCCCTGTGGTATGATATGACGTTAATCAAAACTGTTGTGATTAACTACAGAATTTTCCTCTAATTAGACTGGAGTTGGGGATCAAATAATTCAAATTCACAACAGCCTTGATATATGGTCATGCTGGGACGTTTTCAATAAATCGAACCGACTCCACTATACAGAAGATTTGGGGGAAGGGCTCCTCGACAGTCATATTGGGTAGTCAAAGTAGACCGCATTCGTGTGGCTTTTTTGAAGACCATAAATATTTTCTGTTCAACATATTTGCAGAGAAAGTAAAAAAATAAAATAAAATAATATATATATGTATATATATAAATGTAATCTTTCACACTTTGACTACTCCATATGGCTGCTGCGAATCCACCGTCTAAGATTTGATCCATGTGCATGAAAATGGGAGAGCTATGTGGACTAAAGAAAAGTCTTGGGCAGTCATGTGATGGTGATTTTCACGCACCTATAACATTTTGATTAAAAAAAAAAATTACTTTGTTCTCGTTAAGGTGGTTTTCAAACCTTTTACCATATTGAATCCTAATCAAAACATTGTACTTCCCAAACCAGTGTAACCATTTGAATTGTCCATGAAAATAAGGACACTATTTATTTATTTTTCACATACAAGAATAAATCTCTTAGTATGTCTTCTCCAACTTCGTGATCAGTATCTATTATCGTTTTTATCGAAGTAGAACATGTGGCAAATTCCGGACAGGTGCATTGACTCCACAATACACGCACATGCAAATCAAGAAGACAAGTTAGTAGTAGTATCTGAACCCACACCAAATTAGACAATATATATCTTGAGATCTATTACTTCAATTAGCTTACACTACTCCTAAATCAAATTTCTTATAATTTACTCATGTAAAGTCTCGAATCCAAAACCAACAGGAACACCAAGATCACACCTACCTTGGTTCACTTACCACCGAACAACATGGGGATTTGGTTAAATGAGGACATTATTGAATCCACAACTACCGGCCTTTCTCAACTAAATTTCCCTCTCTCTCTCTCTCTCTCTCTCTCTCTCACAGAGACTGACTAGACCATTTGCTCAGGAGTCAGCAGTCACACTTTTTTGTACTTTGAAAGAGAGAGAGATCGAATTATATCGATACGATATGGAGAGAGAGAGCATGGAAGAAGGGCTCATCGAGAGGAGAGACAAGCCTGATATTATTCACGACGTCGCGGCGGCCACGAGTGATTGTGATTCCTCCTCCATCACAGCTGTTGTTGCCCTCAGCATTATCGTCACGGCCTTTGGTGCCTTCGCTTATGGCTGTGCTGTAAGTATCATATATATATATACACACACACACATACATATACGGGTTCATTTGAATCTGTGAAAAATAAACTAGGACAACAGGAACTTAAAAAATAAGTATGTCTTAGCTAGTAAAGTTGGATGGATCATTGAATCGCCTATTTACAGTTCTAGGCTCCAATTGAAGTTTAATTAGTGAGTTTTTGAGTAAATTAACAATTCATTTAGTGACCTCACAGGATTGTAATCATGTATCAAAATTTTGCAAGAAATATTGTTCGTAAAATATATATGTTAGATGTGCCGCTTGATACACATTTGTTAGGCATATTCTCTAACAACTTAAGCTTTTGGAGCAATTAGTGACTTAATTAACTTGTGAGAGGTCTGACTCAAGTTCGAGTTTAGTTTTTTGGCTCTCCACGTGCGCAACGTGGTCCCATGCATGTGTGGGAGTATGTTGAAGCTTGATATACGAACTACTGTAATTTTCTCAACTTTAGAGTTTGTATTGCAGCCCCCTCTATATACCATAATGGAATGATGTGAGAAAAGAACCGAGACTTAGTTAAGTGGTTGTCGTGTGCAGTCTCTTTCATGCACTTTGTTTATTTTCAATTTCAATGAATCAATGACCTAATGCTAGCTCTATTTGGCATGTTATTAGTATTTCACTTCCACACTTGAATGTTCGATTACTCTGAATAATTACTCAACTACAACTGGCTTGCAGACCGGATATTCATCTCCTGCTGAGTCTGGTATCATGAATGACCTGGGCCTCTCTATTGCACAAGTGAGTCACCATTTTTCACCGCTTACTTTTCTTCATGTGTTTTGAGAACTTTTTGGTATGTGAGAAACAATCTTGGGTTCTAGACGTGCATGCGTGCACAAGGAAATCCTTATAAATTACATGTGACAACCTTTTTTTTTTTTTTTTAGTAATTTGTTTTTCTATCTAGTTTATTATGGTTCTTTATTGTCGGATTGTATGCACTTTTGGGCAACATTGGATCTTGAAGAAGATTTTAATCGTTACGGTTCCTCATTGTTAGCTTTGTTGTTTGTTTAGTTGACAGTTAAATCATAAATGCATATTGTAATCATAACCGTGATTTTCTTGTTCCAAAAGTAGTCAATAATTTGGTGGCAGTACAATCTGGACAGTAAATTCGTACAATGACTAAGAGGTATAAAACCAATTTTGCTTATGGGGGAACTGATTTGTCATTTTCTCTATCTTTTGAGATTTGGGGAGTATTCAGCATAATAAGTAGAAGCTCAACAAATTCAAATAACCACTGACTCAAAAAACCCAAGACTATCATATTAAATACTAGGCCTACACCCAAATGTTGCAAATCAGAGAAAGTGATCATCTCACCTCCTCCCTGGATATTGCCGCCGGTTCAAGTAATATGCGGAAGTGTTTTCAAGTAATTTGCGGAGGAATGTTTGGTTGATTTCGTTTGTTCTTTTTGTCCCGTGCAGTACTCAGTTTTTGGTTCAATAATGACAATCGGAGGAATGTTAGGTGCTATAGTGAGTGGCAAAGTAGCAGATCTCATTGGCCGAAGAGGTGTAAGTTTTTCTTTACAAATCTTTTAGATTTCGCTGCTCCAATGTTAGAACTTCTTTTTCCGCGTATTTAATTGTTCTCACTTTTGGTTAGTGTTGCAATGCAGTGTATGTGGTTATTAGATGTATTTCACATCATGGGGTGGCTCGCAATTATTTTTGCCAAGGTGTCTTTTACTCTCTCCTCTTCAACAGTACTGGCCACTTTTTTTTTTTTTTAACACGATCACCAAAAACCTACTTTTGGTGAGAACACTTATTTCCTCGCCAAAAAGTATTTTTCACAATTAATTTATTTTAGACTTAACTTGAAAATGTTTTTCTTCGCCCAAACCAACATTTGGCGAGGAAACATGATTGTTCTTGCAAAAAGTAGGTTTCGGCGTGGAATTTTATTTCCTCGCAAAAAATATTAAATTTTTTAAACTTAACTTTACGTGAGGAAACAATTTCCCTCACCAAAAGAAGGTTTTGGCAAGGAATATTATTTCGTCTTTCCACACTTCCACTTTAGGTGAGGAAAAAATTATTTCGTCGCTAACATGACACTTTTGGCGAGGAAAGTTATTTCGTCGCCAATTGAAAGGGGCAAAAATAATTTGTAGAACTCACTTTAGGCGAGGAAAATTATTTTTCGTCGCCAAATTGAAAACTATAGGCGAGGAAAATCATATTTCGTTGCCAAACACTTTACTTTGGGCGAGGAAATTATTTCCTTGCTAAAATTGACACTTTAGGCGAGGAAATAAGATTTTTGTCACCAAATGTGTATGCCTTCAAGCCTTTTTGGCGACGAAATATTATTTCCTCGCCAATTCTCTACTTTTAGCTAGGAAATTTAGACTTTTTCACCATGTTTTGTCGTTAAAACACATTTTTGTTGTAGTGAAAAAAGAATAGAAACGAAAGAAAATGAAAATAGTAACTAGACATTGAAGATTATTGTGGCCGAATTAGAAGTAAAAAGCTCTTTGTATTTCCTTTTTTTATACTAAAAAGCTCTATGTATTTCAACTTTCCTAAGAGAACCGAAACAAAAGAACGAAAAATGGGAAGAAAACAGAAGCAAATATCTAAATCAAGTCTCAATCTAGAAGGTATGGTGGATATTAACTTTTATGTTCTTGTTGGAAGGGTGCTTTCTGGCTTGACTTTGGAAGACTATCAGGAGGATTTGCTCTTGGACTTCACTGTTATGTGGTAATTTTCAAAACGTTGCATGTCCATATTTTATCTCTTATATAATGAGCAATGGTATCTAAAATGCCATTACCAAATAGGTACCTGTGTATCTTGCAGAAATCACACCCAAGAATATACGAGGAGCATGTACTGCTGCTACTCAGGTATCAAAACTAATATAAATTTGTAGAGTATCTCCACTTATTAAGTGTTCAAAGAGAGAATAGAGAGAGAGAAACCTTAACCTAATTAAGTTAACCCATACTTTTTTTATATATATATATATATATCAACCATATAATCACAAATATTACAAAAATATCCTTAATACTAATACTTATATTCTAACACTCCCCCTCAAACTGGAGCATAGATATCTATCATGCCCAGCTTGTTACAAAGATCATAGAACGATCCTCTATTTAGTGCATTGGTAAGAATATCTCCTAGTTACTCACTGGACCTAACAAAAGAAGTAACAATTTCTTTTCTCATAACCATATCTCTGATAAAATGACAATCAACTTCAATATGTTTGGTACTCTCATGAAACACTGGATTACTCGCAATGTACATCTTCATAGGTTTATTACTTGGAAATCCCATCTTTTGCAGAATAGTCTTCACCCATAACAACTCACACGCAGTATGAGCCATAGTTCTATACTCAGCCTCTACACTTGATCTTATAACTACATTTTACTTTTTGCTCATCTAACTGATGAGATTTCCACCAACGATCACACAAAACCCTGATACTTAACGTCTATCAAGACTGTCTCTTGCTCAACTGGCATATGAGAAACCAACTACCTCCAAATTGTCTGAAGGCTTCAACACTAAGTCTTTACCAGGGGCACCTTTCAAATACCTCAATATACGACACACTGCCTCCCAATGTGATAACTTGGGACTCTGCATAAACTGACTAACAACTCCAACAGAGAAGGTGATATCAGGTCGAATTACGGTTAAATAAATCAACTTACCCACAAGTCTTCTTTACCTTCCAGCATAATTGAAGTCTTCTCCATCATCTTTACTAAACTTAATATTTGAGTCCATTAGAGTGTTGACAGGTTTTGAATCTATCAATCCTGTTTTATCTTGGTCAAAGACATGCTTTCTTTGGGATAAGAAAATTCCTTCCTTAGACTTTGCTACCTCAATACCCAAAAAATAACGTAGTAGCCCCAAATCCTTCATACAAAAATGCTTACTTATATGAGACTTCAATAACTGTATACTTTCACTGTGTGGGTGGACTAAGCAATTGTGTAAATACATTGGACTTACTAGTCATATGTGCCGAAGCCCCTGAGTCGATGACCATGGTGAAGGAGCAGATGAAGAAAAACATGAAATATTTCCTGACTATGCAAAACCAGTAGTACTAGACAAGTATTGCTGTTGCTGTTGTTGGATTAAGGCATTGTATTCCTCTCAGGAGAGAGTGATAGACTCATTTGAAGATGTTGTGGCAGGTGGAGTAGGAGTACTAACTTCCTGTTGAGACCCAGAAGCATTGTCAGAAGAGTACATGGGTGAATTAGGTGAGGTCTCCCATGACTTATCATAGATATCATAATACCTATCCACAGTATGATTATCACCCTCGCAATGTGTGCAATAAAGAGAACCACGGCCTCGACCAAAAACACGACCACGTCCCAGAGAACCTCCTCCTCCTTGATTACCATTAAACATAGGAGGGGAATTGCCAAAGCCACAACCACCGCGATCGCGATTATTACCAGAAAAATTGCCACGACCACGAAAGGCCCCTCTATATTCCATAGATGTAATAAGTGCAAAATTTTCTTTCCCAACAGGCTCAGAAGAGGCTGGGAGGAAGACTCTGTTGTAACCTAGAGCACACGAGAATACATATTGCTCAAGGATAGAATATTACCATCACCGGCCAAAATCTATGACTTAACAGATTGAAGATTTGAATGTAACCCAGATAAGAACTTGGAGACATCAAATTCCTCTGGTTGCTTCTTGATAACATCAACATCATTAGTGATAGGATGATATTAATTCAACTCATCCATGAGTCGCATAAATGTACTGTAGTATTCACTAACCGGCTTATCACCCTGTTGAAACAGAAACAAATTTTGATACACCTAATAAACGCGAGAAGCATTCTTTTCCATGGAAAACGTCTCATAAATAGACTCCCAAATCTCTTTGGTTGAGGACAAGAACATGACACTCAATCACACAGTAGATTCCATACTATTCCACAACCAGGACATAACCACATAATTCTCAGACACCCAATCTTCATAATCCTTATTATCCTTAGCAGGAGCAATAGACTCAATATATTTCAACTTCTTCCTAGCCCCTAAGGCGACTTTCATAGCTTGACCCCACAAGTAATTAGACCCATTCAACTTATTAGTGATAATTTGCATACTCACAACATCAGACGAAGAAATAGAGCCTTTCTTGTCAGCATATCAACCAAAAACAGTAGGAGTCTTAGGCCCAATAACAAAGAAAAAATACTAACAACGAACAAGAAGCAACATCAACACCAGACGAAGAAATAGAGCCTTTCTTGTCAGCATATCAACCAAAAACAGTAGGAGTCTTAGGCCCAATAACAAAGAAAAAATACTAACAACGAACAAGAAGCAACATCAACACCAATAAACTCAAACGGAACTAACCAATAAGGTCCATAAAGGGATTGAGACAATACAAACGAAGAAACCACCAATCAAAATTGCCTAATCGAGTTCTGATGTATGTGAATATGATCCCTTGGACGGTTGAAGTTCAAGAAAGTGAAGAAATTAGATCATGAACAATGCTCGATGAATAGTTACTGCATGAACAATGTTTGATGAACAGTGCCTCAGTGAACAATGCTTGGTGAATAGTAACTATGTGAACATTTACTGCGTGAACAGCGCTGCGACTGTGATGGTGGTGGTGGTGTTGTGCAGCGCAGAGAAACCTATTTAGGTGGCTCTGATAGCATGTTCAAAGAGAAAATAGAGAAAGAGAAAGCTAAACCAAATTAGGTTAGCCCACACTTATATATATATATATGTCAATCATATAATCATAAAAATTACAAAAATACCCTTAATACTTATATTCTAACATTAAGTATGTAAACACACACACACACACACACACATATATATATATATATATAAACGTATTTGTGGTACTACAGTTGATGTTATGTGCTGGCGCATCACTAATGTTCTTCATTGGGAATATCGTCAATTGGCGCACGCTGGCTATAATTGGTAACTTGCTTTGCTCTAATGGTGCTTATGCATGCTCAAAGGTAGTGCTATTATAATGGCGAGGATCCTGTGGCATTTTCAGGAATTGTACCGTGTTTTCTACAAGTTATAGGGTTGTTCTTCATACCTGAGTCTCCACGATGGTTGGTGAGTTTGATTCAGAATTTCATTCCAAATGTAGTTATATAGGTGGTGCTGTATGAAGTAGTCCAAGTTCAAAACAAAAAAAGGAACAAGAAACGAGTGAAATAGAAATAGAAAATAGTGTAGTCAATTTCTTAAAATGGGATTTCTAAGGTTTGTTAAGTGGCTTTCTTTTCTTTTCCTTTCTTGTATAATGAAGTATTAGTAAGTAGGAAGTTCAATTCATAATTATCATTCGTAATTTTTGAAAACTTTTGTAAAGACCAAAAACATGTAAAATCAGACATAGCTAGATGGCTTATTGATTTCCTTATATTTTTCTCCGAGCTACTTATCCAGTTTAAAAAGAAACAAGAAAAAAGCTTTTAGTGAATGCTCAATGGATGAGTGCGATCATTTACAGGCAAATATTGGTCGAGAAAAAGAGGTAGAGGCAACCCTACAACGCCTAAGGGGTACAAATGCTGACATTTCTATAGAAGCAGCTGAGATTAGAGTAAGATTTCAACTTTTGAGTCATAAAAATTGTCAGCCTCTAATGGGAAACTACAATACTCATTTTGATGTTTATATTTTGTTTCTTTTATGGGCATAGTAACAAGAAATAAGACAAGTCGTCATTTAACAGGATTACACAAAAGTGCTCCAACAGTTCTCCGAATCAAGATTTCTAGACTTGTTTAACCGGAGATATGCTCATGCACTCATCGTAAGTCTTAAACTAATTGTAGTAGTTATTTAACTTATTTATTTATTACCTTGTCATGATTTGATTGACCTTCTTATAAATTCCCAAAAAATAAAAATGTGTAGGTTGGAGTAGGATTGATGCTGCTCGTACAATTTGGAGGGACCAGTGGGGTTTCATTTTATGCAAGCTCAATCTTCAAATCCACCGGTAAATTAAAAAAAACCTTCGGAAATAGTTTGTGAATGTTATAACTGTAAAGGATAGTATGAGGAATAAATAAATGAAAATGACAGGATGCTCTATTGAGGTTGGGACTATATCAATGGCTATTGTTCAGGTCATTGAATCTTAAAACTCTGATTTGAAGATGAAACTTCAAACTTTTCTTCGTGAATTCTCATGTATGATGTAAATATTTTTTTGCAGTTTCTATCTTCTGCTTTGAGTATACCCTTGATGGATAACTTCGGACGACGATCCCTTCTGATGGTTAGAATGCGAATTCGTCTGTATGTTCTAAGTTTTGATGTAGCTATTTCAATTAGTTGATAGATGAGCCAATACTCGAACTCTTTGTAGCTTGCTGCAACCGGAGCATGCTTGGGAAGCTTTCTTACAGGACTTGCTTTCCTCTTGCAGGTTTCTTCAGATCATACACTAAATATTTGAACGATGTTCTTCTCTGTTTTTTCATTCCCACGAAAAGTTTTATCATTATTTTTATAAAACATTACTTCACCAAATGCAGGATCTTCATCAACACAAGGAGGTCACTTCTATATTGTTGCTAACTGGCATACTGGTAACGTGATTTAGTTTTATTGTTGGAATTAAGAGTAAATTATGGGATTTTATCCTTGTATTTATGGGTCATGTTGACTATAATTATGATATTTTATTATCTTTATTTTCTTTTATTCTCTTTCCTTTTTTCCTTTCAGCCTTGTAACTAGGGGTGCAACTCGGGCGGGACCCAAAGGGTTTTGGCTCTGCCCAGGCCCGAGTCCGAATTCAAGCAGTCTGCCCAAGCCCGAGCCCGAGCCCGAGCCCGACATAAACCCGAACTTACCAACCCGAGCCCGGTTTGTGAATTAATTCTCCAACCCGAGCCCGAGCCTGAATTACAATTTTTTTTTGGTGCAAATTGATTTTTAGTATGTAAACAACAATATGTAGAGTATCAAATCTATTTTTTTTGTTTAGATTTGAGAAAAAAACATTCATATATTAATTTAGTGCTAGAATAATATCTAATAGTGTATTATTATCACTAAAAAACACTAGAATATAATGTAAAAAATAATACATATATAGAATTCGGGCTCGGGCTCGGGTTCCACGGGTTAGCAAAATTCTGCCCAAGCCCGGCCCGAATTGAATTCGGGCTTGTATTTTTCTGCCCAAGCCCGCCCATGGTGAAAGTATCACGGGCCCAAGCCCGGTAATTTTCGGGCCGGGCCCGGGTTGACCACGGGCAAGCCCGCCCGAGTTGCACCCCTACTTGTAACCTATATAACTTTAGGATGTAAATAATACAAAACAACTTTTTCCCAATTCTATTTGGTATCAGAGCCATAACGCCTAACCCTAACCTCAACCACCCCCACTACTTCCTACACCGCTGCCACACCACCACCATCGCCTCCTGCGCTGCTTCCATACCACCACCCTCACC
The DNA here is from genome assembly GCA_033977485.1 of Hydrangea macrophylla. Lineage (NCBI taxonomy): Eukaryota > Viridiplantae > Streptophyta > Magnoliopsida > Cornales > Hydrangeaceae > Hydrangea > Hydrangea macrophylla. The sequence goes on from CM066992.1 coordinate 67,191,752, forward strand.
CCCTCGGCGGCCTTTGCCCCACCTTCGCCTACCCTTCACCGAGTCCCCCGACCCAGTTACTGTAGGATTCATGTTTTTCGAAAACTTTAAATCTTTTGTGCAATGGAAAAACATGTTTCAAAAAAATTATTAGTATGCCTGGATATACTACGTACTTATCAATTCCATAGATGCGTAGGGAGAGGGGACAAGAATGTTACCTTGTGGTCTTGAACCCAATTCTTACTTTGTCTTCTTCCTTTGGTATACAGTGACTCTCACTAGGGGATATTCACCCTTATGTCTTCTTGAATGCTTCCGGGTAGACTAGGGTTGGTGGAACCCTAATAGAGAGGATTAAGAAGGTTTGAGAACTCTAATATAGTTTCAGTAATTTTCTGATATTAAAATGACGTTCAACTTTTTTTCTGTACGTAGCTGCCCTATTTATAGATTTCCAAACCGACTTTAGAGTTCAATCGATCGAAACTCTTTCAATCAATCGAACTGAACTTGACTTCAATCGATCGAACCAACATCCTCATATACCTTTCCAAGTATTCTTGCGGAGCTAAGAGTGAGAGTTCCTAGGTTCTTTATTGTTGGCTCAGATCAGTTATTAATTCCCATGATCAAAATTTTTCATTAGCGAATTAACTAACTGACCAGTTAACATTTACTCCACTACAAAATGATAATGGTACTCCAATGCAAAAGAACAAATCCGAAGCGATAACTAGACTTGTATGGTGTACTAATGTCCCTCTACCGTTAGCATGTGTAATCATATTCAGGTAGTTGGATAATTGTTACTGTCAACCTGAATGACGATTACATCTTCCATTCCTTGAGTCCCATTCACCTCTCATGATTACCAAACATGTTGATAACTATTTATCAACAAAACTGAAGTTCTCAGTAATCAACTTCGTGACATTCTCAAGGGAATGGGTACTCTTTATTAGAGGGTAGATTCTATCTTGACAATGCATGTTCACAACCCTATGAATATGACATACCTAAGATATCCAGATGTTGATCTTGCAAGACCTCACTGATTGATAAGTCAAAGCAGTCACATCCATAGTCTATGTCCATAATCGTCTCAAGATTGAGAACACGTACCATATACAACTTATGAGTTCCTATCGACTGTTGATAGTTTTATTACTTTGTATGTCAATAGGAATCTCATGGTTCGTCAATGCACTATGAGTACTAGCATATTAACTAAGAGTCATACTCCAATGATTGAGATTCATCACTCCATTCAATGGCAGTTAACAATGCTACATTGTATACCTGATGAGATATCTAATCTCATCATCCACTGTGATAAGTTCTAAATATCAAAGAACAGTAATTCATATCTCTCTCTTGTATGTTTCTCATACATACATGAATTGCCTACTAGGATGCTTATGCACTACATCAATCTCATGACACATACATAAAGAAATGTAAATATGATATCCATATATAAAATGCCAAATGTCAAATACATGAAGACCGGGTTTGAGGGTACAATCCCAACAAATTCCCACTTACACTCATAACCCACTACATCTAAGAGCTAAACAATCTAGATGACGATCAAAGACTTTCTGTGGCAAAGCTTTTGTAAATGGAGCCGCAAGATTGTCAGCCGTGGCAATCTTGGTAACAATCACATCTCCACGCTGGACTATATCTCGAATGAGATGATACTTCCTTTCTACGTGCTTTCTTTTTTTGTTGTTCCTTGACTCTTTGGGCTATGCCACTGCTCCACTATTATCACTGGTACCACCCTGAGTTCCATAAGAAACTTCTTGAGCCAAACAGCTTCCTTTGCGGCTTTACAAATAGCCATATACTTGGCTTCTGTCGTTGAGTGTGCAATGCATTTTCTGCTTAATGCTCCTCCAACTAACAGCACCACCTCCAAGGGTAAAGAAATGTCCGGATGTCTACTTCCTTGAATCTTTATCTGACATAAAGTCTGAGTTAGTGTATCCCACTGGGATCAACTCATCGCCGCTATACATAAGTATGTAATCTTTGGTCCTTCTCAAGTACTTAATAATATGCTTGACAGCTGTCCAGTACTCTGGACCAAGATTCGACTAATACCTGCTAACCATGCTAATGGCAAAGCAGATATCTGGTCTAGTGCATAACATTGCATAAATGAGACTTTCCACTACCGAGGCATAGGGAATTCCTGTCATGCAATTCCTCTCCTCCTGTGTCTCAGGATACTGGTCCTAGGAGAACGCTAAACCATGCTTGAAAGGTAATAGACCTTTCTTCGAATTATCCATAGAAAACCTAGTTAGTACCTTATCGATATAACCAGCTTGAGATAATCCCATTATCTTTTGCTTATGATCTCGAAAGAGCATCCCAAGGATATAGCTCGCCTCTCCTAGATCCTTCATATCAAAAGTACTAGCTAGTTAAACCTTGATTAATGACTATGCCCCTACATCATTCCCAATGAGTAGAATGTCATCAACATAAAGCACAAGAAAAGCTACCACCTTACCTTTACATTTCTTGTATACACAAGGTTCATCTAGATTCTGTATGAAACCAAACGACTTGACCACTTGGTTAAATTGAATGTTCCAACTCCTTGATGCCTGCTTAAGCCTATAAATGGACTTTTGCAGCTTGCATACCAAGTTACCTTTCCTGCCAGCTATGAATCCTTCTGGTTGTTGAATATAGATGTCCTCCTCAAGATTTCCATTCAAGAAAACAGTCTTGACGTACATATGCTAGATCTCAAAATCTACGCATACAGCAATGGATAAGAGTATTCTGAAGGATTTAAGCATGACTACCTGCGAGAAGGTTTCCTCATAGACAATGCCTTCTTTTTTAGTATAATCTTTCGCCACAAGCCTTACCTTAAAGGTCTTAACCTGTCCATCAGATCCTCTTTACCTCTTGTAAACCCACTTACAACCAAAGGGTTTAATATGGGTTGGAAGTTTTCAAGATCCCAGACCTGATAGGAATCCATAAATTCCAATTCAACCTTCATAGCTTTGACCCAATGGACTGAATCACATCAGTCATTGCCTTTTCGTATGTGGCAGGATTAGATTAAGATTCTATGGAGACAGCTTAAAAAACTTTTCCTAAGAATATGTATCTATTAGGCTGGTTGACCATCCTCCCACTACGACGAGGTACCGGGGCAGAAATGGATGAAGATGTGGTATTTCCTTGTCTTGTATCATTTTCAACTGTTGGAGGAATTGAGGGCTCTCCATCTATTTCTCTCAGATCTATCCTCCCTTTAGGTTTATGGTTCATGATATAATCATCCTCCAAGAAAACAATATTTGTACTAACAAACTCTTTTTGTTCTCTTAGATCATAAAAATACCATTCATAAGTACCCTTTGGATACCCTATGAAGTAACGTACTTCGAATCGTGATTCCAATTTACCCATCTTTTCTTTTAGCAAAGGTGTTGGACACTCCCATATCCGGAGATGTTGCAAAGAGGGCTTGCGTCCAATGCACATCTCCCGTGGTGTCTTAGGAACAGATTTGCTTCGAACTAGATTTAGTACATGCATAGCGGTTTCCAAAGTATAACCCCAAAGAAATAATACAAATCCGAATAACTCATCATCGACCTAGTCATATCTAAAAGAGTCCGGTTCCTTCTCTCCGCTACACCGTTCTGCCAAGGCGTACTAAGTGCAGTCAACTGCGACAGAATCCCATTGTAATAGGTGATCATAAACTTATTAAAGAGGTACTCACCACCTTGATCATCTTGAATGACCTTGATATGTGTGCCCAATTACTTCTCCACTTCGGCCTTAAACTCTTTGAACTTTTCAAAGGCTTTAGACTTGTGTTGCATTGGATACACATATCTATACCTAGAGTGGTCATCAGCAAATGTAATAAAATACTCATAACCACCACTAGCTCTAATATTTATTGGTCCACACACATCAGTATGAACTAATTTTAACAATGCATTGGCCCTATTGCTTTTTGCGGGAAAGGGCATTTTGGTCATTTTACCCTCTAAACATGATTCACAGACATCCATTGGTTCGAGAACCAAATCGCCTAAGACCCTTCTTTGACTAGTCTGTCAATCCTATTTAGATTGATATGACCTAGTCTCATGTGCCAAAGCCTTATTAGATTAGTGGAAGGTGTTGAGTTTTTAAGATGTTGATCTTGCAAGACCTCACTGATTGATAAGTCAAAGCAGTCACATCCATAGTCTATGTCCATAATCGTCTCAAGATTGAGAACACGTACCATATACAACTTATGAGTTCCTATCGACTGTTGATAGTTTTATTACTTTGTATGTCAATAGGAATCTCATGGTTCGTCAATGCACTATGAGTACTAGCATATTAACTAAGAGTCATACTCCAATGATTGAGATTCATCACTCCATTCAATGGCAGTTAACAATGCTACATTGTATACCTGATGAGATATCTAATCTCATCATCCACTGTGATAAGTTCTAAATATCAAAGAACAGTAATTCATATCTCTCTCTTGTATGTTTCTCATACATACATGAATTGCCTACTAGGATGCTTATGCACTACATCAATCTCATGACACATACATAAAGAAATGTAAATATGATATCCATATATAAAATGCCAAATGTCAAATACATGAAGACCGGGTTTGAGGGTACAATCCCAACAAATTCCCACTTACACTCATAACCCACTACATCTAAGAGCTAAACAATCTAGATGACGATCAAAGACTTTCTGTGGCAAAGCTTTTGTAAATGGAGCCGCAAGATTGTCAGCCGTGGCAATCTTGGTAACAATCACATCTCCACGCTGGACTATATCTCGAATGAGATGATACTTCCTTTCTACGTGCTTTCTTTTTTTGTTGTTCCTTGACTCTTTGGGCTATGCCACTGCTCCACTATTATCACTGGTACCACCCTGAGTTCCATAAGAAACTTCTTGAGCCAAACAGCTTCCTTTGCGGCTTTACAAATAGCCATATACTTGGCTTCTGTCGTTGAGTGTGCAATGCATTTTCTGCTTAATGCTCCTCCAACTAACAGCACCACCTCCAAGGGTAAAGAAATGTCCGGATGTCTACTTCCTTGAATCTTTATCTGACATAAAGTCTGAGTTAGTGTATCCCACTGGGATCAACTCATCGCCGCTATACATAAGTATGTAATCTTTGGTCCTTCTCAAGTACTTAATAATATGCTTGACAGCTGTCCAGTACTCTGGACCAAGATTCGACTAATACCTGCTAACCATGCTAATGGCAAAGCAGATATCTGGTCTAGTGCATAACATTGCATAAATGAGACTTTCCACTACCGAGGCATAGGGAATTCCTGTCATGCAATTCCTCTCCTCCTGTGTCTCAGGATACTGGTCCTAGGAGAACGCTAAACCATGCTTGAAAGGTAATAGACCTTTCTTCGAATTATCCATAGAAAACCTAGTTAGTACCTTATCGATATAACCAGCTTGAGATAATCCCATTATCTTTTGCTTATGATCTCGAAAGAGCATCCCAAGGATATAGCTCGCCTCTCCTAGATCCTTCATATCAAAAGTACTAGCTAGTTAAACCTTGATTAATGACTATGCCCCTACATCATTCCCAATGAGTAGAATGTCATCAACATAAAGCACAAGAAAAGCTACCACCTTACCTTTACATTTCTTGTATACACAAGGTTCATCTAGATTCTGTATGAAACCAAACGACTTGACCACTTGGTTAAATTGAATGTTCCAACTCCTTGATGCCTGCTTAAGCCTATAAATGGACTTTTGCAGCTTGCATACCAAGTTACCTTTCCTGCCAGCTATGAATCCTTCTGGTTGTTGAATATAGATGTCCTCCTCAAGATTTCCATTCAAGAAAACAGTCTTGACGTACATATGCTAGATCTCAAAATCTACGCATACAGCAATGGATAAGAGTATTCTGAAGGATTTAAGCATGACTACCTGCGAGAAGGTTTCCTCATAGACAATGCCTTCTTTTTTAGTATAATCTTTCGCCACAAGCCTTACCTTAAAGGTCTTAACCTGTCCATCAGATCCTCTTTACCTCTTGTAAACCCACTTACAACCAAAGGGTTTAATATGGGTTGGAAGTTTTCAAGATCCCAGACCTGATAGGAATCCATAAATTCCAATTCAACCTTCATAGCTTTGACCCAATGGACTGAATCACATCAGTCATTGCCTTTTCGTATGTGGCAGGATTAGATTAAGATTCTATGGAGACAGCTTAAAAAACTTTTCCTAAGAATATGTATCTATTAGGCTGGTTGACCATCCTCCCACTACGACGAGGTACCGGGGCAGAAATGGATGAAGATGTGGTATTTCCTTGTCTTGTATCATTTTCAACTGTTGGAGGAATTGAGGGCTCTCCATCTATTTCTCTCAGATCTATCCTCCCTTTAGGTTTATGGTTCATGATATAATCATCCTCCAAGAAAACAATATTTGTACTAACAAACACTTTTTGTTCTCTTAGATCATAAAAATACCATTCATAAGTACCCTTTGGATACCCTATGAAGTAACGTACTTCGAATCGTGATTCCAATTTACCCATCTTTTCTTTTAGCAAAAGTGTTGGACACTCCCATATCCGGAGATGTTGCAAAGAGGGCTTGCGTCCAATGCACATCTCCCGTGGTGTCTTAGGAACAGATTTGCTTCGAACTAGATTTAGTACATGCATAGCGGTTTCCAAAGTATAACCCCAAAGAAATAATACAAATCCGAATAACTCATCATCGACCTAGTCATATCTAAAAGAGTCCGGTTCCTTCTCTCCGCTACACCGTTCTGCCAAGGCGTACTAAGTGCAGTCAACTGCGACAGAATCCCATTGTAATAGGTGATCATAAACTTATTAAAGAGGTACTCACCACCTTGATCATCTTGAATGACCTTGATATGTGTGCCCAATTACTTCTCCACTTCGGCCTTAAACTCTTTGAACTTTTCAAAGGCTTTAGACTTGTGTTGCATTGGATACACATATCTATACCTAGAGTGGTCATCAGCAAATGTAATAAAATACTCATAACCACCACTAGCTCTAATATTTATTGGTCCACACACATCAGTATGAACTAATTTTAACAATGCATTGGCCCTATTGCTTTTTGCGGGAAAGGGCATTTTGGTCATTTTACCCTCTAAACATGATTCACAGACATCCATTGGTTCGAGAACCAAATCGCCTAAGACCCTTCTTTGACTAGTCTGTCAATCCTATTTAGATTGATATGACCTAGTCTCATGTGCCAAAGCCTTATTAGATTAGTGGAAGGTGTTGAGTTTTTAAGAAAGCTTAGAGAGAACTAACGTTGCTCTCTCTCATTTTATTAATCAATAACAAAATAACATAATTATAAGATTGCCGTTAGAGAAGGGAATAACATAAAGTAATAGTAAGCCAGTAATAAAATATCTCTCAACACTCCCCCTCAAGTTGGTGTGAAGATATCTCTTATGCCTAGCTTGCTAAGAATGTAGTGAAATAGTCGACCAACAAGACTTTTAGTTAGTACATCTGCTAATTGTTCTCCAGGCCTCACGAATGGTGTACATATGCACCCACTATTCAACTTCTCTTTAATAAAATGCCTGTCAATTTTTACATGCTTTGTACGATCATGTTGAACCGGATTGTGAGCAATTTCAATAGCAGCCTTGTTATCACAGTATAACTTCATTGGATCATTTGTCCAAATCCAAGATCTAATAGTATAATCTGGACCCATAACAGCTCACACACTCCCTGTTCCATAGCTTTGAATTCTACTTCAGCACTAGACCTAGCTACCACTTACTGTTTCTTGTTCCTCTATGTAACCAAATTACCACCCATAAATGTACAGTAACCTGTGGTTGACCTTCTGTTGGTAATGGACACATCCCAATCAACATCAGAATAGGCCTCAACTAAAGTGTGTCCATGTCTAGCAAAGCATAACCCTTTTCCTGGTACTGACTTCAAGTATCTAATAATTCTAAACACCGCATCAAGATGAATTTGCTTCGGATCATGCATAAATTGACTAACCATACTAATAACAAACGTAATATATGGTCTATTATATTCCAAATAAATTAATTTTCCTACTAACCTCTGGTATCTCCCCTTTTCAACCGGTACTCCATTGGAATCATCTCCAAGTTTTAGATTTGGATCCTTTGGCGTATCCACCGCTTTGATTCCAAGCATACCTGTCTCCTTAAGCAAATCTAGGACATACTTCCTCTGTGAAATAAATATGCCTTCCTTGGATCTTGCTACTTCAATTCCTAGGAAATATTTCAAATCTCCCAAATCTTTAATTTCAAATTTCGTAGCAAGGTATGATTTCAAACACTTCATCTCTTCAAAATCATTACCTGTGAGAATAATATCATCTACGTAGATAATTAAAGTAGTCACCTTTCCCTTTATTAATGCTTAATAAAAAGAGTATGATCATCTTGGCTTTGTTTGAAACCGTACCTGATCATAGCTTGAGAGAACCTATCAAACCAAGCTCTGGAGACTGTTTTAGACCATATAAGGATTTCCTGAGGCGACATACCTTCCCTCTTGTTTTGTCATCCTCGAACCCTGGTGGAATGTCCATGTAGACTTTCTCTTCCAAGTCTCCATGGAAGAACGCATTCTTCACATCAAACTAATGCAAAGGCCATTCACAGTTGGCTGCTAAAGATAACAAGATTCTGATGGAGTTCATCTTTGCTACAGGTGCAAACGTCTCCTGATAGTTTACCCCATAGGTCTGAGTGAAGCCTTTGGCTACCAATCTTGCTTTATACCTTTCAATTGTTCCATCTGCTCTATGCTTCACGGTGAACACCTACTTACACCCAACTGTCCTTTTTCCACGAGGTAATTCTGCTAATTCCCATGTGCCATTTTTTCTAAGTGCTTTCATCTCTTCAACCATTGCCAGTTTTCACTTAGTACCAGCAAGAGCTTCCTATACATGGTTAGGGATAGAAATAGAATCGAGTTTGGACACAAAGACCCTATAAAACGAGGACAAACGGGTGTAGTAAACAAATTTTGAAGTGGGGTGTTTAGTACACTCCCTAGTGCCCTTGTAAAGAGCAATAGGAATGTCTAACTCATCTGGAGAGGGAGAACTAGAAACAGGAGTAGTAGTAATAGGAGATGTAGGAGAAGTAGGAGTAGTAGACACAAGAGAAGTAGAAATACCTGAATCTTCATCCATTGAAGATGGCAATTATAGTGAGATTGGAGAAATGATCCTCTGATCTGTTGCCCCAAATGTTTTTCTCCCCTTATTTTTTTGAATAAGTTAACAACTCCTTCGTCTTATCTCTTTCACTTCCTTCTATATTTTTTTCTCCTTCTTTCTCAATTTTTTTCTTTTTCTACTTCTTTCTCATTTTAATTTTTTTCTCCTTCTTCTTCATATTTTTCTTCTCTCTCCTCCTCTCTTCCTACTATAAATAGAACTGTTGCTCCAGACTTCTCTTCCCATGATTTACTCTCCCCCTGAAGAGATGGTTGGGAACCGTGGAAGTAGGACACACGTTCATAAAAGGTAACATCCATAAACATGAACCACTTACAAGAGGGAGGATGATAACACTTGTACCCTTTTTGTGTTGGAGAATAGCTGACAAAGACACATTTAAGGGCATGGGGATCTAATTTATTATGAGAAGGAGAGTGATTGTGAACAAAGCAAACACAACCAAAGACTTTCGGAGGAATAGGAAAAAGAGAAGATGGCCGAGTAAGAAGTTCAATTGGGGCTTTCTTACCAAGCACATGGGTGGGAAGACGATTGATAAGGTATGTAGCAGTAAGGACTGCTTCACCCCAATACGACTTAGGAACCTGCATCGAGAACATCATTGACCTAGCTGACTCTAATAAGTAACGATTTTTTCACTCAGCTACTCCATTCTATTTGAGGAGTATTGGTGCACGATATTTGATGAATCATACCATGTTCAGAGAAGTAATGGGTAAGAACACCATAGCTATATTCCCCCCCTTTATCTTATCTAAGAACCTTTACAAGAATATTAAACTGAGTACAAATCATCTTGTAAAAAGACTTAAGGAGAGAAAAATAGCACTTTTTTTTCTCATCAAATAAACCAACGTCGTGCGAGTGCAATCATCTATAAAGGAGACATACCATTTATAACCATTCAAAGTAGAGATAGGGGAAGGACCCCAAACATCGGTATAAATAATTGAAAATGGAATTGTACTTTTATTAATACTCGAGTTAAAAGTAGCACGATGGTGTTTTCCTAGTTGACATACTTCACAAGAAATGTCAAAAATCTTTTTATTGGGAACTAGAGAGGAAAATAAAGAATGAAGCAAATAAAAAGAAGGATGTTCTAATCTCTGGTGTCATAGCCATGTGTCTCAGGGAAGAGTCTCTCTCTGTGTGGTGTGAGCAACTTTCGTTAACTTCCCATTTGTAACTCCATCGGGCAATAGAAAATAAAGACCATTCTCTTCTCTACCACTGCCAATCATCTTCTTTGTGGAGAGATCCTGAAAGACACAATGAGATGGGAAGAAAGTTGCACAATAATTGAGATCCCGGGTAATTCGACTAATAGAAATTAAGTTAGTCAAAAAATTTGGAACATGAAGAACTGAGGTTAAGGCAAGTACACTAGAGACATTAACAACACCTTTACCAGAAATAGTGGTAGTTGTACCATCTGCGGTTCGAACCTTTTCTTTCCCTGAACATGGGTTATAAGCAGAAAAAAATACTAGAAAGACTAGTTGTGTGATCGGAAGCTCCCGAATCAACTATCCATGGTTGTTGAGAAGTACAAATGAAGCACTAGATAAATTAGCACAATTACCTTTATGGGCAAAAGAAGTCGAGACACTAGTGGGAGGATCCAACTAAGTCATTATACGTCGTAGAGTCTCCATATCGGTATTGCTGATGGTGCTAGGTCCAGATGAAGTAGTTGGAGTAGATACCCCCTCCTGATGAGACAAATCTAATCCAGGAGATAAGTTTGCACGAGGTCCACTACCTCAGCCACCACGTCCACCACGACGGCCCCCACGACCACCACGGCCACCTGACTTTTGAGGACGATCGTTGAGGCTCCAGCACTTATCCTGAGTAAGTCTAGGACGATTACAATAGTCACACCATAGCTATCCTTATCATCGCCCACTTCAGTATTGTAATCATTATGAGGTACATGAGTCTTACCACCACGATGACAAGAGAAAATCAAGGTAGACCTGTTAGCTGAGAACTGAGGAAGCATGGCTGATCGCGACTTTTTCATTCTGAACATGAGCAAAAGCTTCCCTCAGAGTCGGAAGTGGTTCTATACGAAAAATCCTGCTTCGAACCCGGTCAAGTCTAAAGCCTGCTAAAAATTTAAATATTCTCTCACTCTCAATGTAAGTCTTGAAGCTAGCAACATCGATAGGACAGACCGAGTGATGGGTAGTCAGATGATCAATGTGTTTCCAAAGAGTTCCTCATGTAGTAAAATATTGCAAAGTAGAGAGATCCCTCTGTACTTCTGCTTCAATAGCTCTCTGTAACTCGTAGATTTGAACCACATTCCCTTTACGAGAATAGGTCTCCACAAGTGTATCCCAGATATCCTTGGCAGTCTCCATCTCAAAGAACCCATCAGCAATCTCGGGCTCCATAGAATGTGTAAGCCAACTCATAATCAAAAAACTGTCCACTTCCCACTTTGCATAAGTAGGATCTTCAATGCTAGGAACCTTGAGTGTGTCATTAACATAACCAAATTTAGACTTGCTTTTGAGCCAAAACGTGGCTGACTGAGACTAGGATAAATAATTCTCACCATTTAGAAGCACCGTGGTGATCTTGGACCCAGGGTTCTCGGTAATGATTTTCTCATTACCTGTAGGAGAACTTGTAGCTTCAGCAGTCTTTAGAGTCAAATCGTCCTTCGTCATATCGAAGAGAAATAAACACAACCAACAAAGATGAAATCAAGACACTCCTAGCATTCACATACACCACTTTGGTGCTATTGTCCAATCTATGGACAAATCATTGGGTTAAAAAAATTGAGCCAGTTGAGAAAAAAAATACTCTCAGGTGAACGGTACCATGAACAGTAACGATGAACAATGCGATGAATAGTAGTATGAACAGTGATGATGAATAATGTCATGAACAGTAATAGTGACGTGAACAGTGTCGATGAATAATGCTCAAGTCATATTTGTGGGTTGCGGCTATGGTGGTGGGAGGATCGAGTCCCTTATTAGGGTAGCTCTGATACCATGTTGAGTTTTCTAGAAAGCTTAGAGAGAACTGACGTTGCTCTCTCTCATTTTATTAATCAATAACAAAATAACATAATTACAAGAGTGCCCTTAGAGAAGAGAATAGCATAAACTAATAGTAAGACCAAAAATAATAAAACATCTCTCAACAGAAGGTTCCTTTCTTTTAGCTGGTACAGTTACCACTGAGCTATTGAGTTCCATGTTAGAGTCTTTAGAAATAATTAGAGTAATCACATACCATCCATTGGACTTAATACCAGAACACACAAAAAATCATTTCTTTTGATCACAACTTCAATTCCAAAAAAGAAAAAATAATATTTATTTGAAAGTTTTGAAACTGAAATTAAATTACGTCTCATTAAAGAGACGTAAATTACACCTGACAAAACTAAAGTAGAATCAATGCACCAAGTGTTTGAAGCTTGGTGCATTGACAGTTGTGCTAGAACCTAGAGTCTTACGATCTTACCATCACTGTACCTTCTGGTTGATCTGAACCCCTGCAATGAATTACAGATATGGTTAGTCACACCAGAATCAATGCACCAAGTGTTTGAAGTATCTGTTATAAAACTTACTTTAATCACATATGATTCAATCGTACCTTGAACTCTTATAGCTAAGAATTCCGGACAATTCCTCTTCCAGTGGCCTTTGTCTCCGTATTAGAAACACTTTTCTTTGCCTTGACCACCTCCCTTCCCCTTGCCTTAACATTTTCCCTTAGATTTTGCAATCTTTGGGATTGGTCCAACACTTAAACCACTAGTGCTAGCCTTTTTCTTCCCTTTCTTGCCTTTGGGCGTTGATTGGGAAGAATTGCCTTTCTCAATGTTTAAAACGGTGCCCCCAGGTTTGATCACCCTTTCCGCTGACTGAATAGAGCTCATCAGTTCGCTCATTGAAAAATTCATTTGATTTATATTATAGTTAAGTTTAAATTGAGCGAATGATTAAGGCAGCGAGTTGAGGATCATATCAACTTGGGTTTGTGCGTCAATGTTGGCACCCTGAGTCTCTAGTTCATTTAAAAACCTAATCATTTTTAAAACGTGCTCTTTGCCTAGAGTTCATTCCAACATTTTCCCACTCATGATCTTTTGCATGGTTATCTGCCTAGCAGGTCGGCCATGCCCCCAAACATTTCTTTTAGGGAGGTTATGATAGCATTAGCGGAATTGTTCGATTGGAATTGGTGTTGCAACACACCAATCATAGAGGCCATAATATAGCAATGAGCCATCCCATTTGACTTCTTCCATTTGTCAAACTCACATCTGGCAGTTGCCGAAGCATTTGCTGCGAGTTCATCAGGGCATGGGGTAGTGAGGATATATATATATGTGATCCTCCACAGTTAAAACGATATCTAGATTACGTTTCCATTCAGTATAGTTGTTTCCAGTTAGTTTGTTCTGTGTGAGTATGGTGGCAAGGGGGCTAAATGCAGATTAAGACATTATACATTCTGAAAAAAAAAATAATAACAGACATTTTAATATAAATATCAAAATTAGATAGTACAAAATGAAAGAATCCTTTAAAACTCTTGTTTTATAACAAAGTTGCAGGAATATCAAAACGAAAGAATAAAGCCTCTGTGTGGTGGTCAATATTCGATTTTTCGATTAATCATAACTTGTCCGCTATGCAACTCTTACAAAATAGGTCATGACTCCCGAACCAATTTGATCTCTAAGTTTTTGGACAATGCCCCGTGTGGGATCCCTTATCCATAGCTTAGCTAGTGTGTACCATTAACTAGGATCCAATCACAACTGCCTCAAGTAGTGCCTCCGTGTGGTGGTCACCCTCTAACACGTCTGATTTATCCTATCCATAAGAAGTTCACATCTAGTAACCAATGAGTATTGTATCCTCCGTATGGAATGATCACTTATGGCTGGGTGACAAAGAATACTCTACTCATCTTCAATCCATTAACGGTTCACTGTAAGATGAGTTGAAACGATTTTTGATTTTTATTTTAGAAAACTTGTTTTTATCATGCAAGTAGTAAAATTCCAATCACAAACAAACATATAAAAACAAAAAAACTAAAATTGAAATAATAGCGTTCAATAATGTCTCTAACTCTCATGGCTCTATCTTCATAGATCCATCCACTTGCCTTGGTCACCTCCAACTTCATCTTCATGAACTCCGGCTTGCTACTTCATCTTTATAGATTTCCTATTCTATTACAAAAGGTCCTATGCTTCTTTCGAAGCTAAGAAATTTTTTCTAGAAAGGAAATAGCAATAAATAAATAGGCTAGGGAAATCGGTGCTACTTTCCTTTTCACAAGAATGAAGTCATAATGCCCTTTACATATGCCTTAAAACCAAATCAAAATTAAAACAATCACCAATCACAAATTAAATACAAAACTTAAAATATCTTGGTGTCATGGGAGATAGTGAACTAATCCTTACTGTAAAAGGGTTAGACATACACACATCCACGCATGTACACAACAAAATATGTAACTATTGGAATCACTAATTGACTTGCATAGTCCATGGACTCTTCGTGGAATTAATTAGAACATTAAACATCATCTCAAGTTCTTTGTTACACTTTGATCGATTGAAAAAGCTTCAATCAATAAAACCAGAAAGTTCACATACTAATTTAAAATTTTCCAGAATAGTTTTAATCATTAAGGTAAATAATTTTTAAAACTTTTAAAATTCTGGACAGAGAAACACTTTCGATCAATCGAACCAAGATCAATCGATTGAACAGAACAAAGTTCAATCGATCGAAACAAGTTCGATCGCTTGAACCCATCATTATTTCAATTAATCGAAATACTTTCAATCGATCGAACTCAGACAGTTTCAATCAATCGAATCTCTTTCAATTGATCGAAACTCCATGCATCCAATGCAATCAAAAAGTTGTTTTCTGCTGTGAAACTACTGCAAAAATAGATCTTGATGATGCAGTTTCAAAAACAGTCCTAAAACATCATGCAAATCAAAACTAGTGTTCCAAAAATAGATCCAAAAAAAGTGTGGCTCTGATACCAATTATAGCATTTAGGTTTCGAAAGCTTTAAATCTTTTGCGTAGCGGAAAAACATGTTTCAAAAAACATTATTGGTATGCCCGAATCTACTAATCAATTCCATAGATGCCTAGGCAGAGGGGACAAGAATGTTACCTTGTGGTATTGAACCCAATTCTGACTTTGTCTTCTTCCTTTAGTGTGCAGCAACTCTCACTAGGTGATATTCACCCTTGTGTCTCTTTGAATGCTCCCAGATAGACTAGGGTTGGTGGAACCCTAATAGAGAGGATTAAGAAGGTTTGGGAACCCTAAGATAGTTTTTGCAGCTTTCTGATATTAAAATGACTTTCAACTTTTTTTTGTACGCAGCTACCCTATTTATAGATTTCCAAACTGACTTTAAAGTTCAATCGAACAAAACTCTTTCGATCGAATGTTCGATCGATCAAACTGAACTTGACTTCAATCGATCAATTCGATCGAACCAACATCCTTATATGCCTCTCCAAGTATTCTCGTGGGGCTAAGAGTGGGAGCTCTTAGGTTCTTAATTGTTGTCTCAGATCAGTTGTTAATTCCCATGATCAAACTCTTTGATCAGCAAATTAACTTACTGATCAGTTAACATTTACTCTACTATAAAACGATAACTACACTCTAATGCAAAAGAACAATTCTGAAGCAATAATTAGACTTACATGGTGTAGTAATGTCCCTCTACCGTCAGCATTCATAATTATATTCATGTAGTCAAATAACTATTACTGTCAACCTGAATGATGATTACATCTTCCATTCCTTGAGTCACATTCACTTCTCATGATTACTAAACATATTACTAACTACTTATCAATAAGACTGCAGTTCTCAGTAATCAACTTGGTGACATTCTCAAGGCAATGCCTGACACGAGGAATTTTCTGTGTGCGCTTGTGTGCTATACCCAAGTGTAGGTAATCGTGCAAGTAGTAAACTGGATTAAGTCCAGGTCGATCCCACAGGGAAGGTGTGAAACTAATTACTTAGATTATTCCCAAACAGCAAAATAAAAATCAATACTTTTATTTAAAAGATGTAGAACACCAAGTTCTACAGTTTAACAACTACCAAAGCTGAAGCAATTAAAATAGATTAACTAATTACTAACTAATTTACTAAAACAGTGATTTAAAGGGTGTTTTTTCTTAATTAAAAAGGAATGTTGGGATTACACGAATCCACCGCAATCTAGCCATCTACCATGCAATTACATTGAAGCTCAATGGAGTACACTCTCTACAGTATTCCGTAATTCTCTTGAGATAAAGAATCTATAGTCCTTTCATGACCGGGACTATATCATCACATTTACGTTTGAAATACACAAAGGCGGTTTAAAACAATAGTTTAGACTCTTACCTACAATGGTATTAGCATTGAGGGTGGTTTGCAAAATATATTGAAGGAAAATACCTTAAGGCTTAAAGTTCATAGACTATTTTGACAAACTGAGCGTTTTGGGACAATTTGATAATAATCCAGTAAAACAGAAAGTCTAGGGATACTGCATAGAATATTCTCAAGAATCAGAATGTTCGATCGATCGACGCGCTTTCGATCAATCGAATATCTTCATCTCTCGATCGATCGAACTGACTTCGATCGATCGACAATGTCTCTGGTTTGATCGATCGAACTGCTTCGATCGATCGAACACAGGAATTAATCTGCTGCATGGTAGAGGCCTGAGATCACGGTTTCATCGTGATCTCCCAACTCGGAGACTACTCAGACATGGTCTGGAGTGTCTCAGTATTATTTTTAAAGTAAAACTTCATTAAGGGTGTGTTTGGTTGAGATTTAAGCATTAAAACTATGTAAAACAATAGTGTATACTTATCTAGCATTCAAAACTATTCGTCTAACTGATTATAATACCACCAACTAAGTGCAGAATTTAAATAAACAATCAATAAAGAACCTGGAAGTGTAACTCTGATTAAACTAATGAAGAATCAATCCAACAATCAATCACCAAGCTTGTGATCCTACAAAACAATGTAATTCTCTATATTTCTCTCTAAAAACTGATAAAAAACAATGTGGGCGTCCTTAAGGACGTTTACAAAATGAGTTTATATAGTGAAACCTAATGCCTAGGGTTAAACATGCATTCTGCTGCGTGCACGTATAATATGATAAAAGGCATGTTCGATCGATCGAACCATTCTCGATCGATTGAACTTGTGGGGACTTCGATCGCTTGAACCTCTCTCGATCGATCGAACCCTCGATCGATCGAACCGTCTTCAATCGCAAGAATAGGATGTTGGGCTTGTCACAAGGCACTTATATTGATAATATTCTTGCAAGGTTTAGCATGCAAGATTCCAAGAAGGGATTCCTTCCCTTCAGATATGGAATTACTCTATCTAAGGATCAGTGTCCTAAGACACTTGATGAGATAGAAAAGATGAAGGCAGTTCCTTATGCCTCGGCAGTAGGAAGCCTAATGTATGCTATGCTATGTACTAGACCTGACATCTGCTTTGCTGTTGGCATGGTTAGTAGATATCAGTCTAATCCAGGGCAAGAACATTGGACTGCGGTGAAAAATATTCTCAAGTACCTGAAAAGGACTCGAGACTATATGTTAGTTTACCAAGCAGACAGTCTTGTACCCATTGGGTACACAGATTCTGATTTCATGTCAGATAGGGATTCCAGAAAGTCTACCTCAGGATATGTGTTTACCCTAGGAGGTGGAGCCATTACTTGGAGGAGTATCAAGCAGTCATGTATTGCTGATTCTACCATGGAAGCCGAGTATGTGGCTGCTTCGAAAGCCGTTAAGGAGGCCGTTTGGCTCATAAACTTCCTTATGGATCTAAGAGTGGTACCTGCGGTACAATCGGCTATTACCCTTTATTGCGATAATAGCGGAGCAGTTGCTAACTCAAAGGAACCAAGGGCCCATAAGAAGCGAAAACACATTGAGCGTAAGTATCACCTGATACGAGAGATCGTGCAAAGAGGTGATGTTGAAGTGACCAAGATAGCATCAACAAATAACCTGGCAGATCCTTTCACCAAGAGCTTACCGGCCAAGACTTTTGACAGTCATGTAGAAGGGATAGGAGTGAGGTGTGTTGCATCATGGCTTTGAGTCTAAGTGGGAGATTGTTAGGGATATATACTAAAAGCCATGCTTTATGTAGTTGATTTATTATTCATTTAATAAAATCAGTTAATCCATTTTTTATGAGAATCTGTGTGGGCAATGTTTGTATTATATTATTTAGTTAATATTATGCATGTGTGTCTCTCATTCTATATAGTAGGTGGTTTGGTGTGTAGAGTTCGGCTTACACACAGAAGATCAGGCTATCAAATATTATAGAATGTAAGATTTTGGTTTACAGTCTTAGATGGGATTGGACACACCATCGGTAGGACTGCAGCATGGTGTTGTAGTAGGTTTGTCTTAACTGCGGGAAACGGTATAGTTTCAACTCACCATGCTGGTACATTTTGTGTATTAAACGGGACCGACTTGGGGTAATTATCTTTATACTGACTTATAAGATAATTAATACCTCATGGCTATTATGAGTGCTTATGCTCTAAATCCTAAGTTAATTTGTAGACACGTACATTTGATATTTACACTTTGATCCCTAAAAGGGTGAGATCCTTAAATGGGTCAATATCTCATTGGATTGGGTGGCAATATTAATTGTATGGTGGATATTAATTAATGATGGAATCCATGTCTCAGATGATATCCCCTTGAGAAAGCTTATAAGTTTTGATTATGTCAAACCCTGCAGGTGGATTTTGTATCCGACATATCAGATAAGTTAAGCAGAGGATCTCAAGGAATTTTAAGAGATTAATTAAATATGATTGTCAGTAATTATATTTAATTAGTGAATATCTGTAATCTTAACATGGGGAGATAATAAGCATTTAATAACATGGAGCTCGAAATATATTTTTGAGATAAGGGTAGGAGTGCAATTATAATTCTTTAGTGGTATGAATTATAATTTATGAAAATAGGAATCTGGTTCAGTTCGAATTAGGGTGTCCTAATTCCATAAGGAAGCTTATTCCTTATTGACTTCTTATGGTCCCTATCGTAGCCTATATATATGCTGCCTTGGCTCTTCTCTCAGGTTGTATAATTTCACATTCTAAGCTTCCCTTGACCTCCTAGCTTTCTTCTAGAAGGGTTTCCACCAAACCCTAGTCTCTATGAGCATTCAAGAGACATAGGAGTGAAGATCGCTAGCGTCGGACAACGCTCACTAAAAGAGCTTCGGACTGCTCGATACTGATCAAAAGTTGCTGAATTTTTTACACAACGTTCCTGACGTCGAGATGGAGCTGCTGTAAAAAATTCAAGTAAATCGGAGATCGTTTAGTCCTCCTGACGAGCACATCTTTGTCAGATCAATATGATCGGGATTGAATCATCACAGCAATCAAAGAGAGTGTTATAACTGGGAATAGAAAATAGAACGTAAAGAGGGAAGAGCAGAAAACATAAAGGATTTCGAAAGAGCCCACACTCAGTTCGATATTCTGGCAGCAAAGGAATACGGTAGAAGATCGTGAGCTGTTATCGAGCCTGTGTTCTCGATTCGTCTACTACAGCAATCCGTTTTTGCAGTTCAAGGTAACCCTAGTTCCGCCCTTGTAGGGTTATTGTAGTTTTTAGGTAATTTTTTTTGCAGTACCAACTTATACGCACTGTTAATGGATTCTGGGAACGCAGTTTCCTAACAAGTTTTATATGTGAATAGGAATCTCATGGTCCGTCAATGCACTATAAGCACTAGCATATTAACTAACAGTCACACTACAGTGATTGAGATTCATCACTCCATCCAATGACAGTTAATAATGCTATAGTGTATACCTGATGAGATAATCTAGTCTCATCATCCACTGTGACAAGTTCTAAGTATCAAATAATAGTAATTTATGTATCTCTTGTATGTATCTCATACATATATGAGTTACCTACTATGATACTTATGGACTACATAAATCATCTCATGACACATATATAAAGAAATGTAAATATGATATCCATATATAAAATGCCAATGTCAAATACATGAAGGCCAAGTTTGATGGCACAATCCCAATAGTTATGGCCTAGCCGTACCCCCACAGAGCCTCTCGGCTTTGGTTTGCCCTTATTGGGCCTATTTTTTAATGATGTATTAGAGCTTCTTTCGTGCCCTTTGTCTTCTATTTGAGTAAGCCGAGTGTCCAACTACCCTATAGTTCTTTAGCCTAGTGTTCGGCTGTGTTTGGTTCTTTACCTATTTTTGTGGATTGTTCGTTATACAGTTTTGTGTTACCATGACGATTACCGGTAAGGATCCCGCTACTAGTAAGGATCTTGTCGCTATGAACCCTCGCCATGATTCCTCTTTTTCCCATACTACACTAGCTCAACGTGTTACCAGTGTATTGTTAAATGGGAAACAATTTATGCCTGGTCTAATTCTCCTCACCTCTTTCTCAGAGGCAAAAGCAAGATTAGGTAGTTACTTGTCAAGGAAAAGTCACCTGGAGAATTCGATCCTAAATATGAAGAATGGTATACCAATAAATGTAAGAGCGAGTTTACAATATGGTCATGTACTATCGTAATGTTTTTTACCTCTGGACTACCTTGAGTAAAATGTATGCATATGCTCATAGCCATTCTTGTGTTTTTGAGCTCTATCAGGTTATTTCACATATGCTTTCCAGTCTACCTTAGGCCTCTCTATTGCAGATTACTTTTGGTACCAACAAACTCGCTAGGAGGAGCTCTCTCAATATGATAGTGGACTTTTCTAATGGTGGTACTATTGAGACCAAGCGCCTTGATTGCCGTCATACCTACTAGTTCTTGATGGGCCTAAAGCCCGAGTTTGAGTCCCTTCACACCCAGATCCTTAATAATGTCCCTCTACCCTCTTTATTCGAGGCATTTATGACTATGAATGGTGATGAGCGATGGCGTCTCATTACTCGTATTTCTTTTGTTACTAGTCCTTCTCCACCTTGTTCCTGTTCCGGATCAGATGGCATTTGCTACACCTTCGGGCCTTCATCCCTCTAGTTTGCATTTAATTTGCCAGCACTGTCGTAAGTCCGAACATACCATTGATCGCTATTTTGATCTTCATCCAGAGTTGAAACGGTAATTTGCTAGGAGTAGGTCCCTTGTTGGTCGTGGGAGAGGTGCTCCCCGTATGGGTGCTGTGGTGAAGTCACTGCACCTTCACTTAATTTCGGGCAGCTTTAGTCACAGATTGCTCAGTTGTAGTCTCACTTGGGCCTGGGGGACTTCCTCTTCTTCTTCCAGACCCACAACTGCCATTGCCACATGTACTTTTACTGCTCTTTATGGTAAGTCTGCTTAACCTACCTGGATTCTGGATTCTGGTGCCAATAATTATATGATTGGTAAGTCCTCTATTTTTGTTTTTCCTTTTACCTCTATTAATCAATCGGTCTGTATTGCTGATGGGTCTTTTGTTCCCATTCATTGTCAGGGTGATGCTCATGTGTCCCCAGCTATTACTCTTTCGTCTGTCCACTATGTTCATAATTTTGCCTATAATATTCTTTTAGTTAATCGTCTTTCCATAGATCATACTTGTTTCGAAGAAGATTTTTGGAAAGGCCCATGAGCGTGATGGTCTTTATTACTTTGGAGCTCTTTCATGTTCTAGGATATCTTCCTCCAGTATGCAAGCCACTAGTTTATCTGTTTCTAATAATTCTGTCTTACTGGATTCTAATAACTATGTTTTTAGCTCTAAAACTTTAGATTTGTGGCATGTTCATCTAGGACAAGCAAACTTTCAGTACTTGTGTTGGCTATTTCCTCCTTTGAATAAAGTTTGTAAGGATTTTTATTTTAATTGTGTAGTTTGTGAATTGTCTAAGCATATTCGCACTTAATTGTGTAGTTTGTGAATTGTCTAAGCATACTCGCACTTCTTATATTCCACGCATGTATAGGGCACCCAATGCTTTTGATCTTATTCATTCAGATGTATGGGGCCCTTTGCCTGTCACGGCCTTGTCCCAACACCGTTATTATGTCACATTTATTAATAATAATACTCGTTGCACTTGGGTTTATCTTATGAAGAAAATATTTGAAATTTTTTCTCACTTGAGAAATTTTTTGCAAATGATTAAAACTCATATTCACGCTGTTGTACGTAATATATAGTTGGATAGTGGTCGAGAGTATATCACTGATGACTTTAAGGCTACCCTTAACAAAGATGAGATTATTTAACAACTTTCCAGTCCCTACACCCCTGAACAGAATCATGTGGCAGAACGTAAAGCTGCCACATCATGTCTGTGGTGAGATGCCTCTTGTGTGGTATGAATGTACTGAAATTTTTTTGGCACATGATTGTCCTCACTGCCACTTATCTTATTAATCGTACTCCCAGTCGTGTCCTTGGAAGGAAGGCATTTCTTCATTGTCTTAGGTCTTATGTTACTCTTTCCTTATTTTACCATAAGTGTTTGAGTGTACTTTGTTCAAAATAAGAGTCCTACTCAACAAAACTTGATAATAAAGCTATTAGTTGTGTTTTTTTTGGGATACTTGTCTATGTCGCAGGGGTATCGATGTTATGATCCCGTTACCCATTATTTATATCGTTCTTTAGATGTTACTTTTATGGAAACGGTCCCTTTTTTCCCGGTTCTTCTTCTTCTTCTTCTTCTTCTTCTTCTATTTCTTCTTCTTCTTCTACAGGATAGGCACCGGTGGAGCCGGTTGTGGCTGATGAGTCTATTCTACCATGTCCTGTTTCTATTCTGGACTCCACTGATGATTCCCTACCTCTTGTTATCACCATGATCTATCGCAGGTTTACTCTCGTCGTTCGTGCTCCTCTGATTTTTGGTAACGCCTTCTTCAGATTCAGGTATCTCTCATCCTTTAACTTCTAATGTTACTCCTAGAATTGTTTCTCCCTGTTATCCTACTCGTGTTCGCCCTCCCCCTCATTTTCTTTTATCTGATAGTACCAACCATCCTATTTTTAAGTAAATCTCCTATTAGGGTTTGTCTCCTTCTTATCAGTCATTTCTTAGTCACGTGGATTCGGTCTCCATTCCTCATTCTGTTTACAAGGCCTTCGAGGATTCTAAGTGGGTGGCTGTTATGAAAACGGAAATGGATGCTCTTCAGAGTAATCAGACATGGGAGCTTGTTAATCTTCCAGCAGGTGAGCGCACAGTTGGATGTAAATGGGTTTTTAGTCTGAAGTATTTGGCAGATGGGATTATTGATCAATATGAGGCTTGTTATTTGCTAAGGGCTTTACTCAGACTCCAGGTAAGTACTTTGGTGCCACTTTTGCACCTGTGCCTAAGTTAACTATTGTTCGTCTTCTGGTCTCTTTAGCAGCTTTTTACTCCTGGCCCCTTCACCAACTAGATGTTAAAAATGCTTTTCTTAATGGTGACTTATCTGAGACTATTTATATGGATCCCCCACCGAATTTTCTGGCTCAGGGGAAGTGTTCTGGGAAGGTTTATTGCCTCTGAAAGTCTCTCTATAGCTTGAAGCAATTTCCTCAGGCTTCGTTTAGTCACTTTAGTGATGTGGTTTCTTGTATGGGATTTATTTGGTACCATTCAAATCATACGTGTTTCATTCTTCGTCAGCCTCAGAGAAGGTGTATTATTGTCTCAGTGTATGTTGATGATATTATTATTACTGACAATAATGGTATTGCTCAAGTGAAGCGCAATCTTGGTACGTCATTTGATGTTAAGGATTTGAGCACTCTTCATTATTTTCTTGGTATTGAGGTTGCTATGTCTTGCCAGGGTATCTCTTTGTCTCAGAGAAAGTACTCTCTTGATCTTCTTTAGGACACAAGTATGCTTGGTGTTGGCCTGCCTCCTCTTCTATGGACCCAAATCTTAAGTTAACTTCAGAGATGGGAGAGCTTTTGCCAGATCCTTCTATGTATCAACGTCTTGTGGGTCGTCTCATCTAACTGACAAACACAAGATCGGATCTTACTTTTTCTGTCAGTGTTGTGAGCCAATTTATGCACTCACCGCGTACTTCACATTTGTATGTTGATTATCATATCCTTCGGTATCTCAAGACTTGTCCTGGTCCTGGGCTTTTCTTTATAGCAGGAACACAATTAGGTCTTTTTTACTTTACAGATGCAGACTATGCGGGCTCTAGGAGTGCCAGGCACTGTACCTCTGGTTTTATACATTTCATTGCAGTCATCTTATATCTTGGAAGAGTAAGAAGGAAGTTGTTGTTTCGTGTTCTTCTATTGAAACCGAGTATCGTGCCATGGCTCAAAGCACATGTGAGCTTCTATGGCTTCGATCTCTTCTAAGTGAGTTGGATTTTCCAATTACGTGATCATCCACCTTGTTTTGTGATAATAAATCTGCCATTATGCTGTCTTTTGATTCTGTTCTTCATGAGAGAACTAAAAATGTGGAGGTTGATATCCACTTCATTCGGAGAAGGTTCGATCTGGTGTTATAGTACCGATCCCTTATCTGATCAAACTGCTGATATGTTTACCAAATTTGTTGGTTCAACGCATCTTCATTCATCTGTTAGCAAGTTTGAGTTTGTCAATGTATTCGCTTCATCTTGAAGGGGATTTTATCCTCTTATTTATGAGTCATGTTGACCATAGTTATGATATTTTATTTTCTTTTATTCTTATTCGGTTTTCCTTTCATCATTGTAACTTATATAACTTTAGGATGTAAATAATACAAAACACCATTTTTCTAATTCTATTTTACAATAATTTTGTACTCACTACTTTGTTTGCAATTTGGGCTCACTTCCCGATTTCCCATATAATTTCTTCATAATGCGATCTCTCTCTCTCTCTCTATATATATATATATATGCATAGCTGTTCCCTACTTGCAGCCAATTCAATGCATTTCTGTTTGTTCTTGAGTTGCTTTTCTCTATTATTGAGTCGTATCTATTCATGTTTATTTTTATTCTGGCCAAGTTTTAACAGGGTGATAGAGTATGAGTTTGTTTATTAATGTACATATGATATGATAATTATTGGACTATTCAAGCAGTTATATTTTGGATGTTTTGCAATGGGCGTGGGCAACACACCATGGGTTATCATGTCCGAGGTGAGTTAACCTTGTTACTAAATGGAGTCTTAATTAGCAAGAAGATCAATATATATAACTTAGCTTAAAATGAAATTATGTACTCAATATTTCAGATATTTCCTATTAACATAAAGGGCACTGCTGGAAGCCTTGTGACTTTGATGAACTGGTTCGGTTCTTGGATTGTTTCCTACGCTTTTAACTTCTTATTTGAATGGAACTCAGCAGGTTATGCCTTCTGCCTCTCTCTCTCTCTCTCTCTCTCTCTCTCTCTCTCTCTCTCTCTCTCTCTCTCTATATATATATATATATATTAGTTGGATGGGTTTTTGCAGAATGACTAATATATAAGGCTATACTAATTGCAGGGGTATTCTTTATATTTGCAATCATTTGTGCTTCAATTGTTGTATTTGCTGCAAAGGTGGTGCCAGAGACAAAGGGCCGTACACTGGAAGAAATACAAGCATCTATGATCCATCTTTTCAAATAATAGATATATTTTGTGAAGCATAACATAAATAGAGATATTAGGTTATAGATTCTTAAAATAAATTAAGTGTATTAGTAAAAAAAATTACATTATTTGGCTATTTTTTAAAAAGCCTTTTGCTAATTTTTGAATTGGCTGAAAAATCCATTGCTGGAATAGAAAAATGGCTAAGGCAATATTATCTGTCAACTTTAAACGATCATAACTCACTAGTTTTTTTAGTTTTTTTTCTTCTTTTTTATGCATTTTTCGAGATTTATGTAGTGGAGTTGAAAATTATATAAAAAGAAAGTAATTTGGAACCTCATTTTTTAATTTTATCTGTCAAAACTGGTGATATTATCTATCGACTTTAAACCACCATAATTCACTCGTGTTTTTTTTTTTCTCTTCGAGATCTACGCAATGGAGTTGAAAATTGTAGAAAAGAAAGTAATTTGAAACCTCATTTTTTGATTTTATCTGTCAAAATAGATGATATTATTTGTCAACTTTAAACTAGCATAACTCACTCGTTTTTTTAGCCTTTTTGAGTGATTTGTTTTTTTTAATTTTTTTATTTCATGTATTTCTTCGAGATTTACGCAATGGAGTTGAAAATTATACAAAATAAAGTAATTTGGAAACTCATTTTTTGATTTTATCTATCAAAACAGATGCTAATAAATATTATCTTTCAACTTCTTCTTCTTCTTCTTCTTCGTCTTCTTCTTCTTCTTCTTCTTCTTATTATTATTATTATTATTATTATTATTATTATTATTATTTCATGTATTTCTTCGAGATCTACGCAATGGATTTGCAAATTGTACAAAAGAAAGTAATTTGGAACCTTATTTTTTGATTTTATCTGTCAAAATATGTATAACTAATTTTATCTGTCAAAACATATAGCATCTGTTTTAATATTATAATCTGTTAACTTTAAACAACCATAACTCGTTCATTTTTTTAAATCCTTTTTGAGTAATTTTTTTTATTTCATCTATTTCTT
The DNA here is from genome assembly GCA_033977485.1 of Hydrangea macrophylla. Lineage (NCBI taxonomy): Eukaryota > Viridiplantae > Streptophyta > Magnoliopsida > Cornales > Hydrangeaceae > Hydrangea > Hydrangea macrophylla. The sequence continues at coordinate 67,218,728 of CM066992.1, forward strand.
CGAGATATACGCAATGAAGTTGAAGATTTTACAAAAGAAAGTAATTTGGAACTTCATTTTTTTAATTTTATTTGTCAAAACAAATGATATTATCTATTTGACAGATGATATTAATATTATCTATCAACTTTAAACCAACATAACTCACTCGTATTTAGCCTTTTTCAGTTATTTTTTTATTCTATGTATTTCTTCAAGATCTACGCAATGGAGTTGATAATTGTACAAAAGAAAGTAATTTGAAACTTCATTTTTTGATTTTATCTGTCAAAATAGTTGATATTATCTGTCAAAACAGATAATATTAATATTATCTGTCAACTTTAAACCACCATAACTAGGGATGGCAATGGGGCGGGTTTTCCGGGTTCCCTGCCCTGCCTCGCCCCTAATAGGTAGGGTATGGGGGGGCTTAACAGGGTTAGAGGCGGGTATGGGGGAGGTTTTCAAAACCCGAGTCGGGTTCGGGTCGGGGTCTGGGTAGGGGTAGGGTCAAAAAACCCGAACCCGCCCCGAATATACTTGTATTTACATTTTTACCCCTCAATAGTTATGTGTATTACCATTTAAAAAAAAACTGCACTATTGGGGAACTAATTGGGTAAGTTAAAAAAAAAACTGCACTATTGGGGAAAAAAATGCATTAAAAAAACAGCTTTTTCAATTTGTGTACCCAAAAAAAAAATCATAATCGAGGCGGGGCGGGGCAGGGTCGGGGACCCCGAGTGTGGGGTGGGGGCGGGGGCGGGGTCGGGGAGAGGTACTATGCGGGGCGGGGCGGGGCGGGGGCGGGGGCGGGGGAGGGTTTACTGAAGCGGGGCGGGGGTGGGGTATGGGGGCCCCGTCCCATACTCGCCCCGTTGCCATCCCTAACCATAACTCACTCATTTTTTAGCCTTGGTGATTGATTTTTTTTATTCTCTGTATTTTTTTCCGAGATTTATGCACCTATAGTGCCAATTTTATGAAAGGAATATGTTTTTGTTATATTTATGCAAAAAAATAAAAAAAATCATTTTACATATTTTTTAGTTTTTTTAAAAAAAAATTCGAGTATTTCGTGGTCAATGTTGATCTCGATTGATAGATCTCATTTTGCTGATTCCAAAACATCAATTTTTTCAAAAAAAGGACTTGTAGTACAAAAGTTGTAGCAATTTGAAGTTGTTTAGGCATATAAATGACCTAATTAGTTAAAAGAAAATTAGCATGAATTTTAGCTTGGAATGGTTTTATTTGAAGGGACTATGACCAAAACCCCTAAGAAAAAATGCAGGAACTAATTGCCTATTATGGCCAATATAGGGGGACCTATGGCCAACCGCCCCTTAAATATATCGCTACCCAATAAAAAATTTGATACGTAATTTTTTTTTAAAAGTCAAAAATAATTTCTTTCCCCTTTTCTCTCTCTCTCTCTCTCTCTCTCTCTCTCTCTCTCTCTCTCTCTCTCTGAAAAATGGGTTTGCCCATGCTTTTGAGATCACTAAAAATCTAGTACATTTTCAAACTCACAGAAAAAAAAAAAAAAAAAAAAACTAAATTCGATTATCAAACTGTAACGACCCAGCCATCGTCCCGTATAGCAATAATATTGTTCGATTTGGGCATAAACACAAATAACTTTCCAAGGGGTCACCCATCCTGGTACTGCTATGGCAGCAACACTCTTAAGGAGAAAGGTTTTTTTTTTGGCTCCCTCGCAGTTTTAAAATCATTGTTGCACATAGAAAGGCGTTTAAACATTATAAACTAGTCCAGAATCTTCACACCAGGCGATGTGGCACAAGTACCCATAACTCACCTCACCTCATACATCTTGACCTTCCTACCTCAGGAGTCTTGGCTCTTGGTCATCACAATCCACCCTCCTTAAGGGCCACAAGTTCTCGTGTGGGACCTGTCCCACATTTTCAGCTATGTTTCTACTTAGATATCATTTGTAATGACCTATCTCCTCATCTAGCAATAATATTGTATGCTTTGGGCCTAACAAAGGACTTCCAAAGGGGGTCACCCATCCTGGTACTGGTGTGGCAGAAGCATGCTTAATTGTGCCTTGTGTTTTGGCTCCCTCACAACTTTTAAAGGCTTTATTGCATATAGCTAGAGGGGCGATTAAGCCTTATAGCTAATCCATGATCTTCACCCCAAACGATGTGGACAAGTACTGATACCTCACCTCACCTCATCCCATCCATATTGGCCTTCTTGCTTCAGGAGTCTTGGCTCTTGGTCATCACACAAACACATCCTTAGTTTCAAAACTTTTTTTTCCTCATAGATCCACTTTCATACCAATTGGCTAGTTATAGAATATTTAAAAAAAAAATTTATTTCTAGGTGTTAGGATTATTCCTTATCAAAATCATAATTTGCACATATCTTTAAATCAAATATTAAATCCATGACAAAAATAAGCGATTATGATCCAATTTATTGTATTGAATTCCACAAGATGCCTTTTAGTTTAGAAACCAATCAAGAAAAAAAAAACAAGAAGGCAGTGGATCAACAACTTTCATAACCTAATCTAAGATACACAAGCCATTTCATCCCAAATGAGTGAAAGATGAAAGATAGATTAGGATGAGAGCAAGAAGTGGTGTGAAGAATTTAGGTGGTCGGCGATGTCCATTGAGTTGTTTCATTGCCTGAGAGGGAGGAAAAGAGAGATATTGTGTGGCAGGAAATATTGATAGCATCATCGGTGTGGTGCTATTGATCGGGCGTGCCATGGGCTTTGTACGGAGACCCAAACGTGTATACCAAACTTGTTCCTATAAGTGCGGTGTACGAAAATAGTGATCTGTCGATTGTGTTAAGTAAATAGGGAATTACCCTTAATAGAAATCCTCAAATAGTATTGGAGCGTGCAAGCTTGAAAGTGGTGAAAATAATAATAAAGCAAGGCTTTTGGAATTAGAAATATATTACATGAAATATATTACAAACAAATAAATTACATAGAGCAATTAAAAGGGGAAGAAAGGAAATGCTCAAAAGCTTAAGAAAGCAAAATAAAAATGACAGTGGAAGAACACTAAGAAAAAGTTTATGTGAAAGCCAAAAGAGAGCTACTATGAGCTTAATAATAAAAGAAAGAGGGTGCTGCTCGGGCTACTAGAAGCTTAATGTATTGAATGCATTTCGAAGAGAAAGTGTTGGGTGTGATTGAGTTGTTGGAGAGAACCTTTTGCTGTTGAAGGGGCACTGTATATATAGAGGGGAATGAGAATTTTGGTCCAATGGCTGTCTTCCTTCGTTGCTAAGTCTTCTTTTGATTTGCAATCTGCATTAAATCTTGTAATTATTCCTAGGCTCGCCAACTTGGCTTGACGCATAGCATGTATCACACAATAGAAAGACCGATGGGTAGTCCGATCGGTGGTGATTTTGGAAACATTGAAGTAGTAGTATGGCTTAAGTATGCAAAGTCATACAAGGTGGCCCCACCCTTTGTCATTTCCCATGCTCCTTGGGACTCTCCTTAGGGCATGTGCAATGTATTTAGTACTTGAAAAAAGTCATTACTTGATCAAGGAAGTCCTCGAATGAGTTTTGGTGTCTTTTCCATGACTGAATGATATTTTTTCAAGGGTCATCATCATTACAACTTTGAGAGTTAGTGGGCCCCATGTATATTTTACTTCTTTTCATTTGCCTTTGAAATTGCTTGAGTTCTCGACCATGCTTTGAGAATTGTTTGGCATGTAAACATGGTATAACTAAATCCATATGTAAAAGCAAGCATTTAAACCCTTTGGGCCCCACCACTTAAGCCAAGATATATGGATGTATTGGACCAAAAGATGGCAAGACTTTTAAAACCCCATGGGTCTAATACTAATGATGATACTCATTTATCTCCCATTCATTTGGTCAGTCCATATCACCGAAGGGGGTGGAATCTTGTGATATCAACAATCTTTAAAATGAATTGACAAATTTGGCCTCATATGTTTGTTCTTTGACACCACCATGGTATAAACAAAAGCATGTGAATGACCTTGTAAATGGTACCCTAATTTGACAAATTTGTCCTTTTTTCAAATGTACAAAAATGAAAAGGGTATTACTCCCTTGTCCCATGTTAAGACGAAAAAAGTTTTTGGTTATCTCATTTGGGAAGACCTCAATTGTCACTCTTAATTGATTTTTTTTTATTATTTAATGTCGCCCACCAACCCCCCCCCCCCCCCCCCCCCCCCCCTAACCACCATTGACCTCGGTGGTGACTTGTGCAACGAACAGGTAAACTCTGTTAAAATTCCCAAAAAATATTTACGTTGATAGATTAACAACAATTTATGCATTAGATATTGGAAGATGTTATAAATTGGGTTCCTCCTAGAGATAATGAAATACAAAGAAATGCATTTATTCCAATTCTCTCCACATAGTATGAAAGCGGCAATAAAAGAAAAGAGGAAAAAAATCCAATTTCTTTTGATCTTTTACCACGACTTGGTCCGGACATAATTTGTCAACTATTGCTTCACTAATCCTTAATGATCAGTTATTATAGTTACTCGACCCAAGCTGAGATCATGCCAGACATTGCTAGAATCTCGTCAGGATCATGCCAACCTCCAATTATCTGTGTCTGTATCGTCGCTTGTGCTTCTCACGACAATCAGATTTTGGTTTCCCAAGTCATCGTCATTGTAGTGCTCTGGAATTTCCTCGTATATCCTATATTAATAAATAAAATTTTATCTAGTGGAAATCAATTTTATGGATAATCTTTGTGATTTTGTGTGATATATTCATATATTTGCTTTTAATATCTCATTAGTGTTATATGTGACTTTATATTATATAGTAATATTAGTTTTGTATTTTTACATATACACTAGATTTTCTCTTGATTACTTCACGACTAAGTCTTCTCAAGGTTTCTTAATGATTTAGAAAATCCACATACTATTTTTAGTATATACTATTAATAACATATAATATATTTATCATATAATATATTTAGCACCTACTATTATCAGCAGATACTAATTTTAGCACATGCTATTATTAGCACATACTATTAATAGCACTTACTATTTTTAGCATATACTATTAATAGCTTATACTATTTTTAGAATATACTATTATTAGTACATAGTATTTTGGGCATGTACTATTTTTAATACATACTATTATTAGTATGAATATAGATATACTATTTTGGGTGTGACCAATAGTTTATTTTGAGATACTAAATATTATGCTTTTAAATATATGGTTATGATTGAAATACCACGGTGATTAGTTTAATAATATTATTAAGTTATTATGTTGAGTTTCATGTGACACTTGGTTACACATTTGGGTACAACTTGGGTCCCATATTTGAACTTAGAATACACCATGAACCTGTATTTACCAGTAATTACGCAAACCGAGATGATATACGGATCAAGACGGATAGCATCACCATGATGACATCATCATAATGATGTCATGATGATGACATCGACATAATAAATGCGTAACAAAAATGGTGGCCTTCACTTGAAAGCTACCTTCTTCATGGCTAAGTATGCACCCCCTTGTACACACATATTGTCACGCCCCAAAATCCATGATATGTGGATGGGTCAAAGAGTCAAAGAAAGAGGTTAAAGAAGGAGAAAGGTCCTACGTAGACCAACCAAACTGTGCAGAAGCTATGATCGAATCCTACGTGGATTCCAAGGAAAAGTCAAGAAGTCAAAGGTTGATCCACGAGGACCAAACGAGTCAAATAGAGTCAACAAACACTATTTCAATTTTTAAAAGAGTTTATGAGGTAGTAACTACTACGGTGGGACCCCATTGAGAAAAAGAACAAAGGATTGAGTTTTTACAACCAAACAGTCCCTATGGAAACATAACTAATATTTTCCCATAACATACAAGTCATAGGGTTAGTATAAACCAAATTAGAATTTTAAAGTTTTCGAGTATCAGTCAAAATTTATACGTCGGGCAGAGGGTCTTTCGAAGATCCCGGATACATAACCATGAATATTATCAATGAGAATATTACAAGTTGAGTTCCAATACAAGGACTCTAACAACATTACCAAAAGCGTAAAGGGAGAATATGTGCCCAAGCTAGGTCATAGCTTACAGATTAACATAGAAGAAGGAATTAAGATCAAAGTACTTGTAAGTTCCATTATTCGAATCTAACACTACGATTTCAAATTACAACTATTGCGAGTCTAGCAAATGAACTATGTTATGTAAGTTCAAAAGAGTATGATCTTTCGCGAGAAGCTTTCAAAAACATGTGATTTAGGCCTCGGGCTATTCATGATCGTTGTCCCTATCAAGCTTATCTGAAAAAGAGGTTTTATAGAATCATTAAGCACAACGGCTTAGTAGAAAACACTATAGATATAAAAGATGGATCCCATAACTAAAAAATGATATGTGGTGCCATGTATGTTGCCTAAGTAATGCAACTAATGAGCCCTCGGGCTATGCATACGTGTTCACTCACCTCGTTACCAGATTGTGAGCCACCCCCCACTGACAATGTAGCATACCAACTTTTCGATAGCTAGTCGAATAAAAGTTAGAGTTTGGTACGCTCTCAGGTACATCCACCCTGTTCAACCCACATCCGGATTTTTCACATCTTTTTATCCCCATTTTGGGATTTCTCATATGCAAATCATGCTATGCTATGAGATGTGCTCACTTGGCAACAATGCACATGAATTCCATGATTCGAATTCAAGGATCATATATCAAGAATGAAAACAACAATTCCATTAGACATTTGTAATATTTGAATTTTCACGATAATCAAGGTAAGCATGAGTTATACCATTTAAAGAACTAATACTAACACATACTCGTGCTTTCAATTTAGCAATAAGGCTTAATTCATATAAAAAAACCTAGTCATCAATTAGCAACTAAGCAAGTAAGCACATAATCTCATTTAAGCATCTAGTCAACTAATCAACAACTAGACATATAAATCACATGAACAGGTGTATTAGGGTGTCACACCCGTTCCAGAAATTTATGATTTTGAAAATGCATCATTTGAGATTTTGAAATTATTAATGTTATTAATAATTTGAGTTGAGGTTGACTGTGAGTCAACGGTAAGGTGTCAGTGAGGACAAGGGAACAGGGCAGTTCATATTGCATGGGCATGGGTAAATGGCATTTATATAATTTAAATGTTATTTAACTTTATCTAGTATTCCTGTGAATAGTAATTATACCTGTGTAGTATAATTCTGGTATTTGGATACTTCAGTATATCATTTGAGAACTGTGGTGAGAACGTGAGTGATACGTTAATTAAAAAGGTAGGTTGTGTAGAGATTTCACAGATTATAATTTTCGGACGTTATTTTTGGGACCCAAACGAAACCTAGTCGAAAACTTTTGAAATTTATAGTTTTCACTCGTAAAGGCATAAAGTGAACGTGTGCAAAGTGAACGTGTGCAAAGTTTCGAGAGCTAAGTAGAAGTTTTGAGAAACTTGCGGGGAGGTAAACGTAATTCCCAAAAAGTTTGTCTATATATAGATGAGGATGAGATTTCAATCTCATCCAAAACTTGCCAAAAAAAAAAATATCTAGAGAGAGGAGAGAGAAGGGAGATTGAGCCAACGGGCTTTGCGACGCCGATCGACGACCGTTCGTCCGTCAGATTTTCTCCAGATTTCAGATTTGAACTCGTGAAGGTAATATCTACGTTTTGATACTACTTAGGCCATGTTTGGCAAATTTTTGTAAAAATCTTAATTCTAGACTTTTGGGGAAAAACCCAGTAAAACTTGTAGGAATCGTCCCAAATTTGAAATCCGACGATTAATTAGCCCCCTAGACGATCCTTCAAAGTTTGAAGAGATTCGCACGAGGTATGAATTCTAGATCTATTAAATATAATGGATTTTCATGTTTTGAACATCAACTTTGATATCCTTGGATTCGGGCAAAATTCATGTATTAGTTAGGCCCGTTAATTATGCACGTGAAATTATGCAAAAAGCACGTATAACTGTTTATGTGAGCATGTTATGTGTCTACTTGGGTCAAAGGGGAGTTTGGTGCAAATTCATCCGGGGTAAGCTCCTCGAACCTTGAGGATTGTGATTTGATTGTGATTTTGATGGAATTGGAATTTTGGTTGTGTCTGGATTGGAGGTGGGCCTAACCAGTACACGGTACCTGGTATGGAGGAAGGCCCAACCAGTGTACGAGATGCGTGGGAGAGGTGGGCCTCCTACGACATTGACCGGATGAATGCGTACCACTCACCCTAGAGACTATTTCTATGTGTTTTAGATGCCTAAACCATGAATTGTCATATAAGCATACATTTAGAATTGTACGCTCATCATATAGCTGAGCAGTGGAGATGTACTCCATTACAGGTAAGATGAAAGACAAGAAGAAGCATGATGAGTGAGGCCGATGAATGCCGGGGGAATCACCTTTGTATATGTTTTTGTTCTAATCCTAAAACTTGTGTAAGGATTTGAAATTGTAATAACATGTTGTAATAGAGCTATGGATTAGTTTCGTAGTATTGTAATCTTGTAATTGAACGTCTGTAGTTATGTTTTGAATGTTAAAAATCAGTTATGGTTGTAATTGTAGTTGGTGTGGAGAAGCTTGAGTTGTTACTATTTCATTACAGGCTGTCCAGCAGGGGAGCAGTCGACTGGGCCCAGGATCAGTCGACTGGATCTCGTGGGATTGAGACACTGAAAGTGAATAGTAAGAGGAGCAGTCGACTGGACCCTTCATCAGTCGACTGAACACTGTTGGTTTTTGGCTACTGCTTCTAATAATGGTAAAAGCAGTCGACTGGACTCCCCTGATCAGTCGATTGGACCCCTTTTTGGAACTGATACTTTTTGGTTCTGCATAACACAGTCGACTGGGAGGGGTGAGCAGTCGACTGAACTACTGTAGATTTTAGCTACTGATCCAAATAGTAACCAGTGCAGTCGACTGGGTTCCCTGATCAGTCGACTGGACCTCTGATGAGATTTTTTGGTTTTGGTTTCTGCTAGGGACAGTCGACTGGACCCTAGGCACAGTCGACTGAACCCCTGTTTTCAAAATTGATTCTTGTGACGTGTCTTCACTTGGCCAAAACTTTTTATAACTCAAATTTTCAGAGGACTCGTCCACTCAGAGGGAAATGTTCCTAAGTTTTAAAATACTCAGGGTCGTTTTAAAGTTCTTTTTGCTGCGTATCATTAGCTGATGATTTGATGAGCCTTGGTGGCGTGCCACGTGTCCTATTTCCACACGTAGTGGGATGGGTCGTGACATAGGGGATAATCATAGTTAATCCATATATTCACTAATCCTAGCAATTAATCACAAATCAATTAAAGAGATAGGAAGTCACATGTATATAGATAATGTAATCTACCTTGTCCTTGAAAATGAAATGCAAGAGAGTTGGAATCCAAGAGTGAAGCTTTAATGAACAAGAAAAATTAGGAAAATCCCTCTTCTTCCTCTAGTCCATAGCTTGAGTAAAGAACACCAATGTGGAAAATAAATACACTAATAGAGAGCCCTTGACTAGAAGACCACTTTGCTTCAAATAGCTTGCACCCAAAAATGAACCTTAGACTTGTAAAATAGAGCTTGCAGTTATAGTAAACATGGGGGTTTTTGGTTCTTCCAAAATAGAAGAGAGAATGAGGAGTAGTAGAGAGAGATAGATAGATAAGAGAAATGAAAGGAAAAAAGAAAATAAAAAGGGAGGGAAAAGGAGAGAAGAAAGCTTCCCAGGGAAGCTTTAGTGGTTGGGGGTGGTTTGGGAGTGGTTTGAGGAGGTGACTTGTGGGTCCCCCTTGTCTCCCTCCATCATACCCATACAAAATATGTAACATAAATATACATAAATGTGCTAATTCAATACCAAAGTGATACCATAAGACCAAATATTAGGCATCAAAATGTATACGTCCAAGTTGGGTCCACACATTAACCACTAAAATTACCACAACAACCTTAATACAAATTTAAACATTACAATCTACCCCCCTTAAAGAGAATTCCATCCTGGAATTTGAAAAACATACCTCAATCAGAGAAAAGGTGAGGATTCTTTGATCTCACCTCTGTCTTGTCTTCCCATGTCAATTCCTCGACTCCATGGTGGTTCCAAAGTACCTTAACCAAAGAAATTGTCTTGCCTCACAAGACGTGCTCCTTCCTTTCAAGAATGCGAGTAGCTTACTCTTCATAAGATGCATCTTTGTCGATAACTCAATCTAATAAAAAACATGTGACTTCTCACGATTATACTTACGAAGCATAGAAACATGAAAAATATTATGAACACTCGAAAGTTGAGGTGGGAGTGCCAAACGGTAGGCCACCTCACCGACCTTATCAAGAACTTCAAACGGACCAATGAATCGCGGCTACAACTTCTTGTTTTGCCCAAAGCATAGCAAACCCCATCGAGGGGCAACCCTGAGAAACACATGGTCTCCAATGCTAAAAGATAAGGGTCGCCGGTGACGATCGGCATACGACTTCTAACGACTATGAGAGGTATGCAATCTCTTTCTTATAACTTTGATCTTCTCTGTTGTCTCTCGAACGATGTCGAGTTCCAAAGCAGATGATCCCCCAATCTCGTTCCAACATAAAGGTGACCTATACGGTCGACCAAATAAGGCCTCAAATGGTGCCATCTGAATGCTAGCTTGATAACTGTTGTTGTAGGTGAAAAGGTAGATGATCTCCCCAGCTACCTCTGAAGTAGTCCATCATACATGCCCAAAGCATATCTTCTAAAGTCTGAATTGTACGTTCGGATTACCTGTCTGTCTAAGGGTGAAATGATGTACTTAACAAAAGCTGAGTACCTAAGGCCTTCTGAAGACTCTACCAGAACTAAGAAACAAACTTAGAATCGTGATCAGAAACTATAGTAACTAGTACACCATGGAGCCTTACAATATCTTGAATGTATAACCTGCTAAGAATATCAGCTAAATCAGTAGTCTTGATAGGTAAGAAGTGCATGGATTTGGTTAATCGATTGACAATGACCCAAATACCATTATGCTGCAAGCGAAGCATCCTAGGAAGTGCTGTGACAAAGTCTATAGTGATGTGCTCCCACTTCTACTCTGGGATCGATAAAGGTTGAAGTAACTCTGCTAGTAGTTGATGCTCGACCTTTACTTGTAGACATGTCAAACAATTAGATATGGTGTCGGCTATGGCTCTTTTCATACCTTTCTACCAATACCGTCGGCGCAAGTCTTGATACATCGTCGTGCCTCTCGAAGGCATCACTAAATGAGAATGATGAAATTCCTATAGAATGTCATCTCGGTAAGCTAAAGGAAGAAAAGGTATGCCACAAAATCTTAAGCCTCGGTCAGAATCAGAGGTCCAACCCTCTATCGCTTTACCACTAGTAATGCGTGATCGAAGTTGTTCGGCCTCTTCATCGAATCTATGCATCTCTAAAACACAGTTTAAAAGTGTTGGTTGTGCGGTCAAAGTGAAAAAATGGCGTGATTGGCTGACTCGGCAAGATGAACATCAAATCATCAAGTTGTTCCATAATCTTCCATTCTCTAATGGTTAAACAAGCCAAGGTGCTGCGAGGTTTTCTTCTTCGAGCATCAGCCATAATGTTGGCCTTCCCCGGATGATATTGCAAATTGAAGTCGTAATCTTCTAGTATTCCATCCATCTCCTTTGTCTCAAGTTCAAGTCGCGCTGCATGAAGATATACTTAAGACTCTTGTAGTCGGAGAAAACTTTAAAACTTTCGCCATATAAATAGTGCCTCTAACTCTTTAATGCGAAAATGATGTCGGCAAGCTTAAGTCGTGGGTAGGATAATTTTGCTCGTGTTCAACTGTCATGAACCGTAAGCTACAAGTTTGACTACTTGCATCAAAATGCAGCCTAAGCCTTCATGTGAAGCATCGCAATAAACTGTGTAGTTTAATCGTCACTCAGGAATTACCAAGTCAACCAATGGCCTCGTTAGACGTGAAATCATCTTCTACAAAACATCAGTGGTAGTCTTCTAGTGCCAAAGAATTTTGAGCTCCCAAAACATTCTTCAGTGGTGCCAATCTATAACAGCTTCAGATCTTCAATGGATTCACAAAGATCTCGCTTGTTGAAATAATGTGGCTAAGGAACTCACTTCCGTTAGCCCAAGTTCAGACAAGAAAAGAAGTTAGTATGAAACTGGTGCTCTCGTAAAAATCCTTAAGATGATGGGAAGGTGCTCCTCGTACTTCTGCAGAATAGGTGAAAATACGAGGACAAACACAAAGCCAAACAAGTGGTGGACAAGAGGTGCTACCCAACAAGTCCACAGAAGTTGGTGGCGCAATCGTCAAATCGAAAAGGCGTCACCAAGAACTCTATAAATACGCCTGTATGATTTTAAATTCTTCCCACTTCCAACTTTTCTCAACACACTCTAGTTTATTTTTGAAGTACCGACTGAGCTCTCGAGGTACCGACGAAGCTCCGCACCCAGTCGGAAGAAGAAATGAGTGTAGGAAGCCATAACCAAAGTTGACAGAAACATCGAAGCGACCCACCGCTAAAACAAGGAATGATCCATCATCTGTAAGTATTCTTATATGGTATAGGATGATTATAGATGAGTTTTAGTGTCTTTTTGTGTGTTTCCATGCTTTAGTGTGCAGAAATGGGAAATTCTACAATTTTGCCCACGTTTAGAGGTTGAAGATGAAGTTCAATTATTTAGGATTAGGGTCCAATCGATTGGGGGTAAAGCTCTAATCGATTGGCATCAAGGTCCAATTGGCATCAAAGTCCAATCGATTGCCTTTACGGTCCAATCGATTGGTATCTAAGGTCCAATGGATTGCCATGTAAAGTCCAATATATTAGGCCGTTATGAAGAAGTTACAGAAATTCTGTAGGCAAACTGTATGCTAGTAGTACTAATATGCACTGTATGCTATATTGCTATTCATGTTATAATGTGTTCAAGCATATTGTACTTTATGCCTTAATAGTTGTACTCCATGTTATACTCATGCTAATATCAAGTTATGTATATACTGTTATGCCATAGTATTATATGTTAAATAGAGATTGGGCATGTACATTCATTGTGAGCATGAGTTAGCCAAGGAGGCTTTTATGTTGAGTAAGGAATCAACGACCGCATAGGTACGAGATTAGCGTTGATGTTGTGTGTCAAATAATCTTGATATATCAGGCTTAATAGGTATGCTACAATAATGATCAACAATGATTGATCATTCAACCTTAATAGACATGATAGCATATAAATCATTCAGCCTTAATAGGCATGCATTCTTCATTCGAGAAATATCTTGATTAATCGGTCTTAATAGGCATGATGCTATAGTGATCAACATAGCTCGGGCTTAATATGCATGAAAGTATATTAATAATTCGGCTACTTAAGATATGTATGTATATTTCAAAGTACGTTTCTCAATCGATGATGGGTTGTGGAGTTGCATTGAGAATTTACGTGTCACATTCAAGTGTATGTGGTCAGCTAGTAGAAGTTGCATTGTTTCATGCACTGTCACATGTTACTGATATATTAACAGTATTCACATGTATTTCTATTATATTATATGATGTGTATGAATGCTTACTCGAGCTTTCACAAGCTGAAGGCATTTCATAACCTAGACATTCAAACATCCAGATTGTTCAGATGATGAGTTCTAGAAAGACAAATAACAAAAAAGGGTATAAGGAATTCCAGATGGACAAGTCTAGCATGAAGACCTTGAATTATGTTTTGAGTTATTCAGGCTTATTATGTATTGAAATGCCTCGAAAATATCACCTCAATCATCTACTGATAAGTGGAACCCAAGAATGGGTCAACCCCATAACCTATTCCATGACTAGCCATTAGTTATCATGGAGGGAAAAAATGATCCCATAATTGTAGCCCATGACTGCATAGTGGAGTAGTGCTCCTAGAAAAGCGTAGATAGGTAAGCCTCAAGCCCTATGTATGCACAACTCAAATTCATGAAAAGGTACACATTTCTTCCCTATGGTATTCCCTCATACTCAAACTCCATGTAAGACTAACTTAGCCATCGGAGGAAGCTCAGGGGTCCAAACCCCCCTTTGTGGCATTTTTTTTTTGCCTTTTGTAGGTTATTATTTAGGGGGATTCTCTCCAACAGTCCAATTCATCCAGTTCGGGATCAACCATTTTAGGCAACATCATTTGGCACCGTCTATGGGAACGATGTTGGCAAACATATTCCTTCAAAAATCAAACAACCTGTATTCAAATACACGAGCCCTAACTATGTCGGTGAAATCATAATCCACAATTCAAACTGCTGGTACAAAACCATTAATTGCAGCATCCTATTAACTGCTATGTAAATTATTACAATACAATCACCAATGGGTCTCAGTCGTAGGCATATATGGATCATGTATACATGCTCGACATATATACAAAATACATGTCAGTATATCTTTTCATTAGATGTCATGGCAATCCTTATCTAGATAGCTTCAAGCAAGCTAAATGCCTATCTGATAAAGGCAAAATTTATTGCTTTAGTAATCTTCTAGGGATAATTTGGTTTAATCAAAATACTTTCCCTAGTCAAGAACAATTTAATATTTCCAAGACTCCATGAGTTGCGGCACTATATGGCTTTGAGGATTGAGGATTCACACGTTTTTAGACTAATAATTGAAAATTTGAATTAAGCATGTATAATGTACCAAATAGAGTAAATGTCATGTTGCTCAAAGGAACCATGGTTCCTATATTTTGGAGATATTGGGAACGTCCCGAGTCTGTACAACAAAAAAATTTTATCGGCCGAATCTCGTCAATTGTTTCTTTGTTGATCTTCTTATTGACTTCTATGTTCATTCATCTCGGGAAGGTAAATGCATTTAGTTGCAAAAATACATTGCATTATCTATGCACATGTTAGTGCTTTTATTGTCCATGGAAGGAATAGCAAACCCAAATTCTTTTTGTTTATTGACAATAGTCTGAAAAGTTTGGGAATTCCACAAAATTGTCAGAATGCATGGAGAAATACAATATCAATTCAACCAATATCCATATTGATTGGAAGTCTATATTAATTAAGGCATCTATGTTGCCTTCAACTTACCTCTTCTTTGACCAGTTCTTTGGCTAGATACAAATCAAAATCATATGATCAAGACTCTTGATTGTTTAAACAAATTGATTTAAACTTCAATTGAATAAAGATCTACGCATTCACTTGAGCACAATTTGGAGCCTATAATAGTGTGGCATTATACGGCCTGATGTGGTCAACATCATCTCAAAATTTTAGGCTTCCAAAGAATTGTTGTTTCTAAAAATGCTGATCGAAGCAGATTATAGAGGAAGTTGCGTATCCATTAAGGATAACCACATCAGTTTCCATATTCAAATAGTAATTCCATTGGTCACCCACAGATCTTTTAATATATCCCAAAATTGGGATTTTGTTTTCTAAAAATTACCTTATTTTGATATGATAAGTTTGCTAATATCACGATTCATTCGCTTGATCACTGCACCCATTTTTGACATTATTAGTTGAACTCTACTAATGGCTGAGTATTGAAAATTATTTCTATGTGAGCTACAATCAAAAAGTGCTTTTAGAGCTTTTTTTTTTACAGTAAAGCTCCCTGAATCGTGTGATGTCACACGTTAATTCGCATACCTCGATCAGATTGGGATTTAGTCAAACCAGATTTGTTAAGAGCTTATTAAAGTTGGAACTGTGCCAGGGATTCTATCAAATCCTATTCAGTCTAGTAATGATCGAAGCTTATTTTGCGAATCTTACCCAAAGTAGACATACTCGGATCATGTCATTTGAAGCCCTATATTGGAAGTATTCAACACATCCGTGGGTTCCTCGAACTTCTTTAGAGTGGCAGATACCCACTTATGTAGTTTTGACGAGCTTAGATCTACCCAGAAGACCCAAAAACCTTAAGTTACTATAAAACTTAAGTGTCACAGGCCGGAGCTCCAGCTTACATATTAGGCAGCTCGAGTGTCAAAGATTAAAGGAGCATGTCCAACTGAAATCGAGGTTTGTTCAGCACACATTACTTGAACTTATTCAGAATTTGACATATCTTGCGTGAATCGCAACTTATGCCTCAAATTTTATTTAGTCTTATCGAATATATCTCATACTCAATATGGATTCATTAAGAGCGCTTAGTGCCACTAAATATCGGGTCTCCCTCGACTCGAGCATCTACATCTAGAGCTCCCCGGATTGGGCAATCTGAAAATTATAATTTGGGCATATGCAAGAGCCTATTATCTAGTACATTTTGCTCAAATCAGAGTTTATTACACATTTTTTGTTCAAGCATCATTCAACAGATTTTTTCAAAGACCGTGGATTGAAGTTTCCTTATCATAGGGTACTACGCCTAGACACCTCAGATCATGTCATCCTAACTGTGGGTAAAGAAGCCTAAGTGTCTAAGATCAGACATATATTAGGCTTATCATCTGTAGCTTATTGCACAAATCTTATTCGAATCAGACATGTTTAAACACCGTTTCATATAAGATATATTCGAAAACTATTATTGGATCAATCATATCATGCTCAGATTCCATTTTACTGCATGAATTCTACATAGACCAATTTATTTGGAGCGCATTCAAATTGGCCTTAGCTTATTAGTTCGGCTAGTAGCTTATTCGATTATATGAAGGACTCTAGATCAATTCTTAGGTATGCTGTTCAAGCATCCTCAGAACTGGACATGTGCTAAAGTTATAGTTTGCCTCATTAAAATCAATAGCTCAAGCATAGCAACATTCAGAAGAGAATTGGAGCGGTACCCATTCACCGAAAATTGCCTGGATTTCTATGTAAGATCCTCGAGGCCAAAAATTTACAGAAATATCAGGTATGTAGCATACATTCCTCAAAATTCTAATACCTTTTATTAATTAAGATTTTTAACATCGAGAATGAGCATTTATTTGATCTCACTAAAACAAAGGTCAGAGATCAGACTTGCAAGGGCATTCCTACCTAATGGTCAAATCGGCTAAGGAAAAAGTCCTATTCAAACTTTGCTTGCTTCAAAATATTTAATTTGTAGACTTGCTTTTACTAAGCTTTTCACTGAATGAACTAGTGGTGTACTAGTCAAATTTAACATTACATACTCTATATGTACATCCAGTCCTAGCATTAAGCCTAGGCATATTCTTTGAAACCCAATCTCTACAAATTTGGGAAAGTCCTTGAAGTCCACAGAATGAGACTTACGAATATGATATGTAAATGTATATATCAATCAAGCAAATATTTTCATGGGATATATTTCTTTTATCGAACCTTTTTGTGGAAATTAAAATACATGGATCACATATATGAACACGACTATTGTAACAGTCATAAGGAGGAGCCTGACAGGTACAATTCCATCGCTAGCCTGATAGGCACACAACAAACATGTTGTCAAAGGCACGTATCGCTCTCCACAAATGTAAACAGCAACCTAGATAGGCATCTTCCGTGTATGAGGACATGCATACATATCTCATATATATATGAAGCTGATGCACAAAGTTTGCCATTAAAGGTCTACTAGCTTATACCATGGCAAGTGATGAGATTTTACAAACATCTTAAATTAAATTAACTATGGCAGATCTTGTAACATTATATTTCCTGTCATTTTATAGACCTCATGAATGGCATCAGCCATTCAGTGGGATATCAGAATAATTTATGCAAGTCACAGGATATATTATTTTCTAGAAAGCTTTATGTTCCAAACCGATGAACACTTCTTCAATTAGTTGAATTCATGGGTTGGGTCACACTACTTTAGACTAACCTGATTTAATCGGTATCATCACATACCTCTCATCAAATTTGGGTTTGTTAAGCACTTTCTGCTATTAAACATCGGGTCCTCTTCATAGGCTCCCCTCATATCAAGTTACAACATCAAAATATATCCAAATATCATTTGGATCGGCCTCAACTCTTAGGCTCGGCCAATAGCTAATCATTTATATATAAAGCCCCCAAGATCAATTTCTTAGGTATACAGCTTGAGCATCATACTAGTGCTCTTCAACTTATGTTGAATCCTTGAGTTTTGGACTCTTACTCGTGCTTCAACTCTCTAGTTCACAAGACTTAACCATCCTCTACCCTTGGTGTCGCGCTCGCGCCCCCGGAACGTTAGGCTGTCTGTGTGGGCCCAACTTCCTAAAAGTGGGTGAAATGAGATGGATTTTTATTGGGAATGGTGAAAAGAGTATGTTAGGGCTAATTTGAAATGTTCAGAGTCGCCACCTAACATTTGGGGTGTTAGGACCCTGATAAAGACAATTAAAGTAATTCATCTTTGTCTTTTGAAAAAAAAAACAGTTTTGAGAAAAGTGGACCCTTTAAAAGTGTGACTCTTAATAGCCATGCGAAAATCAGAGATCTTTTAAATTATGGGTTCAGGGACTCGATTATGTCAAGGAAAGGTGCTAGGTACCCTCAAACATCCGCACAAGCACGGTTGCCAATTCTAGTAATTTTTCATGATAATGGGGCATAAGTAAAAGAAATAAAGTGTGAGAATGTACAATTATTGGAAAAAAAATGTGATTATGACCGCACCCAAGTGCAGGGATGCATATGTATCTCAAGTCGAGAATCAGGTCGTACGTAGTTCTGTGCCTTGTATATGTGAGTGTGTGCAGGTGTTTTGAAACAGTTGGTCGATCTAAACCATGCAAATGGGAAGTTGTATTTTGAGCAAAAGATGGTGTAGCTAGCTAGGAACTTTAACCTGTATGGTGTAGTCCTAGACTTTAGCCTTTGAAGTAGTGAGTTTGGAAAAGTGATTTGAGTGAAAAATGATGTAACTAGGAATTTTGGAAAGTGATTGAGATTGAAACGAACTTATGCAAGCAAGTGAAAATGAAGTGTTTTTTTTTTCATTTTTTTCTGTTCTTTTATTCAAATGTCGGAAGTAAAGGTCGGTGCCCGAATGACTGAAAAGTGATTTTTTGTATTTTTTATTTTATGCCGGAAGTAAGGGTCGGTGCCCAAAAGAAAGAGAAGAAAAGAGAATTTATTTTTATTTTTATTTTTATTTTTATTTTATGCCGGAAGTAAGGGTCGGTGTCCAAGTGACTGAAAAGTGTACTGGAATTAAGGGTCGGTGCCCATTAAAAGTGTGGAGACTTACCTGTCTTACCGATGCTATTTGCAGATTCCAAGCGGAGGTGGCATTAGAGTTTTATTTTGAAAAAGTCCATTTTTTGTATTTTTCTTCTTGTCTTTTTTTTTTGTTTGTATTTTTTATTTTTACCGGAAGAAAGGGACGGTGCCCAAGTTTATTGACAAGTGTTTTGTTCGAATTTCCTTTTTATTAAAGTTATTGAGAAACATGATAAATTAGGAGTATTCAGTAAAAGAAAAAAATAAATTTTTTTTTGTTTTCTTTCAGTTTTTTGGCAAATTTGAGTTGAGTATTCCAAAAATGGAACGAAGGAGTCTCGATGCTTCTAATTTTATGAAATTTTGAGGGAAGGCTCCCAAATAAGTCTAGTTTCCATGAGAGAAAACCGTTCAATATCTTTTATGAATTGGGAAAAATTGAATTTAGAAGCACCCTTACTCAAAATTAGGTACTGCATTGTCGACTGAAAGTATATGAATTTTTACAAAAATTTAATGATTTTTCGAAAATTTGGAAAAATTCGTAGAGATAGGTAAGAGGATAAGATTAATGAGAAAAATAACAATAGAGCAAAACAAAATCTTTGAAGGGTCTAAAAGGAGGACGTTATTGAGCAAACCTGGCGTGATGTTTTTGACAGATTGTATGTCGTGTGTGTTTGTGCTTTGAAAATGGGCCATACGATTTTTATAAATTCTGAGAAAAAACATAGGAAGATTCTAGATTAGAGTATCAAGAAGTTAAGGAACAAGGACATTCCGTTGGTGAAGGTTCAGTGGAATCACCATGACGAGAACGAAGCCTCGTGGGAAATGGAAGCTGATATGATGAAGAAGTATCCGGAGTTGTTTCATGACTAGTGACTTTTGATTTTGGGGACGAAGTTTTGTTTAAGGGAGGAAGAATGTAACAACCTGCATTTTCATTTAATTATTTGTATTTACATTTCACATATTTAAATTCAAATTGAAATTCCATGTTTGATCTGTGTTCATAGAGCTATTTTAATTTATAATCTTTATGTGTTAAAATCTTGTGACTTGCTTTATTTTGTAATTAAAATCCTTATTGGGGTCAAACTGCAATTTTATAAAATTTAGTAATACGTGTATTGGATTTTAAAACTGTATTTCAAAACGGTGGAAATGTTTGCTTTTGACTCAATCAGTTTTTTTTATAAAACCAGAAAACCATTTCTTACGTTTAAATGAATTTTCTGTATTTTTGTGGTGACCACCGCGACGCGCAAAATACCAGTTTATGTGCAAAACTCTCCGCTCTGCGTTGATCTCCTACAGTTTGGGAAACTCCACCAATCAAGATTTGACACATACTTTTCCATTTATGGCAAGTAATCATTGGGTTGGGCTTGTTTGGGAATACTTTTGTGTGTGTGTGTATTCTTATGCCATAAGCTTGATTTTCCAAACAACTAGCAATTGCCCCCTAGGAGTCTATATTTGGCTCTTGGATTAACAGTTGAGTTAGTATCAATCTGTATTATATACGTATGTATACCTGTATATAATAGTGTTTAGTTAATTAGAAAATAAATCATTTTGTTGAGTATGAGAGGATGAACTCGGAGCCCAAGTTCCTCAAGTGATCCTCTATATATATGCTCTTATACACTTTTTCACACACATAGAGCTCACATTACACACTTCACAATCTACACATTGTAGAAACACAGAGAGAAAAGAGAGAGCTTGAGAGTTCATAATTTCAGAATTTTAGAGAGAGAGAGAGAGAACTCTTAATCCCCATAGCCAAAGCTTGGGTTTGAATCTCTTATATTACTATTCTTTTTCAACAATCTCTCTGCTCTTCATCTCAATGAGTATTTTAAACTCACTCCAAATGTAATTTGTGCTCAATTACTATTTGTATGTATGTATATGTTGATTACCATGGTTAATTTCTTCAACAACTTCATAGCTCAAAAACATGGATTTTTCAAACTAAATCAAAATTCGTTTTCTGAATGAAATATGAAAGATTATAGTATGTAGAGTATACGATTATAAAATTAGAGATTAGTTCGTTCGTATGGCGACGTATGATTAAAACGAAGTTTTCGTCAACTCTCGATTTTTCGTAAAATCCAAGAGCTACAGATCAATTCATGTAAAATTGATTATAGATTCTTTATCATTGTTGAAAAACGAAGAGATTCATATATAATAAGGATTGATTTCGTTCAGTTTTCAAAATGGGTCTAAAATCTGAAAACAGGGGAAGTTTCAGCGAAGAAGACGAAGACACTATTGAAACTCGCACGCGCTAAAGTGTGAGGCAAACTGGACATTTCCTGGCACCCCTGTGCTAAAATGTGGCTATCGAAGCATTTCAAAGATACTGGTGTGAGATGGTGGGTTGTTGTGTTTGTCGAGAGAAAAGAGTCGGTAAAATGAGATGGTACATTGTTTTAATACACGGTCACATATATGTGAATTATAGCTTTGAAATGATATTGTGGTTGTTTTCTAAAATGAACTCTTTACTCTATTGTAAACTTGTTGAATTAAATGGGAATTTGAAAATGGTAAATGAGTATGTCTTACATTCAAAGTTATGTTTTTAATACTCACCAGCTTCTTGAAGCTGACGACATTGATGCGCCTTGGACATTCGTGTTCAGGCTTTTCATGTTTTGATCAAGCGGAATGTTATGACTACACTAACTGAGAATGGCTGCTTTTGGAAGATTAAAACTGTTGTCAATATCCTATGCTTTAGTTTATGAACTGTTTTGTAATAAGAATGACTGTAATAGATGTTAAGTTATTATTTTGATTTAAGGCGGTTTGTGCCTTTAGAGACCCTTTACTGTAATAACTATTAAGTTAGAAAAATATTGCAAGCCTTGATTGCTCTGCTCTAATTATTAATTTTTTGTTGTTGACGTTTGGGACGGAATCAATCCTTCAAACTGTCACGACCTACGGGTCCATAAAGGAAATTAAACGCTTTCCATATTTATGCTACGTCGGGCCATGACACAACAACTCCAAAATGCGATCGTTGTTGTAATTTTGGAACAATAGGACACCACTCTAGCGATTGTCAAGCACCGAGATGCACCGAAGGCCAAAGGTGCAATGCTATAATTGCGACAAGGTGGGACTATTTATAAGAATTGCGCGAATCCGAGGAGGTACTACAATACTCTATCACAACCGGAGCTACAAGAGCAAGTTCACCAGTGCCCGAACGTTCATATTAAAGTTGAAGTGGTAGGACAAAAGAGTATGACATGGAAAGTATGTCATTCAAGAAGTATGTTAGTGCTCTAAGTGACACCAATCTAGTGTGCTTGTAAATGTTCGATTGCAAACGATACTTGGAGAGATAGAATCAATACACATGGAAAATACAAGACTTCCAACCATAATTATTAACAAATTCAAAGTCCATTATACGAGGTAGTAGTTTTGTATTTTTAAAAACTAGTTATTTTAGTACAGAAGTATCTGGCTGCTGTGATTGTACTAGCATCACGTAACCATGAAATAGTACATGAATTAGATTTGGTTTATCAGTAAATAGGAACCCCTTGATAGTTATATACCTATTGGAATCCTCGATTATATTAGACCATAGTTATAGCAGTAAACATACTTTATAGATCTCATTACAATTAGGCGAGAATCGATAGTTTACGATACACAATTAGACTACGCTAGTAAGACGATCACCTTTTTGATTCTCCAACACCCGATGTTTAATTTTCTACATGACCCAACGAATGACACTTTAACGACAAGCTATATTACAACATTGAGGATACCATCGAAGACATAATTATGAATGTCAAGGATTACCGCCTAGAAGCTATATCGATTTTAGCATCAACGCAGATCTAAAGCATGTTACCCAATACCTAAAACCTTGACTTAGTGCAAAGTGGCACATCACTAAGAAGATACTCGCATTGTGACACCCACTCCCGTGGGTTAAGTATTATCATATTAGCATGCATTATTAATTATATAATAATGTTGGAAATGCATTTATGATATGGGTCTTGACCTACTGAGTTGATTATGGGTATCCATTTGAGAACCCATATGTGGCAAATGTGGCAGTCCCCAATTGGGACATGGGTTGTGTAGTCCCTATGTGATGGGATAGTGATGTGGAATCACTTTACATGCTTATGTGTTTAATAAGGGCTTATGTGAAATATTTCACTATATTGTTTTATATCATGTTAGATAGTTTAGAGTACCTATGTGGGTACGAATTGAACAATCTACATAATTAGTAGCTAATGATGCCAAAAATTTGTAAGAGTAAAGTAGAGCAGTTTTAGGAGAGAGAGAGAGAATGGGAGACTATTTTTTTGTATGTGGTTCGGCCCTGTTAATGAAGGTACCTACGTCCACGGGTGTGTCTGAGCACGTTCACTATACTGTAAAAGAGCCGGGGCCTGTGGTGAACCAACAAGTCTGGAGCTACCGTAGGCCGGCCGGGCATGTAGATGAATGCTATAGAGGTGCTGTGTAGACTAAAAAGTCGGCGGCCCCTTCAATGGGGGGTGAGAGGTCTCTTTTATAGATGTAAGAGACCTATTCGTACATGGATAAGGAAAACATAATCCAATTGATATAGATTGGCATTAATTGTGGGGGTTTCCTAATTGGATTAGGAAATAGTTTGCACTTTCCATTAGTCTTCTAGCTTGAGTAGGAAACTGCCCGTAATGCTCGAGATCATGCCTGTGGGCCCGGATGAACTGTTCCTGCGGTGGGATGTGCCCGTACGGTTTTCCCGACCTATTGGCCGGGTCGTGAATGAACCGCTCGGGATGATGAGTTTCGGGTAGACTAGACCGCTCGGGCTGATGCTTGCCCGATGAGTTGTGCATGATTTGACCGGGACACGGACTGGATGCTGATTTGAACCACTCGATCATAGGATAGAGCAAATTTTGGGTGTATCAGCTGCCCCCCATTTCCAAGGTTGGCTAGATGCTATATCGGGGCAAGTTTGGAAATCTGCTTGATGTAACTTGCCACTGTTTGAGTACTTGGGGAAGCTGCCTCGGGGCTTCTGATCCTGGTGAATCCTCAGGAACTGGCTGAGAGTTGAGACCTAGCCTAGCTCGGGAACTTTAAGTGCTCGGGAACTGACCGGGAGTTGAGACCCGGCCTGATTCGGAGTCTTTGAAGCTCGAGAAGTGATCGAGAGTTGAGACTTGGCCTACTTCGGAGTCTTTTTGCTTGAGTTAGCCTCCACGATGGTTATCTTCTGCCCGTGAACCTTCGTCAAGGTAGTGGGTAGAAGGATTTTACCATGTTGGAAAAGATGGCCTAAAGCGTATTGCTATAGGGTCCTTTTATGTTAACTCCCCAGGATGGTTGTCTTCCGCCCAGCCAGCCTTTGTCAAGACTGTTGGGAGAAGAGCTTGACCATATTGGTGGAGCCGACCTAAATCATGTTGCTTTAGGGTCTTTTTGTTCCTCTATCGTCGACCAACCTAAGAGATTTTAGTCATCTCTATCGTCGGTTTGGACCTAAGTGAAGTCAATGCCTCTGAGTACTGTAGGTGCTCGAGTTGTCCAAGATTTTGACTTGGTTATCCACGAGGCCTGTAGATACCCGGTGTGATTACCTATTTAGTTCACTGCGCCATCTTGCCCCCCAAGCTTTCGCTAAGACAAGGGTCTTACAGAGGCTATGACTGTAGGTAACCGACCTGGAACATGGTGGTTGCAGGGTCTTTTGAAGCTTGCCATCATCAGCCACCTAGGGGGTTTGCCCCCATCGTCGGTTGGACCTAAGCGAAGCTTGTGCCTTGGGCGTGACCCCGAGGTCTTTGGTGCCTGGGTTCGGAGCCCGAGGTCTTTAGTGCCAGGGTTCGGAGCCCGAGGTCTTTTGATGCCTTGGGGTTAGGCTCGAGGTCTTTAAATGCCTCGGGGTTAGTCCCGAGGTCTTTGTATGCCTCGGGGTTAGGCCTGAGGTCTTTGGATGCCTCGGGGTTAGGCCCGAGGTCTTCGTATGCCTCGGGGTTAGGCCCGAGGTCTTTGTAAGAGCTCTCTGACAATCGACGGAGCCTCATGTGGTGGCCAGGCAAGTACCACTGTAGTTGGGCTCATCTAGACCGATGAAGATAGGAGGTCGGATCAGGATCGTCGGGCTCCAGATTTCTCTGTGCTGGAGACAAAGTTGGAACTGTTTGATCATGATCGATGTGAACTGCAGGTCGGGTCAGGGCCGCCAGACTCAGACCGCTGTGAACTGGAGGTTGGGTCAGGGCTGCCGGACTCAGACCGTTGAGAACTGGAGGTATGGTCAGGGCGGCTGGACCCAAACTGCTGTGAACTGGAAGAACCGTCAGAACTCCCGGGCTGATCTCGCTTTTGTTTACTTCTAGAAGACTCGTGGCTATCTTGTCCGGGGTCTTTGATCTTTAGAAATTCTTCAGTGTTAATATATTTTCCAACCATCTCTGCGAGTTCAACCAAGGTTACTAGTCGGTTTCTGTGAAACTACGTGGCGCACTTGGTGTGTTGAACTCTTGAGTAGAAGACTATAATAGCGGTAGTTTCATCAAGATCATGGATGCCGAGCTTCTCTTGATTAAACCAGCCGGTGAACTCCTTGAGGGTCTCATTATCCCTTTGTATGACTGTCAGTAGATGTATGTCAGGCTTTGGCCGTTCGTGCATACCGATGAACTAGTTGATGAACTTCTTGTGGAGTTGCTTGAAACTACGGACCGATCGGGGCTCCAAGGAGTAGAACCACTGCACGGCCAGGCCTTTCAAAGTGCTGGGGAAGGCTAAGCAGTGTAGTTTATCGGAGTTGGTGGCTAGGGCCATCTGAGCCTTGTAGGTCCGGACATAGTCGACCGGGCTTCCCGAGCCGTTGTAGGGATCTAGGCGAGGCTGCTTAAATTTGAGCGGGATGGCAAACCTCGTGATCCAGCTGGAGAATGGTGACTCTGTCTCGGTATTGGCCTGATTCTGAGCGCGGTTTTGACCAAGCTTTTTGGCCACTCCGTCAATTTGCTTCTGCAAGTCCTTGATTCGGGCTTCCACTCCTTCCCGACCGGTATCTGAGGGATTGGTCGAATTGGTGGAAGAGGCTTCTTCTTCATGGTGGTGTGCTGTCCTCTAGGATCGGGCTCGGCTATGGCTCCGGGTAACCGTTTGCCTAGGGACAACTCGGCTCCTGACCGAGTGACCTTGGAGTGATTCCCGGGCCATATGCTCCTGCCTTTCCTTCCGGGCAGCATGCCCACTGTTGATATCTCTGGCATCCTCAACACGGGAAGGGTTGACTCGGGCACGTTGTCTGGTCAAGATCGGTTCCCGACCGTACGCAACGTTCTCGGGTCGTTTCCCAGCCCCTGGAGGACTGTTTTGCTGGGCTAGCAGGGCTTCGATCTGTTGCTGGATTTGACGCTGGCCCTCCAAGAGTTGTGTGAGGGTCGCGGTGATCTGCTCAGATGTCATGACTGCCGCAGCCGGTGCCGGGACCAGAGGAACATCCCGGTCGGACTGCTGATCAGACTTCTTACCCTTCTTCGGTGGCATGACGATCAGTCAAGAGATTTGTTGATGAGAAGACTTGTCTTTCCCACAGACGGCGCCAAACTGATGATGCCAAAAATTGGTAAGAGTAAAGTAGAGCAGTTTTAGGAGAGAGAGAGAGAGAGTGAGAGACAATTTTTTTGTATGTGGTTCGGCCCTGGTAATGAAGGTACCTACGTCCACGAGTGTGTCTGAGCACATTCACTATACTGTAAAAGAGCCGGGGGCCTGTGGTGAACCAACAAGTCTAGAGCTACCATAGGCCGGTCGGGCATGTAGATGAATGCTATAGAGGTGCTGTGTAGACTAAAAAGTCGGCGGCCCCTTCAATGGGGGGTGAGAGGTCTCTTTTATAGATGTAAGAGACCTATTCGTACATGGATAAGGAAAATATAATCCAATTGATATATATTGGCATTAATTGTGGGGTTTTCCTAATTGGATTAGGAAATAGTTTGCACTTTCCATTAGTCTTCTAGCTTGAGTAGGAAACTGCCCGTAATGCTCGAGATCATGCATGTGGGCCCGGATGAACTGTTCCTGCGGTGGGATGTGCCCGTGCGATTTTCCAGACCTGTTGGCCGAGTCGTGGATGAACCGCTCGGGATGATGAGTTTCGGGTAGACTAGATCGCTCGAGCTGATGCTTGTCCGAGGAGTTGTGCATGATTTGACCGGGACACAGACTGGCTGCTGATTTGAACCGCTCGGTCATAGGATAGAGCCAATTTTGGGTGTATCAATAGCTAATTAGCAACTTCATAATATTATATGGGACCACTTATGGGACCCATGCAAAATATAGACAAATACCCATTTAGGTTCGGGATAGTTTTAATGTGGTTTCATAACTTATAAGGGCGTAAATGTAACACATAGGAAAATGTGGGGATGTAAATGTTATAATTGAAACTTAAGTTACATTTTATGAGACATGTGTCATCCCTTGACACATATCAGCCCATTCTCTTTCTTCTTCTCTCAATTCAACGAGAATTACAGAGAGAATTATGAGAGTTTATGATCTGTTGGATTTCATTGAACATTCATTCTACAATGGTGCAGTGACTTCATTGGCAAGCTGTGATCAAAGATTTTTAATTAAATCATGATCCATTGGATTTAAATGACACCAATTAATTTGAATGTGCTCATAACACAAAGATTTACTACTACGATTTTTATTTTGTCTCAATTATGTGGTTAGGGTGGTTTGGTCTTAGGATTTGTAAATTAGTCACTTTCTGTCCAAAATTCCCGACCAGTGAACCTCTTTAAAAATGAATGGATCAGAGCTTTAACCACATAGTTTAGGTCTTAAATTATTTTTTCTATGAACGATAATGAGTTAGTTGCATTCTTCAAGAAATTTGAAAGGTTTTAGATTATTTTTAATAAATCATACTAAATCTCAGGACAGAGAGTTGATAAATTCTGAGATGTCTGGTCTTGGTCCAATTTCTAGAGATTGGACTGTGTGATCTTTGATTTTATTTTTGGGTTAGATAATAGACACACAGAGTCACACCATACTAAAAAATCACTAAGATCATGCCATGGGAACCAGGAGTTTACTATTTTTGAATATCTGGTTTCTTCTCTGTAAATTCTGGAATTCTGAGACAGATTTGATAAATCTCACCAACCATGATCCAAATGAATTTCTAATACTTTATAGGTTTAAACCATGTTTAGGAATAATTGAACTTAAAACCAGAGGTTAAATGATTCAAATCAACAAATAATTCATGTCTTGTTCATTCTTATGCATTCATGATTATCATGTTTTAAAAGGAATCCTGTATTTTAGGAATATTCAAGTATATGGTATGGAATAGATTATTGTTGATTAGACATAGTAATGAATCCCTTCAACCATGTTAAAATCATGTCACTTATATATGTACATTAATTGGCTCTAGGTTAAGGTTCCTCTGGATCTTCCCGTTGAGACTTGTATATCTATAGGAGTATTGTGACTTCCTCGGTTGGAAAGAATTCATAATTTTTTGCTGATTATCTTCATCCTTGTTAGATTTAGGTAAAAACTTTGATATTGTTTGTGTCCAAGCATGTGGACTAACTTCTGTTTTGTAGCGCTATTGAGGTATGATTCCTCGAGTTTCTTCTCATTTATTTCATTATTTGATTTTATTGATTTTCAACTCCAAGCGCGACACCTTAGACTAGGATTTACCTTTTTCCTATAAGTTTTCTCCTATCTTGTATGCATTACACGTTTCCTATTCATAGCTGCATCCCGGGTAAGTTCTTTTGTTCTCTATTGCATATCATTCTCTTGCTAGATGAACCTATTTGGTTTTGTATATATGCCTTTTATCATTAGCAATCTTGCACCACTTTTAACATATTTTTGAAATGTACATCTATATGTATGTATTATTTAAGGGCACATTATAATTAGTAATTTGATTAGAAGGATGTTGAGTAGAGGCATATCACGAGATACGATGAGAGGGGGTGTTTTAGTTTGCTAGGCTCCTTCCCCTCTCATTCCATAATCCTCGAACCTAGAAATCTCTGGTTTCCGAAGGTTTCTTAATTTATTTCCTTAAAATTAAGTGACGACTCTTATTTGGTTTTAAAAAAGCAAACATGGGCCCAAATGCCTCGGTATCCACAATATCTATAGTAAGTATATATATATATATATATATAGGGAAGGGGATTGCTATCCTATAACACAATGGTTGTAAGATAGCATTGCATGCAATTTAAGTTGCCTTAAAAATTTCCCTGGTGAATGACTAGTTAAAATATAGGACATTTTGAGTCTGCAAATTTTGGTGGGTAGATTTCTACGAAGCACAGGTTGAACATTTGATCTCCCTCGCTGTTACGACGAGTTTCAATTTTGTGCGGACATTTCTTGCCAGTTTTTATCTCTCTAAATTTCTCTACTTCTAAATGACTTTTTGTCAATTGTACTAAAACACACAATCATTCATTTTTAACATTTGCTTCTCATTTGGTTATAAAGCAAAATGAATTAGCAGCTCCATGAACAAAGACACCAAGTAGGGTATCAAATATTTGAATTTTCATGAGAAACTAGATCTGTTGACAAAAGACACAAGGAAATAGTCTTATGAAAAACAAAAACTTCTCTCAATGGGTGCATGATATGGGTGATTTCAATGATCTATACCAATGAGATAAACGAATTAGAGAACCAGAGGCAGAGAAGATAGAGATAGAGCCAGAAAGAAAAAAGAAACTCGCCAGAAAAATGTTAGGACCGACAAGGGAGATCAATTGTTCAGCCTTTGCTTTTTTGGAAAATTTCCCCCCAATATAGGTGCAGACCTAGTTTTCAAAAAATTAAATCACCAAAATGTCCTACATTTGAAACAGTCAGCATGGATAATTAATGAGAACTTTAATTGCATGCAATGCTATCCTACAACCATTAACATGTCCTACAATTTAAACACCGAGCAAGGATATTTAATGAGAACTTAAATTGCATGCAATGCTATCCTACAACCATTATGTTGTAGGATAGCAATCCCCATATATATATATATATATATATATATACCAATGACTAGTGTGATCCACTTGTGGGTTCTGTGTCGAATGGGTGAGCTCAAAAATAAATTCCTTCTTGTCAGAAATAAATTCCTTCTTGTGCTTCAAATATGTATGTTCTATTAGGTAGAAATGTGACTTTATTTTGTAGCATGTATAACAATATTGACATATACCATATATATATATATATATATGGGATTTGCTAACTTACAGCATAGGAGACTTTTAGCGACAAAAAACAAGGTTTTAGTGACGAAATTTTTCATCGCTAAAAATTGGAACCTTTAGCAACAAAAATTTCGTCGCTAAAAACCTGTTTTTCGTCGCTAAAGGGCTATTATATGTTGCTAACTTACAACCATCATGTTGTAACTTAGCAGTCCCCTATATATATATAGAGAGAGAGATAGACAGAAAAACCAAAAGAGGTATAGAGATGGAAATAGGAATATTATAGAGTGTGAGTCATTTGTCATGTCAGTTGAGGACCATGAGGTTCTGTCATGCCTCAGCTTACATTCTCATGTGCAAGACACCATCTCCAACTTCGAAGCAAAAGCATGTAAAGCTTGCTTTTGTGAAAAAGTAAAAATTATATTAAAATGCATCTTTACAATAAATTGATAATGAAGATAATTAGGGCTGACCTTGGGGGTAGGCCTTCAAAGCAACCGCTTTGGGCTCCCAAATTTGTAGTATTTTAAGGGCCCCATTTCAGTCCTACATTTATAGCCCTATGTCCATTTGTTTAAAAACAAACTTGTTTGAGTAGTTATTTAAATAGATGACCCCAACCCAAATCCAAATGGCCCAAATGAGAGCGATGAAATCGACTCTTGTGAACAAACTCCTCAAGCGGCTAAAAAACCCATCGAATTTGGTTCCCAATATTTTGGTAGTTGTACCTAAAACCACTTCCAATGAGAATTCAATGGTATCCACTATAATTAAATATAGGATAAATGTCAAAGCATTTGAGAACTAAATTTTAGGATTCAAATTTTGGAACTACAACATTGAATTTGAATCTCAAATTTGGTTCTAAAATACTACCTTAATGGAATGGCTCCCAAACTTGAATCCCATTCTTATTTTTCAAATGCTTTGATAATTGCATCACATGTTGTAGCAATGGTTGTAGTAGCATAGGCTACTATATTTAGTACTCCCTCCGTCCCATATTAAGAGTCTCTTTTGGGAATTCCAACTTATTAAGGGGACAACCTTGATTTTAGTGAGATTTTCAACTTTCCAATATTGCCCTTTTTGAAATTCAAAATTATAGTGTCACATCAAAAAAGGAGAGGGAAGAGTTGGATATAATAAAGGACAAATTTGAAAAGTGTGTATTAAAGTACTTTGACTTTTCAAAGAGGACTCTTAAAATGGGACTTCAAAAAATGGCATCTAGGACTCTAAATATGGGACATAGGGAGTACCATTTTCATATTATTTGGGCTGTCTCAAATTTGGGAGCTATATTTTTATTCCTCCAAAAATTAATAACAAACCTTTCTCTCACAATCTCACTGTTTCACAATTCATACTAATTGATCAATTTGGTAATCAGAAAAAGTTTTAAAATATATATATATATATAGATTAAAAAACAAAGAAATCGATGAAGAAAGTTTAAGGTATGCGAGAGTGTGAGACGCGCAATCTGAGTACAAGAGTGATCAATTGTCTCATACCCTAAGTACATCAACCTAATTTTCGTTTTCAGTTTAAATTTTGTATAATAGTCTTTTTTTCTTGTTGTAAACTGATATACATAGAGTTTTCTAAGCAACTAGATGAGATTTATCTTTACGGGCTTATGTAATGATTTTTTTCTTAATCTATACGAGCAAAATTTTGTAGTTTATTCTAGTTATTGTAATGTCTCTAGAGAAAATTTTATTTAAGTACATATAAGGGCCCTATTTTCAGAGTTCGCTTTGAATCCTGAAATGATGATGTAATTTCTTATATATATATTTACATATATATGTATGTATATAAATGTTGAAGCAAAAGCTGCCTCGATAACTTGACACATCAGCAAATTCTCCTTGCAAAAAAAATCCAATGTGACAAGCCTTCCCTATTTCTCTTTCTTCTCTCTATTCCTTATTTTCTTTTCCCACTGGCAGCTCTCCCTCTCTCTCTCTCTCACACATACACACTCTAATTCGGTTGTTTCTCTCCCCATTGTTGTTGAGATAATTTAATGCACACACAACTCTCTCTTTCCAATACATTTATGACAAATATTTCTCTCTCCATTGTTATTGAGATACGTGCACTCTCTCCCCCAGTGAAGATGAAAAAAAAATAGATTGCCTTTCTTTCTCATTACTTAAATTATTATTACTTCTCTCTCCTAATATATATTAATGGTTATATATGGAATTGACTGATACAATTCCTAATGAAGAGGAAAAAAAATACCCCTACAAAGTTTGTTGTAGGATTTATCATTCAATAACTCAAAAGTAAAAGGCATTAACTCAAAAGAGAAACTCAAAAAGTCACGAAAGTCAAATTCAAAAATCAAAAGTCACTCATTAATCTGTGATGACGGATGGGTGTATTAACTCTTGAGAGCATTCTAAGTAAGGGCTTGCTCAATCAACCCCCAATCTATAGGGAGGATATTTCTGTGCAGTTGCATACTGTGCAAATTGTGCCTCTTATTGTGCACAGTGTCTCTCACAGTTGGTATAGTGTTTGCACGGCACAGTTTGCACAGGATGTAAGCAGCTGCACCCAAGTATCCTCCAATCTATAGAGCCTAAAGTTCCGTTTGGGTGGTGGTGTTTTTTTAAAAGGGCCGGCCCTGAGGGTACGCGGCACACGCGGTCGTGTAGGGCCCCCCTTTAGGCAGGGCTCACTCTAAAAAATACTAACCCAAATTTATTATTTAAGTAATCAATAAATAATATTTATAATATTTATGCTAATATACAGAGGGCCCCCAGTTTAGAAGTTCAAGTAGGGCCCACAAAATCTCAGGGCCGCCCTGTTTTTTTTTGGACAGAACTTCACTTCAGTGCTATTGCTTCAGTACTGTTTGTGCTGTTCTTTTTCACAAAAATGGATCCCAAAAATTATAAAACAGTTTTTAAAAGGACAGTTTTTTTTGCTCACATATTTAATATTTTATATTGATAAGATAAAGATTATTTAAATATTATATATGTTATCCTAATATTCTTGGTGATAAGATATTGTATAACAATCCAATATCTACAGTATATATTTTAGTGGTATTTGAGATTGTCCTAACTTCCTTGATGGTAGGAAGTTGTTGTGCATTCAAACGCATGGGTAAGGGTCCTAGCCTACCTATAAATAAATAAGGCATGTGACAACCATCATTACAGAATTTTATAAAGAACGATAGGCTGAAAACTCATATCCAGCCTTCACCATACAGTAAACCAAATAGTATGAGGGTCGTGGAGGTTTTTTCATAATAAAACAGTTTCAGATCAAGCGGAAGTTCATTCTCATCATCCGTGCTATAACCACATGGTTGAAGGTAAGTTTCTTGAGCACTATAATTTGATTTAATGCTTACAATTCGTATCAAAGCCACCCTTCAAGCTATGTTGTTTAGCATAACTTATTGTGTATATATGATATATTATCGTGTATTGTAAAGTCACCGATTAATTGAATCTATGTATATACATGTGTATATATATATGATGACGAGTTTATGTATCAAATCCTGTTCAGGGTAATGCTGAACCCGGCCATAGTTTATTATTTTTAACCAGAATAGGATCGGCTATATGATTGTGCTAAACTTAGGGTGTGTTTGATAACTCAATTAAGTGGTGAAAATGAAAATTTTCAGCACTTATTTATTTTCAGTGCATTTGATAACATACCACTTAATTTCATTTTCACCACTTATTTATTTTCAGTGCATTTGATAACATACCACTTAATTGAATAACTAACCAAAAACTCGCTGAAAACTTTAAGTGAAAATTTTCTACTGAAAATAATCACTGAATGCATTCCATTTCAGTACTTGAAATAATGTTTTAAGTATTGCAAATTTAATAACTTAAAATTTTCAGTACTTAAAATCCAACACTTAATTTTCAGTACTTAATTTTTCATTTTATCAAACGGCCCCTTAGTTCCATGTTTTATGATTAAAAATAATTTTGGTGTTCAGTTATCTTTCCGACTAATCGGAAATATAAATACGGAATGTAATAGATCTGACTTACTCAAAATTTTATGGGATTTAAAGCACAATATTAGTGGGCAAACGTTAATGGGAAATGTTTGGTCCACATATTTTTTGACACACTTTTTGATACACTATGCTTTAAACACATGTACTTTGTGCTATTTGAATTTTTCACACTTTTTTGTGCACCACTTACATAGCACAAGGTACAAGCATTTAAAGCTGTGTGTCAAAAAGTGTGTCAAAAAATGTGTGTATGTAGCACTACTCAACGTTAATTCATGATTCAATATTGCATATTCCAATGATTTTGTTAATGACAATGGTTCAACAGTGGCCACAAACATGTGATAGCATCTTAGTCATATTTACTCTATGACCCCAAATTTCTTTGAATTTTTATGTTGGATCTAAAGTATTTTTTATATTCACAGTTTAGTCAAAAACCCATTTAAGTTAAATACTTTTGGCCCCCAAATTCTATCTATTTATATTTTGGACCCATAATTATAGTTATTGACCTTTGGGCCTGTTTTTGGGTATTTACCTTTTACCTAGGGGTGTTCACGGTCGGTTTTCGGTCGGTTTTTCTCGGTTTTTCCACAAAAAAAAACCGACCAATAGCCTCGGTTCGGTCGGTCGGTTCGGTTTTCTTCTTGAACTATAAGTTTGAAAACCGACCGAATGCCCTCGGTTTGGTCGGTTTTGTCGGTCGGTTTCGGTCTCGGTTTTTCTTGTACACCCCTACTTTTACCCATAATCCAAAATTTTCTGTGAAGTTTTGAAAATTACCATAATCCCCTTAAAATTTTGGATCCTATATTGTTGTTCTCATAATTTGTAATTATGGGCTTTATAGCACATTCTAAGGCACAATTTTATATATTTAAGTTATCTAGTGCTTGCATGCGAACTAGGGACAATTTGTTGTCTATATTTGTACAGCTCTTTGGTGATGTCTATAGATAATTTTTCCCTACATTTAAGTGACATGGTAAATATTTTCTAAAGTATTAATATTAATGTTATAGTCCCAATGACTCTAGTGACGTACAGTTTGCGCCTCATAATTTGTCAACTATGCCCCTAAAGTTTTGAATATTGTATGCTTATGTGAAAGTAAATATTCTTGGGCTACTTTTAAGTGTTCTTAAAGCACTACTGTACTTATGGATTTTTTGGTTAATTACGCATGCTACTTAGGGATAATTTGTTTCTTGTTGGTGCATAATTTGTTTGTATGGATTATTTGTACATTGTTATAAAATTGTAAATGTTCATGTTCTAAATTATTAAAAAAGTTTTAAATATTCATGAACATAAAGTTTTGTTTATGATAACATAAGATCTTGTGAATACTTTGTAGCACCCTAAAACATAAATGAGTGATCTTAGATTTTGATCACGTAAAGATTAAAGTCATAAAATGCACTATTACTGTAGGTGTATATTGTGCATTGAGGAATTATCATGAACATTTTGTTATTTAGCATTTCAATTTTGACATAAAGAACATCACATTGTCTTTGGATAGCCACAGCGACCTAAGGCTTGTTGATGTTGCTTTTCGTGATCATGAAAAAGTTAAAATTGTTTTTATGTTCTATTAATGTTGTCTTAAATATGAATATGCATGAGGACTCATTCACTACAATAAATTAGGCCACCATAAGGATATCACATGTTTTAAGAATAGCCATAGCATCTTGAAATGTGTTGGTATGTGATCATTAAGAAATTTTAATCACATTAAGTCGCATGGCAAATTTTTAAGGCTTGTTTGGGCACGAACACAAGTATTGGTTCTTAGTATTAAGTAAATTAGATTAAAGTAAAGTTACATCACATTGTCTTAGGAGTAGCCACATCACCTTAAGGCATATTGATGGGTGACCTTTTGATAAAACACTCACTTAAGAGTAAAAGTGTTAAATTATTATTATTAATTTAATCTATACTATTAGATCACCATGAACTTAAAGGACCCATGGATTCTACCATATTTTCATAAGAGTAGTCACAACATCTTAAGTCATCATGATGTGTGATCTTTCGGTGTTATGATCACATTAAGTTTAATAATTGTAATCGTATAATGGTATTCCATGTTGCAATTAGGTTGTTATAAGTGTTGTCTCTTCAAATGACTTAGTTGGGATAAGATAGTGGATTGAACATTTAGAAGTTTGGATTCCCTAAACGCACAGGTATGGGTTCCTTTCTTCTTTATATTAGAATAATCTACTAGTCTTATTATAAATTAGTAAGCCTAATTCATGTCGCAACCTCTACCCACAGGAATGTTTAGACTTGCTACTGAATTTGACATTGGTCAAATCAGACTAAATTTATTGCTTCATTGCTTGAATTTATGTTCTTGGTTACCATAGTTATTAGTTTCTTAGTTGAATGATGAGTTGAGTTAGTAGTAGTTTTATGTTTGGAGAAAATCCTTTAATATTATGGTGAGTGGGACTCGATCAATTTGGTAATCTGTGTGAAGCTGCCTGTATCCACAGAAGTGGGTTCCATGTAAGTATAGAATGCCTACAAACAGTGGGAGTGATGCAATCGCTTAAGTCAAATGTTCATCAAGTCATGTATGAATGAGAGCATTTAATAATTTATCCCACAATACTGTGAGTGTAGGACTACATAAGGGCTATAAAAGCAATTTGTTAGTTCTAATAAGGCATTAACAAACACCTTAATAAAATAGCTATCAAGAATGAAGTGCAATAGTTCTAGGACTGTTTATGATTCTACATTGCTTGATGCTCAACTAAATAAATTGTGAATTGATTCAGGAACTACAATTCATATTGCCAAAATTACATTCCATTTTTCCGCTTAAGGACATCAATGGAAAGTGAATATTTATCATTTAGAACAATAGGATGTGTTCGCTAACCAACAAATTTTGAAAAATATTTTGGGCTTGAAACATATTTGGTAATTTGGTTTCTTTCAAAAATTGACAATTTTGAATTTTGGGTTGCATATGCAAGTTCAAAAGGATTTTTCTATCACTGGTTTTGAGATCTTTGTCACTAATTTACATTATCATTGGATCCTATCTTTAAATGATTTTTTCTAAACTTACAAGATGATATTGGTACTAAGGTAGAATGATTGATGAGTTCACCTCTACACCGTGGGATTAGAGATTGGGACAATCTCTTTAAAGGAAATCAAGAGGTTGGTTAACGATGGAGTCTTAAAAGCTTTTTGGATTTCTTCCCACTTTGGTACTTGTGCAATATGCATGAAGAAAGGGCAGACCAACAAGTCTAATAAAGATATAAGTAGGAGCTACGAAATTCTTGGAATCATACACTGTCACACCCGTCCCGTGGAAAATCGTTTGTTTTAAATTGCCTAATTGAATTTCAAGGAGTTTCAATGTTACTTGAAAATTGAGATAAGTGGTTGACTGTGGTCAACATAAGGTACCAGTGTAGACACGGTGATAATCATGGAGGCATTTGTGTGATTAAATGACATTTATATGATTTTAAATGTTATTTGACTGATTTGGTAAATTGTGCATAGTAAATTTACATGTGTAGCGTAATTTCTTTTGGTTTTGATCTTGATAAAGATCAACTAGAATGAATTAGAGATAACCAATGTGATACGTTGCATAAAAGGTAGGTTGCCTAGAGATTCCACAGAATTTAGTTTTCAGACGTAATTACGGACCTAAACGAAACTTAGACGAAAACTTTTATAATTTATAGTTTTTACTCGTGAAGTAATAATTTGGGCGTGCACGACATTTTGGGAGATAATTAGAAGTTTGAGGACTCGTGAGGAGGTAAACATAATTCCCAAGAGTTGTGCCTATATATAGATGTGGTTAAGATATTTCAAAATATCACACAAACCAAGAGAGAGAAAAAGGAGATATTTGGGCTTCGAGCTTCACACCGCCAAACAACAAACTTCTGATCATCAGTTTTTAGTCAGATGTCGTATTCGGATTGCTCGAGGTAAGAGCTACATTTTGATACCTCTTAGGCGATGTTTGGAAAACTTTTACGAAAATTCTAATTCTAGGAATTTTGAAAAAAAGACATGTTAATAGTTGTAGGAATCAATTGAGATCGGAGATTCGAAGGTTAATCGGGCTACTAGTACTTCTCCTGAAATTATAGGACCGTAGCTCGAGGTATGAATTATGAACTTTTGTTATATAGAAAATTTTGGATGTCTTGAATATTGTGTATGAAATTATGATCCGGGCAAAATCCATTTGTTAAATTAGGCCTGTTAATTTTAGCAAGTATGTGTTGAAAAGCATGGTGATATGGTTACATGAGCATGCTAAATGATCATGTGGGTCAAAGGGGAGTTTGGTATAATTTCATGCCAGGGCAGACCTCTCAATGTTTGAGAGTTACAGTAGTGACTACTACTTGCTTGGTTTAGGAATTGACTGATCCAGAGTAGTTGAATGCAATGGTTGAGTGATTTTGGCTAGCCATTGGCATCGCGGTTTAAGATTTAAGACTTGCCGATACCGGATGAATGCATATCTCTCTCCCTAGAGGCTAAATTATGTGATTTAGATGTTTAAATCATGAATTGCCTCATATGCATTTGTTTAAAATTGTACACTCAGCATAGAGCTGAGCAGTGGAGACTCTCTCCATTGAAGGTAATAAGAGGAAGAACAAGAAAAAGCGTAAGGAGTGATGCCGTGGGAGTACCGGGGAGCATCTCTTGTATATGTTTTTATTTTCCATTCCACATGTTGTAATAAGAATTTTAAGGAGTTAAAACCATGTACTTAACTTGGAAATTTTTGGGTGGATTCATAGTGTTGTAATATGTGTTCAAACTCTTGTTTTTATGTTTGAAATCATTAAATCATGGTGGTGGATATGTTGGTTTTGAGTTGGTATAAGCACAGTTTGAAATCTGTAGGAAGCTTAGTAAACTGATGTAAAACAGACAACTGTGTAGTGTTCAATCGACTGGACCCCTGTTTTGAAATAGCCACTACCCCGGAATACTGAAAAACAGTTGACTGAGTCCCCGATACAGTCGACTGGAGCATTGGTTGGAAAGTTATTTTTGATTTTGTGAAAGAAATAGTCGACTCGGTGGGAAGACCACAGTCGACTGGATTTTTGGTTTTAAAAATGATTTTTTCTATTTTTGTCGACTGAACAATTAGTCGACTGAGAATTTGAGACCCGAGTCGATTGGGTCCCCAACACAGTCGATTAGACGACTTATGAGATATTCAAGCTCTCTGTATCTTGCATTTCTAGTCGACTGGACCTGAGATTAGTCGACTGGATTGCTGGGTTTAAAGAGGATGTTTCTTAAAGTGTTTTCAAATGCGCCAAATTTTTTATAACTCTAAAATTCATGGTTTGTACTTATGTTTTCCACTGCTATTTTCTTTAATGGAACTGGATAAGCCTTGGTGGCATGCCACGTGTCCTATTTTTTCCCGTAGCGGGATGGGTCGTGATGCTTAGTGGTATCAGAGCTATAGGCAACAAAACTTTGGGATCGTTCGACGACGAGTGGAGTATTGAGTGAGTTTTAGGCACATATTCTAGAATTCATCCATACACTATAGAGATGTTTGATGTATATATATGTTATTATACACACATATTTATATTTATTATCATACGTGCAGAGTGATTATGCATTGAGATTGACGGGATTGTAATCATTAGTGACGATGACCAAGATCTATCACCACGTACTCGACGAATGGACCACATGGCAGAAATGATTGGAAATATGGGAGACTTGATGCGGAATTTAACGGAATGATTACCTCCAACACCTCCATTCGAGGCATCATCGATAGTCATTGTGCTGGTATCTAAGAACAGAGGTGTGAGGTCTGTGTCAGAACAATTTACAAGGAAGAAGCCGACAAAGTTTCATGGGACTTCTGATATGACGCTACCAAAGCATTGGGGTTATGGATATAGAAGGATTTTCAGATCTATTCATATGTCCGATGCATTGAAGATTGAGTACGCTAGTGATATACTCAGGGGTGAGTCCCAGAATTGGTGGGTGAATATTCTAGACCAGGGAGCACTGATAACTTGGGAGAGATTTAAAGCAAAGTTTAATCGCCGATTCTTCCCGCAAGCTGCTCTCAATGCAAAGAAAAGAGAATTTGATAACCTTAGACAGGGGGATATGCCGGTAACGGAGTACACTTCGAAGTACAATGCCTTATTGAGATTTGGAAAGGGGTCTGTGTTGATAGAGGAAGACAGGGCAAGAAAGTACCAAGATGGGTTGAGAGAGAGTATCCATTTGAGGGTCGAGACTTATGAGCACTTGACTGTTGCCGTAGTGTAACAAATGGCGCTTGTAGCCGAAAGTGGGATGGAGAGATCAAGGCAAAATCAGTAAGGCCAACAAGGGAAGAAAAACCACGAGGGTAGTGACCGGAGCCAAGGAGGAGCATTTAAGGGTTTGGCTTCAATAGACCTAGGAAACTGGCGAGTGGCATACCATTGTGTCCATTGTGCAATCGAACACACATAGATCGATGTTTTATGACTAATTTTTAAAACAAACTCAGGTGGTTTGAAGCCTAGACAGACCAACGACGAGGGATAGAGGACAGAGCAACGTCAGGAAGTTCATTTAAAATGAACCCAGGAGGTATGGCTGATTCAAAGATAGTGGTCTTAGGTATGGTGCCTATATATTCGTATCTAGCACGCATACTTATTGACTTAGGATCTACGCATTCATTTATATCGTCTAATTTTGTTGAACATTTGAATGTTAGATCGGCACCGTTACGATATCAATTATCTTTTGTTGTACCACTTAGTAAGCCAATAGTAACGTCTACGATCTACTAAGACTGTGAGATTAAACTAGGAGAGAAGTGGATGACCATAGACCTTATACTGATTGTGGTGAACCACTTTAACGTGATACTAGGAATGGATTGGTTATCTCTAACCAAGCTACGATACATTATAAATAGAAAGAAGTAAATTTTCGATCACCGGTGCATGAAAACTTTTATTTTAAAAGGAGTGGGGTTGCACCACCGCCGTATTTGATTTTGGCTATCCAAGCGGATAGATTGTTGAAAAAAGGATGTCACGGATACTTATGTTCAATGATTGATACTTCGGAGACCGAATTGAAAGTAGAAGATATTCCAATAGTACGAGACTATCTAGAGGTGTTTTCCAACGACCTACCAGATGTTCTTATTGAGAGAAAAATTGAGTTCACCATTGAGACAATACCAGACTCAAGACCCGTATCGAAGGCACCGTATAGAATGGCACCAATAGAATTGAAAGAATTGAAAATTCAACTACAAGAGTTACTTGAGAAAGGGTTCATCCGACCTAGCATATCACCGTGGGGAGCTCCAGTGTTGTTTATAAAGAAGAAAGATGGCTCAATGCGTATGTGTGTTGACTACATGGAATTAAAAAAGTTAACAATCAAGAACAAGCATCCGTTGTTGAGAATCGATGACTTATTCGATCAACTTCATGGGACACAAGTGTTTTCAAAGATAGATTTGAGATCGGGTTATCATCAGTTGAAAGTAAAAGCGGAAGATGTAAAGAAGATAGCTTTCAGAATGCGCTATAGACACTACGAGTTCCTAGTCATGCCATTTGGAGTTACAAATACACCAGTTGCGTTCATGGATCTTATGAACCGAGTCTTCAACGATTACTTAGATGACTTTGTTATTGTGGTCATAGACGATATTCTTATCTATTTGCCGAGTGAGATGGAACATGAGAGACACTTGAGACTTATACTTCAGAGAGTGCAAGAGAAGTAACTATTCGAGAAATTAAGAAGTGTGAATTTTGGCTACCTAGCATTGCTTTTCTTGGTCATGTTATTGACAAGAATGGAGTTTCAGTTGATCCTCACAAAGTAGAAGTAGTATCTAATTGGCAAAGACCGACATCCGTATCTGAAATTCGAAGTTTCTTAGGCTTAGATGGATACTATCGCCATTTCATTTAGAATTTCTCAAAGATTTCATTGCCTATGATAAAGTTGATGAGAAAGAGTATTACATTTGAATGGAGTCAGGAGTATGAAGACAGTTTTC
The DNA here is from genome assembly GCA_033977485.1 of Hydrangea macrophylla. Lineage (NCBI taxonomy): Eukaryota > Viridiplantae > Streptophyta > Magnoliopsida > Cornales > Hydrangeaceae > Hydrangea > Hydrangea macrophylla. The sequence goes on from CM066992.1 coordinate 67,261,330, forward strand.
AAGAGTTGAAGTTACGGTTGACAAGAGCACCTATTCTAATGATACCATCTGGATCCAAGGGGTTTATGATCTATAGTTATGCGTCACATTAGAGTTTGGGATGTGTACATATGCAAGGTGACAAGGTGATTGCTTATGCTTCAAGATAATTGAAAACGCACGAGGATAATTATGCGACTCACAATCTTAAATTGGCCGCAGTAATCCATGCTTTGAAGATCTAGAGACACTACTTATACGGGGAGAAGTGTAAGATCTTCACGAACTACAAGAGTTTGAAGTACCTATTCACACAAAAAGATTTAAACCTGAGACAGAGGAGATGGCTAGAGTTAATGAAGGATTACGATCTTTCGATCAAGTACCACCCGGGAAAGGCTAATATAGTAGCCAATGCTTTAAGCCAGAAGACGACAGGGAACTTAGCCAACGAGCTAACAAAACAAAGGGAACTAATTAGAAAAATGGAATGCTTAGAGTTAGAGGTAAATCCAGAGACCAATGATGGCTTAATGATAACAATCATAGCTCACCCAAAAATTATTGATGAGATCAAGACTGAACAGTTCAATGAATATTACTTATGCAAAATGAGAGATGAGATACCTTTGGGGAAACGACCTGGTTTATTTTGGAACAAGGAGTATTGATGTACTAAGTACATAGTACTAAGTATTCAGTTCATAGTACTCCTTGTGGAACAAGGAGTATATAGTACTAAGTATTCAGTTCATCCGGGAAATAAGAAGATGTACCAGAACTTGTGAGAGAATTTTTGGTGGAAATGTATGAAACGGGAAGATAAGTTTGTTTCCGAATGTGCGGCATGTCAACAAGTTAAGGCAGAAAGACAAGTACCTGCAGGACTACTACAGTTGTTACCAGTGTCATGAGTGGAAATGGGATGAGATCACGATGGTTTTTCTATCTAGATTTTCATGATCGCCTAACAAGAATGACAAGATTTGGGTTATAGTTGATAGATTGACAAGGTCAGCTCATTTCTTACCAATCAAGACGAATAAGCCGTCTAGGTTAACAGAATTGTATGTGAAAGAGATTGTGAGATTGCACAAAGTTCCAACTGTGATCGTATCGGATCATGATAGCAGTTTTACGTCGAGGTTTTGAGAAAGTTTGCAAAAGTCTATGGGTACAAAGCTGAGTTTCAATACTGCTTTTCATCCTCAGACCAACGAACAGTCAGAGTGAATGATTCAGAAATTGGAAGATATGCTTTGGCTGTATGTTCTAGATTTGGGAGTGATTGGGAGAAGCACTTACCGCTAATCGAATTTGCTTAGAACAACGGGTTTCAATCAAGTATTGGAATGGCACCATATGAAGCTTTGCATGGGCGTAAGTGTCGTTCACCGGTTTGTTTGACCGAAGTTAGGGAAAGAAGGTTGATAGAACCTGAGATAATACAGTTAACTACCGAGAAGGTGAAGTTAATTTAGAAATGACTTAAGGTGGCTTAGAGTCGTTATAAGAGGTATGCGGACCGATGACATTCGAAGTAGGAGACTTTGTATACTTGAGAGTATCGCCTTCGAAAGGCACAGTCCGATTCGGGAAGCGGGGAAAGCTTAACCTAAGATTTGTAGAACCATTTGAGATTCTAGAGAGGGTAGGACCAGTGGCTTATCGACTAGCATTGTCAGTGGAGTTGGCATTTGTGCACAACGTGTTTCACGTGTCAATTTTAAGAAGGTGTATGATGGATACGAGTAAGATTATAGTACCTAAACCGTTCCAAATTCAAGAGGACTTGACCTATGTAGAGCATCAATTAAACCGTTTCAAATTCAAGAGGACTTGACCTATGTAGAGCATCAATTAGAAATCTTGAATCGGAAAGAGCAAGTGCTGATAATGAGGACAATTCCAATGGTGAAAATGTTATGGCGCAGTCACATTGTTGAGGAAGCTACGTGGAAAAATGAGGAAGAGATGAGAAATGAGTATCTGCACCTTTTTGACTAATGAGGTATAAGTTTGGGGACAAACTTCCTTTTTGGAGGGGAGAGTTGTCACACCTGTCCCTGGAAAAATCGTTTGTTTCAAATTACCTAATTGAATTTCAAGGAGTTTCGATGTTATTTGAAAATTGAGATAAGTGGTTGACTATGGTCAACGGAAGGTATCCAGTGTAGACACGGTGAATTGATAATCATGGAGGCATTCATGTGATTAAATGACACTTATACGATTTTAAATGTTATTTGTCTTATCTGGTAAATTGTGAATAGTAAATTTACCTATGTAGAGTAATTTCTTTTGGTTTTGATCTTGATAAAGATCAACTAGAACGAATTAGAGATAAACAATTTGATACGTTGCATAAAAGGTATGTTGTCTAGAGATTCCATGAAATTTAGATTTCGGACATAATTACGAACCCAAACGGATCTTAGAAGAAAACTTTTATAATTTATAGTTTTCACTCGTGAAGTAACAATTTGGACGTGTACGATATTTTGGGAGATAATTAGAAGTTTTGAGAACTAGTGGGGAGGTAAACGTAATTCCCAAGAGTTATGCCTATGTATAGATGTGTTTGATATATTTTCAAAACATCTCACAAACCAAGAGAGAGAAAAAGGAGATTTTTGGGCTTCAAGCTTCACGACGCCAAACAATGAACTTCCGATCGCCAGTTTTCATTTAGATGTCGTATTCGGATTGCTCGAGGTAAGAGCTACGTTTTGATACTTTTTAGGCCATGTTTGGAAAACTTTTACGAAAACTCTAATTCTAGGAATTTGGGAAAAACATGTTAATACTTGTAGGAATCATTTGAGATAGGTGATTCGATGGTTAATCGGGCTACTAGTACTTCTCTTGAAATTATAGGATCGTACCTCAAAGTATGAATTTCGAACTTGTGTCATATAGACAATTTTGGATGTTTTGAATATTGTGTATGACGTTGTGATCCAGGCAAAATCCATGTGTTAAATTAGGCCCGCTAATTTTAGCGAGTATGTGTTGAAAAGCATGGTGATATGATTATATGAGCATGCTAAATGATTATGTGGGTCAAAAAGGAGTTTGATATAATTTCATGCCAAGGCACACCTTTCAATGTTTGATATAATTTCATGCTATTGGCATCGCGGTTTAAGATTTAAGACTTGCCGATATACCGGATGAATGCGTATCTCTCTCCCTTGAGGATAAATTATGTGATTTAGATGTTTAAAGCATGAATTGCCTCATATGCATTTGTTTAGAATTGTACACTCAGCATAGAGCTGAGCAGTGGAGACTTCCTCCATTGCAAGTGATAAAAAGAAGACCGAGAAGAAGCATGATGAGTGAGACCGTGGGAGTATCGTGGTGTATCTCTTGTTTATGTTTTTGTTTTCTATTCCACATGTTGTAATAAGAATTTTGAGGAGTTAAAACCATGTACTTAACTTGGAAATCTTTGGGTGGATTCGTAGTATTGTAATATGTGTTCAAACTCTTGTTTTATGTTTGGAATCGTTGAATCATGGTGGTGGATGTGTTGGTTTTGAGTTGGTATAAGCATGGTTTGAAATCTGCAGGAAGTTTAGTAAACTGATGTAAAACAGATAACTGGTTAGTGTTCAGTCGACTGGACCCCTGTTTTGAAATAGTCACTACATTGGAATACAGAAATACAGTTGACTGGAGCATGGGTTAGAATGTTGTTTTTGATTCTGTGAAAGAAACAGTCAACTGGGTGGGGAGACCATAGTCGACTGGATTTTTGGTTTTAAAAATAATCTTTTCTGTTTTCGTCGACTGAACAAGTAGTTGACTGAGAATTTGAGACCCCAGTCGATTGGGTCCCTGACACAGTCGACTGGACGACTTCAGAGATTTTCAAGCTCTCTGTATCTTGCATTTCCAGTCGACCGGACCTGAGATCAGTCGACTGGATTGCTGGGTTTAAAGAAGATGTTTCTTAAAGTGTTTTCAAATGAGTCAAATTTTTTAAAACTCTGAAATTCATGGTTTGTACTTATGTTTTCCGCTGCTATTTAGTTTAATGGAACTGGATAAGCCTTGGTGGCATTCAACGTGTCCTATTTTTGCCCGTAGTGGGATGGATCGTGACATGCACATAACATTTTTGAACCATTTCTATCTTTGTCTAAATAGTCAGAGATATTTTTATCTCATCCTTGACAATCTTCTTGGTTTATGTATCTTTAACTTTTTTTTTATTTGGCAATCGTAAGGTACTAGATACCTTTAATAGTGTGTAAAAAGGAAGCGACTATAAAGATTAATGGATGGAATATTCAGTATGGACACAGATATAGGACAAAGAGCAACTCTGTGTGTGGAAGAGGGTATTATTGTTTAGTATACTATATCTCACAAAATGAGTAACAGAAAAGGTAAAAACCATACCAATCTGGGAATGGAAAGGAATATACTTAGTAAACATATGATTCTTCCTTAGCCTTGTGGAATAAGCCTTTAAGGACACAAGTGTAAGTTCTAAACATAGTTCCATATAAGGTCATTCCTTAGACGTTATTTGAGTCAAGGTAATGATGAAACCTAGTTTAATTCAGCTACACATAAAGACTTGTCCTATTAATCCACAAACTAAACTAATTCAGCCCAAAGGTAGTTAATGGACATTCTATTGGCTATATGGTAAGCTCTTTGTACACACGTAGAATTGTTGATATTAGTAATGCTAAATTTACTAAAGATGTTGACTTTAGGGGGAGGATCATGAGATGTAGATACGATACTTGTGAATAAAGATGAATTGTTAATCAATTCAAGAGCCACCATATAGTAAAGTCAAACATGTAGTCTACATATTATAAAATTAAGCATTTTTGTTGATTTCCTTGTATGCTTGATGAAGTTGGACTTTGAAGTCAGACTTTACATTGCCACCTAGTTTTCATATGCCATGACTAAAGAAACTTCTAAATATTTGGTATGATGTTGTAGCAATATTCAAAGGAAGGCATCGTCTAACATAGCACCTTTTATCGGGTTTAGTGAAAGGGTTTATTTAGAAATTCATGGTAATATTGGCTCTTTTAGAGCTACATAAGGCCAAAGCAAATGAGATCTTAAGGGAAACGTATACATGGGAAGTAGGATTTTGTACGTTCTCATAAAGATAGTCATTTGGCTTACTAGCTAATTACATCCCTATATGGATCTCTTCAATGGTATTTAAGGTTTTACGACTTCATAAAGTTTGATAAACATATGTTGTGAACACTTGTATATACTTTGAGGTTAGTGGGAGTACTTTGATATGGATAACGTTTTATAGGCAACCACGGACTTAAGTTTGCTACAGAAGAATTTATCACTTATTTTCTTAAACCTTTGAAATGAAGGATTTTGGTAAACTCTGCTGTGTCATTGGATATAGAGATCACATGGAAACATATCTTAAAGAACATCAGGATTGTCTCGTTAAAAGGTTTTAGAGAAACTCAACATAAAAATAGTACCTATGTTTAAGTTTAGAAGGTACTTATAAGGAACGAGGGACAATAAGCTTTGAAGCTACTTCACAGGTTATATGGTTAAGGATAAATTTATCACAAGGTTTGGGTGCTGTTTTGATACCCAACCCATTAAGCATATAATGTGATAATTTGGTTGCAATATCAATTAGTGAAATGGCAACCAATACAAGTATATTGACATAAGTATCTTGATGTTCGAGACTGAGTTAAGAAGCAAGAGGTCGTCATTGAGCATACTAGTTCATATCTGATTATTGCAGACCCCATGACAAAGGGGCTCTTGATAAAGATATATTCGATACATGTAGAGCACATGTGATTATTTAGCTTATTTTATGCTTGATTAGTTTTGTTTATTGACATTTTGTATCTCACTAATAAATGCATTATTTGTTCTTGCGCATTTAAGTGTTTGCCTTTATACGAAAGTCCGTTAAAACTTTTGGACCCACAATGACTTATAAGAAGTCATTTATGAAACATTTATACCACATACAATTATAGAGAGAGTTGTACGTACATTGTCATACACGGAAGGAAGTATTCTTTGGATGGGGTATGACTGCTGTGATTCACGTTTTATGTTTCTCAAATAAAGTTTGGATTGTTTTGGTTCATGATCATGATTAAATGCTAACTTATCACCATGAGATCATGAAGTGTGTTATGTGTGCCAACTGGGAGAATGTAAACATATATTATATATGGCCTACATATTTTATATTTTATATTGATAAGATAAATATTATTTAAATATTATATTATATATGCATGTTCTCCTAATATCCTTGGTGATAATATATTGTATAACAACCCAATATCTACAGTATATATTTGAGTGGTATTTGAGATTGTCCCAACATCCTTGAGGGTAGGAAGTTGTTGTGCATTCAAACGTATGGGTAAGGGTCCCAGTCCATCTTTAAATAAATAAGGCATGTGACAACCATCGTTATAAAATTTTATACAGAACGATAGGCTGAAAACCCATATCCAACCTTCAACATACAGTAAACCAAATAGTGCATGTGTGGGTCGTGGAGGTTCTTCATAAACAAACAGTTTCGAGATCAAGCAGAAGTTCGTTCTCATCATCCGTGTTATAACCACATGGCTGAAGGTAAATTTCTTGTACAGTTTAATTTGATTTAATGCTTACATCACTCTCGAGGCCACGAAAAGCAATTCCTTTGTTCGGATTACTTGGTACAAATCTTTCTGCGTAATATCCCTTAGTAAGATTTGCAATTTGTCTTCATCTTCCACTTGAACTTTTGTTATAGTATGAAAGTGTAATTCATTGACGGATAAAATGGTTTCCTTTTCTTTCTTTCTTTCCTTATTTTTTCTTTCCTTTTTTTTTAATAAATGACCACAGTATTTCATCACCAATGCTAACAGAGAGTTGATATTTTATATTGCATAATTGGGAGTTCTTAGAAATTGTTTACAACATAACAATTCGTCTTGCACATTAGGTCACAAAATTCAAGGTTAGTACAATCGTTTCTTTTTCTTTGATGAAAAGTAAAATTTTATTTTTTCGGCTAAATGAAAAGTAAAATAGCTTCTAAATCTAATATGATTAGCAGTGCAAATTAAATTCAATGTTTTGATTCATTTGTTAACTTGATATCTATATATATTCAACATTTGTGTGTTAAGTTTTCAATTTCTACCATTTTATTGATTGATTTTTTTTTTTCCGTGCATTACACGGAATGTCAACTAGTTACAATTGATGTGATGAGAATGCATTGGAAGTTGTGATTGGAAACATAGCATATTTACATAACTAAGCCTTACAAACTTGATCAAGGGCTTTTTAAATTCATTATTAAGAGATAAAATATGGTCTGTGAACATGAAAGGTCAATGAATCAAAGAGCACGTCCCTTAACGAAATTCCGTTGTTTAATTAATATCTTTGGAAATTTTCTTGATCGATGGACAGACCAACAAGTAATGGAATTCATGATGAAGCAATCATATACATGTCTATTAAACAATGGCCTGGGTGAGATTCTTTATAAACCAAGATACCTGCATATATAACAAGTCTAAGCAACACCAACTTAATAAAATACTCCTCTGATAATTCTTTTAAGCAATTAATGTCAACATAAAAGAAGGTGGTATTCCATGTAAAATATTGGTTTTTTTTTTTTTTTTTTTTGAGGTTTTGAAAGGAGACATTTGGTCATAGGTCCCTACAAAGAATGCTTTTCAACAATAGGTCCTTGTAACTTTTCTCCAACCCCCAAAATCCTTGACTCTTTTTTTTTTCTTTCTAAAACCAATTTGGCCCTTCACATCATATCGGGCAGGTAACTTTCAATCTCAGCTTCGTTTTGAACAAATTTATGTATTTGTAATCTACTAAAAAAGATCTGTATTGTCTATAAAAAATTTATAAAAAAGTTTAAATTTTTGCATCTCAAAATCGGGTATCAAATATTGTTTTTCCCCGTAAAATGGGCACATCCAATAAGTAGATCTTGAAAAATAGCCAATAAAAAATATATGTCCAAAACCGTCCAAAAAGGGTAAAGTTATGGCTTTTTTTTTTTTTTTTTTTTTTTTTAATTATAAAATTTTACTGTCCTTACTATGGGTAAAAGTATTTCATTTTCTTTTTAGGTGTAAACGCGGTGAAACTCAGTGGCATTAAACTGTAATAGCAGTAAATTTCACTACCGGACCTTTTATTGCTATTTTGCAATTGTTCCTCCATCATAGGATTAATCTACTGCATTTCCAAACAAAGATAATAAAAAATTACAACTTTTGTCTATATATGATATATAATATTATATAAAGTGTGGGATCTATCATCTATGTAATTGATTTACTTCGACTTTAACCAAATTCAATGCTAGCTTATATCCACCCCCATGTTACTTAAATGGAAAATGTTTAGCGCACACACTTTTTGACACATAATGCTTTAAACACATGTATTTTATGCTGTTTGAATTTTTCATACTTTTATGTATACCACTTACACAGCATAGGGTACATGCGTTTAAATCTGAGTGTCAAAAAGTGTGTATGTGTAGCTCTGCCTTGCCAAACAACACATTACTACCTGTTAGTGTTCCTGTTATTCATCTCCCCAAATGTCAAAACCATATTTTTTTTTTTTGTCAAATTCGTACTCCTTTTTAACTCTTCCTCATGCCAATATAACAGGGCGAGAATCGGGCTGAAGATTACGAACAGAACAGCGGTATCGTGACAGGAAGGCGGATAAGGATTCCGACGATCGAAGGTCGTACCTCACCATATGGTGACGGGAAGGCCGATTAGGGTTCCGACGATTGAAGGTCATACCGGCCATGAGGAGGGGGAGGGGGGCAATGACGGCCAAGATCTGTGAAATGGACCGAGCCGAGCACCAAAGCCATCAAGAGTTGGAGGCTTGCTTGGTAATAAAAACTTCTAACAGAAAAAACTGGCTTCAAACAAATTTAATCTAGTGTAAATTGTTAGTTTTTGAGGGACTAGTAATTAATTTTCCTAAAAAGAGAATAGTAAGATCATTGATATTTTTTTTTATGTGTCTTTATCAACAATTATGGAATAGATCGTGGAAAGATAAAAAATAATAATGTTATACTTCTCAAATTTAATCTCAACACTTCACATGCAATGATTTATGCTATACTCTCAACATTACTCAGAGATCAATTTTATCTACTGAAAGATGTATTTTTGTAAAACAAGTGAGACAAAGATGCGAGACTCACTTTCAAAATGAAATGACCAAAAGATCATTAACAATTTTACGAGGATTGCCAAGCTTTAGAGATCGAATAAATGGTAAATATTGAATATAAGACCCTGTTGGCAATAGCTTTTGGAGTTCGTAAGTATTTTTGAGATTTTAAAAACTTAAATTAAATTGTTTAACAAACAATCTTTTGCAATTTAAATGCAAACAAGGCAAAAAAAAAAAGAGTTAATCGCATGAATTTACAATTAATGGCCAAAAGTTATATTTTGCAGCAGTTCTTTGTGACTGAATTTCAGAAGCAAAAGTTGTTACCAAACAGTGCTGTAATGACTGAATGTTTTGAATTGAAATGATTATGACTCTCTGCCAGACCCTTACCTAGTTGTCAAAAGAAATATAAAAAAACAAACCACAAAGAATCACATGAAACGGAAACATGTAAATGTTATATATAGAGGTCAAAGGGATTGCCCAAATTAAGCATTACTCTCACATGTATCATCCAATTTAATCTCTCTCTCTCTCTCTCTCTCTCTCTCTCTCTCTCTCTCTCTCTCTCACGCAGAAGTTAAGATGAACACAGAAAACATGGAAGGAGGACAAATGACTAGTCCTCTGTTAGCTGAAGAATTGCCTAGCTCATCTGTCAACTCTGTAGTTATCTTCACCAGTTTTGTTGCTTGCTGTGGGGGATTTGTTTTTGGTTGTGGTGTAAGTACTATTCCCTCCGTCCCATTTTATGTCTCTTTTCTCTTTTTTGGATATTCCAAAATTACTACCTCCTAAGAGTATTCAATACTACTTTTATTATACTTTCCTTAACTACCCTTCTTGATTTGAAAAATGCTCAACAAAAAGTACAAAAGAAAAAAGTAAGAGAGGGCACTTTTGAAATTTTGCTTTAAGCTTTTTACATGTGAAATGCAATCATGATGTTCCCTTAAAAAGTACGACTTTTCAAGGGGATAGACGGATGGAGTATTTATTACTCAGTTAAGAATTTAAGCAAATTGTCATAGTTTACATACTCTCACTTTATGCTATTGTAATGAATGTTTTGTCATATTTTGTTTTGTTTTTTTTTTTAATTATTAATTTTCAAGGACAATTTTAGGAATTATGAAAACAAATTCTGATTCAAATTAAATCAAGTCTTAACTTTATTAGTATTTATGAAAATCAGTGCTATTTTGAGTTAATAAAATAACAGTTCTTGGATCATTCATAAGTATATTTGGACTCTGTTAAGAACAAATACAACTTGATCCGGTACATTACGGTACTACTTGTTGAACATAAAAAGACCACCAAAAATACGAATTCGTAGAGAATATATGAAAACATGTTATGAAAATAAATTATAATCACAAGAGACACATAAATATACGTGGATCGGCAAACTCGCCTACGTCCACAGGTAAAATGCAACAAAGAATTCCACAAATATGTAGATTATTTTGAAGGAATTTAAGATCTTAACTTGGGAACACCTAGAAATTCCTCTCCGTCTATATCTCTCACAAAAGTCTCTCCTATGTCTAATACAATGTGTCTCACACTCACACAATGTATCTCAGACTCTTCGTTTCTCTTTTGATCTTCAAATCGTCCTCTAGGACCCCTTTGAAAGGCCCAAGTCGTCCAAACCTGTTCAGGAAGTTTTCAACCCTTTTCTAAATGAATTAGGAATATTGGTCCACGTGACCTCGCTCGAGCGACTCACTCAGGCGACCTTGGCCTCTAAATTTACTGATATCTCACTCACTTGCAGCGTCACTCAAGCGGATGGCTCGGGCAAGCTGCCTACACTTCTCAAAACCGAGCCATACGCAACAAACTTATGTACATAAAGCAACAACACATATTAATTACATAAAACTATTCAGAAGTTACGTTAGTTTTTTTTTTTTGGAGGATGACAAAAGAACTTAAACAATTGGATGGAAATGGGAGAAATCAAGCCAGCAAACACGCATATATCGCACACTAGAGCGTTTGCCTGTATCTTTTTTTTTTGATATGGGGGAGGGGAAGAGATTCGAACTCCGAACCTATGCATTGGAAGGGACTTATAAATGCTAAGCTCTTTGTCACTTAAGTTATGCCAACCTATGCTGCATGTATCTCTTTTTGCATATGTATATATATATTGTGAGGATCAGGTGCGGGTGTTAAGGGGCGGATTTTGGGGCGGACCACTTTTAGCGACGAAAATGTCGCTTTTAACAACGAAATTTTTTGTCGCTAAAAATCATTGTTTTAGCGATGAAAAATTTCGTCGCTAAAAGCAACATTTTCGTCGCTAAAAGTGGTCCGTCCCAAAGTCCGTCTTTTGACACCCACTTAAGATCCGGACTGTACATATATATAAGTTACAGTCTACAGAATTGGTTATATCTGAAAACTGTATTTCCTTATATCATATTGTATACGGAGAGAGTAATGATAGGGTCACAATCAACTTTCACAACAAAATTCACTTATAGTCTATCTCTCTCTCATGTGTGGCACTATGGAATCTGGTTAATTTCAGTTGATCTCACACTGTCACTCAGAAGAGAGATAGAATATTAGTGGCTTTTATTTATGAAAGTTGTTAGTAGTGCCGATAATACTGATAGGGAGATTCAAAATTTACCGAGAGAAAGAATGAGAGAGAGAGAGGTTGAAGTTTGTAAGTTGGCCAGATTCCCTTTCTAAGAAATCACCATTGCTAAGTCAAAAAGATGAAGTAATAATATGTTTGAAATAATGTTTGTTTTGTAATGTTGACGAATCCTTTTAATTTAGTGTCAAAATGTTATAATTTTGAGAATCATTTATAAACCCTGCTTAATGGATAACCGTTTGCTACGATTGGAGAATTACTTCTCATCTTTAACTGAAGTGATTGGATTTAGCATTGAAAACCATAAATTCCGTACACAAAGAGGGATATGATAACAAGGTGACATTTGGGTCCGTTAGATTTCAGTCCTTTAATGTGTTATTTTCTAGAAATCGATCAATTCTATAAGTCAACTTAGAAATCAGTCCCTCACCTATTTTGAGGACCAAAATACCCCCACTCCTACAATTAAGTGTTTTTAAATTAAAAACCCATATAACTCTCTCTCTCTCTCTCTCTCTCTATATATATATATATATATATATATATAATAAATCTGAATTTTGAAATTCAAAACACATATAATATATAATATATATATATATATATATAAGAGAGAAGAGTGAGAATTAACATAGCAATATTATGCGAGAGAGAGAAAGAAAAGTGAGAAATTTCTCATTTTAAAATATATCACAGAGTGAGAAATTCCTCAATATAACATAATACGAAATTCTATATAATATTGTGAGAAATTCTCACTTCCAACAATAATGTGAAATTTCTCACTTTAAATGAATCACTGACTATAAGTGAAAATTTTTGTCTATTTTGGTGAGAAATTCTCAGACCTAGAATTTTGATGGAAGTACAATAATACAATTTCTCACCCAAAAAAAAAAATTCTCACATCCCCACACCAATCAAATATACAAAATACTCAAAATTTCTCACCTTGAAAATTCAAAGCTACCTTCACTGCTCAAATTCATACTGAGGGGAGAGAGAGATAGAGAGAGAGAGAGAACGTGAGTAGTTGATACGGACAAGCCTTCTCATGTCCTATCTTATGTTATGTGAATATCTTGCAAACAGAGAGAGAACGTGACATATAGAGAAAGGATTGATTCAGAACTGCTCAAAAACGAATTGCTTAAATTTTAATTCTACATGGCAAGAGAGAGAGAGAGATAGAGAGAAAGAGAGAACGTGAGATATAGAGAGTGATTAATTCAGAATCATAAATAGTGAAATAATGTGAGAGAGAAAACCGTGCACTAATTGAGTTTCAGTTTTGAAACCCCTAATTGATAATGATTATAAATGCAAGGGTATTCATGTCATAAATAATACAATAATATTGGGAAAATGACCAATTTCAAAATTATCCTTTAATTCAGGGATACATTTTCACACACACGATACCAATAGGACCAATCTTACTATAACGGTCTATTCAAAGACCATTTCTAATATTTCTATAATAAGAATAATAACACATTTATTTTTATTATTAACAAAGTGTCATTGGTTTAAATGCCATTAATTTATTAGTAATAATAAAATGCGACATTGGAAAAAAGTACTCCTATAATATAACTAACTTATTGCTCGGTGAAAAATAAGATATATCAATGCAGGAGAAGTCAATCCCACGTGATGCCAAAGAGAAATAGCATGTGCTGACACGTGCTACCTATGTAGGCCGACAAGGATAATTTAGAGTGCACTTATGAAAAAAAAATATTTAGAGAGTGTTTGATAATTTAATTAAGTGTTAAAAAAGAAAAAAAAATTATTATTTACATTTTTCAGTTCTTTCACTACAAGAAAATTGACTATTAGTGACGAAAATTTTCGTTGCTAAAGGTCAAATTTTCGTCACTAAAGCTCTTTAGTGACGAAAAAAATTTCGTCGCGCGTTCGTCGCTAATTCCTCGACGCAAAAGGTCTTTCGTGACGAAATCACATTTCGTCACCAAAGAGTATCATTTAGCGACGAAATTTTTCGTCGCGAAAAGTGTATTTTTCCCAACGAACAAAATTTCATCACGAAAGAGTACTACTATTAGCGACGAAATTTCGTCGCTAAAAGTACCCTTTAGTGACGAATATTTTGTCAGGAAAAGTGTATTTTTTCCAACGAACCAAATTTCGCCACAAAAGAGTCCTACAATTAGCGATGAAATTTCGTCGCTAAAAGTATCCGTTAGTGACAAAATATTTCGTCGGGAAAAGTACATTTTTTCCAACAAACCAAATTTCGTCACGAAAGAGTCCTACTATTAGCGACGACATTTCGTCGCTAAAAGTACCATTTGGTGACAAAAATTTTTGTCGAAAAAAGTACATTTTTCCCAACGAACCAAATTTCGTCACGAAAAAGTCCTACTATTACCAACGAATTAAGTTTCATCGACAAAAGATCTCTATTCCCAACGAAATATTTCGTCATTAAAAAGTAATCATTAGTGACGAAATAAGTTTCGTCGGTAAAAAGGTTTAATTAGTGACAAAATTTTCGTCGCTAAAGATAAAACTAAAAAATACAATTTGACTATTAGTGACGAACAATTTCGTCGCTAAAAGCATTTCTATTTTTTTATTATATATTTTATTCACACAATATTTTTTTTGGGTCCACCTGCTAACCAGTAATCTAAAACATCCACAACATACATATTCACCAAAAAAAGTTTCATTCATTAATAAATTACCTACTCAATCCAAAAAAACAAAGCAAAATAGTATCTCCAAACATCCAAAAACCATATAGATAACACAAATTCCAAAACAATATAGTATCTCCAAACATCAATGTATATTGCTCCAGAAAATGAGATCAAAATCATGCATAGCTTTCATTCATGCACTCCAGATGCCCGTAAATCTGCAATACAAAAATATACAAATCAATTTTAAATAAAGTATAAGTAAAAAAAAAAGAAAAAAAAAGAAGTGTGCAACAATTCGTTAAAGAAAGGATTTATATTTCAAAATGCATTTTTGTGTCACTCCTTAACCGGGACTCGGTTTTCAATTCCGTTTCTTCCTACAAGTTTTTTCAAGCACAAGTGAGTTTTTCGAAGTGCTCCCGGTCCATTCGAACCATTATTGGACAATTTTGACCCCCAAAACCCCCGTATGCCCTTTAATGAAATAGTTGAGGTTTCAAAATGCATTTTTGCGTCATTCTCCCTAACCAGGACTCGATTTTCAATTCCGTTTCTTCCTACAATTTTCTTTAGGCACAATTGAGGTGCTCGAAGTGATCTTGGTCCATTCGAACCATTATTGAACAATTTTGAACTCCAACACCCCGTATGCCCTTTAATGAAATAGTTAAGGTTTCAAAATGCATTTCTACATCATTCTCCCTAACCGAGACTCGGTTTTTAATTCTGTTTCTTCCTACAAATTTGTTTAGGCACAATTGAGGTGCTCGAAGTGTTCTTGGTCCATTCAGACCGTTATTGGACGCTTTTGACCCCCAACACCTCGTATGCCCTTTATTGAAAGAGTTAAGGTTCTAAAATGCTTCTTTGCGTCATTCTCCCTAACCGGGACTCGGTTTTCAATTCTGTTTCTTCCTACAACTTTGTTTAGGCACAATTGAGGTGCTCGAAGTGGTTCCGGTCCATTTGAACCACTATTGTACGATTTTGACCCCCAACACCCCATATGCCCTTCATTGAAAGAGTTAAGGTTTCAAAATATTTTTTGCATCACTCTCCCTAATCGGGACTCGGTTTTCAATTTTGTTTCTTCCTACAAATTTTTTAGACACAATTGAGGTGCTCAAAGTGGTCTTGGTCCATTCGGACCATTATTGGACGATTTTGACCCCCAACACCCCGTATGCCCTTTATTGAAAGAGTTAAGGTTTCAAAATGCTTCTTTGCGTCATTCTTCCTAACTGGGACTCAATTTTAATTCCATTTCTTCCTACAATTTTGTTTGGGCACAATTAAGGTGCTCGAAGTGGTCCCGGTCCATTCGGACCATTATTGGACGATTTTGATCCCCAACACCCCTTATGCCCTTTTTATTGAAAGAGTTAAGATTTCAAATTGCATTTTTGCGTCATTCTCTCAAGTATTAGACTAGTATTTGATGGTATTTGTTTCGATTTCTTTGTATAACTATCTTTAGTAAAATAATCAAAGATTACATTTTAAACTTAAATAAACTTACCATCAATTCTGCTTCGATGATGATAGTAGTTGTTGTATCATTTCCTTCATTTCCGCCTGTTCTGTTGCCATTCGTTTTATGGTGTCCTGCTGGCTCTCATGTTCTGTTGCCATCCGATTTATGGTATCTTGCTGGCTCTCAACAATGCCACGTAAGGAAGTCACCTCTGGATCAGGTCCGCTAGATACTGTTTGAGATGTGTGTGACGGCGTTGGCTTAGGCCCGTGACCAAGACCCTTAACATAACCTGGCTTCTTCCCCAACACACAATCAGCAACCTCGTCCTCTGTCGGGCGAGTCCCTCCCTCAGATACAGGCTGGTTCAACCTCACCTCCATTTCATCCTACATAGAATGTGGAAACTTATATAAGCATTCATTACCAAAACAAAACACAAGTTTGATAAGATATACCTAGAAACTTACATGTATCACCCTAGCCTGGTCACAACACCAACCATTCTTGTCTGTGTGGCGTGACCATTTAAACCATTCACAGCGGCCGAGAGGCTTCTTTAAGTCCTTTTCCTACAACAAAAAAAAAACTAAATAGAATCGCAAAGAAATATTCTTAATTTAAAAACTTGTATAAATATTTGTATTTACCTTCTTTGCTTTACCCGCCACAAATGCTCGTGATCCCATACAATGGGTGACAGTCTGACAGGCTCTGTTCTTCTTATTTGTCTCAGACCGTTTCTTCGAGAGTAAATAATTTGAAGTAAGTTTACAAGGTTAAATGTCGTTCTCAAATTTTAAAAAAATACTTGTAATTGTACCTTAAAGGCTTCCGATGAGAAATAGTCGCATTTATTATCCCACTCTTCCTGACTCAAGATAATGGGGCAATGGGCACGTGCCTCATCCACTGAGGGGTACTTTTGAAACAACTTGTGCAGCTCGTGATTGCTACTCCTCCTACGTGCCATTACAAGCTCAGTGCAGGTTCGCTTAGCATAAGGTGCAATTGTATCCACATCAATCCTCATCTGCAAGTTAAGAAAACCAAACATATGAAATACAAAAGCCTATTATTGTCTAAAATATGCATATGTAAAGTTTAAATAATAAACACTATTTAATATACATTCAAACGGGTGAACAACTCCTCCTTATCTGTTTCAGGCACTTCACTCCATTTGTTGTATTTCTTTGAAATGTTCTCCCTAGTAAGGACGCCGATCTCACTAGACAGCTTGGCAGATTGGATTTCGTCAGTTGGTCTACCCAAGATAGGATCTATATTAACTATGAGCTTGTGGCCAGTAGCTCGTATCAACTTATCTAGCCCTTTACCTCTAGTGCGCCCAAGACCACTCACGTTAGAACCTATAATAAACAAACAAAAGAATCACAAATCATTAATATTAATAACCATCACTGTAACGCGTTTGAGCATGTATAAGATATTATATTATCTCTAAACATAATATATATAGCATAATAAACATTACCAACAGATGATGGGGTATGCGGAGTGGAAGGCTCAGATGGTACGCTCGCCTCGCCTACCGAGTGATGCTGGACAGGGGAATCATGGTGTGAAGATGACTCTGATTGATTTAGTGGCCGGTCTCCACAAACTCTAAGCTGGTCATCTCTCAATAGTGACAATGATTTAGTGTGACATCGTGTTCCAGGTGCCATAGTTGAACCTGGAATTCACCAAAAATTCATAGTAGTCATGCGTATTAACCAATCGAATGTTCAATTCCTAAATAACCACTAAAATAGCCACTTTTTGACTTTTTATTGACCCAAATGTAATTAGACACAAATTCTATGGATGTTTGGGAGGTGCGAGTTAAGTTTCGTGATTTTCGGATCGACGGTTTGCATTTTGACCCCCCAAACCCCAAAAACTTAGTTTTTAAGAGTTTACGAGGTAGAAAAGTTGTTTTGTATTGTATCTTGATAACCGGGAGTCCTATTCCTGTTCTGTTTCTTCCTGCAACTTTCTATGGATGTTTGGGAGGTGTGAGTTAAGTTTCGTGGTTACCGGATCGACGGTTTGCATTTTGACCCCCCAAATCCCAAAAACTTAGTTTTTAAGAGTTTACGAGGTAGAAAAGATGTTTTGTATTGTATCTTGAT
Organism: Hydrangea macrophylla; assembly: GCA_033977485.1. Lineage (NCBI taxonomy): Eukaryota > Viridiplantae > Streptophyta > Magnoliopsida > Cornales > Hydrangeaceae > Hydrangea > Hydrangea macrophylla. Next base: position 67,279,447 of record CM066992.1, read on the forward strand.
AACCGGGAGTCCTATTCATGTTCTGTTTCTACCTGCAACTTTCTATGGATATTTGGAAGGTGTGAGTTAAGTTTCGTGATTACCGAATCGACGGTTTGCATTTTGACCCCCCAAACCCCAAAAACTTAGTTTTTAAGAGTTTACGAGGTAAAAAAGTTGTTTTGAAGTATATCTTGATAACCGGGAGTCTAATTCATGTTCTATTTCTTCCTGCAACTTTCTATGGATGTATGTGAGGTGCGAGTTAAGTTTCTTGGTTACCGGATCGACGATTTGCATTTTGACCCCCCAAACCTCAAAAACATAGCTTTTAAGGGTTTACGAGGTAAAAAAGGTGTTTTGTATTGTATCTTGATAACCGGGAGTCCGATACCTATTCTGTTTCTTCCTGAAACTTTATATGGATGTGTGGGAGGTTCTAGTTAAGTTTCGTGGTTACCGAATCGACGGTTTGCATTTTGACCCCCCAAACCCCAAAAACTTAGTTTTTAAGAGTTTACGAGGTAAAAAAGTTGTTTTGAAGTATATCTTGATAACCTGGAGTCTGATTCCTGTTCTGTTTCTTCCTACAATTTTCTATGGATGTGTGGGAGGTGCGAGTTATGTTTCGTGCTTACCGGATCGACGGTTTTCATTTTGATTCCCCAAACCCCAAAAACTTAGTTTTTCATAGTTTACGAGGAGAAAAAGCTATTTTATAGTGTATCTTAATAACCGGGTGTCCGATTCCTGTTCCGTTTCTTCCTGCAAATTTCTATGGATGTATGGGAGGTACGAGTTAAGTTTCGTGGTTATCGGATCGACGGTTTGCATTTTGACCCCCCAAACCCCAAAAAACTTAGTTTTTAAGAGTTTACGAGGTAAAAAAGTTGTTTTGTATTGTATCTTGATAACCGGGAGTCTAATTCCTGTTCTGTTTCTTCCTACCACTTTCTATGGATGTGTGGGAGGTGCGAGTTATGTTTCGTGCTTACCGGATCGACGGTTTGCATTTTGACCCCCCAAACCCCAAAAACTTAGTTTTTCATAGTTTACGAGGAGAAAAAGCTATTTTATAGTGTATTTTGATAACCGAGAGTCCGATTCCTGTTCCGTTTCTTCCTGCAAATTTCTATGGATGTATGGGAGGTACGAGTTAAGTTTCGTAGTTACCGGATCGACGGTTTGCATTTTGACCCCCCAAACCCCCAAAAACTTAGTTTTTAAGAGTTTACGAGGTAAAAAAGTTGTTTTGTATTGTATCTTGATAACCGGGAGTCCGATTCCTATTTCGTTTCTTCCTGAAACTTTTTTTACATGTGTGGGAGTTGCGAATTAAGTTTCGTGGTTACCGAATCGACGGTTTGCATTTTGACCTCCCAAACCCAAAAACTTAGTTTTTAAGAGTTTACGAGGTAAAAAAGTTGTTTTGTATTGTATCTTGAAAACCGGGAGTCCGATTCCTGTTCCGTTTCATCCAACAGTTTTATATGGACATGTGGGAGGTACGAGTTAATTTTGGTTGTTACTGGATCGACGGTTTGCATTTTGACCCTCCAAACCCCAAAAAATAGTTTTTAAAAGTTTACGAGGTAAAAAAGTTGTTTTGTAGTGTATCTTGATAACCTGGGAGTCCGATTCACGAACGTTTAAACAATTTTTGATGAAATTATTTCGTCACGAAAGTTTAAATAATTCCCGACAAAATATTTCGTCATTAATAGTAAAACAATTACCGACGAAACAATTTCGTCACCAATTGTAACAATTCCCGACGAAAACTTTTTATCACCAAAGTTTAAACAATTCCCAACGAAATATTTCATCACTAAAAGTAGAACAATTACTGACGAAACAATTTCGTCAACAATTGTAACAATTCCCGACGAAAGTTTTTCGTCACGAAAGTTTATACAATTCCCGATGACATATTTCGTCACTAAAAGTAACACAATTACCGACGAAACAATTTCGTCACAAATTGTAACAATTCCCGACGAAAGTTTTTCATCACGAAAGCTTAAACAATTCTCGATGAAATATTTCGTTACTAAAAGTAAAACAATCACCGACGAAACAATTTTGTCACAAATTGTAACAATTCCTGACGAAAGTTTTGCGTCACGAAAGCTTAAACAATTCCCAACGAAATATTTCGTCACTAAAAGATAAACATTTACCGACGAAATAATTTCGTCACCAATTGTAACAATTCCCGACGAAAGTTTTTTGTCACAAAAGGTTAAATAATTTCCGACGAAATATTTCGTCACTAAAAGTAAAACAATTACCGACGAAAGTATTTCGTCATTAATTGTTACAATTACCGACGAAAATAGTTTGTCACGAAAGGGTAAACAATTCCCGACGAAATATTTCATCACTAAAAGTAAAACAATTAACGACGAAAAAATTTCGTCACCAATTGATAACGTTTCATCGCCTAAACTTTTCCCACCAAATTTTTGGCGGGGGAAATTTCCCACCAACTATTAGCGACGAACTTTAGTGATGAAATGAATTGTCATCGGTAATTGTTCGACTTTTACCCGCGAAAATTGGTTTCGTCGAGAAAGATAAAGACTTTTGTTGACGAACGTTGATTTCGTCACTAATAGTATACTATTAGTGACGAAAATAATTTTGCGGGTAAAAGTTTCGTCACTAAAGGTCAGATTTGTTGTAGTGTTTTGATAATACCACTCCACTGAAAATCGGTCAAAAATATGGTGTGAACTTTAAATAGAAAAGTTCTTCTAAAATATTTACTGAATTTGGGTTAATTGCACTTTGCACCCTTAAAGTTTGAGTGGTTTTGCACTCTAAATCCTAAAGTTTTAAATTTGACACTTTGGTCTCTAAAATTTTCACTTTTTGTGACGAAATCATTCATCACTAAAGGGTTATTCAGACTTATATATCACATTGTTGAAACGTTGGGGATCAAAGTGCTAACTTTGAAACTTTACAGTGCAAAGTGAAAAACTACCCAAACTTCAGGGGTGCAAAGTGCAATTTATCCTCTTTTTTACTACTTGAAACATTATTTTACGAATTACAAATTCAATAGCTTAAAATTTTCAGTACTTAAAACCTCATCACTTAATTTTTCAGTTTTATTAAACAAGCCTAAGTGCGTGTTTGATAACACAATTAGTGTCAAAAAAGAAAATTTTTAGTACTTAGGGTGTGTTTGATAAAATTGAAAATTAAGTACTGAAAATTAAGTGCTGAATTTAAGTACTGAAAATTTTAAGTGATTTGTATTTAAAATACTGAAAACAGTGTTTCAAGAACTAAAACAGATTGCATTCAGTGATTATTTTCAGTAGAAAATTTTCACTTAACGTTTTCAGTGAATTTTGTGCCGCTTTTTTCAATTCAGTGGTTCATTATCAAACGTACTGAAAAAAATTAAGTGCTGAAAATTTTCATTTTCACCACTTAATTGGGTTATCAAACACACCCTTAGTTTATTAAAAAAATATATAGTTAAAAATCTACTAAAAACTTCAAGCAAATATATTTGGAAAAAATGCACCTTTTACCCCTAAAATTTGGGTGATTTGGCACTTGGATCCTAAAGGTTCAAAATGTAGCATTTTGGTACCTAAAGGTTGGGATGAAATATGAGAGTGCAAAGCCTATGGATGGACCATACTTAGGTCATGACTCAAAGGCCTAAACAATCTGCGGCTGCTAATCCGCTCCTAGTCTCGCCGCTCCGCTGACCCACGAGTTTTTAAGCTTAAAAGTCCAGTGCACCCTATATATATGGGGAATGCTAACTTATAGCACGGTACCCATTTAGAGACGAACATGCACTTTTAGCAACGAAATTTTTCACCTTTGTGACAATTTTTTTCCCACCTTTAGCGATGAATTTGTTTTTTAAAATTTGTCTCTAAAAGATATTTTTGGTCGTTAAAACTATTTTTATTGGTCGCTAAAATCTGGTCTACAATACTATCCTACAACCTTCATATTGTAGGATAGCAGCCCCTATATATATACATATATATGTGTGTATAAATATGAATGTTTGTGCATCTATGTATGTTATCAGCTCAGTTCGTTGCTTTTGTCTTTGCCACAAAATAATGATCATGACATGACTTTTTGTGGCGCGCGATTGCGCCACAAATACTTCCTGTCTGCGTCTTTTTCAACGCGTTTTGCACGTCGCCCATGTGTCAATTAATCTTGCGTCTCTAATACTGCATATGAACATTTTATCTAAAAGTAATTATTAGTTTGTGAATATTTTTTTTTTTTTGCAGTATGGATATTCATCTCCAGCTCAATCTGGTATTATGAAAGATCTAGGCCTCTCTACTACGGAGGTAAGTCCTTATCATTCATTTCACTGATATCTTATCCATCTAAAAAAAATGTACTAACATTGGGGTTTTTGGAGCTATCAAATTTGGAAACTAGTTGGAAATCATAATTTAGTGAATTTTTACAATCAAATTGAGATTAAAATCAAATTTAGTTCGTGTCGTTTAAAATTTTTTGCCATAAGATCAATAATACTGTATTTCTCTAATGCCTGATCAATAATGAATATTTTTTGTTGGATTTATTTCATTGTGGTACCTGTTGATATAAAATTTGAAACAGAAAATAGATTTGAAGTAGAAAAACCTCTTATAAAGTCATTTTCCAAGTTGACATATTTATTGTCCAATGGAATGAGCGTTGTGCACGAAAAAAAATAAAAAAATAAATCACCATGAATCAGTTCTCATGCATGTCTAGGGCTTTTAAACATAGCTACCACTACAAACGGACGATGATATTCAAAAGTATACAACTTGTCTCCTATCCCCAAATGATCATTAATGGTTTATGGATGCATTTACACAACGTTGTTCTACCTTATAAATGTCCAAAAAGTTACTTTAGGAACTTACATTTTTTTTAATTCTTTTTTCATGATACTTACATGGATTGTGGTTTGACACACACACCCCCTAAATCCAACTCAACTCCAAAGTTCCACAATAGTCCACAGCAAAGCCCAAAAAAGTCACTCAGTCCGACTGAAGAACAAATAGAGGGGGCAAGCAAAGACTCCCTCTAAAGGGAGTCAAACCCTTAACCTCTCCAGAACTGGAGAGAAAAATGTCACACCATTTAGACAAAGTCCGCTTGGTACTTTAGGACCTTATACTTGATTTGGTGCATGCGATATAGTGTCCATTCAGTGAGATGATTTCCTCATAGTATATATGGGTTGATGTAATGAGTCTCCGTGGAAATGTGAAATCGAGGAAGAATAGGAAGTCGATCGAGGGATCTTGGAGAAAACTCAAGGAAGAATTTTATAGATGTTCGATCAAGCACTGAGTCAGATTCCACAACTGGATCGACTTCAAAAGAGGGGTCTCAGAACATAAACAAACTCATATGCTCAGATGCAGAAGTAGCTTGGAAACTTGGCAAAGAAATCAAGATGAACTCCAATTTCATAGACGAGCAAGTGGTCAATCTGATGGAGAGCTTGGAAGTTAAGGACTGGGTGGAATTCAAGAGGCGACAAAATGAATGATAAGGTTATTCTATTTCAGAAGTCTTTTACCATTTCATTATGAAGCTCATCTCATGGAACGTAAGAGGCCTTGGGATGAGGGAGAGAAGAAGAACTATTAGAACGTTATCCTAATATTTTGATGATCCAAGAAACAAAACTCTGTTAGGATTGTGCCTAAAATTCCATTAGTAAAATTATTTCCTAATTATGATTTGATTCTTTATTTAGTAGTTTCCTTATCAAATAAAGATTCCTTTAATAGTGGAAGTTACCTAGTTTATATAAGAATGTTTATGAGAGTATTCCTTGTTGTACAACTTGGTTGGAGAGTTATTCACGTAAGGTCTTGAGTGCTTGTAATCTTTATATTAATCGAGGTGATCGCCTTTGCACATGGACTTAGGCATTGTTGGACCGAACCACATTTAAATCTTGTTGTATTGGTTTGCTTGATTTTTCTTTCGTGGTTGTGTCGTTCTTGTTCTATTTATCTCCATCTTTGTGGGTGTGGTTTTCTTGTTGTGGTTGTGGGCCCATTCCCAATAAGTGGTATCAGAGCTCGGTTGAGAATCCATGGCAGTTGGAGATAGTTCGCTTGGGGATATGCGAATGGCAATAGAAAAGTTTGATGGCCAGAAGAATTTTAGCATTTGGCTAGTGCGTATGAAGGACGCCTTAGTGCAACAAGGTATAGAGGATGCATTATGCGGTGAAGATAACAAGCCAGAAGCGATGACCAACAAGATGTGGAAGAGGATTAACTCTAAAGCCATTAGCACCATGCGGCTTAGTTTGGTAAACGATGTGGTGTATGATGTCATGGGAGAGACCTCCGCAAAAGTTTTATGGGAAAAGCTTGAGGATCTCTATTTGGGGAAGAACTTCACCAATCGTCTCATGTTAAAGCAAGAGTTGTACTCCTTTAGGCGGAAAGGAGTTGATCTTCAAGCCTATATAGGTGAGTTTAACAATTTATTGTACGAGTTATCCTATGTTGGCTTCAAACTTGACGACGAGGACAAAGCTATCATTTTCCTTACGTCAGTAGAATCTACACATAATCAATTATTCAATACATTGTTGTATGGGAGAGTTACCATAATGATGGAATAGGTGAAAAAGCTCTATTCTCTAGCGAGAAGATGGAAAACAAAGAGGAAAAGTTGGAAGATGCACAAGCACTTGTTACACAAGCGAGGCCAAGGCAAGGGAAGAAGAACTCTAGTGGAGGCGGTAGTGGAAGAGCACGACATAGAACTCCTATGAATGATAAGGAGAGTTACTATTGTGGAGAAAAGGGTCACTTATGCGAGATTGCCCAATAAAGAAGGATAATAGAGGTACTGCTGCAAAAGTGTTGGAACATTCGGATGAAGATGTTGTAGAAGTCATGACAATTACAGAGGAGGAGAAGAAAACTGCGAATTGGGTTCTTGATTCAGCTTGTTTTGCTCACTTATGTTCGTATGTAGATTGGTTCTCGTCCTACAAATCGATGGATGGAAAAGTCTATATGGCGAACAACACAGTTGGAGAAATCAAGGGTGTTGGAACCGTTCAAATCAAGACTTCACAAGTGGGTTGGCAAGGCTTTTGACAGATGTGCTTCATGTTTCGGGTTTGAAGAGAAGCATAATTTCCTTGGGAATGTTGGATTCCAAAGGATGCTCGTTTGTCACGAAGAGAGGCTTCGTGAAGTTGAAGACGGATTCTCGTATAATGTTCTTGGGAAAGAAGGTTGGAAATTTGTATGTTCTGTTGGGAAGTACAGATTTTGTAGATATCACGAAGAGAGGGTGTCTAAGCCGATGGGAAAATCTATTGAGGGAATAGATGATGAGGCTCCAACAACTTCGGTGATGACAACTTCTACTCAAGGTAAAGACGACCACAATAGCAAAGTGGTGTTCGTGCATTTTGTATTTGATGACTTTGGTGATCTCAAGTTCATGGGGGATGTGAACTTGAGTAATGGTATAGCTGAATAGCTTGGGGGATGGAAAAGGCGATGCACTATTGATGTGGAAGTTGAAGATTACAAGAGGAAGACTCTAAGGACTAATGGGAAGAAATTTGAGGCAAAGTGAAGATTGTTAGGATTGTGCCTAAAATTCCATTAGTGAAATTATTTCCTAATCATGATTTGAAACCTTATTTGGTGGTTTCCTTATCAAATAAGGATTCCTTTGATGGTGGAAGTTACCTAATTTATATAAGAATGTTTGTGAGAGTATTCCTTGTTGTACAAGACTTACCATAGGGGTAAATCCTACTACAACTAGGATTGGGACTCTACTATCTATATAAATATAGGACTTACTCAAGGGATTGATAAGATTGGTTGGAAATCTTCTACATACACAAGAGAGGGCTACAAACTAGTAAGGGAGAGACTAGTTTCTAGCAATTGTGTTATATAACTTGGTTAGAGAGTTGATACACATGAGGTCTTGAGTGCTTGTAATCTTTATATTAATTGAGGTGATCGCCTTTGCACGTGGACGTAGGAATTGTTGGGCCGAACCACATTTAAATCTTGTTGTGTTGGTTTGCTTGATATTTCTTTCGTGGTTGTATCGTTCTTGTGCTATTTATCTCCGTCTTTGTGGGTGCAGTTTTCTTGTTGTGATTGTGGGCCCATTCCAAATAAGCTCAGCTCCTTCAACCAGTGAATATTGCAAAACAAATTGGGGGAGCAACGGAACAAAACTTTAGAGTTTCAGACGCAATTGGCACAACTGGTGGGTTGTTTATGCTCTGGCATAATGACTTCTTTAAGATTATTAATACTGTCATAGCACAAAGATACATCATCTTACATGTTATTGTTAAGCACTCTCAAGAAGAATTCACGATCTGTAATGTTTATGCCTTCAACGATGACGGTGAAAGGAAATCAATGTGGGATGAACTAGAATCCATCATAACGGCTTCTAACAAACCATGGATTTTAAGCAGTGACTTCAACACCACTCTCAAAGAAGAGGAGAGAAAAGGGGGTAACTACACAAGAAAAGGCATCATAGATTTTAAAAAGTTTACTATCAATACAGGGGTCATAGACATTCATCTCTCGGGAAGATCTTTCACTTGGAGAAACAATGGGGAGGATCTAATTCAAGCAAGACTGGACATGTTTTTAATCTCAGCAAATTGTTCACTAAACAATCCAAATTTACATTAATTGGGTCTCCCAAGAGGACTCTCTGGCCACAATCCAATCACTCTTTCGGATATTTTGAGCTGTAGAGGGCCACCATAATTCAAGTTCTATAATTCATGGCTTGAGGACAGACTATTAAACAGTGTTGTTGATACAATTTTGAAACCACATTCCTTTGGTGGAAATCCGGCTGATGACCTCGAGGCTAAGATGACCAAAGAAAAAAAGGGCTCTAATAAGGAGCACAAAGGAAGTGTGTGTGGAGATTAGTGCAGACAAAGATCTCATTTGAGAATTTGATATTGAAGTGGATGATGACCTTTGTGGTACTACGGTGAATCGTATTCATGTTGAGTACCAATGGATTCCTGTAAGATATAAAAAGTGTTCTATGTTTGGCCATGATTGCTCCAAAGACGTTAAAAAGTCAGTCTATGTTTATCCTAACCATCACAACAAGACTAAAAAGGATTTCGGTGCTTGGAAAGTTGTAACGGGAAAGGAAAAGGAGACTCCAGGTGGCTGGACAGTTGTTACTGGCAGGGATAAAGGCAAAGGAAAGGTGGAGGTGGCTGCCTCTATTCTAGGTTCTCGAGGCATGGATGCTAGCCTCTCGGCTTTTGAAGTGGCTGCGCCCCTTCCCCAAGATATTGGCCCCTACGGAAGTGTCATTGATCGTATTATTGTTAGCCCCATCTCGGGTCCCCATTTGGTTGGAAACAACAACGCTGATGCTACCCCCTCAAATCCCTTCCAAGCTCTCTCTACCACTGAAAATGAGGGTATGGAACAAGAAGCATTTGATGTTGATAGTGATGCTAAAGTTGAAGACTACTCGATAGTACATGATTTGGAATTTCACGGAGTTCATTCAAATTCCGAAAACTACCTCTAAGCCAAATAGTAAAAGAAGGAAGGCAAAAAGAATTTCAAAGGAAGTCATCATAGGGCCGGCCTCAAGGATAGGTCCTTTCTTGTTTTTGTTTTTGTGTGAGGCCTTTGTTAGGCCATGGTTAGAAGTTTTTAGGGAGCTAGTTTGGGATGGGGTCAATTATGTAGTTTTGTCTGTAGAATGGTTCCCATCCCCTGTACCTAGCATGAGTTTTTTGAGCTTCATGTTTATCCTGGTATGCCCCTTGTACTTCTATACTCGCCAATTTGGCTTTTTTTTTTTTTAATTAACCATTTTTTGAAGAAAAAAAAAAGGAAGCTAGAATCAATTTGCTGGAGCTAAAACAAGGGCAACAATCGTTGCAGCAAGACGAAAGGTAGGAAAAAATCATCCTCTACGTGAAGCTTTGGAACTGCTATCTAGAAGCCAACGTTTGGCAACAATCCAGAATCAAGTGGCTGAAAGAAGGGGACAAGAACACAACTTTTTTCCACATTGTGGCTTCGACCCGAAAAAGGAAAAACAACATTTTGAGGCTGGAACACATGGGCAGACAACTTTCAGAACCCTCTGAGATCAAAGAAGCTATACACAATCATTTCAAGCTTCAATTTCAAACCACCAACAGAGTTAAAATAACTTTGGGTTGTCATGGGTTCAATAGGATTAATCATATGCTGAGAGAAATGCTTGAAAAGCCTTATTCAATGGGCAAAATTGATATGGCATTAGCAAACTTTGACGGGAACAAGGCCCTGGGTCCCGATGGATTTACAATGAAGTTCATCAAAACAAAATGACACCTACTCAAGAATGATGTTCAAATTTTTTTTGCCGAATTCCATGCTCAAGAGATCATAATCCAAGGCTTTAACCCATTGCATATAGCACTGATTCCTAAAGGAAACAACCCAACCACGATTTCCGAATATAGACCCATCAGTTTGATCAGTAGCATCTACAAAATCCTGGCAAAGGTCCTTGCTAATAGGCTCAAATGAGTGATGTCATTAGTGATTAGCGACAACCAGACAACTTTTGTTAAAGGCAGGCAAATTTTGGACAGCGTGCTAATAGCATCTAAAATGGTTGACTCTATGAAGAAAAGCAATATCGGGGGGTTGATGTTTAAAATTGATTTTGAAAAGGCTTTTGACACAGTAAATTGGGAGTACCTTCTGAATGTCATGCAATACATAGGCTTTGATTCAAAATGGGCTGCATAGATCGGTAAGTGTTTATCCTCCGCCTCAAGTTCGCTATTGGTGAATGGAACAAGCACAAACAAATTTTAGCCTCAAGAAAGGACTTAGACAAGGAGATCCCTTATCCCCTTTTCTCTTTAACCTAGTAGCAGAAGGGCTTAGTGTTTTGATTAATAAGGATGTAGAGATCGGTGCCATAGATCCTATTCTAGTAAGAGGAGGGGAAATTGTCACGCCCCGGAGCAGCATAAATAGAGAAAAATAAATTTCCTTTATGGGTCCATAAGGAATGACAGGTGAAAGTCACTAATAATCCACACCACGCAGTACTAGTCCAAAAGAAAAGCAACAGTAATCAACTGAAAATAACACAAAGTGCTAACTATTACAAACTATCAGAGTATGGTCCACAGGATCACAACAGGTCTGAAGACAACAAATGCCCAAGTACCCATTAACAAAAGTTTAACAGAACAACTGAAATTAAATCTAACTATAACGTCTTCAGTCTTCAACTGGCATAAGGATAATCCTTCCTGGCGTAACCATCATCAGTGGGGCCTTCCTCTGGATAACACTCATCATTGTACTGGTCATCACCTATAAAACAAGGGGCAGGATATTCTGGACGGGGAATGTCCAGGCAAAAAAAGGCCGTCAGCTTACTGAGAGCTGAGTGAGCACAAACTAACGAGGTACCAGTTATCTGAAGTAAACACAAGCTTATAAAAAAAAACACGAGTTAACATCTTATTATAAAATAACATTATCTTGTTCTTCTATTCATTCTTATGAACCGACCCTTATCGTCTTGTTACTCAAATACCGAACTCAACGTATTCAGATGTCATGAACAGACTCAATCGTTTAACTCTAGGGATACACCCTTATTCTGTCCATCGCTTTTAAGAGCATATGAACAGCTCACCGCATGTCATGGACTCCACGTCAGTCTGTCCCCAGCTTTTAAGAACAATGGTCCTGTTCACCGCATTTCAGGGATATAACGTTTCGAACAAGGCATATCAATCTTATTGCCACGACTCAACGTCATCTACTAGTGATCCCAGCTCACCGCTTTTAAGAACAATGGTCCTGTTCACCGCTTTTAAGAGCATATCATAGATCATCCAGTCTATCTTAAGACTTCTTGGTCCAGCTCACCGCTTTTAAGAGCATATGCACAGCTCACCGCTTTTAAGAGCATATCATGACCGAACGTCCATCCACGTACCATTCCCAGAACTTATCAAACCTACTTACGTTCCATTCTATATCAACACATGACAAACTCCCAATGTGGCCTGACTACTCGGATTAAAAGAAATCGGATATCAAACTCATATCAAAATCAACACGTCAACCCACGTCTTCATATTCTTTTTATTCATTATCCATAAATCTTTGGTGTCACATTACTCCTGTCTACCCCATAATCGCATAATGGAATTCCCAAATCAGAAATCGAACAACCGAACCTCTTATATAATAAATAGGCAAAGGAAACCATGTACTGTTCATGTCAATCGATTGGAGCAAAAGTTCAATCGATTGGAACAAAAGTTATGTCAATCGATTGATAAACATGTCAATCGATTGGAACAATGTCAATCGATTGAAATCCTATTCAATCGATTGGGATGCAACTGATGTCAATCGATTGAGATCATGTCAATCGATTGGAACTACGTCTTCTCCAGCAGTTTGTAAAAACAGCATATATAAACGTGCACTACATGCATTTAACCCATCTAAACATCGTAATAACTTGCATAAACATCACATAAAGAGACCAAGTGAGTTAGAACTCACCTAGGGTGCGTTTGGGTGTGTTTAAAGCTTGAAACCTTCAAACTCTCTCTCTCTTTCTCCTCTTCTCTGTCCAGCCCTCTCTCTGTCTCCTCCTTCTTCTTTCTGCTTCTTCTCGTTCCTCCCAGCTGCCACGGCAGTGAGTGTGTGTGAGGGTGTGTATATATATGTAGATATAGAGATATATATATGTGTATATGTATATATCTCACAAGAGGTATATATCTCTCTCTCTCAAGCTGCAAAAATGAACCAAGGCCATAAATATGGAACATATATATAGGCATAAGGGAGTGCCACGCGTTTAAAGCTGAAGGAAAGAAGAAAACATTTCTCAGGTTATGTCAATCGATTGAGACACCAGTCAATCGATTGGTAACAGATATTTGTAGTCAATCGATTGGAAACAATGTCAATCGATTGAGATGAATGGCAATCGATTGGAATAAAATGGCAATCGATTGGGATAATGACACGTCATCACTTTTAGTCGGTTGAATGTAAATCGATTGGGATACTTATCAATCGATTGGTATCAGAAAAGTGTCAATCGATTGGGAATATGTCAATCGATTGGTATCAAAATTTCACCAAAAAGAAGGGAAAGTTTATACGAGTATAGAAATGAAATACCAGGTTTTATTAAAATACCAAAATACAGGGTATTACAGAAATAGGGGTTACACACCTTCAGTTCGCGGATGACGCGTTACTATTTTGCCAACCAAATCTTCAACAACTCCGCACGCTAAAAAGAATCCTATGTTGCTTCGAAGTGGCATCGGGGCTTAGAATAAACTATGGGAAAAGCTGCCTTATTGGGTTGGAATTGGACATACAATACTCAAGAATTGAGCCAACATTATTGAATGCGAAGTGGGAAGCCTACCATTAAAATACCTAGGCTTCTCGCTGGGTGCAAAACCATCTAGAATTTCCACTTGGAAGATAGTAGTTGACAAGGTGAAAAAGAGGCTCAGTAATTGGAAGCAGACAACCTTATCTATTGGTGGCAAATGCACACTCATCAAATCAGCCCTTAACAACATCCCTCAATTCTTTTTGTCCTTCTTCATTATGGGCAAATCGGTTACCAAAGAAATTGAAAAGCTGTGGCAAAACGTTTTTATGGAAGGGGAACAATAGATCAAAAAAGCATCACTGGGTGGGATAGAAACAAGTGCGCTTGAGTAGATTCAGAGGAGGTATAGGATTGGGCAACATCATTGACAAAAACACGGGTCTTATGCTTAAATGGGCTTGAGATATGGTCTCGAACCAAATGCCTTATGGAGGAGAATTCTATGTGACAAATATCGTCTGGACCAGGACAATCCAAGATGACCAGTTCACTCCAGAAGCAACTAGTCCACTTTCATGAGATGCATACACAGATTAATTGCTGGGAATTCAACACATGCGCAGATTTTTAAAGAAGGCATGGGCATGCAACTCGGAGATGCCTCTAAAATCAAACTATGTACAGACTGCTGGTTAGGGGAGGTAAATCTCATGAACTCATACCCGAGAATGTATCCATTAGCCGTAAATAAGGAAGGTTGCATCAAGGATTTCGGATCTTGGAATGACTCAACTTAGGCCTGGGATATCGAACTCAGAAGAAATGTTTTTTGATGGAAAAGGAATCAATGGGACTCTTTCATTCACAAATTACACTCTGTAACACTTTGCAAATCTAAACTCGATTCCCTCATATGGATATTTGATGAAAAAGGCATTTTTCTCGGTTAAAAGTTTCTATAGATCTGTTGAAGTACTGAACCATCCAGATTCACCCCCATTATACTCAATTTGGAAAAGCTCGGTTCCCCCGAAAGCTCTAATCTTTTGTTGGCAAGCTCTCCTAGGCAAAATAGCAGTGAAATTCAATTTAAAGAGACTTATTCAATTGGAGGAGGATGCAACCAAAAAAATGTTCTCTGTCAGTCATTTGAAGAAACTGTGGACCACTTACTTCTTAATTCCAAAATTTCTTGGGAAATATGGGGCAGTTGCTTGCAATGGTGAATGATTATTGTGTACCCACCGAACACATTTTCACAATGGTGGTGATGTTGTCAGAATCAAGATATAAAAAGTATACTTTACTTTTCTAAAGATTTGCAGTGTGGAAGTAAAGGTCGAACCCACAATGATTGGTTAACTACAGCGACTTAATTTTAAAACCTAACTTTAGTTAATTATGAAAACGGATTTTAACTTGATTTTAATTTAACTAATAACAATAAAACTAAATCTAAACTATGAAAAAAATTAAAGTTGTTTTAAATAATGTTTAAGGGAACCTAGGATTGCAAATCCACCACTAGCTTCATAATAGGAATATTTATGAATTACTTTAGCTTACTAAGTTGGATGATTATGGGGAATTGTAGCTACAAGCCCAATTCTTCCGACAAGAAGATATTCATGGTTCAAGCACCAACATAATCCATCTTCGGTTAGCACGAATTATCCCACACTAAACTAGGGTTGTGATCTAATCCGTCTAACCTAGGCATGGACTATTCGGATACTTGATAGCACAAATCAATAAAGCACCATCACATGTAAACAATCTAAACAAGCATAGCAAGAATAGATCGTTGAGCACATCACAGTCAAAATAGATCTAAGACAAGAATAAATTCTGAAAGCAATGATTTAATCAATAGAAGTACGATTTATTTATAAAAATCCTCTAAACATGTGACTGTCATCCATACATAATAAAACTAAAATAAAAACATAAATAAAACCCTATTACTTGTCTAGGACTTCATTGAAACCCTAGATCTATGATCTAGCCGTCCATGGAAGTGATGGATGGCAAGTAGTTGATGGAGGAGGCCATGGAAACCCTTGGTCTTCTTCTTCTTCTCCTTGCTTCCCTCCCTTCAATGGCTGGAAGTATGGTTGTAGAATATGTGTATATTAATTTCCAACAATGTCTATCCCTTTAATTATAATAAAATAGGGTATATATAGATTTACAACAAGTTTTGAAAGCCTTCCTAACCCGAAACGAACTGAAACTGATGTAATTTACAGTCTAGACGTCGTTCAGCAGTTTCGTTTGCACAGGAGTCTTCAGTATACTGAAATACGTAACTTTGCTTTTTGCACATATCGCGCGAGCGCGACATTTGGTACCTCGCGCGCGCGGATCGCGCGAGCGATATCTGGGTTTCTCGCGCGAGCGGATCGCGCGAGCGATTCTCTGTTTTTCGCGCGCGCGACTTGGCTTTTTCAGCTTCTTTCTTTATGCTTTTTCACCCTGTTTAGCCTAGTTTAGGTGATTTCTTCCAAATCCTGTCAGAAAATAGAAAACGAAGTAAAAATACACAAAAACATGATAAAAAGTACTAACAAATGTGAATTAAGCCGTATAATTAGGATTAGTTCTCTCCCGATCACACCCCCAAACCTACATTTTGCTAGTCCTCGAGCAAAACTAAAATAAAAACTAACTACTAATAAAATACTACTCCATTTTCGCATGGATCACGATTGCATTTAGCATATGCAACAAGCCTTTTAAACCCCTAGGTGTCCCTAGTCGGACGAGTGATGTCTCGTGAGGGTTCTCATCAACAAGTCACCCACAACCATCTTTATTAACTTAAAAACTTAAAAAGTTTTATTAAAAAGAAAAACAAATAAACAATACTCCTTATTATAAAACAATGATTCGAAATAAAATAACGAACAAGAAGAAACAGAATCAAACGTTCACTTACATCATGAAAAACAATCTCAAGCACATGCATCATATAAATCAATAGAGTTCCTCATAAGATTGCACGTGTGTGATGTGATAGTCAAATGAACACGCGTATGTCATGAACATGGAATATAACTCGGATAACCATCCAACTATGCTTCGACTACAAATCTCACAATTTCAATTACTCTCTCAAATGAAACACTCAGAAACAGGTGTAATTTTTCTAATATATGTGAGTAAAGAAATATATTTTCAAAACGAGAAATGCTCACATATGACTCGAAAAAGACGCATGACACGAAAGAATAGTAGTCTCATGGATAGGATGCCAACAATCAAGAAAAATTAATCATTACCATGTTTTAATCCTCCTCCCATCGTTTACATATCCAAACCATGTTTTCTAGGATCAGATAGGACTTTTCAAAGGTTGTAATGTGGCTCAGGCAATGAAAAAGGATATACTAGGTAGGTAATCTCAGAATGGCATTGTAAGGCATGTTCGATTTATTTCATTCTTCTTCTCTACCAACTTTCATCTTTTCTTTCTCTTCATTCCTTTTCATTCATTTTTTTTCAACCTTCTTCTTTTTATTTTGTTTTCTTTTCCTTTTTCTTTTCTTGCTTCTCAAATGATTATTCATTGAATACCAAGCAACTACCCCAATAGCATCTTATTTTCTTCTTCTTCTCAATCAACACATCGTCTTAATACTACTAAAAGTTGATCACTCTTCCAGTAGTATACTCCAAGTTGATCAAGTTGGAGCTTTTAAAGAGGATAATGGTGAACAAAGAAAAAGAGGCATTGTAACGGCTCAAAGGGCGAACTAAGGAAATTTTATCTTTTATCGGCCGGCAATAAACAAAGAGGGCCTAAAATCATGTCCTAGGGTAATACGGTTCTTCAATGTTTACGACGGAAGATTATTTAGCATGGTAACAAATATTTTAACTTGACTATCAACCAAAACAAGAATAATGAGACTAAACAACAAATTAATGCGCTATTTCAATGAAATTCGACAAACACAATGTATTTATAACCCTCTAAAAAGAAAAGATAGGCTCAAAAGCTCACCGGGTTTAGTCTCCACCTTGTGTTATCTAGAAATCCAAATCATATTATAGTTCACATCAAACATGTATTCAAGCAACTACGTGCAGTGCATAGGTTTATGTGCAAATCTATGATATAAAACTACGATTCAAACAATACATAACTTAAAACGTCATATCATAACTTCAGCAAATGTTTAATCACATCTTCCCTTGTTTATCATTCTACAACAATCATAATTATTTAACAAGAAGTATCAAATTGATATTGCAAAAACGTCGGTAACATCGTTCATTTAAACACACTTATTGAAAAATTTTGAAAATTTTGCATAAAATAATGCGCATGTGTATATACCCCCAAACCTAAACCTTTCACTGTCCCCAATGAAATAATAAAATGAAAGAACGGAGAGTAGGTAATGAAGGAACGATAATACCTCGATCTCGGCAATGAAAACAGGTGAAGGTATAAAAATATAGCGATAAAGTTCAAATGTACTTGTTACTTCTAGATAAAAAGAAACTAACAAAAGAATATTAAAAGTAAATGAAACCTAAATATGGAATATAAATCTAAAAACTAAGCTAAACTAAACTAAACGAGCAAATGGAAAAGAAATAAAACGAAAAAGTATAAATGTAACAAGGAAAACAACGAACACGAACTAAACTGAACCAAATAAAAAAAACAGAAAAGAAACACAAATAAAATAGGTAGGGGGAAGGATATAGAAAACAAAAGGGAAAAAACAGGAAAGTGGGCAATCGCGCGAGCGGCCGTCGCGCGCGCGAATTCCCATTTTTTTTTTTTATCAATATCTCGCGCGAGCGAGCTACCTCGCGCCCGCGAGGCTAGGCGCGAGAAGAAGTAGAGGCATCATATAAGAAAAAGCAAGGAAAAATACTAAGGGGCAAACTCGCGCTAGCTGGCCGCGTGAGCGAAGTCTCGCGCGAGCGGATAGCGCGCGCGATTTGGGTGTTTTCCATTTTTTAGCTAAAATTATGTATATAATATTAAAATAAATTAATTCCAACCCCCAAACCTGTCCAGAATGTCCAAAACAGACTCAAACAGACTAAAAAACGACCAAAAATAAGAAAAACGAACGAAATAAAGCTTGGGTTGCCTCCCAAGAAGCGCTAACTTTTACGTCTTCAGCTAGACCGTTCTAGCTCAAGACTTACGGAGGTCGAAAATCAGACTTCGTACCCCTAAGAATATCAGGTAGAGCTCGATGGTAAGCAGAAATTACGTCGCTTCGAATTAATTCAATCGACGGTTTGTCAGTATGTTCAAATCGATTTCTTACCTTCTGAGAAGATTCAGCATTAGGGTCCGAGGTATTAGGGTTCATCCACTCATTATCCGCTATATCTTTGTCGTTACTCAAATTTATTGCTTTGCTAGGCTCAATATTCCATCTTACCTCACCTTCCGCCTCACATAGGTAATCGTCGTCTTTAGGAGGTTGATCCATAGCATTAAAAACGTTTAATTTTAAGTTCATGTTCCCAAACGACACTTTCATTACCCCCGTCCGGCAGTTAACACGTGCGTTAGCGGTGGCTAAGAATGGACGGCCTAGAATGACAGGAGTGTGTTTCCTAGCATCTAGCACGGGTTCAGTGTCAAGGACCATGAAGTCGACAGGATAATAGCATTTATCAACCTTAACCAAGACGTCCTCGACGATTCCTCTAGATATTTTAATAGAACGATCCGCTAATTGAATAGTAGCGGCCGTAGGTTTAAGTTCACCTAGACTTAGTTGTTTATAAACATGATAAGGTAAGAGGTTAACACTAGCACCTAAGTCAAGGAAAGCCCGATGAATGATAGTGTCACCTATGACACATGAAATTGTAGGCGTACCAGGATCCTTATACTTTGGAGGTCAGTGTTGAAAAATAGAACTTACCTTTTCCGTGAAGAAGACCTTTTTAGGAGTATGGCTACGTATTTTGCGCTTTTGTGTACAAAGGTCTTTTAAACATTTAGCATAAGCGGGAATTTGTTTAATAGAATCGAGGAATGGAATATTGATTTTAACTTGTTTAAACACCTCGAGTATATCTTCCATTTTTGACCCTTTCTTGGGCAAATGTGACGGTCCCTCAACGTTAGGTGGATATGGCATTCTCGGAATATAATTTGTTGAGCCCGGTTCATTTTCTTTTCTACTTTGATTCACGTCCTCACCCCTCTCTTTATTAGAGTTGATGTTCACATCTATCACATTCTCATTCTTATTAGGGGTTTCTATCACCTCCTCTCGTGTAGTCATCCTAGTTGAGACGACGTTTACTTGTTCATTCGACCCCTTAACCTCATATTGTCCCTTAGGGTTTTGAATTGTTTGACTAGGCAACGTCCCCTCATTTCTACGACTCACTACAGTAGCTAGTTGTCCCATTTGGGATTCAAGCTTCGCAATGGATTGTGTATGTGAGTGCACTATTTGTGCTTGTGCCTGTACTTGCGTTTCAATTTTATTAAGGGATGCCAACACCTTTTCCTCAAAAATGTTACCCCTCGGAGGGTTCGGATTAGGATGCGGTTGTTGGTATTGATTAGGTTGATACTGAGGTCGATATGTATTAGGAAAATTAGTCGCCTCATTAGGATTATTATTATTTTTTTTCCACGAGAAGTTAGGATGGTTTCTCCATGGCGCATCCGGATTATTAGTAGTCGAATTATAATTATTTCGTGGGTATTGTTGAATAGAGTTAATGTGTTGCTCCACGAATTCCGGAAATTGACTCGCCGATGGACATGCAAGTATCGAATGTGAAGGATCAGAACATAATGCACAAATTTCATGAGCGGGTGGGGCTGTCGTTTGGTTCATTGTTAAAAGTCGGTCAAGTTTGTTAGATAGTTCTTTTATTTCAATTGAATGACTTGACTCGAACTTTACCTCTCTCTTAGGTTGATTAAGATATCCCTCAGAACGTACTGACACAGTCTGATGCATCGAGTTCTCGCTTAACGTTTCAAAAATTTTCCAAGCCTCATCGGCGCTTTTGTGTAGGAAGGTACCCGCACAAACAGCATCGACGGTGTTACGGACCGAAGGAATAAGTCCCTCGTAAAAGACCTGGACCAACTGCCACTTAGGAACCTGATGATGTGGGCACGAACGTAATAATTCTTTAAATTTTTCCCACGTGTCGTAGAGTGATTCCCCATCTTGCATCACAAAGTTTGTTATAGATTTTCTTATCTGATTCGTACGCATAATCGGGAAAAACTTTTGTAAAAATGCGGTGTGTAAGTCTTCCCATGTTCTAATTGTGTTTGGCTCCAAAGATTGAAGCCAATATTTAGCTTTATCTTTTAAAGAGAATGGAAAGAGCCGCAATTTTAATTCATCATCAGTTAAGTTTTGGATTTTCAAAGTAGAACATATATCTTGAAAATCTCCTAAGTGTTTATATGGATCTTCATTTAAACGGCCATGGAAAGATGGAAGTAGCGAGATGGTAGACGACTTTATCTCAAAGTGAGATGCCGTCGCCTCCGGTAAGTCGATACAAGTTTGTGGCGTGTAAGTCGTCGGAATAAAATAATCTTTAAGTGGAGGAGGTGGTGGTATATTAGGATTATTCAAATTATTTCCGTTGTTATTTTGGTTGTTATTGTTATTTCCAATGTCTGCCATTTTAATCGGTTCTATGTTATGAAAGCGTGGTTTCTTTAGTCTTGTAAGAGTACTACGTATTTCGGATTCAAATCAAGACGTTGGTTTCGGTGTCAAATCTCGTCTATTAAAAACCGTGTTCTAGAAGTTAAGTTGGAAGACTTGTTAAGTCTTAATGTACGTTCAAGTTCAGAGTCAAAAGGTTTTAATTCCGGTTTATTTGAACGTGTACCTAACATAAACTAAAAGAAAGTAAACTAAAAACAAAAACTGACTCAACTAAAAAAACAAATAGCAATCACGCAACTAAGATAACAAGCACTCAACTACTGTGATGCATGAATATTATCCTGTAATGCAATGACCGCGTCAAGCCCAGCGCCCCAGGTTTCCTAGCTAATGCAGTGCAATTAACCCTAAACTAATGCAAATAGTGCGTCACAGCGCCCTGACTTACAGTGGTTTAAAGCGAGTTTCACCAGAAGCAATTTATTTTATTTTATTTATATTTTTATTTGCGTATGCTCCTTTGATGTAATTAGCTGCTCCACTCGGAAACGTTGACTACAAAATAAAAGAACAAGTTAGTAACTAAAAACAAAACGGAAAAAATAAAAAATAAATAAAAACTAACCTAATATTTACAAATTAACTAAACTAAGATTATAAAACTAAAGGTAGTAATGCAATCCCCGGCAACGGCGCCAAAAATTGATGTTGTCAGAATCAAGATATAAAAAGTATACTTTACTTTTCTAAAGATTTGCAGTGTGGAAGTAAAGGTCGAACCCACAGGGATTGGTTAACTACAGCGACTTAATTTTAAAACCTAACTTTAGTTAATAATGAAAACGGATTTTAACTTGATTTTAATTTAACTAATAACAATAAAACTAAATCTAAACTATGAAAAAAATTAAAGTTGTTTTAAATAATGTTTAAGGGAACCTAGGATTGCAAATCCACCACTAGCTTCATAATAGGAATATTTATGAATTACTTTAGCTTACTAAGTTGGATGATTATGGGGAATTGTAGCTACAAGCCCAATTCTTCCGACAAGAAGATATTCATGGTTCAAGCACCAACATAATCCATCTTCGGTTAGCACGAATTATCCCACACTAAACTAGGGTTGTGATCTAATCCGTCTAACCTAGGCATGGACTATTCGGATACTTGATAGCACAAATCAATAAAGCACCATCACATGTAAACAATCTAAACAAGCACAGCAAGAATAGATCGTTGAGCACATCACAGTCAAAATAGATCTAAGACAAGAATAAATTCTGAAAGCAATGATTTAATCAATAGAAGTACGATTATTTATAAAAATCCTCTAAACATGTGACTGTCATCCATACATAATAAAACTAAAATAAAAACATAAATAAAACCCTATTACTTGTCTAGGGCTTCATTGAAACCCTAGATCTATGATCTAGCCGTCCATGGAAGTGATGGATGGCAAGTAGTTGATGGAGGAGGCCATGGAAACCCTTGGTCTTCTTCTTCTTCTCCTTGCTTCCCTCCCTTCAATGGCTGGAAGTATGGTTGTAGAATATGTGTATATTAATTTCCAACAATGTCTACCCCTTTAATTATAATAAAATAGGGTATATATAGATTTACAACAAGTTTTGGAAGCCTTCCTAACCCGAAACGAACTGAAACTGATGTAATTTACAGTCTAGACGTCGTTCAGCAGTTTCGTTTGCACAGGAGTCTTCAGTATACTAAAATACGCAACTTTTCTTTTTGCACATATCGCGCGAGCGGGTCACGCGAGCGCGACATTTGGTAACTCTAGCGCGCGGATCGCGCGAGCGATATCTGGGTTTCTCGCGCGAGCGATTCTCTGTTTTTCGCGCGCGCGGCTCGCGCGCGCGACTTGGCTTTTTCAGCTTCTTTCTTTATGCTTTTTCACCCTATTTAGCCTGGTTTAGGTGATTTCTTCCAAATCCTGTCAGAAAATAAAAAACGAAGTAAAAATGCACAAAAACGGGATAAAAAGTACTAACAAATGTGAATTAAGGAGTATAATTAGGATTAGTTCTCTCCCGATCAGGTGGCATCAATGGCACGACCTAAACCCAACCGACAGTCCATGCAAGCATGGGACTCTTTGTTCTTTGTCATCTCGTGGTCCATCTGGCTATGGAGGAATGAAAGAATTTTTCAAAACAAGCAAACTTCCACTTCTAACCTCGTCGATGTAATCAAGCTCAGGCGTTTTTGGTGGTTAAGATCCTCAATCCCCACTTACTCTTACTCTTGCACAACTTTTTTTAGGAACATTCCGATGAGTTGTCAAATCCATCAACAAAAAAAATCAAAAGTGCAGAGGGAATGGTCCCGTCCATCAGCAGGCAACCTCAAGTTCAACGTAGATGGATCCTCACTTGGGAAACCTGGACCATCAGGAATCGGGAGTGCTCTACGAAATTCTGAGAGTGAAGTGATGGCTCTCTTTTCTGCATTCTTAGGTACTGAAGACTCTAACACAGCTTTACTCCTTGCAATCTGAGAGGCACTTACTATGATTTCCCATTACTTAAATACCAGCCCACTCGTACCAAACTCCATAGCTATCGAAAGTAATTCAAAGGTGGCCGTAGCTTGGGTAACATCAAAGGATCCAAAACCTTGGAAATTGAACAATGCATTTAACTGCATTCAGTCAGTTTTGGAGAGTATAAAAAACCACTGCAATATTGAGTTTATCCACATTCCCAGGAGCTCTAACAGATTTGCTGATCACTTCGCAAAGGAGTGGGTACATATATAGGCTTCAACCATGGGCTGTATGGCTGTAAATTATTTCCGGTATAAAAGTTTTTTTGGAAGGGTTTTGGCACTGCCTTTGAGTCAGCCAATGTGTTCGACTCAAACGAAGTTCTATTGTTTTTGTATAGCTGACTTTGCTGAGGGGTTTTGGTTTTGGTCCCCCCCTCCCTGACTAGATGTTTTTGTTTGATTTTACCTTAATATTTTTTCCCTCGTTTCGTCGAGGTTGGGAGTCCAGTTTTTTTAGGGAGTAGTAAGTGATTGTATAAGGTATATTCTAGTTATTGGGGATTCACAGTGGGGCTTTTGTATTATCTTCTGATAAGGAATTGTTAGAGCAATATTGTCACATTGAAAGTGTATCAGTTGTGTGTATTGGGTTGGGGGGTGGGGGGATCCTTTTGGAGTGTGTTTTCATTTCGGGTTGTTTTCTTTCTAATATTGGAGTGCTTTAACTCGTGTTTGGGGACTTCGTGTCGCGTGTGTTCCTATGGTTTTTTTTATAGTTGTGGTATCCATTGCACTGGGACTGTTTTTCATTGGTCATTGTGTGAGGGATAAAGGATTTTTAACAGACTGCTATATTATGTGGCGTGCAATTGATGTTGGATTAAAGTTGAGTTTTGGCCAATTTTAGGGTCAAATAAAAGTGGGACCCACTTAGAGTTTAAGTGGGGTCCTTGTGGATTTGTGTTCTCTTCCATGAGGAGATGAAGTTTGGATATTCACATATCGAAAACTATGGTTGGGTGAATGAGAAATTAAGGCTCAAAGGTTGCCCCTTACAAGGAGTTGTTGAAATGGAAAAAGTTCACAACTTGCCTTGTCCCACATAGGAAAAATAGTACTCTTTAGTGAATTTATAAGGCCACAACATGTTTTGGGTTTGGGCCCAAGGGGTACCCAGTTTTGTGGAAGGGGGAGGGAGGACCTAAGACCCTTTGGGTTTACTCCACACGCGCGCGCGCGCGCCGCCGTCAAACCGGCTGGGTCGTGGGCGTGGGTGCGGCCCACACACAGTATTTCTTTTTAGACCCCTCAAGTTTTGGTTTTTGTAAATTCTGTAATTTGGAATTTCTGCACATGTTTTGCATTGCAGAAACTCAACGGGAGCGACTATATTATGTGGGCTGCTGCCGCTGTTTTGGGGGTCTTCTTTCTTGGCTGAGTCTTTCAGTTCTTTGGTGTTGATTTTAGGGCAGGTTTACTTCGGTTTTTGGGGGGCTAGTTTGTTCTCTGTCTTTAGAATTTCAGCTAGGCTCCATATGGAGTCCTTTTGTGGGTGTTGTATCTTCCTTGGCCTTTGAGGCTCTTTAATAAAATTCTTGTTGTTCTTAAAAAAGATAAAAAGTCTTGATATCACAACTTCTATTCAGCAAAAATATTTCTATGTTTTACCGAATGCATATATGTTACTGGTTTATGTTTTTCTACCTCCTCATGCAGTATTCATTTTTCGGCTCAACATTAACAATTGGAGGAATGTTAGGTGCTATAGTAGGTGGCAAACTAGCAGATCTCTTCGGTCGGAGACCTGTAATTTCTTTTTCTTTTACCCTTTAATTAAGTCTCTGGAACCCTAGTGTAAACTTTTATTTGCCTAAATTTTGTTGATCTTGGAATACAGACTATGTGGCTCTACGGAATCTTTTGCATATTGGGGTGGCTTGCAATAGTTTTTGCCAAGGTAATTAGTGGACAATTCAAAGTGGAATTAATATTTCTGCCTCTCTCCCTCTCTCTCTCTCTGTCTATATATATATTATTTACTTTTACATGGGAATGTTCAATTTTTTTTACATGTTCCAATTCTTGTTAAAAGGGTGCTTTGTGGCTGGACTTCGGAAGGCTATTAATGGGAATTGGATTTGGGATAAATTGTTATCTGGTAATTGTAGCAACCAAAAAGAGATAGCATATCATATTTGATTTCTCTCTACTTGTACTACAATGATATATGATGGAATCTGCATTGCCCAAACAGGCACCTGTTTACATTGCCGAGACTACACCAAAGGAAATTCGAGGAGCATGTACAGCAGCCCTTCAGGTAAATTGAACCCCTCTATTGATTTGATTGGTATTATAAGAGAATCATCCATCCTGTTGTTACTGAGCATGTTTATTGGCTATTCTGCAGCTATCAGCAAGTCTCGGACTAGCATTAATGTTTTTCGTGGGGAACTTCATTAATTGGCGGACATTGGCTCTAGTAGGTAACTTGCTTAATTAAACTCTTGTTTGCTAGAACGTCACGAATAGTTTTACTCAATGTTTTGTAAACCAAACAGTTTGTCGAACTGTAAAAATGATCAGGTCACGGGTCACTGCCTGGTTCAACCAGAACTGAATGGTGATATCATAATTATATAATAAATATTAATAATAATTTAAAATAAATATATATATATATATGAAAAAAATAAAATACAAAATTCAAATTTTTTTGGGATTCGGGTTCAACTGCTGGGTTTTCCAGTTTTCAAAAATTAGAGCGGTTTTTGGAATTTTCCGGTTCACTGGTCAAATCTGACCGTTTCTTGAACCGGCAAGCTCGGTCCGATTGTTAAAACAATGGTTTTACTATACGTCTCTCTACATTTTCAGGGGCCATGCCATGTCTAGTGCAAGTTCTAGGCATATTCTTCATCCCAGAGTCTCCGAGGTGGTTGGTGAGTTCGATTTAAAATTCTATTTTAAGTTAATATTTATGTGGTGTTCTACAAAGTATTCGTCGTCCAAAATAGAAATCCAAAGATTTATAGGTAAATATTCTAGTTCTTTTATTAGATGGCTTAATTACAACTAAGAAAGACGGGAGATCGAGTGATAGTACATGAAAGGTTCATATAAAGATCTTCTTTGAAAACCTATTCTAGTGTTTTATTTTTACCTTTCATCATTTGTTGTTGATTTATAAACACAATATCTCCAACTACAATCAAAAAAATTTAGATGAATGGGATTCGTTTTCTTTCTACAACTAGTTCATGAGCTTTGCAGCAAAATGGGAGGAAATAATTCAAATAAACAGAATACTCGATCTATGATTGTTTGCAGGCAAACATTGGTCGGGAAAAGGAGGTAGACACAACTCTACAACACCTAAGGGGCAAGAATGCTGATATTTCTCAAGAAGCAGCTGAGATTAAAGTAACATTTATCTATATTTCAGTGGAAAAGACCACCATCGATCTAGAAGAAATTTAAATTTCAGCTTTTGTTTTGTGCTGCTTTTATTTTGTTTCGGCATAGAGGACTAGTGCTGAGATTAGTGCTTGTTTGTTCTTTTCCAGGATTATACAAAAACCTTTCAATATCTTTCAGAACCTCGATTTCTAGACTTGTTCAAGAAGGAATATGCTAATTCCCTCATTGTAAGGCTTAAGACACTAATTTGAAGTACGTCATATTACTTCCTAGTTCATGTCTAACGTCGTCTTTTTTGGAATAAAACCTCAATGCGATAGATTGCCGTTGGCCTAATGTCCTTGGTACAATTTGGAGGGACCAGCGGGTTCTTATATTACGCAAGTTCAATTTTTGAAGCGGCTGGTAAATAGGGGCCTTTAGCCTTTAGATATAACTTATGCAGTGAATGATTTAGCTAAGCTATAGTTCAAGGAAAGAATATCTGACTCTAAAGGTTGTGATTATGATAGGTTGTTCGATAAGCGTTGGGACTTCAACAATGGCTATTATTCAGGTTCTTGACTCTATCAACTCTTACTTGCATAAGTTTTTTTTCCCTTTGATACAGCTTTCAGGTGTGTTGACGTTTATTTGCAGATTCCATTCTCAGCATTGAGTATACTCTTGATGGATAAATTTGGACGGCGACCACTTATGATGGTTAGAATGTTTAAGAGGTTTTTTTTTTTTTTTTGTCAATCAAGTTTTAAATGTAGCTGACAAATGAGCCAACAAGGGAGTCTTTGCAGGTTACAGCAACAGGAGCATGCTTCGGATGCTTATTAACTGGATTTGCATTCCTCTTGCAGGTATCTCCAAAAATACACTTGAAGAATTAATTTACTCATCCGTTTCCTTTTCTCTTTACTTCCTTCCATTAAAAGATAGTCGATTTTTCAATTAACAGGACCTTCATGCACGGAATGAGCTCACTAACATATTGGTGTTTTTTGGCATCCTGGTAATATAATTCACTTGAACGACAGTTTTACCATTTTTACTGCCATTCATGGGTTATTTCAACATGCAAAATATCAGTAATATTATGTTGAATTTTTTTAAGAAAAATATTCCCTATCACAATCTCTCATCGAGCATAAAGTAAGTAATAAAGTAAATAACATATTTGCTAAATAATAATTCGCAAACCACACGGATCTTTTAAGTGAGGTGATGCTTGTGAGAGTCAAAACTAAGATGTCCTAGGTCACAACTCGTCTACAGTTGGCTCGTTTTAAACCATGCCACACCCATGCGGTTCATTTTAGAAATACATAAAACATAGCAACCAAAAGGGTATCAAAACCAACAACCAAAAGTGTAAGGGGAGTACCTTTTTATTGAATTGTGGATAAACATATGAAAGAAAACTATTGCTGCTGTAAAAAAAAAAAAAAAGAACCAACAAAGCAATTAGGAAAGAGAGTGACATTCAAGTTTATTTACTGCAATGGATAGTTGAAGGAACTGATCACTCGCATGTTGACACATACGAATCCATCTCGAGATGGTTGATTTTGTTTTTCAGATTCCTAGGGAAAAGAGAAAATAAATGGACATCAACCGTTTATATAAGATGAGCTCTAAATGGATTTATGAAAGGCTAGCTTGTAGCTAGCTTATTGAGTTTGTTAATTATTTGTAGCCGGAGTCACCAGCATAGCATTCACACACATTCTGGTTTTTGCTTATTTATAACAAGCTAATTCAGTGGTTTAATTCTTGTAGCACATAAAACTATATATATTGAGTTGTGTGTGTGTGCGTGTGTGTGTGTGTGTGTGTGTAGATATATAACACGTATGTGCTGATTTGTGGATTCTGCAAATAGGTATATTCTGCATCATATTCAATGGGCTTGGCCAGTGTACCATCTGTAATCATGTCAGAGGTTTGTTAAATAGAAACTCGATTTTCTATAAACATTCTTCCATGAGTTGACATAGCAAGAAGGTTAAATGCTTAAACTAACTAAAAAGATATACTTCTAATTTTGGATTAATTGCACTTGCACCCCTGAAGTTTAGGTGATTTTGCAATTTGCATCCGAAAGTTTCAATTTTTTTAGTCCTTAAAGTTTCACAAATGTGCCACTTAAGTCCTTATAGCCTTTTAGTGATGAAATCATTCATCACTAAAAGTGAAAATTTTGTCACAAAAAGTCATGGAAGGACTAAAGTGCAACTCATCATGTGCCACTTAAGTCCTTATAGCCTTTTAGTGATGAAATCATTCATCTCTAAAAGTGAAAATTTTGTCACAAAAAGTCATGGAAGGACTAATTAAGTGCAACTCATCATAAACTTTAGGGACCAAAGTATAAAATTTGAAACTTTATGGTGCAAAGTACAAAAATCACCCAAACTTCAGGGGTGCAAAGTGGAATTAACCCTTCTATTTTTCAGATATTTCCTATGAACATCAAGGGCCAAGCAGGAAGCCTAGTGATGTTAGCTAGCTGGTTTGGTGCTTGGATTGTTTCCTTCTCATTTAACTTCATGTATGAATGGAGCTCAGCAGGTGATGCCATGCCACCTCCCCCTATTTATGTGTATATGTGTGCAAGTGTGTGTACTTATTTCAATCTTCATGTGACATTCCTACTAAGAGTATGTTCTTTCAGGTGTATTCCTTGTGTTTGGGATCGTTTGCTATTCAATAGTACCATTTACTGCAATGTTGGTGCCAGAGACGAAAGAACGAACTCTGGAAGAAATTCAAGCATCGATTACCTAGCTTATTCTCAAACAATCAACTTTAAGGAAAATTAAAAAAAAAAAAAAAAAAAAATTGTAATTACAGGTGGGAATGAAGTAGGCTGTATCAATATCACTGGTGTATCACAAAATATAAGAGATTTAACTTGTCTACATGGTGTATATATGGCCTAAAATTTTCATCTATTTACCATCTTTATATCAACCATTTGTATAGTTTGTATAGTGACAATCCAAATATTGTTAATGCAAAGCCATTTTTTGTTTCTTTCAATGGGATTGGCACGTATTTGATATCTTACTGCTCTGTTTGGTTTATGGATTCTGTTATGGAATAGGAAAGAAAATTATAACGAAAATATGTATATAAGAATTTTGAGAGAAAAAAGAAAGAAAAAAGAAAAAGAAAATATGTATATGTATAATCTATGCTAGTATCTTAGTATATTAGTATAGTTTACTAAAGTATAGTGGTATATTGGTATAAGTTTACTAAAGGATCTTTGTATATTAGTATAGTTTACTAAAGTATAGTGGTATATTGGTATAAGTTTACTAAAGGATCTTTGTATATTAGTATAGTATATAAAGTATATTAACATATTAATATAGTTTACTAAAGTATATTAGTATTTAGTAAAAATATATTTTGAAAATAAAAAATAGAAAGGAGATTCAGTTAGCCGCGGCACGCGATAAAGCCGGCGGCAGCGAGTGCTACGCCGGCATTCACCAAGTGCTGCTCGGCACTTAGTGAGTGCCGGAATGGCATTCCGTGAGTGTCGCAGCCAACTCTTCGAGTGCCGCGTGATATAACAATCTGTTTTTCTCACATGTTCTAGAAGAAATCTTTGCACATTGGTTTCCATCTGAATTTACCCAATTAACCCTATGAGAAAGGTCTATATAAGGAGGATTTCACCTGCATTAAAAAGGATCTTCTTCTTCCACCATCCTCCATTGATACATACATTGAATTTAGAGAGAGAATTGAGAGAAAAACAAGGAGTTCTTGAAGAAAACTTTGAAGAATTTGATGAGAGATTAAAGAATTTGGAAGATCTTCATCCAACAACTAAGAATTCCCTGAGGTTATAAGAGGTAACCTCCCAATCTTGTAGAGAATTAGGCTAATTCAATCACAAATTCATAGTTCTCGAATCTTTACATATTTTCAAAACCTCTCTTCTTACCCCATTTCATCACACACCACATAGAATTTGTGATTAAATTTCATAATTGTTCATGATCTTGATTTAAATTAGCCTTAGGTTTCAAACAAAAACTAGTTCATGAGGAGATTTTATAAACTTTTATTTTATTTCATTCTTGTTAATTCTTCCTTTGGAAATCTATGGGATCTCTAATATCTCATGAGATTTCTTTGGGCTTGATCTCCTAGTCTCCCATAATTTATGGTTTAATGAGGAGATTAAGGTTGGGTCATGGTTATATTCATATGTTAGTTGTTGGGTTGAAGTCTTGGTCTATGGCTTGAGTCCTATAAATTGAGTCTCATAGATTTGCTTCCATATTCTATGAGGCTCACATAGATTTTGATCATATACAATCTCCAAGGACCATTAATTTGAGAGGAAAATTAAATCTATATTCCCCAAGTATCATATGTTTGAGAGATGAATTAGATGTAGGATCAATTTAATTCCATTTTTTTAACTATTCAAAGTTCATAGGATTGAATAAGACCTATAAGTTCTCTTACTAGATCCTCAACATGAGGACTATGAGGGAGATCTTTAAGGCTAAGTCCATGAATCTCTTATATATTTCATTATACTTTTGAATAACCACAATTAAACTTGATCTTAATTCTCTCTAGAATCATGGATCAAGATTGATTTATACTATGAACACTAATTCAACAATGGTGCAGTGAGTTCACTAACCAACCGTGATCAAAGATTTTTAATTAAATCATGGCATGTTGGAATTGAATGAGACCAATTGGAGAGTGTTCATAACCTATATATATACCACTAGAATGTTTGTTTTGATGAAATTCTATACTTAGGAGGGTTTGACCTTATGATTTATGAGTAGGTTGTTCTCTGTCCAAAATTTCAGAACAGTATGCTCGTTTTAAAATGAGTAAATCAAAGCCTTAATCAAGTTTTCTTGACCTCAAATAAATTTTTCTGGGTACTTCAATGTGTTAGAAAGATACCCTAAAAAGATCAAAGTGTTTCTGATTTGTTTACTATTTTTAGAAAACCATACAAAAACTCTGGACAAAGAGTTGCAGATTCATGACTGATGTCTGGTTATGACCCTATTCCCAGAGATTCAACCGTTGGATATTTGATTTTCTTTTTGGGTTAGAAACTAACTCATAGAGGCATAACATACTCAAAAATAATTAAGATCCAATAGTTGGAATTATTTTATTTCTATTTTTGAAAGTCTGGTCTGCTCTCTGTAATTCTTACAATTCTGCCACTATTTTGATAAAACTTGAATAACCCCAATCTAATGGACTCCTAATGTCCTAAGATCTAAATAAAGTCAATTAAGTTTAAATCCAGAGGCTAGATGATCCAAACTAATGAATATCTCATAGCTCATGCTCATGCATTCGTTCATACATATCGATACTCATAAGTAGAACTCATTTTTCGGTCTAAGTTGCACTTAATTGAACCTAATTGAACATGGCTAGGGGTTCCTTATGATCATGTTTGGATTATGACATCTCTATATGGACATTACATTGGCTCCTAGTTGAGACTTACATATCTATAGAGATGTTACGGTTCCAACTAGTTGAAAGGAATTCATAGTTATGACAATTCCTCCTCTTCTTGATAGATTGAAGCTAGAACTTCGGATGTTTTACTTAGGGTTCTAAAGTATATCTTGTTCAAAACATGTGGACTAACCCTTTGTTTTGTAGCACTTTCAAGGTACAATTTCTTGATTCTTTCTCTTGTTTATTTTACTTGTTAATTTTATCGATTTTCTAGACTTCATGCGCGACACCTTAGATTAGGTTTTGCCTTATGTGGATATGTGATTAGAGACCTTTTCTTAGTTATTATTTTCTCGCATGCATCACATCTTTAATATTCGCGACGGGAACCCGGGTAAGTTCTCTAGTTCCCTATTACATATCATTTTGCTTGCTAATTGAATTACATGGTTTTGGATGCTATTTTATCGTTAGCAATTTTGCACCCTTTTAGACATGCTTTTGTAATGTATATCTATACATATGTATATATGCTTAGATTAATAATTCGATCAAAAATGATGTTGTGTAGAGGCCTATCATGAGATAGGATGAGAGGGGGTGTTTTAGTTCGTCGGGCTCCTTCCCCTCTCATTCCATAATCCCAGGACCCTGTTTATCTTTGGTTTCGCAAAAGATCGGTTTGCTTTTAAAATATTTTCTTAATTTTCCTTTAAAAAAAATTAAGTAGCGACTCGTCTTTGTTTTAAAATTAAAAGTAAGCCCAAATGCCGGTATCCACAGTCATTATCGTGTCATTCTTAACATGTCATAATTGTGTCGGGTTGTACACAGGTCACCCGTTTAACCCTTCTAACCCGTATAGGGGTGTCATTGGTTCAATTCAGTTCGAATTTTTATTTTTATTTTCAATTTTTTTATGCTTTGAAAACCAACCAAAGTGGTCAGTTTGGTCTTTTTTTCGGCTTTTGTTCGATTTGCCAATTTGGATGGTCGGATTAGGTTTTTTTCTTTTTTTAAAATTTGAATTAGGCTCAAATTAAGCGGAAAATGCCAAAAAAAATAAAAAATTTGTTCACTTAGTTTTATTATACTCTAAAATTTGACTCTTATACAAGTCACTCTTATAGTCTTATATATATAGTATATATTTTTACATTGTATATTTGTATCATTTAATGTCTGTTTACTAATTTTATTTGTTTGGTAAGTTGGTAATTACTACTAACTACTCCTTTTTTTTTTTGGGAGCAAAAAACAACTTTAGTTTATATATATATATATATATATTTGAAATAAATTTTTTTATGCTTATTTATATTATTTGTATTTTAGACTTCCAGAATATTAAAAATTATATTTAGAACTAAAAAGAAAATGCCCCAACCACACCTAATCGGGTCAAACGAGTTAGACGGATTGACCCGCTTAAAGTGTGACACAATCCGTTTATTAATCGAGTTAAACGGATGAATTCGTTTATGACCCGTACCCTTATACAAGTCACCCAAATCATATGGAGTCGGGTTGAATTACCGTATCGGGTCGAAAATTGCCACCTTCCATATAAACAATATACGAAGTAAATTACCTCTTCTTCCTTTGCATCAATTCCCAAGCACTTTACCAATTTATATACTTCTCTCTCTACGCCCATTTTGGCTTTATGTTTCCCGTGGTATACTGTGTTACCACATTATATAATGGTATTTTGACTTTCAATTTCTCCATAAGAACACTGTATTACCACATGATCATAATGGCTATTTGTGTTGCCAATTTTTGGCTGTACTTTGTTAATGACAAATAGCCGCAAAAATTCACGGGGCGGTTTTGTTGTGTATGTGGGTTGGTGGAGGATAAAATATTTGTTGTAATGGTTATTTTGATGATGTGATATCATAATTTAATTAAAACTCTTTATTTATTTATCTGTACTTTCAATTTTTAGAAAAATTTTTATCCACATAAACACAAATCTCAAATGTATTA
Organism: Hydrangea macrophylla; assembly: GCA_033977485.1. NCBI lineage: Eukaryota > Viridiplantae > Streptophyta > Magnoliopsida > Cornales > Hydrangeaceae > Hydrangea > Hydrangea macrophylla. The sequence goes on from CM066992.1 coordinate 67,313,862, forward strand.
TTATGTTATTTTTTATGACATGGTATTACTATTGCAACGAATATTTACTCGGGAGGGAGAGAGGGAACGTTGATTTGACAGGTATCGGGTCTTGTTTGGTGTACGCTAATGACACTTTAATCCTTCAATATTTGTATTTTTTAGAATAAAGAATATTGGTTTTAATGTAAATAAGGGTGCTGGTAAAAACTATTTGGATACCCCTCCTTAATTTTCTCTTTATAGAATAGTACAGATATGGAAGTTTTCTCAGATTTGTTCGGCTGATGTTTGGTATTGTGAGAAAATTTCTCACTTAATTTGTTTAGAACTATTAATAAGACATAGGAGGAAATTAGAACTTTTCCACATTATTCCTGAAAAATATTTGTGAGAAATTTATCAAGTGAGAAATTCCTCTTAAGTTGTATTGTGAAAAGGAAATTTCCCCACTTTCATTCATATTTGTGAGTAATTTCTCACTTTGCTATGTCTTTACAAAAAAATATTATTTTTCGCTTCAATTTTGACACAATTTCCATTTTAAACTTCATACATTCAGAAACTGATGAGAAAGTTCTTACATTAATCTCAACACACAAAATTTGATGAGAAATTTCTCATCAATCCCACAGTGATTACGAAACAGCATATAAGTCTGAATAAAATGAGAAATTTACTGTTGTACTCTAAAAGTGTTTAAAAAAATAAAACAAACAAACCAACCTATACATCTCAAAACAATGATGAACAAAACAAATAGAAAGGTTGAAAAACTGGAGAAAACAAATTTCTTAGTCAAAATCATAACTTGTATTGTACTATAAAAAGAAAATTTCTCCACTTTCATTCTTATTTATACGAAAATTTCTTAATTTACTTTGCCTTTCAAAAAAAAATTTAGTTTTTCACAACATTTTTGACACAATTCTTAATTTAAACTTCAAACATTCAGAAGTTGAAGCCAAATTTTTCACATCATTTTCAACACACACAAACCGATGAGAAATTTATCATCAAACCCGTCGTAATTGCAAAACACCATGTAACTCATAAACAAGTGCGAAAAGTTGTGGTGTACTCAAAAAAGTGTTAAAAAAACACCCTAGACATCTCAAAACAACAACGAAGAAAACAAATGTAGACAAAAAAAAACTGACGAAATCAAACTTCTCAGTCAAAATCATGGGCATTAAACGAAACCCTAGAAATTTCTCCAATACTAATTGTTCCATTGCCGTTTGTACATCGAGTCGTCGTCTAAGTGGAAGCCTCGAGATTTTGATAAAACTCTAACGTTGAATTGAAACCCAGACTAAAATTGGGAGCAAAATTGTTGAGAAATTCTTGGTATATGCTGTTATGAAACCGATCATCACCTGACTCTCAAGAGATGCTGAATGGACGACGTGATTTGTGGAATTTTGGATGACAGTTAATAATTTTTAAATGCCACAACGTAGGAAAGTGGACTATATATATATGTATATATACATATTAAATTCAATTAGCATATTATGTGTGTGTATATACATATTTATATAAATAATGATATGGGGTATTTTGCTATTCAAAATACGTAAGGGACTAAATATTCCTACATTGAGTTTTGGAATGTACCTATTTCTATAAAATTGTATTGTAAGGGACTAAATCCTAGTTTACGGCCTATATACAAACCCTTAGAGAAGATGCCTCACAACACGCTCTCTAAACTTTTTTCTGAGTTCTCTCTTGAATTTTCTCCCTAGATTCAAGTAGGGGTGGCCATGGTTCGGGTGAGTCGGGTTTGAGCTCCACCCGATCATCCATCCGAACCCCATCGGGTTACGAGTTTAGAATCCATCATCCATCCATTTAGTAAGGTGAAACCGATCCGTAGGTTTCGAGTTGGTTCGGGTTGGTTTCGGGTGAAACCCGACAAAAAGAATATACCCTATTTTTATCAGTTTTACACCCTGATAGTGCTGAGTTTATTGTACCCAATTGCAAAACATGACCCTGGTGACTGGTACCCTGTTATTCACCATTTCATTTTCACCTTCTTGCAAACTTTGTAGGAAGACATTCAATTTAACTTACTAATAAATAATAATCCTGCATAAACTTAATAAGCAAAATAAAAATAAAAAACAATTATACAAGCCACTATTAGATTCATACAACATACAAAAAACAGAATTGAAACTAACACAAGTTACAAAACAGAAAGTCAAAAGTTCCAAACACCCATACAAATTCAAATTACAACATCAAGTTCATCAAAATCCAAAATGACTTTCATAGTTCCACCACAATTACTTCGCTTCAGTCAAGAACATTATCCGTGCATGAACTAGAACTCGATTCCGACTCCAAAACACCTGCAAAAGAAAAACAATAAATTAAAAGAAAGACTAGATAGTGAAATTAGAAATGAATGAATGTTTAAAATATACCCGATTCTAGTGATTCTTCAGGCTCCTCAATAAAATCCATTGTGTTTCGAAGATTATGTGGAACCGATGCTTGGAGCCAATTTTGTGCACATACAAGACTTTGTCCCATTAAAGGAGATAGCGAACTCCGAAATGGATCTAATATGCGCCCTCCTGTACTAAACGCCGACTCTGAAGCAATAGTTGAAACCAGAACCGCCAATACATCCCGTACCACTTGAGACAACAGTTGGTACCTACTACTATTGTGCTTCCACCAACCCAATATATCAAATTTCTTCTCATTTGTACCTTCAGGATTTTTAGCCAAGTATTTTTCTACCTCATTTTTACACCCAGACAATCGTCCCTCCAAAAAAAAACTCTGATACTTAGAGGCCATAACTTTTTGTGGATCATGCACATCAACTTTCAAACTAGTTATCCCACTACTACTTTGAACTTGCACAGAGGGTGAAGAAATAGAAGCATAGTGCTCATACAACTGGATTAGTTTATCCTTTTACTTTATCAATAAGTGCCTTAGCTACAACATCATCATACATCTCATTAAAACAAAAATGCAAGTATGTCAATTTCTTTCTTGGATCAAGCACCACAGCAATAAACAAAAGCATGTTAATTCTATCACCATTCCCCCAATACTTATCAAATTTAGCTTTCATATTTATTGCCATTCTAGTCACCACATGATCTCCTGCTATAATTAATTAGTTTATTTGGCTCTGAATCACAACAATCTCATCAATAAATGTATTTGACGTGACATATGTTGAACCTGAAAACCGTTTGGTTGCCAAATAAAAGAGTCTCAAGAATTTGACAAAGACCCTATATTTTTCCCAATCTTCTTCATTTGGAGGGCAACCTCCACTAGTGTCACCAAAGTAACCTTTATATGTTGGATCCTCGTCTTCTAACCTCTCAAAAACCTTTTCAAACTTCTCAGCACTTTCCAACATTCTATAGGTGGAGTTCCACCTAGTTGGTACATCTAGGCACAACAGACTTTTCGAATCAATTTTTAGTCTAGTCACACACTTTTTAAAAGTTTCAAATCTATTTGGAGAGGACTTAACATACCTCACAGCATCCCGCACTTTTCAATGCACTCATCTAGTTCTTTCAACCTATCACCCACAATCAAATTTAGGATATGGGCACAACACCTCATATGTAAGAACTCGTGCCCTAAGACGGTACCCTTCCAATTTTTAGCCATTCTTTGTAAGAACCTAATTGTTGAGTTATTAGAACTAGCATTATCCACCATTAACGTAAATATGCTACCAATGCCCCACTCAAGCACACAAGACTCCATTTTTTTACCAATGGTATCTCCCTTATGGTTTTCAACTTGACAAAAGTTTATAATTCTTTTTTGTAGCTTCCAATCATCATCTATAAAGTGACAAGTAAGGGACAGGGACATATAGCTCATATTTTGGATTGATGTCCAAGTATCAGTGGTAAGGCAAAACCTACGGTCTCTCAAGACTTTTCTCAACTTCTCCCTCTCTTCATTATACATCTTAACAACATCTCTACACACTATTTTCTGAGATGGGATAGTACGGAATTTAGGATTCATAACATTACAAAATATCTTAAAACCAAAATTTTCGACAAACCTAAAAGGTAACTCATCGGTGACTATCATCTCTGCAAGAGTTTTTCTAGCAGCTTCTATAGAAAAGCTTGTTATAACAAGATTAAGCCCTTCTTCATTGTCTCTTTTGGGTTGAAAAGACAACAAGGTTTCTCCTTTAGATTTTTTTTCTTTCAAACCTAAAGGATCACTAGGACAAACCTCTAAATGATTCTTCATGTTAGTTGTCCCATGATTTTTTGCATCAGCTTGGTACCCCTTTTTACAGTGCCTGTAAACTACTTTTGTAGATACATAACTGTCCTAACTCTCACCCTATTATTATTCTTCATATCTCCACACACATAACTCTCACCATATGCTACAATTTATATAGAACACAATTGTCTAATCCTAGTAGAAGTATATTACCCACATGGTAAGTATTCTTCACCAAGAAACTTCCCTTGCAAGTAATCTTATACAAATAGAAAACCTTTCACTTGTGGAAATTATCCCATTGTGCTCTTCTAATCAATTTTGGATTGCTGATTCTCACACAAAAATCCTGTGCTCGCTCAGGTGAGCCCTCGCTCGTGCAGTGCTCTAAGGCGGGAGAGATTTCAGTTTCTAACCCATTTCAGCCTCGCCCGAGGGCTCGTTCGAGCGACAATCTAGTCTTGAGAAATTTTGTTTAATTCTCAATAATCTTCACATTAACCCAATTTCGTAAATCATCACCATTTCCAGCTACACTCCACATCTTCATCTTCTTCAGCGTCTACAGGTTGTAGGGTCATCAATCTCTCCAGTTCGTCATTCTTCATTTTAACACCATTTATCTACACAATATTCCCAAGTACCCATCACCCATGAACTTGGGAACTTTATCACCATTAGTGGTTGCACCATCTTCATTAGATTGGAAAGGTACGAGCTCGGCCTTTGTACTTTGAGTGTCACCTTTACCTCTAGTAAAAGAGGTTGACATTTTTGGAATCTAATGGACATGAAACTTCAAATAAATAGTGACTAAACTTAAGATCGAAGCACGTATGAATACGTTATCCGAAAAACAAGTTTACGTCCCACACACCGTTGTTTTGTAGACTACAACGCCTTGCTCTTGAGGATACTACGATTTAACAATTGAAGTATAACTCAACTTCAATTGTTCTGCAGAATTGTATGTATATAAGTTGCTCTCGAAGACTCTAGAATAGATGAAGAAGAGAAACTAAAATCTGAGTAAATATCAAAACTAACTAACTATATTATATATAGTGGTGTCTATTGGGTAAGAGATGTCTCTCTATACAAAAAGTTGTGTCCCAACACCTATATACTACATACATATCACTATATTTACATTTATCAGCCATTAAAATAGATTGGAGTTCAAACAAATTAATTCCAATTTCTACATAAAAAGTTGCAACTCTTCACAAACTGGATCCAATCGACCGGTCGAACGGGGTCGGTCGACTGGTCGAATGCCCCTCTGCCTGACCTTGTTTAAAAGCTCCATAGACTCATTGACCTAGTCGAGTACCAGTTGAAGGGACCCAGTCAATCGGTCGAAAACCCCTCTGCTAGAATCTTGAAACTTAATGTTCCAAACCTTTCCCTGAGTATTGAGCTGGTCCATAGCGATCCTAACAATCCGCTTGAGCTTACATAAGCTCCCATTCACACCCCGATTCTAAATATCCCCTACATATGAATGATTATGGCTAACTAAACAAAAACGAAATACAATAAAACTACGAGAGCAATTCACAGACTTGCAACGCATTAGGAGAGTGTCTTTTGGACTTGAACTTTTGTAATACCCTGAATTTCTGGAGAGTATTAATAAATAAAACTTCATTCTATATATTTGTATAAACTTTTTCCTTTTTTTTGGTGAAATTTGGTTACCAATCGATTGCCTTGTTTCCCAATCAATTGCCACTTTTTGGATACTAATCGATTGCCATTGTACCGACTAAAAGTAATGATGTGGCAACATACCAATCGATTGCCATTATTTCCAATCGATTGCCTTCAAATATCTGTTACCAATCGATTGCCATCTGTACTAATCAATTGGCATAAGCTGAGACATGTTTTCTTCTTTTCTTTAGCTTTGAACGTGTGGCACTCTCAAACCTCTATATATGTAAGATCATTTATGGCCCTTGGGGCTGTTTGTTCAGTATTGAGAGAGAGAGAGAGTTGATATATATCTCTTATATTATATACATATATATATATATCCATATATCTATATCCACACACACACACTCTCTTAGCAGCAAGAAAGAAATAAGGAGAAGAAGGAGAAGAAGGAGAAGAAGAAGAAAAGAAGAGGAGAATGAGAGGCAGAGGAGATAGATAGAGGAGAAGAGAAAGAGAAGAAGAGAGAGGAAGCTTGAGTTTTTAAACTCACACAATCCAAACATACCCTTGGTGAGTTTCTAACTCACTTAGTCCCTTTATATGAAGTCTTTATAAGTTATTATAAAGCTTAGATGTAGAACATGCATGTGGTGTACATTTATATATGTTGTTTCTATAAACTGCTGGTGAAGACAAAGTGCCAATCGATTGGCATAATTACCAATCGATTGCCATCAGTTTAGACCCAATCGATTGGACATAATTCCAATCGATTGACATCTCAATCGATTGCCATTGTTACCAATCAATTGACATCCCAATCGATTGCCATTGTTAGCAATCGATTAACATTATTTTTATCCCAAACGATTGGACCTTATCCCAATCGATTGGTATTGGCAGAACATGGATTCCTTCGTCTAATTATTATATTAAGGGTTCGATTGTTCATTTCCCGATTCGGACTTCCGTTATGCGATTTGGGATTGATCAAGGATAATGTGACAACAAAGATAAAGTATGACTAAGAACAATGGGTTAATAAAATGACACGAGATAGTATGCGGTTCATGTATGAGTTCGATATCCGTTTCTTTTTAATCAGAGTAGTCATGCAACATTGGGAATTGTCATGTGTCAATATTAGAACGCAACTTAGGTAGGTTTGATAAGTTCTGGGAATGGTGCGTAAACGGACGTTTGATTATGATATGCTCTTAAAAGACGGTGAACTGATAAATGTTCTTAAAAGACGGTGAGCAGGGATGTAATATAGATGATACTGAGTCGTGGCAATAGATGATATGCCTTGTTCGAAACATTGTGCCCCTGAAATGCGGTGAGCAGGATATATTGCTCTTAAAAGCTAGGGACGGACTGACGTAGAGTCCATGACATGTGGTGAGCAGGATATATTACTCTTAAAAGCATTGGACAGAATAAGGGTGTATCCCTAGAGTTAAACGATTGAGTCTGTTCCATTCAGTCAGGGTATGTTGAATTTTGGTCTTCGGATAACAAGACAATAAGAACGGGTTCACAATGTTGAATAAAGGAACAAGATATTATTATAATAAGATCTTAACTAGTGTCTTCATAAGTTTGTTTTACTTCAGATAATTGGTACTTTGTTAGTTTATACTCACTCAGCTCTCAGTAAGCTGACGACCTTTATTGCCTGGACTTTTCCCCGTCTAGACTACCCTGTATCTCATTCTGCAGGTGACGGACTACAACGACGGTTACTATCTGAGAGAAGAATACATACAGGGTGGTCCTACTGATGACACCTATACCGGGAAGGACTACTATGCTGATGTTTACGCCAGCTGAAGACTTAGAGATAGTTAATAGTTTATTTATTTCTGTTTAGACTATTTTGTTATATTTGGTACTTAGGCATATGTTGCTTCCAAACCTTATATACTTTCGCTGTAGCATTACTATTATAATAACTCTGATGTTTGTAATAGAAGCAACGGTTTTGTATATCCAGTTGGTTTTTATTACTATGCTTGTTGTTGACTAATACTGTATGGTGTGGATCATTAGTGACATTCACCAGTCATTCCCTATGGACCCAAAAAGGAAATTTAATTTTCTCTATTTTTGCTACTCCGTGTTGTGATAGGATTTTTGGTATCAGAGCTTTAGGTTGTGATACTTTCGTTCAAACGATTCCACACCATCTGGCCCTAGCATTTTAAGATTTCCTGAGATGAGATATGAGGTTGAGATAAGTTCATCCTTCTGGCGATAGATAGTTTTCCTTATAGGTTAGCATGGATCCAGAGTTTTATAGATTCGTGGATGACTCACATGGAGGACACGTGATACATAGGGATACCGTAGAGCCAGCTGACCTAGAGCGTTACCAGGATCGCGTGTGTCAAATAGCCAGTCGTTATTTGGAGGAAGACATGTAGAAGGCCCTCTATGTTGATGGACAGACTCACCCGACCCAGATGCGTATGAATGTTTACCATTCTCTGAGGAATGGCAGAGATATTTATCAAGAAATTCTACGTTTGATTAGGAGTAAGCTGGAGATGGATGCTATCGAGTTACGATCTATTCTTGGAGGACCTATTGAGGCAGCATCAATAGTATAGTGGCACCACTATCACCAGTACTCGAGGTACCTATTTCAGAGCCACAGGAGCAGCTTGAGGAACCAGAGTTACCAGAGGCCAAGCCGATCATAGATGTTGACCCAGAGGAGCCAGAGGAGGATCCTGCAGAGGATGTCGAGCCAGTCGAGGATGACGAGGAACCCGAGGAGGATCTAGAGGAGGACCCAGAGCTAGCTGAGGATGATGTTATAGTTGGAGAGGATGAGATTGAGGTAGTAGGAGATGAAGGTATAAAGGATGTGGTAGTAGAGCCTGAGGAGGTAGTCATACTAGAGATGCCCGTGGTGTTTGATTTACCAACAGGACTTTGTTTACATATGGCAGCTATTGCCAATATGGCAGTCGAGTGAGTAGCAGTAATGGTTGCCCAGCCAATTGGAGTTTCGATAGGACAGGTTGCGTTAGCAGATGCTATGGCTATAGTTGGAGATTTTACTGAGTTAGTCACCGATGTTGCCAAGCCAGCACTTGATGTTGAGGAGATGGAGGTTGACAACATGATTGTCAAGGATTGGGACATAGGAGTGGTAGTTGGAGCAGTAGTAGCACCAGCTGAGGCCGATCCACCTGTGGAGATGGACATTGCACCAGCGGATGAAGCACCAGCATGAGGATCTGATGCCGATGACTTTTGAGTCAAGATCTGTAGGATGTAGATTTTTGTTAGTTTTATATCAGGACATGTTGTCCACATGATTTTTGGGAGCTTGAGAGATAGCTATTTGACCATAGCTTTGTATAGATGTTATCCTTAGTAGTAGTATTGTAATAGCTTACTTTAGTACTGTTTAGCTTTGTCCCATGTGGTGCACATTTTGACTAGTGTGTACTATGCGGTACATCTTTTGATTTATACAAGCAATACTTTTGATATTGATCGTATATTTGCTTTGATGTGTGGTTTTGTAGAACTGAGAGTTCTTGTTGTTTCTCGCCTTATCTTGTTTGTGTTTCTACAAGAAGACTTTTAGCTAATCGTTGTGTCTCTTATAGGCAATACTTGTTATAATTATGGTAGGACCCTTGAGAAATCACCAAGCGCGTATTAGAGCACCTACTCCGAAAGGAATGGATCCATCTGGAGTTTTTGAAGCATTTATGCAGAGAATGGAGCATTTAGGCGATACCTACAGCAATGCCACTAATCAACGACCTATTCAACCCCCAGTTTTCCCATTCCAGCCAAGGCAAACAGGAGACAAGTTACTGGTAAATTTACGTGGGTTATGTCCCGAGAAATTTGATGGACTAACAGAACCATGGAAAGTAGAATAATGGATAAGAGACATGGAGTTGATCTTTGAAGCATTGGAATGCAGCGAACAAGAGAAGCGTCGTCTACATTCTAGCTCACCTATGCCGCTGCAGATTAGTGGGAAGCTGAGCGAGCCACTATTGGAATAAATGTTGTAAGAACAATGCCGTGGGAACGTTCAAAGGAAGATTTTTGGAGAAGTACTTTCCAGAAGACGAGAAAGATCAACACAAGAAGAATTTCCTCAATCTGGTTCAAGGAGGATGGACTGCATGGGAATACACTGCACAGTTCGAGCGTCTGTCTCGATTCGCCCAGCATAAGATTGACACACCGCAAAAGAAGGTGAAGAAATTTCTCCAAGGATTGAACTCTCACCTCAGATATATGATGGTTAGCCATCTGAGTCAGTCATTCGAAGGGATTGCCAGATTCGCCGTAAGATTGGAAAAAGATTCTTATCCAGTATAGCGACCACAGATAAGTCGACCACAGCCACCAAGGAACTTCCAACAGAGGAACTTCCAAACACAGCAGTCGAGGAATACCCAAGGATGGAGACCCCAGGGAATTTCCAAGGTAACAAGAGAACCTGGGAAGGAACCAGGAAGCCCCAACAGAGTTATCTTTGATCCCAGCAATATCAACCACGAGGATCGCAACCTCAGGCACTACTTACAGCTCTGCCAACAAATAACGAAGGGTGTTTTAACTGTGAAAAGCCGAGACATATTGCAAGGAACTACACTGCCCATAGACTAAATCACAGGCCAAATATTATCTGTCACAACTGTAATAAGCCAGGGCACTTGAGCAGGGATTGCCGTGCACCACAGTGAGGAAACTATGGGGCACCAGTTCAAGGAATTCAAGGACCTCCGGATCAGACAAGGATGAATGCTATAATCCCAGGAGAGGCAAGTTTTAATGATAATAAACAGCAGCATTTGGAAGGTACGCTTGTACTCTTTTATATCCCAGTTAAAGCTTTATTTAATACTGGGGCAGCACGTTCATTTATTGCTATTAAAATTTTGCATCAGTTGGGTTTAGAACCCCAGACACTTGAGCCAACACTAAATGTTGTGTCACCTTTGGGAGTGACTGTTAAGTTGGGTAAAGTGTGCAAGGATTGCCCACTAACCTTGGGAGATAGGAATCTTTCTGCAGATTTGGTAATTTTATCAATGTCACAATTCGATATTATCCTAGGAATGGATTAGTTGACTAAGTACAATGCCAACCTGGATTTCCCTACTAGGACGATTGTATTTCTGATACTAGGATGACCGATGATTAGATTTCAGTGTCAGACAACGAGTGACATGTACTTGACAAGTGATTTAGCTACGATCGAGAGTGCAAATTCGAAACTCAAGATGGATCAGATTCCTACGGTATAAGACTTTCAGGATGTATTCCAGGATATTAAAGGACTTCCACCAAAAAGAGAAATAGACTTCTGCATGGAATTAGTACCATGTACGTCGCCGATATCAAAGACTCCATATAGAATGGTACCAACTGAAATGTTGGAACTGAAGAAGCAAGTCCAAGAACTTGAAGATCTAGGATTTGTTCGCCCGAGTACGTCACCTTGGGGAGCACCAGTTTTATTTGTGAAAAAGAAGGATGAAATACATCGACTCTGCATAGACTACAGGGAGTTAAACAAAGTTACGATCAAGAATAGATATCCACTACCTCGGATAGATGATCTATTTGACCAGTTACAAGGATCTAGGATCTTTTCCAAGATCGATTTATGTTCGGGATATCACCAGTTATTAGTTCGACCAGAGGATGTATCGAAGACTGCATTTAGGACGAGATACATGCATTATGAGTTTCTAGTTATGCCTTTTGGATTGACGAATGGTATTCATGGACTGAATGAATATAGTATTTCAAACTATATCTGGATAAATTCATTATAGTATTCATTGATGACATATAATCTACTCGAAGACGGAGGAAGACCACAAGGAGCACTTACAGATTGCTCTGCAGACACTTCAAGATAATAAGTTGTATGCAAAGTTCAGTAAGTGCAAATTTTGGCTACAAGAGGTCAAATTCTTGGGACATGTTATATCTCAAGATGGTATTTCTGTGGACACATCTAAAATTGATGCAGTCTTAAGCTGGAATAGACCGACCAACGCGATCAATGTTAGAAGTTTTCTCGGCCTAGCAGGATATTACAGGAGATTTGTAGGAGGATTTGCCAAGATAGCGAGACCTTTGACAAATTTGAGGAGGAAGGAGATGAAGTACGAGTGGACAGACAAGCATGAGAGTGCATTTTGTGAGTTAAAGGAAAGATTAACTTTAGCACCAGTACTCGCAATACCTAAGAGTGAAGAAAGGTATGTGATCTACAGTGATGCATCGCACCAAGACTTGGATGTGTACTTATGCAAAACGGGAATGTTATTGCTTACGGATCAAGACAGTTGAAGGTACACGAGAAGAATTATCCTACTCATGATTTGGAACTAGCAGCAATAGTGTTCGCATTAAAGATCTAGAGACACTATCTCTATAGATAAAAGTTTGATCTATTTTCCGATCATAAGAATTTGAAGTATTTGTTCTCTCAGAAGGAATTGAACATGCGCCAATGAAGATGGATGGAGTTACTTAAGGACCATGACTTTTCGTTACAATACCATCCAGGTAAAGCGAATGTCGTAGCAGATGGTTTGAGTCGTAAACCTCGACTAGTGATCGCTGTATTACTAATTTGAGAATGGAGAGCATTAGAAGTGTTAGCTGAATTCAAGCTTCAGCCAGTGGAACCAATGAAAAGACAACATTTTGGATGTCTTATGGTACAACCAACTTTGATCAACTGCATCATAGAAGTTCAATAGACGACGGAAGATTTGAAGTTATGGTTCGCTAAGATGTCAACAAAGGAACCAAAGATCTGGAGTATTAGTATAGACGAAGCCTTACGATTAAAGGTAGACTCTGTGTACCTGATAAAGAAAATCTCTGGAAAGAAATATTGGATGAAGCACACAAGTCACAGATGACTATCCATCTAGGAGGTACGAAGATGTATAAAGATTTGAAGAGGAACTTTTGGTGGGAAGGAATGAAGAGAGAAATAGCCGAGTATGTATCTCAATGTCTTACTTATAAACAAGTAAAGGCAGAACATCATAAATCACCGAGATTACTGTAACCATTACCGATTTCTCAATGGAAATGGGAACACATCACTATGGATTTCGTGGTCGGATTGCCAAAGTCACAATAGAACATGATGCTATTTCGGTAATTGTGGATCGACTTACAAAGATGGCACATTTTATCGCCTACAGTATGACGTACCCAGTAGAACGTTTGAGCCAAATGTATCTACAACACGTAGTATGGTTGTTTTTATTGTGTCAGATCAAGATTCGCGTTTTACTGCAGAATTTTGGAAGAGTCTTCAAATAACAATGGGAACAACATTAAACTTGAGTTCAGCATTTCATCCGCAGACCGATAGATAGACTGAACGAGTTAATCAAGTCATGGAGGACATGTTGCGCGCTTGCGTTATTGATTTTGAGAGTTCTTGGGAGATGCACTTACCTTTGATTGAGTTCGCCTACAACAACAGTTATAATTCGAGCATAGGAATGGCGTCGTTCGAAGCTTTGTACGAAAGACCTTGCCGTGGACACACGGGATTCCACCTCTTGCTAGTTTTTGTTTGAAATTTGATTTTGAAAAGAGAGAGAAAAGGTCCGTTAAAAACAGATACAGAGTCACCACTTGGTCTTTAAGGAACCAAGAAACCTAATTTTGACTCACCCAAATGGATAAAGGGCACCGGCCCTTCATAACCAAAGAACTTGGTTTGGGGTTTTGGTACGAGAGAGGAAGGAGCCTTTGTCGCGACTAAAACACCCTCAACTCGCCCCGTCTTTCGACTGGCCTCAATTAGCATCCAAATAATCATCTTATACTATGTATGGTTCGACAATTAATACTATGATAGTATATTACATCACATAAGAAAATTTGAAATAGAAGATCTAAAGATAAGATATCATTCATAAGATCTAAGTCAAATGTCATACAATGTAAAGAGAAAGATCACACAAATAAACCTAGGAAAAATCATATAATCATATATCAAATAGTCAAGACTTCCTAATCTAAAGGGGGACATGAATTGTTATTGAAACAAATAATCAAAGAAATCAAAATATGCTTAGTAAGCTATTATGATGCATGTTAATCTTTGAGGAAAGAAGATTTCTCAATCCCCGGGACGGATGAGAAAGGAAGACTAGATCGAGGGAAACATGAACGTATTGATCAAGTTTATTCCTTATAATCTTCTTAGATTAGGACTCACAAAAGCCCCAAATCTTTGCATGGATGCAATGTATGTACCTAAAATGTGCCAAGGTTGTAGTGTGCTTTGTGTTCATGGATTCCTAGAATGACTTAGAAGTCTAGAATGTGTGTGAATGAATGAATGAAATCATCATGGGATATGTACAAATGTAGTATGAACTACTTCCTAAGACATTAACTAATTTGGAGTGCATGTAAGCATCAAATCAAAGGGGGAAAGTAAAAGTGTGCTTGCTGTGAATAGTGGACAGAACAGTAACATGATCTTGTGAAAATGGAAACGAGGGGTTAGGAATGTTTTCAATACATGATTTTTTTATGGAGATCTTCCTTATTCTGTCTAGAATACAAATCAAAAAGCCAATCTTTAATAACGATTACAGATTGAGAGAAATCATATGAACAATGGAGGTTACTCAGAAACAGAGTTCGTACTGTCGACTGAAATGTTTAAAAATCTTAGAAGATGAAAACAAAAGATCTAGAGGCCCATTTTATACAGAAAGTTCCCTAAGACATTGAAGTTTAAGGGAAAAATAAGTTAGGACCACCCCTTTTGGAAAAGTTTTCTGAAACACAAGTTGAAATTAGACCAAGCTGCTGTGACAGCAAAAACAGAATATCTGGAGAGAATGTTTGGGTTCAAATGGACCATTTTCAAGTATTTCCAAGTCAAACCAAAAATCATGGGTGTTCTCTAATGAGTTAGGAAGACTTTTCAAGTGGTCTTCTATCCATACATTGAGTATTGAGTTCTATAGAAATCTTTGAACTCAGATCACTCACTGTTTTGACTCACTGTTTTGAAGATTTTGGGATAAACTTAGTTTTCTTTCTTGAAATCAAAATGAGAGGGATTGAGAGGGGTTTTGAAATAGAGGTTTTGAAAGTATATTTTCAACATCAAATAGAGATTATAACCTCTTGGAATATCAACATCAAACTCATCATCAAGAACCCCCAATATTATTGGAGAGATTCATTTTTATTTTGAACATAACTTCAAGGATACCTTGGAGGTATTGAAGTTCTAATCATCATCTATCAAACATGTTTTTGAGGTCAAGAGCTACTATCCATAAGGATTCTCTCACCTCAAACTTCATGTCATCATTTAGAGGATGATGAACTAGTAAGTAAATAAAGAAAATAAAAAAGAAATGAGGTAAGAAGAGATGAACATTGTATATAAGCAAGCAAATGAACAAATCAATAGATGATAATCAATGTGATATTGGACTTGTAGCTTGGTGTTTCACTCATAGATATAGACATTTGGACATGGAAGTAACTTCCTAACTCAAAAATGCTTAGAGAAATGGTGATTGGGTGTATTGATGATGAAGTATATAGAAGAATGGTGAAGGAAAACAAGGTTGGAACTCACTTTCTATAGAAAAAT
Organism: Hydrangea macrophylla; assembly: GCA_033977485.1. Taxonomy (NCBI): domain Eukaryota; kingdom Viridiplantae; phylum Streptophyta; class Magnoliopsida; order Cornales; family Hydrangeaceae; genus Hydrangea; species Hydrangea macrophylla. The sequence goes on from CM066992.1 coordinate 67,329,403, forward strand.
AGTAGGAGGAAGCTCCTTTCTCACTTCTAAATCTATCTCTATCTCTCTTTCTCTCTACAACTTTGTCCAACTTTGCACTTGGCCCCCCCAAAATGAAGAGCAATGGGGGGGGGGGGGAAGGGGGTTATATAGGCTAATTTGGGGTGGTTTTGGGATTTAGAAAGTACTCCCATTGGTCCCAAACATCTGTGAACATCAAACTACATCGTTTTGGTTTTTAATTAATCAAATTGGACACCCAATCAAAATTACAAAAAAGGACTATTCTGGGGGAGAGTGTCGCGGCGGCACTGGGCCTGTGCTGCGGCGGCAGTGGGCCAGTGCCGCAGCGGCACTGCTCCTCCTTCGTCCAGATATTGCTGTTTATGCCCCCAGAGGTTCCGGTATTCGCGAAAAGGCCCTATTTCGTCCAAAATTCACAGAAAATGCATACGAACTCCAAATTAAGGTTGTGATATACCGTTAGAAAGTTAATGGAGTCTACTTTACATAAAAAAATAGTTTAGAGATAGGTCACTTTGAAAAGTTTTGCGGTATTTGCGATAAAAGCCGATTTGATCACCTTTTTTGCCTTCAAAAATTCATAATAAACTCGTTTTAAATCCGAAAATTGTGTGTGATATACCGTTGGAAAGCTATGGACCTCTAGTATCCATGAAAAATGTTTGAAAATTGTTACGGTGCTCCGGTTTCAAAGTCAAATTTTGGTCAAACTTGTCAAACTTGGGATTCCCGGGAAGTTCTGGAAACTTCTGAGAGCTCCCAGGAGCTGACGTTTTCGCTCGATTTTCTTTTAAAACTCATTTTAATACTTTCCACATGATCTAGAATGATCCCGGTGAATTTGGACGGTTTTGGTCAAACTTGGTCAAACCTGGTCAAACATTGGTCAAACTGGTCAACGGGAACTTTTCGGGAACTTCCGGGTCTTTCGGGGGTCTCTGGGAGCTGACGATTTCATCTGATTTTACTTCAAAACTCATTTTCTTACTTTTCTTATGACGTAGCATGTTTCCACAGCTTTCGGTCCAAATCTGGGAGCTTTCGGGCTTTTAGGGGTATTTTGGTCATTCTGAGCATTTTGAGAGATAGAATAACTTCCAGGAGTCCTTTTAAATCTTTTTCGATCATTATGAACCACCAAGCTATAGGTCTCCTAAATATGATAGCTGATAAAATGGGGTGTCTACACTTGCCGATCGCCGCTTTGTTGGACCGAAGTCAGAGATACTCAACTTCTTGGGCCAGAGATGGTACGAGAAACCAATGAGAAGATTCAGATTGTACGTGAGAAGATGAAGACAGCTCAGACGTGACACAAGAGTTATGCTGACAAGCGACTCAAAGACTTGGAATTTGCAATTGGAGATCACGTGCTACTCAAAGTTCCCCTATTCGAGGGATTGTTCATTTTGGTTAGAAGAGAGGCAAGTTATCGTCACAATTCATCGGACCGTTCGAGATTCTGGAGCGTATTGGGAAAGTCTCTTATCGCCTTGCGTTGCCACCAAAGATATCAGGAGTGTACAATGTATTCCACATCAGTATGCTGCGAAAGTGTGCCCACAACCCAGTACATGAGATCAACTTCGAAGATATTGAAGTCAACGAATATGGTACATTCAATGAAGGACCAGTTCGTGTTTTGGATCAAGGGATCAAGAAGCTCAGGAATAAGGAGATTCCGTTAGTCAAGGTTCAGTGGAAGCATCATGATGAAGGAGAAGCTTCGTGGGAACTAGAGTCAGAGATGCGAGAGAAGTTTTCGTTTTTGTTTTAACTTGTTTGTTCTTGATTTCGAGGACAAAATCTTTAATGAGTGGTAGATGATGTAATACCCTGAATTTCTGAAGAGTACTAATAAATAAAACTTTATTTTATATATTTGTATAAACTTTTTCCTTCTTTTGGTGAAATTTGGTTACCAATCAATTGCCTTGTTTCCCAATTGATTGCCACTTTTTGGATACCAATCGATTGCCATTTTACCAATCGATTGCCATTGTACCGACTAAAAGTAATGACATGGCAACATGCCAATCGATTGCCATAATTTCCAATCGATTGCCTTCAAATATCTGTTACCAATTGATTGCCATCAAATATCTGTTACCAATCGATTGCCATCTATACCAATTGATTGGCATAAGTTGAGACAAGTTCTCTTCTTTTCTTATGCTTTGAACGTGTGGCACTCTCAAACCTCTATATATAAGATCATTTATGGCCCTTGGGGTAGATTCGTAGAACAGGAGAAGAGCAAAGAGAGAGAGAGAGAGAGAGAGAGAGAGAGAGAGAGAGAGTTGATATATATCTTATATTATATACACATTTATCCATATATCTATATCCACACACACACACACTCTTGGCAGCAAAAAAGAAAGAAGAAGAAAGAGAAGAAGAAGAAAAGAAGAGGAGAAGGAGAGGCAGAGGAGATAGACAGAGGAGAAGAGAGAGAAAGCTTGAGTTTTTAAACTCACACAAGCCAAACACACCCTTGGTGAGTTTCTAACTCACTTGGTCCCTTTATATGAAGTCTTTATAAGTTATTATAAAGCTTAGATGTAGAAAATGCATGTGGTGTACGTTTATATATGTTGTTTCTATAAACTGATGGTCAAGACGAAGTGCCACTCGATTGGCATAATTACCAATCGATTGCCATCAGTTTGCACCCAATCGATTGGATAGAATTCCAATCGATTGACATATCAATCGATTGCCATTGTTAGCAATCAATTGACATTATTTTTATCCCAATCAATTGGACTTTATCCCAATAGATTGGTGTTGGCAGAACATGGATTCCTTTGCCTATTTATTATATTAAGGGTTCGATTGTTCGTTTCCCGATTCGGACTTCCGTTTTGCGATTTGAGATTGATCAAGGATAATGCGACAACGAAGATAAAGTATGACTAAGAACAATGGGTTAATAAAAATGACGTGAGATATTATGTGGTTCATGTATGAGTTCGATATCTGCTTCCTTTTAATCAGAGTAGTCAGGCCACACTGGGAATTGTCTTGTGTCAATATTATAATGCAACTCAGGTAGGTTTGATAAGTTTTGGGAATGGTGCGTAAACGGACATTTGATTATGATATGCTCTTAAAAGCCGGTGAACTAATAAATGTTCTTAAAAGGCGGTGAGCAGGGATGTATGGTAGATGACGCTAAGTCGTAGCAATAGATGATATGCCTTGTTCGAAACGTTGGTTCCCTGAAATGCGGTGAGTAGGATATATTGCTCTTAAAAGCTGGGGACAGACTAACATGGAGTCCATGACATGCGGTGAGCAGGGTATATTGCTCTTCAAAGCGATGGACAGAATAAGGGTGTATCCCTAGAGTTAAACGATTAAGTCTGTTCCATTCAGTCAGGGTATGTTGAATTTCAGTCTTCAGATAACAAGACGATAAGGGCGGGTTCACGATGTTGAATAAAAGAATGAGTTATTATTATAATAAGATCTTAACTAGTGTCTTCATAAGTTTGTTTTACTTTAGATAATTGGTACTTTGTTAGTTTATACTCACTCAGCTCTCAGTATTGCCTAGACGTTTCCCCGTCCAGACTACCCTGTACCTCATTTTGCAGGTGACGGATCCTACAACGATGGTTATTATCTGGGAGAGGAATACATAAAGGGTGGTCCCACTGATGTCACCTATGTCAGGGAGGACTACTATGCTGATGTTTACGCCAGTTGAAGACTTGGAGATAGTTAATAGTTTAATTATTTCTGTTTAGACTGTTTTGTTTTATTTGGTACTTGGGCATATGTTGCTTCCAAACCTTATATACTTCCACTGTAGCATTACTGTTGTAATAACTCTGATGTTTATTATAGAAGCAACGGTTTTGTATATCCAGATGGTTTTTATTACTATACTTGTTGTTGACTAGTACTGTGTGGTGTGGATCATTAGTGACATTCACCAGTCATTCCTTATGGACCCAAAAAGAAAATTTATTTTTCTCTATTTTTGCTGCTCCGGGGCGTGACAACTTTCCCTTAGTGAATATCTACTGGATTTACTCGGTGACGTAGTGTACATTAAGTACTGAATTGTTCAACCTTTTAGTGTAAATTAACACTAGATAACACACAACATATCCTTATACATATTAATTTATTTGGTTGTGTTCATTTTGGTCCTGAACATGATCCTTATTCATGAGAACCCTTAGAGAACCAAGCCTTTGAAGTTCTCATCAAAGCGACCCCACTTCCATTCTCATATAGGTGATACCAATTAAGAGTACTGTCATTACTCATCAATATCATTAAATGTAAGCACATAACCTCTACAATTTTTATTACACACTTGAATAATATACATGAATGATGCCACAATGAACTTGTGTTTACAATATGAACTTTCCAAACTAGTTTTCCTATTGAACCTAGATCTTGGGATCTCCAGTCAGCTAGGTTAGGTTTCTGCCAGGTTGTTCAAAGTATTGGCTTTAGGCCCATTCCTTTCATCGTATATTGAACTTGATCTCTAGTCTATCCTTTTGTAAGAGGATCCACAATGTTTTCCTTTGACTTAACATAGTCAATCGTGATTGTGTTGTGTCATCTTATATGCCTTGACTTGTCATTATAGACAGCATTCTTAGCTATAGAAGATGTCGCATTGTAGTTATAATGCATAATTATGGCTGTTACTGGTTTTGGCCATAATGGAATATCCTCTAGGAAGTTCTGAAGCCATTCGGCTTCCTCACCCGCCTTGTCTAAGGCTATGAACTCCAATTCCATTATCGAACGTGCTATACATGTTTGCTTAGTTAATTTCCAAGAAATTGCAGCTCTACCTAAAGTGAAAATATATCCACTTGTGGGCTTAGTCTCTTGAGTATCTGAAATCCAATTCGCATCGGAATATCCTTCTACCATGGGTGGGTATCGTGTGTAGTGCAAATCATAGGTCATGGTATGCTTCAGATATCTTAACACTCTCACAAGAGTATCCCAATGATCTCTACCCGGATTGGTTATGTATCTAGTAAGCCTTCCCACCGAATATGCAATATCCGGACGTGTACAATTCACGATGTACATCAGACTCCCTGTTACTTGCAAATATTCAAGTTGAGATATGCTTTCACCCATTTCTTTCTCAACCTACAATTGGAATCAAACGGTGTTATAGCTGACTTGTTATCCAATTTTCCAAACTTCTTTAATATTTTCTCATCATAATATGATTGTGTGAGAAGATATCCTTCGAAAGTTTGTCTCACTTTTTTACCAAGAATCTCATCGGCTTTACCCATGTCCTTCATGTCAAACCTTGAGATTAACATCTTCTTGGTTTCATTGATTCCTTTCTTATTTGTTCCCGTAATAAGTCATCAACATACAAGCAGACAATAACACATGAATCTTCAAACTCCTTAACATACGCACACTTATCGCATTCATTGATTTTGAAACTATTTGTGATCATGGTGTGGTCGAATTTCTCATGCCATTACTTTGGAGCTTGTTTCAAATCATAAAGAGACTTAACAAGGCGACACATACACTTTATGTTCTTGTCCCTTTACAGCAAACCCTTCTAGTTATTCCATATAGATCTCCTCATCTAGATCTCCATTGAGGAATGTGGTCTTCACATCCATTTGATGTAAGTCTAGGTTATGGACGGCGGTTGTTGCGATTACTATCCTAATGGAAGTAATCCTAGTAACCGGAGAATAAGTATCACAGAAATCTATTCCCTTTTTTGTCGATAGCATTTTGCAACAAGTCTAGCTTTGTACTTATCTATGGTACCATCGGCTTTGAGTTTCTTCTTAAAAATCCATTTACAACCAATTGGTTTACTACCTGGAGGTAAGTCAACCAACTCCCATGTATGGTTTTGCATAATGGAGTCCACCTCACTATTTGCCGATTATTGTCAATGAGGTCCTTCGGGTGTGTTCATAGCCTCATTAAAGGTTTGAGGTTCACCTATGGTAACTAGTGTCACAAAATTCGATCCAAAAGAAGTAGCTTTCCTAGCTCTTTTGATCTTTCTAGGAGCAACTTCGATTTCTTCAAAGTCGTTCGTAGAACTTGAAGAAATCTCTTCAATACTTTTTTTAGGTGCTGAATTTTGTCTTCCTTCCTGATTCGAGGTGAAAAGTGCATGTTCATAGTGTATTACATGGTTCTTTATGCATACTTTTATCCCCAAAGTCCCTACATTTAGGTGCATTCTAATAATAATGTTCTTTTTATTGTGTTAATACTAAAATATATGTTTATGCATTGTTTTATAGGTATTAGAATGCAAATCAATGAAGTGAAGCTAAAGAAAAGTGATTCTGGTGAAGAGAACAACAGAAGCAGCTGGGAAAACGCCATTTTTGACAATGAAGACATCAGATTTGGAAGATTTTCCCAAATACATGAAATGTAGATCTTTGAGTTACGGTCGCGTGGCCATAAACGGGAGGTCAATCCGAGGTCCGAGTGAAAAGTTATGGCCATTCTCCCATCGGTGCGCAAAGCTGTCAAAATCAGAAGAGTTCAAGCGATTGAGGAGAGTTCAATCGATCGAACCTTCGATCAATCGAACAACTTCATATTCACCCAAAAGTTGCGTAAACTCTGCAGGAACCCTATATATAAGTCGTTTTAACGCCAGACGAAGGGAGGACGCTCCAGAACGGAAAAAAACAGCAGTTTAGGGTAGTTTTAGGGTTAGATTAGGAGTAGATTAGGTTAGATTCTTATTTTTCTTCCTCTTTTCCATTGTTATATTGAAGATTATTGAAGATTCAAGTTATTTACAAGTTATATTCAGATTTATTCCAGGTTTTTCCTTTACTTTATCTTATTTTATTGTTTATGAATCTAGTAGTTATGAGTGTTATGTTTTACTGTTTCTGCACTAGTTTATTTATGTTTCTGTAGTTTAGAAGTTGGGAATATGTGATGAAACATTGATTCCCAACCTCTACCATGCAATCTTTAGAAACCTTGGGCTCGATCGATCGAAGGTATTTTGATCGATCGAACCAGAGCCATAGTCAAGCGATCGAAGGCATTTCGATCGATTGAAGGATGATGCTGTCCGATCGATTGAGAGTGCTTCGATCGATCGAACTTGCTAAATCCTGAGATGATTCTTTTAAGTATTCCATGACTTTCTATTTTAGAAATCTGTCATCAAATTATCCCAATAAGCTCAGTTTGTCACAACAGTTTTTAGAACTTAAAGCCTTAAGGCCTTTTCTTCAATGACTTTTGAAAACCACTTTGAATGCTAACACCATTTAGAGTGCAAATAATAACCATTGTTTTAAACCGTCTTCTAAGTATTTTAAATCACTTGTGATGATATAGTCCCGGTCATGAAAAGGCTATTGATTCTTTATCTTTAGAAAAATACGGAATGCTGAAAAGGAATGAACTCCATAGAACGTTAATGAGTATGCATGGTAGATGGTTAGGATCAATGTGGATTCACATGTTTCCAACACCTTTAATTTACTAGTTTAATTAATTATGTTTCTTTATACTTTAGTCTATTATTTAGTTTAATTTAATTAATTAAGATTCATTAGAACCTCCACACCTTTATTGATATTTTCATGTTCTTTAGGTTATAACTTAGTAGATATTCTTCCTATTCCTTCCCTGTGGGATCGACCTGGACTTCTAGTACTATATTACTTGCACGATCACCTACACTTGGGTGTTGCACAAGAGCGCACAACTATTTAGTCGTGTCACTTCCCTTAAAGGAAAGATGTGTTCGAAGAACTCAACTTTTACCGATTCCATGAATGTGTTGACACAAATGTCTACATTCTCGGACTTAACCACAATGAATCGATATGCAGCACTATTATTAGCATAGCCAATAAATACACAATCTACGGTCTTAGGTCCTAGTTTCGTTCGTTTAGGTTGCGGAACTTGTACCTTAGCTAGACACCCACACACTTTGAGTTTTTTATATGAGGGTATTCTACCTTTCCAAATTTCACAAGGAGACTTGTTAGTCTTCTTATGTGGAATTCTATTAAAAATGACATTCGCCGTAAGAATGGCTTCCCCCAACAAGTTGTGTGGCACACCCGAGCTATTTAACATAGCATTTTCCATTTCCTTGAGGGTTCTATTTTCCCTCTCGGCTACACCATTTTGTTGTGGTGTATACGGCTCAGTTGTTTCATGAATAATCCCATTATTAACACAATACTCGGCTAGTGGAATTGAATCATATTCACCTCCTCTATCCGATCTGACTCGTGTTATTGTTCTAGATAATTTATTTTCAACTTCAGCTCTATATGTCTTAAACATATCCATTGTTTCATCTTTAGAACTAAGTAAGTAAACATAACAATATCTACTACTATCACCTATAAATGTAACAAAGTGTTTCTTTTCTCCTCTTGTTGGAGTTAGTTTTAAATCACATAAGTCGGTATGAATTAAGTCTAGTAACTCATTTGTTCTATCTATGGATTTAAATGGCTTTCTAGTAAATTTTGATTCTACACATGTTTTACATTTATGTGATTTGTCAATTTCAAATTTATGCAATAATCCTAGATTAACCATTTTATGTATATATTTGAAATTTACATATCCTAATCTAGAATGCCACAACAAACATAACTCAATAATATAAGAAGAAGTTATAGTATTCTCATTAATAATAATTTTAGGAGTACAATTGATCTTGAAGAGCCCTTCATTGAGGTAGCCCTTTCCTATATACAATCATCCTTTAGTTAATACAAACTTATCGGATTCGAAGACAAGCTTAAATCCTTCTTACCGAAACCAAATTCTTACGAATTTCGAGAACATGCAATACATCTAAGAGCATCATTTCCTTTCCGGAAGTGAACTTTATAGCCACATTGCCTTTACCTTCAATGGTCGCAGCCACAACATTTCCCATATAAAGCCTCTCACTACCATCCGACTTTGTGTAGGTAGTAAACATGTTTCGATCCCCACAAATGTGCTTGGTAGCCCCGGTTCGTATCCACCCACCAACCTTTTGAGTCGGTTACAACAACAGATTCCATGATTACTGTCGCAAGATCATCGATGTCCATCATGTTAGCTTGGTTAGGCTTCTTATTCCCATTTGGTCCTTTCTTATGACTACATTCGCTACCATGATGTCCGGGTATTCCACATGCCCAACAGTTCCCTTTTATCTTATTGGGATCTCGATCCTTAGACCCATTGTATGTAGACTTCCTTTTTCCTTTCTTATTCTTAGACTTAGAAGTAGGTTTTGAGGACTCACCTTCAACAAGATTTGCTTTTAGTTCCGTAATACATTGCTGCCCCTTCTTATCTCCCTTACGATTATCTTCTTCAATTCTCAAACCGACCACCAAATCTTCCATCGAAAGTTCTTTACACTTGTGCTTGAGATAGCTTTTGAATTCTTTCCATAAAGGCGGCAACTTCTTAATTATTGATGCCACTTGAAATGGTTCACTAATCGTCATCCCCTCTAAGATGATTTGATTGATGATCACTAGAATCTCTTTCAATTGCTTGACCACTGGAATTGAGTCCACCATATTATATAAAATCCAAAAATTGCCCACAATGAACTTCTTTGTACCCGCATCTTCGGTCTTGTATTTTTTTCTCCAAAGACTCCCATAACTTTTTGGCAGTAGTAAACGTCGAATAGACGTTGTAGAGAACGTCTTCAAGCCCATTTAGAATGTAATTTCGACACAGCAAATCGGAATGGTTCCATGCTTCCAATGACGGATTTTCGATAAGAACCACTGGCTTATCTTGTTGTAGGATGTGAGCAAGGTTAAGGGTTGTGAGATAGAAGAGCATCTTCATTTTCTATCGTTTAAAGTTTTCTCCCTTGAACTTTTTGGGCTTCACGGGATGAGTATTCTTCACAATAGTTGTAGTAAAAGTAGATTCTCCAGCCATTATTCCAACTATAAACTTGTTTTTCGATTGTTGGAATCTAATGGATATGAAACTTCAAATAAACAGTGACTAAACTTAAGATCGAAGCACGTATACGTACGCTATTCAAAAAATAAGTTTACGTCCCACATGCCGTTGTTTTGTGGACTACGACGCCTTATTCTTGAGGATACTACGATCTAACAATTGAAGTACAACTTAACTTCAATTGTTTTGTAGAATTGTATGTATATAATTTGCTCTCAAAGACTTTAGAATAGATCAAGAAAAGAAACTAAAATCTGAGTAAAAGATATATCAAAACTAACTAACTATAATATATATATATATAGTGGTGTCTATTGGGTAAAAGATATCTCTCTACACAAAAAGGTTGTGTCCCAACACCTATATACTACACATATATCACTATATCTACGTTTATCAGCCATTAAAACTGATTGAAGTTCAAACAAATTTGAATTTCTACATGAAAAGTTGCAACTCTTCAGAAACTGGGTCCGGTCGACCGGTCGAATGCCCTTCTGCCTGAACTTGTTTAAAAGCTTTATAAAGTTGTTGACCCGGTCGAAGGGACCAAGTTGATCGGTCGAAAACCCCTCTGCTAGAAACTTGAAACTTAATGTTCCAAGCATTTCCCTGATCATTGAGTTGGTCCATAGCGATCTAACGATCCCGTTAAGCTTACATATGCTCCCATTCACACCCTGAATCTAACAGACATCACCTTCACCTTTTCTAACTTCTCACTAGAGTACAAAGCCTTCTTCACATGCTCCAATATATGTAAAGATGATGATGTAATTATAATTGGTGAGAATGCATTCCAAGTTGTGATTCGAAATATAGTAATACATAACTAAGCCTTACAAACTCATGTCTATTAAACACAAATAATGTAATGATTTTTTTTCTTGATCTATATATATGAGCAAAATTTTGTAGTTTATTCCGATAATTGTAATATCTCTACAAAAAATCTTGCTTAAGTACATTTAGGAAGACCCAATTTTGGGAGTTCGCTTTGGACTCTGAAGATGGTGTAATAATAATTAGTGAGAATGTAATACATAGGGTTACATAACTAAGCCTAACAAACTCAAGCTAGCGGAGACTTTTTAATTTCATTATTAAGAGATAAAATGTGGGGTGTTAACATTTTAAATTTTTTTTTTTTGCTGAAAGTGTGGTCTATTAACATGAAAGGTCAAAGAGCATTCTTAACGAAATTCCGTTGTTAAATTAATGTCTTTGAAAATTCTCTTGATCGATGGACAGACCAACAAGTAATGGAATTCATGATGAAACAATCATATACATGTCTATTAAACAATGGCCTCAACCACCGTTAACCCCATCATAATTGGCTGATTGGGGTGAGCTTCTTTATACAGCCAAGAAACCATAACAAGTCAAAGCAACACCAACTTAAAAAAATATCAGATAATTCTTTAAAGCAATGTCAACATAAAAGTGGGATTTTGGAATTAATTTACCTTTTTCCGGAAAAAAAAAAAAAAATACATAAAGAGAGAGAGGTATTCGATGTAAAATATTGGTATTTATATATTATTGTTATTATTATTTTGTGGTTTTGAAAGGGGACATTTGGTCATAGGTCCCTCTACAACTAACGCTTTTTAACAATAGATCATTGTAACTTTTCTCTAACCCCAGTCGAGTAGAGTAGAATAGATTAGTTTTCTCTCTTCCCTCTCATCTCTATAGTTAGGGTTTATAATTGTATTCAAAGACAGCAACGTCTTTTCTTCACGATTTCAATACCAAGCTCTATTTTAGTTCCAATTTTGATGTTCTATTCCCTTTCCTTTCATGTTTATTAATTTATTTGTGTTTATTGCTTGATCAGTTTATTGCTTTTATTTCAGTTCTAGCATGTTTTTTTTTTTTTTTTGGTAATCATGGGTGTCCGGGCCAGCTTGCGCGCACCTTGACTAATCCCACGAGACCAGGGCGTCCAGGTGAATCACCTGTGGACACCCCCTTGAGATTCGAACTTGAGACATCTGGGTATAACACCCAAATGCCTTACCATCCCGCCACCCCCTTTCAGTTCTAGCATGTTAGATTAGCCTTTTTAGTTAGGAAGTCTGATGAAACCCTAGGTTTATGAATTGTTATGCCATGATCTCTTTTAACAAAGATTTTATACTTTAAGTTAATGTTTAATTTTTGACCTATATCAAATACATATCATGATTGGTCTGTCTCAATGAATCTGTCATAATTTATTCATTACTCAATTTATGGTTTTCAAATTTTTAAGCACTATCACAACTTCTATCACATATTTGTTGAGAATCAGACACTTAATAGCATTGCCTTTCAATAAGTAAAATATTTAATGGCATTACTAGTTATATTTGAAATAGCATTCACAAATGAAATGACTAATTTAAGTACTATGAAAAAAAATCAAATTTTGAATACCATTTCCCAATCCACTATTCAGAATCCACTCTTTTCTAAATTCATAAGGACCCATAATCCAATAAAGAATCAATGAACCAAACATTCTAACACACTAGGATTACTAGTAATTTTACGGTGAAATTAAAATCCACCTTCTAAATCTATAAACCAAACAGTCTCTTACTGAAAATTTTTAAACGTCTTTCTTAATTATCTTTTCTTTTTCTCAACCACGAGTGCGATCTAATTGTGCCTTGCGAGTCAAACAGAAATTGTCAATTCCCTCCTTTCTTTTTCTTTTTCTTTTTCTTTCCAACAATGCTAGAGGTACTAATAAATTCCACTAACATTCACACTCATACTCTATCTCTCTCTTAGTGGCACTGTGGGTTCCGCAGTAGACTCAAAGTGCTACTAGAAGAGACATAGATTATGAGTGTGAGTGTTAGTGAAATTTGTTAGTGCCCCAAATATTACTCTTTTCTTTTTGCCATAGCTAGGTAGACGTAATATGTATAGCTTATATGATATATATCCCATTTCTTAATAATCTTTTGCGAAGCCAGATAAGAATTCATTCCTTATGACTCAAAGTTCAATCTTCTATATAATTAAGTTATCCAAACTCAACCTTGTGGAGGCTTTTTAAATTCATTATTAAGAGATTAAATAAGATTAGTGGACATGAAAGTCCAAGAAACCGTCAGTACTCTACCTCGGCATGCCAATGTGGTGTGACATTAATTTAATCCATACCATACATGTGGCCCTATTTTCAAGGAAATTACGACAAGTAGTTGACAAAATCTCACATTGGAGGCAAATGTATGACTTATATTAGAGGGTTACACAACATCAGCATGTTAACGCGGTGTGATGAACTTATTGAATAATTTCTGAAAGCCCAAAGAGCACCCTTAACGGAATTATGTATGTTGTTTATAAATGCCTTTTGAAATTCTGTTAATCGACATACCAGCAACTAATGGAATTGATGAAGCAATCATGTCTATTAAACAATTGGTCTACGGCAAATTTTCGTTTTGTGATTACGCATCAACAAAATGATTTTTTATTTGTTAAAAAAATAAATTCTAAAATGTAGCTTCTAAGTTTTTAGAAATTAAGTTAAAAAAAAATACACAATGGACTACCATAACCCTTTTATTTTCTTTTTATTAATTTTTTATTTTTTATTTTTATTTATTGTGGTGAAGGCATTACCATATTATATAAGCGATATACCAAACAACAATTATATTGTAGAAAAAAAACGTCCTTCGTACGATACGTTTAAAAACACTTGGTTACATAATACGCTTGTATTAAGAATTAAGAACGTGGTTACCTAACAAGCTTTGTATAAGCTGGTTAATCCCATCACAATTGGCTAATTGGGGTGACATTCAGTTAAACAGTATTATTAAAATGGTCATTATGTATTTTTAAAGCCAAGAAACCATCAAAAGTCAAAAACAGCGTACACCAAATGAACAACACATAAAACAATTCTTTTTAAGCCATGTCAGCAAACACAATATTGAAAAGTTTAGTGTCGGTTTGATAATCATTTTGTTTTAGTTTTTTTTTTTTTTTTTTTTAAATTTTTTGAAAATGATAATAAAAAAAGCTTTTTTTTTTCAAAAATAATTTTAAAAAAGAATCAAAAATGAAAATAAAAATAAGTAGCTTCCAAAAAAAAATAAAATCGATTTTGGTATCCAAAATTATTATTTTGCCGTTACAAATTTTAAATGTCATAACTATTTAAGATTAAACCAAAATCGAAGGTCGTCAGAACTTATGAACTCAATCCAATTTTTATTTTTTTTTTATTTTTTTTTGCTCGGACCAAAAAGTATAGAATCGCCAAATGACCAAATTGCCCCTAGATCTTTCATTTAATAAATTAAAAAAATCAAGTCTTCAAATAACACAAGGTGTCATACCTAAAAGTTATTCAAGGTTCTGGATGTAATGGAGGGGTCATTTGGTCTGAATCTATTTGTAAAATGACTCTTTTGTCCTTCATACTTCAAAATGCCATAACTTGTTAATATTAAACTAGAATTGAACCCGGTCAGAACCTGTGAGCACATATTTAAGATAAAGAACATTTGAGACCTAAAAAGTACATATATGGTAAAATGACCAAATTGCCCTTGGGGCTTACATGTAAAAAGTTAACATTGTTAAAATCTTCAAATACTACAGAGTGACCTACCCCAATATTTTTCGACGTTCAGGATCCAATGGTAGGGTCCACTTGGCCTGAATATATTTATAAAATGACTATTTTACCCTTAAAATTTTAAAATGCCATAACTTGTTAAAATAATATCAGAATTTAATGTCGTCAAAGCCTGTGAACTCATATTAATGAAGAACATTTTGGAAAGTAAAAAGTACATAGATCGTAAAATGACCAAATTGTCCTTGGGGCTTACATATAAGAAGTTAGCATTGTTTAAGTCGTCAAATAATATGGAGTAACCTATCCTTAGGTTTTCTGATATTCTGGATCCAATGGTAGGTCTATTTGGCCTGAATATATTTGTAAAATGACTATTTTACCCTTCAAACTTTAAAATACCATAACTTGTAAAGACTAAACTATAATTAAACACTGCCAGAGCTTGTGAGCTCATATTTAAGATGAAAAATATTTGTGACCTAAAAAGTATATAGATCGTAAAATGACCAAATTGCCCTTGGGGCTTAAATATAAGAAGTTAACATTGTTAAAGTCTTCAAACAATATAAAATGACCAAGCCTGAGATTTTTCGACATTTTGAATCTAATGGCGGGGTATATTTGCATGAATATATTTGTAAAATGACTATATTGCCCTTATATATTTAAAAATCCGTACTTGTTAACATTTAACCAGAATTGATCATTTTATGATCTATGTACTTTTCAGGCTTTTTGATTTAATCTTAACAAGTTATGGCATTTTAAATTTTTAAGAGTAAAATAATCATTTTGCCCGTATGTATTCAGTCCAAATAGACCCCTCCATTGAATTTAGAATGTTGAATAACCTTAGTATAAGTCACCCCATATTATTTTAATACTTTAACAATGTTAAATTATTACAAGTAAGCCCCAAGGGTAATTTGGTCATTTTATCATATATATATATATACACACATACTTGTACATTCCCAAATATTCTTCATCTTAATATAAGCTCACAAGCTCTGACGACGTTCAATTCTAGTTTAGTCTTAATACGTTATGGCATTTTGAAGTTTGAAGGGCAAAATAGTCATTTTACAAATAGATTCATACCAAATGTGTAACGCCCTGTATTTTATTATCATTAATAAATAAATACTGCATTTCATTTCCATGAGTATTTGATTTAATTCCTCTTTGTAATAATTATCTGGGGTCAAATTGTAATTTCTTTAAATAAAAATATTTTCTATGGTTTCAAAAGCAATATCTATATTTTTGTATAAACCGGGAATTTATTTCCTACACTGATATTATTTTCCTGTATTTTCTTTCAACCGTAAATACCAGTTTTATGTATCAATCTGCGTCTATACCGCGATTTGGGTGTGGGAGCACATGAGCTCAACCACACCGTGCGATTTCTATGGCTTGCTTGGAGCCCAAATTTCTCAGTTTATATATATACGTTGGTTTCTCTCTCTCACTCACAGTCCCTCATCTCTCACTCTCAAACTCTCTCAATTCTCTCCCAAATTCTCTCTATCACTCTCTTGCTCTCAAGATCACACACACACACAGATTATATACTATATACATACACACATACATAGATATATAGCTATATATATCTAAAGATTAAGAGAAATCGGAGGAGAATTCTATCGGCGGAAACTTCGACGGAAATTTATCGGTCTCAAATTCTCGGTCTAATTAACTTCGGTGAGTATTATAAACTCACTCGCCATGTTATATATGTGTATTTCTGTATGTATATGTGTATATATGTGTATATATATATGATACACCATTAGAGCTTAAAAATGGAGCTTTGAAAAAGTTAATCAAAATCGAATCCGTGAATTGTAATTGAAAGATATTGATCCCAATAGGCTACGGTTCGAATCCTACGGAGTAATTCATCCGTATGGCGACGTATTGATGATTTTAAGTTTTGTCACTCTAACTTTAATCACGAAAATCAAGAGATACAATCCGTATTAATTAAAATTGATCGCGTATTCTTAATCTACGCGGAAAACCGAGAAGAACCATATATCACTTGTCTTGGTACGAACTGAATCTGAAACTGGGTAATTTCAGTCCAGAAACTGAAAACAGGGGAGAAGACGAAGAAGATGGCATTCTGCAAGAACTCGCGCGCGCGACCCGCTCGCGCGAGGATCGCTCGCGCGGCCCGCTCGCGCGGACCTTTCCCCCCCCCTCGCGCGCGCGATCCGCTCGCGCGACCTGTCCAGCCCCTTCGCTCGCGCGACCCGCTCGCGCGATCTGGCCTTCCCCTTCGCTCGCGCGACCCGCGCGCGCGACATCTCCTCACTCCCGCTCGCGCGACCCGCTCGCGCGACTTGGCAGTTTGAGCAGTTTCTATGTTTCCTTAGTAGGGACTGTTTGGAAAATGTTTTAAAAGTTTTTAAAGAACAGTTTGGCAAAAATATTGTTTTAAAGGTCTATGTTTTAATGATTGTACGAAACAAGAACAACTTAGGCCGAAATTTATGCTCGTACGATTATTCCGGCTTTGTGATTTATTAAGGGTGTTATTTATGAAACATTGACATACATATTAGGGTTGAGGTTGTGTCAACATGCATGTGTGTGAGAAAGCGTGAAAAGAGTAAAGAGTGGCGGTCTGGTATTGAGTACGACTTAGATATCGATCGGATAGTTTTCCTGGTATCTAAGGCGCGCGTTTCGGATAGCGATCGGATATTTTTCCTGGTATCCGAAGCGATGGTATTGAGTACGACTTAGATATCGATCGGATAGTTTTCCTGGTATCTAAGGCGCGCGTTTCGGATAGCGATCGGATATTTTTCCTGGTATCCGAAGCGATGGTATTGAGTACGACTTAGATATCGATCGGATAGTTTTCCTGGTATCTAAGGCGCGCGTTTCGGATAGCGATCGGATATTTTTCCTGGTATCCGAAGCGATGGTATTGAGTACGGCCTAGATATCGATCGGATAGTATTCCTGGTATCTGAGACGGTAGCGTGTTATATGACTTTAATATCGATCGGATAGTATTCCTGGTATTGGAGGTGACGTTGTTGTGTTCGGTTTAGATACTGATCGGATAGTATTCCGGGTATCTGAGGCGAAAATGTGGTTTGTGACTTTCATACCGATTGGATAGTATTCCTGGTATTGGAGGCGATAGTATAGCGTGTAAATCAGATGAATGAGTAGTTATTACCCCTGGTATCTGAGATGATGTGTTGATCGAATTGAGTTGCTTTATAGAACAGAATTGGTAAGGTAAGATGTTACAAGATTTATGTGCGATTACATATTTATTGCTTACTATGTTTCCCCCATGGCTTATGTTGGAATTGGAACCTTGAATATATATTACTGTTAATGTTTAATTGGACTTTTGTTTTATATGCTTATATACACATTGCGAGCACTTGTTTATTTTGCTCACCAGCTTGCAAAAGCTGACGGCGTCGATGCGTCCTGGACTGTATGTCCAGATTTTCAGGGTCAGGAGCAGCCAGAGTTTGTTGACTATGCTAGTTAGAGGCAGGAGTCTTTCCAGGAAGCTGCTTTATATCTCTATTATCTTTTATTTGGGGTTGTAATAGACTTTATGATAGTTTTGAATAAGGGCGGTTTGTGCCTAAGACCTTGACTTATGTAATAGTTTAGTAAGTTTTAAATTTCGGAGCTTATGATTATTAGTATCCTTTCTTTTAGAAATGTTGTTAAGTTATTTGTTGCAGGGACAATTGGTCATACTCACTTGTCACGACCTACGAGTCCATAAAGGAAATTAAATGCTTTCCTGAATTATGCTACGTCGGGGCGTGACATATGTACTTTTCAGGCTTTTTGATTTAATCTTAACAAGTTATGGCATTTTAAATTTTTAAGAGTAAAATAATCATTTTGCCCGTATGTATTCAGTCCAAATAGACCCCTCCATTGAATTTAGAATGTTGAATAACCTTAGTATAAGTCACCCCATATTATTTTAATACTTTAACAATGTTAAATTATTACAAGTAAGCCCCAAGGGTAATTTGGTCATTTTATCATATATATATATACACACATACTTGTACATTCCCAAATATTCTTCATCTTAATATAAGCTCACAAGCTCTGACGACGTTCAATTCTAGTTTAGTCTTAATACGTTATGGCATTTTGAAGTTTGAAGGGCAAAATAGTCATTTTACAAATAGATTCATACCAAATGGACCCTACCATTGGATCCACAATGTCAAAAAACCTAGGAATTGGTCACTCCGTATTATTTGACGACTTAAATAATATTAACTTCTTATATGTAAGCCCTAAGGGCAATTTGGTCATTTTACGATCTATTTACTTTTTAGGTTCCAAAATATTCTTCATAACAATATGAGTTCATAGGCTTTGACGACGTTAAATTCTGATTTTATTTTAACAAGTTATGGCATTTTAAAGTTTTAAGGGCAAAATAGTCATTTTACAAATATATTCAGGCCAAGTGAACCCTACCATTGGATCCAGAACATCGAAAAACGTTAGAGTAGGCCACTCTGTATTATTTGAAGACTTTAACAATGTTAACTTCGTATATGTAAAACCCAAGGACAATTTGATTATTTTACCATACATGTACTTTTTAGGTCATAAACGTTCTTTATCTTAAATATTAGCCCATAGGCTCAGACGGCGTTTAATTCTAGTTTAGTCTTAATAAGTTATGGCATTATAAAATTTGAAAGGTAAAATAGTCATTTTACAAATATATTCAGGTCAAATGGACTCTACCATTGAATCCAGAACGTCGAAAAACATTGGGGTTGGTCACTCCGTATTATTTGAAGATTTTAACAATGTTAACTTCTTATATGTAAGCCCCAAGGGTAATTTGGTCATTTTATGACGTATATATTTTTAAGGTTCCAAAAAAGTTTTCATAATAATATGAGCTTATAGACTTTGACAACTTTAAATTCTAATTTAATTTTAACAAGTTATGATATTTTGAAGTTTTAAGGGTAAAATAGTCATTGTACTAAGTAGTTATAAAGTTTTGACACAAAAATATAATTTATCAAACGCATTTTTTTGTTTTTGTTCTCTCTTTTTAAAAAACAAAACAAAGTTACCAAACGTATTTTTGATTTTCTTTTTTTAAAATGAACACAAAAATTTCTAACACAAAAACAAAAAAATTAAATGGTTATCAAACGGGGCCATATTATTTAAATATGTTTCGAATAAACAGAATAGTAAGATAATCGATAGTAAATCAACAAATAGTAACAGAAGTAATGTTGTACTCTCAAATTTGATTTTTAAATGCTTTACAAACTGTACTACGTATTGTAGTTGTGGTCGATAATATCACATACCGCTGTATGTGGTACGGCTGGCAAATCGTTTATAACCAATGATGGATCAGGGGGGGTTGGTGCGGCGACTGCCCCCTTTAGATTTGGAAAAAAAAAATACTTAATTATATCAGTATTATTCGTAAATACACATTCTTGCCCCCCTAAATTTTTTTTTTTATATTATTAAGCTGCACCCCCACAAACCCACCACCCCTCTTAAGATTTTTTTTTTTAAAAACGAATGTGTATATATTATTTTTGAAAAAGTTTAGTGTATTTATAAATATAAATTCTGAATTTAGTTTACAAATTGTTCCATACCTTGTTGATTTAAATAGTTTGTATTTTTCTCTCCTTATATAGTTATCTCATTATAAAAAATGTACAAGTAAACACCAAAAAAAAAAAAAAAAAAAATTTCTCTAGACTAGATTCCTGAATCCATCCATGTTTATAACTACATTTAATTTGGATTCAAATTTAAATATCATAGCTTCTTTCCAGTAGTAATAGTGATGGAATAGCTCATAAAATATCAATGTTATTTGCTGAATAATTTTTTTTTTTTGAAACAAATGGAACAAATTAATATGCGAGACCACTATAGAATGAAATGACCAAAAGATCATTAACAATTATGCGAGTATAGCTAAGCTTAACAGTTGGTATATCCAACGTTTGGCAATAATGTTTAAAGTCCATTTGGGTTAGTTAAAACTTAAAAATTAAGTAATGAATTGTAGATTTTAAGGGGGAAAAAGTCATTGTTTTGTAAATTAAAATAGGGAATTACTTTGAATGAATAGATGAGTACTATTTTGTAACAAAAAATTGGCTCTTCTGGAGCCTTTAATAATATGTGTAGATCCAGCTATAGTGTACACATTTTGTTTGTTAAGTTCTAGTATAGAGAAAAACTTTTGACATTTCAGCATGGTGTGTGTTGTCCCATTATCGACTGGGCATATATTATCCACGCATTTTTGCATTCCAAGATCCATACCTAAAAAAATATAGTAAAGAAAAAAATATTTAATTAAGCAATGAACTATCTTAAATATTATTCAACGCATAACTATTCAAATATCCCAAACAAAGTCGTCCCATGCAAACAAGTAAAATAAAAATAATTCTAACTAAAGAAATTATCCAGCTAGCTAAACTTAGATTGGTGGATCTCTTAACATTATATTGAATGCCTCATTAGTGACAGGCTCTCCATCTTTATTCTGAAAAAAAAAATCTAAACAATCTAAGTAGGTGTTGCCACTTGTATATCCAGATGGCGGGATATCACTATTTTCTTATTCTTCTAATTAGTTTGTCTCCGCGGTTCTAATAGATGCTTGGTAATGCTCCACCTCTTACTTGGACGCATGACAATTGTGCGACCAATTCCACTCTTTCCACATCTGCAACAAACATCATTAGGCGCAGTAGGATTATTAGGTATGGACTTGTTACCTTTGGCAGGAGTTGTAGACAATTTCTTGTGGTTCTTGAAATTAACATTCTTTTGTGGACCAAATTATTGTAACCACCTCTCTTGAAATGATTATTATGACCACCTCTTCTGGATTTACCACCTTTTTTAGAGTTATTATTTCTACCACGTACCCTGCCTCGGCCTCTTTGATAGCCAAAGTTTGCATTTGCTTCAAGAAATATCGCGGCTCCACTTGGTCTAGCATTATGATTTTTCATTAGAACCTTACTATTTTCCTCTGCAACAAGGAGACAAGTTGCCAATTCTGAATATTTGGCAAAGTTATGCTCTCGATATTGCTGCTGCAAAAGCACTTTCGAGGCATGGAAGTTTGAGAGTGTCTTTTCTATCATTTGAGCATCTGTCACTTTTTCACAACATAATTTAAGACGAGAGATAATATTGAAAAATGTGGAGTTGTATTCTGAAACCGTATTAAAATCTTGGTACCTCAAGTTCAAAAACTCACTATGTGCATTGGGAAGTATGACCATCTTCTGGTGGCATACCTGTCCTTCAAGGATTTCTATAGACTCAGGATCATTCTCAATTAAGTACTCATTATTGAGGTCATCATGAATTTGATGACGCAAGAAAATAAGTGTAGATGTTTTCTCTTTAGGGGACATTTGATTTCCTTCGTTAATATAATCATCCAACTTTTTAGACTGTAAGTGAAGCTTGACATCAAGCTGTCAGGATAAATAGCTCCCTCCATTGACAGCAAGAGCATTAAATTCAAGTTTTGTAAGACTCGACATCTGTACTTTCTTTATAGTTGATTGACTCTCTTTTCAATACTAGGGTTTTAAGAGGTTGTCGTGCTGATAACGTGTTATAATAAAGAAAGAGAGAGAGAGAGAATAAAAGAGAGCAGAAAATAAAACCAGAATCAAAGTGACTTTTAATATTGATGCTCCCTATTTATAGGGTAGGGTAGGGTAGGGTGTGTATATATATCACTTTACAATTAGATTCCTAGTTTAATACAAAATATGAACAGCCACACATAAATGTGTAATATTTACAACAAACTAAAAAAAGTAAATTATTTTTTCAAACAATCACTTGTTTCACTTTTGATTTGTTAAAAGAAAAAAAAATGCCCTCCATGCCGCTTGAAAACAAAAGAGTTAAAAAGTATTTACATGTTCTTTTGGTCGTTTTAAACAAACAACTATATTTTCAGCTTCTTGTCAATTAACAGTACTCTTATTTACTATTTAGAACAATCACTTGTTATTTCAGCTAACCCAAAATTCAAACAACTTAATATTTCATCACTAAAAAAATAATCACTTATATTTCATCATTTAAAAACCAATCACTTGGGGCTCGCATGATAGCATTGTGGTTTTTTGTTTTCATTTTTTGTATTACTGATTGACCGTGATCAATTCAAAAAATAAAAACAAAAACGTAAAACCAAAAATCACTTTTGGTGGTCGACCGTGTCAACCTTATTTTGGCATTGTTGCTCCAATGGTCTAGTCTAAAAAGGTATGTCATTCATTTGTATGTATTCAGAAAAGTTAATTTATTGTCATATTTGACAGAGCCAAACTATAGTATTACCCTAAAAAAACATCCCTACAATATTGTGGTAAACATCGTGCCAAGTTATATCAATGTTACATTTCGTGCAAAATTTGATTCAAAATATAATATTATTTTAATTTAACATGAGATTCGACATACCATTAAAGTATTACTTTTGGAGTCGTTTTATAATTTGACTATTAAATGAACTTTAACATACTTAGAGCATCTTCAACAGACTAGCTATTTTAATTTTTAAGACAAAATAGCTAGTCAAAAAGAATTTTATGTGCTCCAGCAGGCTAGCTACATGGTTAGTCATTTTAACATTTAACTTTTTTGACTAGACATATTTATCTAGCCAAGAGTGACTCTCTATATTCTCTATCTAAATCTCATTATTTGGATCTTTTATTATTCAATTGACACAAACCTTAACCATAGGAAATAAAACAAAGTAAGATAACTAGTTGACTGAATTGCTCCTTTTCCTTTTGGAATGTTTTTAAGATTCCCCATTCTGCTAGTTTTGTAGCTCACATTCTCGCTCACTGGGCGGCTTGTATGTTTTGGGTAAGGCCGGCCCTGAGATGCCAAAATTTGGCCGAGGCCTCAAGCGAACTTTCAAAGGGGTCTAAAAAATGAGGCCTTTATACTAAATTTTATAGAAATTAGGAAGAAATTAGAAGAAAATAGGCCTAAAACGATAAGTAAGAAAGAAATTAGAAGAAAATAGGCCTAAAAATGAGACCCCATGCGACAGCTTCGCCGCTTTACCTCAGGGGCGGCCCTGGTTTTGGGCCAAATTCTTGTT
The DNA here is from genome assembly GCA_033977485.1 of Hydrangea macrophylla. Lineage (NCBI taxonomy): Eukaryota > Viridiplantae > Streptophyta > Magnoliopsida > Cornales > Hydrangeaceae > Hydrangea > Hydrangea macrophylla. Next base: position 67,353,156 of record CM066992.1, read on the forward strand.
GTAGTCATTCCTCTTTTTGTTTTTGAGGATGGACTTCAAGGAGGTTCCTTGATTATTTTTTTAATATATTTGGCTTCTTTTCTCAACAACAACAAAAAATATATAAATAAATAGATTTTTGAAATTGAAGGTTAAATAGAGGATTGTTAAAACAGTTTTTAACTAAAATTGCTAGCTATAAACTATTTTACTGCTAGAGGCGCTCTTATTGGAGAAGCTCTAATATTACAGTTGAGGTAAGTGCTTCATATCACTAAAATAGCGTCCAATGCACCTTCCATTTCCTATGCTATAGTCAAATTATAGCATGTATGCTCAAAAACACCTCTCCAATGCAATCCTATTCCTCCTCTAAAAAATAGTAAAGATATTCTTTCTCTCAAATTTGAGAGCAAGAATAGCATTGTTATAATTTGAAAAGAGTGATAGAAGGTACATTGGAGGAGTTCTCTTGTGGGTTAATGCTATAATTTAATTTTAGTACTTATTCCAATAAAAAAGTGTACAAAAAACACAACTTAAAGTACAACAATAAATAGCCAATGTGTCATAAAATAGCATTTATTTTAGAATATAGCATTAAAACAAAACTGTCAAAATATAGTATTTAAGCCCTATAACAATGCCAAAATATAGATTTGACATTGACAAAATGACATCTTACATTAGAGGTGCTCCAAGAAAAACAGTTTGTTTTCAAATTTGGTAACAAAATGATTCTCAACTAATAATGTAATTTGGTCCACTTCTCCTCCTGTGGTGACGTTTCTACCCTTCTCCTGTTTATCACATTTGAAATGAGATTGAAATCTTCGCTGGCCTGACAGCCGCCCATTTGGTTTCCCAGCTTCACATATACTCTACAATTTTTAATAATATTCGTATATAATATATGATGCCTCCGTCTGATAACAGCTTTGGAGTTTCATAATTTTGCAAACAAGCTTTTGCCCATTCGTAGATAAATGTAAGTCAACTAAAAAAATTTATGATTGACTAAAAATTACCTACATTCAACGGATTTTGCCCGAAAGCAAAAATTAGAAAAGAAAAATTTTAATAAATTAAAAAAAAAAAAACAAAAAACAATCCATAAAGAATCACATGAAACGGATACCTGTAATATTATAAATATATAGAGGTCGGTCTAATGAATTGCCCAAACAGCACTCTCACATGTGTCATATATATATATATCCAATATATCTCTCTCTAGCTATACATAGTATATCTCTCTACTCTGACCATCAACATACATAACAGGAGCTTTTTGAATTCGAGCCGAGGTCGAGCCGAGCTTTAAGAGTTGGCATCTTGCTCAAGTCTGAGCTTGGCTTGTTTATTATTGAGCTGAGCCGAGCCGAGCCGAGCTATTATCGAGCCGAGCCTCAAGGCCTTTATTGAGCGGCTCAACTAGTGTACACCCTAGTAGCAAGTTTAAGTTATCAATCAAAATCCACGGACCAAGCTCAATGCTTGACAGTTGGCACACACACACACACATATATATATATATATATGTATATATGTATATAAATTATAGGACTATGCACGTCAATTTTAAATACTTCATATTATACATATATTATGTTTTTATAATTATCATAAATATATATAATATTTTTTCAATTTCAATTTCAATTACTTTGCATTATATATATATATATATATTATATTTTTATAATCATCATATATATATATATATATTTAAACAAGTTCTTATCAAACCTATTAAAGAGATTTTTCACGAGCCTACTATACGAGCCTTAATCGAACTGTTCGCAAGCCTTATCGAGCCGAGCATAATTTATTAAACGATTGTATTCAAACTCGAGCTTAGCTCATTTATTATACGAGTCGAGCTATTATCGAGCCGAGCCGCAAACCCCTGTTAAATGACTCAGCTCGTGTACACCCCTAGTCGAGACATATATTATTAATATATAAGAGCCTCTTAACGAGCACTTAAACAAGCCTCTTAACGAGCTTTTCACCAGCCTACTAAACGAGCCATAACCGAGCTGTTCATGAGCCTTATCGAGCCGAGCCCAATTGTGCTCGAGCTTTGCTCGTTTATTAAACGAGTCTGCTATTCAAGCTCGAATTTAGCTCATTTATTATATGAGCCGAGCCGAGCCGAGCTCTGGGCGAGCCGAGCCACGAGCCCTTGTTGAGTGGCTTGGCTCATGTCCACCCCTAATACTCTACAATTTTTAATAATATTCGTATATAATATATGATGCCTCCGTTTGATAACAGCTTTGGAGTTTCATAATTTTGCAAACAAGCTTTTGCCCATTCGTAGATAAAATGTAAGTCAACTAAAAAAATTTATGATTGACTAAAAATTACCTACATTCAACGGATTTTGCCCGAAAGCAAAAATTAGAAAAGAAAAATTTTATAAAAAAAAAACAAAAAAAAAAAAAACAATCCACAAAGAATCACATGAAACGGATACCTGTAATATTATAAATATATAGAGGTCGGTCTAATGAATTGCCCAAACAGCACTCTCACATGTGTCATACATATATATGTATATATATATCCAATATATCTCTCTCTAGCTATACATAGTATATCTCTCTATTCTGACCATCAACATACATAACACATCTGTATACAGAGATTATGGTGAACACAGATAGCATGGAAGAAGGACAAATGACAAGTCCTCTGCTAGCTGAAGAATTGCCCTACTCTTCTCTCAATTCTGTAGTTATATTCACCACTTTTGTTGGTTGCTGTGGTGCCTTTGCTTTTGGTTGTGGTGTAAGTACTATTGACATTCAGTTAAGAATTTAAAATATATATATATATATATATGAAGGGAATTGATTCTGACACTTTAAAAGTTATTATTGGCACTTCATTGTACCATATCCAGTGCATATAATTATTGCACTATATTGAATGTCAATAGTAACTTTTGGAGTACCAAAATCAATTCTCTATATTAATTGTCATAGTTTACATACTCTCCTTTGATGCTATTGTTGTGAAATTTCATCAATTTTTAGTTCTTTTTCTTTTTCTTTCTCGTTATTTTTAAGGGCCTGTTTGGAAATATGAGAACAAATTCTGGTTCAAATCAATTCTTAATTTTATCGGTTCTAGCAAAAACAAATGTTATGTTCTTATGCTAAAGTAAAAATTTTTGGTTCTTTTCGAAGCTAGACAAGACTCCTTTATATGTAGAAAAAAACAGCTATACAAACACAAAACCGTTATAAGTGTTCTTCCGTGAACTGCATAACCATGTCTTGTGATAGGCATCTACAATGGAAGGTCCTAGAAGGTAGAAAGAGGAACTATTATATATCTAATCTATCAAACTTGCAACATGCAACCCTAATTGATGGAAATAATCGTTTCTGTCCAACGGATATAATTTTTGCATTGAAATGACACTTCCTGATCTAGTCATAAAGTGCAAAAGATAAACTAAGGATCAAATTTCCATTTGATCATATATCTATTTGTATATATGTACAGTATATGTATGAGTTGTGTGGCTGTTCACACATATACTCTCTTGAAGAAATCTTATATCCATAAACTTTATGAATATAAATAGGGAATTATTATGCACATCCGTATATTTGTTATGTACATCCAATTTTCTTTATTCTAATTATTTTTCTTCTAAAAATTCTTAGTTTTGTAAAGTTGAGCGGTGTACATAGCAAAACTAGCTGTGTATATAGCGATTTCCTATAAGTATATTATATTCTCTTTCTCAATTACATATAAGTTTTGTTTGGATAAAAGAGGCACTAGTGGGCAAGCTTCTTGCCTTGTCAAATTATGCAGACTTATTAGGCTTACGGTAAGGGCAGTCGGACTGTTGTATTCCAGAGATGACATGATATTTCCTACTATACCGGGTAATACCCGTAAAGGGCACGTATAATCTCAAGAGAGCATTATCGTGCCTCATCTCATTCACCCTATTATTGGTTCCTTTTATTGGTGGATATTTTGAAGGCGATTCTTTTGGCGGAGTTGAAGATTGTGTTCATTAGTTGAGGCCATTATAATATTGTTCTCAAATTAACACTAATTAATGTTATGTTTGGTTCATGGATTTGATGAGGGAAATGAAACGGGAAGGAAAAATAAGAAGAAAAATTGTTCCCTCTTGTTTTCCCTTGTGTTTTCCTTCCTGCTTGAATAATATTAAAAATTAAAAATTCATAAAAATTAATTGTAACAAAAGAAAAAAAGAAGAAAATGACTCACAACATTCGAAATGTTTAGTATATTTATCAACTTATTCTATTTTCTTTTGTATTTTCCTCATTATTTTCCTTATTAACCAAACGAAGAGAAAGGTACTCCTGTATCTTTTCTTTTCTTTACCCTCACTAAATTCAAGAATCGAACAAAGAGTAAGTGAGGAGTATGGAAAACCCTAGAACAAGTTTTATGTTACAGAGAAGAACCATTTCAAAGTTTGTGAAGCTACTAATTATTAGGTACAGATTTGAATGTTTGTGTATGGCATTTTTTTTTTTGGCTAAAATGTTTGGGTATGGCTTAAAATGTCCCAAAAACTGATTCTATATCAAATCAATATAATATTTTATTTTTACAAAACTACATAAAATGAGACTTGGTAAACCTGGTCCTATTTTCAATATTTCCAAAAAAGCCCTAAAGGATCACCTTGTCAGTCTTGTAACTACTAATCCGTTACGGCCTTAGATCAATTGGATGGAAATAATGGAAGAATAAGGCAGAACACACACACATATCACAAACCTAGAGTGTTTGCATTTATCTCTCACTGCATATGAAAGACGTTGCAGCCGAGAGAATTTAATATATGAAAACAGTATTTTTCTTGTATCATATTGCTAGCTTGTATAGATAGCGTCAGCTTTGGGTACAAGTGGGTAAAGCAACTGCTTGGGACCCCAAATTTTTGGCAAATATGAGGGCCTCTTTTTAAGTCTAACACTTGTATGTTTATAAGCAAAAATAAAACATAAATTTATTTAAACTCCAAATTAAGTAAGGGCCCCCACTCAAGTCCAAAGGGTCCAAATCTTTAACTACTTATAAATATAGAATTGTGTGCTTATAAGCTACCAATAACCCAACAATATTTGAAGAAAAAATACAATAACATATTCGATCGAACTTGATTTCTAAGTTTGTCTCCATCTATCTTCCTTTTGAATCACCAAGCATAATTAGTGCCACAACACCACAGGCACATCGTAAAAGTACCACATTCACTCGCGCGTGTCGATCCCCCCCTCTCAATTAGATTTGGGGTTTTTCTTTAGAATGCGAGATCTGAAATAGCCAAATTCACTGCTGGTCGACGATCACCAATGTCTAATCGTCACTTGAGTCAATTCATTTTAGTTTTTTTTTTTTGCTTTAGATTTTGTTTCATAGATTTTTTTTCTTCTTCTTGTTACTGAACTTGTTGAATTAAGAAGTAACACGGGAATATTTTACCTTTACAGTTTCATGTACTGAATTTTTTTATTTTTTTTCCTCAACTATTGTGAACAAATTTTTGCAGATTTTTAATGAATGTTCCTTAAAAAAAATTTGTAAAACAATCCGAGCACTAGCTACTAGACCCACACAGTGAACCACACATTTTTTTCACATACAGCTTTAAATGTATGTACCTTGTGTTGTATAAGTGGAGCATAAAAGTGTAAAAAATTCAAACAGCACAAAGTACAATCATTTAAAGTTGTGTGTGGAAAAAGCGTGTAATTCACTGTGTGAATCTAGCATTTTCCAAACCAAAATATTTGGGTATGTATAGGGGCCCATTTTTTATGTTTGCTTTGGCCCCAAAAACTGGGGGCTGACTGCTGAGCACAGATTTAGGGAGCTAGATTTTAAATGGAGAAAGACAGAGAGGTGGAAGTTTGTAGGTTGGCGAGATACCCTTCTAAGAAATCTCCATTGCAAAGTCGAAAGCTGAAGTTATAAGAATAATGTTGTTTTCTAAGGGTAACCACTATTTTTTTTTTTTGGGCGTACAACTACCAATATTTATATACTTTAAAATAGGACAAGTGATCAAAAGGATATTCTTCATCAAAAAGCAACAGAGATATTGATGAAAGACATTATTTCATTTACTCAACTCTCTTGAGTCCTTTAAACAAAAAAAAAAAATCAATAAAACTCTCTTGAGTCAATTTATATTATTACATTCCAGAGAAGCTAACGGCACTGCCCAATGACATATCCAATTCCACAGTGGATCCGGTAAAGTTAACAATTACTCTAAAAGTTTAAGTTATTAGAGAATGGACTCAAAAATGTACATCAAGCATTCAAGTTCAATACCCTCCCTCACGTGCAACCCAAACTTGTACGTAGAGAGCAAACAAACCAAACACCATCATAGTAGAGACAAATAGCAAAGTGCAAATATGCACAATAAAACGGAGATGGAGAGTCGAACCCTAGACCTCCAATAAATAAGGCTTTGATACCATGTTAAGTTACCAACTACTCAAAAAACTTAAACTGTTAAAGAATGGACCCAACAATATATATCAAGTTTCAATAGGGCCTAGCTGAAGATATTAGTTGGTTTGTAAACTTTCCTCCTTGGTTGGCCAATGAATTGGTGAGCCCGTCACGCCACGTCATCATGTGTGACCTCTCCAATAAAAAGAAGCCATGCGCCCACTGACACTAGGAGATTATGACATGTGGGTATTTTTAAAAAAAAAAAAAAAAATTGATAATCACATGACATGATCCCCTAGAAGTAGGGGGGTATATGTGTGGTTGAGATTGTGAGGTCACACCGCATCATCATACTGACGTGGCGTGACGGGCTCACTGAATAATTTCTCTGATTTTGGTTCATTATTAATAAGATTAGTCTCTTTTCTTGAAGAAAACATAATAAAACAATAATACATATGTCATTGAGATTTTTATTTCGATGTAGACGAGGTGATGAGGATAAAGTCTGAATCGATCAGGACCCTTGCCATATTGATTAAAAATATACCTGCTTTTGATCATTGTTTATTTTCATTTTTTGACAAAAAATAATTTGACTTACAATTTGTATTACATGCAAGATGTTTAAAACAGATAAAATAGGTAAAAAAAAAAATCCATCCAATCATGTACTTTTGGATATGTGATACAATATTCATTTGGTAGGTCCGTCTCATAGTAGCAATGTGCGACTTTATTATATAATTTTTTGCGACCTTTGATAAACTTTTCTTGGTTGTCATTTATTAGTAACTTGTTCCAGAAGCTATTATTAGTAATATAATGTTGAATTCAATTGCAATTAAGTCATTATAGAAGTCATTCCGAGTAATGACGACGTGAAAATGGCTTCTGGCCGGTGCCAAGTGCAAACCCCCCCCCCCCCCATTGGCCAACCGGTGATAATATACTTAGACATAAACCTTCAATAGTCGGACGTTGGAATTTTAATACTTTCTAAATACATTTAACGGTAGGCCCACTTAATAATGAAAGGATCGCTTTAAAATCATTCAATTGAAATCAAGTAGGTTTACTGTCATATGTGTTAAGAAATTATTTGGAATACAAAATTTGAGTAATATAACATTACTCACATCTCATATGTTTCTCTTGATCGAGTAATGCAATGTTTTCGAAATTTTAAATCTCAAATGTGATTCTCAACTTACGTACGTAACAGTGTGACAACTTTGAGTAATAATGGTACCATCTCAGCATCCTCTAATAAAAATCAAACGAATCCAGTGCACATATGTTGAGATTGAGATCCATATTTGGAATATATATTTGGGAAGTAGAGTATAACTCTTTGCTCTTACGTCCTTTTAACTTTAGCCCATCCCAAAAACAAATCCAGGCTCCATCCTTGTGTTCGGCGTTCAATAATAATAGAATAGTGGGTCGGGTTTGTGCCAAGCCCAAACTCACTGACCCAACCTACAGATTGGACCTCATGACTGAAGAGTGAAGATTGAAGACCTATTTTCGATCTTATTTGATCACTGCGGATTAGGGCAGGTTAGTTTTTTAATTTAGGTACCTATTTTAAGTTTTAAAACAATAATTACTATTGTTTACTTTAAGAGCTTTCCACAAATTATACACTTAGGAAGTTAAGGTTTTGTTTGTTTTGCTTTATAAGCAAGGATTGTGCTTGTTATTCGAGTGGCATTCGGTAACTCTCAATCTTTCTTTCTTATTCCTCCTTGACTTCTAATCTTATTCCTCTTTCTCGCTATTTCATCCCATGTGATATCTCTAACCATCCACTGATATATAGGGATGGGTATTCGGTCGGTTCAGTTCGATTTTGGCCATTTCAGATTCGTTTCGTTTGGTTCAGTTGGGAATTCTAAATTGATAACCGACCGAAACATATTTCGGTTTATTCAGTTTGGTTAATCGAAATTTTAATTCGGTTCAATATTTAGTAAAAAAAATAGCCAAGATAGTTTTAAAAAATTCCTTTTTCGCAACTATTTATGTTTTTTTACCTCATACTGCAAAGAAAACATATTTTTCCTTTTGTTTTCAATTGAAAAAATATGTATATTTTTATTATATCTAATATATATTAATAGTATATTCATATTAATTTGATTTTTTGATTCGGTTCGGTTTACCTGTAAGGTACCGATAACTGAAGTGAAATTTAAAATTCGGTTCATTTTTAACCGAACTGAAATTTTTAACTGAAATAGATATTTTAGTTCGGTTCAGTTCGATTTTCTATTAACCGAACTATTTGCCCACCCCTACTGCTATACCGATTGATACAAATCAAAAAAAAATTTCCTTTTTCAAGTGGAATTGAATAGTTTATTGGAGTCAATACATAAGAAGAAGTCAAAATTTTGGGCTGTCGAATTGCTTGGGGGTGTTGTGGTTCTTAGGGGGGTTTGTTTGGCTTTGGGAGATATTTGTTCTTGGTCTCTTGTATGTATAATTCAATGGTTTCTTGTGATATAAAATTCCTTGACCAAAAAAAAAAATAGGGCTATCAACCCATTTGGATTATTGTGTGTGTGTGTGTGTGTGTGTGTGTTTTTTAAATCTATGTTGGGCATATGAAAACTTATGTATTCTGGTTCAGTATAATAGACATGACAAAGAGTACATTTGTATGTTGTGTCTTTTTAAATCTTCCAATATCATGCACTGATATGGCCACCATTTTTTTGTTTTTATATTCTCATTTCATTATATTGTATTTAATTTGTTGATCCAATAATATACCTTGTATACAAACCGAGGGGAGGAGGCCAAGCCTCATGAGTTGAGCTCATATATCGTAAAAGTACCACACATTAGTTTGGGAATTCTAAACTGATAATCGAGATAAATATATTTCGGTTTATTCGGTCCGGTTAATCAAAATTTTATTTTGGTTCAGTTATAAAATTCGGTCAACGAATTGTAAAAAGTAGCCAAAATACTTTTAAAAGATTCCTTTTTTGCCACGTTTTTTTTAAATATTTTTGTCCCACATTGTAAAGAAAACATATTTTTCTTTTGTTTTCAATTGTAAAAATACTTATACTTTTATTATATATAAAATGTATATTAATAATATATTCATATTAATTGGATTTTCTGATTCGGTTCATTTACCTATAGGGTGCCGATAATCGAAGTGAAATTTAAAATTCAGTTCTTTTTTAATCGAACTGAAATTTTTAACTAAAATAGATATCTAGTTCGATTCGGTTCAGTTTTCGATTAACCAAACTATTGCCCACCCATACTGCTATAACGATTGATACAAATCATATATATATATTTTTTTTTCTTTTTCAAGTAGAATTTAATAGTTTATTGGAGTAGATACATGAGAAAAAGTCAAAATCTTGGGCTATCGAGTTGCTTAGGGGTGTTGTGGTTCTTAGGGGGGTTTGTTTGGCTTTGAGAGATGTTTGTTCATGGTCTCTTGTATGTACAATGTAATGGTTTCTTGTGATATAAAATTCCTTGGCTGAAAAAAAATAGGGCTATTGACCCATTTGGATTATTGTGTTTTTTAAAATCTATGTTGGGTATATGAAAACTTATGTATTCTAGTTTAGTATGACGGACATGGCAATTAAAGAGTAAATTCATATGCTGGGTCTTTTATATTCTTCCAATACCATACATTAATATATGGCTACCAAATATATATATATATATATATATTCTCATTTCATTATATTGTGTTAAATTTGTTGATCCAATAATACACTTTATATACAAACCGAGGGGAGGAGGTCTTAGCCTCATGAGTCGAGCTCATATATATATATATATATATATGTATATATATATATATATATATAGAGAGAGAGAGAGAGAGAGCACTCTAGTTGGTGATACAAAATGCTTGTGGCTTGATGAGACTAGACTTTTAGACTTGTCTTTTAAATATAATAATAGGTAGTGAAATATGTTAGAGGTTGTTGGGAATGAGCCCACAATCACAACAAGAAAACCACGCCCACAAAGATGAAGATAAATAAACAAGAACAACGCAAACAAGACAGAAAAATCAAGCAAACCAACACAACAAGACTTAAATGTGGTTCGGTCCAACAATGTTCATGTCCACGTGCAAAGGCGATCACCTCGATTAATGTGAAGATAACAAGTACTCAACCTCATGTGTATAACTCTCTAACTAAGTTATATGACACACAATTGTTAGAAACTATTATCTCCCTCACTAATTTGCAGCCCACTCTTGTGTATGTAAAATGTGGATTTGTCAAATCCCTTGAATAAGTCCTATATTTATATAGATTGTAGAGTCTCAATCCTTGTTGTTATAGGATTTTCTCCTATAGTAAGTCTTGTACAAGGAATACTCTCACAAATATTCCTATTTAAAATAGATAACTTTCACCATTAACGTAATCCTTATTTGATAAAAAAATCACAAAATAAAAAATCAAATCATTATTAGAAAACAATTCTACTAATATAATTTTAGGCCCAATCCTCTTCACATTGGCTTTAATGACTAAAACAAATGGTAAAAATTTAATTTTTTTACTTAAAAATTAGGTGTCCAAATTAATATACCCTTACCGGCACTCTATTTGATAGGTTTATATGCATAAATACATACACATACATGTGTGTGTGTGTCAGTACGAAGTTGACTGTTCCTTTGGTTGCTTTTGTCTATGCCATCACTAATGATCAAATTACCGGCTATAGCTATATTCTTTAACACTATGGATATACATGAGTTCGCGAGGGCCCTTGACCTTTTAAAGGGAGGTTAAGAGTTCGAAATCTTTATGAGTCGTGTGAATAAATTAAAAGGAAGAATTTCAAATAATTAGACGAATAGTATTCATAGCTTGGTATGGGTTTGATTCCTACTTCTACTCACCTCTTTGATTTACCTGGTGTGTGTGTTGTGGGGTCGGTGTATATGTTCAAATTTTGCCCATATTCTACTCCAATAAAACGGTAATTGATAAACCGTCTAAAATACTAATAGGAATCCCGAAGTCAAGACTGGGGGATTTATTCTCATCATCTAAAAATATGTGTATATATATATTTTTATGCATATGAACAATTGATCTAAAAGTAACTAATTGCTAGTGATTTCTTTATAGTGTGGATATTCATCTCCAGCTCAATCTGGTATTATGAAAGACCTAGACCTCTGCATTGCAGAGGTAAGTCCATTGTCCTTATTATTCACTTCACATTTTTATTTCCATTTAAAAAATTTACTAAAATTGGGGTTCTCGATGTATTGATTGTGGAAATTTGTTGAAACCTAATAATGTTATATATACACACTTTTTAACACACCATGTTTTAAATACATGTACTTTGTACTGTTTGAATTTTCCATATTTTTTTATATATCATTTACATAACACAGGGTATATGTATTTAAAGCTGTGTGTCAAAAAATGTGTAAAAAAATGTGTGAGTGTAGTAATACTCAAAACCAAATTTAAGTGGATGTATACAATCAAATTGGCATAAAAATAATCAAATTTGGTTCGGGCACTTAAGGTTTTTTGGTAGAAGAATGACACTATATTTCTCCAATATTAAATGTCTGGTCGAATATTGTGATTGAGTGACTACTACATGATTTTTAATCGTATTTATTTCATTGCAGTACCTTTTATTAGATACACATAAATGGAACATCTAAACTATCTATCTGTTAATGTGTCGTGATAATATTGAAATTAATTTAAACTTTATTTGGTAATTGATAAATAGTTTGACAAATCCACATCAACAGATAAATAGTTTGAGTGTCCCATTTAGGTATACCTAACATTACTCTTTATTGTATCGTCACCAAATGTGGCTTTTGATATGGAATTCGAAACAGGCCAAAGGAGGAAGATATTTTGAAGTAGAAAACCTCAAAAGTCAATTTTCCTAGTTTGACATTGTCACGACCTATATCTCGATCAGTAAGATATTGTCCGCTTTGGATCCAAACCTTCGCGGATTTGTTCTTGGGCTACTGCCCAAAATGCCTCTTACTAGGGAGACTTGGAATCACACATATATAACACATCACTTTTCCACACCCAGGCGATGTGAGAGGAATTTCCCATAGTGTGTAGCCTGCTAGCACTTACTGTAGCCACAAAGGCACCGGCCTACAGCAGCCCGTCCACAACACTAGGGTCGTTACATTCCACCTCCCTTAAGGTCCAACGTCCACGTTGGCACACTTCCGGCCGGGTCTAACTCTGATACCATTTTGTCACGATCCAAGTCTCGCTCAGTAAGATATTGTCCGCTTTGGGCATAAACCCGCACGGATTTGTTTTTAGGCCACTACCCAAAAAGCCTCTTTCTTGGAAGACTTAGAATCACACATATATAGCACATTACTTTTCTATACTCAGGCGATGTGGGACGAACTTCTCATAGTGTGTAGCCTGCCAGCACTTACTGTAGTCACAAAAACACCTATAGCAGCTCGCCAACAACACCAGGATCGTTACAGACATTATTCATTGTGTAGTAGAATGTGCCTTGATCACCTTGAACCCTTTTACATGTCTAGGATTTTTAAACATAGCTACAACTAGAAAGGGTGATGAATTGATGATCATTGATTTATGGATGTATTTACGTAATGTTGTGCTAACTTTATAAATGTATCAAAAGTGAGTTATGATTTTGTGTGATATATTCTCCATTCTTTCCTCATGATATATCATCGATGGTTGCTTATTACAAAATCTATTCAACTGATACATTTCTTTGTTTTACCTAACGATGTACATTGAATATAAATACAAATGGGTTTGTGAATTGGATTTTGACTTATACTCTGTTTTGTCTTTTTGACCTCTTCATGCAGTACTCATTTTTCGTTTCTATATTAACAATTGGAGGAATGTTAGGTGCTATAGTAGGTGGTAAACTAGCAGATCTCATTGGTCGGAGACTTGTAATTTCTTTTCCTTTTTCATAAATACCCTTCAGTCTCTGTAAGCCTAGTGTATTACTGTATATATTATTCTTTTCCTTAATTCCTAAATTTTGGGGATATTGTTACACAGACAATGTGGCTGTTCGAAATCTTTTGCATATTGGGGTGGCTTGCAATAGTTTTCGCCAAGGTTAGTGGAGAATTCAAAGTCACATTGTAAATCAAGCTAGGGAAATATGTTTATCTCTCTCTCTATATATATATGGATAATGTTAACTTACAATACGGAGTTTTTTTAGCGACCAGAAAAACTCTTTAAGCGACGAAGATTTTCACCTTTCAAGACCAAAAAAAAAAAAATTCACCTTTAGTGACGAAATTTTTTCAAAGGATTTGTCGCTAAAAGTTTTTTTGGTCGCTAAAAATATATATTATTTGTTTATTTACTTTTACATGGGAATGGTCCTTTTTTTTTTTTTTTTGTAACATGTCGAATTTTTGTTGAAAAGGGTGCTTTGTGGTTGAACATTGGAAGACTATTAACGGGAATTGGATTTGGGATTTATTGTTATCTGGTAATGTAACAACTAATAATGGCTTAATTGCATATCCTATTCTGATTTTCGCTCCTTTTAGTACTAGATATATATGATGGGGGTAATGCTATGTGCACATAAAATATGCATATAAAGACTTAGGTCATTCATTTTTGTGAAGTCTATGTTTGTATACATGGGACCCATAGAAATAAATAGCCCAGATCTTTACGTGCATATTTTATGTGCACATTTTATGTGCATGAATCATTACTCATATGATGGAACGTGTATTGTCATTGCCACTGGCGGACCTATGTGTTGGTCAGGGGTGGCACAGGCCCCCCCTGAACTTTTGATAATTACAAAATTACAAGTAAGATATTATATATTTTAGAAATAGGCTCTCTTAAAATTTACACAGGTCCCCCTGGGTTTTTGAAAATTATGGATTTACATGTAATATTTTTAGAGGTTTTAAACATAGGCCCTGTGGACTTTTGAAAATTCTAGATTTATATATAAGATTTTACAAGTTTTAGAAATAGACCCCCTAAAATTACACGATTATTTCAAATTAAGTGTATTAAACCAATTCTACACACAATTGTATAGTTTTACACATAATTATATATAAGTAGCCCCAAAAAAATTTGTCTCGGGGGCGTTGCCCCCGAACCTCCGTATAGTCTAGGCCCCCCTGACTAAAAATCCTGGGTCCTCCCTTGGCCATTGCCAAACAGGCACCTGTTTACAGTGCTGAGATTACACCGAAGGAAAATCGAGGGGCCTGCACAGCAGCTTTTCAGGTAAACCGAAACTTCTATCAGTTGGTGCTTTAGGAGAAAGATCATCCTTCTGTTAGTGAGCATGTGCATTGGCAATTCTACAGTTAGCAGCAAGTCTCGGACTAACATTAATGTTTTTCGCGGGGAACTACATTAATTGGCGAACACTGGCTCTCATAGGTAACTTTACTCGAGTCTTATTACTTGCTACAACTTCACAAATAGTTTCAATGAACCTCTGTCTACATTTTTAGGGACTATACCATGTCTAGTACAGGTTCTGGGCATATTCTTCATCCCAGAGTCTCCCAGATGGTTGGTGAGTTCAATTTAAAATTCTGTTAAATTTATTGTCTTGATGGCATTTTTGGAATATTCCTAATCCAAAAAAAAAAAAACCCAAAGATTTATAGGGAATCTCTGAGTGTTATATTAAATGGCTTGCCACTAATAAAGACTAGAGATGCAGCAATAGTAGTAGGTGAAAGGTCCATGTAAAGAGCTTCTTTGGAACAAGCTTAATTATTCTTGTGTTTGCTTCCACTTTTTTAAGCATTCATTTTCGAAATAAAAACATGATAATCAAATAGAACCCAGTGGCCGATACAGGGGCAGTGACCACTCCTAGCTTTTGAAAAATTACATTTTTATACATGTATTTTAGGAAAAATTTTAAATTTTATTAAACTTTGCCCCCACAAAATAAGTAAACTTATTATATAGTCCTCCAAAAATATTAGTTAGGCTAAAAAAAGAATTTTATATGTAATATATTGGCCCAATTATACTTCATTCTCCAAAAAAAAAAAAACTATTATATGTAATATATTGGCTTAATTACAAATAGATGCAAAAAAATTTGCCTCCAAGGCTGTGTGACTCTAAGCACTTATACGTAACCCCTTCTAGCCGAGATTCGTGGATCCGCCACTGATATATAGAGAACCAAACAAATTAAATGTGTGGGATTTCAATTTCTTTCTTCTTGGATTTGACTTATACAACAAAACTAGAAAATAAAATAAAAATAAAAAATAAAGAAAGAAAGAAATACTCGATTTGTGATTGTTTGCAGGCAAAGATCGGCCGAATAAAGGATGTGGACACATCTCTACAACGTCTAAGGGGAAAAAATGCTGATATTTCTCAAGAAGCAGCTGAGATCAAAGTAACATTTCATTGCTACACTTAAAATGGAAATAGTCCACCATCTAGAAGAAATAAAATCTTCTGCTTTTGTGCTTCATTTTTGTTTTATTAATTCTGAAGAGAGGACAAGTTATGAGATGAGCACTCCTTGTTTAACAGAATTACACACAAACCTTTCAATGTCTTGCCGAATCAAGATTTCAAGATTTGTTCAAGCGGAAATATGCTAATTCCCTCATTGTAAGCCTTAAACACCAATACTACATAAAAAAAAAGTATGGCATATTACTTCGTTTTGTAACTCATGTCTAACCTCGTCTTTTATTGAATAAATACACGCACATTGTGATCGATAGGTTGCCGTTGGGCTGATGCTATTGGTACAATTTGGAGGGTCGAGTGGGGTTACATTTTATGCAAGTTCAATTTTTGAAATGGCTGGTAAATTAAGGGCCTTCAGATATAACCATGCACTTAATGATCTAGTAGAGCAGAGTTCAAGGCAAAGATATCTGACTTGATCTAAAGGTTATGAATTGTGATATTATGACAGGTTGCTCAGTTAGCTTCGGGACTACAGCAATGGCTATTGTTCAGGTTCTTGACTCTAGCTTAATGGTTGTTACTTGCATATAATTTTTTTTTTTCCCTTTGATATATTTTTCAGAAGATATTGATGTTCATTTGCAGATTCCATTCACAGCATTGAGTGTACTCTTGATGGATAAATTTGGACGACGATCACTTCTGATGGTAAGAATATTAAAGAGGGTTTCATTTGTTATTTATTTTTTTCGATTATATTATATGGTTTACATATAGTTGACAAATGAACCAACAAGGGAGTTTTTGCAGGTTACTGCAGCAGGAGCATGCTTCGGAAGCTTATTAACAGGATTTGCATTCCTTTTACAGGTATCTCGATCCGAAAATGCAGCACTCAAAGAATTATTTTACTTCTCTGTTTCCTTTTTTCTTTTACTTCCTTGAATTAAAAGATAGTTGATTTTACATTAAGCAGGATCTTCATGTATGGAAGGAGCTCACGAATTTATTGGTGCTGATTGGCATGCTGGTAATGTGATTAGCTTTGACAATATTTTTACCATTTTTATTGCATGTGAATCACCAATAACTGTCACACCCCAAACCCACAACAGGTGGCTTTAGGACACGTGACAGCCACCAAGGCATGTCCCCATGTTATTAACATTCAAAATGAGTTTTTAAACTCCCATTTAAATCGTATTTGCAAGTGATTAGCTCCAAGGGTAAAATTAGAATTTTACATTTTTAGTAAAATTTTATACAAAAAGATAGCCATTTGACTCTAGATTCCTACATTGAAAACGGTACATGATTTTGAATTCTCTAGAAAAAGTTATGCATATTTCTGTAAAAGTCGTCATATAGTGACTATTTCGATTGATCGAAATTAGGTTCAATTGATCGAACCAGGTTCTGGCCAAACTTTAGTTTTCAACATTGGTCGTTCCAATCGAGCAAAAATGGTTTCGATCGATTGAAATTGGTTCTGCCCACAACTCTAGTGTCACGCCCCGAAGTAGCAAAATTGGGAAAAATAAATGTTCATTTTTGGACCCGTAGATGCGTGACAAATTGAGATCACGTGATTGTCCAACAATCAAAATATACATAATAAAATATACAATAGCATTGGCGGGCCTAAGCATAGAATTATATAAAACATCCATGGTCATAAATTTAAATTATTACAAATAGTCATCCTCGTCTTAACGGAAGTCATCAAAGTTTTAGAAATAGAAATAGTTATAGGTACATTGCCTTAAAAAACGATAATGGACACCACGTGTCCTAAATACAAACGATCTGTAATAACTAAAAGACTGGGCCTTCTTCATCACTTCACTCTCCTCAGTTTGCGAAGCCGTAGCCTTCATCCTCATACACCTCGCCTGCGAGACCTGCTTCTGTAAAATCTGAATGTTTGTTTGTTTAGCATAAAACGCCATCAGCTTGAATACTAGACGAGTGATTGCCTCTACACACTCATATAGTCTCAAATAAAATTGTTAGCAAAGTTTAAAAATAGTATTTATTCTGAAGATATCATTTCTTTCTCATTCTCATTATCCATGTATATAATATAATCATTAATGCTTAGGTTTCTTACTAACACAGAGACTCATATCTCGATCCCTTACACATGCACATTCTATTTCCCCTTAACCGGACTCGACTTTACTTTGGACCCTCAGTCCAATCTATCCTCCAAACCTCCCTGGACTCGATGCAGTATACTCAATCTTGACTTCACTTTGGACTTTCGGTCCAATCTTTCGACTCGAATACTTTTAAACTCAATCTGGTGTACACACCGTTGGCTTTGAATATCGTCTCCCTCCAGCCGATAGGTTAGCTTTTGGTATCGTCGTCTCGTGGGCCAAAAATGACATCATCACCCCAATGTCCTCGTAACCCCCTTCTTATTCATAACAGCCTTGGTTAATTTGTCATCATCACCCAAATGGCCGAAACTTGACATCGTCGCCCCCCATGACCGATTAACCATCCGTACGACTACCACTTACAACAACAGTACCGACGAGGAACTTAACTTGCCATCATCGCCCTAATGGCCTCATTGGCATCCGAAAAGACTACCCGTGAACTCATACGACTTTCCAGACTGATTGTTCTGACTCCTATGCGTAACCAAACTAACTGCTATGATCTTTTTCGACTACACACCCACATACTATGGTTCTTTCATTTACTAACATCTTAAAAGTAAAAGGTATAACTTGTTAATACATGTAATTTTGCAAAGTACAACTTCTAATCATGCTCTATTATCGTTAGAATATCTCAGTTTATATAACTCATAAGCATAGGCTAGCCTAACATAGTAAAGGCAAAGGAAAAACACAATATTTCACTGTCTATCAAGCTTGAGCGCTTAGGGCAACTTGAGCGCTCCCCAGTGAAACTGCTCGGGTTGTCTCAAGTGCTTCACCTTAATAGATTCACTATTATTTGCTTTAAAACACTTATACATGGAAAGGTACAACTTTCAATATTTTAAGTACACGTGCAAAAGCTTATTCATAATGTAAAACAAGTATTACAACCATTCAAGTCACAAGTATCACCATCTTAGCACAAGGTACCATAAATCAACATACAAAATACCAAAACTATGGAAAATAGTAAGTACGAATGCTAGCTCCAATCGAGCGCTTGGGAAGCTTGGTTCAACAACAGTTTGACAGTTTTTTTTATATATAAAACGGTTTGGATTTCCATTGAGATTCTTGCATATAAATATTAACTTCTAAAAATTAGTTTTCCTTAGGTATATAGTGAGTAGAAACACTCACCTTAAGTTAAATGACGTTAAATGATGAAGATGATGATGTGTGTGGAGTTGTGTTGTCTTGTAGAGGCTTCAAGAGGCTCTAATGGTGATCTTGTTCCTTCTTCTCCTTCTTGATCTTCTTTGTTCATTCTTATGACTACTTCCAGAGGCGAAGATGGTGCAGATGTGTTGATATATTTGTGTAGATGATGCTCAAACATACATGCAAAGGGTGTATGCAAGAAGAGAGGGATGATCTCTCACTATCTCTCTCTAGATAACACTTTCTCTGCAGAAATGTATAGCAGGGACTAAATGGAGGTTCACAACCTCTATTTATAGAGAAGGAGGGTCTAGTTTGGACATTTCTCTGTAAAAACAAGCTCGAGCGCCTGAGATAAGCTCGAGCGCTCGTGGGCTTGACCGCTCAGATGGACTTGAGCGCTTGGGTGAGGCTCTTATTCAAGGTTCACCAAAGGTTCATAAAAGAAGTTAAAAGGATTAACATACCCATATATATTATATTCAAAGTAAGATCATCTAATAAACATATACATACATATTCATGTAATCATCATAGGAAATATAAGGAAATTACATAGGAATACAGGGAAATTGGCGGATGTTACATCTAGCCACGAACACATACATCTAAGCAACCAACATGCTTGAACAGTAGAAGCACTTGCCAAAACCTTTCATACATTAACATAGGAGTCTTATACATCAAGTTCTACACATACCACTTCCACACAAGTTTAACATGTATTGCAACTTTACAAGTATAGGCATTCCCTCTCCTTTTTTTTTTTCCCCTTGTTAACTTTATTTTCGTGAGTCACAATCATATTCTTATCAATTGTTTTTCACTTACGACACATAGACCATTTCCCTTACATATGTCCAATTAATGGTACCATGCACACACATTCCATTACTTTCTATACTTCTATATAATAGTACTCTTGAGGTCTTGCCAAATGTGACTTCACCTCTAGTGTACCACTTCTATCCTTGCCATACACATGATAGGATTTTAGTCCATTTACATGTTACATCATTCACTAGTGCTCCTTTCAATTACATGATTACATCACATACAAACTAATTAGCTATGTCCTTCCCTTCTAGTTCCTTTCTCCCGCAATCGACCAAAATGGTTATAACAATAACCAATAAGCTATAAAGCTCAGTGAATAACATAATCAATGAACATGATCATCAAATGGTATTTAACGACAACAATGACTATAAGCACATTAAGTAAACACATTTTTTTCCATCACTACATTGATAACATGTAATTTACACCTCATTTCATTCTTTCACAATCTTTGCTATCTTTTAGATCATTTCTCACATAATTCCCCATAAGAATTCTCTTACTTTCCCTTTCCTTCCGTTTATTACGGAATCCATTCGCATGTCAAAAAATTTATACCCTTTTTATGCACATCACAATAACAGTATATATATCCATATCCTTATTTACTTAATAGAGAGCATAATTAAACGCATAACTCCATAAGCCATGCTTATGATATCATTTCATGAAACCATAACAAGATAACCTGATCACTTTCAAATATCATGCCTCATCAATAATATAGCATCTGACCATCAATTTAAGAGTCAATACTAGGATTAGAATTACTCACCTTGCTAGTAGATTCAATAACATGATTACTATATCATCACTCTTATAATCCCCTTCATTAATTATGGAACATGTAAAGAATCTATAAACACGCCATGTTCTTTCCTTAATACGTATTTTAATCTAATCAAAATAGAGTTAAACCACATACAAAGAGTCTACTTACGCTTGGGGATTAAATTCCAACTCCAATTCCTTTTTCCTAGCTTACTTTTTTTCGTTTTCCCTATCAATCTCTTTTCTCTCTTTTCTTTCACCTCCTTGCTTGTCACCACACAAGCACCTCCATGTGGAAATACATCTCTTTTGTAGTCTTTTATTATGCTAGTCATCACCACATGCCAATTGGAGATATAATCTCCCAATTCATGACACTTAACACCTACTTGTTTGGCACAAGCAAGCTTCTTGATTAAGGCTTAGTTTGGCCCCCATTTTGGTGTTTCTCCTTTTTTTTAAAGCACAATTTCATGTTAATTCATTTGGTAACTAGTTTATGAGCTTTATAAAAATTAAACTTAGGGCTTTTGGGGGGAGCTTTTAAAAGCTCAAGGTTGCTTTTTGGTTTCATGATTTTTTTTGAAGAGTAATGTGTCACTTGTACAAAATTATTAAACAACTTAATAATAAATTTCATAAACTACTTTTAAAAAGCCTCGTGGGGGCCAAACTAATTAATCTCCCTGCTTAGGAGATTCAACCAAGTTCTAGAATTGAACTTTTCTATTTACATCTTCACCTAATGTACTTTTCAACATCGCATTCTAGCTCCTCACACTTTTTCAAATTACCGCTCAACCTACTCCATTTTCGATTATTCAAATGTAGCTCATTAGATTTTTATGAATTATTATTTGATCTACTAGTTGAAGAAATGTTTACATATACGTCTTTATCACTCATACCCCCCATGTTATGCACTTCTTGTTTGCTACCAACTAATACCTCACACGTAGGGGTACAACTCGAGCGGGTTAACCCGTGCCCAGCCCGGGTCTAGCCCCAAAATTACCAGGTTTGTGCCTGCGGTAATTTCACCATGGGCGGACTTGGGCAGAAAAATGTAAGCCCGAATTCAATTCGGGTCGGGCTTGGGCAGAATTTTGCTAACCTGTGGAACTCGAGCTTGAGCCTAAATTCTATTTATGCATTATTCTTGACATTATATTAGAGTGATTTTTTAGTGACAAGAATACACTATTAGATACTATTCAAGCACAAAATTAATAGATGAATGTTTTTTCTTAAATCGAAACCAAAAAAAAAAAAAAAGATTTGATACTCTACATATGTTGTTTACATACTAAAAATCGGTTTGTACCCAAAAAAAAATGCTATTCAGGCTCAATTCAGGCTCGAGCTCGGGCTCGAGTTTTAATACTAAATCACAAACCAGGCTCAGGTTGAAAGTTCGGGTTTATGTCGGGTTCGAGCTCAGGCTTGGGCAGACTGCTTGAATTTGGGCTTGGGCTTGGGTAGAGCCAAAACCCTTTGGGTCCCGCCTAAGTTGCACTCCTACTCACACGCTTGTGAGCTACTAGTTATCCTGCCAAATATGGAAACGTTTTCATTTCATTGTTTCACTCTTCTTCTACCTATTCATACAAAAGAGTTTAGGTAAAAGGATAATTTCATTACACTAATCCCATGTGTATATATACAAAGCTTAGAAAGCCAGAAAAAGAAAATAAATATCGCCTAATAAATAAGAAATAATGACTGGTCAACATGACCTAAAATAAGGAGAATCAAATCAACAACACTAAAAGTATTTCCTAATTCCAACACTCCCCCTCAAGCTGCGGCAAATATATCGACTAGCCCTAGCTTGCGAAGAGATGACTGAAGAAGACCAGGACCAACAGACTTCGTAAACATATCTGTTGTTTGTTCACGAGAGGTGACAAAGCTTGGTGAGATAACTCCTGACTGAACTTTTTCACGAATGAAATGAATATCAACTTTTATGTGCTTTGTTCTCTCATGGAGGACGGAGTCGGATGTTAACATGATAGCCGACTTATTATCACAAAACAAAGTAGATGAGTCCTTCACAGGGAACCCCAATTCATTAATAATAGAACAAAGCCAGAGCAACTCACATGTCCCCTGAGCCATGGCACGATACTCGGCTTTAGCAGAAGAGTGGGAGACTACTGCTTGTTTCTTGCTTTTCCACCATAGTAAATGATCACCACAAAAAAATACACAAACCAGAAGTAGAGCGTCTATCACTTTTCAAACCTGCATAATCAGGATCAGTAAAACAGGAAAGGCCTGACTGTGTTCCTGTTTTAAAGAATAGATCAAGACTCGGACAGGTCTTAAGATATCGGAGAATATGATACACAGCATCCAAATGAGAGGTTCGAGGTGAGTGCATAAACTGACTCACAACACTAACTGCAAGTGTCAGATTCCGTCTTGTGTTCGTCAAATAGATGAGATGACCCACAAGACGTTGATATACCGAGGGATCAGGTAATAACTCTCCCAACTCAGTAGATAACTTCAAGTTTAGATCCATAGGGGATGAAGCCAGTCTACACCCAAGCATACCAGTATCCTGAAGGAGATCCAAAGCATACTTTCACTGAGATAAAGAGATACCTTGGCGTGAATGAGCTAGCTAATACCAAGGAAATATCTCAAAGGACCCAAATCTTTAATGTCAAATGACACCCCAAGACCATGTTTTACTTGAACAATACCTGATGCATCATCACCCGTAATAATAATATCATCGACATAAACTGAAATAATAATACCTTCCCTTGGGTGTTGCGACGAAGAAAGCAGGTGTGATCTGAGTGACACTGAATAAAGGCCATAGGAAGAACTACCTCACTAAAACGGCTAAACCAAGCACGAGGAGACTATTTCAGGCTATAGAGGGATTTTTGAAGACGACACACTTTTCCTGAATACTCCTTTTGAGCACGAAAACCAGGTAAAGGATCCATATAAATAGTTTCAGAGAGATCACCATTAAGGAAGGCATTCTTGACATCCAATTGATGAAAAGGCCAGGAGTAAGATGCAGCAAGAGAAACTAGAAGGCGAACCATAGTCAACTTAGTTACAGGAGCAAATGTAGCACCAAAGGCCTTACTGGGAACCTGAGTGAAGCCCTTGGCCTCCAAACGAGCTTTATACTGATCAATAGTGCCATCTGCCAAATGCTTAAAACTAAAAACCCATTTACAGCCAACTGTACACTCACCAGGAAGGAGAGTGACAAGATCCCAAGTCTGGTTGCCCTGAAGAGCACCCATTTCCACTTTCATAGCAGCCACCCACTTAGGATTCTGGAGAGCCTCATGAACTGAGTGAGGAATAGAGACAGAATCAACTGCACTAACAAATGAGTGAAAGGATTTGGACAGTCCCTGATAAGACACAAATTTGGAAATAGTATGGTTAGTGCTACTTGAGAGAATAAAGCGAGAAGGAGGGCAACGAATGCGAGTAGGGTAACGAGGAGGAGCAATATCAACATAAAAAACTATGGGATGAGGCAACATACCTAATTCCAAAGAAGAAGTTGGGTGGGGGTCCGAAGAGCGTGGACGACGAGTGTAGACCTATATAGGATTAGTGGAGACAACCGGAGGCAATGATACCCCAGAAGGCTCAAGAATAGGAACAGGATGGGGAAGAATAGAAATATCTTCCACAGTATCCTCCATAGTAGCTACTGGTAGAGAAGGAGCAGGACCTGTAAAAAATGGAACAGTTTCCAAGAAGGTAACATCCAACGAGTAATAAAAATAACGAGAAACGGGATCATAGCATCTATAACCTTTAGACATGGATGAGTATCCTAAGAAAACACACCGAATAGCCTTAGCATCAAGCTTAGTTCAGGTAGGACTCCTGTCTTAAACAAAGCAGGTACACCCAAATACATGGGGAACAATAGAAAAAAGGGTGCAGTCAGGTTTAAGAACATGAAGGGGAGCCTTGCCATGCAAAGCACGATTGGGAGTACGATTTATAAGGTAAGTAGCAGTAAGAACAGCCATGTGCCAGAGATATTTAGGGACATTCATACCATATAGAAGACATCTAACCACAAACATAATGTGACAATTTTTACGTTCTGCTACACCATTCTGCTCAGGGGTGTAAGGATAAGCAAGCTATTGGAGAATCCCTTGTTTATTAAGTTCTGGCCTAAATTCATTTGTGATATATTCTCTGCCATCATCAGACCAAATGTTACAAACAACTGTATGGAATTGAGTTTTAACCATTTGAAGAAAATTGCAAAAATGGGTAAAAACTTATGATTTTTTCTTCATTAGGTAAACCCAAGTACAACGGGTATAGTCATCAATAAATGTAACATAATAACGGTGGTGAGATAAGGCAGTGACTGGTGAGGGACCCCAAACATCAGAGTGAATAAGATCAAATGCACGGGGTGCCCTATGCATACGAGGAACATAAGAAGTGCGAGTGTGCTTGGATAATTGACAAACCACACATTCAAAATTAAAATCCTTGCAAGCTTTATTTAATCAAGGAAATAACCAACATAAATGTTGAAAGTTTGCATGTCCTAAACGAGCATGCCACAAATCCAGTGTTTGACGAGAAAATAAATATTTATTAGAATTAGGTAAGACAGAATTATTAGAAACAGGTAAAGTAGATGCTTGTAGGCTGGACAAGGACTCCCGTGGAAATGGTCGATCACCAAAGTAATAGATGCCATCATGCTCATACCCCCTGCCAAAAATCTTCCTCAAAGTCAGGTCCTGCAAATAACACGAGTCGGGTAAGAACATGACGGCACAATTATGATCCTTTGCAATGCGATTGACAGAAAGGAGATTATTGGCAAAATTAGGAACAAAATAAACAGAAGTGAGGGTAATGTCGGGAGACAATTGAGCATCTCCCTGACTCCGTATGGGAACAGAAGACACATCGGCAATACAGACAGATTGGTCAATATGGGTAAAGGAAGATGTAAAAATAGACGACTCACCAGTCATGTGATAACTTGCACTAGAATCCAAAATCCAAGTGGGATGATCTGACTTACCATGAAGAGCAGTAGGGGTACCTGTAGCAAGAGCAGCTGCAGGACCAGACGATGAGACAGAAGTACCCAATCCCAAACGTGACTGGAGCTGAGCAATCTAAGACTGAAGCTGAGCATAATGAGGTAGATGATGGACTATTTCAACAACAGCACTAGTGCGAGGACTACCCCTCCCACGGCCAGTAAACTTATTATTGGAGAATTGCTTTTTCAATTCTGGATGAAGGTCAAAACAACTATCTATAGTATGGCCAAGTTGTCGGCAGTGCTGACAAAAAGGACAGGTGCCAGTGGGCCGAGGGCCAGAAGGAGTACCAAAAGAAGGACGGGGGCCTGGGGAGAAACCAAAAGTAGGCCGCGGGCCCAAACGGGTAGCAAATGCCATCTGATCAGAGACTGAAGGAGACGGCTCAGTGACAGGAGAAGGAGAAAAAATATGGCGTCGCCTCTCATCACCTTCCATAGTAGCAAAAGCCTCAAATAAAGAGGATAGAGGTGTAGTATTAAGAATCTGAGTACGCAGGGCCTCAAACTCTGGCTTTAGGCCCATCAAAAACTAGTAGGTATGTCGACGATCAAGACGTTTGACCTCAACATTACCATCGTTGGGGAAATCAGTAATAGGCTCATATTGGGCTAACTCCTCCCACTGGGTTTGTAGGTAGCCAAAAATCAGAAACAAAGAGTCCCAAAGCGGCTTGGGAGGCATGAGAGATGTCCTGGTAGAGCTCAAAAATGCGCGAGTCGGAATGTTCATGGGCATACATCTTAGTCAACGCAATCCAAAGACCATGAACTGTGTTGTGATACATAAACATATTATAGATTCGTTCTTCCATTGAGTTGAACATCCATCCCAGAATGATACAATTATCTGAACAACATTCATCATATTCAGCATCAGTTTCAGCAAGTTTGACCATCTTAACAAGAAGCCACCCAATCTTCCGTTTGCCTCCAAGATAGAGGCAAAGAGAATTAGACCAAGCATGGAAATTCTTTCCATTCAACAGAACACTTGTGACCCGTTGAGCAGGTGTCAGGTAAGGCATAGATAAATCGGGAGCAGGAACAATCGCAGTAGAATCAGCCTTACTAGAATCAGTCATGATGCTATAGGATTAAAAAATACTGGATAGAGAATAGACTTGCCGGAAGAGGACAGAAAACGGCAACAACAGTGATCACAGCCGGACACTCGGCGAATGATGACGTGGGCAACCGGACAGGTTGCCTAGACTGAAGACGGAGAGTACGGGACGGCTCTAATACATCACAAAGATGCCCGAGATGGGCAAGAAAAGCAGCCAAGTGGCTGCTGAACCAAGTCGAGAGGCCTGGGAGGTGCGCTGTAAGGCAGGGGCCTGCGGTAGGGGCTGGCCAGGGATTGAAGGTGTTGGTGAGGGTGGTGGTGAGGCTGGATGGTGTGTGTCCAGCGCAGAGGGGAGGAGAGGTTAGGGTTTGGGGAGGAGAGGTTAAGGTTTGGGTTTTTTCCTTTGTGGCTTTGATACTAAAAAGAGTTTAGGGAAAAGGATAATTTCATTACACTAATCCCATGTGTATATATACAAAGCTTAGAAAGCCAGAAAAGGAAAATAAATATCACCTAATAAATAAGAAATAATGACTGGTCAACATGACCTAAAATAAAGAGAATCAAATCAGCAGCACTAAAAGTATTTCCTAATTCCAACACATACCTTCCATTCTCGAGTTTTTCCCTTGTGTCCCCTCTCGGACCTTGAATCCTTTACCGAGTATTTAACTCAAGTGGCAAAACTATATTCTAACTTTTCCTTTTATCTCATTCGATTCTTTAATTTCCATAATCGAGTGCATTCTTATGTTCCTATCATGGAACTGTTTCACCTCTTCAATGAAGTCTATTTTTCCCCTATTCGTTTATCATACGCTAGCATGATTACTTACTCATGTATCTTAGCATAAAAGGAGTATAGAAATCCTGATTATGTTGAATTTTAGAAACTATTCACGATCCAATCTCTCATTAGGCATAGAGTAATCAACTAAACCACATATACGCCAATAATCCGCAAACCATAAGGATCAGTTAAGCCGAGGTGATGCCCGTGAGAGTCGAAACTAAGATATTCGACTTCACGGCTCATTCATAGTTAGCTCACTTTACATTGGGCCACCCACTCGCTTCTTTTGAGAAGATTTAGCTTTTGAATATACTCAAACATGTCAACACTTAAAATTGCAAAACATAGTACCCAAAGTTGTACCAGAATCAACAAAGCAATTCAAAGAAAGAGAGTGGCATTTGATCAGTTGTGTTTACTGTAAATGACAGCTGAAGGAATTGATAACTCGCATATTGACATACACGAATCCAGCTCCAGATGGTAGATTTTCTTTCTCAGATTCTTAGGGAAAAGGGCGAATAAATAGACATCAACCAGTTATATAAGTTGAGCTCTAAATCGGAATATGAAATGCTGGTTGCTTACATTGTTTGTTACTTGCGGCCGGAGTCACTAGCATAGCAATTTGCATAAATTCTAGTTTTGCTTTTTAACAAGCCAATTCCATAGATTAAAATCTTGTTGAATAGAAGACCATTTTCTTTATAGTTTGGTCAGTTTTAACTTTTGATGGAACCAATTAAGTCATAAACACACATACACACGAATGTGCTGATTTCTTGATTTTGGAAACAGGCGTACTCTGCATCTTTTTCAATGGGCTTGGCTAGTGTACCATCCGTAATCATGTCAGAGGTTTGTTAAATCGAACTTTAATTTTCTTGTAACCAATGTTTTGAAAACCAGATCGGCCATTGAACCGGAAAAATGGTCGAGTCACTGGTTCAACCGTTGGGTCAACCGAAATTGAACCGTCATGTCATAATAATGTAATAAATAGTAATAATAATACAAAATATAAAAAATAAAAATAAATAAATAAAATTTAAAAATAAAAAATTTTCGGGTTTCTGGTTCAATTGCCGGTTTTACTGGTTCAATCACCCGATTTTTTCGGTTTTTACAAAATAGATCGATTTTTTTGCATTCTTCGATTTTCCGGTTCAAATCAAACCGTTTCTTGAACCGGTCGACGGTTCAACAGATTCAACCGGCCGGTCCAATCCGATTTTTAAAACAATGCTTGTAACATACTTTACAGAGTCAATATATCAAGAAGGCTAAATGCTTAAACTGAAAGATATATTTCTATTTTCAGATATTTCCTATGAACATTAAGGGCCATGCAGGAAGCCTAGTTAATTTAGCCAGTTGGTTTGGATCTTGGATTGTTGCCATCACATTTAACATCCTATATGAATGGAGCTCAACAGGTGATTCAATACCACCTCCCCTTTGTGTGTATATGTGTGTATTTATGTTAACATATGTGACATTTCTACTGAGAGTACACTTTTTTCAGGTGTATTCCTCATATATGGAGTCTTTTGCTGTTCAATAATTGTGTTTACTACAAAGCTGGTGCTAGAGACGAAGGACCAAACCCTAGAAGAAATTCAAGCAACAATGACCTAAATCCTCAAATGATAAAACTATAAAGGAAAATTAACTAAATAAATGTTATCATAGGAGTGGGATTGAAGTGCATGTGTTATATATATCATCACTGGTCATGTATTAGATAGTATAAGGGATTAACTTGTTTATAAGGTGTTTATATGGCCTAAAGTTTCCATCTCTTTACCATCACCTTGTAAACCTAATCATGTACAGTAACCATCCAAATGTTATTAATGTAAAGCCATTTTTTTTATTCAATTGGATTGGCATGGTTCTAACTTGATATATTTTTGCTCTGTTTGGTTCATGGATTTAGTTAGGGCAAAGAAAAGGAAATATAGAGGAAAATGCTTTTCTTTTTTTGTTTAGTGAGAAAAATGGTGAGGAAAATAGGAAGAAAAAGAAAATGTAGTGAAAACAATTGTGAGTCTCATCCCTTCCTCTTTTCTTAAATTCCATTGGATCTTTTACATTTTGGATTAATTGCACTTTGCACCCCTATAAAGTGGGTGATTTTGCCCTTTGCACCCTAAAGTTTCAAATTTGATACTTTGGTCCCTAAAACTTGGGATGAGTTGCACTTTGGTCCCTCGAAGACTTTTTGAGACGAAATTTCACTTTTAGTGGTGAATTAATCATTCGTCACTAAAGGGTTATTTGAATTTATTTGTCACATTTGTGAAACTTTAGGGACCAAAGTGCCAAATTTGAGTCACATCCCTTCCTCTTTTCTTAAATTCCATTGGATTTTTAAAATTTTCTAGTTTCTACTGGTATTTGAGGCATGGAGGAAAACGCAAGAAAAAATACTGAAAAAATGGTATTGTTTCTTTTCCATTGCTCTACTAAATTCGCAAACCAAATAGAGCCTTAATATGTTAGTGCGGGAAAGCCAGACGGAGCCTAGAATTCTTTAAGTCAGTCATGGGCCACAAAGTTCAGGCCCAATATTGAGCTAGCATTGCTCGGACCAAGGCATCTCCGGGTGCTCATGACGCGCTACGGAACGTCCACCGTGCCGGGGGACCAAGCAGGGCATAGCTAGCGGCATAGGAGCCGACTCAGCGTCAGCGGCTTTATGCCGTACTGGAGTGATCCAATATGTGGTTCCGCACGTTCCACCACTTCTCCGTTCATTTCCAATACTAATCGTGAAACACCATGAGCAGCAGGATGTTGAGGTCCGAAATTCGAAGTGAAATTTTTGATTTGCCTGTTCCTAGTCGTCATGGGAAAGAAAGGCAGAAATAAGAAATAGATTATTCCCTGAGAGCTTGTCCAATACCACCAGTACCAGAAATGCATCTCCTTCGCCCGCACGAGAGACTTCTATGCGGGAATAACGGCTCTGTTATGAAGAAGAGATGCCTTGGTCCGAGCAATGCTAGCTTAACATTGGGAACATGGCAAAGAAGATCCAATTTTTTTTTCCACTTAGCACAACGGCCCGACAGCATAGAATTTGTTAACATATATTTCAAATTACTTTATCGGACTTGAGAGAATTTGAATTCATTATATCATCTATATTATATATTATAATTATAATTATATATTATAATATGGAAACTACTCATGCCACGTGGTATGAGCACAATTTTTTTTATTTTACATTTTTTTTTTAAATTTATAACAAAAAAATTAATAGAGAAATTGATAGCATTTATTGGGAAAAAAAAGTTCATATCATTCATTAATGTACAATAAATACATTTTAGTTTGTGAATATATAAACATCTTATCTTATCTTATTATTTATCTATCGTTATATATATAAGTGGAATATTCAAGCAAGGTGCCACCTTATGAGGACACGTGGCTGGAGTTTTATTCTGCCAATTCAAGTTCAAATGGGTCTCTCTCCCTTCCCTCTCTTCTCTCACTTAGTGTGTAAACGTTTCTTACTCTTTTTCTCCTCTCTTAAAAGTATAAATATTATCTTCCTTCAATGGGTACATATTTTGTATGTCCCTATACAGGGTTGTACAAGGCTTTAAATTGCATTGCTAACCCCATAGGAAAAAGGAAAAATATGTAGTGTACGTAGATGTGAAAATAAAAATCAAATGATCGAATACAAGTGTGGGGAGATTATTATGTGAAAGAAAAAAAAAATCATTCCTATGTACTAGCCTATACTTTGATCCAAACCTATTTTATTTGGATTGGCGGACAAACTTTGTTCATTCCTAATAACATGAAGTCTCTCTTTCTCTCTCTTTTTCTAATGAATTATGAGTAATGCTATGCTTTCCAAATTTTGTATACCAAATAGTTTCCAAACACGTGTGTCAGTGGAACCACCTTTAATAATAGTGGGACCACTTTAACTCCCTCTAATCAAAATTAAGTGAGCCCGTTGGCACTTGTGTTTGGGAATCATTTGAGTTATAAAATTCGGGATCAGAGCATTACTCATGAATTATATCTTTTGTTAATATGCTTTTTCAATACAGGAATATAGGCTTTTCCCGACGGTTATTTTTCGGCACTAGAAAAACTGTCGAGAAAGATTGTTTTTCTCGGCGGTTCGAAATGATGGTAAAAATAGTGCCAGGAAAACGTGGTTTTCTCGACGATAATTACGACGCCCTGTAAACTGCCAGAAAAAGTGATTTTTTTCGACGTTTATTGCGACGGTATTGTTACTGTCGTAAAAAGTTAATTTTTTCCGACACTTCTTACGGCAGAATGTGAAGAGCCGGGAAAAAGTCATTTTTTTACGGCACTTTTTACCACAGTTTAGCAAGAGCCAAGAAAAAGAGACTTTTTCCCACAGTTCTTCCGGCGGTATTGCTCCCACCGAAATAAATTTATCTAACTATTCTTACACATAGGTTTTTTTTAATTAAATTTTTTTTTTCGGATTAAGGGTTGTTTGGAAATACTTAAAATAAAAATGAAGTTCCATTTAAAGCTAACTTTATATTTTTGTAAAAACCAAAGTTATGTTTGTTCTTCAATGATAATAATAATAAAAATTAGTTAATGTTTGTTCAACAAAAAAACCAGTATAATTAAGAGAATTCGATCTTAGACTAGGCACAAACACGTACATGTGCACGAGATTAATATTCACAAAACACTTGAATTTATAGTATCGCGGCTTACTTGAAAACCATAAAATGATTCCTTGTTTTTTTAAAACAGCCCCTTCATTTGTCATTCTTAGTGCAACAACCACGAGTTAATTAAAGAGACTTTTTAAAATAAATTGTTAAATTGTACAAAAATTAAATTAGTTTGATTTATAATATTTCATAATTGAATATGTGAATGTTATCTTTTTATGTGTTAGTAGGCTATATTAATACAGTATAATCTCTTTTTTATAAATTGATCTCTCTCAATTAATAGATTTAGGAGGCCCGGACCCAACATTATTAATTTATAGAGGTTATACTATATGTTTCTTTCTTTTTAAAATAACCCCTTAATTAATTTGAAGGCCCAACAACCATGAATTAATTAAAAAGACCTTTTAAAAATATTGTAAAATTGTACGAAAATTAAATTAGTGTATATTTCCTAATTGGATATCTGGATGGATGTTATCTTTTTCATTGGAGGATGTTAAAGCGATCCCACGATTGTTGAAGGGAATAATATTGTGCTTCCAAATTTGAATCCAAATTTAGTTCCCAAATACTTTTTCAATTGCACCACATATTGTAACAGTGACTAGCTAGTGGTATAGTATCGTTGTAAATTAAGGTTGGTCCCACTACCATCCCACAGGGCCGGACCTGAGATGACAAAAATTGTCCGAGGACTCAAGCGAATTTTCAAAGAGGCCGAAAAAATAAGGCCTTTGTACTAAGTTTCATTGAAATTAGGAAGAAATTAGAAGAAAATAGGCCTAAAAATGATAAGTTTCATATAAATCAGGAAGAAACTAGGGAAAAAAATAAGCTTAAAAATGAGGCCTAAAATCGAGTCCCCATGCGATTGCTTCGCCAAATTGCCTCAGGGCCGGCCCTGCCGTCCCACTACCTTTCCAAATTTTAATCACAAATTTAGTTCCCAAATGTTTTGTCAGTTGTACATGCTGTGACATTAACTGGTCGTACCACATGCCACAACATGTGGTGCACCTAACAACACATTTGGAAAACAAATTTGAGATTTAAATTTAAAATTCATAGTACTAATATATTAAAGGTGGTCCTACTAGCATGATATATATGCTGGAAACCACATTTGGGAAACAAAGTTTGGCAAACATAACATTGCTTTAAAACAATAGCTCCTAAAAAAAAAAAACAAAAACAAAAAAAAAACAAAAAAAAAAAACAAAAAAAAATCAATGTGCCAAAAAGACCCGCCAAAGTGCAATTACTTTTGGAGTCCTTAGACCAAACGGAATTGTATTTTTTTTATTAGTTTAGTTGTGTTTAAAGTTAGGATTTTCAGGAGTCACGATCTCCTATTTTAACTCAAAGAAACAGTTTCAATTCCCTTCCAATCTCTCTCTCACACACATGAGTAGATCAGTTCATTGGCAACCATCACCGATCGTTGGCAACTTGGCGTTCCTCACCAATCAACCATTTTGTGATTCTAACTTCTCTGTAAGTACCTTCCTTGCCGATAATAAATTTGCCATGTATGCATAGAGGTATATTATTGATCAACCAAGTTTATGTCAAATACACAATATACTACAGATTCCATGTAGATTTCTAAAAAAACATTCTTAAACTTTGCTTTTGTCAGACTCTACACATGGCATTGTGTGTGATCTTATGTGTGCAGATTTGGTGTTTGCTTTTTACATTGTGTTCTGTTTGTGCCACTTTTTTTTTTTTTGGTATGCTATTTCGTATTGTGGCATGTTGTGCATTTAATTTGTATTAGTTGTTGCCTCTGTGAGGTGGATAAATTTTGTTCACAGCTTTTTGCTAGGTGTTGTGTTACTCCATCCGTCCCATATTTTGAGTCCACATTTGGGAACTCAACTTATTAAGGGGACAAAAAGAATCTATACATACTTCCACAGTTGCCCCTATCATTACAACAACTTTTTTAATTTTGTCGTAGTGTAGATTTCAAGGAAGGGTAGTTTTAGAAAGTAAGTAAAACTTATATACTAATTTAGGAAAGTGGACACTAATTTTGAGACATCCCAAAATAGAATACAAGACTCAAAATATGGGATGGAGGGAGTATTCGTTTTGGGACTTTAAACCTAGGTCACAAAAATCCTACCCAAGCCAGAAACATGGTACCCATAGTGGTTTTGGTTAGTTCTAAAAAATTACCCTAAGGCCTCAAAACATTATACCCAGGTCAAAAAATCGTGCCCAACTCACAAACATGGTACCCATAGTGGTTTTATAATTAGGGCTCAAAAATTATCTCAAGGCCTCAAAACACTGTGCCATCTGTGGTTTTGTTTAGGTTTCAAAAAGTTGTACCTATGTCTCAAAACATTATACCCATGTCTCAAAATCGTACCCAAGTCATTAACGTGGTAGTGATAGTGGTATTGGTTACGTCTTAAAAATTGTACCCATGTCTCAAAACATTATACCCAGGTCTTGAAACACTTATCCATACTTTGGTGGTATAATATGACAGAACCACTTGGTCGTATGACAAAAATTCCCTAATTCGAATATTTTAAACATGGTAGAGTCTATAATACTTACTTGTTTAGGCTAGTTTGGGTGCTAAAATAATGTAGGTAGGTCCTAAAATGCTGTTAGGTCCTAAAATGTTGTCACTTTAAAACTACTTTGCTAACAAAAGCTAAAGAGGTTTTCAAATTTATGAAATTAATAGGACTTGATTACAAAATTTTGGGACTTTGGAGACAACAATTTGGCACTAATATTTTCGGACCATAGTGATGCCATGTGAGAAAATGGAGGAAGTCTAATAATTGTTAGTGTTTAATTATGAAAAAGTTTCAGATTCATTTTGTCTTCAATTTTTCTTCCCTTGTCCTTTTGACTTGAAATTGAGATTTTGAAATAGTTTCATTGGATGAAACTACATGAAAAATCTAAGACATCTGAAAGAGTTCATTTTTCAATGTTTTTTTACTTGAGTGGCTTTTTTTTTCTTTTTCTTTTTTCTTTTCATTTCTTTCTTTCTATAAATAAACTCAATGTGTAAAAATACATCTAGTAGGGCCTGCTAGAGAACATTTCATATAGCTAGGATTTAGTTTAGACTATGGGTATGTTTGATAACCCAATTAAGTGCTGAAAATGAAAGGATTTTGCACTTATTCTTTTTCCGTCCGTCTGATAACGTACCACTTAATTGAAAAAGCAGCCAAAAAATCACTGAAAACTTTAAGTAAAAAATTTCTACTGAAAATAATCAGTGAATGCATTCTATTTCAGTAGTTGAAGTACTATTTTCAGTATTACAAAATCAATCACTTAAAATTTTCAGTACTTAAAATTCAGCACTTAATTTTCAGGACTTAATTTTCAGTTTTATCCTGCTAGGCTTGATGTTGTATGGGGTACAGAACAAAAACTACATGTTGAGCTCAACCGATTTCTTATGCCAGTTAGACCAAATGCAACTAAATTCATTACTCAATTGGGCATTATTGCAAAAGATGGGAATAAGTTCAGTATAGTGTTATTGAATTTTTTTTTTGATATCATTAGATTATTAAAATTTCCTCATTTTCTTTCTTGCTTTACTATTGATGGAGCTTTTCAAAACTCAATATTTGTTTATACATAATAGGTTACCTCTTACTTATGTGACTTGGAGGGCAAAAGATTTAATTCCATCTAAAAAAAGAGTTTGGTTGGAAGTGCAGGTAAATAATGATCATCCTTTACCTTTACTCAAGTAGTAAGTATCTCCTTCGCAACCCCAACCACCACAGGCTACTACAGTGCCTTTATCACACCCTCTCAGTCCATCTCACGAGGTGAGCAATTTTAAAAATATATGTACAAAGTTTTTTTTAGTATAGTGGTATTGTGTGAGGAAATTTGCTGGGGCAAGGAGTACAGGAGGGGGTGGTGTTCAGACCCCGGTATAAGCGTGGCATGAAATGCCTCTTTACCAAGTAAGCTGAGCAGTTGCTCATGTATAAGGTTTTAGTTCTACATTGCATCATATTCAATTGTTGTTGACCTTATTTACAGATGTGTGAATAATAAATGTAACGCAATGCACTTGCAAAATTTGAGGCAGAAAAAGAAGCATAAGGCTGGTAACAAAAAGGTAACACTGCTTTATAGATTTGATTAGTTGCTATGTTGTCTAATTCAACTATTTTTTTATGTCAAAAATTATTAATTAAAATTATGTGATTGAGACATATATGTAACTGAATCTTGAATTTGTATGGCGAGAAGAAAGTAGATCTTATTAGTTTTAGTCTACCAAAGGAAGTTGTCGCAAAAGGAGTTATTGTTAGTAAAGATCCGTTGAAGGAAGTATGGGGAATACCAATAGGGATGGACTTTTGGGAAATATATATTGAAGAGATAGTAAAGCCTAAAGAGCGTTTGATAAGACCTTGTGGAAATAAGCACACAGTTGGAGCTATTCTTAGAAAAAATGTTGCTTGGCGTTGTCTTGATGTACTCCCTTTGTTATCTTTTGCATTTGTACATGTTAGTTTATTTTCTAATTATAACTATTATTGTTATTGAACTTTGTTTGTTACTTTTTTTTGTAGGTCATGACTGATGATGCAGATGAATTGGTATGAGGCTTGTTATAGGTGCAGATGAGCATCCTTTTCGTTTCACATTGAAAGTGACTCAATTGCTTGAATCTAGTTGCACATGGTTATTAGAAGTACACATATGGTTATATGACGATTGGGATTTTTATTTTTTTTTCTTTTACGTATGTCATGGATAGATAGTTACTTTTAACTTTTTTTTTTACTTTCTTAATTATGTTTGCACATACTTTTTATTTTCCTTTTGTTGAGAGTTGGATATTTTAACATAAACTTTATGTAGTTAGTGTGAAATTATTTAATTTATGGTATTTATTTGTCAACATATGTACTTGTTCTTATTGGAATTTTCTGTACAATGTCAACTCAAGATCACATTTTATTATTAATATGCTTGTAGAGCAATCAATTTTTGGTGTCGCGGTTTATTTAAGTTAATTTGGATAATAGTGGCGAGAAAGTGGATGAATGAATATCTATATAAAAATAATTAAAACGGACTTTTAAAAAATGGGGGATAAAATAGGATATTATCTAGCCCACTATTAACCGTTGGAATTGTATTTACCACGCTTTATAAATCGTCGGAAGAAAGGTAGTAACACACTTTTTAAACCGTCAAAAATAATATTTCTCCTCACTCGATGAAATGTCGAAATAAATTATTCCCACACTTGCCAAATTGCCAAAAATAAGCACATTACCCACACTTTAATTACCGTCGAAATAAAATAAACTCCACACTTGTTAACTGCCGAATTAGTAGTTTATATGTCACTAATTTTCCGTCGCGAATAGTTTTTTCCGACACTTACATTTTGTGGATAACAAGTGTCGCCAATATATCAATGTCTCTACACTAGCAAAACTATCGGAAATGGCGTCGAAAAAACTTCCGGCGGTTTGCATAACCGCCGGAAAGTATTTACCACCCCCTTTTTCTCGGTCGGTTTTCCTACCGCCGGGAAAAGTGCCGAAAAAAGTTTTTGCGATGCTTTTTGCTTATTCTCAACACTTTTTGCGTGGAAAAAGAGCATTTTTTCTGTAGTGATATTTTAACAATTATTTTGAAGTTATGACAATATTAACTACCTATATTTTATAACTTATCAAATAAATAATGTACCCACGCATCACGCGGGATACAGGCTAGTTATTATAATATGGAAGCCTCAATATGCCACATGTCAAACTAATGGGCAACCATGACAAATGTATATTGAGGCTTCCCAAATTTATTCTATACATTTTATTTATTCTTAATTTTACCGCTAATTAGGCCCGTTATACATTTTCTCTCCTTATCAATTATAATACCACTCAATTCAATTTTCAATTCATCCTTAAAAATTTCTCCTGTGCATTACACGGGTTGAAAAGCTAGTTTTCATAGAAAGCAAAACACCTTATTGATCCTTTATAGAAGTGCACGATTCAGTCTTGTTCGGTTGGATAGAAAAAGGGTGCTCGGTCATGGATCCTTGCAAATACGAATTCCTAACCACAAGTCTAATCTCTTTTTTATTAACCCCAAAGGCCCCTCTATTTTTTGGGACCAAAATGCCCCTTCTTGTTGGTCACACGCAAAGTCCTCTTTATTTTGGGTAAGGCTGTGATACGGAGGCTGGTTTTGTCTGCATGGATACGGACCTTCTCCACCATTGGATTGATGAAAAGTCAGATTTTGGCCTTCCATTTGAAACGCACTAGTGTTGTGGGAAAACTATTACACCCACCTAACCCAAACCGGTAGCCAGTTACCCCCCAAAACATCCCGCCCAAACCCTTCTCTCTCTCTCTCTCTCTCTCTCTCTCTCTCTTGGTCTGCCCAAACCCAATCCCAAACCTAAACCCAAACCCTACCTCTCTGTCTTCTCTAACCAAGCGACCACATCCACTACCATCCGACCACCATTCCGCCACGTTCCGACCATCATCCGACCACTCTCAAAAGTAAAAACTCTCATATTACTATAAATGTTTGTACGAGTGGGGTATTACTTTTATTTTCAATTCAGTAAAATTCTTTTATAACATTTATTTTCACATCATGTTCGTAAGAGAATGCATAAAAAAAAAGTGTTGCAGGTATCACATTTTTTATTTCACTACACTAAAGTAACAACACTCGTATTTCAAAAAAGTTTCTAAGGAAACAATTACATAATTTGTTTTTTCTATTTCACTAATAAAGGAAGAACACTTCAAAAAAACATAAATTATTATGATAAATTCGTCATCAAATAGAAATATTACCTACTGCACAAAATACTATTGTCTTCTCTTGTAGGGAGAGCTTCAAATGGCTTGAAATCCAAATGGTTTCAAGTGTAATATGAATGACTTCAAGTATAATCCAAATGTCTATACTTGGATTATGCTTGAAATGCAAATTAAAATAATTGAAAAGAACAATCTATTTATGCTTGAAATGATAAACAAGAAATGAAGAAAAAAAAAATGAAAGGAACAATCTGTCACACTCCGGAGCAGGAAAAATAGAGAAAAATAAATTTCATATTTGGGTCCATAGGGAATGACGGGTGAAAGTCACTAAATTGTCCACACCATACAGTACCAGCCACCAAATAGTTACAAGAGTTGTAATAAAACAAATTAGAGATATATTACAAAAGTCCAATCTATTACAATATCCGATCAGAGTACACTACAAGAATGATAAAAGGTTTGGAAGCAACATATGCCCAGGTACCAATTATAAAGTACAACTAAAATGGAAACTAATTACTATCTAGTCTTCAAATGGCGTAAGCATAATTGTCAGCGTAGAAGTCTTGTCTATCCTTGCCTCATTCCCCTGACACATCCTCAGCATAGCCTTCCTCCACCTACAAGGTTTGAAACGGGGTAGTTTGGATGGGGAATATGCAGGCAATAACAGCCGTCAGCTTACTAAGAGATGAGTGAATATAAACTAACAGGGTACCAGTTCTATAACGTAATAACAAGGTATTAAATGAATAAGATGTAGTTCTACAATAGTATCTTCTCTTTATTAAAACAATTCGTTACCCAATACCTCGTCTTATTAATCAAAGACTTATCATGTACTGATTCCTCGGAATAGACTTGATTGCAATACTCCTGGATACACTAATGCTTTGTTACCACATTTGAGAATGCATGTTCCCAGTCCACCACAAAGTCATAAATAATATGTCAATCCATCACCACTTTTAAGGACATATGCATAATCTACCGCAAGTCAGGGATTTAACGCTTTCAGCATCGACATAGCAATTCTATTGCCACGACTCTAACAACGTCTACTGGAAATCCCGGTCTATCGCTTTTAAGGACATACGATCAGTCCACCACTCTTAAGGACATATGATTGGATTACCAGTTATCTAAGAGCTAATTGGTCCGGTCCACCGCTCTTAAGGACATATGATTGACCAATGCTCATTCCATTTGAATCCTAGAACTTATCAAACCTACTTAGCATTTACGCTACTAGCAACTACATAACATTCCCATGTGGCCTGACTACTATGAGCCAAATGACAATAGATATCAAACTCATCATGAATGATATATTAACTAATTTTATAACATTAATCCATTATTCACCCTCGTACTTTCTTTGGTATCACATTATCCTTGATTATCCCAATAGTCGCCTAATGAAAGTCTGAATCGAGAATTAAACGATCGAACCCCTTATATAATAAACAAAAGAAACAATCCATGTTCTATAAGTACCAATCGATTAGGACCAGGGTCCAATCAATTAGGATAAAAATTGTATCAATTGATTGAGAAACACGGCAATCGATTGGATCCAAATAATGTCAATTGATTGCAAAATTTGGCAATTGATTGGGTTACAAATAATGGCAATCGATTGGAAAAGTATCCAAACGATTGGGTCCAGACTAATGGCCATCAATTGGGAAAAAGCCAATCGATTGGGACTTCGTCTTTTCCAGCAGAAGCTTAATCCAGCAAATGTAAACGTCTTAGGGACGTGTTTGTTACGTCTAAACTTCTATAAAACTTATAAGCATTCATTTAAAAGGAACCAAGTGAGTTAGAACTCACTTAGGGTGTGTTGGCTTGTGGGGCTTCCAATCTCTAGCTTTCTCTCTCTCCTTCTCTTTTTCTCTTGCTTTCTATCTCTCTGTCAGTCTCTTCTCTTTCTCCTCTTCTTTTAGTCTTCTTCTCTCTCTTCTCTGTCTGATAGAGTGTGTGTGTGTGTATGTGTGTGTATGTATGCCGGTGTATATATGTATGTATATATGAGTGTGTATATATATCAAGTCTCTCTTTCTCGTACGTACAAAAATTATAAAAATAGTCCTAGCCACAACATGAATGCTATATATAGAGAAATGAGAGTGCCACATGTCAAACCACGAATCAAAGTTTAAAACTTATCTCTGTAGGTGGCAATCAATTAGTACCAGTGGCAATCGGTTGGTTATAGATGTTTTTAAGGCAATTGATTAGATAGGAAGGCAATCGATTGAGATGGTGCCACATAATGAATTTAGGTTGGCAGAATGGCAATCAATTGGAAAAATGGCAATCGATTGGTGACCAAAAAGTGGCAATCAATCGGGATGCAATGGCAATCGATTGGGACTCAAATTTGTCCAATAGAAGGGTAAGGATCATATAAGTGTACAGGAACAAATACCAATTCTGATTTATTAATATACATCCCAAAATATAGGGTATTACATCATCCACCACTTATTAAAAGATTTTGTCCTCGAAATTAAAAGCAAACAGATTTAAAACAAAATGGAAACTTCTCTCGCATTTATGACTCTCGCTCTCATGAAGCTTCTCCTTCATCATGATGCTTCCATTGAATCTTCACTAATGGGATCTCTTTATTTTTGAGCTTCTTGATTCTGTGATCTAGGATCTGAACTAGTCCTTCATTGAACGTGACGTTATCGTTGACCTCAATGTCTTTAAAGTTGATTTCATGTGCGGGCTTATGGACAGATTTCCTCAACATGCTGATGTGGAAAACGTTGTGTACTCCTAACATATTCGGAGGCAACACGAGTCAATAGGTAACCTTTCTAATGCATTCTAGAATCTCGAATGGTCCGATGAATTATAGCAATAGCTTGCCTCTCTTTTGCCCAAATCGGACGATGCCTCGAACAGGTGAAACTTATAGCAGCACGTGATCTCCAACGGTGAATTCCAAGTCTTTGCGTCGCTTGTCAACATAACTCTTGTGTTGGGTCTAAGCTGTCTTCATCTTCTTATATACGACTTCAAGTTTCTCACTGGTTTCTCGTACCATTTCTGGCCCAAGAAGTTGATTGTCTCCAACTTCAGCCCCAATATAGTGGTGATCGACAGGGTCTTCTGTATAAAACTATGGTAGCTAATGTTGTAGGCAAACTCAATCAACAACAGGTGCGTCTCCCAAGAACACTCAAAACTGATGACACAAGCCTATAGCATGTCTTCCATCACTTGGTTGACTCGTTCAGTCTGCTCGACAGTCTGCGGATGAAAAGCAGAACTCAAGTTCAGTGTTGTTCTCATCACTGTCTGAAGACTCTTCCAAAACTTTATAGTAAAGCGTGAATCTCGATCTGACACGATAGAAAAAGGTACACCATGCAACCGTACCACATGTTGAATATACATCTGAGTCAATCGTTCAACTGGATATGTCATGGTGTAGGTGATAAAATGTGCAGTCTTCGTAAGTCAATCCACGATTACCCAAATGGCATCGTGGTTTTGCTGAGACTTCGGTAAACCCACCATGAAATCTATGATTATGTGTTCCCATTTCCATTGGAAAATCAGTAACGGATGTAGTAGCCAAGGTGGTTTCTGGTGTTCCACCTTCACTTGCTTACAAGTAAGACACTGAGCTACATACTCAGATACTTCTATTTTCATTCCTTCCCATCAAAAATTCCTCTTGAAATCCTTGTACATCTTCGTACCTCCAAGATGAATAGTCATTCGTGACTTGTGTGCTCATCCAATATTTTTTTTTGGAGATTTTCTTCGTCAGGCACACAAAGTCTACCTTTACATTGTAACATTTTGTCTGAACCAACACTCCAAACTTCGGGTTCCTTTGCTGACATCTTCGCAAACCACAACTTCAAGTATTCTATCGTTTGTTGAGCCTCTATGATATGGTTAAATAGCGTCGGCTGTATGACAAGACATTCCAAATGTTGTCCTTCCACTGATTCCACTGGCCGAAGATCGAATTCAACCAAAATTCCCACTGCTTGCCATTCTCGCATTAATAACTAATCGAGGTCGACGACTCAAAGCATCTGCTACGACATTTGCTTTACCCAGATGGTTTTACAATGAAAAGACATAATTCTTAAGTAATTCCATCCACCTTTGTTGTCGCATGTTCAACTCCTTCTGAGAGAACAAATACTTCAAGCTCTTATGATCAGAAAATAAATCAAACTTTTCTCTATAGAGATAATGTCTGCAAACACTATCGTTGCTAGCTCCA
Organism: Hydrangea macrophylla; assembly: GCA_033977485.1. NCBI lineage: Eukaryota > Viridiplantae > Streptophyta > Magnoliopsida > Cornales > Hydrangeaceae > Hydrangea > Hydrangea macrophylla. The sequence continues at coordinate 67,396,758 of CM066992.1, forward strand.
GATCATGCGTAAGGTTCTTTTCATGCGGCTCTAATTGTCTGGATCCATATGTAATGACATTCCAGTCTTGCATAAGCACACAACCAAGTCCTTGATGTGACGCATCACTGTAGATGATAAATCTTTCTCCACTCCTAGGTATTGCCAATACCGGTGCAGAAGTCAGTCTTTCCTTTAATTCATGGAATGCATCTTTATACTTATATGTCCATTCATACTTTATTTCCTTCCTTGTCAAGTTCGCCAAAGGTCCTGCAATCTTGGAAAATCCTTCGACGAATCTTCGATAATAGCCGGCCAACCCAAGAAAACTTCTAACTTCTGTTGCATTGGTCGATCTATTCTAGCTCAAGACTGTATCAATCTTTGATGAGTCCACAGAGATACCGTCTTAGGAAATCATATGTCCCAGAAATTTGACTTCCTGTAGCTAAAAGTCACATTTACTGAACTGAGCATACAACTTACTATCTCGAAGCGTCTGCATTTGTAAAGCAATCTGTAAGTGTCCTTTATGATCCTCCTTTGTCTTTAAGTAGATTAGGATGTCGTCAATGAATACTATAATGAATGGATCCAGATATGGTCTGAATACTCTATTTATTAAGTCCATAAATATTGCTGGAGCATTGGTCAACCCAAAAGGCTTGACTAAAAACTCGTAATGCCTATATCTAGTCCTAAAAGCAATTTTTGACACATCCTCTGGTCTAACTAACAGCTGGTGATATCCGGAATGTAGATCGATCTTTGAAAAGATCCTGGATCCTTGTAACTGATCAAATAGATTGTCTATATGTGGCAGTGGATATCAGTTCTTGATCGTAACCTTGTTCAACTCTCTGTAGTCAATACAGAGTCGATGTGTCCTATCCTTTTTCTTCACGAACAACACTAGTGCTCCACAAGGTGACGTACTTGGGTGAACAAATCCCAAATCTCAAGTTCTTGAACTTGCTTTTTTAACTCGAACATCTCATTGGCACCATCCGTTATAGAGTCTTGGATATTGGCAATGTTCTAGGCACTAGTTCCACGCAAAAGTCTATATCTCTTTCGGTGGAAGTCCTTTAATATCCTGGAATACATCTTCAAAATCTTGTACGATAGGGATTTGATCCATCATTGGTTTCATACCCGTATTCCCGATCACAGCTACCTAACTTGTCACAAACATGTCACTCGTCGGCTGACACTAAAATTTGTTCGTCGGTCGTCCCAGTATCGGAAACAAGATAGTCTTAGTAAGGCAGTCCAAGTTGGCATCATGCTTGGTAAGCCAGTCCATCCCTATGATAATGTCGAATTCTGACATTGACAGAACTACCAAATCTGCAGGAAGATTCCTATCTTCTAGAGTCAATGGACAATCTTTACACACTTTACCCAACTTAACAGTCACCCCCAATGGTGACACAACGTTAAGTGCTAGCTTAAGTGTCTGGGGTTCTAAATCCAACTGACGCATAATCTTAACAGTAATAATAAAACGTGCAGTACCAGTATCGAATAAAACTCTAACTTGACTGTGGAAGAGTATGAGCATAACTTCCAAATGATGCTGCTCCTTAGCATTAAAGCCTGCTTCTGTGGGAATGATAGCATTCACCCTAGTCTGATCTAGGGGTCCTTGAATTCCTTAAATTGGTGCCCCATAATACCTTTCGCGAGGTGGGTAGCAATCTTTGCTTAAGTGCCCAGCCTTATTGCAGTTACGGTAGAACTGATCCTTACAGCGGTGGGCCTTAGGAGCAGTGCAATCCCTTGTAATATGTTCAGGCATCCTATAGTTAAAACATCCCCTGTCGCCTAGTGGTGGGGCAGTAAGCAATGCCTGATGTTACGGCCCTTGCTGTCCATACTGCTAAGGTCGAGGATAATTCTGCTGAGACTTCCTGACTCCATCCCAAGTGCGCTTGTTCCCTTGAAAGGTACCCCAAGGTCTCCACCCTTGGGTATTCCTCGACAACGTGTTCTAAAAATTACTCTATTCGAAGGTCCTCGACGGTTGGGGTCGATTCATCTGTTGTCGCTATACTGGATAGGCGTCCTTCTCTAGACTCACAACAAGTCTTACCAATCCTTCAAAACTATGATTCAGGTGCCCAATCATCATATGGCACAAGTGAGGGTTCAACACTTGGTGAAACCTTCTTCTGTCGAGTGTTGATCATGTGCTGAGTGAACCTAGATAATCACTTGAACTACATTGTGTATTCCGTTACCGTCTAGTTTCCTTGAACCAAACTGAGAAAATTCTTCTCCTGTTGATCTCTCTCATCCTCTGAGAAGTATTTTTCCCTGGTATGGCTATCTCCTCTGGCTCCTCGTCCTCTAAAACCTCATCTCCATCGGCTACCACAACATCATCCCTAACTATGACCTCCATATCTGCCTACACTGGATCCTTTGGCTCAGGCTCTGGCTCTAGCTCCTCGTCAAAAGCATACTCTGGCTCATCCGAGTCATCCTCCAGCTCCTCATCGCCCATAAGCTATTCTTCTCCATCCCTGTCTATATCCTCATTAGGATGTTCATCCTCTGGCTCTGGGTCCTTTATTGGATCCTCGTCAACATGTATCAGCTCAGGCTTTGGGTCCTCTACTGGATCCTGCGGCTCCAGAACTGGTACGTCGGGTATCGGTGATGTTACCTGTACTGCAGGTGTTGGCAGAATGTGTCACGCCCCGACGTAGCATAAATAAGGAAAGCGTTTAATTTCCTTTATGGACCCGTAGGTCGCGACAGTTTGAAGGATCGATTCCGTCCCAAACGTTAAACAATAAAACATAATAATCAGAGTAAAGCAATCAAGGCTTACAAAAATTTTCTATCTTATTACATCTTATAAACCGGGGTCACTAAGGCACAAACCGCCTTGAAAATAAAATAATAGCTTAGTGTCTGTTACAGTCATCCTTAAAACAAAACAGTTTAAATCTCCAACAAATAAACTTAATGCATAAAATAAACAGTTTCTTTATTCCAACAGCAGCCACCTCAATTAGCGTAGTCATACGTTTCTTCCTGGTTAAAACCTGAAAAGCCTGAACACGAATGTCCAGGACGCATCAACGTCGTCAGCTTCAAGAAGCTGGTGAGTATTAAAAACATGACTTTGAATGTAAAACATACCCATTTACCTTTTTCCATTTTCAATTTACAAAATCAATAGTTTGATCATAAAAAGAATTCATTTTAGAGCACCACGAGGAATGTATTAAAAGTTGTTCATTCATTAAAACACATGCTCGTGTATGAAATAATGCACCCCACTCATCTTACCGACTCTTTTCTCTCGACAGACCCCACAACAACCCTCTATCTTACTCCTGTATCTTTGAAACACTAAGATAGCCACACTTTAGCGACGGGGCGCCAGGGAGTGTCCAATGCCTCACACTTTGAATACCCTAACCGCCATGCAAATACCGGGGCAACCCCTCTCGCAGTATCCAGACTTGAGTTATCAGGGAGTGTCCGTAGGCCACACTTTAGCACTACCATGGGTGCCAGTGAGTGTCCAGTTTGCCACCGTCGCATTTCAAAGATACCCACGCCTCTTTTTCAACTACAAACACCACCGCAATCTCAATCACAATCACAATCACAACCACAACCACAATCACAACCACAACCACAACCACATCTCATACTCGTTTCCACACTAACCATTACTCTTTCCACACTGACTGTCACTCACATGCATGTACCACTGACCCACATGAATGTCATGAAACTCTAAAACATAAAGCACTTTACTGAATTAAAGGCACAACGCAAGTACGGGAATTGATAAGTCAAAACACAACGTCCAACTCGTTCAAACATGAATAATTGGGGTTCTGTTTTAAATAAACTACCCAAACAGAACCTTAACAGTATATGAATTTCATCCAAACAGTCCCTTAGCACAAAACAACAAAAACCACAAACTGCAGGAAATCGCGCGCGCGGGCCGCTCGCGCGAAAGGTCGCTCGCGCGGGCCGCTCGCGCGATCTGGCCGATTTCCTTTTTCTTTTATAAACTTTTCCATCTGCCTGGGGAAGCCAACCTCGCGCGCGCGGATCGCTCGCGCGATAATTCGCTCGCGCGGTCCGCTCGCGCGATTTGGCCGATTTTCATTTTTCCTTTACAAAAACTCTTCCAACGGCCAAGGTACAGGAGAATCGCGCGCGCGAGCCGCTCGAGCGAGGGTCGCTCGCGCGGGCCGCTCGCGCGATCCTCGCGCGCGCGATCGTGGCGCGACCTGAAGCTGAGGCTTCGTCTTCTTCCCCCAGACTTCCCTGTTTCAGCAAAACAGGGGTCTTTTTGACCCATTTCAATTCTGTAAGCATATATGTCCTATTATATATGGATTTCTTTGTTTTTCAACAAGGATTCCAAATGTGAAATCAATTTTACAAGATTCAATCTATAGCTCCCAAATTTTATGAGTTTTCAAAAGATGTCAAAATTTCATTTTTAATATACTTTTCCATATGAACAAATTAGACTTTAAAACTTTGGGTATAACATATATGATATGTAATCTATCATAATCATCTCTGAAAACAAGTTTTGGTTAAGATTGAAAATTCTTGATTTTCAAGCCATGGAGTTCATACGTAAATCAATCATGGTGTTTTACAAAATTAAGCAAACACACAGTAAATAGACATGTAATTACATTCTTAGTGAGTTTAGAATACTCACTGTACTAGAAGATGAAGTGTGTGTTGAGAAAGAAATAGAAATATGACAATCCAATTGAAGCTTGGCTATGGTGATCTTGAAGCTTCCCCTCTCTAAATAATTCTGAACTATAACTCACTGCACTCTCTCCTTTCTCTCAGGTTTTTCAGAATGTGAAAGTGTGAGAGGTGTGTGTATGAGGGAGTACATATAAAGAGCTAAATGGGAGAACTTGGGGACCAAGCCTCTTGTTGATTACTCAACAATTGGTTTTAGTTCTCAATTTAAACAAAGCTGCAGAAAATACACACACAATTACATACGTATATACACTGATATACTCCAAAGCTCTACCAAGGGTCAAGTAGGCATATAGGGGTTCAAGCTAGAGTTGTTTGGGAATCTAGCTTTTGGCACAAAAATAACACACACAAGCTAGACATTCCCAAACAAGTGCAAGGCAATCATTAGTTGCCATAAATGGAAATAAAGTAAGTGTCCAAATCGGTCACTTCCAATATCTGGGGAAATTTAGCACAGCGCGGACAGTTTTGGACACAAACTGGTATTTTCGGGGCGCGGTGGTCACCACAAAAATACGGGAAATTCATTTTAACTAAAGAATTGATTTACTGGTTTTATAAAAATATTGATTGAGTCAAAAGAAGTTACTTTCACCGTTTTGAAATACAGATTCTGAAATCCCCACAGGTATTACTAACTTTTGTAAAATTGCAGTTTGGCCCCCAATAGAATTTAAATGTGAATTAGATAAGACATTAATATTCCAAACAAGTGACTGGAATTAAAATAAAAGCAGACCATGCTTAATAGAATTTAAATATGCCAATGCAAATACACATAAATTAAATATGGGCATGACTTTTAAATTAAATGGAAATGCAGGTTATTACAGAATGGGTCCTCCAAGAATAGCTCGCAACTCAATCACATCTATCTCTACCTTGCTCTGCACCAAGCAAGCCATCTCACGATATATTGCCTCACCAGTCCTGGCAAAATGATAAGCATCCTTACGCATTTGTATCGGAGGGGAGAGGGGGGAGGGGGGGGGGGGGGGGGGGGAGGGTCCATCCATCGACATAAAGCGCCTTCATATATCCTTCTCTAATTAATGAATGGCTATCTGACGTATAAGATCCTGGTAACGCTCCAAGTCAACTCGCTCCACAGTATCCCCATGGATCATGTGTCCTCCGTAAGGGTCATTCACGAAGCTAAACTGCAAAGAAACTATCTATCGTCAGAAGGACAAACTTATCTTAAACACATATCTCATCTCAGGCATCTTAAATGCTAGGACTAGATGTGTGGGAAAAATTGTGAACAGACGTATCAAACCTAAGGCTCTGATACCAAAAATCATGTTACGCTCAGGAGAAGCAAAAATAGAGAAAAATAAATTTCCTTTTTGAGTCCATAGGGAATGAGGGGTAAAAGTCACTAAATTGTCCACACCATATCGTACCAGTCACCAAATAGTATCAAGAGTTGTAATAAAACCAATCAGAGATATATTACAAAAGTCCTAGCTATTACAATATCCGATCGAATGCGCTACAGGAGTGATAAAAGGTTTGGAAGCAACATATATATACCCAGGTACCAATTATAAAGTTCAATAGAAATAGAAACTACTAACTATCTAGTCTTCAGTTGGCATAAACATAATTGTCCCCGTAGTAGTCTTGTCTATCCTCGCCTCTTTCCCCCCACACATCCTCAGTATAGCCTTCATCCATATAGTAACCATCCTGGTAATGTTCGTCACCTATAAGGTTAGGAATGGGGTAGTCTAGATGGGAATTGTTCTGGTAATAACGGCCTTCAGCTTACTGAGAGCTGAGTGAATATAATCTAACAGGATACCAGTTATATAACGTAATAACAAGTTATTAAATGAATAAGATATAGTTCTACAATAGTATCTTCTCTTTATAAAACCATTCATTACCCAATACCTCGTCTTATTAACCAAAGACTTATCATGTATTGATTCCTCGGAATAGACTTGACTTCAATGCTCCTGGATACACCAATGCTTTATTTACCGCATTTGAGAATGCATGTTCCCAGTCCACCGCACGTCATAGAGAATACGTCAGTCCATCACCCACTTTTAAGGACATATGCACAGTCCACCGCAAGATAGAGATTTAACGCTTTGAGCATCGACACATCAATTCTATTACCATGACTCTTATAACAACGTCTACCAGTAATACCAGTCTACTTCTTTTAAGGATATATGATCAATCCACCGCTCTTAAGGACATATGATTGTATTACTAGTTATCTGAGAGCTAATTGGTCCGTTCCACCACTCTTAAGGACATATAATTGACCAACGGTCATTCCCGTCGGAATCCCAGAACTTATCAAACCTACTTACCGTTTACACTAATAACGACTACATGACATTTCCATGTGACCTGACTACTTTGAGTGAAATGAAAACGGATATCGGACTCATCATGAATGACATATTTACTAATTTTATAACATTAATTCATTATTCAATCTCATACTTTCTTTGGTATCACATTATCCCTGATTATCCCAGTAGTCGCGTAATGAAATTTTGAATTGAGAATCGAATGATCAATCCCCTAATATAATAAACAAAAGAAATAATCCATGTTTTGTAAGTACCAATCAATTGGGACTAGGGTCCAATCGATTGGGATAAAAATTATAACAGTCAATTGAGAAACATGGCAATCAATTGGATCCAAAATAATGCTAATCGATTGCAAACTTTGGCAATCGATTGGAAAACTATCCAATCGATTGGGTCCAGACTAATGGCAATCGATTAGGAAAAAACCAATCAATTGGAACTTCGTCTTCTCCAGCAGAAGCTTAGTCTAGCATACATAAACGTCTTAGGGACATATTTGTTACGTCTAAACTTCTATAAAACTCATAAGCGTTCATATAAAAGGAACCAAGTGAGTTAGAACACACTTAGGGTGTGTTTGGTTATGTGTTTAGCTTGTGGGGCATCCAAGCTCTAGATTTCTCTCTCTCCTTCTCTTCTCCTCGTGCTCTCTGTCTCTATGTCTCAGTCTCTTCTCTTTCTCATCTTCTTTCTGTCTTTCTTCTCTGTCCAGGAGAGTGTGTGTGTGTGTGTATGTATATGCTTGTGTATATATGAGTGTGTGTATATATATATATCTCAAGTCTCTCTCTCTCACAAGAACTGTAAAAATAGCCCCATCCACGGAATGAATGCATATATGTAGAGAAATGAGAGTGCCACATGTCTAACCACAAATCAAAGTTGAAAACTTATCTCTGTAGGTGGCAATCAATTGGTGCCAGTGGAAATCGATTGATTACTGATATTTTAAGGCAATAGATTAGATAGGAAGGCAATCGATTGACATGGTGCCACATAATGAATTCAAGTCGGTAGAATGGCAATCGATTAGAAAAATGGCAATCGATTGGTAACCAAAAAGTGGCAATCGATCGGGATGCAATGGCAATCGATTGGGACTCAAATTTGTCCAACAGAAGGGTAAGGATCATATATGTGTACAGGAACAAATACCAAATCTGATTTATTAACACACATCCCAAAATATAAGGTATTACACAATCTATTTATACTTGAAATGAGAAGTAAGAAATGAAGAAAAAATAAATGAAAGGAACAATATGTGTGTTTAAGGTTGTTTATAAGATTTGTGTTGTTATTCAATAAATGATTTGTGTGGTTGGTGTGTATTATTTAATAAACAGTCATCTCCAACAACCTTAAATTGTACACGGTTGGTTTGGTACAACAAAATGTTACATTATAAGTACAACAGATTATAGTTGAAGAACAAGTCTTATTAGAGAGGAACACAATTTCTTACACAAGAAACAAAATGTATTACACACATTAGCAACAACCGACAGCACCAGTTCAATGGACATTAAATGCACATTTAATGCGCTAGCTATCATAGTCAAAGTTGTCAATCACAATCGCTGGATTAATTTTCACCCTTGAATGATGTACCCGGATGAATCTTGGCCCTTCATGTTTTTTGTCCGCACCAAAACATTCCATGCCAAGAAACCACTCTTCCGCATCACAGCCTCCACCTTTTATTTTTAGTCGCATCATCTGCATATATTGTCTAATACACTTTTGCAAAATCCTTTTTTTAAATAAAAATAAAAAGGACATAACTTTCCGTTACGCAAAAATATAAATTAAAATAGTTATAGATTAAGATATATCAAAGAGGATTCATATCGACTATAAATAAAATAATAATAAAAACACTAAAACTTATTCAAAAAATTCACATAACTAATCAATATTTACATAAGTTATGAAAAATTTGACATATCTCATAACTTTTGGTATTAATAGACTTTTTACACAAATACTTCTTTATTTGATTAACCGAACTATTGGGCTAAGTGAAGAAGAGTGGCATTATATTTAATCAAGAGAATGACCAACTTCTTCACCTTCTATACTCACGTCGCTACAATACAAACCCAATTAGAAAAAAATAAATAAATAAATAGAGTAGTGAGGGGAAATAAATTGGAGGATTAAATGACAACTTCTTTCCAACAAAACCACTAAATGACAACAACTTCCAACAACATTTTGCAAAACAAACATTCACAATTCTGCCCCCCCCCCCCCCCCCCCAAAAAAAAAAAAAAAAAAAAAAAAACATTCACAATTTTGCCGCACCAAATTTACAAACATTTTCCCAAAATAAAATACCCAAAACCATTTCAGTTTCTGCAGCAAATGTCATGCTTCAGCTACTACCAAGGTCTGGATACACTAATCCAACAATTTATTGACTCAACAATTTACAAAAGAAACTGAATCGATCACGTCCAAACCCATAGCATCCATCCATTTCTTCGATTGAATCTCCCAAACCTTAGCTTGGTCCCTGCCTCTTGCTAGAAATCTTTGAATTCTGCTTTTCAGCTTCTTTTGATGACTTTGCATTTCTGGGTTATTCAGTAGTCTATACTGATAATCGTTTTTCTGAGATTGAAAAACATTGCAGCCCTTTCCTAAATTCAACTTCCCAGTTGAAACTTAATGATAGTTCTTTAATGGAGATTGGGGAATTTTTTACTCTTCCCATCATTGTAGGACCAACATATACACAATCCATCACTGTTTCAACTTATTTCCCAAACCCACCACTTTTTTAAAGTCGCTAGTTGAAGTAACGACTTCACAAAAAAAAAAATCTGTAGAAATATTTAGTCCAACTTGCGACTTATGGCCGCAACGAGAAGTCGCTAGTTGAACTAGCGACTATTGTTGATATGTATGCTAGAATCTCTTAAAAGAATTGTGAAAAGTGATATAAGAATTGTGAAAAGTAAAAGTCGCTAGTTCAATTAGCGACTTCTCGTTGCGGGATGGCGAGTTGGACTAGCGACTTCTACATTTTTTTTTTGGTGATGTCGGTGAAGTCGCTACTTCAACTAGTGACTCTAAAAATAGTGATAAGTTTGAAAAATAAGTTGAAACAATGATAGGTTGTGTATATTTTGGTCCCACAGTGATAGATTGGGTAAAAAATTCGGAGATTGGGAGCAGGAATCTGGTGGGGGCATCATTAATGACATTTAAATTGATATTGACATGCCAATAGTTCAATGGAGAGGGGCATATTTGTCTTTTCACTTTTGGCTTTAATGAAACCGCTAATTTCACATGGCCCAATAGTTCAGGAGGTTATGTGTTACATTGTAAAATATGTAGGGGTAGGGAGGTAAAGGTATATTCCCAATGATTTAATTGCCATCACGCTCACACCATTCTTCTGCTTCTTTCTTTTGGGTAAAGCTATTGTTAGAGTAGTAATGACTAATACCACAACAAAAAGTATTACTAAAAAGTGAGATCCAAAAGTTAAAAAACAGTTTTTGAACATTGAGACCCATTTTTATGAAAGAGAACAGAATAAACAGCACACGGTGAACAACACTGATATAATTAATGTCCTCTCTTTTAGATTTCTGTAATTATTTGTCTTTCAGTACTAACTCATTCTGATTGGAGGCAATATCTATGGAAGATAATATAAATGATAGCACATAGGGGTGGGCATTCGGTCGGTTCGGTTCGATTTGGCACTATTCGGTTCGGTTTGAGTTCGGTTCGGTTTGGAACTTTGTCAACTGTTAACTGACTGAAATTTAATTCGGTTGGTTCGGTTCGGTTAACTGAATTACAAATTCGGTTCGGTTTGGTTATTCGGTTAACCGAAATATAAAAAACCCAAAATTTTTTTAAATTTTTTTTTCATTTTTCACAACTTTTTTTTATGTTTTTTTTCCTTTCTCTTTTATATTACAAAGAAAGCATACTTTTCTTTGTTTTTAATTGTAAAAATACTTATATTTTATTATATATAGTTATGTATAAGTATATTAATAATATAGAAAATGAAAATAAAAAATAAAATTTCAGTTTTTCGGTTCGGTTCGATTTGCCTATGGGCAACTGATAACCGAACTGAAATTTTTAATTCGGTTCGGTTTTTAACTGAACTGAAATTTTTAACTGAAATAACTGAACTGAAATTGAAAATTCGGTTCGGTTGGTTCGGTTTGTTCGGTTAACCGAACTGTTTGCCCACCCCTAATAGCACAGGCAATGATCCCTCAAAGAAATGCACGGTTTTCTCTTAAATGCAAATCAATTTGGTTTACAAATCCAATTTATATTAGAATAATTTTACGAAAGGTAAAAAAAATGGGAAATCAAAAAATTAAGAGGTTTCTGTATTATAAGATGTAAAATTCTATTATAATATAAGTTTAGGAAAGGTAAAAGAAATGGGAAAAAAATAAAATAAAAAATGAGCTCATACTACGTAGCATGAGAGTCTTCCATATTACTCGATCCATAAGATATAGAATAGATTTATTTCTCACCACACATGAGAATATATAATCTAAAACAACTTTCAATAAAAATTTAATATTTAATATGCGTTACAATGTGCATATACACTACATAAAAACATTAATGAATTCTTATAAATCCACACATAAACAAAAAAGAAAAGGGTAAATTACAATAACACTCCCCCAACTATTATTCTTTGTTTAGACTATAAATCTTGATAATTTCACCCTTTCAACTATTATATTTTTTTCACTAATACCCATTCTGTTAAAATTCCACCCAAAAAACTAATATTTTTGTATCATGTGAGTAACATATAATACAAAAATATTAATGACATGATATTTGTTTATCCCTTCTTTGTGCCGTTGAAAATTTCAAGATAAAATTATTAATTGTTGCACACACGAGTACCATTTGTTATACAGAAAATTTTAGATGATTTTGTTCTAAAATTTTCAATGACTCAAAAAAGAGACAATTGTTTTTAGCACTTTTATATCATGCGTTGGTAACATAACTAACACAAAAGTATTGATTTTTTGGATGACAACCTAATCAAAGGGGTGTTAGTAAAAAGTTGTAATAATTTTTTTTTTTTTTTTGCAAAGAAAATTGTAATAGTTGAGAGGTCAATTTATTGTGTTTTATAGTTTAGGCGTATTTGAAAAAAGGTGCGTGACCACGAAAAAGAAAAAAACATTCACACTTACACTCTATCTCTCTCCTAGTGATACTTTGGGTCCACTGCAAATGCCATATGTTTTAAGAGAGATAGAGTGTGGATGTGATTGTTAGTGAAATTTGTTAGTGCCCCGAATATTTATTAATGAAAGAAAAAATGATTTAAGGAGAAAGTTGGAAGAAAGCGTTGGCAAAACAGACAAACGCCTCCTAACGTCGCGAAATTTCAGAAACAATGCCATAAGAAAACGCACACACTTCTCTCTCTCTCTCTCTCTCTCTCTGTCTATCTCTCCTCGAATTTTCAGAGTCTTCCTTCATTATTCTCTCTATTTTTTCTGATAATTTAGAAGTGGGTGTGTGTGTAATTATGGAGAGAGACAGCATAGTAGAGGGAGGGCAGACATCGAGTCCCCTGCTTGTGAGAGTAAAGGGTGAAACTGGGGGCGGCGATGGGGATGTTGAGAGTCAGAGTGGTTCCTCTTCCGCCACACTTGCGGTTGTACTCACCACCATGGTCGCCGTCTCTGGTTCATACGTTTTTGGCTCTGCTGTAAGTGTACTAATTTACACTAAAATTTCTAGTTCTTCATCACCATGATTTGATTTGATTTTTTGCAATTACAGGGGTTCATATTAATCACTGTCACTCATGTGTCTTTGTAGTTCTTTCCAAAAACATATATTTAGAGCAAAAATTAATGGCTGGGTTTAGTAATTTGTGGATTAATATCAATGTTTTATTCTAGAAATGAGTGTTGCTATGGATCCCAAATTTTGTATACCCAAATTGGGATCTAAGTGATGTGGAAGTACTGTATTACTTAGAACAGTGAAATTCATGGGGTCTCACCGTACTTAGATGTGCAATCAATTGAATTAATCATTTTTTTTAGCGGTTGCATTGCTAGTCCAATAGCTAGAATTATACAAGCAGGTGGTGACTAATTTTTTTTTTCTTTTCTTTTTTTATTATACAGGTGGGATTTTCATCACCTGCTCAATCTGGAATCATGGAGGACCTAGGCCTCTCTTTGGCAGAAGTAAGTCTAAGAATTTCAACAAAATTATTTTTCCAATTTAAAACCCAATTTTAGAGTACAAATTACCTTTGTTTGAACTATTTACCAATTCCCGTTGTACTTTTGGCGGCCACCTAATGTTTCGTAAATGCAAATCTGTGCGGGAAAACTTTGGTTGTGCGTTTGGAAGATATTTGGGCAGTGATGCATAGACGAAAGCTAGGTGATCATGCATGTGGAACAAATATATGGAAGGATAATGCAGGGAATGACAACAAGAAAGGGGAAAATTGGGCACTGTTTGGACCTTAGGAAACCAAGTGTTTGATTGTCTAGAATGTTAATCATGGTTATTTGTGTACCTAATTTTTCATTCTCACCCTTTCTCTTTGTGTGAGGTTTTACAGTATTCAGCTTTTGGTTCAATCTTGACAATTGGAGCTATGTTGGGTGCAGTAATGAGTGGGAAACTAGCAGATCTTATGGGCCGGAGAGGTGTAAGTCCTTCCTAATCTTTTTAGAGTTGGTTATCTGGAAGCCCAGTAAAGATTTCAACTTGGAATTTTTTTTCCCGGTTTTTGATTTTTTTTCTTTCTTCTCTATTTTGGTTGATCTTATGATGCAGTCAATGGGGTTTGCAGAAATATTCTGCATCATGGGATGGCTTGCAATACTATTCTCGAAGGTTTCTTGCATTTTCCTTCTATCCTGTTCACAAATCCTTCTTTCTTTCACTTGTGGTCTATTAATATTTCATTATTTGGGAGTAAATTTATGCTCCAAGTTTTCATACTTTTCACATATGTCAGATGGTAGACATACACATGCACATATTCATTTCGCAATATTAATTGCTCGATGGTTGTCAAAAGGATGCTTGGTTGCTTGACCTTGGAAGATTCTCGATGGGGTATGGAATTGGGCTTCTCTCCTATGTGGTTAGTGCAACTAGTTTCGCATTTTTCGCTTGTGAATTAGTTCTTCTATGCAATGTGGAAAGGTATTGGCATTCCCAATTCTTAACAGGTACCGGTTTACATAGCAGAGATAACACCAAAAAATCTTCGAGGAGGGTTCACAACAGTCAATCAGGTAATTAAAATTTTTATAATTTTATATCAAAGTCTAGATAGATAGCTAGTGAACTTATATACTGGCGATTCAACAGTTGATGATATGTTGTGGCGTATCAGTAATGTACCTCATTGGAACAGTCATCACCTGGCGCACTTTAGCTCTAATTGGTAATTTATTTCCTCTTATTCTGTTTAAATTTTGATATGAATGAAGTTAAATAATTTTTAAAAAAAAATATTCACTTTCATTTGACATCATATAGGAACCATTCCATGTCTACTACAGCTTCTGGGCGTGTTCTTTATTCCCGAGTCTCCCAGGTGGCTGGTGAGTCAGATAGATTCAGTTAGTAGTTGTTTACATTATTCGGGATGATTCTTAAAATAAAAGACTAGTCTGGTTTTATTGTTGCTTTCACAGGATACTTTTAATCAACTATAAGCTATATACAAAAGTTAACAAAATATATAACATGCTATTTCCCGATGAAATATGTGAAAAACAGAAGAAAGAGTCCCTTTAACAAGCTTGATGATGAGTACGACACTTTGCAGGCAAAAAATGGGCGGTGGTCAGATTGTGAAGCTGCTCTACAGCGCCTTAGGGGAGACAGTGCCGATATATCTGAAGAAGCAGCTGAAATCAGAGTAACTTTTTGATTTTTTTTGTTCTTTACAGTGGATTTTTCTTTTAGTTATTTTTTTTTCTCTTAGGCTCTATTTGGTTCATGGATTTAGTTGGAGAAAAGAAAAGAAAAGAAAAAACTGGGTAATCACTTTCCTCTCTTTGGTTAATGAGGAAAATAGTGAGAAAAATAGAAGGAAAACAAAATAGGGGTAAAAGTAAACTTAAAATTTTGAATTTGGTAAGTCATTTCCCTTCCTCTTTTCCTGAGTTTCTGTTAAGTTTTGAAATTTTTTAATTTCCAATGTTATTTTAGCATGGATAAAAACACTACCCAAAAACCAGGGAAATAGTTTTCCACCTTGTTTTTCTTTTCTTTCCTTTTCCTTTTCCTTCTCTGAATCTGCAAACCAAACAAAGCCTTAGTAAAGTAATTAGAAGAATTGAGTTTTAGGTTCTTTTGATTAATTTCCCCTTTTTTGCACCTGAGAAATAAGACAGATGTGTTGATTTACAGGATTATACTGAAACCCTTCAGAGGCTTTCAGAAGCTAGAGTGCTTGACCTGTTCCAGCGGAAATATGCTCATTCTCTCATTGTGCGCCTTTTTTAATTAATGAAAGCTTTGTGGCATGTTTCCCTTTTCTCGTCTTGGGAAAGCATTTTACAAACAATTCAAAAACCAATATAGGTTGGAGTCGGGCTAATGGTATTACAACAATTTGGAGGAGTCAATGGGATTGCATATTATGCAAGTGCTATTTTTGAATCAGCCGGTGAGTGAAGCCACTTTAGTGGTAAATCCTAAGATTGATTCAAAACAAAAGACAGTGTGCAAGTATTTATATATATATATATATATCTATATCTATACATGAAATTCTGGTTTATGACAGGTTTTTCAAGTAGCGTTGGGACTATAGCGATGGTCGTGGTTCAGGTTTTCGGACTCTCCATCTGATGGTTTCGGTTTGGGGTTCTACTTGACAATATATTTGGGGTATTGAAGGTGGTCTTTTGCAGGTTCCAATGACCTTGTTGGGTGTACTGTTGATGGATAAATCTGGACGGAGACCGCTCCTAATGGTAGAAGGAAAAAAGGCATATTTTCTATGTTTGCGTGTATTCTAATGAAACTTTCCACACTGAATTATACTACTTTTTACAGGTTTCTGCAGCAGGAACATGCTTGGGTTGTTTCCTCACTGGGTTGTCATTTTTGTTCCAGGTTTTTTTTTTTTTTTATACCGAAATGAATCTAGTTTTCTCTTGAATTTTGTTTTATAATTTGTACACATGGTCATTTCCTTACAGTGTAACTTTCTGATAGCAGGATTATCAAATTGGGAAGGTGTTCACTCCCTTTATGGCACTTGCCGGTGTACTGGTAATGCAATTTGACCCAATGACGGCCGTTTTTAACCTTATATATTTATTTGTGTCTCAAATTAAGTTCAAGTACGATGGCAACCTCTGTATTGGTCAAATCTGGGTCTTCTAAATTGTCATTTTTTAAATTTATTTTTTATTTATTTATTTTTTATGTTTGCAATGTTTTAACTGTATTAAAATTGAGGTTCTGATTGAGAGTTTATTTATTTATTTTTTGATGCATTCTTTGGAGGATTACATGGTTTTGACATCAATAGTGATAGTTCTGCTCAATTTGAAAAAAAATAATAATAAAATTTAAAAAAAATTAAAAAAAAATCCATACTTGTTTAAATCTCTTCGATTTAGCCTAATCCTATGTTCGGTAGGAGGGATGAAAGTGGAGGAGGGAAGAGAAGGGAAGGGGAGGTGGAAGAGGTATCTTAAGAGGACAAATGTGCTTCCTAAATTGTTTCTGGTCATACGGACGGAGGAGAAGTGACGAGGGAAGGAAAGAGAGCTAATACATATAAATTTACCTTACATAGTCATATGACTAAGTATAAGAAATTCTTCAAGGCGGCCACTTTTGAATGGATTGACATTTGTAGGCAATTTCTGAAAAATAAAAAAAAAATAAAAAAAAAATAGACTTTTGTCAGTGCGGAGGGAAAAGGCATCGATCCCTTTCTTCTTCCTTTCCCTCCCCGCTTCCATGATTCCATCCTACCAAACAAAGTGATTCTATGTTTGTATCTTGATCTGTCGATTTTTTGCGAGCAGGTTTTTACAGGATCTTTCTCATTGGGCATGGGAGGGATTCCATGGGTTATAATGTCCGAGGTATACATTTTTTGAACTGATATTTTATAACTCAACTCTCAATGGGAAGATTATAAAACTCTCACACTGAAAGAATTTTTTTTTTTTTTCCAGATATTTCCTATAAACATGAAAGGTTTGGCGGGAAGCCTTGTGACAGTTGTCAATTGGTTTGGTTCTTGGATTATTTCATATGCCTTTAACTTCCTGATGAAGTGGAATTCAGAAGGTAAAACCTACTTCATTGTTCCACCTCTCTCTCTCTCTCTCTCTCTCTCTCTCTCTCTCTCTCTCTTACACGTTCAACCATACCACAAAATATAAATATATATATATATATTTTTTTCCAGGAACTTTTTTCCTATTTGCTTGTGTATGTGGCTTCACTGTTGTGTTCGTTGCAAAGCTGGTACCGGAGACCAAAGGGCGGACCCTAGAAGAAATACAAGCATCAATGAATCCATTTTCAGCAAAGATATAGACTTGGGTAAAACAGAAAGTGCATGAGATTATCTTCATGGATCTATGCTTAGGTAATTTCCTTTCAAGTTCGAGACTTAAAAACCCATTGCTCAGTGTACTCATATTTTGGTGATACAGCTTTATTAGGAACCCTAATTTCTGAATGATTCAACCAAAAATAAGATGTTTTGTGGATTTCATGACCCAAACCATTGTGAACTGAGCTAGTGCAAATCCTAAATGATATTTGTGAAGAATGTGAAATTCACTTGTGTAAGTGTAGTATATAAATGCTATGGTTCCTTCGATTCAAATTTGGTTTCCGACACATGTGACAGTGAGACTATTTACAATAACTTCCAAGTTCCAATAAAACCTGAGGTAGTCCCACTAAACATGAATGTGGTCCCATCTCACCTGAATTTTACTACCACATTATATGGGAAGGAGGATAACTTTTCAGTATATTTTATTGGGTAATGTTATTGCCAGAGCAGTAATGGCTAAATGTCAGAGAAAAAAAGTGTCGCTAAAAGTTTTAGTGACACTTTTTGCTCTGACATTAGCTATTGCCGCTCTAGCAATAGAGCTAGCCATTTTATTATGTGTTAATTGTATATATTTGATATATAGGAGTGAAAAACAATTATTAGGCTTGAAAATACTGAAGGTTGTAATGATTGGCTTTGATTAAATTGGGGAATCCATGATACGGTGTGTTTGGTAGATAAGAAAATGTGAAGGAAAACTATTGGGTCACGTTTGGCGCCACGTTTTTATGTTAGTGTTGGGATGGATGAACACTCAATTTCATTGCTTTTTCTTTCTTGATTTCCCAATTTTAAAATTCAAACTAAACGTTATAATGAAGTCTTATGTCGTTACCTTTGCTTATGACATTCAAATTAGGCAGTTGCAGATGCCCATAATGTCATCCCTCTTAAAAAGGTCCCCATTTTCACATGGTTAACGTGTACATGCTTATGGCAATCCCATCTCAACTTCCTTGTCTATACACCTTCATACACATACACATATACATAGAAATGATATACGGAGTATATCCTTAAATAAATAGTCAATCCAACAGAAAAAGTCCAAAAAAGAAAAAGAAAAAAAAAAACCCTCTCTGGATGGCTGCCCCATCTTTGGTTCAACCGCACCCACCACCACCACAACCACGAGACCGTTGCTCGAGTCACCCTGTCCACAAAACCCTAGCAAGTGCAGCCAACCTGGCTCACCTTTTGCCAACCGGCACCGTCCTCGCTTTCCAAGCCCTCGCTCCATCATTCTCCAACAAGGGTACCTGTGAAATTACCAATAAGTACCTCACTTCATGCCTCATTGGCCTCTGCTCCATCTTCTCCTTCCTCTCCTCTTTCACCGACAGTTTCATCGACCCTGACGGAAAGCTATATTACGGAATCGCCACTTTCCGAGGTCTGTACATTTTCAACTACGACAATCAAGAAGGAGAAGAGAGAGAGTGTATTAAAGAGTTGGCTAGATTTAGAATCACAAGCATAGACTTTGTTCACTCATTTATATCTTTGTTGGTGTTCTTGATATTTGCTCTTAGTGACCTTGAAGTGCAAAGTTGTTTATTTCCTGAAGGTGGGGCTAATCAGAATGCTTTGATGATAAATTTGCCTTTGGGAGCTGGAGTTTTGTCTAGCTTCTTGTTCATGATCTTCCCTACTACTCGCAGAGGAATTGGGTATGCTGATATGGCCATCTTTGCAAAATGATGTCTTCATGTTAAGGCCTTAATTAGAGGCCTGTTTGGTTGTGTGTATGGACTTGGTTACTAACCTGTGCAACATTGCAACAGCACTTACATTATGTAGAAAACAATTAACGTCATATAAGAAAGAAATCAGCTATCGATTTCTTGTAACATTGTTGGGAAAAAAAATGATAGTATATTTTGTTTGATGATTTGAGTGATGATAGTATATATGAGTAATGTTATGCTTCTCAAATTGGGTATCTTAAATGTGTTTTCTAACACATGTGACAGTTGGATCACCTGATTTTTATTGGAGAATATTGAAGTGGTCTCCATTATTATTATAGTTTAAGAAAATAAGGCGGGACCACTATAATTATTATTATTATTATAATAATAGTGGAACCACTTCAATATCCTCTAATGAAAATTAGGTAGTTCCACTGTCACATGGGTTGAGAAATACATCCGTGATACCAAATTCGAGAAGCATAGCATTACTCTAGTATATATACATGGAAGATTCTAACATATTACAACTTAAAGGAAATTTGTTGAGGATCACCGTCACACCACCTCCTTT
The DNA here is from genome assembly GCA_033977485.1 of Hydrangea macrophylla. Classification (NCBI taxonomy): domain Eukaryota; kingdom Viridiplantae; phylum Streptophyta; class Magnoliopsida; order Cornales; family Hydrangeaceae; genus Hydrangea; species Hydrangea macrophylla. The sequence continues at coordinate 67,416,732 of CM066992.1, forward strand.
TTATATGATGTGATGCAACAATCATATCCATCTTGATTCACTCTGTAGAGAAAATATTCAATAGTACAGTTATTTTTGATGACTTGGTATTGCAAGGCAATAGAATTTCAAGATTTAAACACCAGTCTCTCCTAATTTTATGGAGAACACGTTTACACATAAACACTAGACCTATGTGTATTAGTATGGTGATAGAGCATTACTTTGAATATTTTCTCCACTTTGTGATGGGCATTAGTAGTGGTTATATTCAGTACCTTCCAACTAGTGCAGTTATAAATCTCAATGATAAATTTAAATCACCAGTGGTAGTGGGTAAATATAGTTGCTGCATCACACTAAAGGGTAAATACTTGGGGCACAACCAAAGTCATAACTTTTTTTGCACAACCTCCATTTTGTATCTATCTCTCTCCTAGTGGACACTGTGGGTAATACTCCACAGTGAGTATTACTCCACACTAAATTAGCAATCGATGCCATGGTGGAACGCTCACCTTAATAACTTCTCCATCTCAAAGGTGCCATATATCACACTAACAGAGGGAGGGAAATATATGTGCAGACAAATTAGCCAATTTAGCAGCTAGCCAAAGTGAAGAATTTTGTGCTTTGAACGACATTCCAACGGGGCTATCTTCGGCCCTGTTGGCGGATCAATGTGGTGTAAGGTTCTCTTGGGGGAGCTATAGTCTTATGTTTCAGGTTTTTGCACTAAATATATATAGACAGACCGCTTCTCGTGCGGAAGTCCGCAACTTAATAACTTGCGGACTTTTGTTTTTAATCACTGGATCCTGTGAAATTACTACAATACCCTTAATAAAAACTGGATCCAACAGCTGAAACAGAAGTCCACAACTTATTAAGTTGCGGACTCCCGTACAAGAAGCGTTATATATATATATATATATATACATATATATAATTTTAAATGGACAAAAAATCTCATTGATCCACCTCTTTAAAGTGATTAGGGATGGTAATATTCCGTGTCCCGCTGGTTTTCCGCCCACCCTACTCAGTAATGGAAAGAGTTTGACAGAAAGGATTATTGGAGCAGGGGCGGATTGGTAAAAGATCTCTAAACCCGCTCCGTCCAGATTAATTATAAGATTAATTTAGTAGTGTGTCCTTAATATTTAAACTTATTTACTAAAATACTCCTATCTTATAAATAGCTTATATGCATCTGGTATTCAATAATGTAAATATTCTGTTTGATAATTCTAAAACTTAAGTTGCGGCATTTTGATTTGGCCAGCACTTGTTTTATGTTGAAAATTTGTACCAAAAAAAACTTTGAAAATTAGAATCCAAATCAGTAACGGGTCGAGGCTCGGACAATATTACTCTTTTTAAGGTTGATTTTGCGCCGGTGCACAGGATGGTGTGTCAACCCCTAGGATACAATAGCCAAAACTCCAAAAATTTCTATACAGTTTTTATGTACTAAACTGACAGAAGAACAAACTACACCGAAAACTCAATATTTATTCTGCAATGCCCAAAGGCTGAATGAAACAAAACACTGTACAAAACTTTTATTCTATAAAAACGAAATAGAATAACTTGGAAGAAAGTTCAATGTTTTAGTTTTTGTTGTATGTATATATGTATAGTCCGGCTCTTAAGCAAACTCAAAAGGACAGACTATTTTTAGCGACGAAAATGTCGCTAAAAAGCGACATTTCGTCGCTAAAAACCATTGTTTTAGTGACGAAGATTTTCGTCGCTAAAAGTGGTCTGTCCCTTTGAATCTGCACTTGATCCTTGTTGTATCCTTCAAGTTGTAGTATGGAAAGTAAACTATATCAGCTATTATTATAGCCCAGATTGGAACGTTAGTCATATCAACTTCCTCGAATGTTAGTCATATCAACTTCCACGAGAAAACACTGGACATATATTATGTGGGTTGAGAAATTTTAAGATATGGTTATCACTTACATACCCAAACACAGATATACGTTAAAATGTTGTAATATCATGTATTTCCGGAGACATGGTTATATAAATAAAGACCTTGTATGCTTATGTGAACCCTTGGTGCAGAACTTTTGTCAATCAATCGAAAAGGCTCAATTGATTGAACTTGTGCTTTTTTAAGCGATCGAACATACTTCGAGTGATCAAAACTCTACTGACCTAATTCTATGGCGTGGACCCTTTCTTAAGCTATCGAACATCTTTCAATCGATCGAACCTTGATCGACCTATTTTCAATCGATCAAACTTTTTTTAATCAATCGAAAGTATTATTATTCTTATCCCCATGTCTGCCACCTGCCCTCTTGTTTTCCTATACATATGTGTGTTATTTGTGTGAATGTGTGTTTGGCAGTTTAGAGATTAGAGAGGGAGAGAGTTTGTGTGTGTGTGCTATGTTCTATATATATATAATCGTGTGTGTGATATATATATATACACTCTTGGGTTAGAAATAGAGAAGGAGAAGAAGAAGAAGAGGAGGAGGGGGAGAACAAACAGAGAAGGGACCAGAGAAGCAGAGATGAGAGAGAGGATCACCATAGCCACCGCCAACCGAGCTAGGGACACCGTCACTGGAATGTCAGGATAAGGTGAGTTCATTAACTCACTTAAGGAGATGATTCTAGGATGAGTAATATGTGTTTTAGACATGTAATAATAGACCCATAGACCTCCCTGGAACGTAGTGCGTCTCTGCTCAATTCTGGGAAGAAGACGACTGTTCAATCGATCGAAGGACTTTAATCAATCAAACATGTTGTTTTCTCAATCAATCGAAAATGCTTCAATCGCTTGAAAATCACTTTTCTCAATCGATCAAAAATGCTTCAATCGATCGAGACCACCTTTATCCCAATCGATTGAGAGAGACTTCAATCGATTGGAACTTACAGAACACTGTCATTTCTTGTTGATTATAATATGATCTGTTTAGCTGTTTAAATGTTGATCCATGCCTTCAATATGCGATATTATTGATTTAAGAGATAATACGACACTATAACGAGATGAACTGTTCAACTGCTATATGTTGCTATTGCTAATCTGTATAGTAGACAGAACACGACTGCATGTTAATAACCAGTTAAAGAATAGATATGATGAGTATAGAGCATGTGATAGTCTTGTTATCTAGAGTAATGCATTTCACGAGATGGGGTCAGTATACATGAGATAGTGGTATGAAGAGATAAGAGGATATGATGACAAATGAGATATATGACTTATGAGGAATAATGTGATATGTGTACTTTGGTTCCATGGGATCAACGGCTGACGAGCCAGGTGGACGTGGGATGGTTAGGGTTTTTAGTGCGCCTCTCACTATTGAAGATGTCCAGTGATGCGTATGCACTGTTGAAGACGTCCAGTGTACCGTTGAAGACGTCCGGCTAGTGTTCTAATGTATTCTCAACTTTGTAGACGACTGGTGGGGATATACACATCATTGAAGATGTCCGGTGTGCCACTTCCACTGTTTACAGATAGGATGTACCGTGTAGACAACCAGTATCCTATCAAGGGATCGTGTAAAGTAGGAAACCAACGGGAAAGCGATCAGTGTGGCCTACTGGCTAAGTTATGTGATATAAAGATTGGTATTATTGTATCGATGTATGGATACGAATTTGTATTATTGTATCGACGTATAAGTACGGATGAGAATAAGAATATGGATACGAGTATGAATATAGATATAGGTATGGATAGAATAGATGATGGTTTAGTCATGGATTTAGCGTCCCAACCTAAAGATAGATGCATGGGATGGATGCATGGGTTGCATGCATGGATTTGGAGAATAGCGTGATGAGATGTTATACCATGATCTTTATCCTATTTTTATATGATTCTTGTTATCGTTGATTTCATGTATGGTTTAATAAGACCTCTACTATACCCGTGAGAGATATCATTGATAAGAGATTAACCGTATTTTAAGATGTTGAACAGTAACAGTTGAGGGGTGTGGTTGATGTACTCACTCAGCTTTGTATTCAAAGCTAATGGCGTTTATGCTCTTGACATTCCAATGTCTAGAGCTTTGCAGGTAGTAAGGACGGAAGACTGATGTTCCGCCGAATTTGGAACTGAAGGCTTAAAGACGAAGACGTGCTGCTTTGTAATAGTTAGTTTGTATATATGTTGTCTACTGTTATTATTTTTGTAGACTTCAAAATATAAGCCAGCTGTTGTAATAATTTTTAGTAGATTGCGACCTGTGAGTTTTCGTTGTAGCCTCTGATTATGTTAATAAGATATGTTCTATGAATAGTATCCTCCCTATCGTTGTGTTTATTGGTTTGAATAGATGACAATGCAATTTTTCACCAATCACGGGCCTACGGGACCAAAAAGAAATTTATTTTCTCTATCTTTTCTTCTTCGAGGCATGACAGAATTATTGGTATCAGAGCCTAGGTTTTAATTGCGAACCGCTTGTCTTTTGTGTTAGAACCTGAGTTCTAAGTTATTAACGATAGCATGAGGATTAGCTGAGATGAGATAGAACTGTTATCTTGTCACGTAGACGAGAAGTTAGAAAATTCTGCCTTAGGATGATTCTTTGGAGGGTAGTAACTATGCGCTGGAGCCAATAAGAAATTTTTAGAACTGTTGATAGATGAGTTCATGGAGAACAAGGCATCTAGAGTTAGTTGTGGTTGTGGAGATCATAAATATAAAACTGTTGGATTTTAGACACTGATGAATTCTTGAGCAATCTCGAAACAGTTAGTATGACCTACAAGTAGAAAGAGGTTAAGTATAAGATTATCATGTTATCTTGACCCATATGTTAGTTGAGTGGTCTCACATGTTAGTTGAGCAATACTCGTAGTCTGGAACCTGAGAATAGAAATAGAGCATTTAGATTTGACGTTACACGTAGAGCCTGTAGTTTCGTAACCTTTATTTTGAACATAGATACCTTTAAGTGGTTAATATTATTATTCATGTGAGGTATTCATATTACTTGATGTGATCGTGTTATATAGTGGTACTATATATTTATTACCACATTTGTTAATTTTGCCTGAGAAATAAGATAGAATGCGACTAACCGAATAGATTTTCATTTGTAGGTAGAGGCACTGAACACTACTAGCACTTATTATGGTTAGGACAACTTGAGGGAACCTGGGCCAGCTGAATGGAGTACCTGATGTAGTATCTCCACAGGAATGGTCGAAGCTTTCATCCGTCGTATGGAACAAGTTATCAATCGTGCGGATCGTGTCATAGGCAATGAATCACCAGTACATCAAATGAGAGCCAAGCTACTACAGGAATTTCATGCTCTTCAACCAGGAACCTTAACAGGATTAACGGGAGCATGGCAAGCTGAGCAATGGATTCGCCAAATAAAATTGATATTTGAGACACTCGAATGTACTGACACTGAGAAAAGATAGTTGGCAGCATTTCAACTGACATTTCAGCAACAGATTGGTGGGACGCAGTGAAAGCTACGATAGGTGAAAAAGCTGTAGGGAGGATGACTTGGGAATTATTCAAGACTCGATTTCTAGAAAAGTACTTCCCAAAGTCCGAGAAGAACAAAATGGAAATGGAATTCGTACAATTAGGTAGTTTTATAATGCCAGAATCTACAACTCAATTTGAGAGACTATCATGATTTGCACCGCATATGATCCATACACTAAGGAGGAAGATTATGAGATATCATCAGGGACTAGATCCACATATCTGTCATATGACTATAGGACATTTAGACCAATCTTTCAAAAATTTGGTAGAAATGGCAACGAAAACTAGAAGACAACACTCAGATTAGTGAAGGGAAATGATATGATCACACATTGCTAGGAAATGATCAGTTTCTCTTAATGAATTGGAGAGGAGGAGACACCTACATTATGTATTACATATAATCCTGACATTTCAGGAAGTTTGCCATTCTTTGGTTTGATTGTAAGAGGATTAGCCTACACCATAAATTGTAGATACCTGAACAATTCGTTTGACACTGATCGATAATAGTTATCCAATAACATCAATTGCATCCGTATATAACGTCAATTGCATCCCCATATAACATCAATTGTATCCCTATCTGATATCATTTGCACCCCTACACGAAAGACTATGCCAACCATTGTTAAGTTGGACAGAGACTAGAGATAAGGAATCTCAATTTTCTTGAGACGCAACCTTGACAGGAGAGAATGAACTAGAAGATTACAATTATATGAGAAGAGATACGAGTGATGCAAAGACAACACCAAAATTTCAAAGGGGTACTGCAGAAGAATGCTTTCAACACCGATTGTCGGACAAAATGTTGTACAATAGATCAACTCACAAAATCAGTATATAGCCATGCCTAACCTATTTACTTAGTACGTGGAAGTAAAACAAGTATTTAATAGATAGTACGAGAAGTAATTATATCAATAGTACGTGAGAATTTTGAGACATGTGTTGAAGTTTAAATCACCAACTACGATGCCGGAGTTAAAATGCTTTCAGGTCAATACACTGAAGGACAACAACAACATGGGAGTTAACAAAGACGGCGTATGCAACATGAGACTGGCTGAGGATGCTAAAGATCATAACAAGATGTCCAAAGATAGGAGATAGTCAATTGATGATGCAGTGAAGACATCATCAACACAGTTCGAAGCATCATTGAAAATGGGAGTAGACGGCAATGTTTCCCTATGACTTAGATGAGATTAGACACTTAATCAGTAGAACCCTTGATCGGTAGAATCCTAACCTTCTGTGTTTGGAGACTAGCCATTTCTGATTTATAAGATGATTTGATTGTACTACCTAGAACCTTTCCCCGAAGTTCAACATACAAATTTTATACGACTAAACCCGATGATTGGTAGCTGTCACTGTAGTACTCATAGATCCTTGATGTCTTCGTATCGCGTGTTTAACTTAACTAGTTAACCGTTGATGTAATCGTTTATGTAAAATGAGAACTTGAGCATTGTGGAGTATGTCTTCCGAGATGGATTTCTTTTTGTTTTAGGACTACTGCTTTAGATTTCAAGGATGAAATCTTTTGATAAGTGATGGATAATATAATACCCTGTATTTTTGGATACATGGTTATATAAATAAAGCATGTATGCTTGTGTGAACCCTTGGTGTAGAACCTTTCTCAATCGATCGAAAAGGCTCGATCGATTGAACTTGTGCTTTCTCAAGCAATCAAACATACTTCGAGCGATCGAAACTCTGCCAACCTGATTCTATGACGTGGACCTTTTCTTAAGTGATCGAACATCTTTCAATTAATCGAACCTTGACCGACCTGTTTTCAATCGATCAACCTTCTTTCAATCGATCGGAAGTGTTATTATTCTTATCTCCGTGTCCGCCACCTGCCCCTTGTTTTCCTATATATATGTATGCTATTTGTGTGTGTGGGTGTTTGGAAGTTTAGAGATTAGAGAGGGGGAAAGTTTATGTGTGTGTGTTGTATTCCATATATATATAATCGTGTATGTGTATGTGATATATATATATATATATATTACACTCTCGAGTTAGAAAGAGAGAAGGAGAAGAAGAAGAGAAGAAAGAGAAGAAGAGGAGGAGGAGGAGAACATACAGAGAAGAGACCAGAGAAGACAGAGAGGAGAGATGAGAGAGAGGATCATCATAGCCGCCGCCAACCACAATCACTGGAACGCCGAGACAAGGTGAGTTCATTAACTAACTCAATGAAATAATTCTAAGATGGTTAATATGTGTTTTAGACGTGTAATAATAGACCCATAGACCTCCTCGAAACGCAGTGCGTCGCTGCCCAGTTCTGGGAAGAAGACGACCGTTCGATCGATCGAAAGGACTTCAATCGATCGAAAAGACGTCCTGCTAAACTTGCACTTGCTAGCCTAGAGCAACAAGGGGCTTCCATGGAATTTTCAACATCATTAAAATCATCTGCATCCAATTCCCTCGGAATGTCATTATCCTCTCCTTCATCCAACTGGATATCTTCATTTAGGAGTGTAACGACCCTGGTGTTGTGGGCAGGCTGCTATAGGTGGCTTTGTGGCAGCAGTAAGTACTGACAAGCTACACACTATGAGAAGTTCACCCCACATCGCTTGGGTGTGAAAGAGTAATGTTCTATATATATGTGTGGTTCCAAGTCTCCCTAGTAAGATGCATTTTGGGCAGTGGCCCAAGAATAAAACTGTGAGGACTTGGACCCAAAGCAGACAATATCTTACTGACCCAGACTTGGATCGTGACAAAGAGCATGAAGCGATTGCTTTCTTTCACAGGGGTCCATTTGTCTTCATTGGTACCACGTGGTTGTTACCCCATCGCACAAATTATCCAATGAGCATGTCATGTTACATTAGCATACTGAAGACTGACGTGGTGTGACTATTTAATCCTAATCACTCACTTGTCCTATTCTTCTAGAGAGATCATGACAAGTGGTTAGTGTAACAACCTGCATTTCCATTTAATTTAAAATTCATGTCCATATTTAATTTATTTGTATTTGCATTGGCATATTTAAATTCAATTAGCATTGTCTGTTTTTATTTTAATTTCAGTCACATGTTTGGAATATTAATTTCTTATCTAATTCACATTTAAATTTTATTGGGGGCCAAACTGCAATTTTACAAAATTAGTAATACCTGTGTGGATTTCAAAATCTGTATTTCAAAACGGTGGAAATGTTTACTTTTAACTCAATCAGTATTTTTATGAAACCAGGAAATCAACTCTTAAGTTAAAATGAATTTCCTGTATTTTTGTGGTGACCACCGCGCCCCGAAAATACCAGTTTATGTCCAAAACTGTCCGCGCTGTGCTAAACTTCCACAGATTTTGGAAGTGACTGATTGGACATTTGCTTTATTTCCATTTATGGCAAGTGATCATTGACTTAGTCCTTGTTTGGCAATGCTTTGTATGAGTGTATTAACTTTAGGCCACAAGCTCCATTTCCCAAACAACTTAAAATTGACCCCTACTAGTCTATAGCACCCTTTCAATCCTCCTACAGTTGTGATATACACACTTACGTATGTGTTAATCTTGTTAACTTGCTGATTGTGTAAAGATTAGTGTGTTTAAAATGTTGGTTAAGCCTTGGTGAAGAGACTTGGCCTCCAAGTTCACCTCTTTGGCTCTCTCTATATGTATACCTTCACACTAACACAATTCTGCACAAGCTCAATCAGAGAGAAAAGAGAGAGAGTTTGAGAGTTAATTTCAGAAGTTATTTTAGAGAGAGGAAGCTCAATCCTCCATAGCCAAAGCTTGGAGTATTTCTTATTTGAGCTTATCTTTCTCAACACCCACACATTCTTATCAATCAGTGAGTATTACTAACTCACTCAAAATGTAATACATTGCTTATTTACTGATTTGGGTAGTTAATTTGAAGGATCACCATTGATGTTTGTACGTTGAAGTTCATAGCTTGAAAAATGGAGATTTTCCAAACTCAACCAAAACTTGTTTTGTTAGATGAATACGATAGATTACATGTCATATATACTACATCCAAAGTTTTAGAGCCTAATTTGTTCATATGAGGAAGTATATAAGAAAATTAGTTTTGACATGTTTTAGTTTTTCATAAAATTGGAGAGTTATAGTTAGAATCATGTTAAATTAATCATAGATTCTTAATCCTTGTTGAAAAAGGAAGAGATCCATGTATAACATGATATATATACTTACAGAATTGAAAATGGGTCAATTTGGACCCCTAAGGCTGAAACAGAGCAGTTTCTGCGGGGAAGAAGAAGCCTCAGTAAAAACTCGCGCCACGATCGCGCGCGCGAGAATCGAGCGAGCGGCCCGCGCGAGCGATCTATCGCGCGAGCGGCCCGCGCGCGCGATCTTCGTTTCCACAGGCAGACAGAAGAGTTTATATATATAAAGTGAAATTTAGGCAGGTCGCGCGAGCGAGGGTCGCGCGAGAATCCCTTCGCGCGAGCGATCCGCGCGCACGACCTTGGCTGATTCAGGCAGATAGAAAAGTTTATATATAAAGAAAAATTGGGCATATCGCGCGATCGGCCCGCGCGCGCGGTCCGCGCGCGCGAGGTCTGGCAGTTTCTGTTTTTGTCTGTTTTCTGTTAAGGGACTGTTTGGTTCAACTTTTTAATACTGATAAGGTTCTGTTTGGGATATTTAGTTAATCAGAACTCTATTGGTTATGTTTGAATGATCAAAACATTGTATTGTAAGTTATTAATCCTCGTACGCATGTTGTATTTATATTTCAGTAAATTGTCGCATGTTTAAGGTTCATGACATACATGTGGGGTCAGTGGTACATGCATGTGGGTGTCAGTCAGTGTGGAAAGAGTTTGAGTTTGTGGTTGTGGTTGTGATAGAGTTTGAGTTCGTTTGTGGTTGTGATTGAGTTTGAGTTTGTGGTTGTGGTTGTGATTGAGTTTGAGTTTGTGGTTGTGGTTGTGATTGAGTTGTGGTTGTGGTTGTAGTTGTGGTTGTGGTTGTGGTTGTGGTTGTGGAGAGGGTATCTTTGAAATGCGACGGTGGCAAATATGGACACTCCCTGACGCCCATGGAAGCGTTAAAGTGTGTGACGCCGAACTTGGACACTCACTGGCACCCATGGTAGTGATAAAGTGTGGCCTACGGACACTCCCTGATACTCGAGTCTGGATACTGCGTGAGGGTTGTCCCGGTATTTGCATGGCGGTTAGGGTATTCAAAGTGTGAGGCATTGGACACTCCCTGGTACCCCGGACCAAAGTGTGAGGCAAACTGGACACTCCCTGGCGCCCCGTTGCTAAAGTGTGGCTATCTTAGTGTTTCAAAGATACCAGGAGTAGGATAGTGGGTTGTTGTGGCTGTCGAGAGAAAAGAGTCGGCAAGATGAATGGGGTGCATTGTCTCATTACACGAGTATCTGTTTTTATGAATGAACGACCTTTAATATATTCCTTGTTGTTTTATAATGAATTCTTCCTGCGGTTTAACTATTGATTTATACAAATTGAAATATGGAAAAAGGTAAATGAGTGTGTTTTACATTCAAAGTTATGTTTTTAATACTCACCAGCTTCTCGAAGCTGACGACGTTGATGCGTCCTGGACATTCGTGTTCAGGCTTTTCAGGTTATAACCAGGAGGAGTCGTACGACTACGCTAATTGAGAATGGATGCTTTTGGAATGAGAGAAACTGTTTATGCTCTAAGTTTTATGTTTAAGTTTTAAACTGTTTTGTTTTAAGGATGACTGTAACAGACACTAAGCTATTGTTTTGTTTCAAGGCGGTCTGTGCCTTTAGATGACCCGTGCTGTAATACTTATTAAGCTAGGAAAATTTTTGTAAGCCTTGACTGCTTTACTCTGATTATTATGTTTTGTTGTTCGACGTTTGGGACGGAATCGATCCTTCAAACTGTCGCGACCTACGGGTCCATAAAGGAAATTAAACACTTTCCTTATTTATGCTACGTCGGGGCGTGACAGTTAGTGAATTTTTAAATCTGACAACCACTTGTCATGACCCCCCTAGAAGGAGGGGGCTTCTAGGGGTGGGTGATTGAGATTAAATTATCATACCATGTTAACATACTAACCTGGAATGATGCACTCACTGAATAATTTCTCCATCGGGAAGACAGTACCAAAGTGGTCACAACGTGTACTGTTCACCTCGAGTATAGATATGGAATATTCATACGCACTGGGCTCAAATGATTCTGAATCTTTCTTCTTCTTCTTCTTCTTCTTCGTTTTTTTTTTTTTTTTTGATGATTCTGGAAGTTCTTTTCCAATAGCAAATGATACTTTTGTTAACTTAGGGCCTCTTTTGGACAGTTTAAATCATAATCTGGTTCAGTTTAAGTTCAATTTTTATCTGGTTATTGTGGGAACCAAATTTTAGGGGTGGCAATTCAGGTTCTCGTGTCATAATCGTGTCATTAATCGGGTTGTGTGCTTTGTGTTTGATTTTTAGTTTCAAGTACTATTAATCTATAATACAAACTATTTAAATTAATTGTGTCATATCGTGTCATGTTCAGGTTGTCTCAGTAAAATGGGTTGTCGTGTCAAAAATTGCCACCCCTACCAAATTTGGTAAGTATCTATTCCTTACATATATAGGAGTTTGTGCCCAGTCTAATAAAGTTTCATAATAAGTTCTATTTCAAATTAATCAACACTTGGTTATCAAAAGAACCAGATAAAAAATAGGACTTGAACAAAACCAGATCCTGTTTGGGAAGGATAAAAACTAGTTTTATGTTTTATAAATAAACTGGTCTACATATTCAAATGTTTGGCATATATATATATATATACTAGGCACAACACGTGCGTTGCACGTGCTAGATAGGTTTTTTAAGCAATTGTCAATAGACTGATATTCATATCATCCTTAGATGACCACATTATTAATAGCTGATTCAAATAATAGTCGATCTCGAAACTCAGAGCTAATGTATTTTGAAACTTCAACAAAAAAAAAAAAAAAACAATTCAATACAAGTTTGACAAAAATTCCACACTATTTCAGCCTTTTGCATCAAAAACCCTTCACCTTTTATATAAAAGAGAGAACAAAACATTGTCATTTGGAATAACAAAATCCTATAAAGAGTTCTAAAATTGTACATGATTTTGGTTCGTTATGATGCTCGTATTGAATAAAAACTCATTCAATATATAAAAATATAACATTCAATTTATAGCCATGAGTGTGGGTAGTATAATTCAATTAAATTAAATGTTTATAGGCATGTGTGTGTAAATTAAATTTGTAGATATGTGTGTGTGTGTGTGTGCGCGCGCGCGCGTGTGTGTAATATGAAAACATAAAACTAACTTTAAACGGGTGTATGTGTAAAAATTGAATTTGCGCGGGGTGGCGTATGTGTGTGTAATATCAAAATAATAATTCAAATACACAAATATAGTAAAATGTATGAATATGAAGAAAAGAAAGTGAATTTGTATAATGTATAAACATATAAAATTCAATTTATAGACATGAGTGTGAGTAATATCAAAGTATATAATTGAATTGTGTAAATTCAATTATAGGCATGTGTGTGTGTAAATTAAATTTATGTATGTGTGTGTAATCAAATTAAATTTCTAAGGTATGTGTATAAAATTAAATTGAAGAAAATTTTAAAAAAAAAAATACAAGGAAAAAAAAAACAAAAACAAAAACCAACCAAAAAAAAACTAAAATCGGAAGAGAAAAACCCCTACCAAAAAGGGTCTCGTTTGGGAACCAAAAAAACTCGAAGCCACAAAAACAAGGCCCAATCTCGAAAGAAAGTGACTTTGTACAATATATAGAAATTTAAAATTCAATTTATATACATAAGTGTGAGCAATATCAATTAAGCATATAATTTATTTGTGTAAATTCAGTTAAATTTAATGTTTATAGGCATGTGTGTGTGTGTGTGTGTAAATTAAATTTATACATGTATGTAATAAAAATTAAAATTCGAAGGTATGTGTATAAAATTAAATTGAAGGAAATTTAAAAAATAAAAACAAAAACCAACCAAAAAACAAAAAACAGAAAAATAAAATAAAAATGAAAATAAAAAATCAGAAGAGAAAAACCCCCAAAAAAAGACCTTGTTTGGGAACAAAAAAAACAAAGACACAAAACCAAAGCCCAAACTCTAAATAAAGTGAATTTGTACAATATATAAAAAAAATGTAAATTCAATTTCTAGACATGAGTGTGAGCAATATCAAAGTATATAATTTAATTGTGTAAATTCAATTCAATTAAATATTTATAGGCATGTGTATGTGTAATAAAAATTAAATTTCTAAGGTATGCGTATAAAATTAAATTGAAGGACATAAAAATTTAAAATTTAAAAAACAAACAAACAAAAACCAACCAAAAAAAACAAAAAACAAAAACGGGAAGAGAACCACCCCCAAAAAGGGCCTTGTTTGGGAACAAAAAAAATAAAGACACAAAAACAAAGCCCAAAATTAGTTTGCCAAACATGGCATAGACTCAATTGTTGCCTTAGGTATTAGTGCCTTGTTTGGAAAAAAAAAAAAAGGGAAAAAAATAAACCAAAGCAAAGGCCAAAATGGGGTTGCCAAACAAGTAGCCATACAATTGTTGACTTTTGTCCATGGCACAATAGTGCCTTGTTTGGGAAAAAGGGAAATAAAGAGAAGAAAAACAAAGGCCAAAATGGGGTTGCCAAACAAGGAGCCACAATTATTTGACTTTTGTCCATGGCACAATAGTGCCTTGTTTGGGAAAAGAGAAAAAAAAAAGAAGAAGAAAAACAAATGCCAAAATGGGGTTGACAAACAACTTTTGTAATTTATTTTTAAAAGTTGAAGCAAGTTGTAAATATTATTGCAAAAGTTGACTAAAACATGATTTCTAGAATAATTTAATTTTAAAAGTTGACCTTATGATAATAAGTGATGTTTTATGGGTGAAATGACTAACCTACCCTCACAAAATGACAAAAAAAAAACCATAGAAATCATGAAGGAAAAAGGAGAATAAATAAAAGGAGGGGCAAAATGGTCACAACACTGCTGGATGAACAGTAATGAATAGTAACTAAAACCTCTTCTTTTATATGGTTGGGGTTGACAAACAACTTTTGTAATTTATTTTTAAAAGTTGAAGCAAGTTGTAAATATTATTGCAAAAGTTGACTAAAACATGATTTCTAGAATAATTTAATTTTAAAAGTTGACCTTATGATAATAAGTGATGTTTTATGGGTGAAATGACTAACCTACCCTCACAAAATGACAAAAAAAAAACCATAGAAATCATGAAGGAAAAAGGAGAATAAATAAAAGGAGGGGCAAAATGGTCACAACACTGCTGGATGAACAGTAATGAATAGTAACTAAAACCTCTTCTTTTATATGGTTGGATATAATGTGAGATCAGTCCATGCTAGATCTCAAAGTACCCTTAAAATGATTTTTTTATTAAACCAATGAGGAGAAAATATTGATCAATGTAACGGTGATACCACATCATTCGTAAAATGAACCTTACTAATACGCTTGTTGCTTGGGCTTAGTAAGGATTTGTAGGCATGTTTTCATTGAACTTAGGCTAGGCGCATATATTTAAATTATTAGGACCTCTAATTAACTTTTTATACTACATCATCAAAATAATTGTTTTCAGTTAGATTTTTTTTTCTCCACAATGCGGTGTGGACTTTTGTAAAATAGCAATAGAAATAAAATTGGGCAAAAAGACACTTAAATTTGCTCTCTTGAGATGGACTTAATTAAGTCCTACAGGTTAAAACTGAAGGCAATGTCAAGAGCACGGACGCTCGGCCATAAGGTCTCCCTGACAGCATTGGGTGGTCTTAGGTTTAGTTTAACCCTAAGTGGCTTTTTAAAAGGAGTTTATAAAATTTATTATTAAGTTCTTTGATAATTTTATATAAGTGACACACTACTCTTTAAAAAGACATCATAAAACCAAAAAGCAACCTTGAGCTTTTAAAAGCTCCATTCTATAGCTTTTAAAAGCTCCTTCCAAAAGACTCCTAAGTTCAATTTTTGCAAAGCTCATAAACTAGTTACCAAATGAATTAACATGAAATTGGGCTTTAAAAAAGGAGAAGCACCACGTGGGGGCCAAACTAAGCCTTAGGGTGGACACGAGCAGAGCTGTTCAACAAATGTTCGAAGTTCGGCTCGATAAAGGCTCAGCTCAGTTCGCTCATTTTGAGCTCGTGAACACGATCGATTAAGGCTCGCAAGCAAGGTCGTGAAAAAGCTCTTTAATAGGTTTAAGGGCAAATTACTCTTTAGTCCATTAATCTATGCACATATTTTCAATTGAGTCTATAAACTATTTTTTTTTCTCAATTGAGTCCTTGAATTTCAAAAATTCATTTAATCAGACCTAAATTCTGACATTGTTTGCTTAAATTATTAGAAATTATCACGTACGTTGCGCGTGATACTTACATGTCACATGTTAGGTTAAGACAAACATGGGAGATTGTGAATAGTGCAAAAAATCGTATTTAATCAGATCTGAAAATCGCGTTTAATCAAATTCGAAAACACATTTGACTAGATCCAAAAACGCATTCAATCATATCCAAAATCGCTTTTTTTTTTAGCCATTCACAATCTCCCGTGTTTGTCTTAACCAAAATGTGACGGATAAGCATTACGCGCAACATACGTGACAATTTCTAATAATTTAAGCTAACAGTGTCCGAATTTGGGTTTGATTGAATGAATTTTTGAAATTCAAAGACCCAATTGAAAAAAAAATCATTTATGGACCCAATTGAAAATAGGTTTATAGTTTAATGGACTAAAGTGTAATTTTCTATAAGTTTAATAAAGAGCTTGTACAATGACATATATATATTTATTAGTAGTATAAAACTATAAATTTTAAAGAAAATATAACAAATCTCGTAAATACGCTTAATAAATGACTGATTTATTACTAAATTATATAGTTTTAAAGGACGCACGAAAAAACTCGTTAAAAAATTTATGAGAAGCTCACGATCACTTAAACACTCGACTCATTTAAACTCGTAAGCAAACTCGCAAACTTCATACGGAGTAAAAAAAACTCGTGAGTTAGGCCGACTGGACTCGTATATGTGCCCTAACAAAATTACAGAAATCAAATTTTGAACACCAAATAAATTAAGAAGTTTAAGTGATGCTGCCATCACCACCTAGGTGCTGTCGGGAGACTCTCGGCCGAGGATCGGGGGACACTATCTAACTGTAGATTTCCATTTCCAAGAATATGCTTCTTACGTCAGCATATGTCACAATCAAAACGGCCCCAACTTGTAAAAGTAGGCAGTCAACAAACAGTCAAATTAATCAAACCACGGCACCAGCCATCACGTGGTCAGCAAGATTTATTGAACTCTAATTTTTTCTCTCTCCTCCTCTGGTTGCTTACCTCACTGATGTCAAAATGTCAACTAATCAGTTTTGTTCAAATCAAAAAATAAA
The DNA here is from genome assembly GCA_033977485.1 of Hydrangea macrophylla. NCBI lineage: Eukaryota > Viridiplantae > Streptophyta > Magnoliopsida > Cornales > Hydrangeaceae > Hydrangea > Hydrangea macrophylla. The sequence goes on from CM066992.1 coordinate 67,433,704, forward strand.
AACTAATCAAGTTTTGTTAGAAGTTTGTTCATCTATACTATTATGGATCTTGCTAGAGTCACCGATTGGATGCACCGAATTATCGGTATCGTCTATTTTGGTGGATCTCACACGATCAGGGCATGGATCTCATTGAGATGGACGGCTTCGACCGTTCTGTGCACCATTTTGGCGCACCTCGTCGGTGCCTCAATTATTTTCAATACTATTATATAAAGGGAGAAATAGGGATACCATAAATATTTTATCCAAAAAATATATGATTAGTGCTAATGCCAAAGCAGAAAGTGTCGCTAAAACTTTTAACGACACTTTCTACTTTGACATTTGTACTTTTTGCTTTTTGCTTTGACATTAACATCACTCAAATATATTTATAAAAATACTACTAATATACTATCTTTTATAGAAAAAAATTCACATATAAGACAAAACTATCATAATGATATCCAAAACTTACTTTTAACTTCCTTACCTATCTCTCAGTCCACTTACATTGTGAGTGGACCCCAACTAGCTCCACAAATGTTAATATATCAATTACTAAATATTAGAAAACTCTCTCATTTTAAGAGCTCCTGCCAATTTCAACTTTTTAATGAAACATGTTTTTTTTTTTTAATACATGGAGATAATGATCAACTTTAATTTTAAACCCGCATCTTCACAAAAGTCCTCAAAACTTGGAAAACTTTTGTCTTTAAAATCACACACAATGCATCAGAAAGATGGAAACAGTCTAATTAGGCCCCAAACTTAGCATTGAAGTGAAATGGTGTAAATCTGGTATTTTCATAAAATAGAGTAGAGGGTAAATTTGAAAATTTATAAGCAGAAGTACATTAACTCTCAAAATGGGACACCCAATAATAGAATCAAGAACTTTAATATGGGATGGAGAGAATATGCAATTATAATTAAAGGTGACGTTGCATCACAGAGAGAGAGAGAGAGAGAGAGAGAGGTCATTATAAACATGCGTGTGACGGTGTGAGTGTGTAAATGATAGGGATGACGACACTTCAGTCTTGAATTTTCTTTTTTAACAAGAAAACAAGAACAATTGAATTAGAACATTCATTTATCCTCAAGTGGCAAAGAGCTTGGTATTTAAAGTTCCTTCAAAATATTGGTTCGAAGTTTGAACCTCCCCATCCCCGGCCCCTCCCCCACGTCATCAAAAAAATAATTATAATTCATTTTTTAATTAAGTTAAAAGTGGACAACATAATTGCAAAGTAATTGAAATTCATTCTGGGAATGTTAATTCAAACTTAACGTAATATCTTTAAATTTCTCATCCCAGGGTGGCTAAGATTTGTAAAATTTGAGAATTAGCTAGTTTTTTTTCTTTTTCTTTTTTTTTTTTGCTGCTGAGAATTAGCTTAATTAGTTAGCCTATATATGTCTATCTAATCTTATTGGTCTATCCTTAGTAAATTTACTTTAATTTGAATCCAGCAATAGCTTTTTAGTTGTCACTGAATTGAGTACACTCATAACTCATTCATAACTTTTATAGTATATTCGGAAGAAAAATGTACCATCATGAAGTAAAGCATTTTCTGCATAGATAGAGCTTGGTCATCAGTAATGCTACGCAGATTTTGAAAATCACACCGAAATTGACACAAGGGACTAAGTAGCAAATTTTGTAAATTTGTGGATCCCACAATCACCACTCCCTTTGCTCAAAACTGTAACTCCACCCCCCTCCCCCCCCCCCCCCCCCCCCAAAAAAAAAAAAAAACCGACGATGACACCCTCTCTCTCTCGCCGCGCGTGAAGATCAGGTACCCTCTCTCTCTCTCTCACTCACAATATTCTGAGTGTATATGCACATATAGATACACATATATACAATGATATATACATATATGAAATAATAATGGGTGAATTGCATTTTTCACCCTTATAGTTTGAGTGTAGTGTCAATTTGGTCCCTGGATTTCTAATTTGGACAATTTGAACCTTTAATTTTTCAACTTGTAGTAATGTCATCCCCTCTACAATTATCTGTCAAAAACATAATTATCGATTGCTCTTTCTCTCTCTCTCTCTCACACACACACACACACACAACATTCTGAGTGTATATGCACATATAGATACATATATACAATGATATATACATATATGAAATAATAATGGGTGAATTGCATTTTTCACCCTTATAGTTTGAGTGTAGTGTCAATTTGGTCCCTGCATTTCTAATTTGGACAATTTGAATGTCACACCCCAACCCGCCTCGTGCGGATTAGGACACGTGTAACAATGCTACAAGAGTCCACATACATTAATTAGCAAAGAATCATTCGAATTACTAAGAATTACATGTATTTAACCACATTAAACAACTCTATTGTTACAAAATAGGCCCCAAGGGTAAAATGGTCATTTTGAAATTTTAGTCAAACTCAATGTCAAAATACAGTACTTTTCATTTAAAAACCAACGGTGAAAACGGCTCGCGAATCCGAGCTTCCTAGCTCAAGTTATGATGACAAAGCATGGTTATTTGGAAAACACACCAGTCCGGTTGACCGGACAGAGACCTTTAAAATATCCGGTCGACCGGACAGAGAGCTCTTTTGCAGAAAATTCTGCAGCAACTCCCCCAACCTGTTTTGCAAGTTTAAACCCCACCAAAACATGTCTAAATCACTTGAGAACACCTCCAAAACTTCCACAACATGTCCCCAAACATAATTAAACATTCCCACACATTTTCAAACATCAACCAAGCATGTACCACATATCCACAACTAGAATTGGATCAAATTAACCCATGACAACTCTTTTACATGAACTTGTTAGAAATGGATTCAAGCCAATTCAATACTTCTTCAAACTTTGCAAACCTTTGAGAAACATATTAATAATCTATACAAGGTTTTCTCTCTCTTTCAAAACAAATGTATACAACTTCAAATGAGTTAAGTAAGTAATCAAAACCAAGTTAACTCCAAAACAACCATAAGCATGAAACTTTCCAAATAGCATTTCCAAAACCATTCAATCCACTTAGTTACAAAAGGAACTTACACAAAAGAGTTGCGACACATATCCGGACTTGCCGGAAAGGTCCAAACATACAACCTACAACTTCCACATAGAAATTACATAAGTTTCTTCAAATCTACATTAACACATGATTCGTAGGATTCCAAAACTAACTCTATGGATACAACCACGAGTCAAGTCTTCAATTCACAAGTCAAGGATACTAACCCACAAGTTATACTACATTACACATTATAAACATATTTACAAGACCCAAATATCTTCCCCAATCTCGAGCACGTCACTTCCTCTCTGGATATTGCTCTGTACCTGCGGTGGTTGTTATTTACCACAACAGAAACAGAAAACGGTTTTCTTAAGCATTACGCTTAGTGAGAATTCTAAACATGGCTGAATGTTTAAACATGTGCAATGCAACAATAAACATATAAGTCATATCTTTGTAATCGCCGAGTCACCGGTTCAATGATTCATTCACACCCGGGACCTCCCTTGGTCCCGTGGCCACTTCTATTCCTTGGACTTCCGTATTTCTCGGATTCTTCCTCTTCACCACCCTTATTACTCCCAACTAATGAATCATTTTCCCCGGCTCATTGAATACCACATAACCACATAAGCACATACACATGTAGGCACATATAACTTTCATAAAATTAGCATGAAATTCACAATTTAGTAACTACATGATTTCTAAACATGAGTAATCAACACAATATGATCATTCTCTTGGTTCCTAAGCATCAATTATCATCTCTACACCATTGATGTATTGAACATAGTCAAACACAACCATTCTTTAGGCTAGAAAACTCACCTTAGCAAGATCTACCCAAATTCAAGCTAGAAATGAAGAATTCCTTCACAAATCTTGATCAATTCTTACCCAAAGTAAATCCTACATGGTTTTGGTACAACAAACATCGACTATCAAGAACGGTTACCGGAAAAACGTTGCCGAAAATGAAAACAAATTACGTGCATGTGATCCTCTTACCTCCACGAGTCCAAAGGTGGTCTCGGATCGTGAATCCGACGAACGGCGGCGACGGTACGGCGAAAAACGTCGTCGGTGACGGTCCGTCTCCGTTTCTCTCTCCGAGCTCTCTTCTCTTTTCTTCTTTTAGTTTAATTCCCAGCAACACATGAGAGACTTACTCTCTCTTTTGACACATACACTCATGCACAAACATGAGGTGTCTTGATCTCAAGTTTAGCCATTTTCTGTTTACACCCCCGGAACTTTCTAAGTTCTTATTATGAAATCCCCCAAACATTCCATTAACTACCCAATTATCTAATGAGTGTTTGTCTAAGTTTCGTATGGGTCCCAACGTGGGTCCCATATATTTTATGAAGTTGCTATCGTACCTACCAATTATAAATCTTTTTCAATTATACCCTTATTTAGGTGTCCAAACTAATACCAAATGCTAAACATATATCATCATATAATATGAAAGCATTTAAACATATAATCATGTAATCATATAAATGCATTTAATCACATAACATGCACATATTTTTATTCGGGCCCTTCACTGGGTCCCACTTCCAAACCTGTCCCTCCTCACTGGGGACTTTTCCAACTAGTGTCTCTCTTCTGAACACTTTTTCCACGGGTGAGTCCAAGCCTCCCCTTAATCCATTTTATACACTAATTATATTAATTAATGCATATTAACATAGTAATTAACCCGTTCTCCGGGTACGGGTGTTACATTGAACCTTTAATTTTTCAACTTGTAGCAATGTCGTCCCCTCTATAATTTTCTGTCAAAAACATAATGGAAGTTTATCACTCTCTCCCTCTCACTGTGGGCTGTGAGGGTTTCTCTCTCTCTATATATATATTCAGATATATATATATATATATATATACATGTGTGTGTGTGTAAAACAATGGTATACACAAAAAGCAGGAAAGCATTAAAGTTGTAGTTAAGGTTGTCCAATTTCTAATCTATAGCAATGAAAATATAATGGGTAAATTACACAAACCTCCCCTGAGGTTTGCCTTAATTACACGGACCTCCCCTCTTGTTTCAAAAATTATACAGACCTCCCTCGAGGTTTGAATTAGGTAACAAAACGCCCCCTCCCCTAATGGTCCATTAGTTTTTTTACATTAGCCTCCCCTGAAAATTACAATTAGCCCCCTAATATTATAAAATTGTCATACTAAAGCCCCCTTTCTCTTATATTTTTGTGCTAATTATAAAATCCCTCCTCCCTCCTATGTTTTTGGGTTAATTTTTTTAACATTAATTTATATCTATACAAATTATACACAAAACATATATAAATAGGTCCAAATTTTTTTCCCCCGAACAAACCTCTATCAAGCCTCCCCTGTATTAATTTTCTAGATCCGCCCCTATCCCTATGCTTCAAAAGTGGACACTTAACCCCCTGTGATTGTGGACTAAAATGGAAATATTATGATTTCACTCAAAACTGACAAAAATTCTAAAATTGGTTAAAAATATAAACACTTAATCCATTTTGTGATGTTAATTTTGGGGTTAACGCTCTTTGAGTGAAATCATAACAGTTCTATTTTAGTCCACAATCACAGGGGGTTAAGTGTCCACTTTTGAAGCATAGGGACAGGGGCGGATCTAGAAAATTAATACAGGGGAGGCTTGATAGAGGTTTGTTCGGGGGAAAAAAAATTTGGACCTATTTATATATGTTTTGTGTATATTTTGTGTAGATATAAATTAATGCTAAAAAAATTAACCCAAAAACATAGGAGGGAGGAGGGATTTTATAATTAGCACAAAAATATAAGAGAAATGGGGCTTTAGTATGACAATTTTATAATATTAGGGGGGCTAATTGTAATTTTCAGGGGAGGCTAATGTAAAAAAACTAACGGACCATTAGGGGAGGGGGCGTTTTGTTACCTAATTCAAACCTCGAGGGAGGTCTGTGTAATTTTTGAAACAACAGAGGAGGTCCGTGTAATTAAGGCAAACCTCAGGGGAGGTTTGTGTAATTTACCCAAATATAATTGCATAAATCTTGTGTCCGGGACTCTCAATCCCGACCCAATGCATCTTCATTTAGGGCTCTCTTGTTTCCATAAAATCAGTTCCATTTTATTCTCCAAACAGTATTTATATTTCAGTAATTGGGGAATACTTGTGACGCCCCCGCTCCGCCCCGCCACGGGTCCGGGCGACAGGGCCACAACAATAAACAATAATAGTAGGCTTTGACACCATTCTGTAACTCCCCGAGTCCTAGACTCCGAGGGTTACCAAAAAAATATGTTTCTCATTTAGAAGACATTTATAAAATAGAAATCTGGTTTTCATTTAAAAATATTCTTTCTTGAAACAAAACGTTTTTAGGTTATAAGCACTGGAAAATTAGAGTTAAACTATCATTCATTTAAAAGTGGGTGGACTAACATTTGTCCAATTGAAACATAACATGTTTTTTGAAACCAAATTTTATTACCTTAATTAAATGATAATCTCCACACACGGGGTCTTCAAACTATAGCGGAAGCATTGTCAAGTCTCGGGGCCTTGCCCTTATCTATATCACCTGAAAGGAAGGTTTAATAGTCCATAAGCCAAAAGGCTCGTATAGTCATATAACCACACAATAACATCTGTTATATAACATGCGTGAGTGCAATGAATGCCAATGTCATTAATGAAAACCATTTTCATGTCATTAATGAAAACCATTTTCATGTCATTTCAAACACTCACCATCGATCGTCAATATCACTACCCGGACCATGGGCTTCCCGTCCACGTAGGCCTAGCCTCAAACGTGCGGGACTTTGGGTCTTACGAATTACACGGATGCCTAGCCTTCGACGGTACGGGGGTTTCTTGCAGCACATCCCGCAATTCGAGTTCATAGTGGTACCCATCTCACACGCCTACCCACCAATCCGGGATTTTTATCTTCTCAAAACAAAATCCCTCCTAGAGGGTTTCATGCACGGAAGCCTCTAAGTTCTTCCCTTTTCAAAGCCTGGAAGTCTCTAAGATCTTCCTTTTTCAAAAAAAAAAATGAAAGCCTCTAAGGTCTTTCATCCCAAAATCATTTTCGTGATTTTCATGTTCATACTCATGCTTGTAAAATGTTATGACATATGTAAGCTCTAAGCATCCAGACATATTCAATATTTCATACGACAGATTATCAAGGCATGCTATCAATTTAATACAAACGTAATAGACATGCTGAAATCATCCAGGTAAACACATAAAAACTCAAGTAACCACTTAAAGCATCACAGCTCAAGTAAACATGTAAGTACACCGTTAACATATTATACAACATTATTGAGGGTTATACAGAACTACCATTCATCGAGGATAGACTGAATAATTAATCAAAACAGAAATCAGAACTGCTCAATCTGTTAAAATCTTGATATACAATAATGCTCGTATATCAGTGAGGTACAACACCTCTAAGCACAAGTACAACTACTATTAAAGTGAGGTACAACTCTTAAAACTTAGGGTACAAGGTTCCTTAGTACATTTCTGATTCAAGTACAACAAAACAAAATATTTTACCAAACTGCCTGAGGTCGCGCGCACGGGATCTCGCTCGCGCGGGCCGCTCGCGCGATACGTCGCTCGCGCAGGCCGCTCAGGCGAGTTTTGCTCAGTAAGGCCACGTGGTTATTTAAAAAAAAATTTCAAAAATAGCTTGGTCGCAAGCACGAGATGTCACAGAAACTTCTTCTTCCTTCTATTTCTCCTGTTTTGAAATTAAAGACTAGTTTTTACTTATTTTGAAAACTTAGCCAAAACAGGGGTTCCAATATATTAATCTCTTCCTTTTTCCACGTAGATTTCAAATATGAAATCAGTTTTATTGAAATCAAACGCAGCACAGCTCACGATTTTATCAAAAAATTGAATGGTGACAAAACTTTAAATCGACCGTTCGTTGCAACCGTTGCGAATTAGCTTTTGAAATTTGAAAGGGAGCCTCGTGGGATCGAGACCTTTCATTTGATATAAAAAAAATCAAGTTTCTGTTATAGTTTTTCTGCTCACTATTTTTGGACCCTTAAACGATATATATATGAGTATATATATATATCTATACCAACAGTTCTTTAATAAACTGAACTTAAAATGCAAAGCATAAATTAAAAGCTTATCCAAAAAGATTTACCCAAAGCTTGAATCAACTCCCTGACTATGTAAATGTTTATGTGTGTGTATATAAGTAATCATGTGTGTGCTGTGTATATGTATAATAATATGTGTATGTGTGTGTATCTAGCCGAGGTGTGTGTATCTAGCCAAGAGAGAGAGAGAGAGGCAGAATAAAGAGACAGTTGAGTTGTGTGAGTTATGAGAGGTTGGTGTGTATATATAATATTGAATTGCTTGGCTTCCAAGAGGCTTCAAGCGCGCGCGCACACACACACACACAATATGCACTCACACACACACTGCACAAAGACACATGCACACTACTGTGCACCAATTTGTATGGTCTCCAAGTTCTACACGAGAGATTTTCGTGTGTGTTGAGCTCACGCGATGATAAACACACGCAGGAAAAAACTATACTGCTCAAATTTCCAAAACTAGATATTTCAATTAAAATGCAAAAATAAAATACGGGGTATTACAATACCCATACCCAGAAAACGGTGTTAATATTTATTTTGCATACATTAATTGGTATAATTAATTGCATGTCATGATTTGGGTAAGCTCCAGTTACCTTGATGTGATAAGTGCTTGATAAAGAGAACAGTTGGACATATGTGAAATGGGACCCACGGGAGGTTCAGATTGAATAAATTGCATTTAGTTACATTTATGTGACTAAATAGTAGACATATAAATGTAAATACGTACATTATAATGCATGTTGATGCCATATGATTATTTAATTGATAAAATGTTAAGTACTTTAATATTTTATTATTATTCATGTTTATTTATGGGACCAGTTTGGGTACCCTTGGAGGGCATAATTGGACACATGACATAATTAGTAGGTTAATTAGCAATTTCATAAAATATTTGAGACCACTTTTAGGACTCATACGTGACACAGACATATACCCATTTAGATAATTGGGTAGCTAATACAATTATTAGAGAATTATATAATAAGAGTTTAGAAGTTGTGGGGGTGTAAATGGAAATAGATCTAAGTTAGAGAATATTGTAAGGAATATTCTATTTGACACTCAAACAAAAGACAAAAAAAAAAAAAAAAAGAAAAAAAGAAAAGAAAAAGCAAACGTGTGCGTGTGAGTGTGTTTGGTGGCGGCGACGGTATGTGATATGTATATAATATACATATGTATATTAGTAAATTAATCAAAAAAAAGAAAAAAAAGAAAAAAAAAAAAAGAACAGAGAATAAGCAGTGAGTGAAAAAGAAAGAGAAAGGTGAGGGTTTCACATTTTGACGCCATAGCTTCGCCATATTTTGCCCAAATCGCGATACGAAGTCATATTGGGACTCGTGGGGGGTAAGCTTAACCTTATATTATAATTCAATTTGAGTACAATTGATTGATTTGTCGTGACCCAAATGGGTTGGTAACATTTAGTTTATCAAAATTGTGTAGGATTAGCTACAGGCTCATATTTGGGCTGGATCTAGGAAAAATTCGGGGTTTCTAGGTTTATTTGATTATTCGTATAGGTGAGTACTCTTATCCCAAAATTGGGTGTTTAATGTTTCTTATGTGATAGTTTATGGTAATAGCGTGTTGAAATCTTCATATATGTAGAAAAGCATGTGGTTAATTATTGCTTAATATGTCAAGAATGCTAAAGTTGCCATGTTGAGATGCTTATGTGCTTATTTGGGTCCAAGGGTGTCCAGTGATAATTACCATTACTTAGCCCATATTTAACGGATGTCATTTCTTAGAGAAAAGGGGATGAATTCCTCAGAGAAAAGGGGACAGTGGTGACGACCACAATGAATTGACTTCGGTCACATGAGAGTGTGTATTATCACTTTTAAAGCGACGACAAAGTGAGAAAGGCCCGGAATCAGGGGTTCAAAACGATGGTGATTAGTTACTTGACATGCCGGCGATTAATTTTATAGTTGTGAATGCTTAAATATTACATATGCTGCATTTCACACTACGATAGCCTGATTAGAATGTTCACTAAGCGAATGATTAAGCAAAATTTATTTTTTGTTGTGGTTATTGAATAACTACAGCAGGTGCGAACTGGGAAGAGGAGAGAAAATGATCGAGACTACGAGGCTGGGTCTAGCTTGTTTGTATGTTTATATGTGAAGATTTGAATAAACTTGTTGTAAGCTTGAAGTTTATGTTTTTCAATATGTTTATAAATAAATGCTAGAATGAGTTTGTAATATTTATATATTTAGTTGGATTTTTGGTATATTTTGAATATTTAAAAAATAAGTGCAGTAGGGGTTAAAATATTTTAGCTTGTGAAAACAGGGTGAATGGTGCTGTAATAGTGGAAACTCTACCCAAGATTTTTAAAACTTTGTTTTGATTTGATTATTTTGTTTGATAAAATGATATTTTATCCATAGTATTTCAATCAAAATGCTAATTTTTGAAATGTTAAAAAAAGATTGTTTGGTCCTTTTTGGCTTTGTTACACGTGTCCTAGCCCACTGGGACGGGTAGCGGTGTGACAAATTTTGGTATCAGAGCAATATGTTAGAGCATTTGGGAACGAGAGACGAATACGATGCGTAAAAAAATGCATGTATATGATAATCATGACACGTAGCTACATGTAGATGCATACATGTTTACAGCACGTGATTTAAATGTTATTGAACATGCATATCATGTTGTATGCATTCTATATATTATAATATGTGGAGAGATGATTGCAAGCATCATTGTGAAAAAAATGGAGTATAAAGAGGAATTGTTTTCCCATATGATGAATTAATTGAGTTGGAAAAGGGGGATTGAGAAATTAGTAAAAAAATTTGTGTTTGAGAATATTAGTAGAATTTGGGTTAAGAAATCAAGGTTTGAAATGGTCATCCTGAAATGATTTGATTGGTATTATATTATCACGGGCATTGATTAGATGAAGGGCTATTAAGTATTGGGTTATGATTGCGGGTATGGATTTCTTTTCGAATATTATCGAGTATTTATTATTAGTGAAGATTATTTTATTTTCTATGAAGATTATTTTATTTTCTATGAAGAAATTGGGTATTTGAATTTCTTATGATGTATATGGGCATAATGAGCAGATATGGTATGGTTGTTATCTCTTATTTCTCCATTTATTCAATAATGATTTTTGGAAGTCTTTATCGAGCTCCTTCTATATTCTCTTGGGATTGCGGGTAAAATATTGAGTTTGTCGAAGTGATGAGATATTTGGGGATTTATCTAGTCGCTTGAGTTATCTTGGATTGTTGAGGAATCTCTCAACTCTATTTGGGTTATATCGGCTTGTTGAGGAATCTCTCAACATTAATTTATTTATTTCTATTTCTTGGGATGCCTCTCTTATTATCGAATAATGATTGATTCTCCAACATGTTAATATGAATAGTCTCTCCACAACTTCAATAAGTTTGTTGGCTATTGCACTAGGACAAATAGAAAGTTGAACATTCATATTATCAAAACACATCATATATAAATCAAATTATGCAAAAGAAATAGAAAGGACTAAGTCAAATTGACTGATCAAATCAAATGACAACACCTAATTTGAATCATAAATCACTTCTTTTTTTGGGGTCAACTAAAATTAACAGACTTTTCTATTGTGTTTCTATCGATTGGGTATCACTATGGTTATAATTATTCTTTTCCGGTTAAGGATGTAGTTGATTGTGATCAAGACTAAGTAGTTGTGTTGTACGAATAACTAATTGAGTTGACTGGCTCTACGGGGTATCGGAATTTTCTGTCAGAGATTTGAATTTAAAAATGGGTTTACAAGTTTACTAAGTAATAATATTTTTGACATCCAAACTACTCCAAGATCCGTTCAACCACCATGTGTACCAGGTAATAATATTCTTATTATTTCTTTGTACTTTATATGTAAGTAATAGAGATCTGACTATTGCACCGCACTATAGCAATTGTCAGGTATCTTAGTATATTACTGAAAATTTTCAGACTTTCGATTTAGCTACTAATAAAGTATTAGAAATATCTGGGATATTTGAATGACATTAAATTAGTTTAAATATGTTTAAATGAGTAGAAAATATTTTAAAATTATCTTTTGTGAAAAAAAAAAGTGATTAATTGTAAATCAGGAAATGTTTAAAAATATTTTGATGAAAAGAAGTGATTAGATTTGACCCAAATCGGGTAGAAGGGGGAAATTAGTGAAAAATACTTTAATCAAATGTAGGTATTTCATTGTTGTTTAAACGAATTATTAATCAAAAATATTTTGATTATATGATAGTTGTATAAGCGTTTTTAATCTATAAAGAAAGATTTTAAGTGAATACTATTGGGCCAACTAGGAAGCTCAGCTGAGTACACTACCTTTACTTTGATTTTAAATTAGAATTTTATATTTTGAAATGAATTTCAAATGGCCTTGGTAAGAAAAGGGTCTGAAAGTAACTTGTGATATTTTACGTATTATTCTGAATACTGTTTGTTGCGGATATATGCTTTTTGTTGATGGGTTATAAGGATCATCAATTTATTTCTTGGGAATTGAGTTGGGATATTCTTGGTTACAAGGTGAGTATGACCGAGCGATGAAGCACTTCATTTTTAAAGAGATGTTCTGGATATCTTCAAGTAGGTATTGAGTTACAATAACTGGTGTGTATTGTATTCCTCGAACATATGATGGTGTAGAATTCTAACATTGAAATAAAAAATGGTAGTTTATTGCATATTGCTTGGGATTACAGTCAGAGATCAACAAGTGATCTTGTTTACATACAAGTGATGCCTTTAAAAATGGGCATTACACACTTGGGTAACACAAGAGAAAATTTGATATTGAGGAGTGTTGGATCATATTTAAATTTTATCACGACAAAATTAGTTGCTTATTGATTGTAAGTGCTACAAGGATGAGACAACTGTGTATATCGATTTTTATATATTGGGGTTCAGACAACGTAAATCGAAAAATAGGTAATTTCTACAATCTGAAAAGTTTGAGAATTGTAAAACTTTGCCTTATGTTGAACATCTGGTGGATGAGTTGTATTTATGAAATATGTGACATGGGTGTTGTTGGAAATTAATCAATCGGGACCTATGAAGTTGACATGAATTTGAAGTTACGGTATTGACCAGGTATTATTGAAAATAAATTGAAGATTTCTTTTCTGTATGAAGACATGTGTGAAACTTATATCGGTTATAGTGAAGTTCTCAATAACCAAAGAAAAATCGATCTATGATGATATTGATATTATTAATGCGAAGGTTTGTGTTGAGATTAGGTTATGTGTTGATGCAACAATAATTTATGCTGCATATGGTTGAAATTTCATAAAATGGTATAAGATTTAGAATTCAAGGTATTCTTTCTATATTGAGCATTTGACAATAATATTTTTATAAGCCTGAAGTTTATATTAATTATCGTGACTTGGAATATTTGGTTATACAACGACTATTGAATACGTGGTGCGGAGGACAGTTGAAACTCATGATGGCTACAGTTTGAAATTTTGTATTAATCAGGTGAAGACAGAATGGTTGTTGGTGCTCGAATTAGAGATCAATGAGGGTTTAGTGTGCGCGTTGACTATTTAGAAAGGATTTAAATCAAGAGTCATAATTTATTACAAACTAAATTTGTTTCAAAAATTGGAGAAGGAATGAAGATAATAAATTGAGGTCAACCAGCATTACTATAATAGATGAACAAAAATTGACTTGAGAATTGGATTTGAGGTTCTATTGTAGAAACTTATGAGGAATTATTGAAGGAAAAGTGATTGAGCGCTACTCTTGAGTAAAATGTGTCGGAATCTGAAGGTCAAGTATGTACTTTGAGTGCATATAGCTCAAGGGAATGAGTTCAGAAGAAATATTGAATTATATATTGAGATTTGAATTTATATTACGTTAGTAATTGGGTATATGAGATCACTAATTGCATTTCATTGTATAAGATGATTTAGTAATTAGTTGCAAGGACACAAGTTTTCTTGAAGATTGATTTGGCATTCACATACTATCAGGTAAACGTTTCAACTAAGATATTGAGAAAATGTAAAGTTTCCACCTTAGTTTCAACTAAGATGGAAAATGTAAAGTATTATTTACGATGTGTGGTATAAGGGCAAAAACAATGAAAGTTCATGGGGTTATTGTGAATTATTGACAACGTGAAATTGAATATTTACCTTAGTAAATCTCATGATGGGATTGCCAAATAAATGATTGTAGACAAGTTAACCTAACCAAATTGTGGTATTGATTGAAACTGCAGACTTGCTGGGGTCAAATGAATTATATATGAAAAGAATTATGAAAATATGTGGATACTAGCACTTGTCATCCTAGAAGGAAGTAGTCGATTATGAATAAGTTCTGAAATCTTGCAAGAAGCAATGAAAATAGAACAGAACTTTTACGAGACGTTTTATCATATGCTAATATTAGGTGGGAAAATATAATAAAGACAAGTGAGATTTGTTCCATAATGATTGGGGGATATGACTACTGTGGAAAGAGAAATATTTCTAGAAGTTATCTTTAGAAAAAGGGATATAGTTGGACGAACCAAGTGAGATTAAAATTCCAGTACGTCAATTGAAAATATTCTAAAGAATGGGGACTAGTCGGTTGCGATTGTGGTCACACCAGTGGGTATAATGTATTTTATAATCGTGTTGTTATATTAGAACTAGTAGAGGTTCGAGGAGAAATACTTGTATCTATTTGATTCGTAAGATGATAAAAGTTTGGAGACAAACTTCCTAAAATAAAGGGAGAGATATAATACACGTACCTAGAAAATGGTGTTAATATTTATTTTGCATGCATTAATTGGTATAATTAATTGCATGTGATGATTTGGGTAAGTCCCAGTTACCCCGATGTGATAAGTGCTTGATAAAGAGCACAGTTGGACAGATATGAAATGGGACCCACGAGAGGTTCAAATTGGATAAATTAGATTAAGTTGCATTTATGTGATTAAATAGTAGACATGTAAATGTAAATGTGTACATTATAATACATGTTGATGCCATAAGATTATTTAATTGATAAAATGTTAAGTGCTTTAATATTTTATTATTATTCATGATTATTTATGGGACTAGTATGGGTACCCTTGTGAGGGCATAATTGGACATATGACATAATTAATAGGTTAATTAGCAACTTCATAAAATATTTGGGACCACTTTTAGGACTCATACGTGACATAGACATATACCCATTTAGATAATTGGGTAGTTAATACAATTATTAGGGATTTTCATAATAAGAGTTTAGAAGTTGTGGGGGTGTAAATGAAAATAGATCTAAGTTAGAGAATATTCTAAGGAATATTCTATTTGACACCCAAACAAAAGACAAAAAAATTAAAAAGAAAGAAAAAGCAAACGTGTGCGTGTGAGTGTGTTTGGTGGCGGTGGTGATATGTGATATGTGTATAACATACATATGTATATTAGTAAGTTAATAAAAAAAAGAGAAAAACAAAGAACAGAGAAGAAGCAGTGAGCAAAAAAGAAAGAGAAAGATGAGGGTTTCACATTTTGACGCTATAGCTTCACCGTATGTTGTCCAAATCGCGATACAAAGCCATATTTGGACTCGTGGGGGTAAGCTTAACCTTATAGTACAATTTAATTTGAGTTTAATCGATAGATTTTTCATAACCCAAATGGATTGGTAATATTTAGTTTACCAAAATTGTGTAGGATTAACTACAGGTTTATATTTGGGCTGGTCTAGGAAAAATTCGGGGTTTCTAGGCTTATTTGATTATTCGTACAGGTGAGTGCTCTAATCCCAAAATTGGGTGTTTAATGTTGCTTATGTGATAGTTTGTGGTATTAGCATGTTTAAATCATGAATATGTAGAAAATCCTGTGGTTGATTATTGCTAAATATGTCAAGAATGCCAAAGTTGCCATGTTGCCATGCTGAGATGCTTATGTGCTTATTTGGGTAAAAGGGTGTCTAGTGATAATCACCATTATTTAGCCCATATTTAAGGGACATCATTTCTTAGACAAAAGAGGAATGAATTCCTCAGAGAAAATGGGACATTGATGACGACCACAACGAATTGACTTCGGTCACGTGAGAGTGTGTGATCTCGCTTTTAAAAAGACGACAAAGTAATAAATGCCCGGAATCAGGGGTCCAAAACGATATGATTAGTTATTGACATGCCGGCGACTAATTTTATTGTTTTGAATGCTTAAATATTACATATGTTGCATTTCACACTCCGATAGCATGATTGGAATGCTCACTACGCGAGAAAGATTTAACGAAATTTATTTTCTGTTGTGATTATTCAATAACCACCACAGGTGTGAACCGGAAAGAGGAGAGGAAAAGATCGAGACTACGGGCCTGGGTCTAGCTTGTTTGTTTGTTTGTTTATATGTGAGGATTTGAATAAGCTTGCTGTAAGCTTGAAGTTTATGCTTTTCAATATGTTTAGAAATAAATGCTAGAATGAGTTTGTAATATTTATATATTTAGTTGGGTTTTTGGTATGTTCTGAAATATTTAAAGAAAAAGTGCAGCAGGGGTTAAAATATTTTAGCTTATGAAAACATGGTGAATGGTGCTGTAATAGGGGAAACTCTGCCCAAGTACCATTTGACAGTTTTAAAACTTTGTTTTGTATTTATCATTTTGTTGATAAAAGGATATTTTACCCCTAGTATTTCAGTCAAAATGCAAATTTTTGGTTTATTAAAAAAAGATTGTTTGGTCCTTATTGGCTTTGTTACACGTTTCCTAGCCCGCGGGGGCAGGTTGGGGTGTGACAGTCTACTTCTACAATTACATTTCAATCTCTACAAATCTGAATCAATTGTTTCACAGGCGGTGTTTTAGATGACGATGGTAGTGACGTTGTCGACAATGGAGTCCTCTTTGATGTCATCGACGTTGATCAGGTACTTGATTACAGCGTTGATCCTCCATTTTCTCTTCTCTCTATCTACATTCCTTTATGGTTTCTTTAATGATTTTATCTAAGTGAGCTCCTTCATGGTTTCGCTAGATTGAATGTTCCAGAGAGTGAAATCATGGGTCTATTACTCTTTCTTCCTCTTCTAGTAGTATTTGTTGTTTGGTGTCGCCGTTTTCGTTGAGGTCTGTAACACCCGTACCCAGAAAAAGGGTTAATTATTATCTAAATACACATTAATTAATATAATTAGTGTATAAAAACAGATTAAGGGGAGGCTTGTGACTCACCTATGGAAAAGTGTTCAGTAAAGAACACAGTTGGAAAAGTTCCCAATGAGGTGGGACAAGTACTGGAATGGGACCCAATGAAGGGCCCAGATAATTAAGTGTGCATTTAAATGATTAGATGCATTCTTATTTGATTAATTTGATACATATGCTTAATAGCTTTCATATCATATTGCTTAATATGTTAGCATTTGGTATTAGTTTGGATACCAAAATAAAGATATAAATGAAAATAATTCAGAATTAGTAGGTGTGTAGCAACTTCATAACATATTTGGGATCACATGTGGGACCCATACGGGACTTAGACAAACACCCATTTAGATAATTGGGTAATTAATGAAATGTTTGGGGAATTTTGTAATAATTTGGAATTGATGGGTGCTAATGGAAATTGGAGCATGAGTCATAACATGCAAAGCTTGGGGACAAGACACCTAGTGTCTTCTCTATTAAACCAAAGGATTTACAGAAAATAAAGAGGAAAAGAAAGGCGCCGAGAGAGACACGAGGTTCCAATGAATATTTCACGCTGTTTCATCTCCGTCTGATATCCAATTCGCAAACTAAAGTCGTATTCGGACTCGTGGAGGTGAGACGACCATTTCTTTACCTATTATTTACGTTTTAATCATCGTATTTTGGTACTCCAATCTAATCGGTGACACGCAGTTTGCCGAAAACTTGTAGGAGTTACTTCAAAGTAGGATTTGAGCTAAGATTTGGTGAAATTCAGCTTTTCTAGCTTAATTTGGGTAGAATTCTGCTAATGTGAGTTTTCTAACCAAAAGCTTGATGTGGTTCATGTCACGTGCTTCAATTGCTTGTTGGAAATCATTAATTCCGAAATCAGTAGCTTAACTTATGTTAGAATTGCCCATTTCATGTTAATTATGTGAAGGAAAAAAAATCAACATGCTCATATGGCTATGTGCTTATGTATGTTAAGTGATCAATGAATAGTTAGGAGTAATGGTTCATTGTGGTGAAATAAGAGAGGAAAAGGAGAAGAAACCATTTTGGAACGGTAGTTCAAGGAATATAAGCGACCGCGGGGCCATGGGAAAGGTAATCGGGTCTGAGTGGATCAGTAACCCAATTATTCTACGATTGCGTATGCTTATATGCTTAAAATTGCTGCATTATACATGCCATGTCATTAGAGCGCGTTTGTTCATTCACTAAGCGTAATGCTTAAGAAAATCATTATTCCATTTCTGTTGTGGTACATAACAACCACTATAGGTTCAGAGCAAGGCTCGGAAAGGAGGTGACATGTGCATTGGGAATGGAGGATTGGGACTGAGTTATTTAGTTTATAATCTAGCTAAGTGTAATGGGTAGTTTTAGGATTTTTAGAAGCATGTGTATGCTGAATTTGGGGTAGAACTTGTAGTTTTGGAACTTGTAATAATATAAACTATGCAAGTGTAGACTTGAGACTCGTGTTGAAACTTTGGGAAATGCTCGGTGATGTAAATGATGTTATAATGTAGTTTGTAAATGTTTGGTTTAAGTTTGTGCCTTAAATTTAGCTTTGGGTTGCTCATTAGGGTGCTACAGAATGCCTTGCTGATGCAAACCAGTTTACTGATCGGGCGTACAGTCAACTGGATCATCTTTTCTACAGGTTGAACTCTATGTAATTTGCATTTCTAGTCGACTGAACCAAGTTAAGTTGACTGGACCCCTAAAAATTCAGTCGACCGGACCAGGGAATCCTAAGAATTGAGCTCTCTGTATCTTACATTTCTAGTCGACTGAACCCCAACTAGTTGACTAAATTTGCCAGTTTAACAATACAATCGTTTTATTATTAATCTGACTGGTGTTTCTTTAAAAAAAATCGTTAATAACTGGTGACTTAGAATGGATAATCCTTTTTGCACGGTCCTAATCCTCTTGAGGCGGGTTGGGGTATGGCAATTTTTGGTATCAGAGCAGTAGGCTAGTTTGGGAACGAGAGACATGCGACGCGTAGTGTGCACACAACATGTAGCTACATGATCATGCATACACGTTGACTTAGCATGTTTTTAATGTTGACTAGCGTGCCATGGGATTATTTAAAGTAACGTGTGTGTGTGTGTGCAATATATTTGGGTGCCAGGCATAATGTCTGGATGTGACACCCCAAATCGAATAGAACAGGTCGAAAGGGCAATAGAAGGGTTGGTTCGTATAGCTAAAACCCATGTGATTGAAGAGAGACCGGTGCAACTGAATCCGAATCCGAGGGAAGAAATTGTCACTATATCAAAATTTCATTAGCAAAAGCTGACAGTATTTTGTGGAGAAGCCGATCCAATGAATGCCAATTTTCTAGATTTCTGATATGGAGTAAATTTTCAGAGTGTTACTGTGTTCGGAAGAATAAAAAGTGTTGTTTGCGGCTGATACGTTGAAGGATGAGGCACAGTATTGGTGGCGTACCAAGCTGGGCCCGAATCAACCGACTACTTGGGAACAATTATTGGAGATATTCAATGCACAACATTTTTCGGAGTCTTTCCACGATCAGAAAGCGCAAGAGTTTATGGAATTGGTGCAAAGGGGAAAGACAGTTAGGGAGTACTCGACGCAGTAGCCAAGTTTGACGAGGTTTGACGGGGATATTATCTCAATTGAGAAGGTAAAGGCGAGGAAATTTGTAGCTAAACTTCAAAATGATATTCGAGGATGGGTGACAATATTCCGACCTCAGACATACACAGGGGCGTTAGACATTGCTTCCATCGCTGAGAGGGATCTGGGGTATACTTCGAGTATGCAACCACCACCAAATCAATAAAGTAAGAGAGCTAGATCAAGTCAATTTAGTGGTTAGAGAAATGCAAAAAGGCAGAGTCCAGAAGGTTCATCGGCTAGCAGTGGTAGTGGTTTTAGTATAAACAAATCGAGGTGTCAAACTTGTCAGAAGTTCCATTGGGGCCAATGCAATCAACTTCCAAACCCACCCACCTACAATATTTGTCGACAATCGGGACATATACCAAGAAATTACTCAAACCAGAACATAAATATGAGGGGCCGATGCTTTACTTGTAAGGATTTGGGACATAAAGCTAAGGATTGTCCTACCAAGTGCCAAGGAGCTTCAGGTTCTTGTTTCTCCGTAGCTAATGCCATTACACCAAGACCTACTTAACAGCCTCCGAGAAGAGAGCAGCGGGAGACGAGATCATATCAACTCAGGCTGGGAGAAATCGCTTCAGCTGACACTGTTATTATATGATTCACATTTGCTCGCATTTAGCAAGTGTACTTGTAGATTTCAGATCCACACACTCATTCGTGTCACACCACTTTGCTAAACATTTAGATAAACCATTAGAATTTCTAAACTATGATTTTTCTATTACGATACCATTGGGGGCTCCGTTAATTAGCTCAGGGGTGTTTAGAAAATGTGAGATTAATATAAATGGTAGGGGTTAACCATGGATTTGGTACCGTTAGTTATTCAACACTTTGATGTTATATTGGGAATGGATTGGTTAGCAGCTATTCACGCGGTTATCAATTGTAATAGTAAAAGGGTAGTATTCCAGATCATGAAGTGTTTTATTTTTAAGGCAAGAGTGTTACAGCACCGCCATACATCATATCATCCATTGAAGCTTATTAGTTGTTAAAAAAGGGGATGTTGTGGGTTCTTATGTAGTATTCTTGACACTAGAGGTGTCGATTTAAAGCTTGAGGATATTCCAATAGTTAGGGAATTTTCGGATGTGATTCCAAAGGAGTTGCCTAGTGTGTTAATTAACCGAGAGATTGAGTTTGGTATTGATGTTATGCCGGGGACGCAACCGATTTCATGAGCACTGATTCATCACAAGTTTTGCATTATCATCTATGTGATAAGGCACTCTTTAGTTGTTTATTTCCCCAATTTAGAGATCTTAAGCATAACATTATTGCATGTTGTCTTTTCTTTCTTCTTTGTTTTCTTTGTCTTTCTTTTGCTTTTTGTAGGTTTGCTATGAGAAAGAAGTGATGAGATGAAAAGAGGGAAGAAATCAACATTGTCAAAACCGGATCGATCCGGCCTTATAGCAGATCGATCCGCTCTTGTTCAAGAAACTTGGTATCACACTGTCAAAACCGGATCGATCCGGGTCCCAACCGGATCGATCCGATTCGGAGAATTCAGACTCCCAGTTAATTGCAAGTTTGTCATTCTAAAAGAGAAAACCTTTGTACTTGTAATTTACAGTGATTTGACAAGCCCCCTTCACTTCAGCATCCATGGAAACTTGAATTAGGACTCCTTGGTGTGTTAAGAATCTTCTATAAAGAAGGAGGTGAGGCAAAAAAGGCCAGAGGCAGTTAGATCTGGATTGTTTTTAGGATTCCATCCTTTTCTCTCTTGCTCTCTTAGTTTTAATTTGAAAACTCTTTGTAAGAATTTTATCATGTCATTAATGTAAGTTGAAATTAGTTGGAGTTTTATATTAGAGTTATCATTTCTATCCTGTTTGAAGTTTGTTATCTTAACTATAACTATGTGTAGCTAAATCTCTAAGGTTGGGAAGCCATATCTCAATCCTTGAACTATTGTTCTTCAAGAAAAGGTTTGTGTTTGAAATTATGCTTAGATTTCTTGAATTTAGATTGGATTCTAGGAGAAACCTCATTGTTGAAGTTAAGCATCAAGAATGAAAGGATTCTCAAAGAATAACATCTAATTTCCTGAATCTCAATGAGAGTAGGATCTAGCATATCAGTTGACTACTATATGTTTGATCCTTTGCCTCAATGAGATTGTTATTCAAAGAATAATCAGAATATATTCGTTTGGTTTGGTAAAAGTTCAAGGTAGAGATAGCTTCCCAATCCCATCTTTTAAATCTCTTTAAGCTATTCCAAATCCTAATTTCTCCTCCTAATCTTCAAAGTTTCAAAAGTTGTTAACACTAGTTTGTAATTCCTTACTTACTAGATTCTAGTTCTCCATCTTTAAGTCATTATAGTAATAGTTTGTTTGAAGAACTTCACAAGCAAAAAGACTGAGGTCTATTTTTCTTTCCTCTTTTCTTCACTCCGTTCTTTAGTATGGATACTAAGATTTTATAACCACTAAATTTGTTGTTTTTCTTGCTAGTCCCTATGGAAATCGATCCCGTACTTCCGGGTACTACTTGTTACGATTAGTTTGCTCTTGAACTACAATTTCCTGATCCGATCAAGTTTTTGCCGCTGTTACTGGGGACTAAGTTTAAACAACATTCCATTGTTTTGTTTCTTAGTATATGCACTTGTTTTTTTTTTATTATTATTTTTTATTTTTTTATATTTGTAGGTGTATGTGTTGTTTTTGAAGGTAACCTCCTGGTTGATTGACGATTGGAGAATTTCAGGCTGGTCAAAATGCAGACTCCTTCCGCTGGATTTGGGAGTGTCGGTAATATCAATGTTAATCCTTTCGGACATAATATTATGCCTAAACTAAATAGTGCAGCTTTTAGTTTAACTAGTGACAGCACTGGTAGATTTTGGAGACCTCCAACGACAGGTTCCCCTTCATTCACCATACACTCCCCTATATTCCCACATGTACATAATCCACCTCCAGACACCTTTTTCAATAGAGCCACTCTCGACCCTGAGAGTGAGGCTCTGCCAGAACCTTATATCAGAGAACCATGGGGATAGCATGTTCCCCTATTTCCTGTCCAACAGCCACAACCACCCCCAAACCTCGGGCGCACCATGGGTGATTATCTTCAACCTGAAACCATCACGTCCCCGTCATGCATCACATTTCCATATAATGGTGGTAATTTCCGTTTCAAGGATAACATGCTTACGCTCCTACCACTTTTCCATGGTAGAGAGAATGAGGATCCTTACCGACACATTAGGGATTTTGAGGATATCTGCAACACCTTTAGTGACCAGAGATGTACACCCGAACTAATCAGGCTTAAGTTGTTTTCCTTTTCACTTAAGGATCACACTAAAGAGTGGCTTTTGAACCTACCCCCGAACTCCATTGGCACATGGCCTGAACTTCAAAAACATTTTTATAAAGAATTCTTTCCAATGCACAAGACTCAGGCCCTTGTAAAACAAATCCAAAACTTTGCTCAAAAAGAAAATGAGGCTTTTGCTCAATGTTGGTCTAGATATAAGGAGTTACTTCGTCGATTTCCACATCACGGATTTGACAAGTTTCGTCA
The DNA here is from genome assembly GCA_033977485.1 of Hydrangea macrophylla. NCBI lineage: Eukaryota > Viridiplantae > Streptophyta > Magnoliopsida > Cornales > Hydrangeaceae > Hydrangea > Hydrangea macrophylla. The sequence continues at coordinate 67,457,296 of CM066992.1, forward strand.
AATCTCCATATGTTATGGAGGATTAGACTCTATGACCAAATAATTGATTAAAACCATGTACCAAGGGAGTTTTCTAACTTTGGGAGCCAAGGAGGTTGAAGCCCATTTTGAGTATATCCATAACACCTCTAAAGGTTGGGGGGTAACAAATCCCCATGATAGGAGTTACACAACCCCAATGCAACCAAAAGGGTCTGATGTACATTTTTGTAGAATAGAAGAGTCGGATGCTAGAATAGAGCACCTCACAAAATGGTTGGATGCAATGCACACTGAAGACGCTATTGAACGACGTCCCAAGTTGGCATTGGTAGAAGAAGCATGTGCACTATGTGACCAAGTATGTCATCCCACAAAGGAGTGTCCAGCATTCCCCATGGTTAAAGGCATGACAGTGGAACACGTGAATGCACTAGGGGGTTTCAAAAGACCCTTTAATCCTCTTTATGGGGACAATTCTAATCCACGGTGGTCCTACCAAGGATTCAACTATAGGAGTGACCAAGGCGCAGCAAACCCACGACTACCACCAGTCCCTCCACCTTATCAACTATACCAGAATTTGGGCCCACCACAAATGTAGTCCTATGCACCACCACATGTCCAACATCAAGGGGGGGGGGGGGTAAGTGCCATCCCCTTATGTGCCACCACATAGGAAGCCATTCGATGAACCAAATCATGTGGTAACATAGAGATTGAGTCAGGTAGAACATTCTTTACAAACCATTCACACACAATTGACTCAACTCTTGCAATCTCAACAAGTTGTTGAGAAAGGCAAACTACCAGCCCAACCTCTTCAAAACCCGAAAGGACAGATGAGTTTAGGGGCTTCTCCCTCTGATAACTCAAATGTTGAACAATAACCACCTTACGTAGTGGTAGAGTAGTGGACAATCTTGTCCAAATGCCCGCCCCAAATCCGAACACCAATGTTATTTATTAGGAGATGAGAGCGAACAAAATGTTGGGGAAACATCATCCTCAAAGATTGACACATCTCTTTCCACAAGCAATGATGGGGACTTACCTCAAGTTCTGGGTCATGTTGACCCAATCCCACCACATTTTCCATAGAGACTTAGGCGTCAAGTTGACTGCACAAAAGTCAATGAAATGCTTGAGTTATTTCATCAAGTCAAGATCAATATCCCCTTCTTGATGCCATCAAGCAAGTGCCTTTATATGCTAAATTTCTAAAAGACCTTTGCACGGTAAAGCATAGGCACAATGTCAAGAAGAGTGCATATATGGCTGCCCATGCTAGTTCCATCATACTCAATGAGGTACCACCTAAGTACAAGGACCCTGGATGTCCTACCATAGCTTGTATCATAGGTGACCATCACATAGATCGTGCACTCCTCAATTTGGGTGCCAGTGTCAATATTTTGCCATATTCAATCTATGTCCAACTCGGACTCGACAAACTCAAAGAATCCGGAGTCACTCTACAACTTACCGACAGGTCAGTCAAAATCCAAAGGGGGGTGGTTGAAGATGTCATTATCCAAGTAGGTAATTTTTATTACCCCTTTGATTTTATAGTCCTAGACACTCAACCGGTTCAGAAAGGTCTGGCCCAAATTCCAATTATCTTTGGTCGTCCATTCCTAGCAACTGTTAATGCATAAATTAATTGTAGGAATGGGGTCATGAGTTTCTCTTTTGGCAATATGACTGTGGAAATTAATATCTTCAATCTTTCAAAGAAACTGTATAATTATGCACATGAGTATAATGAATTGGTGAAATCGCACTCATTGACACTTTGGTAATGGACATTTTTGAAGCATCTTGTGATATTGATACAATAGATACATGTCTACTAGATGATGAAAAGCATGAAATTATTCTTAATGATTCATCATTGGGTATTGATTCTAGTGTAAAATGTTTGTTTGACGATATATTACAGGAATGTGATCATGTTTTCGATGATATAGATTCTGTAAGTGAAGACTTGGACAATGACCGGCAAGTCACCCTATGGATAGCTCATTTTGCGAGACTCCTACCCAGAGAATCCTAGTCTTTGTCATCTAGTGTTGAGGCACCAAAACTTGAGCTCAAGTCCCTGCCAAGCGAGCTCAAGTACGCATTCCTAGGAGAAGGTGAGTCTTCCCCTGTTGTTATTTTTTCCCTACTTGACCCTAGTCAAGAAGGGAAGTTGATTGAAGTTTTAAAGCATCAAAGGGATGCAATTGGGTGGTGTATTGCTGACCTGAGAGGGATCTCCGCTTCCATTTGTACACACAGCATCTGTCTAGAAGAGGAGGCAAAACCGTCTAGGCAATTGCAAAGACAATTGAACCCCAACATGAAAGAAGTTGTGATGACAGAAGTAATTAAGTTGTTGGATATAGGGATCATATATCCCATATCGGACAGTCAATGGGTAAGTCCTACCCAAGTAGTTCCCAAAAAATTGGGAATTACAGTTGTTGAAAATGACAGTGGAGAGTTGGTACCCATGAGGGCAACAACTGGTTGGAGAGTTTGTATCGACCATAGGAAGTTAAATTCAGTCACACGTAAGGACCATTTCCCATTGCTCTTCCTAGATCAGGTGTTAGAACGAGTCGCCGACCATAAATACTACTATTTTTTGGATGGTTATTTGAAGTACAACTAGATTGAGATAGCCCTTGAGGACCAAGAAAAGATAACTTTCACATGTCTGTTTGGCACTTTTGCCTACCGGAGAATGCCCTTTGGGCATTGCAATGCACCCGCGACCTTTTAATGGTGTATGCTTAGCATCTTCAGCGACATGGTTGAAAAGTTTCTAGAAGTCTTTATGGATGATTTCAGTGTCTTTGGTGAGTCGTTTGAGAGTTGTTTGGCAAATCTCGAGAATATTCTCGAAAGATGTAAAGAAAAAAATCTTGTGTTGAATTAGGAACAGTGTCACTTCATGGTGACACATAGGATTGTATTGGGACACATTGTGTCAAGCAAGGGCATGCAAGTTGACAAGGTAAAAATTGATATTATAGTAAACCTCCCCTCTCCCAAGACTCTTAAGGACATTAGATCATTTCTTGGTCATGCCGGTTTTTACCGACGATTCATAAAAGATTTTAGTGCCATCTATCGGCCCATGTGTCATTTTTTGGCCAAGGAAGTTCATTTTGAGTGGATGCAAGAATGTCAAATCACTTTTGACAAACTTAAGTCTCTTCTTACTACCGCCCCAATCATGCAATCACCCGATTGGACCCTCCTCCCATTCGAGTTGATGTGCGACACTAGTGATTTTGCTGTGGGTGCTGTATTGGGACAAATAAATGATAAGAAACCCCATGTGATTTTTTATGCGAGTCGTACTTTAGATAGTGCACAATTAAACTACTCCACGACTGAGAAGGAATTACTTGCTATTGTGTTTGCTTTAGATAAGTTTCGCTCTTATCTCGTAGGATCACCTATCACAGTTTTCACAGACCTTGCCGCCCTGAAGTATCTCCTTTTTAAGAAAGATGGTAAGGCATGGCTGATTCGTTGGATCCTATTATTGCAAGAATTTAACCTCTCAATAAAAGATAAAAAGGGGGTCGAGATTGTAGTTACGGATCATTTGTCCCGATTGACGTTTGATCATGACCACATAGATCCGATCCCCATTCAAGAGTGCTTTCTGGATGAACAATTACTTATTGTGTCAACTCTACCCTGGTATGCTGATGTGGTTAACTACCTCGTCACCGGAGCCTTCCCACAAGGATGGACTTTCCAAGACCGGGAGAGAATGACGATCATGGCCCGGTCATTCTTCTTTGATGACCCATATGTTTTTAAGCATTGTGCATATTAGATTGTTAGGCATTGTATACCCAATGATGAGATTCAGAGTGTGCTGTCTTTTTCTCATGACTGAGCTTGTGGCGGTCATTTTTCCTCTCAAAAGACCGCATTCAAAGTTTTGTATAGTGATTTTTATTGGCCTACAATCTTTAAGGATGCCCATGCCTATTGCAAGGCTTGTCGGCGATGTCAGTTATTAGGAAAGATCACTAAGAGGAACATGATGCCTCTTTCTCCCATTCTTATAATAGAAGTATTTGATTGTTGGGGGATTGACTTCATGGGCCCCTTCCCAAAATCCAACAGATTTGAGCATATTTTGGTGGTCGTTGATTATGTTTCGAAGTGGGTTGAGGCGATTCCATCTAGGACCAACGACCATAAGGTGGTTCTAAAATTTTTAAGAGAACACATTTTATCTAGATTTGGAACCCCCTAGGCTATCATAAGTAACTAAGGTATGTATTTTTGCAACACCCCATTTGCCTGTTTGATGTCACAATATGGTGTCACCCACAAGGTCTCCACTACATATCATCCGCAAACCAACGGTCAAGCCGACTTGGCTAATCGAGAGATTAAGGGCATTCTAGAGAAAACGGTAGAGCCGTCTAAAAAAGATTGGTCTTTAAGGTTGACCGATGAGCTTTGGGCGTACCGCACGGCTTATAAGACAAATATTGGGATGTCACCTTATAGGTTGGTTTACAGTAAGGCATGCCACTTACCAGTTGAGTTAGAACACAAGGCCTACTGGGCTATTAAAAAGCTCAATTTTGATGAAGACACAAGTGGTGTGCAAAAAAAAGCTTCAACTTGATGAATTGGAGGAGCTTAGGGGTGAACTCTATGTGAGTTCAAAAGTCTACAAAGCCCGTGTTAAAGCATTTCATGATTCACGAATTGTTTGCAAGACATTCGTTGTGGGAGGTAAGGTTCTCTCATACGATTAACGGTTACATCTGTTTCCTGGGAACTCTAATTACGTTGGGTTGGGCCGTATGTTATAAAACGTGTTTATCCCTACGGTGCTGTTGAGATTCTTGATTCCACAAGTGGGATTGTACAAAAAGTTAATGGACAATGACTTAAGCCCTTCATTGAGGGGTTTGAGATGGAATTAGAGTCCACAGCTTTGGAGGACCCCACACTAGGGGAGTGCTTGAGCTCTCACTGAGCTTATACCATTTTTTTTATGCCTCATGCTTGATCTTTGGCATATTATTATGTTTTTATAGTTTTTGTTTTCCATCCTAATGATGTAACCCATCTTATATAGCGAGCACCAATTTCTGATCTCAAAAGAGTACAGGGGAAGAGGAAAAAAAACAATCTACTGAAAGCGGATCGATCTGGTTGGGACCCGGATCGATCCGGTTGTCCACCAAAAATTCTGAATGCCCAATGTTAAAATCGGATTGTTCTGGTGTCACTGCGGATCGATCTGGAAATTAGCAGCAATTTTAAATTAGCCACTAAAAAAATTGGATCGATCCGGGTCTCGACCGGATCCATACGCGAGTCTGGGCACCGAATTTTGGTTCTTTAAAATAGGGTTATATTTTCATTTTCTTTCTAATCTCTTTTCCCAAACTTTTGAGATCCCCTTTTTTTCTATTACATCTTCAAACCCTAATCTTCTTATTTCCTCCATTCTTACTTACACATCTTGCATCTCCTTTCTACCAAATCATCAAGGTATGTCTTCTCTTAGCCATTTGTTCTTAATTTCTCCAGGATGTGGGTATAGTGGCATTTTTCTCACCTTTAGGGTTCATGAGCACCAATTTTTAGTGTATTTTGGTGTTTGATTTACAATATTGAACTTATTGTGTGATGATTTTTGTGAGTATGCTTCCATGTTTTCTTTCTTCCCCACAAAATGCTTAGAATGGTGTGCATCTCAAAAATTTCAGAATTTTTTGCTTTACAAAACCCATCTATGCTCTACATATGTTTGTTCAAATGTTCTAATGAACCCTAGGTTATGATTACCCAACAAAATGTTCTACTTAGCTTGCCATCTCCACCATGTAACATCTATGTGCTTGATATATTGTAGGTGATCATGTCAAAGCCAACCAAATGGAACCGCTGGGACCTTGAGCCTGCCCGTGGTTATAAAACTTTCTGATCCAAAAGAAAGAAAAAAATGGTATGAAGCTTATTTTAAATCCAAAAAAGCAGTGTTAGCTGAGAGGCAAGTTGTTTTTAGAGGATTTCCCCATCGAAGTCCAACGAGTTTTTTCTCGTCGTCGTTGGGGTCCCCAACTTGAATTTAAGGGTAGGGATCCAACGACCATTTGGTTAGGCTTTGTTATGCAAGTCTTGTTGTGGTGGGAGACAATGACGAGTTTGAGGCATATGTGCGAGGCACCTGGGTCCAATTTGACCACAAATCACTTGCCCAGTTTATGGGGGTCCTGTATAATCAATATGCTGTGGCCGATTTGACACAAGCTTTTAAAAGGCCCTCTAAGGACACCATGGCTACCGCTTTCAAAGGGGAGCCATTTGTCTGGGCCACCAAGGAGCTGAAACCCTCTTCCTTCACCGAATTATATCAGCTCGTCGATATGATTATTATCACCTCAATTGTCCCAGCTTGCCATAAAAATGTCTGTGTCGACCGTGCATCTATTCTACATGTAATTTGTGATCGTAGCACTGAGGTGGACCTAGCTTCAATTTTCATCACCAATATGGTTGAAGCCGGTAATGATACCAGGGCTGGGTCCCTGCCCTATGGAGTTTTGATCACCCACCTCTGTCGTAAGGCTGGTTGTGCAAAACTCCCTATCGACACCATTCAAAGGGGTCTTTCTCACGTCGACGGCACGACCATTGCCCGAAACAATGCCCAACTAACTAGGTCTGCAAAACGAACTAGTCAGGAGTCCACTCTTGGGAAAGCTAGTGGTTCAGGGGCACGAGGGAGTAGTGAGGCCTTAGATATGTCATACGTCTACCAACATCTCGATACTCTCACTGAGGAGCAAACTCGACAGAGAGAGGACCTACATGGTCTAAGGGGGGATTTTTAAGGTTTCTGTTCTGACTATCAACATGATATTAGTCAGATGGCTCACATGCAACGTTATATGTTTGAGCTTGCTTATCCAGGCATACCTCCACCTGATTTCTTTTGTGATAGGTACAACGGACCAGGTGGCTCTGGCACTGGGGGCCAGGGCGATGATGTTGATTAGGTTTTGGTTGTGTTAGCACCCATGCTAGCCTTAGGAGAGTGCTGAATTTCGGTTCTTCTACTCTTTAATTTTGGGTTTTCTTTTCTTATGCATGGGGTATTGTGGTTATTATTATTACAGATGGATGTCTCTGTTCTTCTTTTTATCTCTCTTGTTGCCTTGTTACTCACCATCCACAGGCGACGATTTCATTCATCACGGGCATTTTTCCACATGGTATATTCGTTCCTCTTCTCCTTTGCTCTTTCATTTTCTCCTTTTTCATTGGAGACAATGATGGGTTCTAGTTGGGGGGTGTGGGCTTAGTGGTGATAAAGTCGGTCTCTTGATTTGGATTATCTTGTTTTAGTTATTTTAATACCTTAAAAAAAGGTTCTTGAGATAACTATTTCCAATGGCTGATTGAATAGTATCGAATGCTCAAATATTTAAGCAGTGATGCATTACTTGTGAATTTCATGATGATTTAGCTTGTAAGGTATTTGCTTAATCTTCATTCTTAGGTTCTTTTGATTATTGCTTATCTTATTGACATTGAACCTGGGATCTATTCATACTTCGTACATTGTACGTGTCAAGAAGTGGTGTTACTGCTATTTATGATTAGAGCTCATTTGAAACATAAGGTGGAGACTTGACCCATGAGAGCTTTTGAACCAATCTTCAATGTTGAGTGTCCATTTGAACTCTCAATTCTTTGAAAAGTGTTTTTAATCGTAGAAAATCTCATTATTTTTGTTTGATCGTGCATCTAGAATAGCATCGTGTTGATTGTGGACTTTAGGTACTTTCCTCAGTATGGAGGATTTGATCAGCATGAACTTGAGGAGATTTTAGGCTATCATTTTATCCCCACGAACCTTGGCCTTCTCACATATACATTACCCCCAGTTCACCCCAAATTGAGCCTTAAAAAATCGACCTCCCCATTCAATATTCCCAAAATCTGATACCTACTCCACATAAGGAGTTCACCTATGGAATACCCTTACCTTTTTTGGAATCATATCATGGGCACAATGTCACCCTCTGGGCCATGTTGAAATAAAAGAAAAAGTTGCTTATGATCTCCTTTGAAAAAGATGTATTGGTTGATGAAGGTTGTATATATATAAAATAAAATTAAAAAAAACCTTCATATGCATAGTGAGATCATTCGCTAATGTTGAAACGTTAATGTGTATTCCCATGGCTCAGTGATAGGAAAAGAAGGTGAATGATTTCAAATACCCAAAGATCCTTTTATTCCCTACACCTTAACCTATTCCCCCTTCAAAGCTAGTTCAAAAGTCATTTTGATACTCAGTTTGAATGACCCCGAGTTTGGAATGTTAAGGAAAAGTACCAAGAGGTCCATCTTCTCACTGCTCCTAAATACATGGTATCTGTTCATGAGATTTATTTTATCCGTTTTATATTGTCCGTTTCTTTTTCGATCATATGTGTGGCATTAGATTTCTTTTTTAAATACTCCATTAGCCCGCATATGTGAGAGTTTCGCCAAACTTTTGAGTGACTTCATTTTTGAGTGAATATCCGTGAGATTTGAAGTCGAGGCACAATTTCGGATGAGTTTCAAAATCAGAATAGCATGATTGCTTCTTGATTGTTATAATGTGCAGCTCATACTACACACTTCCAAGGGTAGATGTTAATAATTTTTCGCAATGAAAGAAAGGATCCTGGAAGGTAGAAATGAGTATACACATTACTTGTTGAAAGTCATAAAAAGACACTCGATAGTGTTGAATTTAGAAAATTGGGCTTTGATTTATATCTTGAGGAATCATGATGTTTGTGGGTATCACTATGACAACCCTCCAGAGACAAAACTCCACCTCTAGAAATGAATTAGAGGTTTAACGGCTTGTTGCATTTGCTCAATGCAACCGTGTTCCCCACAAAAGTGATGGTTATCCTTCCTTTGAATAAAATGTGGTAATCTTTTGCTTGGTGCTTCTGATGTTGAGGTCCACTGGGTTGCTAGGGACTAGCAACATGCTAGTTGGGGGGTGCGATTCATCACAAGTTTTGCATTATCATCTATGTGATAAGGCATTCTTTAGTTGTTTATTTCCCGAATTTTGAGATCTTAAGTATAGCATTATTGCATATTGTCTTTTCTTTCTTCTTTGTTTTCTTTGTCATTCTTTTGCTTTTTGTAGGTTTGTTATGAGAAAGAAGTGATGAGATGATATATTATGAAGAAAAGAGGGAAGAAATCAACACTATCAAAACCGGATCGATCCGGCCTTATAACGGATCGATCCGCTCTTGTTCAACAAACTTGGTATGTACACTGTCAAAACCGGATTGATCCGGGTCACAACTGGATCGATCCGATCCGGCGAATTCAGACTCCCAGTTAATTGCAAGTTTGCCATTAGAGATCCCACCATCTCTAGCCTATCCGGGAAGCATTCGTAGGAGACATAAGGGTGAAGACAACCTAGTGGAGGCTATTGCACCATCCTGGAGAAAGAAAATCAAAATTGGGTTCAAGACACAAAGGTATAATACTTGTCCCCTCTCTAGTTAGTATGCATCTATGGAGTTGACGGGTAGTAGATCCTAGGATACCAAAACTTTTGTAACTTGACTATTTCCGCTGCGCGTTTAAAACTGAAATTTAAATAGTTTTTTTTCCTTCAAATAAAGCCTATGGAAATGAAGAAATACATGTGTGTACCTTTATCTCTTTCCCTTCCTTCCTCTGTGTTCTCGGTTTCAGTTCAGGCACGAACGTCCAGATATCTAACCAGGTAATTCATCATCTTCTCTTCAAAATCCCCAATTGTTTAATTTACATTTGCAGGTACTTAGCTCCACGAGAATTGTAAACTTACAAAAGGATTTCTATCCATTTCTAAATTCACAGCTACATACCGCCATATCAAGAAGACGAAGAGCAGAGAAGGTTTGAAGTGTAACAACCTGCATTTTCATTCTATTTAAAATTGCAATTCTCATGTTTTAAATCTTATTACTTGTTTTATTTCATATCAAAATTCTTGTTGGGGTCAAACTGCAAATTTTATAAATTTAGTAATACCTGTGTTGGATTTCAAATCTGTACCTTCAAAATGGTGAAAAATACTTACCCTTGCTTCAAACTGAATTTTTTTATATAACCGGAAAATTATTTCTTATGTCAAAATGGATTTTCTGTATTTTTGTGGTGATCACCGCGCCACGAAAATACCAGTTTATGTTCAAAACTGTCCATGCCGCGTTAAACTTCCACAGATTTTGGAATTGACGTAAAGCAAGAAGTGACTTATGCTTTATTTCCATTTATGGCAACTGATCATTAGTTAGGATTGTTTGGGAATGCTTTTAAATTGTGTGTTAACTTAGTGCCTTAAGTTGATTTCCCAAACACATAAGGAAATTCCTAGACAACTTGCTTGGGCTTTGTTTGGGAGTGGTAGTTGAGTGTGTGTTGTCTTTTGCCTAGAAGCTAAGTTTCCCAAACACTTTTGAATTTGCCCCCTATTAGTCTATAAACACCCCTTCAATCCTTGATTGAGTATATACGTATGTGTAATCTGCTGTGTATATGTGTAAACATTTATCATTGAAAAACAAAACTCAATTAGTAGAGTAACCTTGAAATAACTTGGAGCCCAAGTTCTTGTTTTTGGTTTGCTATACATAACACACACATCTCACATTCTCTGGATATACAACTAAAGAAATATAGAGAGAAGCACAGAGAGTTTTACAAAATTTTTTAGAGAGAAGAGCTCAATCAACTTTATAGCCAAAGCTTGGTTTAGGTGTTCTAAAATTCTTGATTCTTTCTCAACGATCTCTTTATTCTCAATCACAGTGAGTATTCTAAACTCACTTAGAATGTAAATTTCATGCTTATTTGCTGTAGTATTAGTATATTGTAGAATCACCATTGTAAATTTCATCCATGGGAGCTTGAGCTCAAAATATGAACTTTTCAACCTTAACCAAAATTCGTTTTTAGAGATGATTTTGAAAGACTATAATTCATAGAAGCTACGGTTAAAATATTATAGCCTAAATCATTCATATCGCGACGTATATTAAAAATGAAGTTTTGACGTCTCTCAATTTTTCGTAAAATACGAGAGCTACGATTTAATTCATGTCAAATTGATAGTAGATTCTTAATCCTTGTAAAGAAACGAAGAGATCCATATATTATATGTCATATATACTTGCAAAATTGAAAATGGGTAAAAAGGGACCTTAAAACTGAAAACAGGGGAAATCTGCGAAGAAGATGAAGTCCCTGCGCAAACTTACGCGCGCGATCGCGCAAGCGACCCGTCGCGCGAGCGGTCCGTGCGCGCGACCTGTGTGTTTTTTGATACTTATAATTTTTTATAAGAAAAATCGAAAATGAGCATATCGCGCGAGCGGCCCGCGCGTGCGACCTAGCCTTTTCTGCTTTTGTCTGTTTTCTGTTGAGGGACTGTTTGGATGAAGTTTTATAGGTTTTTAAGGTACTGTTTGAGAGATATGTTAAATCAGAATCCTGTTAGTTACGTTTTGTTGTAATGGAATGATTATGGATTCGATTCTTCTCGTATATACATGGTTATAATTGCTGGTACTTATTATTTTCTGTATATAGTTGCATGTCATATATGGGAGTCAGTTGTACACGCATGAGAGTATTGGTTAGTGTGGAAAGAGTATGTGGATGAGATTGTGTTTTGGACACTCCCTGGTAATGGTGTACCAAAGTGTGATGTTTTGAGAATGCGGTTTAGAGTATCTTTGAAATGCGACGGTGACAAAACTAGATATTCCCTAGCGCCCATGGTAGTGCTAAAGTGTGTGACGCCGACTTGGACATTCCCTAGCACCCTTGGTAGTGCTAAAGTGTGGCCTACTGGACACTCTCTTGCATACGTAGTATGGCTAAAGTGTGAGGCATTGGACACTCCCTGGTACCCCGTACTAAAGTGTGAGGCAAATTGGACACTCCCTGGTACCCCTGTACTAAAGTGTGGTCACCTTAGTATTTCAAGATACTGGAGTGAGAGAGTGGGTTGATGTGTTGTCGGGAGAAAAGAGTCGGTAAGATGAGGTTGGTTGCATTGTTCCCATACACGGTCACATGTGTTATGAATTAAAGTTTATTAATGTTATCCTTATTATTTTATAATGTAAACTCATTTCTATATTGTTAACCTGTTGAATAATGGAACTGTGAAATGGAAAATAGTAAGTGAGTATGTTTTACATTCGATTACATGTTTTTAATACTCACCAGCTTCTTAAAACTGACGGCGTTGATGCATCTTGGACATTCGTGTCTAGGCTTTTCAGGTTATGATCATGCTAGACCCTATGACTATGCGAATTGAGTTAACTACGGAGAAGGAAATTTATTATTACGGCTTTATGATATAAACTGGATTTGTAATAAGGATGATTGTAATAAATTATAGATATTATTTTGTTTTAAGGCGGATTGTGCCTTTAGTAATCTCGTGCTGTAATATGTATTAATTTGGAAAAAATTTTGTATGCCTTGATTGCTCTTCTCTAATTTTTATTATTATACTGTTCGACGTTTGGGACGGAATCGATCCTTCAAACTGTCGTGACCTACGGGTTCATAAAAGAAATTAAATGCTTTTCATATTTATGCTACGTCGGGGCGTGACATGAATATTCAAAGGTAAATCACCTTCATGACGACGACGACTACAACCAAGGTTAGCCATCACTGATTTTGGATTTTGATGCTCCTTTGAAAATTTTTTCTTCATATTTTTAGATCTGATTATTTGATTTCTCAAAATTAAAAATCCCAACTTAAACCAAACTCAGAAATTTGCCCCCCCTCCCTCAACGAAACTCAACTAACCATCGGTTTTCAGCCATCTCTTCTGTCCACTCCACGAACCAGAGGTCGAAAAAAGCTTGGAATTCCCGCCACCGTCTCCTTAACATGGGACGACGTGGCCGCTTCTACCACAATTGAAACCCTCATCACAATATATAATAATAATAATAATAATAATAATAATAATAATAGATGTAGGATATATGTGGTGAGGGGTGGCTGAAATTGTGCTGCAATAGGTAAGGGTTATGGGCATTTTGCTGTGTTTTCCCCCTATTGGTTAAAAGGATAATTGAGTGACTTTAACCTTGATTATATTATTAATTCATACAAGTTAAGGAAGGGAAACTTTTAGAGCTTAATTTGAATCTGTTATACTACTTTTGCTCTTATATATATACAGTTTGTTTGCTGATTTTTCTTCCCATGCTTCAAGAGCACATTCTTATCATGTAGATAGTAGTAGATGTGTGTGTGTGGACTATCAATTGGTGCTGTGCGTAAAAAAATTAATTTTAGAGCATGGTATAGAATTTGTTTGCTGAGAAATTGAAGGAAAATGAAAGAAAACTAATTTTTGAATCTTTTATGGCTTGTGATTTTGAACACCCAAACTAATAAATTGACTAGAATAAAGGTTGACTGTTGCATTAGTATAGATTTAGTGCAGTAGTAATTGTTCTTGTTCTCCGAAGTCCCTAAGAAATTAGAAATCTTACTAATAAAAATTATGATTTTGTAGCATTTTCTATGAAACAGAATAGGGAGTATAAGGAGAAAATTCAAGGGTTTGCTTCATTTTTGGCTTTTTGCTGGTAGATTTTGAAAGATGGTATTATACTTTTTATATCTTTTCTATTTCCCTTATTCTTTACCATATCTTGGAGCTTGTTTCATTGCTTTGAACTGAAAACTGCAAATGGACGATGTTTTGGGGCAAGATTTTATCAATGATCTGCCTCAAAGCATTATCGAAACCATCCAAGCAAAGCTTTCCAACAAGGCATGCTATAATTTCTTTGTAAATTGCTCTTTGAATCTCATGGCTTATGTTGTTTTGGATACTCAAGACAAATAATAATTATTAAAAAAAAAAAAAAAAAAAAACGGGTTGACCACTTGGTCGGCATTGTTTTTTGAAAGATGGTATTTATGTGAAGAGTAATATTTGGGGCACTAACAACTTCCACTAACACTTACTAACACACTCTATCTCTCTCCTAGTGGTACTGTGGGGTCCGCAGTGGGCCCCGCAGTACCACTAGGAGAGAGATAGAGTGTGTTAGTAAGTGTTAGTGGAAGTTGTTAGTGCCCCTAACATTGTCCTTTATGTGAATCTAACTTCTCTATAATTTCTCATAGGTTGTTCTTATTGCTTGTAGGCCTTTCAGCTGATAGTAACAATTGGACGATGTTTCGGGGCAAGATTTTATTAGTGATCCTTACACAACTTCTATTTGATGACAAATGTGTGACTCTCTCTAATGAAAAATCACCAATTGAACGAGGTTGTTCCAAGAAAACAAAGTGGGTTCTTGAATTTCGTTTGCTTGTGTTCTTAATTAGGGAGGACAGAGATACTTCAAGTTTACAAATGAATGAACTAATTCCTCAGTGCAGGCACAACTACCAATTGCAACTTAAATTTAAGCAAATACCCTCCCTCACTACCTACAAGGTCAGGCTCCCTCCCTCTGTAACTGATTTAGTATACGTATCTAAATTTATACATGTTACTTGCTCATGTTCGTTTTCCAATTTAAATACTACTCTTATAAATTTGATTAGAATTAATCCATCTCTTTGGTCCTTCCAAAAAAATTGAAATCAGTTCTTGCCTTGCAGTGAATTACTGTAGTCATGCTATGTGGAGGTTTATCAATCCCCCTTCAATCTGTCTTTTATAAATTTGGTTCTCCATTAATTAGTGAAGCATATTATGATATATCTTCCCAAATTGTTCATTCACACTGTTTCTATAGCACCTTATGATTTGTACAATTTTATACAGAATCTTATTATGAATTAGATTAGAAGTAGCCACCACATATCTAACTTTTCTTTACCCTCTAAGATACTTTTTTTTTTCTTTCCATTTTTTTTTTCATTCAATCTTTAAAGATACTTGTAAATTGTTTAACTTCCAAATCATTGTGTTTGAGGGTTTCAGAATTAAGTTAAAGTCTACATGTACAGTTTTACATTATGCTTGACTAGTTCAAAATTTGGATCTTTCCAAATGTTCCAAAGCCTATTGTATGTCTTTTTCTTTTTTCTTTTTTGGTTCCGACAAATCTATATTTTACTGCTGCTTTTATTTCTTTCTTATCTTTTTAGCGTTATATAGCATCATGATAATGTTTAAATTAAGCCCTTATGTTTCTTCCATTTTATTATCAACGTACCCTTCGAATTGTGTTATGAAAAAGAAACTGAGCGAGGTCAAATTGAGTCTTTCAACATCAATTAAGTCTATTGTTCGTCTGGTTGGATGAAAATAGGGCACAATTAGAGTGTAATACAAAACTGACATAACAAGTTTACGCCTAATGCACCCTTAACCAAATCCTACTTTCACTTGATTAACAACTTATTGTCCAAATGAATTTTCTCAAGTGCTTTAAACAATGTAAATAAGTGACTAAAGAAAATTGACTACCTATATAATTCTTCTTTCTCATTTTATTATTGCTTTGTTAATTACTTGATTGTGACTGAAATTTTTTTGTTGGGTACGACGTTTCTTAGGGGGTTTGTCATGATGCCTTTCAAGTATATTTTATTGAAGATATGGTTATAGTGCATATTTTGGATTATACGGTACCATATATTATCTCATTTAATTTGGTTTATTGTGTTATTTACTTGATAATTTGATAGCCATAAAATGTAATCAATATGATAGTACTGGCATAATTATTAGTTTGCCTTTATTAATAAGATTTGTTAGTGCCCCTAATATTGTTGATTTTTAATATTTAAAAATGATCAATATTTTAATTATTGAAAACTTTTGGTCGGATTTTTATGTAGAGCCTCTCGAGCTGAACTTTGATCGAGTCGAGTCGGGCCAAGCATGGACTTTAAAAGATATATAGGCTAGCAGCCTATGGCCGAACCGGCCCTACCTCAGACTTGGACCGGACTTAATGCCTGTTTTTCGGGTTGAATTTCCGGCCGCCGGTCTGGTTGGACTTTTTTTACACTCCGTATATATATATATATATATACACGCACACTTGCATAAATGATATATACTCCCCTTCCAGGCTTCCAACAAACCAAATACACAAGTACAGCTAGGAAAAGATGAGGATAGGAAATAAGAGTGGAAGGGAATAGGAGAGAGAGATCCAGGTCAGGAAAGGAAAGGAAAGGCGGAGGGCAAAGTCTTTAGGTTTCATGCCAATCTTTACAGGGGACCCGGCACCGATTTCTCTCTCCTCATAACTCCCAGCCAGCTCATTCCCCCCGCCCCCGTTCCGCTCCGTTTTTGTCACTCTTTCCACCTTATCGATCCCCTCTTCTTGTTATTATTAGTTATTATTACCCTCTCTCTCTCTCCACTTTCCCACCTATCATTGGTGTGAGGATATTATTAATAACCTCCCCACCCCCTTCTCTCTCTCTATTATTCTCCCCACCCAGCCCATGTCTATCCTTGTCTCTCTAAGTTTTCTTTTCACAATTATGATGACCTTTTGCAAGAAAAGTGTCCACTCTTTCTTCTTAGCCTTTTTCAACTCCAAGGAAAACCCAACAACAACAACAACAACAACAACAACAGATTCCTCCGGTCACCGGAATATTCCCTCCGTCCTCGGCGGCCTTGGTTTCATCTCTTTTTCCGGTGACATTCAAAAATCCACTAATGTCCTCGAGTCCACCACCGTCAAATCACCACCACCACCTTCCGCCGCCGGAAAACGATACCCGGGTGGAGTAGGGTTTTTGGACGACGTTGGCGGCAACGTGGACGGTTTAATGTCGTGTACGGAGAGTTTAGGGTTTGAGAGCTCCGACGAAAGGAGGATCGATGATCAAATTGAGGATCTAAATGATAATAATAATCATAATAATAATGGGTTTACGATGAAATCGAAGCTTATGATGAGGTCTAGATTGAAGAAGACAGTGGTGAAGAGAGAGAAAAAGAAGTTTCCGCCGCCATTATCGTCGTTGAATCAGAACGGTAAGCCAACTTTCTTTCTCCGACCGGTGAGGAAAGACGGCAGGTTAGAGCTCACCGGGGTTAAGATTGACCGGCCGGAGATTCTCCGCGCTTCGCGCCAAGATGGACGGCTGAGATTACATCTCATCAGAGATGATGATGATGATGATGATGATGACGTGGACGTTCAAGCACAAGCTGAAGAAGAATTTCAAGAACATCTAGTAGAGGAAGAAGAAGGATTTCAAGAAATTAGTGTTCGTGAGGAGGTTGAGAAAGAGGAGGAGAGGTGTGGGGAGTGGTGGTTTCCGCCGGTGAGTGGTGGCGGAGATGGGTTTAGGCGGTGTCATGAGCTTGTGGGCCGCCACCACCACCACCACAATTATAACTTGCACACGTGGACTCAGCTTTGTGTGACAATCAGGTGAGGTTAGCGGGTTGGCCATTTTGGGTCGGGTCGGGTCACGTGCGGTGTGGATTGAGATAACCAAGTCTCAAAATGATAGCACAGATAGGGCACCACTTGTGTCTCTGTCTCTCCCTACGTCACCCGAGCTTATAAAGATCAGAGAGGAGGGACAGAGTCGAAGAGAGTGAGGGAGAGAGTTATCAGTTATCTTACCAAATTTTGGAAATTTTGATCACATTTTTTTTTACTATTTCTTTTCTATTTTATGTTTTTATCTTTTTTTTTTTTTGAATATCCTAAAATTAATGTTTATTTTGATAAATTTTTAACTACTCTTCAAACTTATAATTTTAAAAATACTCAACAAAAAGTAAAAAGGAATAAAAAAAATAGGAGTAATTTTAAAATAATTACATTTATTTGAAACAATCATTATATTTCTTTAAAAATTTGATATCCCAAAAATGAACACATAAAATAAGACAGAGAGAGTATTTTTTTTTTTTGATGAAAATTTGATCACAAATTTTGAACCATATACTTCCACAAAATGTGTCACTAGTATTGTTTTTGTATTTTGTATTTTGGATTTCCGTAGTCCTACAAAGAAAAGAACATAGAAATATGTGTATTTAATTTAGTTATTGAGCATATACCGAGACTACCCCCAATGATGTTCATTAAGAATGATGAAATGGACTTGTATGTGCTCATTAATGTGGTATATGTGCATTTTGTACAAAGGAAAGTACTGAATCTATCTTATTATGAGTAAGATACAATTTTTAGAACATAATTTAATAGATGTGTTTATATATCTTTTCTGATGTCAATGGATCCCATAATGACATAAGAGAGAGATAGATAATCTATTAGATTGTGTCTCAAATGTTGTCTTTGAATGTGCCCCAAGTATTATCCGTTGAAATTATGAAATTAGTTAACGAGGGGGAGTTATGTGTATATTGCAAATCTGCAAGGGTTGGTTTTTACTTTTAGGTACCCATGTGAATTCCGGACACATTTTTTTTCCCAATTGATTTTCACATAAATTACATAACATAGATAACGTCACAACTTCAATACACTTGACTAGGTACATTATGTATTGTTTCAAGATTTTATTAAATTATTTGTTAAATAAACAAACTTGTATGACTTGACTAATAGTATTTTAAAGATTTGGGACACCTAAAAAAGTTATTGGGAGACATGCACGGATAATTATAATTCTTCCTTTTCTTTAACTACAAAATAAAAGAACATATATTTACGCAAAGTGAGTATAGATCGTTTGGTACCGAGTTGGGTCTTAAGCCCCTCTATTACATGAGTCGAGTGTTTGACCTCCACCCCTTCTCCTTATAATAAAAAATGTCAAATAATTACATTTAATTTCAAAATCGTCATCAACAACCCAACAGGTAAAAAAATTAGGTGACTAATTTATGTGTACTTAATATTTTTCTATTTTAGAATAGCACAAAATATACTTTAAAAATATGATTAATCCAAAATCAGTGTTAGAGAGATACTAGATTGTGTACTGACTCCTTTTCAAGAAATAGGACATACACTAAACAACTAATTTTATCAAACTGGTTCACTTATGTATGAATTCAAAACTTTTTTTTTGTCTTCCCAAAGATTGCTTTTAAGCCTCTTCGACATTCCTAATATCATCCATGCATGATGGTCCTTGAGCTTTGTTGAGTGAACAATTAATTAGACGTTGGTGGGCAGTAGGCACTAAAAATTGACTTGGAAAAGGAGGTGAGGGAACTTTCTTGTGAAGTGACGGTGATGATAATTTATATATCGGACAAAATAGAAAATTGTAAAACCAAAATATGAATGAAGACTTGTTTAGCCAATAATTCAAGAACCAAATAATTCATGTTCTAGAAATAACAGCGAACTCTATCAATCAAGGTCAGTATTGTTTTGACATGCGAGGACTGAGGGGTGGCAGCTGATGCTGTATTGACAAGCCCACGAGAAAGAGAGCTGAAATATACCAGATAATTTTGAGTACTTTGAGGGTATCACGTAGCATGTTTATATAATGTATCCAAAAACATCTCAAAATTTACCCTCTCACTTATAAATAATTAATGGGCAAAATATGTTATGGCAGTACAATGGAAAATCAGAATTATATGACTTTGAGGCGAGCCCGAAACATTGTTCTTAAGGTATTAATTGCCCCCACTGAATCGTTGGTGTCGGGTTCCAAGCAATTAACCTCCAAGATACAACAAAGTCATCCAAGTTTTGCAAACAACAATTTTTGAAGAACTTCTGCAAAACTTTCATGAATTTATTATACTGAATAACACAGAGAGAGAGAGAGAGAGAGAGAGAGTTGAGCGATGACTATTTCAATGAATGACAGACACTGTTTTTATAAATTATCAAGAGTGATCACAAATTTTCCAAAGAGATACCTTTCTGGATAGACACAACTATTAGATTTAATGTTTGAATGATTAAATTTGCAAGGTGTATATACATACACAAATATATATATATATATATATCAGAAAGATATGATCTTTTGGAAGATAAAGTTGGAACGTTGGGAGGAAATTGACTCTTTAGGGAATTTATTCCATGGGTCTCATCTCATTTACAAGGCTGTGTGCGATAGCCCACTTCTCCCACTTTGTATAATATTCAATCTACATAACAATCTCCCACTTAGATTGAATTTTATACTTAAATTATCAAAATAATCATGCATAAGGAAGGTATCTTTCTATTTAAAACCTTCTATTGGTGTTAACACCTCGAGTTACTAATAGTAATTGGTGGCCTAACCTTAAACCAATACTTTAATTATTAGAAATGGAAAAAGTTACACACATGAAAGTAATTGGTTTGGACTTAATTGGAGTTAGTGCCTCTGAGCATTGTAGGCACTCGGGTTGTCGAAGGGTTTTACTTAGTTAGTCCCAAGACCTGTAAATACTCGGTGTGACTTCCTATAGTATTTATTCCCTTTTGCCGCCAAGCTTTTGTTGAGGCAGGTGTTGCGGAACAACTATTGTAGACACCCGACCTAGAACGCTGGTAGTTCTAGAGTCTTTTGGTGCCTCGAGTGTGTTCTCGGGGTGTTTTGGTGCCTCGGGTGTGATCTCGAGGTCTTTTGGTGCATCGGGTGTGATCTCGAGGTCTTTGTAGGAGCTCTTTGATATAGTCTGTGGAGCCTCATGCTATGATCGGGCATAAGTACCACTGTAGTTGGGCTCGCTTGGACTGTTGGAGACGGGAGGTCGGGTCGGGATCACAGGGCTCATGGCCACTATAAATTGGAGGCCAGGTTGGGATTGCTGGACCCTGACTGTTGTAAACTGGAGGTCGGGTCGGGACTGCCGGACCCTGACCACTGTAAACTAGAGGTCGGGTCGGAGCTATAGGACTCAGACCATTGGACACTGAAGGAACTACCAGAACTACTGGGCTTCTTTACACTATTTTTCTCAGGCTAATCTCGCTTCCGCTTACTTCTTGAAGGCTCGTCTCTTACTTACCCTAGGTCTTTGGTCTTTAGAAAGTGTCAACATATTTTCTAACCCTCTCTGGGAGTTCATCTAAGGTTGCCGATCGGTTTCTGTAAAACGACGTGGCAGACTTTGTGTGTTGAACTCCCGAGCAAAAAGCTGTAATGGCAACTGTCTTATTCAGGTTGTAGACTTGAAGCTCTGTTGGTTGAACCGATCGATATAATCCTTCAACGACTCTCCCTTTTGCTACCTGATAGTGAGTAGCTGGGTGTCAGGTTACGGCCGGTCGAGCATGCCTATGAACTAGCTAATGAAATGTTTACTGAGCTCCTTGAAATCTTTGACCGATTGGAGTTTCAGGGAGTGGAACCATTGCACGGCCAGACCTTTCAAAGTGCCAGGAAAGGCCAGGCAGTACAGTTCATCGGTGTTGGTGGCCAGGGCCATCTGAGCCTTATAGGTCCGAACGTGGTCGACCGGGCTTCCCGATCCGTTGTAAGAATTTAGACGAGGTTGTTTAAATTTGCGCGGGATGGCAAACCTCGTGATCTGGCTAGAGGACGGTGACTCGGTCTTGGTGTTGACATGATCCTCAATAGGGTTCTGGCCTAGCTCTTCGGCCATTCCGTCAATTTGTTTATCCAAATCCTTGATATGGGCTACCTCACCTTCCCGACTGGTATTCGGGACATAGGTCAGGTCAATGAAAGAGGCTTCCTCCTCATGACGTGCTGTCCTCTGGGATGAGGATCAGCTATGACTCTGGTTGATCGTGTGCTTAAGATCATCTCGACTCCTGATCGAGTGATCATGTATCGATTCTCGGGTTATGCGTTCTCGTCTATCGTTGATGATGTCTCTAGCGTCCCCAACACGGGTCGGGTTGGCTTGGGCACATTGTCGAGTCCGTGATGGTTCTCAATTATGCTCATCGTTCCAAGGCTGTGACCCGACCTGTGAAGGGTTATTCCGTTGGGCCAGTAGGGCTTCAATCTGCTGATAGGTTTGAGGATGGCCCTACAAGAGCTGTACGAGGGTCGCAGTGATCTGCTTTGTTGTCAGGACCGTCAGGGCCGGTAGAACATTACCCTGCTGCGCAGCCTTCTTACCTTTCTTCGGAGGCATGACTATCAGTTAAGAGATTTATTTTTGAGAAATCTGTCGTTTCCCACAGACGGCGCCAAGTTGATGATACAATTTTTGGGCAAGATTAATTAGAGCAGATCAAGGAGAGAAAAACAATGAGAGATAACGAGAGACTGGGTTTGTATGTGGTTCGACCCTATTAATGAACAAACCTACGTCCATGTGTGTGTCTGAGCACTTCCACTATATGAAACAAAACTACTACAGGTACCTTGGTGATCCAACAATGTTCCTGGAACTACTAAGGGTTGGTCGTGTAGGGTGTGTGTTTAGGGTTTCTCGGGAGAGGTTAGACAACGTAATATTGTTGGTTCTATCGAACTCGGGATCCCCTCTAATGGGGGTGGGAGGACCCTTTTATAAGAAGAAAAGTCCTTCCTAACAAGGCATTCTAGTCCGTTTAGGAAACTTTTGACAGCTTGTAATGATAGCTGCATATTCGAATGATTTCCTATGCTGATTAGGAAACTGTTTATGCATATCTGGAAGATTTCCTAACTGGCCTAGGAAACTCCTAGAGTTTGAGCTGTTTTGGGATGTGCCTCTGGGCTACCCGAGTTGTTCCTGAGCTGTATTGTGACTGGACGATGCTATCCCGACCTAGGGGTCGGGCTTCTCCTCTGGCAGAGCCCTGCGCTATTGGATCAGGAGGCCCGGGGGCCCACAACAACTCGGGAAGTTGGGATGGTGCTCACCCCAGCAGTTGTACATGCCTTGGTCGGGATAGGGGCCGATCGCTGAGTAGAATTGCTCGGTCATAGAGTAGACCCAATTTTGGGCATATCACAATGTAAAGAGAACAATTTGTAAAGCAAAGCAAGGTCCAAAGATGAGGTTCATGAATGTATGCAATCTTTTTAACAAAATAGAAGCAAACATTAAAAAGAAGCAATCACATCACAACTCCAATCACATAGAAAGTGAAGGATTGTTTAATTCCTCAAAGTCGGAAGGAACAACATCTTGTCTCACCAGCGAGTAAAGTTAGTTCTATCAAATCTGTCGAGTTTAATAAAGTCTTGATTTATCACCTTGAATGCTGCCATGTTTGATCCTGATGCCATTGTGTATTAATACCTTAAAATTATTATGGCAGTACAATGGAAAAAATCATAATTATATGACTTTGAGGCGCGTCCGAAGCACTGTCTTTAAGGTGTTAATTGCCCCCATTAAATCATTGTTGCCGGGTTCCAAGCAATTAACCTCTAGGATACAACAGAGTTACCCAAGTTCTGCAAACAACAATTTTGAAGAACTTCTGCAGAACTTTCATGAATTTAGTTTACTGAATAACAGAGAGAGAGAGAGAGAGAGAGAGCTGAGCAATGACTATTTCAATGAATGACATACTGAGTTTTATAAATTATCAAGAGTCACAAATCTTCCAAAGAGGTACCTTTCTGGAAAGACACAACTACTAGATTTAATGTTTGAATAATTAAATCCGTAAGGTGTATATACATACACAAATATATATCAGAAAGATATCTTTTGGAAGATAACGTTCTGTTGGAACGTTGGAAGGGAACTGACTCTTTAGGCAATTTATCTCATTTACAAGGCTGTGTGGGATAGTACACTGATCTCCCACTTTATATAATATTCAATCTACAAAACAAAATATTCTCACTTCCCTTGAGTTATAATCTAATTACATGGGTCTTTCATGCTGTACCAAAAATTATACTACTTCTCTTGTTAGTTCTAGTTAACAAAGACACTTTAGGGGGCTGTTTGATAAAACTAAAATTAAGTACTGAAAATTAAATTTTTTGTGCTAAAAATTTTAAGCATTGGTATTGATGCAAAACAACCTCGACTCTGATAACAACTATTAGATTACATTAAATTGAACAATCATATTACCATGGGAAAAATATATGGATCTTGAATCTAATACATCTCAAGATCCTTTAAATATTGAAAGTGTATGCGTACGGTTAGCTATCACGATTGAGAATGACCGAATATTGAACCCCTTGATCAATACTTCAAACTTGACTTCTCCTTATTGTCTTTGTCTCTCAAATATATAAAAACTTTACATACTATAATTCGATGGAATATGTTACATACAAGGGTGGTATGTGTCTTTTATAGAGAAGAGATGAGAGTCATTCCCTAGCTTGAGATAGTTGTTCCATATCATGGGTCCGTATATATCTCAATAAACACTTATTATATTTGGCATGTTCTCTTATTGGCTAACTACTATTATAGTTGGAATCCAACCAATGCATCAAAGTAGGCTAGTGGGTCATATTGTGACATCTCACGAGGCAATTTTTTTACGGGGGTTAGGGGCAAACCTAAGAAGTTGCACTTTGGGTTAGCCGGGTTTATGAGGGTTAGGGGGCAGCGCCACCGAGGCGATTTTTTTTGGTTTATATATATGTATACGTATATATTTTTCATGTAGAAGATATAATCAAGCTAACGCTGTAGAAATTAACACAAAACTCAACAAATCTTCTCTCATTGTATGAAACATATGTACATCTTAGTTATAGCACTTTGAGACCTTTTACTACCAATTATAAAAGGGAATGGCATGCTACATATTCTCAGTACTCCAAATCTAAACTAATGCACTCCATGGTACTATTGTCACACCATGCAATATCATGCAGTCAACACATTGTATGGAGTGCATTGGTTCATCCATGGAATGGGAATAACAATTCCATTATAAAATTATAACAAACAAATGGCACCTAAAAGTTGCAACCAAATGGTACATTATAAAAGTTAATATTGATTGACATCAAATGTACAATAAAATGATATACTGTTACTATAACTCGAGGCCAAGAAATTGAATGTATCATATATACTTGGTTGTCTTGTAGATTTTTTCACAACTCAAATACTACTCTAAAATATATATATATATATATGTATATAAATATATAAATGTGTGTGTGTGTATGTGTGTGTGTGTGTGTGTGAAAGCCAAAGACTTTGGTTTTGCCACTTGACACATTCTTAGAATTTTAATTTTTTCGCATATTTTATTTTATATATGACATAGTACACTTATAAATTTATGACAAATAAAGAAATGGTTTTAATTAGTCAAACTAGAATATTATCTATAATTATAATTACTAATTAATGGATAAGTTATCATTTGAAATACCAATCTATCTCAAAAACTCTCTCGCTCTCTCTCTCTCTCTCTCTCCCCCCCTTAAATCTTCCTTACCTATTTAATCATTAGTTCACTCAAGGTTTTTTTTTTATTTTTTATTTATCAGAGGAGACTCCTTATGCCTGTATCTGTAAGACTACTTATATTAGGCAACTAAGCAAGTTGTTTTTATTGATTTCTACGGTATTTTGTGTAACTGTGGCACATTCTTGGAAGATCGTTTTTATTTTAGGCATTATTTGTAATAAATATTTCTTCATATATGTGTGTGTGTGTGTTAGGTATGAAAATTTCATCTTGAAATTAATCAATATGTGTGTTGAGTTTTATTTATGAGGTAAGTATTTGTATTTGATATTGTTTTCAACTTATCTAATAATCGGATAAGATTTCAAGTTAATGCATATTCATATTTGCTTAGTAATTGTTTTTCTTTTAAATTTTTAGAATGATGAGTCTGCTCTCATATTAGTTTCAATAAGCTAAATTACTTTGGTATCTTTTATAGCTTCCGCTGAAAACTAAACTGGATGGAAAAAACAAGTCTCTTTCAACAGATATACTCATCTAAGACCTATGGAAAACATATACCATGTCAATTCATTGATCTTACTTAATTTATGATATATTGATTTGGTATTTCTTTGTAGTGCCCTACTGGTTTGATCTAATTTAAACTTTATGATTGAATTTACAATTAAGATACCAAATCAATATATCATAAATTAAGCATAGGTTGGTATAGCTCAAGTGGCAAAGAGCTTGGTATATATAAGTCCCTTCCAATGCATAGGTTCGGTGTTCGAACCTCGTCCCCCTCCCCCATATCAAATATATATATATATATATATATCATAAATTAATATATCTTTATGATTGAATTTAAACTTTACAATCTTAATTTATCATAAAGAAGCTATTAGCTACTTAATATATCATGTCCAACCTATTAGTTACTTCATATAGATCGAACCTATTAGTAATGTCAATTTACGATCTTAATTCATTTTTATTAAGCTCAATTTACGATCTTAATTTATGATGCATGGATTTGGTATTTCTTTAAAATATTAATTTTTTTCTAAAAATTGTTATCCAAACTGTGAAGATTGTCGTTTTCAATATTATAAATTAAAAAAATGAATCATGAGTCGGTTTGCCATCTATATTATATTGTAGGATTTTATCCTACTAGAACAATAAAAAATATGACTAGGACTCTGATTTGTGTGACTAGGATGGTGACTGAGACTGGGATGATGAGTGGGATTTGCTAAATGTAACCCTCTATCCTTCTCTCTCTCTTCCTCCCCCTTTCTCTTTCTCTCCCTATCTGGTTCACCACCGAACAACCTCCACCCATTTCTTCCTCTTCTTCTCCCTCTCTCGCCTCTCCTCTCCTCTCAGCTCATCCACCCCCCGATCTCCTCTCTTTCCTCCTCCACCCCATTTCATCGTCTCTCTCCTCATCCACCCTCACCCTCCTCCTCCACCCATTTCTTCCTCTCGGCTCATCCACCCTCCCGATCTCCTCTCTCTCCTCCTCCACCCCATTTCATCCTCTTTCTCCTCATCCACCCTCACCCTCCTCCTCCACCCATTTCTTCCTCTCGGCTCATCCACCCTCCTGATCTCCTCTCTGAAGAAGAAGATGATCAGAAAAAAGAAAAAGAAAATCGGAAAAATAAAATTTGTTGAAGATTGGAAAAAAAATACTCAAGTCTGACCTTTTTTTTTTTTTTTCTTTTTTTTTTTCTTTCTGTTTTCCCCTTTTTACTGGATTTGTCAAGTAATTATCATGAAAGAAGAAGAAATCATTTTTCGTTTTTAGGCTAGGGTCATTATTTTTTTCGTTTTGGTTTTTCATTCATTTTTCTTACCAAACCCATTTCCGAGGAAATCAACTTGAGTTGGATTTATCAGGTAATGTATTCAAGGTTAGCATTCGTGATAATGTTTTCAAGGTTAGAGATTGAATTTATTATTATCATTTTTTTTGTACATGCACACTATTTTTTTAGCAGTCCCAAGTCAGATTTGAAATCAGGATTTTGTTTTTAGGATAATGTATTCAAGGTTTGCAGTCTTGATAATGTTTTCAAGGTTAGAGATGGAATAAATTTGTTGGGGACTTGACTTTTATTACAACTTTTTATTCTTTGTTTCATTCTAGTATTTAGTGTCTTGATCAATAAATCAAGAAATCAAAACTTAAAAATCTGCTACTTTTAGTGTCTTGATCTATCCTCAAAACAATTGATTTGGTTTTTTTATTTTTGGATTTGACTTGGTTTTTTATTTTTTACTTTGATTTTTTTTAGGGTAGATCAACATTAAAAACTGCTATGTTCAATCCCCCCAAAATTGCTCCTAAATCAAAAATTAAAATTTGTGTGTGTGTGTGTGCAGATTTTCATCTCATTCCAGCCTGGGATTCTCTCTTTCCCAAAAATTGTCCTCAAACATTTCTTAAATATTAACTCTTTTTAATTGATTCTTGACTAATTTTAAATTCAATCATGTTTCCACAATTTTCTGCCCCTAATTTTAGGATGATTCTTTGAATTGAATTGGAAAAGATCCATTTAAAATGTTGGAAAGTTGGCAATATGTTGGAAAGTTGGATTTATATCAATCTGTCATAAACTTTCCAACTTTCCTAATCAACTTTGTATCAATTCTATATTTACCACGATTTATATTTCAGTCAAACAATTCTATATTTATATATTCCTTATATTAACATTCCCTGTCTATATGAAGCAGGGAAGCATACTTACCATCATAATTTACATGAAGGCCGACTGTCGAGAGGGAAATACTCACCACTGCAATTTTTTTTTTTCAGGTAAACCTTATATGCAATCAAATTGATTTGGATATATTAGTTTTATCTATTCTTTCTTGCTTTGTACTTTTTATATATTATGGGTATTTGATTTGAAATAGCTACTTTGTAGTGAATGCCATTTAACTAGGAAACACATACAAATCAAATAGAGGGAAACGAATAATTCCATAAGTGGATTTGGTTCTAAGTAGAATTTTGATTTTATTGAACATACTATTCATTTTTCAGACCACGAAAAAGTACTTTTATGTTAGGCTTTGAGTATGCTATAGTTACCAACTTTGGTTCCCAAATGCTTTGGCGTCATACCACATGTTATGGGTATGGCTGTGGTACCATAGTCACGTGCGGGTGTATGAGGCACCACTTCCATAGCATCCGAGACATCCAAAATTGGGAACTATGGGATTACTCTCAGTTTTTAGCAAAAATGAGATGTGATTTGCTTTTTTTTTTTTGGATGTCATGTTTGTCATCCGAATTAAATAGTGTTAAGGTGACGCATTCCGCGGTGCCAATTACATGATCGAATATCATTTGGGTGTGCAAGTTATGTTCTAATTTACGGTGGTTGTGAGGACTTTGAGCTCTATTTCTATTTAATGAAGCCTAATTGGTCATTAATCCAAGCACAATTTGTCATCATCTTTTTTTTTTAAATGCCCATTTCAGGTTATGCTGCGAACTCAGGAATTTTGGTGACACTTGCAGGTTTGATTCAATTTATCATTCTTTTACTTTATTGAGCTATACTTGCCCGGGAAAAGATGATTCAGCTTAACTATGGCATTGGATAAGAATCTTATTTATTATGCTCATTGTTGTAGTCATGATTAGATTCCAATGGATTTGATGATGCTGGGTGATCAAATCGGTAGAATTTTCTTGCATTGAACAATTTGACCATTCACCCTATATGGAAAAAAAAATCTGACCATCAATTCTGTTGGGGGTGTAATAGTTAATCTGATTGTTAACTCAATGTTAGCTCAATGTCGGGTTCAATCTGTTAATCTGAATTTTATTTTATTTTATTTTATTTTAATTTTTTTGTATTTAACTTTTTCCCTATTTCATCAATTACAAGAACACCGGTGATCTTTACTTGCAAATTTCAATAACAATGTTTGGCTCCATTGAGGTAAGGTTTCCTACCGAGCTTGAAATCCACGTAGAAGATGTGGAATTGATGAGCCCAATTAAGACTATAATAATGTCCAATCTGCTACTACCCATATGTCCAGAGATGAGAACACAAGTAGCCTTCAAGTTCAAATATGTAAATGAGAGAGAGAGAGAGAGAGAGAGAGAGAGAGAGAGAGAGAGGCCATGACTTGAAATTCTCATTGAGAGAGAGAGGCCATGACTTGAAATTCTCATTTCTCCATTTTAGTGAAGTTTGGGGTTTTCGTTTTTGTATTCTCGTCCATTTAGTGTTGTGTAGTGTGGGAGAGGTAATGAATGAGTTGGTGTGGGTTTCATCTCAAATACCAATAGTGTTGTCAATTTGTTCTTTCTTCGCTTGGAACTATTTGTCAAAACTCATACATGACACAAAAAAATTGTTTTGTATTTTGTGAAATTGAAAATTAATTCTTCGATTTCCGTAGTTTCATCTACCCCATTTTTTGTGGCTGATTACCTCAATATTTTTAGCAAATTAACATGTAGAGTCAGTAATTAAAGTGTTTAATAATATTAGGATTCAAAATTGCAAACTACTTTGTGACAAATAAA
Source organism: Hydrangea macrophylla (assembly GCA_033977485.1). NCBI lineage: Eukaryota > Viridiplantae > Streptophyta > Magnoliopsida > Cornales > Hydrangeaceae > Hydrangea > Hydrangea macrophylla. The sequence goes on from CM066992.1 coordinate 67,487,125, forward strand.
AATTTAATGGATGCTATTTACCCAAAGTGGTTATCTGGGCCCTCTTTAGGTGCATGGTAATTGTGCTTTTGCCTTTAGGCATGGACAAGTGCCAAAGTTATGACAAACTAATAAGTGCCAAAGGCATGTGAAATTAGTGCCTTTAGGCACGGGCAATATTTAGTATTTACAATCATGAGTAGGAAAAAAGCCATTTTAAACCAAGAATATTTGTTTTTAAATATATTAAGGCATTGTTTGGTTAAAAAAAAAAAAATCAATTTTCATTTCCTATTTCGTACCTTTTGTGGTATATTTTTCTCTTTTGAAACTACCTTAAATTTCTCCCAAATGCCTATGTGGGTTGATTTTGAATTCATATTTTTTTGGTATAGTTTCTCTTTTGAAGCTACCTTAAATTTCTCCGAAAGGTCTATGTGGGTTGATTTTAAATTCAGATTTTTTTAATCATTTGACGGTGTATCTTTTCTAAAACTATTATAATTCAACATATAAATCTTATTCATAACAGATATAAGTCAAAAAGATGAAAAGTGGTGTATTGATAACTAAAACAAAACTTTAGGTTTTAGTTAAATAATGATAGTAAACATTTAAAAGTTGCAAATTCAATTTTGAAACATTTTCACATGATTAACAACAAGAATATTGTGAACTTTACAAGAAAATGTCTAAAAATGTTTGGAACTTGAAAAGCAATATTTGTAAAAGAAAACGGTTGAGAAAAATCTCAATAAATTAAAAAAAAATGCTAAATAAATTTGGTATAATTAAGTACTAATCAACAATCATTAGAATATAATTGACAAAATTAGAACAAATTTGTTGAATTGATGTAATTCGGGATAAAATTTAAGAATTTTTGAAAAGGGAAAAAAATGTTATAGAATTCTGTTGCCATGTATCCACAAACTACAAGAACTATTCAAGTCAGGAACATAGCTAATGGTGAAACCATTTGCCTTTTAATTTAGTTTTTAATCTCAAGACATCCATAGATGGAACATATGAGTAATACTAGGTTTTTCGAATTTGAATCTCAAATTTGGTTAGAAAATGGTTTAACATTTATACCACATGTATGTTGTGATAGTGGTCGACGGTACCACACACCATGCATGTGGTACAACTGACAAAGTATTAGAAACCTAATCTAGAATTCATAGCTTTGTTCGACAATTCTATTCAAAGGATTTGTCATGTGTAAAAAAAAAAAAAAAAAAACTATGTAAAGTTGTTGACAAATTTATATCTATGTTCCATACTAAATCGAAATTAATAAATGATACAAACAAATTATATGGTATTTATATTGTCAAGTTCCTATCTCACTAATGGTGATGATTTTAAGAAACTTGACCCAATTGAATTCTCAAAAGTTCAACCTTAGTTGTGAATTTGAAATATGATTAATACTAATCCCGACATGCTATCTTATCTTATTCTATTATTATAACATAGATCTCAATATGCCACACGTCAAACTAATGGGTAATCAAGGCAAATATATATTGAGGATTCCTAAATTTATTCTATACCATTTGTTTCTTCTTACTTACACCGTTAATTAGGCCCATTTCAATTAGGGACTTGGATTTTCAAGTTTGAGAAAAAAGAGAAGATTCAGTGTATGGGCATGGAATTAACAAGTTTATGAAGATATAAAGTTAATTGTCCTATTGAGTAGACTGAAAATCCGAGAGCTTTGGAAGCAGAAATAGGATAAAACAGTTCGTGATATCGTGTAATAATAACTAAACGAATGTCATTGGTTGATGTGTTTGTTCTGGGAGCTATTGTCCCTTGCAGTAAGTAAGTTGCCAAAAATGTTTTTTTCCATCTTTGTTTTTTCCAATTTTTCTTTCATTTCCATTCTTTTTTTCCCCACTGTAGATTGCAGTATTTGTTTCTTACCAAGTTTGCAAAACATAGAGATGACCAGTTTTAGTATTTTAGTTGTGCCGAGCAAATTGCTTTGCAATTTTGATTTGTCTTTATGAATTTACTTGTCACACCCCAATTTTTCAGACAACCAAGTATTAATCAAGGGAGAACCCTCAACCAATATCTAGCCGTCCAATCATCAGAGGTGCTTGAAATATAAAAACATCACACAGTCTATACCGAAATAAATCATTACTCACAGGTGCTAAAGCAACGGTCAATATCCAACTAAAAAGTCAAACCTTAAATCCAACTCCAAAACATAATAAATATCTAAAAAGAACACTTCACTAAAATAAAATCTTAAATCGTTAAATGGCCCACAATGTCAGAAATTATTACTAAACTCTCTAGGATGAATTAAAACGAATAAGGAAAAACAGCACAAGACTCCACATGTCTCCTGCTGCCAGATACCACGACCTCCCTACTAGCCCTGCAAATTTTGATCGGCTACGCTCCAACAAGAACGCACCCGCGAGAAAAAAAAACTCACGGGTCAGTCACATGACTGGTATGAGTTAAACCACACACACACAGCTTCAGAATCACCCGTTGACCCTTTATCTACCACACAAAATATTAACTCGGGCAAGAGTGTAGTTCCACTTCACATATTGGGACGAGCGGTAGTTTCCCTTTATGTGGTGGCCATGCAGTTCTCGCTCGAATTTAAATAAAGTAATACTTACCCAACGTCCCATGGTGAGTCAATACCTGCAAAATGTTAGTGGACCCACCATCCTGCAACCACAAGATTAATAACAGCAAAATACTACAAGAATATGCAAAACTACTTGTACTAAGATATAGGAAGGATCATTATCACAATTTACTCACTACACGTCCCAATACAATGTATAAGAAAAGAACAGACGAGGAAATCAACATTTTATATCCTTTAACCCATAGGAAATTTTATTAACAATAATTCTCTTAATTATATAAACGATTTATTATTCAATTTCCTAGGTTCACCACTTGGCTACCCTCCATGGTACACCCACACATATATCCCATGTGTGCCCGGACATACTACCAACATCCACTCTGGTGCCAGTTTAGTTGGGGTATCAACTAAACCAGGTATACACACAGAAGGTCAGTCAATATGCCTAGACGTCTAACAAAATAAGCCAGGCATAAGGCTTAGGCCAGCTTGATCACGAAGCCACTGGCAAAAAGGTACACTCAGTAAGTCGAGCTACCAAAAACAATATCACAACTGGGAGCGGTGAACACTAAGGAAATTGAAACTATTTTGCATTTTTGGAATTATACAATTTAATCGGACTCAACGTTAATGACTATCACCTATTTCTTTTCATAGCTCAACATTATAGGAGAATTCATGTATCTCCAAGTAATCTTCGTTAATTCATACGAACAATAAAAAAAAAAACACAATGAATCATATTTCCCAATTTCGTACATTTTAATATACTAAAAACTGCTACTGAAATCTTCAATTTCTGCCCAAACGGTGCAGAATCAGGAAAAATACCATTAGACGAAAAATGTGCAGAATCACATTTTACATGAGCCAGGTGGACAGAATGTTCAAATTCAAAGCCACGATTTTCTAATAATTTTCTAAAGTTTCTGCGACTGTGTGAATTACACATAAAACGAATTTCACATCTATTTTCTAACAAATATGAATATTTCACCTATGGTTTTGATCAAACTAACGATTCACCTACCCCTTTCAAAAACCCTAATGTCATGAGCGCAAAGTCACATGAAGGGGAAATAAACTATCTAAATTACTTCAACAATAGCGTGTATCCATTACAAAGATTTAACCCTAACAATTTAAATTAAACATGTATTAATTTAGTTACTCCCGTATACACATATACCTACGTGTGTATATATATATATATATATATGAATACACAAAGTTTAACTCACCTAGTTGATAAAAAAAAAATGACAATCGCGAATACCCCACGATCCACACGTGACCACGAACCCGGGACCGTTCTCCTTCTTCTCCCTTTTCTTCTTCTTCCTTCTTCTTCTCTCTCTCTCTCTCTCTCTCTCTCTCTCTCTCTCTCACTCACTGCGGCTGTGAGAAAAGGTTGCCTAACCTATTTTAATATTATAGATATATGATATTATGCTATACCTAGGTTACCTAGCTAACTAATACACACACAATATAATATTATATAAATATAATAACACACACGCAACACCAAACACACACACGTGCACTACTGATTTTGTAAGTTTAAAAAAAATTCAATGGCATATCTTATGGTGTAAAACACTCACACTAATTTTCGTATACTACTCACATTAATAATTTAAATAAAATCATAAAAATACCAATTTAAACATTAAGAACTATTTAAAAATTCAGGGTATTACATTACTGATGCTATTTTTTTTTTTTTGTTATGCAGTGCTCTCTTAGCTATAGCATATACCTGGGAAGCTTGGGATTTGATGCGTCATCTGTCTCGGGATGCTAGAATATTTTGGAGCTTCCCTTGTTTTGATCTCATTTTTGTTTGGCCTTAGTGTACTTTTAGTTTTCCTAATTGGTTGTAATAGTGTTGTCATATTGACTGAACTAATACTTGCTTTGAATTTCTTATTGAAACTTTTTTCCCAACAATAATTTTGTTCGTACTTTTTTTTTTATACTTACCTGGATGTAATCTGGCAGTGTTATAAACAGTGCCAAAATTTGGCAGGGAATTATGTCAATCTGGTCGGCTATTAATGGTGCCAAACAACAGTGCCAGTTTTACCAAAAAAAAAAGGTGCCAGATTTGGCCAATTTACTTTCTCCCCAAATATTTGGTCAAACCTATCACAACCTAATCTCTAAAGCGTTCACTTAGTCTCTACCTTAGAACTTAGAGTCGGGTCTGAATTGCGAACTCTTAAACAGGTTAACAAGAGCCAAATCTCGATCCGAAGAGAGACATGACTCCGTGGGCCAACCGAGCCGGGGCTGCTGGCCATTTGATCGGCGTCCCTACATGAGACTGATGTTGAATCCTCGACACTGATATGTTTGATTGGATCTGATAAGGAAAGGCCCGAATGATGGAGGAAAAGCAAAATTGATCCATTCAGCCTTAAGGGTCTGTTTGGAAATGCTCAAAAAATATTTGGTTAATTCTTAATCTCGTTTTATATATGATGTTTCTGATCAGTATCAATGTTATGTTAGTTTGACACAAAAAACCAGTGTTCCAGAGATATTAGACTGTGCACAAAATTGTTTTCAAGAAATAAAAATACACAAAACATTTAAATTTGAAGAAAGAATTTACTTATGAATTCAAACTTAATTTTTTTTCTTCCCAAACACTCCTTTTAAGACTCTTCAATATTGCTAATATCATGCATGCATGATGTCCTGGAGCTTTGTTGAGTGAACAATTAATTAGACGTTTTTGGGCACTAAAACCTGACTTCAAAAGGACGTGAGGGAGACTTTCTTGTGAAGTGCCTTGACTATATATAAGACCAGAGGAAAAATTGCAAAAAGCAAAATATGAGTGAAGACTTGATTAGCCAATTGGACCAAGCCAATAATTCAGGAACCAAATAATTCATGTCTAAAAATAATAGTGAACTCTAGGGCCAGTTTGGGAGTATCTAAGGTAAGATCTAGTTCACTCCAACTCTAACTTTTTATCTGGTTCTTGTGAGAACCTAGTTTGGTAAGTGTTTATTTCGTACATAGGAATCCATCCCCAGTTTAATGAATTTCTTAAATAGAAATATGATATTTAGTCCCTCCCGAGCCGTTTTATTAGAAGTTAATCCACGTTAAGGGCTAGATTAGAAATAGATAATTGATTAGACATGTTAAATAGAAATAAATTTTTAATGTCTAAACTACCCTTACTCACATGGTCAATTATATACATATATATTCGTGTATCTATTTATGGACATATATATATATATAGATTTGAAGTTAATGTCATTAACTGATAATGGAATTATGTCCCCTTAATTCAAGGGATCTCCTTATCTGCTCACCATAATCTTTTGGTTGAATTTCAAATTATTTAATAGAAATACAAGCCTTAGTCCCTCCCCAGCCGTTTTATTATAAGAAGTTGATCTATCTTAAAGGCTAGATTAGAAATAGATCCTTGAATAGGTATGTTAATTAAAAATAAGTCATTTTTCCGATTTAATAAATTTTTAATGTCTAAACTACCCTTAAATAGAAATATAAGATTTAGCCCACCCCTCCGAATATCCACTATGGTTAGTGCATGTGCTTGTGTGAGATAGAATGGAAAACATGGTTGTGCAGTGGAGATGCTAACCCATGTGTTAAGTGTTGGGTTAAGAAATTTGAACTCTCCTAACTCATGTGGCCAGCCCTTTAACTTTCCACTGTATTAAATAAAAAAAAAAGGTTAATTACATAAACACCCCTTGTAGTTGGGCCTTTTATCAATTATTTCTTTGTACTTTAAATTTGATTACTATTCCCTTGTGGTTAGGACTAAAGTGAAACAATCACTTTTTTTTGTTAAAGTTAACAGAAAATGGGTAAAAGTACAAAATTGCCCATATTATATGCTAATGAAAACACCCTTATATGCTTAAATAAATATTTAAGCATATGTGGTACATTATTATTTTTTTGATATTATATTTGTTGCTAGATAGTAGAGACCATTCTGTGGTCACTTTGGGGTATCTTTGCGAGACTGAATTTGAGACACACACACACACACACATAGTTTTGGTGATAATATTTTTTTTTTAGATCTTAGTACATCACTACATTGGATTTCACTGTGAGTGGCCAAGGGTAGATAAAAAAAAATGCTAATATATCACCAAGATTGTGTGTGTGTGTCCAAAGGTAGATAAAATAATAATAATAATAATAATAATAATAATATATCATCAAGACTGTGTGTGTTGTGTCCATGGGTAGATCAAAAATAAAAATAAAAATTACTATAAATAAATTCGTTCTCAAGAAAGTACAGTGACCACATAATGGTCTCTGGCAACAAATGTAATATCAAAAAAATATAATAATGTACCACATATGCGTAAATAATTATTTAAGCATATAAGGGTGTTCTTATTAGCATGTAATAGGGGTAATTTTGTACTTTTACCAATTTTCTGTTAACTTTAACAGAAAAAGTGATTGTTTCACTTTAATCTAAACTACAGGGGTATTAGTGATAAATTTAAAATACAGAGGAGTAATTAATAAAAGGCCTAACCACAGGGGATATTTCTGTCATTAACCTTTTTTTAAAAACATTGCAAAGTTAAAAGGCTGGCCACATGAGTTAGGAGAGTCCAAATTTCTGAACCCAACACTTACACATGGGTTAGCATCTCCACTGCACAACCATGTTTTCCATTCTATCTCACACAAGCACATGCACTAACTGATCCATAGTGTATGTGTCACGCCCCGGATCCACACATGTAAATCTAGGATACGTGGCACGCCACCAAGGCTCGTCCCAAGTCAGTAAAGTTGCGAAAATCATAATAAAAGTTTTGATCAAAGAACTCAACATATTATTTTATTTTTCAAAGGTTTGAACACATACACCCAAACACATCTTACTAAAATCTGTTTTCAAAAGCAACATTTTTGTAGGTCAAAGGGTCCCCAAAGATACCCCCTTGCCTAATTAGAAGTTACAGAATTACAACCTCATCCCACAACCAACCAATATAACACGTCCCCTGTATTACAAGAATTTAAGCCGCAATCAATTTCTACACAAATCTAAATAATAATGGATTACAATATTTCACTAATTTTATTTATTGAACATAAATCTAATAAATAGGAATTCAATTATAATCTCATGCCCACGAATACCCACCAATTCCATTTCTTTCCTTTTGAGCTCCACCTTGAACACCTACGATGGTTATTCAATAACCACTACAATATATAAGCTATATGCTTGTGAATAACACTAATTATGCACATGGATAATAAACATGGTCAACTTCATTTCATTACAACCAACTATAGTCGCCGGTAACTACTAGTTCACTCCCACCACTACCGACTAGCCCGCGGCTCCACTCCCTAAGCCCACGTGACCTAGTCATGACCCACGCCTCACGTGCGGTCCCATAGGCCTCTGGCGGCCGTGGTCGTCACCACAAAGATTACCTCATGGTGGTATAGAACTAGCAATTTCCATTGACCCAAATAGGCAACTCAACATGCTCATATAATTCATTACACCATACTTTTACAATCAAATTGGGGCTAATTTAACCACATGAATTTTGCCCATTAATAAACTAATAAGCTTTATTAAGCTAATTTAACATGTTTTTACATCACAAAATGAACTCAAGCATGAAACCATCCATACATCATAATTAATGTCACTCACCTCTTGGGTTTCGCTCCTAATCTTGAGATTAAAGTCCTACTATACTCCAAGTATAAATCCTATACATAAATTACAAGTTATGAGCTTAAACCCCAAAAAGGGTCGCGGAAAAAAACTGTCACAGAACTTAACCAAATTAGTACCAAAACGCTAGTCTCACCTCTAGGAGTCCGAATATATAGCCTGTTTTAAAAATCGACGTCGTTAGGCGCGTCAATCGGCGTCGAGAACATCGACCGTCAAAATTCCCTCGTGAACGTCTCTGTATTGACCCAGTAATGAAAAATGGAATTAATGGAGATGAGGAGTCATCTCCATGTGTCTCATATATATTACTCTTTTATTTTTATTATTACAACCCCACAAGTTTTACTAGTTTACAATTACACCCCCGCATATTATGAAACTTATTAAAACTATCCCAAACCTAAATGAGTGTTTATCTATGTCTCGCATGAGTCCCATAAGTGGTCCCACATAATTACATGTAGTTGCTAATTAGCCTACTAAATATGTAACGTGTTCAATTCGTGCTCACAAAGGTACCCCTAATTGACCTCAAAAGTGGTCATCACCTAATAACATGATATTATTAACAATAAAATAATAAATCATTTAAGCCATAATAAACATTTAGGCACATAAGGATATTCCACATAATGTCCCATCTCAATTGGGACCCATCAACACATGTCCCAATTTGGGATTACCACATTAGTCAAAACTGGGTTCCCAACTGGACACCCTCAAACAACTTAGTGGATCAAGACCCACATCTCACATATACTCAAATCATCATTAAATGATTAATAATGCATGCTAAATATGATTAAAATAATCCGCGGGAGCGGGTGTTACAGTATGCTCGGAGGGGTGGGCAGATATTGTATTGACAAGCCCAAGAGAGAGAGGGAGATGGAAATACCTTTTTTTAAGGCTAAATTACACTTTAGTATCTTATAGTTTGTGCGAAGTTTCACTTTGGTCCATCTAGTTTTAATTGTAATACTTTGGTCCCTGTAGTTTTGAATTGGTTTCAATGTAGGCCCTGCCTCTAACTCTGTTAGTGCAACTTGACGGCGCACTCATGTGCCTTGAAAACTCTAGGGCCCAAAGTGAAACTTCTCCGAAACTCTAGGGCCCAAAGTGAAACTTCGCATAAACTATAAGGTACCAAAATGTGAGTTTTTCGTCAAGTTGTACTAACGGAGTTAGAGGCAGGGCCTACATTGAAACCAATTCAAAACTACAAGGACCAAAGTGTTACAATTGAAACAAGAGGACTCAAAGTGAAACTTCGCCCAAACTACAGAGTACTAAAATGTAATTTAGCCTTTTTTTTACTTGCAAGTTACAATTATGGGTAGAAACCGTAGAATATATATATTCTGATCTCCTTTAAGTTATGATCAAATTAGACGTCCTCTCCTGTTGTAACGAAAATTAAATTGACTTCTCCACAAAAACACTAAGATGTGTTTGATGACCCAATTAAATGTTAATTTTATTTATTTATTTCTTTTTGCAATGTGTTTGGTGACCTAGATCACTGGAAAAGCAATAAAAAAAACGACTGAAAACTTTACCTTGAAATACTCTTCTAGAAAATATCACTAAATGCACTTTTTTTAATACTTAAAACATTATTTTTAATTTACCTTTTATCAGATAAAACTCTCTTTCTTTTCAATCGATTGTGACACTGAAATTTAAACTTAAAAGAAGTTATATGACAATAACATACACTTTCCTATATAGTTAGAACTTATAATCCAGAAAAGAGTCCCGTTCGGGGGCAAAGAGAGTCATTATTTTTGGAGCGTCACTTAATATTTCATTTTTTTTTCAGGTGAAATTTTTTTAGAAAAAGTTTATGCAACACATTTTACATACAAAATAATGCAGAACACTGAAACGTGGTGAAACTATATAACGACTGACGACCATATCATAAAGGTAGTATAGAAACCCAAGAATATATACCTTATGGAGAAATTTAAAAGAACTATCATTTGAATAGTAGGATGTTGTTTTGATCCCCAAAGTTAAAACCCCAAAGAAAATCACTGGGTATCGCCCTATCAGTTTGTGTAATGTGGCTTGCAAAGTTATTTCTGCTAATCACTTAAATGGGGATTCTGTGCTCAAAGGTGTTCCAAGGTGCTCACTAATAGAATGAAATCAGTCCTCCCATCTATTATTTCGGAAAATCAAAGTGCTTTTATCTCTGGTAGATTAATATCGGATGCTTCAGCCTTCGTCTTTCGGCTTTAGGACTAATATTCTCGCTGCTTTTGAGCTACTGCACCATTTTAAAACTAGAAAGAAGGGAAAGGAACATTAGATGGCGTTCAAACTTGATATGAGCAAGGCTTATGATCAGGTTGAATGTGATTTCATTGAAGCCATTCAACTCAAAATGGGCTTTGCTCCAGAGTGAGTTAATATGATTATGACATGTGTTCGATCTATTTCATATTCGATCTTGGTTACTGGATCCCCAACTCCTAGGTTTTTTCCATCTAGAGGACTTTGTCAAGGTGATCTCTTATCACCTTACCTTGTTATTATCTGTGCAGAAGCTTTATCGTCTCTTCTTCACAGGGCTAACTCTACAAGAGTTATTCATGGTGTTAGTATTGGAAGGGGTTGTTCCGACATCTCACACCTATTTTTTTGCAGACGATAGTCTTCTCTTCAGTTAAGCCACCGTGGAGGAATGTCAAGCTGTCATGACTTGTCTTCACTTGTATGAGGTAGCTTCGGGTCAGAAGGTGAATGTTGATAAATCAAGTGTGTTTTTTTTAGCCCCAATACTCCAGATGAGGTTCGTGAGCAAGTGATGAATACCTTGGGTGTGCAGGCATTGGTCAGACATGAAAAATATCTAGGATTAGCGGCACTTATTGGGCGATCAAAATGACAAATTTTTTCATTTTTGCGGGATCGCTTAGAGCATAAAACATCGGGATGGAAGGAAAAATTGCTTTCCAGAGGCGGTCGTAAAGTGCTCATTAAATCCATTGCCCAAGCAATTCCAACTTATGTCATATCATGCTTCAAGCCTCCCAATCCATCTATCATGATATCAGCCATATTGTTGCCAAATTTTGGTAGGGACAAACAGGAGAGAAAAGGAAAATTCATTGGACTTCGTGGGATTCGCTTTGTGAACCAGAAAAGGGTGGTGGTATGGGATTTAAAGACATGGATTGTTTCAATCTTGCCTTATTATCCAAACAAGGATGGTGACTCTTGCATAATACGACATCTCTTGCCCATAAAGTCGATAAGGCATCCTACTTCCAAGATGGTGACCTTCTTACAGCGAGGCTTGGCTCCTACCCATCTTATATGTGGAGAAGCATTTGGGGCGCTCTTGCAGTTCTTAGAAACCAAATTTTTTTGAAAAATGAAGCGAAGTTGATTAAAAGCATTCCCCTTACCTGTCACAATCATGTGGATTCGTGGATGTAGAACTGAGACTCCAAAGGTCAATTCACGGTTAAATCGGCTTACCACCTAGCTGTGAGTTTGAAAAAAGAGAGGCAATGTGTTGATTCGGCTTCCATCTCGGTCAATGGTTTCAATTGGAAGAAGATTTGGGACATGCCATGTACCACCTGTACTCGAAAAAAAGGCTATTTATTATGTTAATATGCATTAATTTATATAATTAGTGTATAAAATGAATTAAAGGGAGACTTTGGACTCGTCTGCGAAAAGTGTTCAGAAAAGGACACAATTGAAAAAGTCCCCAAAAATGTGGGACAAGTTATGAAGTAGGACCCAATGAAGGGCCCTGGATAAAATAAATTGCATTTAAATAATTTGATGCATTTATATGATTAATTGGCGATATGTTTAATAGCTTTCATATTACATTGACTAATGTGTTAGTTATTAAATACTAGTTTGTTTGTTTAAATAAGGGCATTTTTGTAAAAAAGATGCATAATTAGTAGGTACGATAGCAATCTCACAAATATTTGGGACCACGAGTGGGACCCATACTAGACTTAGACAAACACACATTTAGATAATTGGATAATTAATAAAATATTCAGGGAATTTCATAATTAGAAACTAGAAACTATCAGGGGTATAAACGAAAAGAAGTAAAATTTGGTTGACAACACATTGCATGTGTATGCATGTGTGTCAAGAGGGCATGAACTCTCAAATTAAAACAAAATAAGGTAGGAAAGAGAGTGAGCTCAGCGAGAGAGAAGAGAAGAAAGAGTCGCCATTTGCCGTAATTTTGTCGTTCTGCCGCCGTTCTTCTTCTAATTCGTGAACTGAATCTGTATTCGGACTCATGGAGGTGAGATGACCATTTCTATACCTTTCTTTTATGTTTTAATCATCGTGTTTTGGTGCCTCATTCTAATTGAAGAGACGGGGTTTGCCGAAAACATGTAGGAATTACTCCAAAGTGAGATTTTGAGCTGGGTTTTGGTGAAATCCAGCACTTAATTTGGGGTAGAAATCATAAAATGTGAGTTTTCTAACTTAAGCTTTGATATGGTTCATGTTAGGTGCTCCAATTGCTAGCTAGGAAATATTAATTATGAATTTAGTGGTTCGATTCATGTTTAAGTTGCTAATTCATGTTAATTTAGTAAGGAAATTACCATACTTACGTGGCTATGTACTTATGTGTTAAGTGGTCTATGAATGTTTGGGAGTAATGGTTCATTATGATAAAATCAGGGAGGGGAAGAAAAAGAAATCCGTTATAAGAACAAATGTCCAAGGAATAGAAGGGACTGCAGGGACATGGGAAAGGTCTTCCATTAACGTAACTATTCTGCGATATGCATGCTTATGTGCTTAAATTGTAGCATTATACATGTTCATGTCATATAAAGCACGTTAGTTAATTCACTAAGCGTAACTTAAGAAAATCATTTTCTATTTTCTGTTGTGGTACATAACAACCACCGCAGGTTTGGAATAAGGCATGGAAAGAAGGTGATTCGAGCTTGGGATTGGGCAATGCGTGGACTTGTTTATATATTTTCAATCTTGTAATAGGATGTGAATTATGGTTTTGGATTTGTAGTACTTAAGTTGTACTCTGTAATGCTTATACTTGTTGGAGTTGGAGTTAATCTTGGGAATCTTATGTGTTCCTTTTTGTTGTAACTATGGGTTCGTGTATCTTAGTGGAGTTCGACCGTTCTGGCAAGTCTGGATATGTTTTGCAGCACTTCTAGACAAGTTTCATTTTTACCCAAGTCTTATGTAAGTTTTTGAACTCTTTTCCAACAAAAATTCTATGTTAATGCAAGTTTTATCAAGTTTTGGGCTTAAATGTCTTATTAAGGTTCAATTGAGCTTGGGTACATGTTTCAAGTTTGAGGAAGTACCCAAATGTGTATTAGGGTTATGTTCATGAAGTTTTGTGAGTAATCCTAAGTGTTTGTGCATGTTTTGGTTGCAAATTCGTGAAAAACATGTTGAAGGCTGATGCAGTAAGGAAGTTGCTACAGAGGGACTTTCGACCTGTCGAAGGGACCCGTTCGACTAGTCAAACTACCCCCTGCCAGCCTCCTTTATCTTATGCTTCCCATGTTTTCTTTTAACATCTAATTGGCCAAGAGGTTACCTTTGGGGTCCCTTTGACCCACCAAAACTATACTTTTGATTATAAAAGTCGGGAAGTATTTTTCATAGAATTATCTAATTGGTACAAGATAAACTAGTATTGCTTAGATTATTTTGCATGGTTTGGCTTCAAACTTGGTTTTGAATGTTAATTCTGGATTATTTAAGTGTGTAATCTTCATTGTTACTACTCTAATCTGTAAGGGGCGGGTTGGGGTGTGACATGCTGTGAATATCGCAGGCTAACCATGTTTTAACTTTTTCAAATTCAAATACGAGTCGCCACTTAATTTTTAAAAGAAAATTAAGAAACCATTTAAAAGAAAACTGATCTTTTGGAAACCAGAGATTTCTAGTTCCGGGGATTTGGAATAAGAGGGGAAGGAGCCCAGCGGACTAAAATACCCCCTCTTATCCTATCTCATGATAGGCCTCTTACTCAACATCCTGTTTAATCTGAGCATGTCCTCAACTAATACATGCATGTACATTTCAAAAGCATGTCGAAAGCCTGCAAGATTGCTAACGATAAAGGGCGTACAAAATCAAGTAGATTTATCTAACAAGCGAATGATATGCAATAGAGACCAAGAGAACTTACCCGGGATTCAGTTGCGAAAGAAAACATACAATGCATACAAATAAAAAAAAACCCTAAAAAAAGAGTCTCAAATTCATATATTACATATAAGGCAAGACCTAGACTAAGGTGTTGTGCATGGAGTTAAAAATCAATAAAATCATGAAATGAAATAAATGGGAGAAAGGTCGAGGAATCGTACCTCCATAGCGCTACAAAACAAAGGGTTAGTGCATATGCTTTGAACATGATATAATAACAAATCCTAAATATCATACCAAACTCCTAGGTTAAATCTATCAAACATGGAGAAAGTTGACACAACCATAAATTCCTTATAATTTGTTGAAATCACAACACCTCTATAGATATACAAGTCTCAACTAGGAGCCAATGTAATGTCCATATAGAGATGATATAATCCCAAAATGATCACAAGCATAACTAGGTTCAACTAATTATGACGTAACACGATACAAAATAATGTCCTAATTGCTAGAATCAATACATATATAATGAATGCATGAACATGAACAAAGACAAACTATGAATCATTTGTTGATTTGGATCGTTTAGTCTCTGAATTTGGGTTCAATTAACCAAAAGCAAAACATATTTCAAGCCTTAAGCTATTAGAAAACCATTTGGATCATAATTGATAAGTTTTACCAAATCTGTCTCAGAATTCCAAAATTTATAGAAAAGAAACCTGAGATTAAAAAATAAAAAAGGTATAGTTCACATGGCTTGATTTCAATGATTTTTGGACACAAGGTGCCTCTGTTTGTATAGTTTCTAATCCAAAAAGAAAATCAAAGATCAAACTAGGGTGTCCAAAAAATCGGCCGAACCGAACGGCCCGACCGGAACCGACCAAATCGAACCGAAACTCTCAGTGATTTGGTGTGTTGGTCGATGGTCGGTTGTAGCTATTGTAAAAACTGAAGGTCCGGTCGGTGCATGGTTTGTGCTTGTAAGGGACCGACCCCAACCGAAACCGACCAAAACCTTCAATACTATAAATGCTTAAGGTTAATCTCCTTATTCATTTCAATACGTTTCAGACTTGAAGACTAAAGTTTTCTCTCCTATCCTTCACTTCCTATGCGATTTAGGGTTTTGAAACCCTAATCTCTCCGTCGCCTCCACCATCAGCTACCATCACCTCCAGCCTCGGTCACCACAGCCTCCACCTTCAGCCACCATCGCTTTGATCTCTTCTTGATCTCTCGATCTTAGTCTCGAAAGAGAAGGAAAGGCAACACAATTGTCGTTGTCGTGATGATCAATCTCGTCGCCGCCGCGATGCTAGTGTCTCTCGTGGCCTCATCTCTTCTCCCTATCCTTCACAACCACTCGTCAGAAAGGTAAGCCCCCCTCTGTCTCTCTCTCTAGACTTTTCTTTCAGACTTTCAGATCTGTTGAATATGTATGTTGAATATGTTTTCACTTTTAGTTCTTGAATTTTTTGGATGAATAAATTGGGTTTTGGTTCATGATTTCTGGAATCTCATGCGTTTGATTTCATTTGTTATGGTTTTGGGTCAGTGAATGTGGCTTAATTTCCTTGAGATTTTAGTCCCAAAATGGAATTTTTATGATTGAGATTCTGATCTTTTTCTTGGTATAATTTGAGTCTTTGAGATTCTGTTAAGCCATCCCCAAATCACCCCGACCACCCCGACCGACACCAACAAAATCGAAACCGACTGAAACCAAAATTGATTTGGCCAGTTTTGGTCCTTGATCATGCTACCCTGATGACATCAGTTTGGTTGACAAAGTACCTCCACCCGATCGAAATCGACCGATGTACACCCCTAGATCAAATGGTCCAATCTTTGGGAATTGGACCAAAACCAGACATTACTTAGAATTTATCAACTCTCTATCCAGAGATTTTGTGTCATTTTCTAAAAATAGTAAATGAATCTAAATCACTTCAATCTTTTTAGAGGATCTTACTAACTCATAATAGTTCATGAAAAAATTATTAGAAGTTCAAAAATACTTGTTTAAGGTTCTGATCTATTCAAATTAAAATTGACTTTCTATTCTGAATTTTTGGATAGAGAGTGACTAGTTCACAAATCCTAAGATCAAACCATGTTAACTATGAAATTTCATTAAAACAAAAATTACAGTGGTAGATCTTTGTGTTATGGATACATTCCAATTGGTCTCATTCAATTCCAATGGATCATGATTTAATTAAAAATCTTTGATCACAGGTTGTCATTGCAATCACTGCACCATAGATGATTTAATGTCCATGATTTGAATCAAACTTGATCTATAATTCTAGAGAGAATCTAGGTCAAGTATGATTGTGATCAAAATAATGATGAATACAAAAGAGATTCATGGATTTACCCTTAGATGAATCCCAACATAGAACTCATAAGAGAATCTAGAAATGGATTTCAAGGACTTACTTAATCCTAATGAACTCAAGACACTTGAATTCAGTTGAATCCAACAATCAAATCATGAAAATAACTAGTTCTACATCTAATTCTTCTCCCAAATACATGATCCTTAAGGAATTTAAACTCATTTTATTCAACTCTCCTCCCAAGGTAATGGTCCTTGGAGATCAAAAGGCACTAATATACATAAATCTCAATGGAATATGGAGAAGATTCCATGAGGGTTCAAATTGGAGGACCCAAATCATGAACAAAAGCTTGGATAATCCAATTATGTATAAATATAACTAAAATCAACTTTAATTCTCATGTAAATCATAAATTTACAAAAAATTGGAGGATCAAACTCAAAGGAATCAAGTAAGATATTAAAGATCTCATGATTCCTTAGAGAAGAGCATGAAAATGGAGATCCAAAACATTAAATCCAATTGATGATCCAAATCAAACTTCCTTTTGAAAAGTTATTTTGCATAAAATCAAGGTTAAAAAAAATCCAAATCAACAACTATGAATGAGAATTCAATCACAATTCAAGTGGTGTGTGATGAAATGAGGTGGGAAGTGACTTTTTAAAAATTGTGTAAAAGATCCTAGAATTCTATGAATTGTGATTGAATTTTAGACTAAATATAACTTGTATTTAGAGGATTACCTCCAAAAATCCTCAAATTTTCTCTTGTTTGATAAAGATCTTCAATGTTCTCCGAGTTCTTCAAATATTCTTCTTCAATTTTCTCTTAATTCTATCCAAAATTCTTCTAGAATTCTCCTAAATTGTCTCTCAAAATTCTTATAGAAGTCTCCCAAATTGTCTCTCAAAATTCTTCTCCTTTGTAATGGAGATATGTATCTCCTTATATAGACCAACCATGAGAGGTTAATTCAGTAAATTCGGGGTAAAAACCTATGTGCCATGGCATCTTCTAGAGTTTAATATGTATTTAAAAAAAAGGCTGTTACAGACCACGGCAGTCGCTGACTTGTAGTGAGTGCCAGTCCAGCACTCACTGAATGTCAGCGCGGCACTCATCAAGGGCAGCCGGCTTCGCCGCATGTTGACCCGAACAGATTTTCCTTTTTTATTTACCTATATATAGATTATATATATACATCTTTTTCTTTTCTTTTCTTTTTCATTTTCTTTTCAAAGAGGTATTTTTCTTGAAATACTTTAAACCAAAACCAAAATTTTCCAAATTGGTTCTTTTATTTGTCTCATACGTATATTACGCCCGAATTTTCCTGAACACCCAGTCTTTCCCTTTTGAAAGAATTTTATCGAGACTGAAGAACTCTCCGAAGAGCTTGAATCACTTAAAAGATCTTCAAATCCCGTCGGACATTGTTGTCATCGATTTTAGAGATAATCATACCCCTGAATTCGACGGTCAGTCAAAATTGGGGTGTCTACACATGTCATTACCAAACAAAATAAAAATCTTTGTTTGGTTAGCGTGTAGGGATGCTATTGCATGTAACACGAATCTCCTAAAATGGGGTATTGGGATCCAGAATCACTATGTGCTTTGTGGGGGAGTTGCTAAAATGGCTACACATTCTCTCCTATTACGTAGATGGGCTTTTAATGTGTGGAGAGTGGGAAGTTCGATGGAGTTTGGCCATTTGAAACCTGGAATGGGCTTTGCAGATTGGTTAAATCAATAGTGACAGGGGGGTTCCAACTGTGACTTGGTTAGGTGTGTAGACACCTCGATTTTGATCGACATTTGAATTCAGGGTACGATTACCTCCAAAAATCAATGATGACAATGTATGAAAGAATTTGAAGCCTTTCAAGGTGATTCAAGCTCTTTAGAAAGCTCTACAATCTCAAAAAAAATTTACAAAATTCAAAAAAAGAAGAGAAAGACCAGGTATTCAGGAAATTTAGGAGAAATACAAAAATTAGTTTGAAAACGTAACATAAAAAGGGATTTTGGTTTAAAAGTATTCCAAGAAAAGGATTTTGAAAAAGGAAAAAAGGAATTTCAAAAGAAAAGAAAAAGAAAAAAGAAGAAAACAAAACAAAAAATATATGTATATATAAATACAAGGATGAGGTGACACATAGCGAAGCCAGCAACACTCGCTAAGTGCCGCGTTGGCAGTCCGTGAGTGCCGGTCTGAGGTGGCACATGGCAAAGCCAGCGGGGCTCGCTTAGTGCCGCACCGGCACTCATTGTGATTATTCTAATGGATATATCTATTGAGCGTTGATTTCCAGTTTAACAGGAATGCAGTGTTATCTTAATGATCTTCTCAGCTACACAGGCAATATCCTCCATATACTTTACTTCTCGTCCTTACATTGAGGACAATGCAAGCACTTAGTTGAGGGGTGGGAGTATAGGATAGTCACCTGTATCACTTCAAGTGTGCACTGCATACACACATGTTATAAATTAAAGTCCATATGACGCATGTTTTTAATGAAAAAAAATGAAAAAAAATAGAACCGTTATGCATGATTACATCTATGAAATTGATCCTTCCTCTCTATTAGAATGTTATTAGCAATGAAACATCATGATATGCTTGTATGCTATTAGTATGCTGCACACACTCCTAGTTTGTTTATCATCTCAATTATGGAATGCCACATATTCATTGAACCTCAAAACAATCTAAAGCACATGTGACTACCTTGTACTTAACTGAAATGGACTAGTGAGCATTACTTACACACTGTAGAGACACAAAGTGGAGACAAATAACCCCAATGTGAGCTTTTGAGCCATTCGTTGATTCTGAGGGTTAATACACTAACTCTTACTTTTTGAAGCGCTTAAACACGTTGAAAGTCTCATTTTTCTTTGCATGTGGCTAACTGCTAGAGGATAACGTTCAGGATATACCAATTTAGAACTCTTGAATTGCTTGAACTAATAAACTAGCGAATCTAGAACATGATTTAGGCCATCGTCACTGCACTTCACAACCTTTGCCCTATCAGACACCCACACTTACCAAAAGAGACCCTTCTTGTATTTGACACATGTTTACCCTATTCTTTATCTCAAAAAAGTTCCCAACCACACTCTAGATAACAGGAACACATCAATCTGTAAACACATACATATCCCAGTGTAAGCATGTGATTGGAGCATTATTGTTTTGTGGTAAATCATCAATGAGGGTGATTTTTTGGGTAATAAAAAGAAAGTTTGAATCCTTGAAATGTTGAAATACCCAAAACAAATAAAAAGAAAGAGATAAAAGTATGATTGTAAAGAAAAAGAACTGAAAAAGGGGCAATGGTAGTCAAAAAGAAAGAAAATGGTGCAAAAATGAGGGTTGAAGAAGAAAAGAGTGATGAATTAGAATTGAAATAAAATGGAGAAGTCGAAAAGGTAAGTCAAATGTAAAACTGCCCAATCACAACCCCAGACACGCCAATTCTCACTCATTACCTATATCGCACAACCCTTTCTTACAAGTTCTAATGAGTCGTGATAGCTTAGTTTTGAAGTTCAAGTGAGAATTGAGTTCCCCACGGTATTTTGCTCTTCTAGTAGGTGGTTTACCATTCATTGAGACTTTTAAACTGCAAAGCAATCATTTTTTAGTGTCTAGTATGTGGGGCATTTGTTTGTTATATATTTACTCATTTCGAGCTTCCATACCATGAGAGATGCACATTACACCTGTTTCAGAGAGATTTCATATTATGAGTGTAACTCGGTAAGAGTTAAGTTGAAGCTTTATGTCGTGAAGGTGTTGTAGATTGTGTAAACTATGAAGTTGAGGTTCTGTATATTGGTTGTCCACTCATACACACTTAAAGTTCAATTTATATGAAACACTCTAATGATTCTGATGATAGATGAACTTTGTTGTATATGTTGCATTGCTAAGGTGTGTCAATAATTTCATGAGTTTATTGAACATAATGGAACCTGCATGAGAGATGAAACATCATAATCATATGATAGAATTGTGCATAGGAATTTTGCGGGTATATTCACTACAAACCCTCACGAAACATAACTCGTCCACTAGGGGGAACCTAGGGGTTCAAATGCTTGTTGCATACGCTAAATGCAATCGCCATTCCTGCGAAAGTGAGTTAGGTTTATTTTATTTTTGTTTCTAGTTTATAGAATAGTCCTATTTTTATTCGCTTCATTGCTAGGGACTAGCAATGAGCTAGATGGGGGTTGTGATTAGCATTGAATATTGCATATTTATAAGCATTTATGGACGGAAATATGCATACTTTAGCCTCTAAGTGTCTATGTTCTCGCGTAATCTCATAGCATGGAGTTTTTATAACGAATAACACTAAAGCATGCTTAATTCTATGTTATTTTAGGTTATGAGATGCATAGAGCTTTCAGAATTGAAGTTTGAAGAATCAAAGCAGGCAAAATAAAATAGAAATGAAGAAATGAGTTGGAAAATGCTAGTTGCAGCTTCTTGAAGGGCATTTTGGTCATTTAAGACCTCAAATTTTGAAGTCAATCATATCAAGAAAAATGTAGATCGATGAGTTATTGACGCGTCACCACAAATCGTGCTTCAATCAAAGGTCCGAGCAAAGAGTTATGCCAATTTTTCCATCGATGCGCGAAGCTGTCAACCAGAGTACCCAGAAATTGATTCCTCCACAAACCGGTTTGTGGGAGCAGGTACCAGTAATCGGTTTGTCCCCACAAATCGATTTCTTGACCCTTTATGACCTTTCAGGTCTAGCAACTCATGAACCTATATATATTCGTTATGACTGAATGTCTAGGGTATTCTGTGATGTCCCAAAGGTCTGAGAGTAGTGTTCCATGCGTGATTTTTGAAATTCTTCATCTCCTTTAGGATTTTTACTAGGGTTTTGTTATTTCTATTCCAATCTAGTAGGTAAATGAGGTTTGTAATTTGTTCTATTCCTTACTTTCAATTGTATTCTATTCGTTTTTTAGATGATTTCTATAAAGATCAATACTTGTAACTCATTCTATGCTTGTTTAAACTTTAGCTTTATGATTGCATAATCATTTCTCTCTAGTTGAATGGTAATTTATTAGTTTTAGCTTGTTCATGATTTCTTTTCTATTTTTAGCAGATCTTATTGTGGAATGAAGCACATTTTCATTAGATGTAATGGCTAGTGATAGATTTACAATGCTAGAGTAGTTTCCTAGTTAGGATTATACAATGAAGCACTAAACTAACCCCAACATCATGCAAGTTCTTCACTGGGTAGCTTGTGTAACCCAACTTTTTTTGTAAAACTAAGTTTGGAATTGGGAATGGAATGTTTTCTATCAATATTAAAAATAACTCTCATATTCTACACTCAAGTTTGCATTCGGTTCATGATGATAGTTGCCCAAACATATTTCTGGCATTTCAAATAGCAAATACTTGAAATGGTAAAATATTTTGTGGAATTAAACTCATGTTTCGAATCTGCCCGAACTTAATTAGTGGTTGCTTGATGTTGTTTTATGCAAAATAACAAGTATTTGGCATCGGTTCGACTCCTACAAATCATAAATGCAAAGAGGCACCTGCTGGATTGCTATAACTTGCTGTATCTTTCCTTAGGCATGATAGTTGGCGAGTTTAGTGTGGATTTGTGTAATCCTAACCCTTTATCTTAATTTGAATTAACTCTTAGTAATTCATTGCTTTAATTAGTTCTTGTTAATTTTAAAGTTTTGTTTAATTACCTTCCTAGTTTAGTTTTATTTCACGCTAGTAGATTAGAACTTCATCCAACCATTTTTCATCTTTTCCTTTTCATTTGGAGCTAGTTTAGTGAACCTTGACCTTAGCCATCCCTATGGGATCGACCTGGACTTGTCTAGTTTATTACTTGCATGATCACCTACACTTGGGTGTTGTTAAGAGATTGCACATTCTTATGCATGTCAGACCAGTAGCTTATAGATTAGATTTGCCACAAGAGTTGGCTCATGTTCATAATGTATTCCATGTGTCTATGCTCACACATTATGTGTCGGATTCGAGTCATATCCTTGAACCAGAACCGTTGAAAGTCCGAGAAGATATGACATATGTTGAACATTCAGTGCGGATTGTAGATAGAAAATATCAAGTGTTAAGAATAAAGACAATTTCGTTAGTCATGGTCCTCTGGCATAATCATAGCATTGAAGAGGCAACTTGGGAGTAAGAAGATGAGATCAGAGAGAAGTACCCGCATGTAACACCCGTACCCGAAAAAGAAGATTAATGTGATAATACTATGTGTTAATTAAAGATAATTAATGCATGAGATGAATTAAGGTGGGGATATGAACCCACATGTGAAAAGGTGTTCAAATGCGGACACAGATGAAAGTCCTGTGAAAGGCGGGACTGGTATAAAAGTGGGGCCCAACGAGGGTCTAATTAAAATAATTTGCATTTTGATGTCATTATGTGCTTATATGATTACTTGTTTAAATGCTTATTGATATTATTATGTCTTATGATAGGAAAGGGGACCAATTTGGGTACCTATGTGAGGGCGTATTTGAATAAAGTTGATATCTGTAGACACCCCGATTTTGACCAAACGTCAAATCTAGGGATTGGTTACCTCTCAAAGACCGATGATGATGATATCCGTGACATTCGAGGATTTTCTCAAGAAATTCAAAATCTTCAAGAAAAAAATTAGAAAATAATAAAAATGATAAAGGGAGAGGATTCAGGCATTCGGGAGGGAAACCCGAACGATGAAGAACGTGTGAGAAACCCAGTCTGGAAATCCATTTTATTTTAAAGAAAGAGGGAGTTTTTTTCTTGAAAAAAGGAAGAACAAAATAAATAAAAAGATTTTTGAAAAAGAGAAAATACAAAAAAAAAAATAGTATATTCAAAAATATACCATGCACATGGTTGATACCATGCACATGGGGGATCTTAATGCAAATATATACATACATAAAATAAAAAATTTTGTTTACACCAACATACTTTTGAAAAATCAAAAAGAGGGACAAAATTCAGTTAGCCCCGGCACGCGGAAAACGCGGCGGCACTCACTGAGTGTCGCGCCGGCACTCACTGTTTGCCGCCCGGCACTCAGAGAGTGCCGCCCGGCACTCAGTGAGTGCCGCCGGCACCAAGCGAGTGCCGCTGGCTGTAACAGACTGCATCTTCTCACATGTTCTAGAAGAAAACCTTGCACATGGGTTTCCACCCGAATTTACCCATCTATCCCTGGAATAATGGCCTATATAAACAAACCTTCTCTTCCATTTTGGAGGACTTGAACTTGAAAATCAAGAGATAGATATATACAAGAATCATATATATTTTGAGAGAGAGAGAGAAGAAGAATTTCTTGAAGAACTTGAAGAATTTGAAGAATTTTGGGAAATCTTGGAAGGTTTTCACAAGAAGTTGAAGAAATACTTGAGGTCCTAGAGGTAACCTCTTAATCCTTGATAGAATTAAGACTATTCAATCACAAGTTCATAGTTCTAGGAACATTTTCACATTTTCAAAACCTCTCTTCTTATCCCATTTCATCACACACCACCAAGAAGTACTTGTGATTGAATCTCATGACATTTCATCAATTTGGATGTAATTAGCTTTGGGTTTAAGATAAATTTGACTTTAAAGAGTTTGTATCCTTAGTCTTCTAAGTATTCCTTGATTTTCCTTATTTCTATTTCATTAAAAAGGTGCATGAGATCTTCCATATCTCATTGAACCTCTTTGAGTTTGATTATTTAATTTCCTATGATCTTATGATCTATATGGAGATTAGAATGAATCATAGTCTTAATCTACATATAATTGGTGAGATTCAAGTCTTAATCCATGACTTGAACCTCTTCATTAAGAAATCTTATGGAATCCTTACTATATTCCAATGAGGTTTAAGTAGATTTTAGCTTCATTTAGTCTCCAATGACCATCAAATGGTAGGGGAAAATGTGTTAATTCAAGTTTACTCCCATGGCTTGGACTAATCCTTCTCTTAGGTTTTAAGAAGTCTTTCATACTTCATCTAGAACCTATGAGCATGTATGTCTCTAACTCCAATGACCATCAAATGATAGGAGTGATAGGTTGAATTCAAACTTGGGTCCATAGGTTTGAGCTCTTTATTTGAGGATTCTATGAAGTTCATTTCAATACTTCATCAAGATCCATAAGTGTAATATGCCTCATAGTCTTCAATGACCATCAAATGGTAGAAGAAGTAGTTTGGTTTGAGCCCCAACTTCATGTTTTAATAGTTGAGGCCAATCAACAAACTTGAACTAGCAAAATGAAACAGTGGGTTCATAAACTGTTTTTGATCAAGAATTTTTAGTTTGAAATCTGACCGTTGGAATCGAATGAAACCAACGGGAAAATGTTCATAACACATTGTTTTACCACTGTGATTTTTGTTTTAGCAAGATCTTGTGATTAGAAGGGTTTGATCATGGTTTTTGTGAGCTAATCATAATCTGTCCAAAGTTCTAGAATACTTTCAGAATAATAAATCCGTTTTGAAATCAACAAATCAGAACCTTAATTAAGTTTTTGGGGTCTCAAATAATTTTTTATAAGTACCTTAATGTGTTAGGAAGGTACCCTAAAAAGATCTAAGTGTTTC
Organism: Hydrangea macrophylla; assembly: GCA_033977485.1. NCBI lineage: Eukaryota > Viridiplantae > Streptophyta > Magnoliopsida > Cornales > Hydrangeaceae > Hydrangea > Hydrangea macrophylla. Next base: position 67,512,634 of record CM066992.1, read on the forward strand.
TCATTATTTTACTATTTTTAGAAAATCATACAAGATCTCTGGACAGAGAGTTGCAGAATCCTGAGTGAGGCCTAGTATTTTCAATATTCCCGGAGATCTAACCGTTGAAATCTTGATTTTCAAGTTGGGTTAGAAACTAGACTCACAGAGGCATGACATATCCAAAAATCAATAAGATCCAACCATCAAAAGTATTTTATTTCCATTTTTGAACGTCGGGTCTGCTCTCTGTAAATCACAAAAAACTGCTACTGTTTTGTCTAATCTTATTTATTTCAACTCAAATGGTCTCTTAATGTCTTGGGACTCAAACCATGTTTTGAATAAGGATAATTTAGATTAAACCCAGAGGCTAAGTCATCCAAATTAGTGAATAAATCCATATCTTATTATTGTTCATAATCATTCATTCATTCATATACATTGATGCTTATAGTTAGAAATAGTTCTTGGATGAAGATTGGACTTAGTTGAATTTAATTGAACATGACCTATGATTAATTACCTTTTGATATTATATCTTGTCTAAGGCATGTGTACTAACCTTTGTTTTGTAGCGCTTTGAGGTACAATTTCTCAACCCTTCTCTAGTTTAAACTATTTTATTGATTTTAATTGATTTTTCGACCCCATGTGCGACACCTTAGCTTAGGTTTTGTCTTATGTGTATATATGTGTTAGAGACCTTTCTTAGGTTTATTCTCGCATGCATTGCACGTTTGATATTCGCGGCCGGATCCCGGGTATGTTTTCTAGTTCTCTATTGCATATCATATCGCTTGCTACTTGAATTACGTGGCTTTTGAATGATATTTTGCCAATTGCCATTTTACACCCTTTTGACATGCTTTTGTGATGTATACTTGTATATATGTATTAATTGAGGGCATGCTTAGATTAATAATTTGATTAAAAAGGATGTTGAGTAGAGGCCTATCGTGAGATAGGATGAAAGGGGGTGTTTTAGTCCGCCGGGCTCCTTCCCCTTTCATTCCATAATCCCCGGACCCAGTTTATCTTTGGTTTCGCAAAAGATCAGTTTCCTTTTAAATGGTTTCTTAATTTTCCTTTTAAAAATTAAGTGGTGACTCTTTGAAAATTGAAAATGTTTGTTTTAAAAGTGGGTAAAATTTGAAGACCTGCGATATCCACAATATCTGGTAGGTTTTATAGCAACCTCATAATTTATGTGGCACCACGTTTGGGACCCACGCGGGACTTAGATTAAATCCTTTTAGAAAAGATGGGTAGTTAATGTAAATAACAAGGGGGTTTCATAATAAAGCTTAAGAAAGATTGGGGGGTGTACATGGGAATAATGAAAAGTGAAGAAAACACATATGCATGAGGCATATGTGTCTCTACACATCTTACACAGCTGGGATTTCTTGAGTTTAGGCGAGAACGAGAGCTCGAGTCGGCGACAGAAATTTTCGACGACGTTTCTTGCTGTTTCCTTGCCGTCCGGCGTCGGATTTACGATCCGAGACCACTTTTGGACTCGTGGAGGTAAGAGGATCACATGCATGTAATTTATTTTCATTTTCGACAACGTTTTTACGGCAACCATTCTTAATAGACGATGTTCTTGATACCAAACTTATGTAGGAATTACATCGGTGAAATTTGGGTTGGAAATTAGCAAGGAATTGGGGAAATCTAAGCTTATTTGTGTATAAATCAAAGAGGTGAGTGTCCTAATCTTTCAATTGGATGTTTAGTTATGTTAGTGTGATAATTGTTGTTCATAGTTGCTACACTCATGCTCATGTATGTATATGTTGTTGAATTTGGGCAAAAAGCATGCCAATAAGGTGAAATTGTTATGCTTATGTGCTAAATTGCTTAAATGTTTATATGGATCAAAGGGAAGTCAAGTAGTGGTCACCATTTATAGGTCTCATATGTAAGGGATAGGAAGTCCTCAATGAGTAGGACGTGGTGACGACCACAATGAAATGTCGGTGACGCCTTCGGGGTCACAAGAGAGTGTGTGTTGCGCTATATGCGCCAAAAGTGAGAAAGATCCGGGGTGAGAAGGACCCGGGGGTGGTGGCTAGAATGACTTGACTTCCCAAAGATCAATTTGTTGTCATTTATAATGATTGTTACATTTACATACTTTGCATTCCAATGGCATGATTAGTTCCCTCACTAAGCGAAAGCTTAAACGAAAATATATTTCTGTTGTGGTTATTGAATAACCATCGCAGGTACCAAACGAGACGAGGAGAAGAAATGATACGCACGACGGGTTGGGCGTGGGAGTAGTGTTCATGTGTCTATGTGTTCATATGCCTAGTTAGATTGTGTCTAGAATGTATCTTTTGGTTAGCAATGTAAATGTATCTTGGGTTCTTTGAAAACTTGTAATTATGTTTATAACTTGTAATATAATGTAACTTATGGGTTAGTATCCTTGACTTGTGAATTTAAGACTTGACTCGTGGTTGTGTCCATGGAGTTAGTTTTAGAATTCTATGACTCATGTGGTTAATGTAATTTGGAGAAACTAATGTAAATTTCTATGCAAAAGTTGTAGGTTGTATGTTTGAATCATTCCGGCAAGTTCGAAAACATGGGTTGTAGAATTTAGTCAAGTTCCTTTCGTAAACAAATGTTTTGTGAAATTTGATCCTCTTGTTGGAAGGTTATGTAAATGGTTGGTTGAAAATGGTTTGGTCTAACTTGGGTTTATTCCCAAGAAGTTTCATGAGATCTTATCTTTTGCCAAGAGTTAAACTTCAACCACACTTGATTTGATTCAAAGGATGTGTCTATGGTTTAATTTGATCCAAATAAAGTGATGTTTATGTTTTGAATGTTGGAATAACTTAAGTTGGTGTTGGGAATGTTCCAATGTGTTTTCAAATGGATTAAAAATGGTTATGGATGTGTCCATGAGGTTTGAATGATGATTTGGGTGAGTTTGGGCTGTTTAAACAGGGGTTTTGCTGTCAAAACTGACTTCTGCAAGAACCGGATTGATTCGGGCCTTGAGCGGATCGATCCGGAGCTTCTGGATGAGCCAAAAATGACGTTCTGTTAAATCCGGATCGATCCGGATTTGGGGCGGATCGATCCGCTTGTCCAGTTTTAGCCTCGACGACTTTTACGGAAACGCGCATAACTCTCTCTAGAAAACTCGGATTCGCGCACCGTTTTTTGCGTTGGAACCGGGACTCAAAGAGCTATCTTTCCATATAAAATTTGCTATACTTTATTAATGACCATTTTTCCCTTGGATCTGTTTTGTGTCGAAGGAGCTATTTTAGTAAGTCTAATTCATGTGTTTCTTAATGAATTAAGGATGTTTTGAACGTGTGGACTTGTTACACGTGTCCCAACTTGCCCGAGGCGGGTTGGGGTGTGACAATTTTTGCTATCAGAGCAATAGGTTAGAGCCTTTGGGGACGAGTGACGATTACGACGCGTAATAAGCATAAAGGATTAAAAGATGTGTAGTTCATGCATTCACGTTTACTTAGCATGTTGAATGATGTTGAGCATGCATTGAAAAGAATAAAAGTAACGTGTATATGAATATGTATTGTGAATGCCAGAGAGAAAATGTCTGGTGAACGATCGACACCGCCTACCCAAATGGAAAGAATGGAAAGAGTTGTAGCCGGTTTAGTACAAGTTGTTGAAACTCATACAATAGAGGGGAGACACGATCAACCAAATCCTAATCCAAGGGAGGAGGTGACCACAATTTCAAAATTTTATAAGCAGAAACCGACATTATTCAGAGTAGAGACTGATCCAATGAGAGCCGATTTTTGGTTGTCCGATATGGAGAGGATATTCAGGGTTCTTCCGTGTTCTGAAACTCAGCAGGTTTTATTTGCCGCCGATACGTTAAAAGAAGAGGCACAGTACTGGTGGCGTACAAAATTGGGACCCGATAGGCCGAACACTTGGGGGGAGTTCGTAGTACTCTTCAAGAAGCAATACTTTCCGAAATCGTTTGAAGATTTAATAGCTCAAGAGTTTATGGAATTGAAACAAGGAGGGATGACAGTTCGGGAGTATTCCGCTAAATTTACAAGTTTGGCTCGGTTCGCTGAGAACATAGTACCAAATGAAGGGGATCGAACTAGAAAGTTTGTAACGGCGCTTAGAGATGAGATTCGACGTCAGGTATCAGTGCAACGGTTGGATAAGGTTGCAGAGGCATTGGATGTGGCTTCAATCGCTGAGAGAGATATGGGGTATCAACAAGGTTCCCAAGCACCAGTAACTCAACAATACAAAAGGCCGGGTTCAAGTCAATATAGTGGACAAGGGAGTTCGAAAAGACAAAGTTTTGGAGGTTCCTCAGGTGGTGGAGGTAATAAGCCGCGGTGTAACACGTGTGGTAAGTTTCATTGGGGTGTGTGTAATCTACCGACAACACTGTGCAACAATTGTCGACAAATGGGGCATGTAGCAAAGAATTGTCCAGGAGTGAGGCCAAATACTTATACTCCGATGAGGCGTACCGATGATAGTGGGATGGTTTGCCATAATTGTGGGGAGCTTGGACATCGAATGCACAATTGTCCTAAGCTGAGGCAAGGAGGCTCCAGTGCAACCGTGAGTAGTGCACCAACACCGCGACCACCTCAACAACAACTACAAGGAAGAGAACAACGTCAGGGTCGTTATTTCCAGCTTAACCCAGGGGAGACCACCGTTGCTAACACGGTCGTGTCAGGTAAAGTTTCTATCTGTTCAACACCTGCTAATGTATTAATGGATTCCGGTTCTACACACTCGTTTGTATCACATCAATTCGCTAGGAACATGAATGTACCCTTAGAACTTCTTGAATATGATTTATCTGTTGATGTTCCGTTGGGGAGATCTTTGGTGAGTTCGGGGGTTTATAGAAATTGTGAAGTTAAAATTAATGATGAAATGTTAACAGCGAATCTAGTACCGTTAGTAATCCAACATTTTGATGTCATATTGGGGATGGATTGGTTGTCAGTTAATCACGCTGTTATTGATTGTGAAAACAAAAGGGTAGAATTCCAAACACCGACTCATAGGGTCTTTTATTTTCAAGGGACAGGTGTTGTGTCACCACCTTATCTTGTATCCGCCATCAAGGCTTGTCGTTTATTGAGAAAGGGGTGTAAAGGTTTCCTTTGTAGTATATTGGATACTAGAGGCACTGAACAAAAATTAGAAGATATACCAGTTGTTAGGGAATTTTCTGATGTATTCCCAGAAGATTTGCCGAGTGTGTTAATTGAGAGGGAGGTTGAATTTGGTATAGATGTGATACCGGGAACACAACCCATTTCGCGGGCACCATATAGAATGGCTCTGGTAGAGTTGAAAGAGTTGAAGACTCAGTTACAAGAGTTGTTAGACAAGGGATTCATTCGGCCAAGTGTATCACCTTGGGGTGCACCGGTCCTTTTTGTGAAAAAGAAAGACGGAACGATGAGGATGTGTATTGATTATCGTGAGATTAACAAGGTAACTATTAAAAACAAGTACCCATTACCACGGATAGACGATTTATTTGATCAACTACAAGGGGCTCAAGTGTTTTCCAAAATTGATTTGAGATCGGGATATCATCAATTAAAAGTAAAAGCTGAGGATGTTGAAAAGACGGCCTTCAGAACTCGATACGGCCACTACGAGTTTCTTGTAATGCCATTTGGGGTAACCAATGCACCAGTTGCGTTTATGGACTTAATGAATAGGGTCTTTAAAACGTATTTAGATGAATTTGTTATTGTTTTTATTGATGATATTCTTATTTACTCAAAGAGTCCAGAAGAACATGATAGACATTTGAGATTGGTGTTGCAACATCTTCGAGAAAAGCAATTGTTTGGAAAACTGAAGAAAAGTGAGTTTTGGTTGTCAAGTGTTACCTTTCTTGGCCATGTGATTTCTAAAGAAGGTGTGTCAGTCGATCCACAGAAAATAGAAGCCGTTATGAATTGGGCGAGACCAACCAATGTATCAGAAATTCGTAGCTTTCTAGGATTGGCTGGGTATTATAGAAGGTTTGTTCGGGATTTTTCAAAGATTGCGGCTCCGATGACAACACTTATGCGAAAGGATGTTCCGTTTGAATGGGGGAAAGAATGTGAAGAATGTTTCCAGACATTGAAGAGTAAGTTGACTTCTGCTCCGATCCTTGCAATTCCGACAAGCACCGGGGGATTTAGTATTTACAGCGATGCTTCTCATCAAGGTTTGGGGTGTGTCCTTATGCAAGGGGACAAAGTGATAGCGTATGCTTCGAGGCAATTGAGAACTCATGAGAAGAATTATCCAACTCACGATTTGGAACTTGCCGCGGTAATCTTTGCTTTAAAAATTTGGCGACATTATTTGTACGGGGAAACTTGTGAAATTTTCACTGACCATAAAAGCTTGAAGTACTTATTTACCCAGAGGGACTTAAACATGCGCCAACGAAGATGGTTGGAGTTAATGAAGGACTACGATCTGAAAATTCAATATCACCTAGGTAAGGCAAATGTAGTCGCCGATGCTTTGAGTCAAAAATCGCCAGAAAATTTGACATGTGTTTTGACAGCACAAGAAGGGTTAGTGAAAGAGTTTGAACGTTTGGAACTGGAAGTTATTCCTAGAATTGAAGGTGGGTTAATGGCAGCAATTGTAGCACAACCTGATTTTATTGGAGAAATTAAAATGAATCAACTTCTAGACCCAACCTTAAAGAAAGTTGTAGGTGAATTACCTGAGGGTAAGCGACCAGAGTTCAGTTTGCATGATGGGGTATTATGGTACATCAATCGGTTATGCGTTCCTAATGTTAGTAATTTAAAAGAAAGAATTTTGGAAGAAGCTCATGGTACTCGGTATTCCGTGCATCCGGGTAGTACGAAAATGTATAGAGATTTAAGGGAAGTTTATTGGTGGAGTGGTATGAAACGTGAAGTTGCTGAATATGTAGCTAAATGCATGACATGTCAATTAGTAAAGCTTGAACATCAACGACCCGCGGGGGAGATACAACCATTAGAAATACCGGAATGGAAATGGGAGCACATTACAATGGATTTTGTGTCTGGATTGCCGAGGTCTCCTAGATCTAATGATAGCATTTGGGTAATCGTTGATAGGTTGACTAAGTCAGCCCACTTCTTGCCGATTAAGACCACAGAACCGACAAGGTTAGCAGAACTCTATGTTAAAGAGATTGTCAGATTGCACGGAACACCAGTATCAATTGTTTCGGATCGGGATACACGTTTTGTGTCCAGATTTTGGGAAGGGCTACAAAGAGAAATGGGAACAGCTTTGCATTTTAGCACAGCGTTTCATCCGCAAACTGACGGGCAGTTGGAATGGATTATTCAGATTCTCGAGGATATGCTTAGAGTTTGTGTTATGGATTTTAAGGCTGACTGGGAAACTCACTTGCCGTTAATTGAGTTTTCTTATAATAATAGTTTCCAAACAAGCATTGGAATGGCGCCTTTTGAGGCATTGTATGGTAGGAAATGTAGATCGCCTGTGTGTTGGACAGAGGTTAGGGAAAAACAACTTCTAGGACCAGAAATTGTACAAATCACCACCGATAAAGTCAAATTGATTAAGCAACGGTTACAAGTGGCACAAAGTCGCTATAAAAGTTATGCTGATACGGGTAGAAGACCGTTGGAGTTTGAGGTTGGTGATTATGTGTTCTTGAAAGTTTCACCTTCGAAAGGTATTACACGGTTTGGTAAGAAGGGTAAGTTAAGTCCAAGATATGTTGGACCTTTTCTGATTTTGAGTAAGGTGGGACCGGTAGCTTATAGATTAGAATTGCCGCAAGAATTGGCACATGATCATAACGTGTTCCACGTGTCTATGTTCAAACGTTATGTGTCAGATCCGAGTCATATCCTTGAACTAGAGCCGTTGGAAGTCCGAGAAGATATGACATATGTTGAACATCCGGTACGGAATCTGGATAAGAAAGATCAAGTGTTGAGAACAAAGACAATTCCGTTGGTCATGGTCCTCTGGCGTAATCATAGCGTTGAAGAGGCAACTTGGGAGCGAGAAGATGAGATCAGGGAGAAGTACCCACACTTGTTCGACTTATGAGGTAAGAATAAGTTTGGGGACAAACTTCTTAAAAGGGAGGGAGAAATGTAACACCCGTACCCGGAAAAGAAGATTAATGTGATAATACTATGTGTTAATTAAAGATAATTAATGCATGAGATGAATTAAGGTGGGGATATGAACCCACATGTGAAAAGGTGTTCAAATGCGGACACAGATGAAAGTCCTGTGAAAGGCGGGACTGGTATAAAAATGGGGCCCAACGAGGGTCTAATTAAAATAATTTGCATTTTGATGTCATTATGTGCTTATATGATTACTTGTTTAAATGCTTATTGATATTATAATGTCTTATGATAGGAAAGGGGACCAATTTGGGTACCCATGTGAGGGCGTATTTGAATAAAGTTGATATCTGGTAGGTTTTATAGCAACCTCATAATTTATGTGGGACCACGTTTGGGACCCATGCGGGACTTAGATTAAATCCTTTTAGAAAAGATGGGTAGTTAATGTAAATAACAAGGGGGTTTCATAATAAAGCTTAAGAAAGATTGGGGGGTGTAAATGGGAATAATGAAAAGTGAAGACAACACATATGCATGAGGCATATGTGTCTCTACACATCTTACACAGCTGGGATTTCTTGAGTTTAGGAGAGAACGAGAGCTCGAGTCGGCGACGGAAATTTTCGACAACGTTTATTGCCGTTTCTTTGCCGTCCGGCGTCGGATTTACTATCCGAGACCACTTTTGGACTCGTGGAGGTAAGAGGATCACATGCATGTAATTTATTTTCATTTTCGGCAACGTTTTTACAGAAACCATTCTTAATAGACGATGTTCTTGATACCAAACTTATGTAGGAATTACACCAGTTAAATTTATGGTTGGAAATTAGCAAGGAATTGGGGAAATCTAAGCTTATTTGTGTATAAATCAAAGAGGTGAGTGTCCTAATCTTTCAATTGGATGTTTAGTTATGTTAGTGTGATAATTGTTGTTCATAGTTGCTAAACTTATGCTCATGTATGTATATATTGTTGAATTTGGGCAAAAAACATGCCAATAAGGTGAAATTGTTATGCTTATGTGCTAAGTTGCTTAAATGTTTATATGGATCAAAGGGAAGTCAAGTAGTGGTCACCATTTATAGGTCCCATATGTAAGGGATAGGAAGTCCTCAATGAGTAGGACGTGGTGACGACCACAATGAAATGCCGGTGACGCCTTCGGGGTTACAAGAGAGTGTGTGTTGCGCTATATGCGCCAAAAGTGAGAAAGATCCGGGGTGAGAAGGACCCGGGGGTGGTGGCTGGAATGACTTGACTTCCCAGAGATCAATTTGTTGTCATTTATAATTATTGTTGCATTTACATACTTTGCATTCCAATGGCATGATTAGTTCCCTCACTAAGCGAAAGCTTAAACGAAAATATATTTCTGTTGTGGTTATTGAATAACCATCGCAGGTACCAAACGAGACGAGGAGAAGAAATGATACGCACGACGGGTTGGGCGTGGGAGTAGTGTTCATGTGTCTATGTGTTCATATGCCTAGTTAGATTGTGTCTAGAATGTATCTTTTGGTTAGCAATGTAAATGTATCTTGGGTTCTTTGAAAACTTGTAATTATGTTTATAACTTGTAATATAATGTAACTTATGGGTTAGTATCCTTGACTTGTGGATTTAAGACTTGACTCGTGGTTGTGTCCATGGAGTTAGTTTTAGAATTCTATGACTCATGTGGTTAATGTAATTTGGAGAAACTAATGTAAATTTCTATGCAAAAGTTGTAGGTTGTATGTTTGAATCATTCCGGCAAGTTCGAAAACATGGGTTGTAGAATTTAGTCAAGTTCCTTTTGTAAACAAATGTTTTGTGAAATTTGATCCTCTTGTTGGAAGGTTATGTAAATGGTTGGTTGAAAATGGTTTGGTATAGTTCTTTAATGTTTTATGTTGTTGGTTATAACTTGGGTTCATTCCCAAGAAGTTTTATGAGATCTTATCTTTTGCCAAGAGTTAAACTTCAACCACACTTGATTTGATTCAAAGGATGTGTCTATGGTTTAATTTGATCCAAATAAAGTGATGTTTATGTTTTGAATGTTGGAAGAACTTAAGTTGGTGTTGGGAATGTTCCAATGTGTTTTCAAATGGATTAAAAATGGTTATGGGTGTGTCCATGAGGTTTGAATGATGATTTGGGTGAGTTTGGGCTGTTTAAACAGGGGTTTTGCTGTCAAAAATGACTTCTGCAGGAACCGGATCAATCCGGGCCTTGAGCGGATCGATCCAGAGCTTCTGGAGGAGCCAGAAATGACGTTCTATTAAATCCGGATCGATCCGGATTTGGGGCGGATCGATCCGCTTGTCCAGTTTCAGCCTCGACGGCTTTTACGGAAACGCGCATAACTCTCTCTAGAAAACTCGGATTCGTGCACCGTTTTTTGCGTTGGAACCGGGACTGAAAGAGCTATCTTTTCATATAAAATTTGCTATACTTTATTAATGACCATATTTCCCTTGGATCTGTTTTGTGTCAAAGGAGCTGTTTTAGTAAGTCTAATTCATGTGTTTCTTAATGAATTAAGCATGTTTTGAACGTGTGGACTTGTTACACGTGTCCCAACTTGCCCGAGGCGGGTTGGGGTGTGACACCGCACTTGTTAGATGAATGAGGTAAGAATAAGTTTGGGGACAAACTTCTTAAAAGGGAGGGAAAAATGTAACTGTCACACCCCGGAGTAGCCCAAAATAGAGAAAATTTAAAATTTCCTTTTTGGACTCGTAGGGAATGACGAGTTACATAAAACTGACCTGTCCGTGCGACACACTAATAAAATATATATATATATATATATATCAGAGTAAGGAATTTACAAAAGTGTCTAATGGTATTCATGGGGGAACTTAAAGTGTTTTACTACTTAAGCTATTACAGAAGTTCCAATTGAAAACCACAAAAGATAAGTTTGGGCGAATTACACCACTTAAATTATTACATCAACCCAAAAGATAGTTAAAACATAAAAGAAGTCTTAATGCGGAAGTAGGCCAGGGTCCTTCTTCTAACTCGCAAACCCGTAACCCTCGCTATCGAACTTTTCCTGATAGTCTGCCTCAGGACCACCTTCATGATAGTTCTCATCCTGAAGATAGTGATATAAATCTTCAAGGTTACCTTGATAGTCCTCCTCATTATAACCTAGACGTAAAATGTCTAGGGCAGGGAAGGAGCCGTTAGCTTTTGAAGCTAAGTGAAATTGTCTTAACCGATCACTCCTAATACATTTAAGGATAGACAAGTATAACAATATTTTGAACCAACATTAAATAAGCATATGACATGGTAGAATGACGACACAACGCATTATCGATATATTCGACTTTAACTTGACCATGGACACCACAACCGACTCATGTGACTTGTTACATTACCAGTGTAACACCGTTAGCTCAGAGTAGAATGATTACATTGCTATCGTCGCCTAGCAGGGCCCTATAACAGTTTTGGTTTTAAAAAAGAGTGTAATCATTGGACTCTTAGGTCCTCGTGACCTTGCTGGGAGAATAGAATAGTTACAGCGCTATCATCGCCTAGCATGGCCCTATAGCATTCAAAAGGTAACTATTGTATTCAGATGGATACTTTGCTATCGTCGCCTAGTAGGGCCTTATAGCGTATCAACCATCAATTCATACACAACTTCAATGATTTCAATGGAGACTCTGGCTATCATCGCCTAGCAGGGCCCTATAGCAGTTTCATCGTTGTTCCCATTTACTTGACTGTACCATTCGGACCACTGCAGTCCACTCAATGTGTGTAATGATATGACTGGGTTAGTCCACGTGACTAACCATGCAGACGTCAACATTGACATCAAGACTCGACTATGTTCATATGAATGTCTGTATGATTATATAAATGAGAAATCATGATAAACAAGAATATCAATGAATATTAATTAATCATGGAGTATAGTTAACTAACATGCGCTCATCATACAAGTAAGAATTTCAACATTCACATGGTTAATACTTATCAGTATCGTCCACACAGGACGCACTGGGTATACATATATGAACAAGGAATAATTCTATAATATACCAAGTGAGTTAAGACGACTCACCTCAATATCTGTGAAGTTGATTTCATGAGACGGGTCGTGCGCGACTTTCCTCAGCATGCTAATGTGAAACACGTTATGAACTCCTGACATCTTGGGTGGTAGTGCGAGTCTGTAAGCAACTTTTCCCACGCGTTCTAAAATTTTGATCGGTCCAATGTAGCGTGGCGAAAGCTTTTCTCTTTTTTGTCCAAATCTGACTATTCCTCGTACAGGTGATACTTTTAGGAACACGTGATCTCCAACACTGAATTCCAAGTCCTTTCGATGTTTATCCGCATAGCTTTTCTGTCTGCTCTGAGCTGCTTTCATCTTCTCTCTGACGATGTTGATCTTTTCATTCGTTTCTCGAACTATCTCTGGTCCTAGGAGCTTGTCATCTCTAACTTCTTCCTAATACAAGGGTGATTGGCACGGTCTTCTATATAAAGCTTCAAATGGTGCCATTCCTATACTCGTATGGTAGCTGTTGTTATATGCGAACTCTATCAATGGTAGGTTCTCTTCCCATAAACTTTCAAAATCTATTGCACATGCTCGGAGCATGTCTTCCATAACTTGATTGACTCTCTCCGTCTGTCCGTTGATTTGAGGGTGAAAAGCTGAACTTAGTTTCAACGAGGTTCCAAGTGCTGTCTGTAAGCTTTCCCAAAATCCTGACGTGAATCACGATCTGACACAATTGATACGGGCACTCCATGTAGTCGAACTACTTGTTGTATATACATTCTACTCAATTTCTCAACCGGGTAAGTCATACTATAAGAAATAAAGTGAGCCAATTTGGTCATTCGATCCACAATCACCCAAATAGCGTCATGATTCTGTTGTGACTTTGGCATTCCGACAACGAAATCCATTATTATGTACTCCTATTTCTATCCGAGAACTGGTAGTGGCTGTAACAATCCTCCTGATTTCTGATATTCTGCCTTGACCTGCTTGCATGTCATGCATTTGGATACATAATCCGCTACTTCTCTCTTCATTCCGTCCCACTAGAAGTTTCTCTTTAAGTCTTTGTACATTTTTGTTCCTCCGGGATGAACAGTCATCCTTGACTTATGTGCTTCGTCCAATATATCTTTCTTCAAGTTATCCTCATTGGGCACACAGAGTCCGTTGCGACACCTACATCCTCCATCTATTCCTATATTCCACTCAGCGGAGTCTTTTGCCAATGCTTTTTCAAACCATTGACGGAGTCTTTCGTCCTTTCCTTGTGCTTCAAGAATACGACTTATGAGTGTTGGTTGTACCACAAGACATCCAAAGAGTCATCCTTCACTTGACTCGGAAATCTAAAAATCAAACTCCGTTAGTGTCTCCAACACTTTCCATTCTCTGACCATGAGAGAAGATATGATGAGTTTGTGGGGTTTCTGGCTCAATGCGTCAGCAACAACGTTTCCTTTGCCAGGGTGGTATTGCAGCGTGAAATTGTAGTCTTTTAGCAATTCCATCCATCGTTTCTATCTCATATTCAACCCTTTTTGAAAGAACAGGTATCTCAGGCTCTTGTGATCTAAAAATAGGTCAAACTTTTCTCCGTAGAGGTAGTGCCTCCAAATCTTGAGTGTAAAAATGATTACAGCTAGTTCCAGATCGTGCATAGGATAGTTAAGCTCATAAGGTTTCAATTGTCGTGATCCATATGCTATCACTCTTCTGTCCTGCATAAACACACATCCAAGTCCTTGATGCGACGCATCGCTGTAAATAGTGAATTGTTCACCGCTCTTCGGTATTGCAAGCACCGGCACCGTGGTTAGTCTTTTCTTTAATTCCTGAAATGTGCTTTCATGCTTATCGTTCCATTCGTATTTCAAGTCCTTGCTGGTTAATCCAGTAAGAGGGGCTGCGATTTTGGAGAAACCTTCCACGAATCTCCGGTAATATCTAGCTAGACCAAGAAAACTTATGACTTCCGTTGCTATGGTTCGGTCAATTCCAATCTAAAATAGCTTCGATCTTCGATGAATCCACCGCTATTCCTTCTTTTAAGACAACATGTCCTAAAAATTTGACCTCCTTTAGCTAGAACTCGTACTTGCTGTACTTTACATACAAGTGGTTATCTCGTAGGGTCTAAAGTGCTATCCTCACATATCCTTCATGTTCTGCCTCTGTCTTAGAGTAGATGAGGATATCATCTATGAACACAATAATGAACTGATCCAGGTAAGGTCTGAAAACTCGATTCATTAAATCCATGAATACTGCTAGGGCATTGGTCAATCCGAACGGCATGACCAAAAATTCATAATGTCCATACCTGGTTTTGAAAGCCGTCTTGGGTACATCCTCAGATTAAACGAGTAATTGGTGGTATCCAGATCGCAGATCTATCTTTGAAAATGTGGTAGCTCCTTGTAGCTGATCGAATGGATCGTCAATCCTCGGTAGTGGGTACCGATTCTTGATTGTGACTTTAGTCAACTCTCTGTAGTCGATACAGAGTCAAAATGTTCAGTCCTTCTTTTTGATGAATAATACCGGCGCTCCCCATGGTGAAGTGCTTGGATGAACAAATCTGAGGTCCTGAAGTTCTTGCACTTGCATCTTTAGTTCTTGCATCTCCATCGGGGCCATTCGGTAGGGTGTCTTCGATATCGGGGAGGTTCCAAGCATTAACTCGATACAGAAATTGATGTCTATCTTGGGTGGTAATCCTTTAACTTCTTGGAAAACATCTTCAAAATCTCGAACTACTGGAATTTGGTTAATGGAAATCTCATCGCTTATGGTTCCAAGGGTAGCTAGGCAGTTGGTGAGGAAAATGTCATACGAGGGATTGCACTTGTAATCAAATGGTTCACGATCTGGTACTGAAAAGAATACGGATTTGCTAGCACAATCTAACTTGGCATGGTATTTTCCAAGCCAATCAATTCCTAGGATCACGTCGAATTCCTTCATCGACAAAACTATCAAATCTGCGGGGAGGTTCTGATCTTTCAAGTTTAGAGGGCAGTTCTTGCATACTTTTTCCAACTTAACGCTCTTTCCTAAAGGTGACGTAGCGTTTAAAGCTATATCCATCATTTGGGGCACTAAGCCTAGGCATTGTACGATTCTAATTGCAATAAAAGAATTAGATGTGCCAGTATCGAACAAAGCTCTCACTTGACTGTTAAAGAGGGTTAGAGTACCTTCTAGATTCTCCTGCTCTTCCTCATCAAATCCTGCTTCCTCTAGAATAATAGCATTCAGGCGAGCCTGTCCTCGAGTCGACGCTCCATAGTAACCTCCTTGGGGTGCTTTACAATCTTTGGACAGATGTCCCTTCTTGTTGCAGTTGAAACAGACCACATCAGAGCCACTGTTCCTCTGTAGGGCACGATAATCCTTAGACATGTTCCTAGGCCAGAAATCCACAGTTAAAGCAGACTCTAGGGTTATTACTTGTGGACCCTGATTGTCCTTAGGGCAGAGTCGGCTTAAATGGCACAGCTGGTTTACTGCGGAATAGGGTTGTTTGTGGCTTCTTCTTACCATTCCAGCTTTTCTTGAATCCTTAATTGCGAGTCGGGGCTTGTCTCGGTCTCTGATTAAATCTTGGAGGGGTGGTCGGTTTACGAAACGCCTTTGTTCACGACCGATGATTTCTTCGAAGCCATGGGCCATTCCTACTAAAGCTTTGAAAGTCTGATTCAGGTGGCCATAGGTCAGCTTCTGTAGAGGTAGGGAGAGTCCCTGATGATACTTTTGGTTCTTCTTTTCTGGGGTGTCGATCATGTGGTGTGCAAATCGAGAGAGACGCTCGAATTGTACTGTGTACTCCCATACAGTTCGGTTACCTTGCACTAAGTCAATAAATTCCTTTTCTTTTTTGTTCCTTTCTGTCTGGGGGAAGTAATTTTCTAGGAACAGTTCCTTAAATATCGTCCATGACATCCTTTGTGCAGCTCCTCCCAGTGTTGCTTTCTCAGATTCCCACCAGTCTGCTGCAGTATACGTCAATTGATACATAGCCAATCGACGTTTCTCAATTTCAGAACATCCCAGTGTGTCGAAGATGATATCCAATCCACGAAGCCACTGTTTTGCTTCCCATGGCTCAGTCATCCCATTAAACTTGTCTGGCCGCATTGCACAGAATCGTTCCACCGTACGATCCTCTTGTGTTCTGGGTGGAACTGTGGGATTGACGTTAGCATTGTTGTTTGGGCCGTGATTATTTCCGATGTGCTCCAAGCGTTGTAAGAATGCTCCAAAGATTCCAATGGGATCCATTCCAGCAGGATGGGCTCCGGTGCTCTTTCGATTGGGTTTAGAAGTCCTAAGCGTCGATTTCTCCTTAGTCGGTCTGCCATTGCGTATCTGGTTCACCTACAGAAGTATTCTACTTAAGACTCGAATGCAGGGTACATCTAGATATCTACTAACATACTTATAAATCAATCAAACAATCAAGGCAAGCATAGGTGTAAGTGTAGTGCTAAAACATCTATTTTCATTTAATATTTCGAAATGATGATTACAGAATTGAACTAGCCAAGAATACGTGGTTACAAAAAGGGATTATATCCTATTACACATATTCATACATCAATAAGGGTCATATGCCCAAAGTTAACCTAGTACATACATAACTTATAATAATTAATACATCATAATAGGTCGTCCTACGCTAGTCATCTATATTTGACTCAGATGTGATTTCTCCCATATCACAGTCGTTAGGCCCATCTTCGTCCACAATGGGTTCACCCAAATCCCAATCTTCAATTTCAACATTGCCTTCGTCCTCTTCATTATTATCCATAGGCTCTTCTATTATAGGGTAAACCTCCATAGGTTGATGGGGTGCTTCCTGTTCAGGTTCTTCCTCAGGGTTCTCTTCTTCTGGATCATCCTCCTTATCATCCTCTTCTTCATCCTCCTCTTCTGGATATACACCTGGTTCATCGTCAGACATCTCTGCATTAGCAGGATTAATAGCAGGTGCTACTACTGGGGGTGCCACACCTATAGGGGCGTTCTCATTAGGTGGCCAAACCAGGTGGTCTTCTGGGTGAATGGAAGGCTCTTGTAGTATCTGGTTCACTAGTGGCTGGAAGACTAAATCATTCATTGCTAGTCTCCTTATCTCTCCATGCATTAACTCTTGGGTGTATGCAGTATGGATGGCTTCAGCTTGAAGTCAGTGAGGGTTGGAGATATTATATACATGTCGCTGGACTCTCAGTCCTCCTCGGAGATGTTGGCGGGCTTTCAGTTGTACATTCTCAAGGAATCCTTCCGGGTCGGCTGGTTCGATGCCATCTGGGTAAATTATGACCTCCAAAGTCGGCACTGATATAGTGACCGGGTTCTCGGGACTGTGTTTTGTGCATAGTCATTCCTTGGAATGGTGGGGGTTGTTAGAGGAGTACAGGAGGCGGTGGGGGCATTTGGTAGGCACTATCGTGCATCCTTTCATAGTCTTCAGGGTTCTTCAGTAGCGCAACCATTTCGTCCTGGACTTTCTTGACGATTTCAGCTTCATAGATTGCCTCTAAGCGTAGGGTGTCATAGTTGTAAACGTTATTCTTATTCATTTCGACCCATAGGTTTCTCTTTCCTCCGTCTCTAGCTAGTTCCTGGATTTGACGATGGTATATATCTGGGTTCGCTGGCACTACGCGATCGAGGAAAATCAGATGTCCTCCAAAAGGATCCGAAACATAGTGGTTACTTGTTTCATCAGAAGAACTATCTGTTTAGGGTACTGGTGCGAATAGTCTTTAGGTTTATCACTTAGAATTTATCTTATTAAATGGTAAAGAGAATAATACGCACACGAGAAATCAAAAAACTAATAGGCAGATTTTTCATTAGTAGAAGAATATTTACATAAGAGGAAATTTTGAAGTACAACTTTTACATATATATCCGTCAAAATGTGAGATTATAATCCCAATTACAGCATTAATATGACATAGGCTAACGAGGGCGTGCTAATCCTCTAGTTGTGCAAATTCCTCCGAGATGTCCATCTCTTCAGGCGGGGTGAATGACATTCATCTCTCATTGTCCCACCCTATCGGCCAGTCAAGATCGTACGTGTACAATGTTCCTTTCTCAATGAGATCTTCATCAGTCAGATGAATCTCTTCTTCTTCATCTTCAGAGCAACCTATTGGACTGACAGGAATCTCTAGGGGAGTGATTTCTGCCTGTACTTCTTCTAAGCTGGTGGTCACCGGGTCGTTAGAAATGTCAGAGGTTTCATCCACCTCTATTGGCACTAAGCAGGGTGCTATAACGATATGACGCACGGTTTGGGGAACCTTTTTCATAAGGAAGAGGTATCTCATCAACTTTCCTACCTTTTTGCAAGTCTGATGGCGGAAAGCAGTACCAAAGCAAACTAAACCTTGGGAAAAGGCTCCTTTGTAATTCTCCAAACTACCTGTTTGACAGAAAGACTATTTTAGTATTGGTTGTCGTTTCTAAAGTACCTTAAGATTTTTAACCTAAAGGTGTCGGACAGTCAGCGAGCACAACTAAACCTAGTGCTCTGATACCAAAAATCCTGTGACGTCCCGGAGTAGCCAAAAATAGGAAAATTTTAAAATTTCTTTTCTGGACCCGTAGGGAATGACGAGTTACATAAAACTGACCTGTTCGTGCAACATACTAACAAAATATATATATATATATATATCAGAGTAAGGAATTTGCATAAGCGTCTAATGGTATTCATGGGGGAACTTAAAGTGTTTTGTTACTTAGGCTATTAAAGAAGTTCCAAATGAAAACCACAAAAGATAAGTTGGGCGATCGACGCCACTTAAATGATTACATCAACCAAAAGATAGTTAAAACATAAAAGAAATCTTGATACAGAAATATGCCAGAGTCCTCCTTCTAACTGGCAAACCCGTAACCCTCATTATCGAACTTTTCCTGATAGTCTGCATCAGGATCACCTTCCTGATAATTCCCATCCTGAGGATAGTGATATACATCTTCATTGTTACCTTGATAGTTCGCCTCATTATAACCTAGACGTAAAATGTCCAGGGCAGGGAAGGAGCTGTTAGCTTTTGAAGCTAAGTAAAATCGTCTTAACCGATCACTCCTAATACATTTAAAGATATACAAGTATAACGATATCTTGAAAAGTATATGACATGGCAGAATGACGACACAATGCATTATCGATATATTCGACTTAACTTGACCATTGACACCACAATCCACTCATGTGATTTGTTACATTACCAGTGTAACGCCGTTAGCTCAGAGTAGAATGATTACGTTGTTATTGTCGCCTAGCAGGGCCCTATAGCAGTTTTGGTTTTAAAAAAGAGTGTAATCATTAGACTCTTAGGTCCTCGTGTCCTTGCCATGAGAATAGCATAGTTACAGCGCTATCATCGCCTAGCATGGCCCTATAGCATTCAAAAGGTAACTATTGTATTCAGATGGATACTTTGCTATCGTCGCCTAGCAGGGCCCTATAACGTATCAACCATCAATTTATACACAACTTCAATGTTTTCAATGGAAACTATGGCTATCATCGCCTAGCAGGGCCCTATAGTAGTTTCATCGTTGTTCCCATTTACTTGACAGTACCATTCAGACCACTACGGTCCACTCAATGTGTGTAACGATATGACTGGGTTAGTCCCCATGACTAACCATGCAGACGTCAACATTGACATCAAGACACGACTATGTTCATATGAATGTCCGTATGATTGTATAAACGAGAAATCATGATAAACAAGAATATCAATGAATATTAATTAATCATGGAGTATAGTTAACTAACATGCGCTCATCATACAAGTAAGAATCTCAACATTCACATGGTTAATACTTATCAGTATCGTCCACACAGGACGCACTGGGTATACATAAATGAACAATGAATAATTCTATAATATACCAAGTGAGTTAGGACGACTCACCTCGAAGCGGATGCGTAACAGTAAGCATAGCGGTTCCTACAAAGTATAAAATTACATAGAACGTTGATTAATAAGCTTACTAAAACCAGGGGTATAATGGTAATTGTGCTGGGTGGATTCCTAAACCTCAACATGTTGATCCAGGCATCATTGCGAGTCCAACGCCATTGACTAGACTCAAATCGGAGTCTGTCGCATAAAAGGCTGGGTTCTATATACCAGTTTGGGCCCTAAAGATAGGCTGTATTTTTTACCGTGTCGAAAGGTCACCAAACTTTAAGGGAATATTCTAAACATTATTCTAAGACTCTGGGAACTGACCGCGTAATTTTCTGAGCTACAGTTTATTTATTACGAATTTCTGAAGTTTAAAACATCTAACAATAGATTGCGGGGTCCCATAATTATAAAATATAGTTTAGAGAAACATATGACCCTTACAAATATTTTTATTAAATACTAGACCTTAAATTAAGCTAGTAGTATTTTTCTCCTAATTTTCGGGGCTCGTTTGATATTTTAAATAATTAAAATATAATCGAACGGATACTTTAAAAGAAATTAATAATTATTAAAAATACTAAAGTTATAAAATTTTCCTATATTTACACTAATTAAATAATAAGAATAATACATAATGCAAGCCATATATTAAAATAATATTTCAGAATATGAAAATATAAGTTATAGTATTTAAAAACTATTTTTAAAGAATTTAGAATTATTTAGAATCCTTTTATATTCCATTATAACTATACATAATTATTTATTAATACAAAATATATCATAAATAATATATTTATACACTAATCTCAGTTAATATATATACTAATTATTACTAAAACAGATAATTAAAACACTAATTAGGATTAACAGAATAATTAACTATTAAAAATAGCTTAATAAAACCTTAATTAAGATTAATAGAATAATTAAATACTATAAAACAATAATTATAATGAAAAGTAAAGACCCGCGGGTCAAACCCGGATCCGAACCCGTATCCAATGGGTCATCCGTTTACAAACTCAGAGGAGTCCATGGCCAGAGCTCGCGGGGTCAACCCGACCCGAGTCTAAACATAAACGGATTAACCGTTTACACATAGAAATTTGGTCAGACCCAAAACCCAAGTCCAGATCCAATTTTACTCACAACCTAACCCGAACCGTATCCAACCAAATCTGGTTGGATCCGACGCCAAACGACGTCGTTTGGTTTAATGATTTTCGGGTCATTTTAAAATGACCTTACCCGTATTATTTAAAATGATATAACCCGAATTCTAATCGGGTATGTACTCCAGTTTAAGCCTAGGGTACAACCAAATGAAGCGCTAGGGTTTGGGTGTCTTCTCCGGCAAGACAAGACGCCACCGGCGATGCTCGTTTTCGCCGGAAAACTTTCAACGGTCATATCTCAGCCGTTTCTCCATAGAAATGGCTCAAACCAACGGGAAAATGACCGAAATGCCTTCCTCTATCACATACTTGGAGCTGGAATAGTGGTTCATTCGTTTTAAGGACCTACTAATGGATTATTCTTTTCGATTTCTTGAGGAATAATTGGGTGCATGGCCGGCCAAACGTGGTCCAGGCCTCAGGCCGATCACAGGGGGTCTTCCTGGGACCTATAGGGTTTGTTTGGTGTAATCTTTAAAGTGTCTAGTGTAGTTTGAGAAAACGAGCTCCGGTGAGGGAGCTTTAATGGTGATTATGCCATTTTCAGAGCTTAAGGCTTTGTTTGGATCATCTAGAGGGTCCAGGGAGGGTGTGCGAGTGTATAAAAATAAACAGAGGGTGGGGGTTTTACCTGAGAGGTCTCGGTTTCTCTCTCTCTCTCTTCTTTCCTCTGGCAAGCTCTCCCTCTCTAACTCTCACTCTCTATCCTCCTATATGTACACCTACCAATGTATATACACAGATATACACAGAGCTTTAGGGTATCTAAGAGAGGTTGATGAGTTGGATTGATTGAGAGGGAGTGATATGGACGGGGTCTTAGGGAAGGTGGCCGGCGGTTGGTATGTGGGGGTGTATAACTGGCGAGTATGGGAGGGCTTTGCTTGGGTAAAGTTGTTACCTAATGGGTAGGGGTGGGTTAGGCAAGTACACACCCAATTAAGGAAAGATTCCTATTGTACCTAAGTTTCCAAATTTGTAGGGATAGTCGTCGCTTAAGAATACGTGCCGTGTAGTCCACTAACAATATAGATTCTACGAATTTGCGTGCATGTCAGCCCGGGTTCAAAATTTACAGTCTGGGTTAACAGATACGTATACATATACTGGTTCCAGAATTAAGAACTTAAAATACCGGATTTAATATGAACAAATACGGGGATCCATTATAAATACGAAAATTTTACGGGATTACAATAACACTCGTACCTGGAAAAGAAAGTTAATGTGGTATTAGCACATGTTAATTAAAGATAATTAATGCATAAGATGGTTTAAGGCGGGGTTATGAATCCACATGTAAAGAGGTATTCAAATGCGGACACAGATGAAAGCCCTGTGAAAGACAGGACTGGTATAAATGTGGGAATGATGGTCTAGTTAATATAATTTGTATTTAGATGCCATTATATGTTTATATAATTACTTGTTTTAGAATTTAAAGATATTATTATGTCTTATCATAGGTTAAGGGGACCTGTTTGGGTACCCATGTAAGGGCGTATTTGAATATAATTTATAATTGGTAGGTTTAATAGCAACCTCATAATTTATGTGGGACCACGTTTGGGACTCACACGGGACATATATTAAATACATTTAGAAAATGTGGGTAGTTAATGTAAATAACATGGAGATTTCATGATAAAGCTTAAAGAAAGTTGGGGAGGTAAGTAGAAATAATGAGAAAGTGTGACAACACATATGCATATCTTGCATATGTGTCTCACAAGTGTCAAACACGCTGAATTTACAAAAATTGGAGAGAACGAAGAGCTCTCAAGTTTGTGACGGAATCCACGTGACGTTTCTTGCCGTTCCTTTACCGTTTGACGTCGAATTTAAGATCCAAGACCATTTTTGGACTCGTGGAGGTAAGAGGATCATATACATGTCCTTTATTTTCATTTTCGGTAACATTTTTCTAGTGACTGTTCTTAATAGATGATGTTTGATGTATCAAAACTATGTAGGATTCACCGGTAGGATTTGAATTGGAAATTTGCAAGAGGTTTGGGTTTAGGCTTAATTTGCTAACAATTCGAAGAGGTGTGTTCTAATCCCAAAATTGGGTGTTTAGATGTGTTCACGTGATAATTGTTGCTAATAGTTGCTTAATCGATGCTTATGTATATCTATATGTTGATGAATTTGGGTAAAAAGCATGTCAATAATGTGAAATTGCTATGCTTATATGTTAAGTTTCTTAAATGCTTATATGGATCAAAGGGAAGTCAAATAGTGGTCACCATTTATAGGTCCCATATGTAAGGAATAGTAAGCCCTCAAGAGAAAGTGCATGGTGATGACTACAAAGAAATGTTGGTGATGCCTTCGGGGTCACAAGAGAGTGTAATACACTATATGCGACAAAAGAGTGAGAAGTTTTGGGGTAAGAAGAACCCGGGGGTGGTGGCTGGTGTTACTTTACTTTTCGGAGATCATTATATTGTTGTTTATGACGATTGTTGCATTTACATGTTAAGCATTCCAATAGCATGGTTAGTTCTCTCACTAAACGAAAGTTTAAAAGAAAATATTTTCTGTTGTGGTTATTAAATAATCATCGCAGGTACCGAACGGGAGAACAAAAAGAAATAATCCACGCGACGGTTTGGGCACGGGAGTTGTGTATATGTGAATATGTACATATGTTTAGATGGTTTAATTTTAGAATGTAACTTCTGTATATAGCGAATGTTTGAAAACTTGTAATATGCCAACTTGGGTTTGAGGTTAATTAGGCTCTATATCATGAGTTGTCTCTTGTTTTTACAAGTCACAAGTTGTAAAGGGTTAGGAGGAACTTTGGACAAATGGGGTAGTTTGTTTGTAACCTTAATTCGATTTCCTTCCTTATGTTGAATGGTTATACGTATATTTGGGAAAAACCATGGATCTTGAGGTAAGCTTATGATCCATATGAGGAATTGATGTGTTTTAATTGTTAAATCACCTTGGAGATGTGTTAATGTTTAGGAACATTTAGAAATGCTTTTAGAATGATTTTTTATGCTTTCACAAAGTTTGGTGAAGTTTGGAAATGGTTTGGACTTGAAAAACTAATATTTTTAGCAGTAGAAAACTGTTCTGCAGAACCCATATTGATCCGGATTAAAGGGTGGATTGATCCGGGCTTCTAGGAGGACATTCTGTGAGAAAATAACTGAGATGGATCGATCCAGGCCAAAGGACAGATCGATTTGCTTACAAAATTTCATAACACGTCCACTATTACGGAAACGAACATAACTCTTTAATGAAAACTCGAATTCGCACACCGTTTTTTGCGTTGGAACCGAGACATAAAGACCTATCTTTTGGTGTAAATATTTTCTAATTAATGACCATTTTTCCCTTGGGACTGTTTTATGTCAAGAAAGTTCTTGTATGGAGTCTAAATCATGTTTTTTTTTCTTCCTTAATGATTAGTGTAAGTTTTGGTATGTAGGATTTGTTACATGTGTCCTAACTCGCTCGAGATAAGTTGGGGTGTGATAGCCGCTCTATCTTTCCTCTAGTTTATTTTGTTTTATTCTTTTGATTTTATTGATTTTCAACTCCATGCGCGACACCTTAGACTAAGGTTTTGCCTTATGTGTATACATGGATTGCAGACTCTTTTTCTAGGTTTCCTATTATTCGCATGCATTACACGTTTCACATTCGCAGCTGAATCTCGAGTATGTTTCCTTGTTCTCCATTGCATATCATTTTGCTTGTTATTTGAACTATGTGGTTTTGTATGCCGTTTTAATTGTTAGCAATTTTACACCATTTTCTACATGTTTTTGGAATGAATATTTATATCTATGTATTAGTTGAGGGTATGCTTAGATTATTAATTCGATTAAAAGGATGTTGAGTATAGGCCTATGTAACACCTGAAATTTTCTTTTCATTAATAATATCAGTTTTTTGAATTTCTATTTTGGACTGACTATATTATTATATTATTATTTTAATTATGTGACGGTATGGACGGTAGTATCAGTACCGACTCGGCCGTAATATGAATTAACGTAGTCCTGTACCTGGACCCGGATATTAGAAATAATACCCGTTTGCATGTAAACCGAGACTGACACGTATATCGAGGTGCACGCAAATTAAAAAAGTGGCACAAAATCCCAAGGTGGGCCCCACATGGCCGGCCACTTGGTGGCACATGCAACATCACCTCCACATGTCATCTATATACTTGCCACTTGTCCATCCAATGGACACTTGTCCATGCATGCAAGCATCAATTTAACACCTAGCATCCACCTGTCTCTATATAAACATAAATACACCCATGCATATCACTCTTCTTGTCCATAAAAATCTACACATATGTTTGGAGAGAGAGCTAGGAGTTGGGAGTTCCATGGAGAGATAGAATTGAATTAGAAGAAAAATCCAGGCATTCACCCCTCTTCCATTATATACACCTCACATGCAAACACATATACACACCCATACGCCTACATACACTACCATGGGAACCTAAGAGCTGTGTTTATAAGTCCTAGAAGCTCAAGAAAATTCCCAACAGTAAGAAGAACCAAGAAGTTAGAAGAAGAAGAAGTTCATCGTTGGAGTTTGAGTTCAAAGCTTCATCAAGTTTCAAATCATCATCTAAGCTTAATTCTAAGCTTTAGTGAGTAATCTAACTCACATTAGAACATATATATAGTATTTAGTAATGTTTAGTGAGTGTTTGATGTTGTATTTTGAGGTTCTATGCAACATGCAAGTCAAATCCTTAAATCTGAGAAACTGAAACTTTAAGTAGAACATAGTTTAGTAAAATGAACGTTTGGAGTAGCTCAAAAATCTGAATTAGGCTAGGTTTTTTGTGGAGAAAGCTAACTCATTTATCTACAAATAACTCATATATCTCAGTCTAGAAATCAATCCTTCATAGGTGAAATGCATGTACAACGCAGTGTTATAAATCTGGGAAACAGAAACTTTCAGCAGACGTAGTTTGGTAAAATCAACTTTTGGAGCAGCTCAAAAATCATAAAGAGGCTAGGTTTTTTGTGGAGAAAACTAACTCATTTATTCACAAATAACTCTTCTATAGCTCAGTCTAAAAACCCGTTCTTTATAGGTGAAATTTACGTACAACACAGTGCTATAAATCTGAGACATAGCAGTCCGAAAGTATAGAAATATCTAGGTAGAATAAATATTTTCAGTAGCTCAAAAATGTAATTGAAGCTATATTTTTTTGTACATGAAGATAATCTTATTATCTACAATGTTTAAGTTTTGAGTTTGATCCACAAAGCAATTTATCATGCCCAAATAAATCATGTAAATTCAGTCAACATAGTGAAAATATATCCTGGCAGATTGTACAACTTTTTGCATAATGTTTTGTTTATGTATGGTGTTGATTGTTAATGCTAGTTTTCCGGTACCTGTGTTTTTATGAAAATCTCATGCTATGGTAGTACTATCACGTAGATGAGTATGTTAAGGGTTTCATCTATATGTTTATTGGTATTAAATCCATGTTAAAAATCCATGAGCTACGTTCTATGTTTTCCATTGTTATGAATATAGTTTAATGACCGTTGAAAGTTCATACCCAAGCTTTAAGTATGTTATACAACACGATTATTGCATTAATAATGATTGGATAAGTTCTCATCATAAGTATATTGAGGGGTAAAACGAAATGTCGAATGTATAGCAAAATCTTGACGGCTGTAATTGGAAGCTATTAATGAACTAAACTACGAAACGTACGAACGCGTAAGATAACGATAAAACCTTCAATAACAGATTTTATGCGAATAAAGGACGTTGGGCATCATTTTTTGTCATGTGACTACCGATCAAAGTTGATTAGTAAACTTTCGTGTCGTGTTCGAATATTTCTTGCAAAGTTAGTCTTTCAGTAATTCCATGGTGTCGATCGGAGAGTTATGGTTTGTGTTCGTGATCTGAGGATCGGCATGACATGTTCGGTCAAGTGTGTATGACCTGAGGATCATCATGATGTGTTTAATCAAGTGGTTGATTTTTTTTCCGCACCCTTGGACTGAGGGTCGGCATGAAGTGTTCGGTCAAGTACGGGTGACCTGAGAATCGGCATGACGTGTTCGTCCAAGTGATTATTAATATCCCGTACCCTTGGTCTGAGGATCGGCATGACATGTTCGATAACGTGCAGGTGACCTAAGGATCGGCATGACGTGTTCGACCAAGAGACTATTAATATCCCGCACACTTGTTCTAAGGATCATCAGTGATGTGTTCAATCAAGAGGTTCTTTGTCGAGTGTTGTTCTTTCTTGACCGGTAAATGCGTTTGGAGTTAAGTCTTCTTTCAGTCAATGTCGTTGGTCAGTTCAGTTCTGGGTTAACTTTCAAAAGGAATGATTGGGCTTAAACAAGGCATAGTTTTGAGAATAAGAAAAGATTAACGAGGCATAGTTTGAGAATAAGAAGGAATGAAGAATAACTTACCCTGGTGGTGGTAACCTTAAGGGGACCCTCACTTAGCTTAACCGCTAAGGGCTTTTCATGCTGCTAGACCTTCAACCTCTTGCCTTTGCAGGTCCAGACAGAGCCGGCTATGATCAAGATATAGATTTTACTACTAAAGACTATGCTGGTGAAGATTACTATAAGGAAGGCTACAGTTTCGCCAGTTGAAGATCTTGGAGTTTTCCTTTTATCATAGTTCCGTTATTAATATGTTTAATGATGTAATATCTTAGTTGAACTTGTAATATCTATCTTTTGGATATCTTTTGGTCTGTAATATACTAATCATGTAAGACTTGAAGTTTTAAGTTTACGCTACCACTGAACTTAGTCATCTTCTCGTATAACATTATTTTTATAAGCATGTTTGGACAATCAGGTGACACTCACAACCAGTCACGTGTCTACGAACCCATAAAGGAAATTTATTTTTCCCTATTTTTGGTACTTCGGGGCGTGTCAGGGATTTTTGGTATTAGAGCCTTAGGTTTATATGCGCTCACTGATTGTCCTACACCTTAAGTCATGAGCCTAAGATTTACCTCGCATTAGTACTGATGCTAAGTTAGCTCCTCTTGCAGGACTATAGAGCTGATCTTCGTTCACAATGATTTCGGAGGGCACTATATTCTCGATGGTCGTATCCAGCCTGCCGCAGTGCTATATCGGCAGCGGATTCGCTAAAGGGCGAGGCACATCTTGGAGGAGGACATGCGGCGAGTTGTGCTTACCAATGCATTGCAGTATCCGGATTGGGTTTAGCTCGAGTCAATCCATGTTTCAAAGACTACTATACTCATTCATCAGGAGCTTATCAGCATGGCCCAGGACAAGGCATTATACGATGATATACTTTTCCCGATTATCATGGTAGCACCAGCACCACCATTCTCTCCCGAGCTCATACCAGAGCCAGATGCGGATTCAGATCGCATGGATACGAATAGCGACGATGACATATCGAGTAGAGATGATTTTGCAGGTAGTGACCACACAACTGACGACCCATCCGATGGTGATGACACTGATGACGATGATGACTTGATGATTGATGACGATCTGGCGAGTAGCGATGATGAGCTGATCGAGGAGGTTGACCCAGCGGACGATCTTCAGAGACTAGGGGATGATGTACACGACCATCCAGCACCACTAGTTGACGGGGATGAGATGATACCGATGCCTGAGCAGGACCACGAAGCAGATCCAGCTAACATCAAGGAGAAGGTGGAGGACCTTGAGGAGGAGTTCTTAGAGGACCCGTTATAGATAATAAGAGAGGCAAACTTTACCTTAGATATGGTAGGCGAGTACCATAGTAAGCAGTCATATCCTTTCTACTCATTCACCCCCTTTGAGTAAATCGATACCTTCTATTCTAATGGTCATTTCTTCTGGAAAAGGGATCTATATATTTTGAAAAGTGGCTTCGATTACCATCAATAATTATTGTGATACACTCCTTGATAAGTAATTCATTTCCTTGAATTTTTAGAAATTCCCTAGTCAACAATTCTTGAGTATGTACCTTGATCATCCAATTCTTGACAAATTCTTTTGAGAACAAGTTCGATCACTAGTACTGCAAAGTCATTCTTTTTGACTTATTATTCCTTGAACAAATTCTTACAAGTTCATTTCATTTGAAATAATTCTAAATGAGTTCTCTGTCCGTGTTCTTGCCATGAACTTAAAAACGTTATACTCTCTGTACATCTTGACCTCTTATTGTCTCTCTCAGTTGCTACCTTATTATTTATTAGTGGGGTTTCGTTTGGACTATTTCACTTATGAAATACCTAATTCTTATTTCATTCGTTGAAGGCCTAATGCCATCAGTTACTTTCATTTCCTATAAATCTTGAGATACTACGATTACTTCCATAGTAAACAGTCATTCAATCATTGTTAGATTTACATTTTATTGTTAAATGGATCACATCATTCTACTATTGTACTTCTATCTGTGAGAATTCATATGCCTTTTCGGATTCGACATTATTTTGGATCAATCTATTCAATCGTTTCAATCATTGTATTCTAGTTACTGTGATTATGATGATAACTATAATGTGAGATGTAATAGGCTATGATTGCTTCGCATAAGGTATGATAGAAACCTTATAGACATGAACTCATACGTAGGAACAGAAGAATCTTCTCAATCTCTGCAATGGATGAATCATCGCAAACAACTGAGGACCAGTCCAGAAGGCTAAGCAACATAATACCTTAGGAGATCGATCCCACCGGTGTATTTGGAAGACTGATACAAGTCTCATGGAAGACCGCTGACGGCACTAGCAAAAGTGAATATGGAAACGAGTTATTTAGACACCTCCATATCGCCCATTCAGAATCGCTTTTGAGACCACTCAAGCCACAACCTGCTACACTACCAAGGTCAAACCTACTACAAGGAGCACATGAGATATTGACTTAACCCGAGGTAATGGAAGACACAAGATTAGAACATACCTTCAACAGATCGAATGACCTCATAGACTGCTGACATTGACCATGTTTAATCACAATGAACGACTCGCATCGCAAACATTAGTGAAGATGAGTACTGCATTCCACCTTCAAGCCAATGATCAGATCGCATAGGGCCTACCAAGGGAAGACATGTTTCGGGTTTACAACATCAATGTTCCATCAACACGCTGAAGAAATGCATCTCTGACTCTACACGCGTTATAAATTAAAACCATGTAAGGCTGAGTAATTATATTCATCTTTCTGATTTAACTCCTTTTGAGTAAACCCACTATTTTTTACCATTGGTTGCGTTAGATCAATTATCCTTATGATGGAACTTGGGATGTCCTTTATTATTTCACTAATTGACAGTTATTCGTTGTCCTCTCTGATTTCACTTAACAAGATTTTGGATCATTCTGACCAGTGATAAATCCAATTGTGAATTTATTTGCTTTCTAATGCTATAAGTCACCTCTTTGGACTTATCATCATGAAAATCGATTCCAATAATTCATTTATAAACCAATCATTATAAGTAATTTGACTTATGATCTGTTAAATTAATCTTTGTAAATTGTTTGGACTGTCAACCGTTTGACCAACTTTCTCAAGTGCGTATCCCTTGACAATATTGCAAAGATCTCTTTGTATTTGTTCACCTAAGGAACTCAAGCATATTGCACCCCTTTGTAAATTAGTCTTCATTTTCTTTCATTTCACAAATTCTTCTTATTGGTAACCTTGACTTTTATCATTAAGGCTTCACCTAAATTATTGGCTCTTAAAACAAGGAATTCTTATGTCCTACCTGGGAGGCCTTGTGCCTATAGTCATTGCATTACTATGATTATCCTATAGTAATCATCTAATGGTTATTCTCAGATACTCATTCTATACATTATGATCCTACAAGTGATTGATCACGTACCTCTTCGTTTCTAACTCAGTACATAATGAGTATTCATTTTGTTATGAATTCAACTCTATACAAGTAAATTCAATCCTACTCTAATTACCAGTAACAACTTATATGCTTGGTTTTAATTAATGCATGGAAAAATTGCTTAACAACTTGTGTCATCACCTACAATGCTGAAACTTTACGACAATTTCATGTCGACACACAAAGGAACTCAATCACAATAACACGCTTAAAAGGATGCCACGACCCCTACAGGTTATAGAAGACAATCGTGAGACCAACTAGACTTCTCAACCATCGCATCAAGAAGCTGAGAGGTAAGAATCTTGTCCGATTAAAGATGCAGAAGAAACAAACCAGTATCACAAACAACTACTCGAATGCAATCCACAATCATTGAGGAAAACTCTAGATACATCAAGAATCATTACAAGAGGCAAAGAAATAATGAAAGGAAAGTTAATCAGACTGTCATTCAGACACATCTAAAGCAACATAATATCTGCAACAGCTGCGAAATATCTGGACATCACTTCAAAGAATGCAAAGCACCGAAACAGCTCACAAGTTGATAGGCGCAGTGCTTCAATTGTGGAAAGACAGGACATATGCGCAAAGATTGTCCGGAATGGGGAACTCAGAACAAGGTTCTACCACAAAGAAGATCCCGAAAGAGAACTTACAGATCACCAAATTAATCCCAACATTGAACAAGATGAAAGATCGAAGGTGCCATATTCAATGTCAGAACTTTGAATTTCACTTGGCATTGTTTTAGCAAAGAAGTTTGGACATTTGAAAGAATTTGTGAGAAGTCTGATTAGTTAGCTAGTAGGAACCTCACAACCTTAAAATTTGAGATATGATTATTACCTTGTACTTTCTAAGCCCTAGCAAACTCTAGATTTCGAGGACGAAATCCTCTGATAAGGTGGGTAGAGATGTAGCACCTGAATTTTTCCAAAAATTCCATGCAGGATATTAGAAATTAGTGATGTTGCCACCAAGGTTGTCAGGTATTCACAATATTTTTCACATCAGTATGTTGAAGGAATATCATCAGGGCACGATGCCACATGTAATCGACTTCAAGGACCTTAAGGCAAATAACGTGTCTTACACAGAGAGACCCATCAAGATATTGGGTCGAGAAACCAAGAAGCTGAGGAACAAGGAGATCCCATTGGTGAAAGTTTAATGGAATCATCATGATGAAAGAGAAGCTTCGTGGGAAATGGAGTCAGAGATGTGAGAGAAATATCATTTTCTGTTTTGTACCTAGATAAGCTCTGATTTCGAGGACGAAATCCTTTTATAGGTGATGGAAGATGCAACACCTGTAATTTTCTTTTCATTAATAATATCAGTTTTTCGAATTTCTGTATTGGACCAATTATATTATTATATTATTATTTTAATTATGTGACGGTATGAACGAAAGTAACCGTACCGACTCAGCCGTAATAAAAATTAACGTAGTCATGTACCCGGACCCAGACATTAGAAACAATACCCGTTTGCACATAAACCGAGACTAATACGTATGTCAAGGAACTTATGCACGCAAATCAAGAAAGTGGCATGAAACCCAAGGTAGGCCCTACATGGCCGGCCACTTGGTGGCACATGCAACATCACCTCCACATGTCATCTATATACTTGCCACTTGTCCATGCATGCAAGCATCAATTTGACACCTAGCATCCACCTCTCTCTATATAAACATACATATACCCATGCATTTCACTCTTCTTGTCCATGAAAATCTACACATATATTTGGAGAGAGAGCTAGGAGTTGGGAGTTTCATGGAGGGATAGAATTGAATTAGAAGAAAAATCCAAGCATTCACCCCTCCTCCATTATATACATCTCACATGCAAATACATATACACACCCATACACCTACATACACTACCATGGGAACTTAAGAGCTGTGTTTATAAGTCCTAGAAGCTCAAGAAAATTCCCAGCAGTAAGAAGAACCAAGAAGTTAGAAGAAGAAGAAGTTCATCGTTGGAGTTTGAGTTCAAAGCGTCATCAAGTTTCAAATCAACATCCAAGCTTAATTCTAAGCTTTAGTGAGTAATCTAACTCAGTTTAGAACATATATATAGTATTTAGTAATGTTTAGTGAGTGTTTGATGTTGTATTTTGAGGTTCTATGCAACATGCAAGTCAAATCCTTAAATCTGAGAAACTGAAACTTTAAGTAGAACATAGTTTAGTAAAATGAACGTTTGGAGTAGCTCAAAAATTTGAATTAGGCTAGGTTTTTTTGTGGAGAAAGATAACTCATTTATCTACAAATAACATTTCTATAGCTCAGTCTACAAGTCAATCCTTCATAGATGAAATGCATGTACAACACAGTGTTATAAATCTGGACAATAGAAACTTTTAGCAGAATGTAGTTTGGTAAAATCAACATTTGGACCAGCTCAAAAATCATAAAGAGGCTTGGTTTTTTGTGGAGAAATCTAACTCATCTATCCACAAATAACTCTTCTATAGCTCAGTCTAAAAACCCCTCCTTTATAGGTGAAATTCATGTACAATGCAGTGCTATAAATCTGAGACATAGCAGTCTGAAAGTATAGAAATATCTAGGTAGAATAAATATTTTGAGCAGCTCAAAAACGTAATTGAAGCTAGATTTTTTTGTACATGAAGATAATCTTATTATCTACAATGTTTTAGTTTTGAGTTTGATCCACAAAGAAATTTATCATGTCTAAATAAATCATGTTATTTCAGTCAACACAGTGAAAATATATCTTGGCAGATTGTACAGCTTTTTGTATAATGTTTTGTTTATGCATGGTGTTTATGTTGATGCTAGTTTTTCGGTACCTGTGTTGCTATGAAAATCTCATGCTATGGTAGTACTATCACGTAGATGAGTATGTTAAGGGTTTCATCTATATGTTTATTGGTACTAAATCCATGTTAAAAATCTATGAGCTACGTGCTATGTTTTCCATTGTTATGAATATAGTTTAATGACTGTTGAAAGTTCATACTCAAGCTTTAAGTATATTGTATAGCACGATTATTGCATTGATAATGATTGGATAAGTTCTCATCATAAGTATATTGAGGGGTAAAATTGAATGTTGGATGTATAGCAAAATCTTGACGGCTGTAATTGGAAGCTATAAATGAACTAAACTACAAAACGTACGAACGCGTAAGATAATGATAAAACCTTCAATAACAGATTTTATGCGAATAAGGGACGTTGGGCATCGTTTTCCATCATGTGACTACCGATCAAAGTTGATTAGTAAACTTTCGTGTCATGTTCGGATATTTCTTGCAAAGTTGGTCTTTTGGTAATTCTATGGTGTCGATCGGAGAGTTATGTTTGTGTTCTTGATCTGAGGATCGGCATGATGTGTTCGGTCAAGTACGGATGACCTGAGGATCATCATGACGTGTTCGATCAAGTGGTTGATTATTTTTTCTCACCCTTGGATTGAGGATCGGCATGAAGTGTTCGGTCAAGTACGGGTGACCTGAGGATTGGCATGACGTGTTCGTCCAAGTGATTGTTAATATTCCGTACCCTTGGTCTGAGGATCAGCATGACATGTTTGGTAACGTGCGGATGACCTGAGGATTGGCAGGACGTGTTTGACTAAGAGACTGTTAATATCCAGCACACTTGTTCTAAGGATCATCAGTGATGTGTTCAATCAAGCGGTTCTTTATCGAGTGTTGTTCTTTCTTGACTGGTAAATGCGTTTGGAGTTAAGTCTTCTTTCAGTCAATGTCGTTGGTCAGTTCAGTTCTGGTTTAACTTTCAAAAGGAATGATTGGGCTTAAACAAGGCATAGTTTTGAGAATAAGAAAAGATTAACGAGGCATAGTTTGAGAATAAGAAGGAATGAAGAATAACTTACCCTGGTGGTGGTAACCTTAAGGGGACCCTCACTTAGCTTAACCGCTAAGGGCTTTTCATGCTGCTAGACCTTCAACGTCTTGCCTTTGCAGGTCCAGACAGAGCCGGCTACGATCAAGATATAGATTTTACTACTAAAGACTATGCTGGTGAAGATTACTATAAGGAAGGCTACGGTTTCGCCATTTGAAGATCTTGGAGTTTTCCTTTTATCATAGTTCCGTTATTAATATGTTTAATGATGTAATAGCTTAGTTGAACTTGTAATATCTATGTTTTGGATATCTTTTGGTCTGTAATATACTAATCATGTAAGACTTGAAGTTTTGAGTTTACGCTACCGCTGAACTTAGTCATCTTCCCATATTACATTATTGTTATTAGGGCTGTTCAAAAATACCCGAAAACCAAACCGACCGACCGGACCGAACCGAACCGGACCGAAAATATAGGGTGAGTGGAGGGAACGGTCGGTGGTCGGTTTTGTGTGAGGTAAAACCAATCAATCGGTTCGGTGGACGGTTTGAGAAATGGAAGACCGATCCCGACCGAACCGACCGATCTATGTATACATATATATATACTTGCAATTCCATATCTATATAGAAATCACACTCATAAATGAGAAATGAAAACTCTGCCAAAAGTAACCGTTTCTCTGGCTCTCTTCCCAAGACTGCTTGTCCCGAGGGTCATAGCTGATAGCTCTAAAGTGTTTTTTTTTATTTTTTATTATCTTCAATTACAGTGGCATTTTGATTTTTGTGCGTCAGTTGGTACGGAGTAGTGTGGAGTAAATAGTTGGGTTTGCTGTTTATTTAGACATAAAGTAAAGTAAATAGTAAATACTACTATTAAAGTGGATTGAACCTATATATTAATATAATATACAATTCAAATGGGTTTGTGGTCTGTCACTATCCCAAAAAAATTTCAACGCATGGAAACTTGGGCATTTGGGAATGAGTGTTTCTCTCTCATCTCCTTTCTATTCTCCATTTCTCCCAATTTCAAAGCCTCCTCATCTCCCTTTCTCTCTCTATAATTTGAGAGCTAAACTAAACCATATCCTAGCACCTCCCTTTCACCCTTTACAACTTGAGAACCCTCAACACCCTCTTCTCGATCCACCATCTCCACCACAACGATCAGTCACCGCCATAACGGATCAACGATCCCCACCACGATCAACCACTGCCAAGTTGAAATGACGATTCCTCTCTCTCTAGATCTGTGGAATTTGGAGTTTTGGTTGTTTTTGCATACAAACCCCATCCGATTTTTTCTATTTATCTTTGCATTTTGCAATTTTACTCTCTGCCTCTCTCTAAAACTAAAACTTTCTTTTTTGTAGACTACCCCAACCAAACCGACAGCCCGACCGAACCCGATGAAACCGAACCAGACCGAAACCGAACTGAGTTTGGTCAGTTTCGGTCCTCACTCTGACCACCCCGAAAGCTTCGGTTCGGTCCGTAATTGTCCCTGCACCCCGACCGAACCCGACCGAGTACACCCCTAATTGTTATAAGCATGTTTAGACAATCAGGTGACACTCACAACAAGTCACGAGTCTACGAACCCATAAAGGAAATTTATTTTTCCCTATTTTTGGTACTTCGGGGCATGACAGCCTATCACGAGATAGGATGAAAGTGGGTATTTTAGTCCGTCGGGCTCCTTCCCCTTAATTCCATAATCCCCGAACCTAGAAATCTCTGGTTTTCAAAAGATCAGTTTGCTTTTAAAATGGTTTCTTAATTTTCCTCAAAATTAAGTGGCGACTCCATTTGTTTTGTTTTGAAAATGTAAAGAACATCTAGGGTCCCATATCCACAAGGTATGCTGTTACTGTTTGGTTTATTTGGAACAATCGGAATGCTTTTATCTTTTAGGGGATAAGGTATGATCGTGAGAGGATAGTTGCTCGTGTTACTGATTGCATGGAAGAAATTTCCCATGCAAATGCCTCAAGGGTGCTGAGTTGGGTGGGACCTGTCGGGACCTCCTCGGTTAGCTGGTCACTACCATCAATGGGATTGCTTAAGCTTAATGTTGATGGATCATTTTTTGTTGACTTGAATGATTCTGGAGCAGGGGCTGTTTTGAGGAATTCTAATGGCCAAGTGGTAATGGCATATATGGAGCTCTTTTCGGTGTCTTTGATGCTACCACGGTGGAAGCTTTTACTTTAATGAGAGCACTGGAGGTGACTGCAGAGGCAAGTTTTGCATGCATTGTTGTGGAGGTTGATTCGACTATGATTGTCCATGGCACCAACTCAGACGCTTATGATTTATCCAGCTTCGGCAATTGCCTTATGGTTATTAAAAGACTGTTGCAGAGCATTGGAGTTCAATCATGAAAACATGTTAAACAGGAGGCAAATATGATTGCTCACCATCTTGCTAGGAATGCTAAATATTGTGTTGATGTAAATGTTTGGTTAGATAACTACCCAACATGTATCTCACATTTTATTGCTCAGGATTCCCCTGAGTTGTGGTTTGATTAATGAGAAATCTTCCAATCTTTCCATCAAAAAAAAAAAGAATAATAGGATATTCGTACAAGACTAACTATTTATACCAATTACTCAGATTTTTCAGTTAGTTTTTGAGTTTTATTGCTGATTTGGCAAAATTTGTAGATTTACCTTCTAGAGTGGTTTGTAAAGGTTTTTTTTTGTAATAACTGAAAGAAAGGAATTTTATAGATATCAATTCAAAATACAAGCCACGAGAAAAATACAATCAGTGGAAAAAATAAGTCCTGAGAAATTACAACCAGATGAAAAACCACCAATAATAAAACAAATTAGTTATCAGTTGTTGTTTGGTTGTTTATCCTTCGTAGGATATTTATGTAATTTACATGCTAGGGTGTGTAGGCAGCCCATTTTGTCATCTAACAGATTTAGAAATCCACTAGCATTTTGGTCTACAATGATTGAAAAGACGCATGGACAGACTCCCAGAGGTCATCTCCACCTTTCGAAAAGCTCAAGACCAGGTGAAAATGACCAAAAAATCCCTAAAAATTCAAAAATCCCATAATTGATCCAAAAGATAAAAAATCACTCAATTTCATTATAAAAAAAGTCCAATAAATGTTTTAAAAGAGAATCAACCAAAAACGTCAGCTCCAAAGGCTCCTAGAGCTTCTCAAAAATGCCCGATTTGACTGATTTGACCCAAAGTATGACCCAAAATCAATGCACCGCTACAACTTCAAAATAGTTTTCATAAATACTAGAGTTCAATAGCTTTCCAACAACATGTCACTCATAATTTTTGGACTCAAAACATATTTACTATGAATTTTCAAAGGCGAAAAAGGCGGTCTAAACGACTTGACCGCAAATACTGAAAATTTTTCTAAAGTGACCTAACTCCGAACAATATTTTTTTTTTTATGGAAATTGGCCCTAAATACCTTTCCGACGGTATATTACAAGCTCAATTTGGAGTTCGGATGCATTGTTTGTGAATTTTTAAAAAATAGGGCCTTTTTGCGAATACCAGAAGTTTTGAGGGCCTAAATGAAAATTTGATCAAAGGAGGGTTGATTGCTGCCGTAGCACTAGTCCCTCTCCGACCCCAATTTTTGGTTAATCTTTGGGAATTGTTTGGTGATTTTTGATTGCCAAAACAATATAGTTTTGATTCCCAGCATTTTTTTACCAATAGGAATGTTTCAAAAATCCCCACCCCCCCCCCAACCTTGCCTATATAAACCCCCATAATACTTCACATTTATGGGGTGCTTAGTTGAAGATAAGAAATTTGTGTAGTTAAGGGAGAGTTAGAGATACGGAAAGAAGAAGAAGAAGAGAAGAGAAAAAAAAGAGGGTCCATCCTTGGTTTTCCTAATCAAAAGTAAGTTTCCTAGTTAGTTTATATATATATATATATCACAAAGCCAACTATTTTCAATCATCAAACACATTTCAATCATAGTTCATGAGCATTAGAGAGTTGTGGAGTGATTTCTATATCAAAACATAGACATATATAAGAGGAATATCTTCCTAGTGGTTCATTTTGCACTTGATCATCATTAGTCATTGTGTTGTTCAGCACTTCTCACCTTATTTCTTCTTTCTTTTCTCTGCTTTACTTTCCAACATCATCTAAATGAAGGTTTAGTTCTTGAGAGAGTGAATCCTTATGGATAGTAGCCCATATATTCAAAACTTTACTAGATAGATGATGTTTGTCACACACACACACTCACTTAAAGCTTGATGTTTATTCTTGATGACTTAAAGCTTGATGTTTATTCTTGATGAAACTTTGATTGAAATACCTATTTCCAAACTTTTGATTTGAGTTCAAGAGTGGTATTCTATGTCATCTTAATCTCATTCTAATTGCTGAAAATCATCTTCTTAAACTTCAATTTCAAAGCCCCTCAAAAACCACAATATTTTGTTTCCAAATATTCAAGTCTTGTTTTCTCAAAATACCCAAAATAGTGAGCAATCTATCTTTAAAATGCTATTATTTGTTCAATGCTCAATGAATGATGATGAAACACTTAGAAAGCCTTCCTACTCTCTGAGGTTCACTTATGAATTTTGGAAGCTTGAAAAGGCACTTTCTAGACACAAACATTCTTTGAAAATGTATGTCCTTACATCACAGCAGATTGTTTAACTTTGAGCACTTATTCTAGATGTTTTTCTCATTGTGTGCGGTCCATATTTATTTTTCCATTAAACTACAATGTGTTGGCTAACTGTATATATTTTTATTTGGTAATTGTTATAGTTTGTTTGCTATTTTTAGAATTATTTTTCATTTCAATCCAGAGTTCAGTCTCTGTTTCTTAGTAAGATGTTTTTTATATTTGATTTCTCCCATTCTGTCAGTCCTATAGTGATGATGTTTTCTCCAATGTATTCTAGTCACAATAGGGATGATCTCTGTTGATTTTAATATTTTTTTTGTGCACATCTTACCCCTCTATTCCATTATTCTAAGTTGATGTAAACATTATGTCTATCACAGCATGTAGAGACATTTAGGACTTTGACTTGACACTTCCATGCATCCTAATTAGTCCACATACCATGAATATGTTTTTACCACTTTTACCCATGTTATATCATATCATTTCATGTATCATACTTCCATGCCATTTTAGGTCTTCCATGTACACAAACACACACACATATTCATTTATCTTAGTCTCATTTCATCACATTTGTGAAAGGGTAAGAGATGGATGGAGAATGTATTGTATTGATATATTTAATATTACAATGGAATGGCCTTTATATAGGCTCATAGAATCCTAAGCAAGGAAAGTGTAGTACAATGCATGTAGTACAATGCAGTACAATTGTGGAGTACAATGAACCTAGACATTATTTAACTATAATTCTCTAACAGCCCCCCTCAAACTCAAGGTGGTTGAATGGAAACCAATTTGAGGTTGGAAACCAAATCCTCAAGACGTCCCGGCGGATGAGCTTTGGTAAAAATGTCAGCAGTCTGATCGGTGGAGGAGACTGAGATAAGTCGAATGGTGCCACAAGAGAGATGATGACGTACAAAATGACAGTCGATCTCGATATGTTTTGTACGTTCATGGAAGACATCATTGTGGGCAATTTGAATGGCACTTTGATTATCACAACGGATAGCTGTAGCAGCAGAATGAGTGACCCCCATGTCTTCAAGTAACCATCGTAGCCAAAGAAGTTCCTGAGTAGCATCAGCAAGAGCACGATATTCAGCCTCTGTACTAGATCGAGCAACAACAGTTTGCTTCTTGCTGCGCCAAGAAATGAGAGAATTACCCAAGAAAAAATAATAACCAGTAGTGGAATGGCGATCAGTAGGATCTCCTGCCCAGTCTGCATCAGAATAGGCACATAGCTCAAGGGAGGAGTGAGCAGAGAAATGAAGACCATGATATAATGTACCCTTGATATACCTAAGAATGCGGAGAACTGCGGCATAATGAGGAGAACGAGGAGCAGACATAAACTGGCTAACAATATGAACAGCATAGGAGATATCAGGTCTGGTAACTGTCAGATAAACGAGACTTCCAACAAGCTGACGGTATAAAGTAGGATCATCCAAGAGTACACCATCCATAGGAGTGAGCCTACAGTTAAGCTCGAGGGGAGTGCTGCATGTCTTGTTGTCTGTAAGTCCTGCCCGAATAAGTAGGTCAAAAGCATACTTGGCCTGAGAAAGATAGTATCCATCAGAATTGGAAGTGATCTCAAGGCCCAGAAAGTAATTAAGCTTACCAAGATCCTTCATTTCAACATGTCGACTGAGATAAATTTTAAGATCCAAAATTCCAGATGTATCATTCCCAGTGATGATCATGTCATCCACGTAGAGGAGAAGGAGAATAATGCCTCTATCAGATCGGCGAATGAAAAGAGCTGTATCATATGGGCTGGCAGTGAACCCAAAACCCTCAACAATAGTGCTAAATTTTGCAAACCAAGCCCGTGGAGCTTGCTTGAGACCATAGAGAGCTCGACGGAGTTTGCAAACTTGATGAGGCTGATGATGATAACCAGGAGGGGGACGCATATAAACTTCTTCAGTGAGTTCACCATTGAGAAATGCATTTTTGACATCCATTTGAAATAAGTCCCAACGGCGAACTGCAGCTACTGCAATAAGGCTGCGAACAGATGTGAGTCGGGTAACGGGGGCAAATGTCTCCTCATAATCAATCCCATACTCCTGGGTAAAGCCTTTGGCTACTAGACGAGCTTTGTAGCGATCAATGGATCCATCTGAGTGAGTTTTGATCTTGAAAACCCACTTGCATCCCATAGCATTTTTTGTCTTGTGGTAAACTTACCAAATCCCATGTGTGATTTTGTTCTAATGCCTGCAATTCATCATCTATTGCTTTCTGCCAAAGAGGATTAGAACTGGCCTCACGATAAGACTGAGGTTCATGATGAGAAAGAATGGTAGAAAAAGCAACATAATCACGAAGACGAACTGACGGAGTTTTTACCCGGTTACTTTGTCGGAGGGGCAGATTAGGTACAGGAACAGATTCATCAGTTGGAACAGGCAGCTCAGGAGAGGGTAAAGTGGATGACTCAATCAGGATATCTGTGGAAGCGGATGACGGTGATGGAGATGGGGGTGGTATTTCCGGAGGTATGACAGTATCAGCAGAGTCGGGAAACAGGTCTGCCGGCGGATCAGTGAAGAGAAGGGGAGTACTATCAGAAGATAGGTGGAACTTGGACATAGAAGAGAACATCTTGTGTTCCCAGAAGACAACATGTCTGGATACTCGAAGACGTTTGGAATAAGGATCCCAACATCTGTATCCTTTGTGTTCAATACCATATCCTAAGAAACAGCATAGGCGAGATCTAGACTCTAGTTTCATGCGCTCATGTGGTTGAAGGAGAACAAAACATGCACAACCAAAGACCTTGAGTGTGCTATAATCAGGAGAATGACCATAGAGACGCTCATATGGAGACTGATTCCCAATGATAGGACTAGGAACACGATTCTTGGTGTAAATAGCTGTAAGAGCAGCCTCTCCCCAAAAACGCTCAGGACAGGAGGCAGATGTAAGGAGAGTGCGAACAGTATTTAGAATATCTCGATGTTTGCGCTCGGCACGTCCATTTTGTTGGGAGGTGCCGGGGCAGGAACGATGTGGGAGAGAACCATGTTGGCGAAGGAAACTAAGGACTCCAGAGTCAGTGTATTCAGCCGCATTGTCAGCACGAAATACTTTGATATTACATGAGAATTGAGTTTTAATCATAGTAGCAAAATCAAAGTATAATTGAGGTAGTTCAGACCGACTACGCATGAGAAAAATCCAAGTGTAACGAGAAAAATCATCAAAAAAAATAACAAAATATCTGGAGCCTCCCATAGTGGCAGTTGGTGAAGGACCCCAAACATCAGAATGAACTAAATCAAAAGGAGCAGAAGACAATGAATCACTTTTAGTGAATGGCAATGCTGATTGCTTAGAAATTTGACAAGGAAGGCAATCAAATTGTTCCTTATTAACAGAACCTAACTGACCACTAGACACTAAAGTTTGTAGACGCCCAACAGAAGCATGTCCAAGACGAGAGTGCCAGAGACTAAGTGATGGACTGGAGGTAACTGGAGCAGTTGTCTGGATGGATGAGGTGAGGTGTGATGGAATGTGAAGATTATTAAGTTCAAATAATCGTCCAATTTTACGACCCGTACCAAGAGTTTGTCCTGTTTGTGGATCCTGGACTAAACATCCAGAACTAGAGAAAGTGACTATAAGTCCGAGTTCACACAATTGACCAACGGATATGAGATTTAAAGTGAGTTTAGAAATGAGATAAGTGTCAGGGAGAGATGTGTGAGTGGTGGAGACGTGTCCTATGTGACTGACATTCATAGAGGAACCATCAGCTGTGTGTATGGATGGTGCATTGAGAGCAGAATGTTTCGTAGAGAAGATGCTTGGATCAGAGGTCATATGGTTACAACAACCAGAATCAAAGAACCAAGAAGATGTACCTGGGGCAACAGATAGAGCAGTGGGAGATGTATTAGTAGAAGAATGAGCAAGAACTTGTTTGATGATATCTGCAATGAGGGAAACAGAGATGGATGACGACTCAGAAGATGATGACCCCTTGGCCAAAGCAGCAATCGATGATGATGAACAATCTCGAGACCGATAATCTTGTGAATATCTGGTAGGATTCTTAGTGCAATCACCAAAATAGTGGCCTGATGCACGCTTGTGACAGAAAGGACACACTCTGATAGGACAATACAATAGAGCATGTCCTGGTGTGTGACAATATTTGCAAGAAGGATCTCTAAGAGGCTCCATTATGTGTAAAGGAAGTAATTGGTTTGGTGGGTCGGGGTGGGTCGGGGGTGGGTATAGAGGAATGAGCTTGGGTTGGGTCTTGAATGATTGGGGATATGGATATGAATTGGGCTTAGGTTTATGTAGGTGGGCTTGGGTCAAAAGAAAAAGGATAGGTTTATGTAGGATAAGTTAAATGTATAAGTGCAGGGGATGATACGAAGTTGGTCTGTTCGGTAGTGGCGGCTACTGGGTGGGGTCACTGTGGTGTGCTGGAGTTGGTTCAGTGGGTGGGGGTTAATGGTGGTCGGTGGTGTTGGTTCGGCGTCTAGAGGGTGGGGTGATAGTGGATTTGGTCGGTGGTGGCCGGTGGCGGCTGGTGGGTGGAGTTGAGTAGTTATTTGGTGGAGGGATGGCTATGGTGTGATAAAGATGATTGGGGCTGGACAGATTAAATGGTGGTGATGATGGAAATTCCAAAAGGGAGAAGAAGGAGATGTGCGGATCAGCGGTGTGGGTCTGGTGCTTAAAACAAAAAAACTATACTAATGATGATAAAATGAGATTGCGTGATCAATATATACTAATGAGATTGCGAGGATCGGTGATGCATTATAAATGGTTGATGCTGATGATAAAATAAGGATAAAGATGAGGCGATAAGTGGATTGTTGATGATGTTGACGCAATTGGGATGGGGATTAATTTAGGGACAGTTTGGTTGGAGGTTTGGTGTAGCAGCGGAATGAACTATTGTGGCGATGATAGTGACTGCTAGAGCAGTGGAGAGATCACTAGGAGCTATGGCTCTGATACCATGTGAAAGGGTAAGAGATGGATGGAGAATGTATTGTATT
The DNA here is from genome assembly GCA_033977485.1 of Hydrangea macrophylla. Lineage (NCBI taxonomy): Eukaryota > Viridiplantae > Streptophyta > Magnoliopsida > Cornales > Hydrangeaceae > Hydrangea > Hydrangea macrophylla. Next base: position 67,557,374 of record CM066992.1, read on the forward strand.
GATATATTTAATATTACAATGGAATGGCCTTTATATAGGCTCATAGAATCCTAAGCAAGGAAAGTGTAGTACAATGCATGTAGTACAATGCAGTACAATTGTGGAGTACAATGAACCTAGACATTATTTAACTATAATTCTCTAACAACATTCATGCAACCTTGGAGGTCTTTGTGATTTTCAATCAAAGAGGATCATAGGAAGTGCATTTTTGGTAATTTCGTACCTTCCCAAGACCAAATCCTTCCTTCTCGTCCATCCCGGGGATTGAGAGGTCCTCTTTCCAAAATTAACATGCATTCCATTTTCCCATGCCATCTTGGTTTGTTCAACACGTCTTATTTTCTTTGACTATTTTGTTTGAAACTATCCATGTCCCATTCTTGATTCAGAAAACTTGATTATGTAGTATATGATTAGACGAAGTTTTCCTGAGTTTATCTTGTATGATTTTCATTATCATTGCATGATATGTGGATTACTTTTGAATGATATATTGATCTTTCAATCTTTCAACTTTTAACTTCTTATGCAATAGAGTATACTTACCTTAGTATTATTTATTGCACCAGATTCGGTATTTGATGATTATTCAGATGCTAATAGACCCCCATCAAGACACAGGGCGAGTAGATGGTGCTTTAGTCTTTGCATAGGCTCCGTCCTCTCTCGTACTAAGACCAAGTGATAACTCTATATCTGTTCCTTGTAGACTAATGAAGAATAAATTGATTTTAAAACAAACTAAAAGAGCACTCTTTTTCGAGAAATAAAAAGGTGGAAAAAAACCTCATGTCCACAGCATGCCAGACAAGATCAACTTGTCTATGTGATTATCAAAGCCAAATGCGCCAAACCAGGTCAATTGTGACCATTCAAATGACTTGAAAGCAAGGACTTTTATGGTGTGAGATGAGTGTAAGAGTAAAGATGGAACTTTGTATGAAGAGGTGGTTATATTTAAAGTTAGAGAATTAAACTAAGTTAAACTAAGGCAACTTCTGTAAATTATGACAAGAAAATAAATACTGAGAAGTAAATTGAATTGGAAAAGTAAAAATCTTTATTAAAAATAAGAAGGTAAAATATCCTAAACTCGAAGATCGGAGTACTTGAAGAGTCTCCTATTCCTAAGTACAAGGAAAGTAAAGGTACAACAAAAAAAAGTAAAGAACTAAGGTCGTATAGACTGGTCTGTCTGTCTTTCCTTCTACACTTTGTCTATTATTTATAGGCCTTCAAAGTAACTGTCACCTATCAAATAACTGCTATAAAATGCTACATGATGTAATACCCGTAAATTTTTATCTTCTTGAATGTATATATGAATAATATTTAGTGTTGTTTTACTTGAATTTGGTGAGAGAGACTTCCTAATCGATTTCCATGCCTTACCAATCGATTGCTACACATTGTGACCCAATCATTGTGACCCAATCGATTGGAACCTTTATCCAATCAATTGCCTTTGGCCTCTATAACCCAAGCGATTGCTACTGATTGAACTTGGTCACCATGTTTAAATGCGAAGATGACACCTCCTACTCTCCCATGCACGAGTTTTTCTATATATATATATATATGTGTGTGTGCCCCTTTCTCTAGCTGATTCTGTTTGGAAAGTTTGAGAAAGTGAGAAAGAGAGATAGATAGATATATGCATACACACACACATATATATATATATGCATATATACATATATATATATATACAAACACACATATACCTACCCACACACACCTGATAAAGAAGAAGAAGAAGAAGAAGAAGAAGAAGAAGAAGAAAGGAAAGAGGCAGAAAGAGAAGGAGAAAGAGGGAAATAGAGGCCACCATTAAAGCTTTACAAAGCTTCCTTAACACACCACCACACTTTCACACGTTGATGAATGTTTTAAACTCACTCAATAGCTTAGTTAGAAGTTTTTATGTGTCTCTGAATGAACAAAAGGATCATAAACAAGTTACATAAATTTTAGTTCATCACTGCATGTTTCTGTGAAGAAGATGACAACCCAATCGATTGGGTTTACCCAATCGATTGTATAAGTTTTCCAACCAATTGGTACTTCTTCCAATCGATTACTAAGGTTGATTATCCAATCGATTGTTACTTCTTTCAATCGATTGCACTTATTGTTTATCCAATCAATTGCCATTGCCTTCTAATCGACTGTACCTTACCAAATGCGGAATCTTCGAGATTAGTTATACTATATGATTAGTTACGCTATTACATGTGGTGCTTTAGCTTCATATTGTTATACCTTTTTGTTAAGGGAAGATTATCAACATGTAAATCTAATACGACATAAAATATGTGTTTGAGTAATGAAACCTTATGCTAGTGAATAAGATGGAACCATTTATATAACGTTGTTTAATGTTAATAATCGGATTTGGAATCCGTCATGCATAGCATGGTGTTTATTAGCAGTGAAGGCATGTCTTGTTCATAGTCGTATATGCATAAGCGATCGCGGAGGCTAGGGGTAGGCATACTTCGGGTCAACCTGAAAAACTAACCCGAACCCAAAATTTTAACACATTTCAGTTTGAATAAAAATGGAACTGAACTTATTTCAGTTTGAAATCGAACTGTATTAATTAGTTTGGTTCAGTTTTCCGTAGGGGAAATAAGTTTGGTTCGAAACCAAATATCCAAACTTTTAGGAGTTATATAAAAACATGTTGAGGAATTAGGGTTCATATCAAAAACCAAACTCTCATCTCATCTCTCAGATAGTCAGAGATGACTCAGTCTCTCAGACCCCTCTGAAGTCCTGAATGCCTGAACCCTCAAGGGCATCAACTCACCTAAACCTCACTCCTTCCTCCTCTCGACGATGCTAATGGCGTGGCTCAGTCTCGGCATGATTTCTATTATGGGTGGTGTCAAATTGCTATTACAGTTTCAGATCTCTACAGCTAGTTTTAGATTGTAGTAGATCTAAGCATTTCTCTTTCAATTTTTTTTATTATTTATATTTGGTTAAGAATTTCTGTTTCTCTTTCTTGTTGAGCAGATTAGTTCACTGAGGACATCTATGTATTGTATTGTATTGTATTTGTATAGGTACACATATCTTTTGATTACTTAGAGGATCTTTGGATCTGAAAGGTGGGTTGTTTATTAATTTGAATATGAGTTCTTATCGATATGCTGATACTTGTTCTTATTTAGTGTTTGATGTAATATGTGTATATATGTGTTTGTATATCAGTTCTCACTTCTCAAGCTGGCCCAAAAAGAAAGGGAGCGAGAGAAAGAGACAGAAATTGATTTCGGTATAATTTCAACCTGAACTTTTGAATCAAACCCGAACTTTTATTTCAACCCGAACTATATTTTCGAACTTTGTTTCAGTTCGGATTTCGGTACAAAAAATACCTACCCGAACCCGAACAACCCCGACCTGAACTGGTTAGTTCGAACCCGAACTGTCCGATTGTCTACCCCTAGTAGTTAGAGGTCTTGAGATTTCCTGTACTGTATTCAGGCTTACTAATATTTGAAGAGTTGGGGCTTTATGCCAGTCTTATTATTTGAAGAACTGGGGCTCTGTGCCAAGCTTATTGTTTAAACATTTGGGGCTCCTTGTCAGGATTATTGTTTGAAGAGTTAGGGCTGTGCCAGGCTTGCTGTGGTTTTTTGGAATTTCAATCATGTTACTTTGGGTAACGTTGGTTGTATGTTCAATTCAAGCAAATTATAGGTAGAAGTGTATAAGTAGAATTATGTCAGTACGATGGACCCAAAGTCCATGACATTATTGAGCCATGTCGGCTGTCGCATATAGTAAGTTGGCGCATGCATGAACGCAAATGTCGAGATGACCTTTCTATAATGTTGTTGCTTTTATAATACTTCATAATTACTAATACTTTGTTAGTTTTTACACTCACTCGGATTTCATAAGTTGATGGCGTTTGTACCCTGGATATTCCCATGTCCAACCTTCCAGATGTATGATAATATAGGGGAAGGACCTAATGATGAGTTACTGCTACGCATGAGAGGGCTATATTGATGGTGGTCACACTGAGTGCCGATATGGGGGGGGGGGGGGGGGGGAAGACTACTGTGCAGATGGCTATGTCTACACTAGTTGAAGACTAGGAATAAACTGTAGTTACTTTCTGCTTTATGTTCTGAATAATGCTACGTTTGTAATCGGCAGATGTCTAGTAAGACCTGGGTTATGTTTTTAATACTACAGTTACTCTTGTAATAAGATCGGTTACTTTTATGGCTTTAAATGTATTAGTATAGTTTATATATTCCTGATGTTTAGACTCGTGTGTTGTGGATAATCATGTGACATTCACTTTCCACGGCTTATGAACCCTAAAAGGAATTTTATTTTCTCTATTTTTGGTACTCCGAGGCATTCTGAGCGTGACACGTGAGGCTGTCATACCACTGAATTCCATGTGTTCCTCTTGCATGTAATTGTCTCTTTGAATTCGAACACGCAGCAACTGCTTAACTTCTCGTGCTTGAATTTCCAATCTAGACTGTCATCCATGTGGCTTGTCCTTATTGGCTGGATATTTATCATAAAATACCCCCCACGCCAATTGCCTTTTGAACAAAAGTGTAATTGGCGAAAACTTAGCCATTAATGGTTGCAAACATCCATCATCATACCCACTCTTACACTATGTTTGGGAGTTTTAAAATAGAGAGAAAAGAAGAGAAAGTACCTCACTTGCTCTCACTTTCTTTCGTTTGCGAGTTTTAGTGAGGAAAGAAAGGGAGAGAGAATGGGGGAAAAATAACTCCCACTTTCTTTCTACTTATTTCTCTCCAAATTGGGAAGAAATGGAGAGAAAAGAAAGTGAGGATTAATGATTTTTTATTATAAATACCCATAACACCCTTTATTTAATTCTTAACAAATTTAAATTTCATCGAAGTCCTAGGGTTAATATAATATGCTGTTATATACGTTAAAAATAAAAACTCACGTTAATCACAAGCACATCTCCCACAAGCTTCTGGGTACTCTTCGGCTCTTCTTCATTGGTATCTTTCATCCTCTCTTTGCAAAAACAAAAAAGGTGCAATTGATGGATAGATTGGTAATTTTTTTATTCTTTTCTTTTCTTTGCAACTCCCAAACAAGAGGAAAGAAAGTAACTTTTTCTTCTCTCATAAACTCCCAAACAACGTGAAAGAAACAATCATCATTTCTCTTCTTTTCTTTTCTCTCCTCATTTATGACTTTCTTTTCTTTTCTTTTCTCTCCTAAACTCCCAAACACACTGTTAATGAAACATGATTTCATTTCCAAAAATGGATTCAAACAATCATCTTCAACCTTACTAAGGAGATTGATATCCCAAGCATCACTATCATTTCCTATTTCATTAACTTTTATATCTTTTTTCCATGGCTGACCAAGAATGGGGTCCCGACAACTTTCCTCTTAACCTTTTAGAATCTGCCAAGACTTTAACTGTTGTTCATGAACCACCCTCAGTGTGGAATGAAATATTGAAACCTCAGAGTGTCAATTTACTCTTTCTGGGCGGAGGAAATGGTCATCCAAAGTGACCAAGCCTACAAAACCTCAAGAAGCATCTTCCTCCTTGAGTACAAAGTCCTTGAATCCTTCATGTGAACAATATGAATTTTTCCCTGCGTGGGAAATGCTTACATCAAAGGGTACTGAAGTAGGTTAATACAAGGGCCTAAAGCTTAAAACTCCTCTTACCAGACCCTCGGTGATATACCCAGATTTCGATTACCCTAAATCTCCTACAAACACTATTCGGAGCAGGGTCATTAAACCCTATTATCCGTTTTCGAATAATCAAACTCTTTAGCAAAATCTCCTAAATGCTTGGCTCATTTCCTCAACTAGCCCTCCTGGTTTAAAACTTAGACAAGATGCAACTTAATTCCTTCAAGGTAGACCTCCCATCCCTACCTTTGTGATGGAATCTCATGAAAAAATTTCCGCTAGTACATTACCTCTCAGAATTCTTAACAAAATGCACTCTTTTCACAAAAGATTTTGAGGAAGAAGTCTGTGTGCTTTGACTATAAACAATTAGGCTTTCCTTCAACAAAAATCCAAGCATTTGGTCCCATTGAGGACCCTATTTGGTCATTGAGGAAGTTGTGTGACTTGTGTCGAAGTGGTCCTTAATTTGAACACTCTTCCCATTCTGAGACCATCTCCTTGCCAACTCCAATAGGTACAAAAGCTTCTAGTTGCCTTTTTCGAATATTCCCTTCTCTATCTTACAAAAGCCCAGGGCATGTACTAACTTTCAAATGGATTTGCCATGTTCTAGAAAGAGTAATTGGACCATCTATGAATGTCCAATCTCAAATTCATTTCACTCTTGACTCTCTCCCTACCCATTTGAAATGGTATGCAATCCATGACCAAATTGGGAGACATTTGGAATACCTCAGAGAAGAAAGTATTGTGGTTGTATGGACTAGTTTGTATGTCTTTCCTTCTTCACTTTGTCTTCTATTTATAGGCCTTGGAAGCAACTACCACCTTCCAAATAACTGCTATAAACTGCTACATGTGGCTGCCATACCACTGAATCTAGACTGTCCTCCACGTGGGTTGTCCTTATTGGCTGGATAATTATGGTACAAATAGTTGCAATATCATATGCAGCTCCATCAACAATCCAAATAGGGAAGTTTTGAGGCCAAGTGCATTAGTAGATTACATTGACCAAAAAATAAAATGAAATCAGCAGATTACTCTTCTTGGTTCCATGGATGTAGACTTGGCCACCCAAGTGCACATCCTAGTTCCGCCCCTACGTAGGATGATCACCTGAATAATTTCTCGACGGTCAAGACTCAAGACCAAATAAGTCCAGTAATCATATTTTGAATTTTGTGAATTTCACACTAAGTACATGATCACGAATGTAGATTTTTCTTGTTGACATACATGACTACATTGATGATTTAGGATGGGTTGTGTTACAATTATTGGTGTAATATGTGTATTTACCTAGACTTTTTTGTTTAAATATAAAGTTTGGAAGGGTATTATGTCAATTAATTACATTTGTAGGGGTCAATTTATGTACTACCAACACTTTTTAAAATTTTAGTAGGTGAAATTAAAATTCTTGGAAAATTTTGGGGGAGCCCGTCGGGGTTCCACCCCTAATCCCACCATGTCAGCATATGCTAATGTGATGTGAATAATCATATTTACTCATATATTGCTAATTTATCCATTTTTTCATTTTCGTTATGAAATTAAAAATAAAATTTAGTCTAAAGTCCTTTAAAATTTATTTTTTTAGGTCTTTAAGTCCAATCCGTTAAAATATTCACAGGTTGGACTTACCATGATAGTAAAGGTCACTCAACATTCAATTTCACGTAATTTGAAATATTCACGTAACTAATTATATTAAATTTTGTAATATAAAGATTTAATTTGATTTGAATAAGTTTCATCACTCAATGACTTTTAACAAACAAAATAAAGAACAAATTACACTTTAGTCCATTAAACTATAACATGTTTTCAATTGGGTATATAAACTTTTTTTTTTGTAATTGGACCCTTGTACTTTAAAAATTCATTCAATCATACCTAAATTCTGACACTGTTATCTTAAACTATTAGAAATTGTCACGTACATTGAGCGTAATGCTTACCTGTCACATGTTAGGTTAAGACAAACACGAGAAATTGTGAATAGTGCAAAAAATCGCATTCAATCAGATCTGAAATCACGTTCAATCAAATTCGAAAACACATTCGACTAGATCCAAAATTGCATTCAATCATACCCAAAATTACATCATTTTTTAGTCATTCACAGTCTCCTATGTTTGTCTGAACCTAACATGTGACGGGTAAGCATTACGCGCAATGTACGTGGCAATTTCTAATAATTTAAGCTAACAGTGTCAGAATTTAGGTCTGATTGAATGAATTTTTGAAGTTCAAGGACTCAATTGTAAAAAAAAAAAAGTTTATGGACTCAATTGAAAACAAGTGTATAGTTTAATGGACTAAAATGTAATTTGGCCAAAAATAAAAATAAAAATGGACTGTCTCTTAAACTCAAATAATCCAATATAAAATATTTTTTACCAAATTTTTAAATCATTATCCTTTGATAGGACAATCATTAATTAACAATTAGCCTTTCTAAATAATTAAATAAAAGGGCTAATTATATTTTACTCCTCTGTGGCTAGGCCTATTTTTACTTTACCCCCTATTGTTCAAAAGTGGACAGTTAACCCTGTGATTTTGGACTAAAGTGAAACTATAAAAATTTCTCTCTAAATTGCCCCATGTGAGGATTAAGTGTTAAAATTAGCCCCACATGGGAGACTTTAAGTGTAGAAATTAACCCCACATATATAGGCAATTAAACCCAAAATTAACCTCACAAAGGGATTTAAGTGTTAAAAATTAGCACCACATAGGTGGGTTAAATGGTAGGATTATACACATATAGGGGGGTTAACCCTAAAATTAACCTCACAAAAGAGGCTAAGTGTTAATATTTTTGGCCAACTTTAAAATTTCCATCAGTTTTGAAAGAAATCTTAACAGTTTCACTTTTGTCCAAAATCACAGGGGTAAGTGTCCATTTTTGAATCACATGGGGTAAAGTAAAAATGGGCCTAAACAAAGATGGGTAAAATATTATTAACTCTAAATAAAAAGAAGGGTTAATTACACTTTACCTCCCTGTGGTTTAAAAGTGACCACTTAACCCCCCCTGTGCTTTCGGGTAAAGTGTCACCGCTAAAATTAGTATTAAGTTGACACTTTACCTCGAAAGCACAAAGGGATTAAATTGTCATTGGGCCAAATCATAAGGGGATAAAGTGTCATCGGATCAAACCACAAGAGGGTAAAGTGATCATTAATTTTAACCCCTGTGTGCTTTCAAGGTAAAGTGTCAACTTAACACTAATTTTAACGGTGACACTTTACCCGAAAGCACAAAAGGGTTAAGTGATCATTTCTAAATAACAGAGGGTAAAGTAACAGCAAGCCAAATCACAAGGGGTAAAGTGTAATTAACCTTAAAAAGAAAAGAAAAGAAAAGAAAAGAAAAAATAGCAAAATCTCCCTTTACAAATTTAATGTTGGTCACATACTCGATTCCATGGTCCAATGGGCCTAAAAGAGGTCAGAATAGTCAGACGGACCCTAAGCAGAACTATTCCACAGTTTATCCAACCGCCTCAGCGTAATAAGACTACAAACATGCTGTTTTGTCAAGTATCGAATATTCATTATTTAATTTCGTGAAATTTCAACATATCTTTATATAAACTAATCAACTTTAGGCATGTGTCAAAAATTTATTGGTCTGTTATCTAACTAACTAACCTACATTTGACCTTAATAAATGATCTAATTGGTAGACTTTTATCGGACACAAAAGTACCCCTTATATCTCACACACAACTGTTGACACATACGTCTATTAAATCCAGTTATTAAGATACACAAATAAATACATGGTAAGATACGTATTTGGTATACAACATATATACTTACTTTGACAAAATGTTATAGGATATTTTATTATCAAATGAAGCAAAGCATAAACTTCAATTAGTGAAGCATGCATTTTCTCCCTTTTCTTTCACTTTTATTAAATACCACTGCTTCCTTAACACATCTACAATTAATATAAGTGCAATTAATAAAGAGAGTCAGAGAGATATTGATAGAAAGAATTAGAGATCGAGACATGGGAGAAAATAGAGAGAATCGCCCGCTTCTTCTCTTGCGGGTCTGATTGAACTGAACTACTCGGGACCATTGCTCGCCTGACTGCTTTGGCTGCTCAACCCGATACCACCGCTTCTCGTACCTTTCTACCCCTATCTATAAAGCTGCTCTCCGATTTAGTGGAAGCAGAAAGAGTGGTTTGCAACCTAACTTCAAAATCTTTTATGCTCGGCCAAACCAACATGGGAAACCTAGCTTCCCTCCCTTTGAAGTGCATTTCTCATATCAGCTCCCCGAATCACTAGAAAGAGGGTGAAAGGCCCACTACTTCTTCATTCATGGCCTATTTTATGATTGATCTCCCTTTCGTATTCATTCGACCTGAGGCAAAAGAGAAGTCATACAAAGAAAGGCTCTTTCTAAAAACATTCCTGGCGCCCGACTTGATATTTGAGGCAATGGGTACAATTTCATTTCATAGGTAGTCCTTTTGTGCGTAGGTGGGGTTGGCTGCTGGTGGGTATATAGTACATGCGTAGGACTACCCGCGGAAAAGAAAGTGGAGTCTTTGGACTGACAAGAAGTCCCCTGAAGCGGTTGAGGGGCAGCTGACCGAAAGGAAAGCGGGTAGGCCGCCATTGGTCTTGGCTAGAGAGAAAGGAGAATTAATGTCTTAGGAAAGAGAAGGAGAAATTGAGAGACAAAGAGGCATAGTCTTCCTCATTTTAAATAAAAACAGATTAATACGTACTTCAGTAAATTTTAAACCATGTAACATTTATGTCTCATAACTGAAATGTTCCATTAATGCTTAAACATACCCCTCCCGTCATTAAGGTTTTGAAAGAAAAAGAGACCCATAATTAGCCTCTCAAATCACTTCAGACACAACACATCACACTTCTCACAACAATTAATACAAAGGAAGAAATAGTGGAGTTTGTAGAAGAAAGTATTCAATCACATTCAAGTGCTTCAGTAAAAAACAGTGTTAAAGTCGCTAATGTCAGTAAATTGCATCCTTTATCCTTTTTGATGTTTTGCACCTCTTATTCATACTTTCAATTACTCATTAACGACACCGAAGGTATTTTGGTCATTTCAAATTTGTCAATTCATCATAAATCATTTTATACAATTTTTTAAAATTTGGTGAATTTTGGACATCGTATGGTATTTATTTGAATTTCGAATCTATAAAATGGCTATAGAATATGAGTTGTTAACTTTAAAATTAGTTTTAAAATTTTGTACAACTCCAAAAAATAAACGGTCGGTACCGTTGGGAGTAGAGTAATATTCTGAATATTTAGACACTGATTTTGAAAATTTTGGAGACGGAAAATTTTACCGCTTATTTTGGAACCCAAATTACTATAGAAAAGTTATACATTTTCATAAATATTACAACGAACTCGGAATCAACCCTAGTTAATGGAGTTAGTTTTGTAATAATATAAGGATCATTTTAGTAAGGGAAAATTCTTTTTTTGTAAAATTACAAAAATACCCCTAAGAAGCTATAATTACCATTTTGCCCTTACACCTTGGGCCTAAACTAAATTACTCATTTTTATCACATGCATTGCGTAGGACTTGAGGATTAACTTACCTACAAAAGAAGCACTTTAATCACCTAAGTTGCCAAGGTGAGTGATCTTTTTTCGTTTTACTAATTCGACTCCTCACGAGTGAATCTTATCATATTACTTGAACAAGTTTTAATTATGAAATCGTTGTTCTTGTATTTGTTCTAGAACACTTCGATTCGTTTCACTGAAAGAGGTAATTTAATTTGAAGTTATTGTAAGTTCCATATTCAGAGTCTTTTTTACCGTATACATGGTTTATTTATTCCAGTGTCAATTACCACCATTCTACTTGATTATATATTAGTTTTATTAAGAACCTACGAGCCCCTATGTGGGATGATCCATATTGGATCTATGAGTGGCCCCAAAGTTGGTCGACCCTCCATATTGAGTCTACGAGTGCTTCTGATCAGTAAGCTATTACAAGATACAAGTATGTATAAGTGTACTTGAATGAGTGGATGGTAATCTGACCTTCTATGTATTTGTTATCCATGTCACAATGATGTCCTACACTCTCAATATATCGATTGTTATGTTCATCTCATTTACAATTGATATCCAGATTTCTCTTTATATTCATTGACGATGCTTACTAACGCGTTTTCTTATTAACACCCAAGTGTAGGTGATCGTACAAGTAATAAAGTTCTGGTAAGACCAGGTCGAACCCACAGTGAACGGTAAAAAGATTTTTTAAGATAGGAAGTAACTATTTTGTCCCTAAAAAAAAATAAAAGATGATGGATTTTTGGGATTTTTCCTAAACTACTAGTTCTTATATTTTTGTAGTAAAACTTAATAAAAAGGCTATTTCTTTTAGTAGTTTACGGTAAAGATTTTAACACAACACATTAAAAATAGACTAGCTAAGATGCTAGTAAGAAAAGAAAGAAAAAGAAATAAAAGCTATTTTCACATGAAATGAACTTTTTAGATTTTATTATAGCGAAAGATGGAAGTTATACAAGTATTTAATCAACGTTATCTAAAAACAGGAAATTTTAATTAACTTGGAAGAAATGATTTAAATGGATTGGGAATATGCAAATCAACACAAAATCACACATCTTTTGTGCTTTTGAAAGGGTTTAACATTTTTAAACAGAGTGATTCTTTATTTGAAAATAAACTTATACCAGTTGAAGTCATATCAAGTGTGTCAGGTTTGATATGAAACGACGTTGTTTAGATTAAAGAAAAATTAAGAGGCAATCGGGCAGTAGCCAGGTTCAAACTCAAACCCGCGGACATGGGATATTCAGCGCCCAATCCCCACCACTCTGCCACTACACGATTGTCTGTTCATTAACGGATAGAAATATATATATACACACACTCTTGAAATATAAACTTTATTAAATAAATTATTTTCTATGCTAGGTGCTTTTTTATGACAAAAGACATAGTTTGACAATTCACATAATTAAATTCTTATTTCAAATACGTAATCATTTGAAGTCCAATATAACTATAGTATTTGAATATGTTAAATAGTCATAAACTATAGATATTATTGGCCAGAAATGAAAAAACAACACATCTAGATAAATCTACCCATTTAAGATTAGTGCACAGAAACTAAGATTTCTAAGCTTTTATTACATATTCCTAATTAAAGTTTTAACCTACCATTTTTTGAATTGAAACTGTCTTCTAAATAATTTTTAAAGAAAATTTAAATAGACATACACAATCACCGTGCATTTAAGATTAAGGTCATAACACTAAGGTAAAAGTGAAAACTAATATTAACATACTTTTTCTTCACTTAACAATAGTTGGGATTGAATTCGTGGAATCTGCAAAATAATAAAGTTTAGTACAACTAAGCTAATAAAACATAAATAAATTGTAACAACCTGCAATGTCCATTTAATTTTTAATTGCATTTTCATGTTTATTTCAATTTGTTTTGCTTGTCTTTAATTTTATTAGCATTCTTATTTGCGGTCACACTGTAATTTTTATATAATCAAGAACATAGTACTATGTTTTCACAACTGGTTTTCCTAAGTCTGGTTATATCTGTATTGAATTTCAAAACTGTATTTCAAAACGGTGAGAGAATTTATTTCTGACTCAAACTGTATTTTTATATAATCGGAAAATTAATTCTTTCATTAATATGAATTTTCTATATATTTGTGGTGATCACCGCGCCGCGAAAATACCGGTTTATGTTCAAAACTGTCCGCGTTGCGTTGGAACTCCCATAGTTTGGGAATCTTCACCAATCAAGATTTGACACATGCTTTATACACATTAATGCAACCAATCATTACCAGGCTTGTTTGGAAAATACATTTGGGTATGTGCATTTCTAGTGCCATAAGCTATTCTTCCCAAACACCTAAATGAATTTCTAGACAACTAGATTGTGCCATGTTTGGTAATGCCCTTTTCATATGTGTTTACTTGTGCCTACAATCTAATTACCCAAACACTTGGATTTGCCCCCTAGTACTCTACATGACCCCTGCAACCACATTGGTGAGTATTTGTGGCGTAGAATCTGTGTAAAATCTCTAGATACGTATACATATATAGGTTGTGTATATCTTGTATTTAGTTAATTTGAAAACAAAACCAATTTATGGAGTATATGGGAAACAACTTGGGCTCCAAGTTGAGAAATTCCTATTTAACATACACTCCCTCTCACAACACACACTATCTGAATATTCAGAGAGAAAAGTGAGAACATAGAGAGTTTGATATAAGAATTTTAGAGAGAGAGAGAGCTTCTTTTACCATAGCCAAAGCTTGAAATGGGTATTCTTATTTTGCTATCTTTCTCAACCAATTACTTCAACCTTCAATCTCAGTGAGCATTTCAAACACTCTTGGATTGAAATTTGTGCTTTAATTACTATTTGTATAGCTTGTATTATAAAACACCATTGTTGTATTCATTCATGGAGCTTGAAGCTTGAAAATGATGATTTTTCAAACTTAACCAAAATTGATTTTGATAATAAAAATGAAAGATTACAATCCCTAGAGGTTGTATTTAAAATCTTAGAGCTTAATTCATTCATATCGCGACGTATATTAAGATTGAAATTTTGTCACCTCTCGGTTTTTTGTAAAATCTGAGAGCTACGTTTTGAATTAGTTAAATCCGATCACATATTCATAATCCTTGATGAAAAATGGAGAGAACCATATATTACAAGTCATGTTTGCATTCGGATTCCAAAATGGGTCAAAAATCAGTCTTGAATTCGTAACAGGGGAGAAACTGCTGAAGAAGACATAGTGTTAATCAATTGCCATGTTTACCAATCGATTGGAATGTTTACCAATAGATTGGCATGTTTACCTTTGCCAATCGATTGCCACTTTTGCCAATCAATTGCCATTTTTCAACACTGACGACTTTTAGTAAAACGATCATAACTACCTCTAGAAAACTCGAAAACACGCACCGCTCAAAGCATTGGAAACTAGACTCAAAGACCTTTCTTTTGATACGTAATTTATACACAAATATTATAACTCATTTTTAAGGGCATTGCTTCCAAGTGGACCCACTTGTGTTCTAGTAGCTGTAAAAGCATATTAAGGTATTCTTTGATGAATTCGCCGGTTGTTTCATATAAGATTTGATTTCTTCTCGTATATCCATGGTTATCGTTCCCCATACTTTATTTTTTCTGTATAAAGTCACATGGCATACATGAGGAGTCAATTTTACATGCATGGTGAATGTGGGTATGTGTGAAAAGAGGAAGTGGTTGAGATTGCATATTGGACATTCCCTGGTACGTGTTTACTAAAGTGTGATGTTTCGAGATTGCGGCTAGAGTATCTTTAAAATGTGACGGTGACAAAATTGGACACTCCCTGGCGCCCATGGAACCACTAAAGTGTGTAACGCCAACTTGGGCATTCCCTGGCACCCATGGTAGTGCTAAAGTATGGCCTACTGGACACTCCCTGGCATACGTGGTATGGCTAAAGTGTGAGGCAATTGGACACTCCCTGGTACCCTGTACTAAAGTGTGAGGCAAACTGGACACTCCCTGGTACCCCTATACTAAAGTATGGTCACCTTAGTGTTTCAAGATACTGGAGTATGAGAGTGGGATGATGTGTTGTCGAGGAAAAAGGGTTTGGTGAGATGAGAATGGTTGCATTGTTCCATGCATGGACACATGTGTTACGGATTGGAAATTATGACATTATCATTACTGTTTTATTTGAATTCATTACTATGTTTCTAATCTTTTGAATAATGAAACTGTGAAATGGAAACTAGTAAATGAGTATGTTTTACATTCAAGTACATGTTTTTAATACTCACCAGCTTCATGAAGCTAACAGCGTTGATGCGCCCTAGACATTCGTGTCTTGGCTTTTCATGTTATAATCAAGCTAGACCCTACGACTATGCGAATTGAGAAACAACTACTGAGGGAAAAATTCATGACTATTGCTTTATATTACGAAAACTGAACCTGTAATAAGGATGACTGTAATAGATAGTATTATTTTATTTGCAAGGCGGGTTGTGCCTTTAGTAGATTACGTGCTGTAATAATTATCAATTTAGAAAAAAATTATAAGCCTTGATTGCTCTTACTCTGATTTAATTATTGTGATGTTCAACGCTTGGGATGGAATCGATCCTTCAAACTATCGCGACCGACGGGTCCATAAACAAAATTAAATGCTTTCCATATTTATGCTACGTCGGGGCGTGACATAAATTGAAATACTGAACCAAAAATAAGATACTAAACCTTTAACTTTGAATTCTTGCTGGGTCCAGTGGATGAACTCCAAGAATACAAGCAAGGTTAAACCAAATCCTAATCTAATTTGAGAATGAGATATGGATACTGTGGGTATTTATGGGGCTCTAATAGGTGATTATAACAACTACATAGCAAACAAGTCCAGAGTTTAATTGAAAATTGTGTCGTACAGTGAATGGAATTTTTGTTACAAAAACTAGAAATTTGGGGTTTCAAACTATTTTAGGGAAGATCTACAACTACCAACTATACTAAAAGTATTAATAACACTAAAATCTGAAAACTAACTTTTCATATAGTAGATGAAAATAATTACAAAGATTTTTGAACTTAAAATCATCAATTACAGAAAAGAAAATCTTTACAATGTTTAGAACAAAATTAAACAAAGAAAGGCTTAAATTTCTACATGGTAAATTTGGCTATGGAATTCTTCGTATGGTTTTCTCTCTTTTTTTCCCTCTATTTTCTGTGTATGTGGCTGTATCTTGTGTCCTGTATGTCCTTACTTCCAATGGTTGGTTTTACTGATGAAGATGATGTCACACCCATTCCAAATTGTCATAAGTTTTAAATGCATAAATGAAATTTTCGTGAATTATCAATGTTATTTGATAATTTTGAATGGAGTTGACGTGGTCAACAATGGTGTGTCAGTTGAGGACATGGTAATCAGTAATGTCATAATGCATTGACATGAAGAAATGACATTTATTTGATTTAAATGATAATTGACTTTATCTGAGTTTTCATGAATAGTAATTAAACCTGCGTGGTACAATTTCTGGTAGTTTTGATCCTATTGTTGATAGCATTTTGAGAACTGTGGTGAAAACGTGAGTGTCACATTAAATAAAAGGTAGGTTGTGTACAGACTCCACAGAATTTAGTGGACCCAAACGAGACTTAGTCGAAAACTTTTGCAAATTTTAATTTTCACTCGTAAAGGCATAAAATGGACGTGTGTGAACTTTCATGGATTAATTAGATGTCCGAGAAACTCGTGGGGAGGTAAACGCGATTCCCGAAGAGTTTGCCTATATATAGTGAGGGGTGATAATTTTCATTTGTTATAAACTTATAAATATCTTGAGAGAGGAGAGAGAAAAGGAAATTTGATCCTACGGACTTTGCGACAACGATCGGTGACCTTTCGTCCATCAGTTTTTCTCCAGATTCTAGATTTGGACTCGTGAAGGTAAGACCTACGTTTTGATAGTCATTAGGCCATGTTTGACAAGCTTTTGTAAAAATCTAATTTCTAGACTTTTGGGAAAAACCCCTGTAAACTTGTAGGAATCACCTCAAATCTGAGATTCGACGTTTAATTAGCCCTCTAGTCGATCCTTCAAAGTTTGAGAGGAATCGCACAAGGTATGAAGTTCTAACTTGTGAAATATAGGGAAATACATGTTTTCAATTTTGACGACGAAATTGAGATCTGGGCAAAATCCATGTGTTATTTGTAGGCTCGTTAATTATGCACGTGATTAATTGTGAAAGCATGTCTACTTTTATGCGAGCACGTTGAGTTGTCTATGTGGGTCAAAGGGGAGTCTTATACAAATTCATGCCGAAGTAAGCTTCTCGATGTTTGAGAATTTTAGTAGCGACGGCTACTGTGCATGGTTTAAGGCTTGGGCTTGCCAGGGTATTTGGGGATGTAATGGATGTAGGCTTGGACTAGCCATTGACATCGCGGTTTAAGGCTTGGACTTACTGCTACAGGGTGAATGCATATTTTTCTCCCTAGAGACTATTTGTATGAATTGTGAGATTAGAGCATGTTTTATCTTATATTGCATATGCTAGAACTTGTGCACTCAGCATATAGCTGAGTAGAGGAGATTTACTCCATTGCAGGTAAGAAGAAAGACAAGAAGAAGCTTGAGGAGTGAGGCCGATGAGACGACGGGAACCACTCTTGTTTACATTTTTGTCCCTTTTCCTAAACTCGTATAAGATTTTGGGATTTTGTATTATGTTGTAATAGAACCGTGGGGTTAGATTCGTGGTACTATATTTTGTATTCAAAAAACTGTAGCTATGTTCTAATATGCTGAAATTTGGTTGTCGTTGTGGTTGTTTTGGTTTTGGAGAAGTATGTGTAGTAATAATACAACAGGGTTGCCCAGCAGGGGATCAGTCGACTGGACCCTGTGTTCTATAGACACTGAAAGTGAATAGTATTAGATCAGTCGACTGGACCAATTTTCAGTCGAATGGACCAATTTTCAGTCGACTGGACCACTGTAGATTTTTAGCTACTGCTTTTTAATTGTGACATTTCAGTCGACTGGACCACCGATCAGTCGACTGGACCCTTTTACGAAAATGTGGATTTTTATTTTGTTTAAAGCACAGTCGACTGGACAGAGTTAGTCGACTAAAAATTTTAGGCCCCAGTCGACTGGACCCCAGTCACAGTCGACTAGACGGGCTGGAGTCCGTTTTAAACCTTCTGCTTTTGGTCTTCAGTCGACCGGAATCCCGATCCAGTCGACTGGACCTCTATTTTCAAAACTGAATTGTTTCTTCAGGTTTTTTCAATGGACAAAACTTTTTATAACTATGATTTTATTGGTTTTCACTTATTATTTTCCGCTGCTATTTTACTTTAATAGAACTAGATGAGCCTTAATGGTGTGCCACGTGTCCTACTCCTGCGCGTAGCGGGATGGGTCGTGACAGATGCTCTTGAAGGAAGATAAAAACGCATCATTGAGTTCGTCACTTGAACAGGGATGAAAGTGAGGTTGCTCATTTTTTCAATCTTCACCCATTTTTTTCTTCTGACACCATTTTGAATCAATCTGCAGAGAGAGAGAGAGAGAGAGAGAGAGAGAGAGAGAGAGAAATGAAATACTTCCATTTGTTATATGTAGAAACGTTGCTTTCAAGACGTTAAATGCCTTGCCTTTTTTTTCTTCATGTTAGTTTTCTTTTCCTTCTTAGTCTTTTTTCTCTTTTGGATTCTTTTTGTAAGACTAGTAGTTGGGAAATTGACAACGTCAATTTCACACAAATGAGCATGAGAGATAATCCTATGTGCTTGCTGCTTTTATCCTTCCTTTTATTGCATTATTTGAACTTCATTTTTACCTAAGCATATAAAATATATAAAAGCACATAATTGCACGCATTTGAGTGACATCATCATTAAATCATATTAATTCCAAAATACATGTAAAACTAGGGATATGGGGATTAAATGAGCACTTTATTTATTATATTAGCACATGAATATGCAATATTCATTGCTTGTCATTCATCATCCAGGATTATGATTATTCACTGAGTCTTCTACTCACACTCTTCAAATCTTGATAAACCCTTTCAGATGATAAGGGTGATGAGGAGTAAGCTATGGTGGGAGATGATCTGGATATAAAGTCAAATAACATGAGTTTTCCAATGGAATTCAGAAGCTATATCCAAAGGCTCGTGTTAGCCAATAGAAATTTTATGTAATAAGGTTGGATTGATTTGTAATATTATGGACTTCACGGCCTTTATTTGGAATAAATTTAATTACATTGCTTCTGTTAGTCTCTATACAAGTTATGAGACCTCGGTGGCCAGTCATCGTACCTTAAATTCACTAATTGGGTTTGGGGTGTGATATGTTTGGTTATTCCAAGAATCGGTTACGTGATTTAGAAAATAATCACATCAGTTTATATTATTTGTGTTGGTCTAACTATTTGTTAGGCACAAAAAATCGGTGTCTGGTTTCAAAATGCTCCAATCCCAAGAATAAGTTCTGTGGTCCAGAGAAAACTAAGTTTGTAATTTTTGTGTTTGTCTAGTTATTTTTTAGGGACAAAGAGTCCTTGTCTGGTTTTAAAATTCTCCAAGAATTGGTTCTTTATCACACCAACAATATGTTGATTTTCAGAAAACCAATATAGTAAGACTTGTTTGAATTCATGCATCTTGTTTTAATTAATAACCCAAACAACACCTTAAGTTTTATAAGGTGCCATTTAGTAGTGACAATTGGTCAAATTGTCAATAATAAAGTAAGAAGGCATTGAAAGAGATAGTGAACTAGGGCAAAAAGAACTGAAAGCTCAAAAGATTTAACGGTTGTTGCTTGTCGACCAGTAGACCGGCTACCAGTAGCTAGAGGAGGAGAGCTAAGCCCAATGAAGTGTTATAGTTGGGGCATCTTCTATGATACTGTCACGCCCCGGATCCACACATGTAAATCTAGGATACGTGGCACGCCACCAAGGCTCGTCCCAAGTCATTAATATTGCAAAAATTGCCATAATAAAAATTTTGGCCAATGAACTCGATACATTAATTTTTTTTTCCCAAAAGTTTGAACACACACACACACCCAAACTTATCTTAACAAAATCCGTTTTCAAAAGTAACATTTTAAAACATTGTATACAATCCGAAAACATGTAAAAGCACTTTCGGGTCTAACCCAAACCTTCATGAGTTCTTATCACAGTTTTAAAATACTTTAGGAAAATATTATTTATAAATAATTAATGTTGAACTCAACGAGTAGGAACTCCGAGTTCGTCGCCTCGATCCAACTGTGCAATATATAGAAATACAACCATAACCCAAAATCAACCAACATGACACGTCCCCCAAATTACAAGAATTTAAGTCGCTACCCTTTTATTACACAATCCCAAATAAATAATTTTTTACAACATTCCACTAATCTACTTATTAAACATGAGTCTATTAAATCATAATTTATTTACAATCCCACGCCCACGAATACTCTCCAAGTTCTTTGCTTTTTCTTCTGAGCTCCACCTTGAACACCTACGATGGTTATTCAATAACCACTACAATATATAAGATATATGCTTGTGAATAACACTAATTATGCATATGAATAATTAACATACTCAATTTCATTTCATTACAACCAACTATAGTCTCCGGCAATTACTAGTTCACTTCCACCACTACCAACTAGTCCGCGGCTCCACTCCCTAAGCCCACGTGACCTAGTTATGACCCACGCCTCACGTGCGGTCCCATAGGCCTCTGGCAGCCGTGGTCGTCACTACATCGATTATCTCATGGTGGTATAGATCTAGCAATTCCATTGACCCAAATAAGCAACTCAACATGCTCACATAATTCATTACACCGTGCTTTCACAATCAAATTGGGCCTAATTAAACCACATGAAGTTTGCCCATTAATAAACTAATAAGCTTTATTAAGCTAATTTAACATGCTTTTACATCACAAATGAACCCAAACATGAAACCATCCATATATCATAATTAATGTCACTCACCTCTTGAAATCGCCCCTAAACTTGAGATTGGAGTTTTATTATGCTGCAGGTATTAATCCTCCTGCCAAAAACAAGGGACTTAATGTTACCAACCCATTTAGGTCACGAAAAATCTATCGATTAAACTGAGAATAAATTATACCAAAAGGTTAGGCTTACCCCCACGAGTCCAAATATGACTTCGTATCACGATTTAGATTACGTACGGCGGAGAGGTGGCGTCCAAAAGCTGAAACCCTCACTGCTCTCTTTTCTTTCTCGGACTGTCTCTCACCGTTCTCTCTTTTTTTCCATTTCTTAGCTTTTGTTTTATTAACTAACCTAAGATATACATATATATATATATAATATAATATACAATATATGTGCGGCCCACCGCCTTTACTTGCCCCCACGTTTCTTCTTTTTTTTTTTCAAGAACAAGATGTGCACGAGAAATGATTTGGTGCTTCTCGATCTATATGAACTAATTTATATTTGTATTTAGATCCCCCAACTATTTTATAAATTTATTATAACACCCAAATTAATCATATTACTATCCCACTATCTAAGTAAATTTATATCTATGCCACGTATGAGCCCCAAACGTGGTCCCAAATATTATATGAAGGCACTAATTAGCCTACCAATTATGGCACGTATTCAATTACGTCCCCACAAGGGTACCCAAACTCGTTACATAAATAATCATGAACAATAATATAATTTTAAAGCACTTAACATTTGATCAATGAAGTAATCATGTGGCATCAACATATATTATAAAGTACACATTACATTTACGTGTCTACCATTTAATCACATAAATACAACTAAATGCACTTTATCCAATCTGATCCTCCTGTGGGTCTCATTTCACATCTGTCAACTGTGCCCTTTATCAAGCACTTATCACATCGGGGTAACTGGAACTTACACAAATCATCATATGCAATTAATTATACTAATTAACGCATATCAAAATAAATGTTAATACCATTTTTTGGGTACAGGTATTACATCTCTCCCTCCCTTTTAGGAAGTTTGTCCTCAAACTTTTCTCACCTTACGAATCAAATAGATGTAAGCAGTTTCCCTCAAACCTGTACTGGTTCATATGCAATAACACAATTACAAAATACATTATACCCACTGGTGTGACCACAATCGCACTAACTGGTCCTCACTCTTTTCAATATTTTCAATTGGCTTACTAGAATTTCAATCTCACTTGACTCGTCAAAATATACCCCTTTTCTGGGGATAACTTCTAGAAATATTTTTCACCCCATAGTTGTCTTTTTCCTCACTTATTCTAGAACGAATTTCACTTGTCTTTATTATATTCACCACTAGATATCAACGGATGATAAGACGTCTCGTAAAGTTCAGTTCCATTTTCATTGTTTCTTGCTAGATTCCAGAACTTCTTCATAATCGACTACTTCCTTCTTGGATGACAAGCGCTAGTACCCACATAATTGCGTAATTCTTCTCACATATAAGTCGTTTAACCCCAACAAATCTGCAGTTTCAATCAATAATCCCAATCTGACTGTGTCAACCTATTCACAAATCTTTTATATGACAACACTTAATTCGAGTTAACTTTGGAAATCCCATCATGAAATTTAATATGGTAAACATTCAACTCAGATTGTCAACAATATCAATCACAATAACCCTATGAACCTTCATTGTTTCTGCCCTTTTACCACACATCGTAAAGTGTGCTTTACATTTCCCATCTCAAAGTAGCTTTCTCAATATGCTAATTGAAACATTTACCTGATAGTACGTGAATGCCAAATCAATCTTCAAGAAACTTTTGTCTCTGTAACTAATTACTAAGTCATCATATGCAATAAAATGCAATTAGTAATGTCGCATACCCAATTACTGATGTATTGTATACTCAAATCTCATTATACACTTCAATATTTCTTCTAAACCCACTTTCTTGAGCTATCTTCACTCAAAGTACATATTTGACTTTCATAATCTGATACATTTTACTGCAAAGTAGAACTTAATTACTTCTCTTTCAATCATTTATCACAAATGTCTGAAATAAAAAAACCCAAATCGATCTTTAAGTCAAATGTCGCTCATCTGTTATAGGCATGCTGGTTGACCTCAATTTATTATCATCATTCCTTTCCCCATTTCCGGAACAAGTGTAGTCTCTAATAAATTTTGAATCTTGACTCAAACCCTTTCTGAATAGTCATCACGCACAACAAACCCCCGTTGATCTCTGATTCGAGCCCAACAACCAATTTATCTTCACTGGATTAATATAAAATTTCAAACTGTAGCCATCATGAGTTCCCAAATTTTCCACGTATCACGTTTTCAATTGTTGTATAACTAAACATTCTCAGCCACGATAACAAATATAAACTTCTAGCTCGCAAGAATATTACTACCAAATGCTCAATATAGAAAGAATACCATGAATTCTGAACTTGTACCAGATAATTTATCTTATGAAATTTCAATCATATGCAGCATAAATTATTATTGCATCAACATATAACCCAATCCCAACACAACATTTACAATAAGAATATCAATATCATCATAGAAGAAATCTTCACTGTAACCAATATAAGTTCACACGCGTCCCTGTACAGAAAAGGAATTTGCAATATCTTTTCAATAATACCCAATCAATCCAGTAACTTCAAATTCATGTCAACCTCATAAGTCTCGATTGATTAATACACAACTCACCCACCAGATGTTCAACATATGGCAGAGCTTCAAAATTCTCAAACTATTCATATTGTAGAACTTACTCGTCTTTCGGTTTACGCTGTCTAAGCCCCAATATACAAAAGTCGATATACTCATTTGCCCCCCCTCCTTGTAGCACTTACAATCAATAAGCAACTAATTTTACCGTGATAAAACTTGGATATGATCCAACACTTCTCAATATCAAATTTACTTATGTTTACCCAAGTGTGCAACGCCCATTTAAAGACGTCACTTGTATGTAAACAAGATCACTCGTTGATCTCCGACTGTAATCCCCAAGCAACAAGCGATAACTACCATTTCTTTTTTTTTTTCCCTTTCAATGTAAGAATTCTACACGATTATACATTCGAGGAATACAATACCCACCAGTTACTGTGACTCAATATCTACTTGAAGATATCCAGAACATGTCTTTAAAATAGAGTGCTTACTACTCTATCAGACTCATTTAATAACCAAGAATATTCCAACTCAGTTCCCAAGAAATAAATTAATACCCCTTATCATGTATCCGCAACAAACAATATTCAGAGTAGTACATAGAATATCACAAGTTACTTCCAGACCCTTTTCTTACCAAAGTCATTTGGAATTCATTTGAAAATATAATATTCCAGTTTAAAACCAAGGTAAAGGTGGTGTACTTAACTGAGCTTCTAGCCCAATAGTATTCATTTAAAATCTGTCTCCTTATAATACAAATGTTTACACAACTATCATATAATCAAAATATTTTTTATTAATAACTCCTTTAAACAACTACTGAAATACCCATATTTGATTAAAATTCTTTTCACTAATTTCCCCCTTCTACCTAATTTGGGTTAAATCCAACCACTTCCTTTTATCAAAATATTTTTTTGAACACTTCATGATTCACAATAAATCCATTTTTTTTTTACAAAAGATAATTTTAAAACATTTTCTACTCATTTAAACATATATAAACTCATTTAATGCCATTAAAATATCCCATAAATTTCTAATATACTATTAGTAGCTACATTCCAAAGCCCGAAGGTTTCCAGTGATATACTATCAAAAAGATTACTACTAATTAGACTTGTAAACCTATTCTCAAATTCGGATCTCCGATAGAAAATTCTGATGCCCCATATAGCCAATCAGCCCAATAAATTATTCCTACAACACAGCTACTTAGTTTTGATCACAACCAACTATATCCCTCAGCAGAAAAGAATGATTTATAACCATAGTGATACCCAATCGTTAAGAACTCAATAGGAAAGTCTATTACTCTGAGTTAACCCCAAATCTACTATTCATCCTGACACGTTGGAGAACCAATTATTACTCGATAATAAAAGAGTCATCCGAAGAAATAGAAATAAATAAATTTATGTTGAGAGATTCCTCAACAAGTCGATTGAGAGATTCCTCAACAAACCGATATAACCCAAATAGAGTTGAGAGATTCCTCAACAATCCAAGATAACTCAAGTAAAGTATAAACCCCGAATATCTTATCACATCGACAAACTCAATATTCCACCCTTAATCCCAATAGAATATATACGGAGCTCAATAAATACCCCCAAAAATTATTACTGAATAAATTGAGGAATAAGAGATAACAATAATAACATATCTGCTCATGATGCCCATATAAATCATAAGAAACCCAGGATTCCACAAACGATAATATTTGAATACTAGAAGACCCACCGTAAATAAAGAAATCCAGATATCCATTTCCTTGACAGGAAATAAGAAAAAATCTTCACTAATAATAATACCCGATAATATTCGGAAAGAAATTCATACCCACAATCATAACCCAATACTCAATAACCCTTCATCAAATCAATACCCTTGACAATCTAATACCAATCAAATCATTTCAGGATGACCAAGTCAACCCTTGATTTCTAAACCCATATTCGACTAATATTCTCAAACTCGGAATTTCTTACTAAATTCTCAATCCCCCTTTCCAACTCAATCAATTCAACATATGGGAAAAATATTTCCCTTTATACTCCATTTTATCACGATGAAGTTTTCAACCATCTCTTCGCATATTATAATATGTAGAAAAACATGTAACATAAAATGCATACTCAACAACATTTAAAGAATGCTAATTTAAACATGTATGCATATTCATGCAACTATGTGTCATTTTATCCAACTTACACGTCGTATTCGTCTCTCGTCCCCAAAGGCTCTAACCTATTGCTCTGATACCACTAATTGTCATGCCCCGGATCCACACATGTAAATCTAGGATACGTGGCACGCCACCAAGGCTTGTCTCAAGTCATTAATATTGCAAAAATTGCCATAATAAAAATTTTGGCCAATGAACTCGATACATTAATTTTTTTTTTCCCAAAAGTTTGAACACACACACACCCAAAGTTATCTTAACAAAATCCGTTTTCAAAAGTAACATTTTAAAACATTGCATACATTCCGAAAACATGTAAAAGCACTTTTGGGTCTAACCCAAACCTTCATGAGTTCTTATCACAGTTTTAAAATACTTTAGGAAAATATTATTTATAAATAATTAATGTTGAACTCAACGAGTAGGAACTCCGAGTTCGTCGCCTCGATCCAACTGTGCAATATATAGAAATACAACCATAACCCCAAATCAACCAACATGATACGTCCCCCAAATTACAAGAATTTAAGTCGCTATCCTTTTATTACACAATCCCAAATAAATAATTTTTTACAACATTCCACTAATCTACTTATTAAACATGAGTCTAGTAAACCATAATTTATTTACAATCCCACGCCCACGAATACTCTCCAAGTTCTTTGCTTTTCTTCTGAGCTCCACCTTGAACACCTACGATGGTTATTCAATAACCACTACAATATATAAGATATATGCTTGTGAATAACACTAATTATGCATATGAATAATTAACATGCTCAATTTCATTTCATTACAACCAACTATAGTCTCCGACAATTACTAGTTCACTTCCACCACTACCAACTAGTCCGCGGCTCCACTCCCTAAGCCCACGTGACCTAGTTATGACCCACGCCTCACGTGCGGTCCCATAGGCCTCTGGCGGCCGTGATCGTCACCACATCGATTACCTCATGGTGGTATAGATCTAGCAATTCCATTGACCCAAATAAGCAACTCAACATGCTCACATAATTCATTACACCGTGCTTTCACAATCAAATTGGGCCTAATTAAACCACATGAAGTTTTCCCATTAATAAACTAATAAGCTTTATTAAGCTAATTTAACATGCTTTTACATCACAAATGAACCCAAACATGAAACCATTCATATATCATAATTAATGTCACTCACCTCTTGAAATCGCCCCTAAACTTGAGATTGGAGTTTTATTATGCTGTAGGTATTAATCCTACACAATTTTGGTAAACTAAATGTTACCAACCCATTTAGGTCACGAAAAATCTATCGATTAAACTGAGAATAAATTATACCAAAAGGTTAGGCTTACCCCCACGAGTCCAAATATGACTTCGTATCACGATTTAGATAACGTACGGCGGAGAGGTGGCGTCCAAAAGCTGAAACCCTCACTGCTCTCTTTTCTTTCTCGGACTGTCTCTCACCGTTCTCTCTTTTTTTCCATTTCTTAGCTTTTGTTTTATTAACTAACCTAAGATATACATATATATATAATATAATATAATATACAATATATGTGCGGCCCACTGCCTTAACTTGCCCCCACGTTTCTTCTTTTTTTTTTCAAGAACAAGATGTGCACGAGAAATGATTTGGTGCTTCTCGATCTATATGAACTAATTTATATTTGTATTTAGAACCCCCAACTATTTTATAAATTTATTATAACACCCAAACTAATCATATTACTATCCCACTATCTAATTAAATTTATATCTATGCCACGTATGAGCCCCAAACGTGGTCCCAAATATTATATGAAGGCACTAATTAGCCTACCAATTATGGCACGTATTCAATTACGTCCCCACAAGGGTACCCAAACTCGTTACATAAATAATCATGAACAATAATATAATTTTAAAGCACTTAACATTTGATCAATGAAGTAATCACGTGGCATCAACATATATTATAAAGTACACATTACATTTACGTGTCTACCATTTAATCACATAAATGCAACTAAATGCAATTTATCCAATCTGGACCCCTGTGGGTCTCATTTCACATCTGTCAACTGTGCCCTTTATCAAACACTTATCACATCGGGGTAACTGGAACTTACACAAATCATCATATGCAATTAATTATACTAATTAACGCATATCAAAATAAATATTAATACCATTTTTCGGGTACATGTATTACAGATACATTCTAATAGTTTAGGATATATCGTACACATTAAGTAGATCATAAAATGTTGTAACTTAGAGTGACTCCAACACACGTCTATTTCTCCAAATTTGAAGCCAATTTAGATAAATCCCCCTCCCACCATACTCCATAAGATGCCAATTTGGAGTTGCAATGAATAGTGAGGCACCATATTTGGAGAATTCCAAAATCTACACCTTCTATAACTTTATAATCTATATTTGGAGTTGCAATGAATAGCGAGGCACCATATTTAGAGAATTCCAAAATCTATACCTTCTATAACTTTATAATCTATGCCATTATATATAAGAGCCTTAAAAGAAATATTCTTCAAATTGAATTACCAAATTACTCATTTGCCTTATGTAATTAGCTTTGTGTGTATATATATATATATACAGTCTGGATCTTAAGCGGACCTCAAGGGGTGGATTTGGGATGGACCGACTTTTAGCGACGAAAGCTAAAAGCGACTTTTTCGTCGCTAGAAGTTGGTCAGTCCCAAGCCCGCCTCTTGAGGTCTACTTAAGATCCTCACTGTATATATATACACACATATGCATATATTGTTTTATGAAATAAAATTATCATTTTGTCTTTTGTAACATTTTGTTAAAGTTTAAAGTGTGCATAATTATAAATTAAATTACCAATTATCTTTTTACCTTTTATAAATTACCCTTTTGTGTATATATGTGTGTGTGTGTGTGTATATATACATATTATAATTTACTATTATTGTTTACGTATTTAGAGTGTGTACAATATAAGTTGAATTGCTAAATTATCATTTTACCTTTTGTAAATTACCCATGTGTATATATATACATATATTATTTTTATTAGATGTATATATGTATACATATATAAATTGAATATATTATTAAAGAAAAGAGCATTAAAGTTTAAAGTATGCACAATTATAAATTCGCTTTCATTAAATTGAATTACCTTACCTTTGTGTATGTGTGTGTATGACAAACACTGAATACTGCACATTCATGTGCCAATATAATAGATATAGTGCTTATTTCATCCCCCAAATTTCTAGTTTTATATGCATATTTGAATTAATATGATTTATTGGTGATGTCACTCAAATGCGTCTAATTATTTTCTTTTACATATTTTATATGTCTAGGTAAAAATGAAGTAAAATAAAGGAAAGTAATGAAATAGCAACCACACCATAGTATATCTTGTTAGTCAAAAATGAATAGTAAGTTCCTGTAACCAATTCAACAAACAAAAAAAAAACAAAAAAAAATACACGAAAGAGACATCCAAGCACTCCAAACAGTGCTTGGATGTTGATACTTGGAATATATTACTCCCTCCGTCCCATAATAAGTGCCCACTTTCATTTTGCACAATGTTTAAGAAAGATGTATTATATTAATTTTTTTAGTTCATTAAAGAGTCACTATCCAATTTTACCCTTAGATGTGATGGGTGTTTGACTTTTTGTTTGTTTTGGGACCACAAATGAATGCTACTTTGTCTTTACTATAATGGTAGTTTTGGAAAGTAAGTAAAAGCTATATACCAATTTAGGAAAGTGGACACTTATTGTGGGACATCCAAAAAAAGAAATGTGGACACTTATTATGGGACGGAGGGAGTAACTTTATTTTGTTATGCAGGTTTTGTTTGTCAAAGAAGCTGTCAGAGGAAGGGAAGAAAATTGAGACCACGGAGAAAGAAATGGCAAATCTCGTGCCAAAGTGACGAAGTGAATGACGAAATTGCATAAAAATTTCGTCTATAAAAGGCAAGCAGCAGCTTCAACAAATTACACCAACAATCACAACAACACACACTGTTAGGCAGAGAATAGTTTATGGAGGTTATCATGTGAGCACTTCATATTGTCCCTAGAAGTAGGAAACTTTAGTTTTCTTTGCATTTTCTAGTTCTAGTAGTTGTAAAAATTTACTTTTATGTAATTGATGATTTCATATTCTAAAAATATGTAGCAAAACTTTGTGTATTGTATTTCTTAAAATAAAATATTTATTTTCTTGTACAACCTTTGTCATTTTGTTGTAGTAAAATATTCCTAGTAAAATTTAGATTTTATATTTTTAGTCTAGTAGTAATTGTAGTTGTCCCCTAAAATAGTTTGAAATCCCAAATTTTCAATTTTTATAGCAATATTTTCATTCACTAGAAAACAAATTTTGAAAGTAAATGCCAGATTTCTTAGCCACGTAGTTGTTATAATCACCTAGCAAAGCTCCTAGCACACTCTATCCATATCTCACTCCCAAATTAGATTAGGATTTGGTTTGGCCTTACTTGTGTTCTTGGAGTTCAACCACTGTGACCCCACAATAAGTCAAAGTCAAAGGTTTAGTATTTTATTATTAATTCAGTAATTTCATTTATTTATATTGTATTAGCATATCTATACTAAACTTTGTTATTTTGCAGATTTCACAAATTCAATCCCAACTCATGTTAAGTGAAGAAAAATATATATTAATATTATATTTCACCCTTACCAGTTTGGTTTTATAACTTTAATTTTAATTGGACGGTGATTGTGCGCATCTATTTAATTTATCTTTAAATTTTATTTGGAAGACAATTTCAATTCTAAAATGGTAGGCTAATACTTTAATTGGGGATATGTAATAAAAACTTAGAAACCACAGCTTCTGTGCACTAATCTTTAATGGGCAAATTTATCTAGATGGGTTATTTTTTCATTTATGGCCAAAAATATCTATGTATGTATAGTTTATGACCATTTAACATGTTTATATACTATGGCTATATTGGGCTCAAAAGATTACATATTTGAAATAAGAATCTAATTATGTGGATTGTCAAACTATGTATTTTGTCATAAAAAAACACCTAGCATACTCAAACAATTCACATGACAAAATTTATGTGTTTATATATATTTCTATCAACTAATGGACATGCAATTGTGTAGTAACAGAGTGGTGGGGACTGAGCGCCAAATAACCCATATTCACGGCGGATCACGGTTCGAACCTAGATACTGCCCAATTGCCTTTTTTATTTTTCTTTAAACCAAACGACGTCGTTTCATATCAAACCAGGCACACTTGATATGACCCCGAATAGCGAAAGTTTATTTTCAAATAAAGAATGACTCTGCAATCTTGAATGTCAAATCCTTTTCAAATGCACAAAAGTTGTGGGATCTAGTGTTAGTTTTGCATATTCCCAATTCCTTTAAATCATTTCTCTCAAGTTAATTAATATTTCTTGTTTTTAATAGTTTTGCTTAAATATTTGTATTATTTCCATCTTTCGCTATAATAATATCCATAAAGTCATTTGATGTAAATTTAGCTTTTATTTATTTTTCTTCCTTTTCTTACTAGTATCTTAGATTAATTTATTTTGCACTGTTAAAATCTTTACCGTAACTATTTAAAAAAATAGATTTTAATTAGTTATATTGAAAAAATATAAAAATAAAAAATAAAAAAAAAACTAGTAGTTTAGTAAAACCCCACAAAAATCTATCTAATGACAAAATAGTTACTGCCTATCTTTGTTTTCCGTTCCTTGTGGGTTCGACCTGGACTTCCAGAACTTTATTACTTGTACGATCACCTACACTTGGGTGCAATAAGAAAACGCGTCAATAGGATGTCGTCAGTGTATAATGCTACTTGCACAGAAAACTACACAGAATTTGTGCACAGAATTGATCTGGGCCACTCATTTCGATGGCCCCTTCCCCAAAATATATGGGGGCCACCAAAATGAGTGGCCCAAATCAATTCTGTGCACAAATTATGTACAGTTTTCTGTGCAAGTAGCATTACTCATATATTTATGTATATTATTTTATTGTATTATAATATATATATATATTGAATAACCAAATTACCCTTATGCCTTTTGCAAATTACCCTTTTGTTATATTAAATTACCAAACTAACATTTTACCTTTGCGTAAATTACACTTTTGTGTATATATATATATGTGTGTGTGTGTATATATTATCTATATGCTAAAGAAAATAACCTAAAATTTTAAAGCGTGTACAATTATTACCTTTATGCCTTTCGCAAATTACTCTTTTGTTAAATCGATTTATCTAATTGGTCCAGCTGATTTTGGTGATTGAGAGTTTCTAAGCTGCAAGTCTACCCATTATTTCAGTAGCCTTCGTTGCATCTCCTCCTTTGTATGTCCTTGAGTTGTGTCCAACAGCCCCACATTTTGAACACTTTATGATTGTCCCAATCTTCTTCAACGTCTTTGGATTCTTCACCACTTCTTCTCACTTCTTTCAGACCCTCTTTGGTCTTCCTGGTTGTTTATTGTAAAATGGAGGAAGTACTAGACTGAGCCCAGTTTTTGGACACATGTGATATCCATTCATGGGGTTGATTACACTTTTATAGACATTCATGTAGTTATCGTTTGAGCAATAGGAATGCACATAATCTTCAGGCTGCCAAGAGTTATAGAAAATAGCTAAGATTGCATGTGAACATGGAATCCCAGTCAGGTCCCAATGCTTGCAAGAACAAGTCAAGTCATCCAAATTTACAGCATATTGGTCTCCCCATGAACACACAATTTGGAACTTTCCATCCCCAGCCCACGTTGGGATACAGTTCCCAAACGACTTCTTTTTTTTTTTCCAAAATCTTTTGAATTTTAGAACATATTAATCCTTCAAACTTTGATATACTCCCCTTCCTAATTTGGAATCTTTTCATCAAGAAACACCTAATTGTCTCCAACATTGTAAGAATTGGTTTTTCCCTAGCTTCTAAGATGTCTCTATTGAAGCTCTCACATAAGTTGTTTAACAACATGTCACATTTTGGATATGAGCTAAAGGATGACCTACTCCAAGTTGATGGTAGCTTCTTTGAGAGCCATTCAAATGTAGCTCTATTCAATTTTTCCATCTCCCCCACATTATGTTCAAAGTGGGAAACAATAGTAGATGTTGCATTCCACATAATGTCCTTCAATGCCTTCCCCTAAAAAGAATCTCTGAAGTTTGAGTACATATGTCTAACACAGAACCTATTGTTAACATCAGGCAACAACTCATTCAAAGTTGGAATCAAACCCTTTTGATGATCTGATATGAATGTCCACTAATGTTGGTTTAACACACCAATGTCATCTACAAGCAACTCTAGAAACCATGTCCAACTGCTTTTTGTCTCCCTCTCAACCACAACATATGCTAATGAAAAACAAGAATTGTTGCCACCAATTCCAACTATTGTTAGTCCACCATGTGGTCTTTTGAGATAACAACCATCCAACCCAATCATTGACCTACATGCTTTTAATCTAGCCTTACGTGCACCAAGACAGATGTATATCCTCTCAAATAATGATTACCCCCTCCCCCCAACAGTATGAGCAACTTGCATCTTGGCAGCTATCCCAGGGTTGGTCTTTCTCAACTCTTCACAATAGTCCCACAATCTGCTATATTGCTCTCTTTATATGAACCTCTAATCATAATATGAGCATGCTTCTTCACTCTATATAGTTCATCCTTAGTCACACCAACGACAAAGTCCTCCCTCACAGCATCCCTAAATGATTCAATTGACCATTTGGGATTAGATCTAAGCTTGTCTACATATTTTTTTCTTAGCCATCTTGAACGAACATTTCTGTTCTGGAAGTCTCTACTCAATTATCTTCATCTTCATATGCCTTCAATTGGAATGTCTTCTCATCATCTCTCAATGAAGCATATATCACCCATTTGCACACATCTTTACACACAGCTCTAACTCTATTTCTCTCATTCTTGATAAACTTAATATTCTTCCCATATTTATCGCATATTGCATCTCTAAAAAACATCCTAATGTGGAAAATTGGATCCTTCATATCAGTTTCAACCCTGAATTCATGATACCTAGGCCTTTTTGGTTCATCCTCATTAGATGAGACATCAACACTGTGTGAATCCTCCTCATTGTGGGTTTCATCATATTCAACATCACCAATGTCAATAGGTATGTTCAGGGACTCCTCCCTTCTCCCCCAGTCACAGATCTTCTTCGTATCACACCCTATTCAATGTCTTTGTCAATATTTGCCTCAAATAACTGGTCATCATCACTTAGTTCATAGTCACTGTCATGACAGTTCCTGTTACTGCATTTTCATTACCATCATCACTATTGTATGTCCCTTCTTTACCACCATCATTGTCTGTAGATCAAACTTGGCTTTGAAAAAAATGTCCCTCAATTGTATGATGTAAGCAAATCTCAATCACCTTGGCAAGAGGTATGTACTAAACCATCTCCATACATTTAGTATCAGACTTCATCAACTTCAATCCCTTACTATTATCCAAAATCCAATCCAAGAATTCTATAGTAATACTTAACCAACCCCAACCCCAACCCCAACCCCAACCCCAACCCCCCCTCCCCCACACCCACCCAGACAAACACACACACACACACACACACACACACACACACACACACATCCGACATAATCAACCATTTCTTCTATCTCCAACAAAGACATAGTATCCATATAACAATAATCAATATAGTTGATATGGCCACCAACATACTTCTTAAATGGTGTACCCACAAACTTACCCCCATGATGAAATTATATTGTAAAGTAATCAAAGTCATCTGCATTCAATTTAAAAATGGAAAAAGTTAAGAGTTTTTAAACATTGTTATGTTGGGGAGATTTGAGACATCATGCCCCCACATTGTCTAAAGTAAGTGAATCTACAGATTCTATCACCACTATAATATGCTATTTGCAAATATAAAATAATCTACTTTCACACAAACAAATCAATGAATAACTTACTTTAATCAGGGGCTTTGACTACATCATTTTTGCGTTTCCCCCATTTTGGACTCATTTCTTCACTAATCTTCACTATCCTTCTGTGATTTTCAGTAATCATGTAGCCCTAATGTAATCGACTATATGGATTTGTGAGGTTAGGGTTTTGCATTTGAAGTGTTCATGTGCTATCTATGTGTATATCAGTATATGTGTGTAGTTGGGGATGTAAAATGTCTAAAAAGCCCTTAAAAGTACGCATGTGAAAGCCACGTGATGTAATTTCATCTCATTTGTTGATGGATTGTAATTGAAGGTACACATTGCAACTCACTCAATAGTTCAAGGTTGACATTGCAATTTTCGAAAGTTTAGGGGAAAATTTGCAAAAGTGGGTATAGTTTGAGGTGGCAAATTACTTGCTACCCCCAATTAAAACCAATTTTGTGAACATAGAATAATACTATGGTTTTCAAGTCTTTTTGGTCAAATTTAGTTCTCAATATGTACAAGAGTGGGACTACTTAAAACAAGAACTGCCAACGAAATCATAGCACTACTCCTAATTTAGGTTAGCTAACCTCCAAATATTGCAAGCTATGGTTCTTAAATTTTGAAATCACAGTTTTGGAATATTTATTAGGTAATAGGATGATAAGAGGACAAACTCTTGTCATCCTTCATAGAAATATAGAGATAAAAATGGCTTAGGATGATAAGAGGACAAACTCAGGCCTTCTTACATCGATATACAGAGATAAAAAAATGGCAAAAATGGCTTATGATGACAAGTGGGCAAACTTAGCGACCCTAAATCGAAATATAGAGAGAAAAAATGTCTTAGGATAATAAGAGGGCAAACTCAAGCCGGCCTACATCGAAATATAGAGAGAAAAAAATGTCTTAGGATAATAAGAGGACAAATTTAGGCCATTCTACATCGAACATAGAGATAAAAAAAAATGGCTACAAGGACGAAATTAGGTCCATGGCCGGCCCAAGGGGTGGGCAAGAGGGGCAACCGCCCTGGGCCACTAAGGTTTATTAAATTTTAGGGGCTCTCATGAAATTTTCATAATTACATTTTTACCTTGAGATTTTTAGTATTTTACATTTAGGCCCCATCAATTATGTTTAGACCCCCCTCAACTTATAAGTAGTGCCATCAACTACATATATATATATATATATTGATATACATGTATATAAAACTTAAAAGCAAAGGCCCCTACAATTATATTTTTAGTATAAGAATTTTTTAGCTATAGAGATAGACCCCCTAAAATTTTGAAAGACACCATACAATATTTAAGTTTCACAGATAGACTATAGATGCCAAATAAATTACCAATTATGTAAAAGTAGACCCTAAAAAAAATTTGCAATTATATATAAGTAGACCCCAAAAAAATTGCCTCGGCAGCACTGCTCCGAACCCCTGTATAGGGATCTTTTTTTTAATAGTTCATCCCGGGCCTTCAAATTCCTGAGGCTGGCCCTGATTAAGTCGACCCTAAACCCTAAAATGGAATTTCCAAACCCAATACCCTAAATCTTAAACCCCAAACTACATATCAGGACGAAATAAAGAAGTCCTACGTCACTAAGAGGACGAAGTTAGGTCGTCGTACATCATAGGCAAACTTAGAGCCTGGTCTAAAAACTATGTCGGTTTAAGGAAACTTCACAGGGGCACTTTCGTTGCATAGACTCGGAAACTGTACGGATCATGTAGCC
Organism: Hydrangea macrophylla; assembly: GCA_033977485.1. Taxonomy (NCBI): domain Eukaryota; kingdom Viridiplantae; phylum Streptophyta; class Magnoliopsida; order Cornales; family Hydrangeaceae; genus Hydrangea; species Hydrangea macrophylla. The sequence continues at coordinate 67,594,324 of CM066992.1, forward strand.
TTCTCGATCAAAATCCAACACGTTTCTCTAGGAAAAGTTCATATTACGTGAGAAATAACATGATGGGACTCTTACAACACTTTGGGACCACATTACAACATATTGGGACCAAAATATAACATACTAGGACCACTTTACAACCATTTGGGACCACTTTTCAACTTATCAAGACTTCATTACAATATGTTAGGCACACGTAGTACAAAATTAATACTCTAAACATAGGCACACTTTGGGCCCGAGCTCAAAACCATGTCGGTTGAATTAAACTATATGGGGGCACTTCAGTTGCAAAAACTCGAAAACTTTAGGGATTGTAGCCTTAGTAATAAAAAAAATATGGCATGCTTCTCTAAGAAATATTACGTGATAAATAATAACATTTTGGGACTATATTACAACACATTGGGACCAAAACATAACATATTGGGACCACTTTACAACCAATTAGGACTACTTCACAACTTGTCGAGACCTCATTACAACATTTAACACAAGCAAAACTTAAGGCTAGATCTCAAAACATATCAGTTGAAGCAAACTACACAGGGCACTTCTGTTGCAAAGACTCGAAAACTATATATACGAATCATGTAGTCTTCCTGATCAAAAAATTGGCACGTTGCCCTACGAAAAACCCACATTACGTGAGGAATAACAACATTTTGGGACTACACTACAATATTTTGGAACCACATTACAACACCTTGGGACTAGTGGTGTAATTCAGTCTTTTTTTTTTCAATTTTTTTGGTGTTTGAAAACCGACCAATAGGGGTGTAATTCGGTCGGTCAATTTTTTAGGGGTTAAGTCGGTTTTAGTTTATATATACATTTAGGAAATCGACCAATTGATTTTCATTTTAGTCATTTGCGATTTTTTCTTACACCCCTACTTGGAACCAGTTTACAACCATTTGGGATCCCTTTACATGATGGGACCCTGTAACAATAGCATTTGTGATCACTATTCATTACAACACATTGTAACATCATTTACTTACAACACACTGAGACTACATTACAAACCCCAAAATTGTTACATGGTATAGAACCCCAAAATTGCTATAGAAAGGTACCATATAAGGTCAACTTTAGGGTAAAATGCATTTTGCACCTTCAAACTAACCACGTTTTGCACTTTGATCCTTAAACTATCATTTTTTGCATGTTGGTCCCTCAACTATTATTTTGTGGCAATTTGCCCCCTCCATCACTTTTAGTGACGAAAAAAGTCACATTTTAGTGACACCAAAAGTGACGCGGAAAGTGACAGAGTCAGAGAGGGCAAACTGCTACAAAATAATAGTTGATGGACCAAAATGTAAAAAATAATAGTTTAAGGACCAATGTGCAAAACATAGTATAGTTTAAAGGTGTTGTCACGCCCCAAGTTTAATTACTGATACCAATATGGTTATGGTATATAGTGAAATTAATGAAGCTATGACGGTTTTGATATTTTAACTTACCAAATCCTGAGAATAAAACACTTATATTTCATATTACAGCTTCCTAAAGAACATCCTTTTATTACAAATAGAAAGGAAAGTAAAATAAAATAGATGATCTTGGTCTTTAAGCAGCCATTCTCCTCAGTTCTCACCTTATGTTCCTGTCCCATTAATTTTTATTTATAAAAATTATGAGTTGTGGGCCCAGTAAGGATATATCTTTATTTTTGAAAAGAAATCATTGTGTCAAGATTAGTACATATATATATATATATATATCAATACAAGTTAAATAAATTACAGAATTAATAATGCATTTCCCAGTTGCATATATTAATTATACCCGGGACTTACAATCCTGCCAAAATAAAACAAAATTTAAAGATTATATCAACCAAGCACATAATGTTTATTATATCAAAGCCACAGCACCCCAGCCCAGCTCGAAAGGTGTATACCACCTACCAGCCCAGCTCGAAATAGGCAGTATATTAGTGTACTAACTGTAGGACTATCTCAGTCCCTAGCCATCCCAACTTGACTATCTCAGTCTTACATTATTCAAGTCCTCGGCCTTAACTTTAACAATTATTAATAAAACATTTATAATAGTTTATCATAACCCATAGTTTATTTTGAGTGGGGACAAAGTAAAGCTCTACCTTCTAATTTTTTTTCTAAATTCAAAATTTGGTCTAACCAAAAGGTTTAATCCCAAGCAGTTCGTAGACATGAGTTTCAAAAATTCAGAAGGAATTTCGTAATTAGGCAATTTCGAAACCAAATGAAACTGAGCAATCTTAGCATTGGACTCTACTAATAAGACAGGCTACTAGTTATATCCGCTGAGATATCTTTTAGAGAATGGCAATCAGGCGGGATGGTTTTATGGGAAGTTTTTAAATGTGTTGGTTATGGGTTCAAGTCCTATTGAGTGCAAACAGTGAATAGATTTTTTTTTTTAAACAATGAAAAGGAAGCAAAAGGAAAATAATATTGCTTTAACCTGGTCTTAAACCCATAGCCCAGAGCACCCATCTTGGGGGTCACGGCCACTCCACCTACAAAAACTTATATGCATATCTTTCCCAACATATATTTATATACCATTTAGAAAAGCTTCTGGATATAAAAATATATAAAACATCAGCTAGCAACCAGGCTTGATACCATGATCTGTTTGGACAAAACTATAATCAAACCCCACTAAGCCAAGCAAACTTATTGTAAGCCTTCTATGCAAATATAAACTTATTCACACTAATTGAACTACCCAGGTCCTAACAAAAATTTTCACCGCCTCCAGCAACGTCGCCGGCGATAGTTACTCTGAAATTTTAACATTTCTTGCCCATTTCTATTCCGTTTTCAGTGTCGTATCTTCCAAATTGCCCGTCGGAACCTACCAAGCATATCTAAATGCATAAAATTTAATAAACACTTAATTTATTTTTATCTAAAGAATGACCCAAAAATTCAAAACTTCATATGCTAATTAAGAGATAGAGAGTTTGAGTTGATACTATATTATTTACCCCTTTTCTTTTTTTTTTCTTTTTTTTTTGTGGAACCTTGATTCAGCAACTATACAGTCTCTTTCTCCTTCTTATTGTCTCTTCCTACTATCTACTTTCTGAGGTTTTTTTTTAATGTTTTTAAGAAACACTACTGATAGTTATTTATACATATTTTTTTATCATCATTACCAATAATAGAGTTTATCTACAAGAACCTTCCACCTCATGCTTGGAATCTCTCTAATGATCTCAAACGTACTCACTGCCTTATCTCCATCCAACTTGATACAACCTGTTAGTCACCCATTCTTGCCACCTCCTACTTGCTTTGAGTATGTGGTGAAAAAAATATTTCCAATCACTCCCTAGCCTACCCCCCCCCCCCCCCCCCCCCCCCCCTACCTAGTATTTGTTTTAATCCAAATTTTACCATCCTTGGCCACCTCATGCTTGGGCCTTGGAGCATACAGCCAAATATGATATACATACATTATATACATTTATCCAATCCCTTTTACCATTTATGTGTATGATATAATGTGTGTACGGTGTATAGTTTTTTTATTATTTTATTTTTACCTCCAAACTTATTTTATTATTATTATTATTTCAACATTGTATATATATACATATCTTTAAGAATATTACATTTTATCCCCCTTAAAAGGATTTCGTCCCCGAAATCAACGTACCTATTTATTGAAGACATGTGGGTATTTTTCTCGTATTTCAGACTCTAACTCCCAAGAAGCTTCATTTTCGTTATGATGGTTCCATTGAACTTTGACCAAAGCAATCTCCTTTGTCCGCAATTGCTTCATTTGACGATCGAGGATTCGTACAGGTCCTTCTTTGTATGTGGCATTGTCATTTAACTCGATATCACCAAAGTCAATGACATGTGACTCATCATATACGTACCTCCTAAGCATTGACACATGGGAAACGTTGTGTACTTGGAGGTAGTGCAAGACGATATGCCACTTTTCCAATTCTTTCTAAAATCTCAATGGGTCCAATAAATCGTGGAGATAGCTTTCCTCTTTTCTTTCCAAACCTCATAACTCCTCGAATTGGGGATACTTTTATCAGCACATGTTCCCCAATACTGAATTCTAAATCTTTTCTCCGATTATCTGCATAGCTTTTCTGGCGACTTTGTGCTATTTTTATCCGATCTTTAATTATTGCAATCTTTTTGGTGGTTTCCCGAACCATGTCCGGACCAAGGAGTTCACTTTCACCTACTTCAGTCCAACAGATAGGAGATCGACATGGTCTTCCATATAAAGCTTCAAATGGGGCCATACCAATGTTGGAGTGATAGCTGTTGTTATAAGCAAATTCGATCAAAGGTAAATGAGTTTCCCAAGTGTTTTCAAATTCCAAAACACACGCTCGCAACATGTCCTCCATAACTTGATTAACTCGCTCGGTTTGCCCATCAGTTTGCGGGTGAAATGTGGTACTCAGACTTACTATAGTTCCAAGGGCCTTTTGGAGACTTGACCAAAATTTTAAAGTAAACCTTGCATCACGGTCCAATATGATAGATACGGGGATCCCATGTAATCGGATTATTTGTTGAAGGTACAACCTACTCATTTTCTCCACTGAGTCTATCAGGCGATAGGTAAGAAAGTGTGCAGATTTCGTTAAGCGATCCACAATCACCCATATCGCATCATAACCTTGTCTAGTTTTTGGTATCCCTGTAACAAAATCCATTGTTATATGTTCCCATTTCCATTCCGGTACTGGTAGAGGTTGTAATAGTCCAGAGGGTTTCTGATGTTCAACTTTGATTTGTTGATAGGTAAAACACTTTGACACAAATTCTGCCACATCCCGTTTCATACCTTCCCACCAATAACTCCTTTTAAGGTCCTTGTACATTTTTGTACTACCTGGGTGTATGGTTAATCGTGATTGATGTGCTTCTTCCAGAATTTCTTGTTTCAAGCTATGTTGGTGAGGTACGCAAAGTTTTCCTCGAAATTGAAGTCATCCATCAATTTCAATAGTCCATGTAATGGGTTCCTACTCCATCATTTTCCTGAATTTTATCTACAGCTTTTCATCTTTAACTTGTTCTTCCAAAATTTTTACTATCAATGTAGGTTGAACTATTAAGTTATAAAGACACGGTGCTCCTTCTTGGAATGATAATTGCACCTCATATTCTGTTAATGTTTCTAACATTCGCCACTCTTTGGCCATTAAAAATGCAATCGTTCCTCGAGGTTTGCGACTTAAAGCATCGGCTGCCACGTTGGCTTTACCTGGATGCTATTGAATAATGAAGTCATAATCTTTGAGAAATTCCATCCACCTTCTCTGTCTCATATTGAGATCCTTCTGTGAAAATAGATATTTTAAACTTTTGTGATCTGAAAAGAGATCGAATCTATCTCTATACAGATAGTGCCTCCAGATTTTTAAGGCAAATATGACCGCTGCGAGTTCCAGATCATGGGTTGGATAATTAAGCTTGTGGGTTTTTAATTGTCGGGATCCATAAGCCACTACTTTGTCGTCTTGCATCAGAACACATCCAAGTCCTTGGTGTGAAGCGTCACTATAAATGACAAAGTGACCACCATTCTTTGGAATTGTAAGGACAGGTGTTGTTGTCAATCTTGTTTACAGTTCCTGAAATTCTTGCTCACATTTTTCATTCCACACAAACTTTACATCTTTTCAAGTCAATCGAGTGAGTGGAATAGCTATTCGTGAAAATCCCTCAACAAACCGTCTATAGTATCCAACTAATCCAAGGAAACTTCTAACTTCATTGGGTGTTACAGGTTGGTTCCAATTCATCACTGCTTCAATTTTAGATGGATCTACAGATATACCTTCCTTAGAGATCACGTGTCCAAGGAATTTAACTCGTTCTAACCAAAATTCACATTTACTAAACTTGGCATATAACTGGTATTCCTTGAGTGTCTGGAGTATAATTTGCAGATGTTGTTCATGTTCTTCTCTTGTTTTTGAGTAAATCAAAATATCATCAATAAAGACGATAATGAGCTGGTCCAAATGTGGTCGAAAAACTCTGTTCATTAGATCCAGAAAAATAGTTGGGGCATTGGTTAATCCAAAGGGCATTACAAGAAATTCATAATGTCCATAACGAGTTCTGAAAGCGGTTTTGGAGATGTCCTCCTTTCTTACCAGTAACTGATGATATCCTGACCTTAGGTCAATTTTTGAAAAGACAATTGCACCTTGCAATTGATCAAATAGATCATCAATTCGTGGTAATGGGTATTTGTTCTTGATTGTTACTTTGTTGAGTTCTCTGTAGTCAATACACAAACGAAATGTCCCATCCTTCTTTTTCACGAACAACACTATTGCTCCCCAGGGTGATGAGCTCGATTTTATGAACCCTCACTCTTCCAACTCTTGAATCTGCTTTTTCAATTCTTGCATTTCTAATGGAGCCATTCGGCAAGGAGTTTTAGAGCTAGGGATTGTGCCTAGAGCTAATTAAGTCAATGCAAAAATCAACTTCTCTAGTTAGGGGTAACCCTAGGATATCCTGAAAGACTTCTTTGAATTCACGTACCATCGAAATTGTTGCAATTGATGATTCTTCATTTACTACCTCCACGTGTGCTAAAAGTCTAGAGATAAAAACATCACTTGACTGATCACAATAAAATGTGAATGGTTCTTGCCCCGGAATTGAGAAAGTGATGGTTTTCTTGAAACAATTGAGACTAGCATGAAAAGTTGTGAGCCAATCTATTCCCAAAATAAGATCGAATTGACTCATTGTCAACATAATTAACTGGCCAGGCATGTTTCTATTTTCCAAGCTCACCATGCAATTCTTACATATATGTTGAAGGTTTAAGTTAACTCCTGATGGTGTAGCTATTGCTAGAGGGATACTTAATCTATCAGGTATTATCCCTAATTATTTTACTCTATTAGTTTAAATAAAGGAATGTGTGGCACCGGTATCGAATAAAACTTTAGCAATATTGTTAAAAAGAGTTACAGTACCTTCCAGTCCAGCCTGTTCTGGCACCATTGCATAAATGTTTGCCTGATTGTTCTGCTTCTGAGGTAGTGGCGGCTTATTATTTAGTGAGCGATTCCAATCATTTTTCCTTGGTTTTGGGCAATCTCTGATGTAATGTCCTTTTTCTCCATAATTATAGCAGGTCACGTTTGATGCTCGTGGTTTACTACATTCACTTGCCCAATGATTCGCCTCTCCACAGTTAAAACAGGTACTTCTGGACCGATTCAGGTTGACTCCAGCAGAAAAAGGAAGAGGATGCTAAACATTTCTTGTATTAGTTTTGCGTCTTTTGTTCATCTGTTCATTCCTCCAATTTGAGTTTCTCGACTGTCCCACCCTACCCTGATTTCTTGCCTCTGTTTCCTTTTTGTATTCTTGATTATCCTCTTCCAAGGCTAGAGCTTCTTCCACTACCTCCTGATAGGTTTTATGTTTGTCTGTGATGACCATTCATCGAATTGAAGAAGTCAGCCCTTTAGCAAATTTTCAGGCACGCCTTTCAGGGGTATCAATCAGGTGAAGACCAAATCGAGATAATTCTTCAAACTTATTCTCGTATTCCGTGACAGTCATTTTTCCTTGAGTCAAATCCATAAATTCTTTTTCTCTTTTTTCCCTCTCGGTGTCTGGAAAATATTTTTCAAAAAATTTTGTTTTAAAAGTTGTCCATGTCATTACTTGAGCAATTTCTTCCCCAATAGTGCTTTTGACTGAACTCCACCAATTCTTGGCTCCCATGGTTAATTGAAAAACTGCTAATTTTCTTTTTTCTACTTCGTTACATTCAAGTACTTCAAAGATATCTTTTAAATGTTGGATCCATTGTTCTGCTATTCCTAGTTCAACATTTCCAACAAACTTTTCAGGTCTTAGTGCTCTGAATCTACTGAGTAGGTGATCATTTGTTTCTGTGGATTTCTTTGCTTTCATCTGTTCCGTTTGTTTCACAAATGCACCTAATAGCCCAGTGAGATCAATTCCTGGTGATGCTTCATTCTGACTGCTAGAGTATTCTGCCATTTTGTCCTTTTTCTTTTCCAAAAGAAAATACAAATTAGTTTATACATTCCCAACACAAAAGTTATAGAGTTCAAAGGGTAAAACAAAAAAAATAACTAGAATATTTCACATATCTTTATTAGATAACAGAAAAATATATTACATACTTAATATCCGTTAGTACCCTATACACAATCAAAATTGGGTACTCACTACTTATATATATATTTATCTTACATTATTTATTTACATTCAAAAACCATTCCCCCACCCCCCCTCCACCACTGCTCATTTTTTTTTCTAAAGAAAACTATGGTTCCTTTGCTGGAGAACCATGTGTCGAACCCTCGGATTCCCAAAGGTACAATTCGGGTGCTGGATCAAAGGCCCTTTCCGACAGATCCTCTAGAGGTGCTACCTCTGGGATTGCTAATGTTGTTATTGGTCCTGAGTTTAGAATTGGGACCTCTTCACCCAGTATAGGTAGCTCTGGAAATAGTTCAAGTTCGGTAGTGGCTTCAACCTGGCCTTCTGGAAATGGATTCCAGGCCATGTTTTCTTGTTCGACATAGTCCCTAACCTGCTTATAAGATTCTCGATCAGCTGTGCGCCAAGTCTAAGAAACGCTGCCAAGTGGCCCTTTGGTTTTGGCCCACATACGTCACTACTTGTCTTTGTTGCTCTTCTGTATGAACAGGTAATGGTCGGTCATACCCCGCGGGCCGTACCTCTTGTATTAACAACCCATACGCAGTATTGTTTATTATTTCCTCATGGATTGTGGGGTTAGTGGGACTGATTGTTCCATTCGGAGTTAGATAAAAACCTCCCACTCATCAAAATCTTCAATTCCTGCCATCTATACAGGTACAAGAAAAACAATAAAAATGCAAGATTTAAAGAAAATAAATAAATAATTAAGTAAAATTTTAACAGGGAGTTATACTAAAAATTATCTTATAATCTAACTTTAATCTAGAAACACAACCTAGGTTCTAATAATCTTCAAAACAACCTAGGCTCTGATACCACTATATTTGTCACGCCCTAAATTTAATTACTGATACCAATATGGTTATGGTATATAGTGAAATTAATGAAGCTATGACGGTTTTGATATTTTAACTTACCAAATTCTGAGAATAAAACACTTATATTTCATATTACAGCTTCCTAAAGAACATCCTCTTATTACAAACAGAAAGGAAAGTAAAATAAAATAGATAATCTTGGTCTTTAAGCAGCCATTCTCCTCAGTTCTCACCTTCTATTCCTGTCCCTATAATTTTTATTTATAAAAATAATGAGTTGTGGGCCCAGTAAATCTTTATTTTTTAAAAGAAATCACTGTGTCAAGATTAGTACATACATATATATATATATATATCAATACAAGTTAAATAAATTACAGAATTAATAATGCATTAACCAGTTACATATATTAATTATACCCGGGACTTACAATCCTGCCAAAATAAAACAAAATTTAAAGATTATATCAACCAAGCACATAATGTTTATTATATCAAGGCTACAACACCCCAGCCCAGCTCGAAAGGTGTATACCACCTACCAGCCCAGCTCGAAATAGGCAGTATATTAGTGCACTAATTGTAGGACTATCTCAGTCCCTAGCCATCCCAACTTGACTATCTCAGTCTTACATTATTCAAGGCCTCGGCCTTAACTTCAACAATTTTTAATAAAACATTTATGATAGTTTATCATAACCCATAGTTTATTTTGAGTGGGGACAAATTAAAGCTCTACCTTCTAATTTTTTTCTAAATTCAAAATTTGGTCTAACCAAAAGGTTTAATCCCAAATAGTTCGTAGACATGAGTTTCAAAAATTCAGAAGGAATTTCGTAATTAGGCAATTTCGAAACCAAATGAAACTGGGCAATCTTAGCATTGGACTCTACTAATAAGACAGGCTATTAGGTATATCCGCTGAGATATCTTTAAAAGAATGGCAATCAGGCGGGATGGTTTTATGGGAAGTTTTTAAATGTGCTGGTTATGGGTTCAAGTCCTATTGAGTGCAAACTGTGAATAGATTTTTTTTTTATAAAAAAAACCAATGAAAAGGAAGCGAAAGGAAAATAACATTGCTTTAACCTAGTCTTGAACCCATAGCCCAGAGCACCCATCTTGGGGGTCACAACCGCTCCACCTACAAACATTTATATGCATATCTTTCCCAACATATATTTATATACCATTTAGAAAAGCTTCTGGATATAAAAATATATAAAACATCAGCTAGCAACCAGGCTTGATACCATGATCTGTTTGGACAAAACTATAATCAAACCCCACTAAGCCAAGCAAACTTATTGTAAGCATTCTACGCAAATATAAACTTATTCACACTAATTGAACTACCCAGGTCCTAACAAAAATTTCCACCGCCTCCAGCAACGTCGCCGGCGATAGTTACTCTGAAATTTTAACATTTCTTGCCCATTTCTGTTCCGTTTTTAGTGTCGTATCTTCCAAATTTCCCCGTCGGAACCTACCAAGCATATCTAAATGCATAAAATTTAATAAACACTTAATTTATTTTTATCTAAAGAATGACCCAAAAATTCAAAACTTCATATGCTAATTAAGAGATAGAGAGTTTGAGTTGATACTATATTCCTTACCCCTTTTCTTTTTTTTTTTCTTTTTTTTTTTTGTGGAACCTTGATTCAGCAACTATACAGTCCTTCTTTCTCCTTCTTATTGTCTCTTCCTACTATCTACTTTCTGAGGTTTTTTTTTTTTAATGTTTTTAAGAAACACTACTGATAGTTATTTATACATATTTTTTTATCATCATTACCAATAATAGAGTTTATCTACAAGAACCTTCCACCTCATGCATGGAATCTCTCTAATGATCTCAAACGTACTCACTGCCTTATCTCCAGCCAGCTTGATACAACCTGTTAGTCACCCATTCTTGCCACCTCCTACGTGCTTTGAGTATGTGGTGAAATTCAATCCAAATTTTACCATCCTTGGCCACCTCATGCTTGGAGCATACAACCAAAATCAGTTAGCCAAATATGATATACATACATTATATACATTTATCCAATCCCTTTTACCATTTATGTGTATGATATAATGTGTGTACGGTGTATAGTTTTTTTTTCACCCCCAAACTTATTTTATTATTATTATTATTATTTCAACATTGTATATATATATACATATCTTTAAGAATATTACAGGTGCAAAATGCATTTAACCCCAACTTTTACATCAAAAACAGTGTCACTTATATGTGACACTCTCATGCGAACAAGTGGCATCTTTTGACCAAAAGATGTCAACTTTGATATATATCATACATCCAAAACCATTCAATACCACTAACATGTATCACAACAATTTCCACATAAAATATGAATTGAATTTTTTTTTTGGGACAAACTTTAAAGGGGCAATTAGGAATTAATCCAAATTAAGGAAAGTATAGAGATTTAGGTATAACTAGTAAAAATATTTGAGAGTAGGTCCACTCCTTGGCATTTTGACTACCCCAATATTGGTCTACACCAAGAGAGTTTCACCCCCTGCACCTCCGGCGACCTCGCCTGACCTCCGGTGACCTCGCCTGACCTCCGGCGACCACCACCATCACCTCGCCTGAGCTCCGACAACCTCGACTGAGCTCCAATTACCACCATCACTACCTTCTCTGCCTCTACCAACCACCACTACCTCACCTTACTTCTGACGACCACCATGACCTCAATTGATTGACCTCATTCACAACCAAAACACCAGATCAACATACAATGATTAGAAAACAACTTTCTGAAAGTTAATTTCTTATACCACCAAAAAAACTTGTGAAATTTTTTAAAAAAAAGTTGTGAAATTTATCAACAAAATGTTGTGAAATTTCACAGAGTTCGTGAAATTTCACAAAACCACCATCGCCACATCAAACCTCTATTGATTATCACAATGACCTCACTTGACGATCTCTTCATAACCAAACCACCACATCAATATGAAATGATCACAAAAAAAAATTTCTGAAATTTAATTCTCATACTAGCACCGAAAAAGTTGTGAAATTTTTTCTAAAAAAAAAGTTGTGAAATTTCACAAAAAAGTGTTCTACCAAACATTGCAAAAACTTTTACAAATTTGAGCATCCATATCGATCTGCAAGTTGTTTTTTGCATAAAATCTATATGTTTACAGCCTACTCAATGAGATCTATCAAACAAGTATTATTGTTGATATCAAACTCAGGAAAAAAATGTTGAGAAAGTTACCAACTTTTTTTTGATAAATTTCACAAAAAAAAAGTGTTAAAAAAAAGAAGAAGAAGAAGAAGAAGATAGATCTGTGCCAGATCTATGGTGGATCGGTGCACTAGTGGCCGGATCTGCTCGTGAAAATGCTCGCTTTAGTGGTGGTGAGCGATGGTGATGCTGGCTCAGAGATGGTGGTGGTTGACTCACGAGATGGTGGTGGTTGGTTCCGATATGGTGGTGCTGGCTCGAAGATGGTGGTAGTTGGCTCGCGAGATGGCAGTGTTTGGCTCGCAATGGCAGTGGTGTGCGATGGCGATGGTGCACAATAGTAGTGGTGAGCGATGGCGCTGCCGGGGATGAGGACAACATTGTCGTTGATCAACGATGGAGATGAGACACCGACGATAATGGTGGTGCTAATGACGGTGGTCCCTGGCGATGGCGGTGGTGTCTGTTGGTGGTGGTCTGTGATGTTGCTGAGAGAGAGAGATAAAGAGAGAGAAATGAAAATGACAAATACAAATAAAGGTAAATATGTTCCAAAAATATGTGGTCAACTGGTCAAATGACCTATTCCAAATTAACTTATTGAATAATATTCTTATTATCAAAAAGGTTTCCTTTGAGTCTTTAAACCAAATAATTATCCTAATTGGGTATTTAATACCAAATTTATAAAGGGAAAATTGGGGAAGGGGTCACCAAATAATCGAAAATTGGAGCTTAGTCCAATTAACAAAACAACGTGGGCTTAAGGACATACGCTGGTTTTGTGTGTCCAAAAGTCCTAAATGCCCTTGGCACGTTGTTTAATTCCCGTCATGCCATCTGTGAACTTAAAGCTGTGAGTGTTCACTAAAACCGTGAAATGAGAGTCGGAAGCATTTGGAAACACTCTCAAACTGTGTGTTTATTGAAACGAGAATCGAAGCTCTAAATCAAAACCCTAAATCGAATCCCTAAATCGAATCATTTTGCAGAAACAACTACTGATCGTAAGTTGAAACTACAAGCATTTGTGGAGAACCTTTTTTTTTAGATTTGCCTGCTCAAAAATGGTGCGATTGAAAAGTAAGTTTTTGGTTTTAGGGTTGAGTTTAGGAGTATGAACTGTGGTAGCGTAACTTTTCGTGATTTTGTCAAATTTTATTGATGTTTTCGAGTTTCTGAGTTTCATATTGATATTGTTAGAGGAATTTCACTTATGATTGTTTGTGGATAATCTGCTATAGTCTGAAACCAAAATATTAGGGTTGAGTTTAGAAGTATGAACTTCGGTAGCCTAATTTTCCACGAGTTTGAAAATTTTTACTGATTTTTCGAGTCTCTGAGTTTCATATTGATATTGTTAGAGGAATTTCACTTATGATTGTTTGTGGATAATCTGCTGTAGTCTGAAACATAAATATTTGGATGATTTTAATTATTTTTAGTTTTGTTATGGTTCTGAGATACAGTATATAATTGACTGTTGGAGTAACGATTGAATAAGCTTTTCATATACTAGTATTCAGAGGTATTTCACTTATTACTTACGTGATATTGTTAGTGTATGCCTTGTGCTATACATATTGGTACTGTTAGAGTTTTGATATTTGTTATATTCTAACGGATGATGGTCTGCTTATAAGTATTGCTGCTATACGTGTGCTATACAAATTACATATTAGGATAAATTCCACTCATCATTGAAATGTGAATTTCACTTACGATTGTTTGTGGTTAATATCCTGTAGATTGTAGTCTGCAATTTAAGTATTGGTATGATTTCATTATTTCTAGAATATAATCGACTGTTGGATTAATGCTTTAATTCAACAAGATTGTCATAGACTAGCATTTAGAGAAATTTCACTTATTTCTTACATGATACAATATATGTTGTTGCAGGAAAAGCAAACAGACAGTTAACTCCCAGCAGTCCTAAAAAAAAGGCAAAAGTGAATAGATATTTAACTCGTAACAAAAGCAAACAGACACGTATTAGTCGTAGAAAACAAGGAATGCGAAAGAGTCATTCATCTTCCAAAAAACCTATCAAACAAGCAAGGAAGCGCAATGGGCTGTATACGGGGAATTATTACTTGTAATATAGGTCAACTCTGTATAGTACCTCGGGTCTTATAGCAGCTTTGAATCTGAAGGAAAAGCATATAAAGCTATTGAGAACAACACCTTCTTGGAACTATTTTAAGTAGTTCATTGATAAGAAAGTTGAGTATGACAAGAGTCATGATGAGGTATCGTTGCTTATATTACAAGCGTATAGGAGAGATCGTGGAAGTTTTGAGATAGGTGGAAAGATAATGATGATTGATGAATCAGACATTGGATTGATATTTGGAATTCAGTCGGGGCCGATAATGATGTCTTCTTATAATTATAGCCGAAAACCGACAACTCCTTTTGTTGAGAGAAGGTTTCCTGATGATAGGAGGTTAACATTAAATTACATACAAGATGTGTGTACAGTTGCATTGGCTGGCAAGACGAAAGAGGATGTTGAAGATGTTGTGAGGTTACTATGCCTTCACTTAGTATTGTCCCTTTTGTTTGCAACCTCTGGCAACACTATGAAATGGGGATTCATTTCATACATTGAGGACATTGAGAGAGTGAAAATGTATTCATGGGCATCAGCAATTAAGGATGAGCTGATAGCTGGAATAGAACGGTCAAGGGATCGTACTAAAGTCAGCGGATGTGTACTTGCATTACAGGTATTAGCTGTTTACAATGCAATTTATTTGGTTTTGGTTTTATTATTGGTTAATATTAGACTAAAAAGTTTAAAATTTCAATCCTAGTGTTGGCTTTTGGAACACACCAATTTAATGGATCCATCAGTCGACAATTTAGCTCCGAGGTTTTTGAAGTGGGACCTTCTAAGACTGTTGAAATTTGTTAAGGACAAGAATTTATCAAGTCTGAGAGGAGTTAAGGTATGTTTATCATAAGTGAAATTTCATTTAGTATATACAAAACATAAGTTAAAATTCACTTAGTATTAAGCATTATAAGTGAACATTCATTCGTTATTTATTCGTCTGATATGCTATATAAAATTACTAACTGCAGGTTTCATCTAAACCATTAAAAATGACTGAGAAAGAGAAAAAATTATATGGAAAGCATGGGATTCAGTGGTTGGCTGGGAAGAAGGAAAGTAGTAGTTCCTCTGATAGTGAAGAAAATGGAAGTCAAGATTCACGATGTTTGTCAGGCGAGTCAGCCGATGATGAGGCAGAGTATTCAGATGAAGGCTTGAAAGAGGAGTTGAAAGAAGGTAGGAGGTGTGAAAGCCGTGATGATTCGAATGGAAGTTGGGGAGCACGTATCAGCCAATATGTGTTGAAAAAGAGACTAAGCAGTGATGATGGGGTAAGAGTTAGGGACCATGATTACAACTCGAATGGTACTTGCAAAAAAATTGATATTGATTTTGTACAAGAGATATGTGGGCAGGATAAAATGGACGGTAGTGCCAATGAAGTTTTCGGTACTGCAGAGGACAACATAGAGGTAAAATGAAGTGAGAGTCCACAAAAAACTTGTGATCTTGGAGTTGATATTGATGACAGCGAAAGAACGGACTGCGATGAAAAAAGTAAGAGTATGAAACAGAAACTTGAAGATGCAAAGTCTGAGATTATGAAGTTGAAGAAAAAGAATAAAAGATTGCAAGAATCCGTGGAATATGAAGTAGGCGATTTGAGGGCTAGAAACATTGAGTGCATCCAGAAAGTTGAAGATGTATTGCGGTCAAATGCAGAGATAGGATAACTACTTCAGTAGAATCTTAGAGAAATGCAAGAGTTGAAGGACGAGTTGGCGACAAAGGATGAACAAATTAGATTGATGAATGAAAGGGTAAAATACCTCAATGGTGTCATTGCTTCCAGTGAAACTCAAGTTGCTGATTTGTTGGTGCAAACTAATGGAGAGTTGTTTTGTGATGGATCTGAATCACCAAAGACTCCTGAAGACCCTAAAATTCAGGCAGTTTTGAACCTTACGGTGAGTCTGCACAGAGAAAAGAAGAATGAAAGGTGTGCACTAGATATGTGTGATAGTATAGAAAAGTCAAAATCAGAAAAATATCAGAGATTGGAAACTAAGTATAAAGATGTTGGAAGGAGAAATGCTGAACTTGAGAAGAGGTTGCTTGATGTTGAGGTTGAGATGATATCACTTCAGGTATACATAAAAGGATTATAATTTTACTTTGTAAATATGTTGTGTATAATTTCAATTACAAGATATCATTTGTGGTTACAGGGTGTTATTGCGAAGAAAGACCTGGAGAAATATGGAACAGATATCGACAAAGACATGAAGGATGTGAACAGTGAAAAGACACCACATCAGGTACATCAACCAAGAAATTCACTATATGTATATATAAGTTGTATGATCATTACATTAAAATTGTAAAAACACTGCAGGAAAGTTGTACGGAGAAGAAAGTGAATGAAAATTAGCAATCCATGACTCAGAAAATCCCAGAAATGAGAAGTTTGGAACGAAAAGGAGCAGTGCGTATCAAAAGATCATATTCATTCTTTAGAAGGTTAAAGGTGCGCTCTCGGAAGAAAAAGAGACTGAAGGAGTTTGTCCATCCTTCAAATAAGATTGCGAAAAAGCTGAAGTAGGATAAGGAGAAGAAGGATGATGAAGACGATGGGAATAAGCTGAAGCACAATAAGGAGAAGAATAATGATGCAGAGGATGAGAATGTAATGGGGAATGTTAAGAATACAGTCCAGCCTATAATCTTGGATCTAGACACGATGTCAACTCCAGGGACACATCAAAGAAACATGTTCATCATACCAAGTGGAAAATGTTTCAAAGTCTTTCATTATCTAGATAAGGTTGATCAAGAAATGCTTCATTCCATATATATGCTTGATAGAAGGTACTTGCATTATTTGAGGTTATTTTTACTCTGTTTTAATTTGATTTTCAGTTAAATCAGTCTGATTCCCATTATTTTTCATGCAGTGGACCAGTCTACAAGCCCGAGGATGGAGTTGACTATGTTACACTAAAAGATATTGTTGACATAATCCATGAAAAATCTCTTCCAAACAATGTAAGAATTAAAAGTAAAATCAGTTTCAATTATATTTTAAAGTCGTTTTCTAGCAAATTTCTTAGATTTCTTAAGTGTAATCTGTTTTTTGTGTTTCTTAAAAATTTGCCTTAGAGTTGCACTTAAGTTAAATTTCACTTACCATTCATGTATGATAAGTGAAATTTGACTTAATATTTTTGTATGAAGGAAATTTGGCTAATCAACTATCTTTCTTTTTTTGTTTTGTTTAATGTATCAAAATCTTATAGTCTAATGTGATCTCCATACCTCAGGTAATTGGTGCCTATGCTGAACTTCTAATGCTAGGACAGGAGCTCAAAATTGTTGAAGATGTCATATCGACTAGTAGTGGGAAATCGTACATTTTCAAAAGCTTAACTCTGGTAAGCATTAGTTGTATAGACAACTATACTGTACAAATAATATAGTGTATGGTAATGGTTTGTATACTATTTGTGATAGGACGCAATAAGGAAAGAGGATTCTATTTTCCTCGATAAGTTTGTTGATCAGCCACTTTCGAAAACAGCAGGTACGGTGCAATATGGAGTGTTTCCTCTTCTGTGTAAAGGGAATTCTGAGGTTGCAAATCACTGGGCTTTGGGAGTATTAGATCGCTATGAGAAGAAATGGCAATTCTACAATTCATTTATGTCAAGAAATAGGAGAACAAAGGATCCATATCTCAAAGACCTTCAACTCATGGTCATCTCACTGTCTATATAGAAACATTATGTAATCATTTTATCAATCTTTTTGAATTGTAAAGTGCTTTTAACCTACATTATTCATTTGCAGATATATTATGAAAAAGATTACTCCAAGAGGAAACTAGCTGGAAGAGACGAGTTTGAAGGTTTAGACTTTGAAACAATAATGGAGGTTGTTGACGATTGCCCACAGCAGCAATACGGAACGTGGGTAACGTTGGACTCTGTTACCAATTATTGTTGACATTTTCTGAGTGAATTCTAACAGGTTAATATGCTTTGAAATGCAGGGTAGACTGTGGAGTAATTGTGATTGCATTGATGGAGGATATATTGGAATAGGTAGAAGTCAGAAATGAATGTGATGCGATGAAGTTTAGAGCACATATAATTTACAGGCTACTGAACACTCTAGGCAGATCTTGGAACATGAAGCGATTGATAGAGAAGCAGAGACAATTGGAGGAATGTCCGTCATTTAGGTTAATTTGATCGCAGGAATAGGCTGATTTGTTTTTAGGGGAAGTGTCATTGATTATATGTTGTTTTGGCAATCTGTGATTAGATTTTGTTCTGGTAATCTGAAAGTGCAAACTTTTGTACTGAATATTTTTGGTAATCATTCTTTTGGTAATGTGTACAGTGAATGTGAATAGTTAATGTTGGTGGTGATTAGTAAATGTGAATAGTTATTGTTAGTAGACTTGTTTTGTATAAGTTTCCATGTGCATTTTGAATTATTCTCAATGATGATTATGATATAAAAAAGAGTTCAGTTTCTTCCAGTTAATTAAAGATATGAAATGTTGAAGGTATTGTTAAATAAGTTATGTGAAATTTAACTTAAGATATATCTTTCATTTTTTTAAAAAACTACTGATGAATAAACAATTGTTGCTATGTCCAAGTTTCAATTATATGGAATGTTGATTATATCATTTAGGCATCACAACTAATACTCGCTTCACCTTCCTCACGAGCTCTGTATCATTATAGGTTCATTTTTAATTCAAAACAATCGCACTAATCGTATTACTGAATTGTATGGAAGTTATGTGAAATTTCGCTTAGGATGTATGCTACATAATATCCAAACCAACTATTTACACATACAAATACTTATGTGTTTGTTTGGTGAGTTGCACATCAGGATGAGGCTTAAGAATTAGTTACTGCTCTACATCTCATTCTGTATCCAATACCATAAGAGAAATTTTACTTAGGATACTGAACAGCTAAAGTAAGAGAAATGAACACATTTTATTCCATTGAAGTCTAAACAGTGAATGACAATTGCATAATCAACCAAGGTTTAATTTGTGTTATTATTTCAAACTTTTATTTATAGAATTAAAACTTCATAGTGGCTCTTTGCAAGTTTTCTTGTTATGATATCCAACAACACCACACCTACCACACTTTCTCTTTCTCACAACACCTCCTTCAAATCTGGATGGGATCTTATTTTTCTTTGGCCTTCCGGGTTGTCTTTTGGTTTGTGGTGGTAGGACAAGTGCATCTTCAGTACTTGGTGGTGGTGGAGGTTTTTCAACTGTGACTACGGGGTAGATAGGATGTTCATAGCTCTTTTGGTAACTCCACACGTGAAAGTAACTCTCCACGTGCTCTCTTACATCCTTGCCACTGCTAATTAGGATGGCAGCAACGTGTGAACACGGGAAACCTTTCAACTGTCATTGGTAACATGAGTACGTGCGTAATTCGAGGTTAACAAGAACCGATGGATCGGAGTGAACTTCATAAACTATTTTCGAGGATTGGCTGACTAACCATGATCTGCAATCTTTCACAGCCTTTTGCCATAAGTCTTGAAACTCGGGGCATAAAGTGTCAGTCCATTTTGCGCTTTTATTTCTTCTTTGAGTCATTTGCTGCATTAGTTGAAAACCTGATCTTGTCTACCATATCTGTGACTGGAAGGTGTCGAGCCTCCATAATTTGAGCAGTGAATGACTCAGCTGCATTGGAGTACATTTCTCTGTATCGCTGTCCCTTGAAGTGAGCATTGGTCCACTTTTCGATCGGCAAATCAGAGATAAACCTTTGTACTCTTTCGCCACCCTCAGTTGTTAGTTTGGAGATGTGATGCAGAAATGTAGTATCCGTTGGAGCGTAAGCAACCTCTGAGAGTTGTTGCATCATCTTATCTCAGAATTCCTTCTTTACTCCTCCGAGCTTCTCTTTCAAATTCATTGTCAAATATCGTAAACAAAAAGCATGTTTACATTCTGGAAAAACGCTACCAATAGCATGTACCAAACCAGGGTATCGATCTGATATGAATGTGAATATACGATCAAAGACGAGAATTTTGCGTAATTAGTTGCAAAACCAAATCCAATTGTCCTCATTTTCGGAAGTAACAAATGCATATACAAGGGGGAATAACTCTGCAACAAATAAGACATACAACATGTCTTTAAAGATTTGTAAATTTAAGAATGTATGTCAAAATGAATGAATTTGACATCGGAATTAGGCTATAGAATCAGAAAACTGTCTGTTTTGAGAAGTTAAGTCAATTTATCTATGGTTATTTAAAGAGGATCACTTACGTTGATTGGCATCTTTTCCGATTGCATATAGCAAGTTCCCCTTGTACCTTGCTTTCAAGAATGTGCCGTCAAGAAATAACATTGGACGACAAAATTTAAAACCTTCTATGCATCCATGAAATGCAACAAACAACCTTTTGAAGTGCTTACTGTCATGATCATAATCAAGCTGAATATGACTCCCAGGATTTGTCTTATTCGCTTCATTGACATACCATTGCAATTGATCGAATGATAATGTTTGATCGCCATAGATCTCTTGCTTTGCTTTTTCAACACTATACCATGCGGCGTTATAGGAAATTTCTAATCCATACTTTTTCTTCATATGCTTCTTCACATTAATTGGTCGTGTCAGAGGATCATCACGTACATCATCAAGTATAAGACTCCCAACCAAGTTGGAAGTCACTCTTGGATTCTTGTCTGTACGAAGGACAGCGCCACAAGTATGATTGTTTTCCAATGTTTTAATGTAGAAGTATCCATTTGCAGTCTGTAACGTAGCATGAACTCTCCACAAGCATCCCTTTGATTCCCTCAAAGAACAAACTGCTGTCACTCTTTTTTTGTCATTCTTTAGGTAGTTGAATGTGAACCCAACTTCAATAGAATACTTTGTAAGCACATTCCGAAATTTTGTAACACCTCCTTCAAATACATCACCAACGTTACATATCCCTTTAGACCAACTATTACCCAACAACACCGTCTCATTATGATGACAATACTTTGCTAGTAGATCAGTCTCAGTCCTTTGATCATTACGACTCTCAACCTCGTCAATATGGTATGCATCAACTACTATACTATTCGAAGAGATTGCACTATCTTCAAAGACACATACTTCTATGTGGTCAAGTTTTAAACAATATGCTAGGGACAGCAAGTTTATAAAGTCATCATTTTTGTCAAGAATGCATTTAGAGTTTCTGGGAATAGCGTAAGAAAGATGAATATGTGTATCTTGCAAATTTCTCCACTTCGAATAGACAAAATCAAGTAAATCCAGATAGTTAGTTTCATCAAAAACTTTCAACACTGCTATAAACTCTCCATATTTAAAGAGAAGCAAGACAGTAATATTCATTGCAGGCTACAAAAAATAAAACACCAACATTAGCAGACAGATGGTATGTTAAGTAAAATTTCTCTTATTATCCCATATATCCTAAGTCAAATTTTTATGAACATGTATGACATTCAATATATAGATTACCAAACACTGTGAATGATATTCTTAGTCAACATACGAGCAATATAAGTTGTGTTTGGTTTGCGATACATGAATTTTAATTAGCATACTTTAATGTTAAGTGAAATTTCACTTAACATACATAATTTTGGATTTCAAGACCATCACACATTCAATGACATTTTCTCTGAACATATGAACAATGTAAGTAGAAGCTAAGTGTAGTTTCAGTTATGATGTGCAATTGATGAGAAAATTAATAAAATTTTCATCGAAAAAGGACAGGGAAGTAATAGTTTTCAGCAAGTTATCTACTGGAACTGGATTGTATTCAGTTACTTGTATATATTACAATGAATGTAATTGTTATCCATGAGAACGAAGCAAATGCAGATACAATTTGACTTTAATCAGTGAAGCTGGAAACATTAGGTTGAAAACATAAAAGAAATGGATTGAAAATCTGTAATAGTTAACGAATTGGTGATTGAACCTGTATGGAATTGCGATCTATGATTTTAAGATGATGAACTCGCGATCTATGATTGATATGTGATGAACTCAATTTTTATGATTGAGAATGATGAACTCGATTTTTATGATTGATCTCTATGTTTCTGTGATGAACTCGTCTTGTATGATTGAGAATGATCAATCGAAGAGAGATGCAGAAGATTGAGATCGCTAATCAGTCTGGAGATGAAGATTCAGGTCGTCGTTGAAGATTGAGAGACACGAGTGTTCGTTAGGTCTGTTTGTTTGGAATTGATGAAATAAGGGTATTTTGGTCAGATGAAAAAAGTAAAAATGGACTTGAAAAGTGAAAGTTGAATGTTGTGGATTGTAGATAAATGTGGGCTTGAGCTTTTGGCCTAATAGAATTTTTTGTTAATGGACTATCTTTTAATTCAAGTATACCCAATATTAAGGACCTTATCCCAAGCCTCCCGTTTCTAAACTTTACTAGTCGATAACCCGTGCTATGCACGGGCTGTATCGTGGTTGACTAAATTTAAAAATAACTTGTTAATCCCAAAAATAAGATAATGCCGCACCATTAATCATGCCACAATGAAAAGAAGCTAATACAAAGTTGTGGGATATACTGCAATGCTCTGCCTCAATATTTTAACTCTATTGCATGGTTCCTTACTTTAACAATAAGACATTCCACAAATGGATCCTTAAGAAAGCAGGCAAAAGAACCACAGAGTTCTGCTGAATTTATTAGGCATGCGTCTAGCCTAAGCAAGTACATATAATATCTAAGAGGATAGATTTGGCAACGAACTCTCGGTTTCAACCAAACTCATCTCTGATTAAGTGATGTCCCAATGTTGTCTGGCCAGTTAGAGCAATTTAAAGCATGGTTATCTCGTCATAAGCGGATTCTGAGGCTGTGAAAACAAATTGGAAAAAAAAAACACATATTTACCAAATGGAAGATAAGAATTGGGAAAGGCAGCAATCAAGTGTTGTGAAGGGTTGATAATTTTTTTACCAAAAAATAAAAATAAAAAAGGCTTGATAAATTAATTCAATAGTGACTATAATGTTAGTGGTCTTATCTCCTCCATGAACATGCCCATTGTTGCACCAATAAACTAATATGAATATCACGTATGCAGATATTTATTGATAATTTGATAAACATGCATGAGGAAGTTCAATGTTCCTTTAAATTATATTGTTCAACTCTCAAGCACAAAACCATCCAAGAACCAATGTAAACCCAACTACTTCTATACTTGGAGCCACGGAAGGGCGGAAAATGAGAAGGAAAAAGAAAAGAAAAGAATAATCGATTCCCCTAGATTTTCTCCTACACTAAAATATATTAGAAACTAATAATTTCTCAGAAACAATTGAAATCTAAGAAGGCAGGATGAATTGAAATGTGGGGGGAAAAAAACATTTGTATGTTTATCAACTTTTTTCTTTTTCCCTCTCCTATTTTACTTGGTAACCATGCAAACAATGAAAGGTGCTTTCCTTTTGTTCCTTCCCTTTTCCTTGCCAAAATCTATGAATCAAGCAGAGCCCAAAAGCTTAAGTTTTTAGAAGGCCCATAAAACACCTTGGAACAGTCAAGAGACATTTACAAAAATATCATCAGTGTGCTATCACTGGATATAATCAATTCTAAGCAACTTCTCCGGAAAAAATAAAACAGAATTCCATTTCCTAATGCATGAAGTAATAGCTCAAAGATTAACAAAGTAATCAAATTATCTTAACACATTGAAAAGAAATCCATTATGTAACGCATCCATAAGGTGTGGAAACAACAACTAAAGCTTATGTGTTACCATGAAGAATATCAAATCAGGGGTTTAAGAATTTGTACGAACTAATTTTCTACACAAATTGAACACCATAATCAACACATCATATCCTTCTCTGAGAGGGAAAAATATACCTCAATAAATCATCTACAAATTCCTAAATGTACACAACTTCAAATTTAATATGTGACAGTGGTTCAAATGGGTATATCTTGTACTCCAAAAGAAGGGGGAAAAAAATATCAGCAAATTTGTAGAGGAGTATCTTACCTGTACGTGAGAAGAAAAGAACGTTCTCTAACCTTTCACAATCTGCTAAGCTGTCTCACTCCAATGTTATCAAAATCTCTCCTCCCTCTGGGGCTAAAAAGCATAAGAGAGCCTTGTTTACCCAAATGGTACAAAAGATTTGTTTTTTTATCTCATCACATATACAAATATACATACGCAATAAACATCTAAATTATACCTGTCATGCAGAGGAATCTCCCCATCGACCTCATCAGATTCAACCAACACTTCGTCTCTGCAGGCTGAGAGGAGCTGTCGTTCACAACGTCCAATGGATTTTGGGGGACCATTGGTGTTTCCATTGAGTGTCTTCATTTATATCAAATGCTGATCTGGTATTACATAGATAGATAGACTGGTGTAAAATACAAAGTAAAAAAAAAAATGGGTGAGAAATAAACTGAATATCATCCCAACAATTTACAATTGGAATTGAGGGCAAAGAAGAGGTTGTTTAGGGTTTCCAACCACCTCTCACATCCTAACCAAAAAAAAAAACCACCTCTCGCATACACTCAAACGTGTAAATACACCACCCCGTACGCTGCACATCATAGAATTACCCAAACTCAATAAAACATTGTTAACCCTTTTTTGAATTATCATCTCTAATCACACCAATTAAACTTTATAAAAATCCTAAACCTTCCATTAATAATATCACTTCCCCATATCCATTCACCTCACAAATCATATCAATATCAATATCATCCCCACTCCCCAGGAATAATACCCAAACACAAACCCAGAATCAAAGAATTTAGTAAAAATAAAATAAAAAATAGAAATTGTTTGTGTAGCCTGATATTTTAGCTGATTAGATCAATTTTGAAGGTCGAATTAGGTTTTTTGGAGCTTTGATTTGCTAGGGTTTGGTGTTTCCTTTTTTTATAGATATAGAAGAAGAAGAAGAAGAAGAATCTGAATAAATTTTTGTAGGGGACTATTTTGGATTGATAGGATGTAGGGTTGTTGGATTTGAGATGGGTGGATGACACAATGTAGGGCTTCAATTGGAGCAAAGTCATCAAACCAACGGTCAGAAGAGGGAAGGATTAATCCTTCAATCTACGCCTACCTCTTGTCAGTTGAACAACAATCATCAGCCAAGAAGACACAGAGACATTAGCAAATCAATGAAGGAGACACACCGAAAGTTACGGAAAGTATAAACTAAAATCAAAGAAATGATTCAACCATACCTTATACCTTTGCGCTAGCGATTTTGATATCACAACGTGCCTGTGTCGTCGAAAGTTTCCTACAAAAAAAAGACATATAGAGCTATGGAAGACCATGAACGATTCAGGGAAGAATAAGAAGGTGTGGAAGAGTATCGCCATAGAGAGAGAGAGAGAGAGAGAGAGAGAGAGAGAGAGAGACAGACAGAGGCAGAATGAGATTTGGTTAGGGAACAATTCTTGAAAAGGCAGAGGAAGGGAAACAGGCACCCCTTCTGAGAAGACGAAGAGAAGCATCGACAAAAGCAACGTAGAAAGGAAAGGGCAGAAGAGAAAGAAAGAGTGACCGCCACGTTGGATTTTTTTGAGTGAGGAGAGATAGGCCACGTGGATAGTTTTAGGGAAGACTTTTGAACTTGACTTTTATATAGATATAATAGATATGTGAATTTAGCAACGACTTTGACATTGTTAGGGAAGACAACTCAGATATACATATTAAATTATTAATTGTCAACTATCAATTGAGCGCACCACAATCTAATCCCCATCCCCAACCTCTAACTTATGAAAATTGAGATACACCGAGAGAGACTTTTTAGAGAGAGAGAAATCACACCACCAACTACCACTTCTATATAAATTCCAGTGCCCAAACACTTTACATAGAAATCTAGAGAGAGAGAGAGAGAGAGAGAGAGAGACAAAGGAGAGAGAAAATCATGATACAGCGGCAACACAAAACCCTCCCAAAGAGAATAATCTTAGTCCGCCACGGCGAGAGTCAAGGCAACCTCGACGGTTCGGCCTATTGTTCCACTCCGGACAACAAAATCCCACTAACCAAACAGGGCCTAGCACAGGCCAAGGCCGCCGGCGCCCAGATCCGGCGACTGATCGGCGGCTCGAACAACTGGAAAGTGTACTTCTACGTTTCGCCGTACGATCGGACACGATCGACGCTGCGAGAGATCGGGCGGTCGTTCTCGAAGAAGAGGGTGATAGGAGTGAGAGAGGAATGTAGGGTAAGGGAGCAAGATTTTGGGAATTTTCAGGTGGAGGAGAGGATGAAGATTATTAAGCAGACTAGAGAGAGGTTTGGGAGATTTTTTTATCGATTTCCTGAGGGAGAGTCAGCTGCCGATGTTTATGATCGCGTTTCCAGTAAGATTCTTAAATCATTTTTTATTATTTTTTTTTTTTCCTGGTGATTTTTATTTTTGTTTGTTTTCACTGTTTCTGTATTTATTGATGTTATTATCAATTGTTACTCCGTATTGTATTCTAAGGGAAAATAGTAATGGAAAAAAAAAATTTATATTTTCGATAAGTAAAAAGAGGAGAAATTTTTAGGGTAATCTCAGAACTAGAGCAATGTTTACAAATTGAAATGTTAAAAATGCAAGGGTGTTTTTTTTTTTTTTTTTTTTTTTTTATTCACTTAAAAATGCAAGCCGATATTTTCATTTTGAGAGCATTTTGCTCACCCACGCCTCCGCTGGGTGTCATGTGTCCCATTCTATTCCCATTTTGCCCCTAAACTATCAACATAATTACGGGCATTGGACACATAGACACCTGAGCGTGCAATGAGGGCAAAATGGGGTGAGCGAAAATGCCCTCTTTGATTTTGTGTTTGGTATTGTTTTTTTGTCACCATTTACCTTCTTTTGTTTTAATAAAAAAAGTGGACAGTTGAAAAAATGGATTTTTGAAAGCAATTGCAAAAAATTTCAATATAGAAGGCATGTTATTGTTTATCAGGGATGGTGCAATGCTGTTTCTGCTTTCTCATTTCTGTTCTAGTTTTTAAGAAAGATGAAACCTCGTACAATGATGTGTTGTTGAATTCTTTAATTTTTATTGCCATTTGATACAGTAGTCAGTAATATCAATAAAGGTAGATTTCATATTTTTTGCTTTTTCAGTTTTTTGAAAATGAAGAAAAGAAAAATCAATTCTGTTTAAGAGATTGGTTAATGTCAAAATATACAACTTGGTCTCTGGATGAGTATTGCATTGAAAAATAGAAGCTCTGAGAGGCGTATTGGGTAATCCTTTTGGACGACTAAAGGTAGCCACATAGCTAGTTTGAACTAGTATAATATGAATTAGGTAAGATCCCCCAGCCCCAACTCCCCCTTTGGAGGATATTATTACTTTCAGAAAGCTCTTCCAGTCTTCCCACTTTATTCCTTTATCAAGTCGAATGGCAGGACACAGAAGGTAAATTAGAAAACTAAAGGCAATCACTTGCTAAACCGTGTGAAGTATGATGTGGGAACCACTGAAGTGCATCATTAGTTTAATTTTTGCAAACTTGGACTTCATCAAAAGGTTGACCATTGGAACCACCATTTGGTCATGGATTGGGAATTTATAGCTATTCCCATAAGATAGCGGAGAGAGGATCTTTAGTCTAATAAATTCCCAATCCATGATCTGATGGTGGTTCCAATGGTCAACCTTTTGACGAAGTCCAAGTTTGAAAAAATTAAACTAATGATGCACCTCAGTGGTTCCTTCTTAATTGACGGCTAAAATCTGTAACCAAAGACTCCTTACTTCTCCCATGACAAGCTCTCCCAATAATATGATTATTCTTTTCTGTTCACCTTCTTGGGCTTTATTTGGTTTGAGGATTCATTAAAGGAGAAGAAAAGGGAAAGGTACTCATTCCCTTGGTATTTTCCCTTGCATTTTCTCCATGCTTAAACAACATTAAAGTTAAACCCCCCCAAAAATTTTTTTTTTAAAATATAATCGTAACTTAAGAAAAAAGGGAGGAAATTAACCCACAAACTACAAATTTTTTAGTTCTCACTATATTTTCTTATCCTTCCTATTTTCCTCACCAATATTCTGAGTAACGAAACAAAGGAAAATGTTTTCCTTAGTGTTTTCCGTCGCTAAATGCATGTACCAAACAGAGCCTTAGGCAAGAGGATATCACAGTTTTGTTACATCGTGTACTTCTTCCTCAATGTATTTCAAATTGTAATAGTGATTGGCTCACAAAACTTTGTTTTCCTTCAAGGAGGATTGAACTAGCATTGATAGGAATCTTCCTTCATATGGAAGTACAACATATGTCATTGATGGCCATTGAGAGCCTGTATTGAGCACTTTTTATCCGCCATTGTTGTTCTACATACTCCTTGACCTCTAGCTGTTCAATAGTCTGTAGTGTTCCAAGATTCTTACCTTCTAAGGCTTAGGTTGGCCCCCCACGTGGTTTTTAAAAGTAGCTTAAATTTATTATTAAGTTGTTTGATAATTTTGTACAAGTGACACATTACTCTTCAAAAAAACATCATAAAACTAAAAAGTAACCTTGAGCTTTTTAAAGCTCCATTCTAGAGCTTTTGAAACCTCCCCCCCAAAATGCCCCAAGTTCAATTTTTACAAAGCTCATAAACTAGCTACCAAATGAATTAATATGAAATTGTGCTTTAAAAAATGAGAAGCACCCAAATGGGGGCCAAACTAAGCCTTAATATGAGCTTGTACTTTTTTATATTCTCAAAAACAGTTGTGTGCATTTTATTGGCCTAGATAAATATATAAAACACATCAAGCCCTCAATTTAATGCCTTAATCCCCATTATAGGCATGGTAAACACACTATTGTCAAGAATACCCTGTTGGTAGCTTCCATTGCCTGGATCAGAAAATGGCAAAACTCCATCACATTTCCTAATTTGCAATTCTAGCTTTTTAATGTTATTCCTTGTAAGTACTTTGGTTAGGACAGCTAGATTAAAATTAGTATACAATTGAGTAGGGGTGGGCATAGTTCGGGGCCAACCCAAAACCCCAACCCGAGCCCGAAATTTTATACGGTTCGGCTAAAAACCGAATTGAACTTATTTCAGTTCGAAACCGAACTATAGTTTATACTCTAGCTCGGTTTTCAAATAGGAAATCTCAACCCGAGCCCGACCCGAAAGACCGAACTTCTTGACAATATGAAATGTGGGATTTTTAGTTTTTAGGGTTAGACTTCTGACTTTACTATCATTTTGATTTAGGGAAGCAAGTAACTCCTCCTTGACTCCTTCCTCCAGACCACAACCACACACCACACGCCGGCGCCTCAGCCCGCAGATCTCCTCACCTTCGGCCTTCCCCATCCACACACACAGAGGCACAGCCACTCCTCCACACTCACTGACTCACTCCTGACTCTTCCAGACCACACACCACACGCCGACGCCGCAGCCGCAGCCTGGAGACCTACAGATCTCCTCACCTTCGGCCTTCCCTATCCATACACAGCCACTCCTCCACACTCGGGACCACAAGTTCACAACCACAAGTCCACTCCGCCGGTGATTATTGTTGGAATGTCCCACATCGCCTATTTATGACCCCCTCTGTGCGGTTTAACACCTGGGTTTTAAGGAGTTGAATGGGCTGGGCCTTTCAAGTGGTATCAGAGCTTGGTCGGCTGCTGTGGTCTAGGGTATGCCGAGTGTCCGGCTCCTGTGGTTCAGGGGGTGTGTTGGAATGTCCCACATCGCCCATTTATGACCCCCTCTGTGCGGTTTATAAGGCTTTAGCTCTCCTCTCCTTAACACCTGGGTTTTAAGGAGTTGAATGGGCTGGGCCTTACAAGTGGTATCAGAGCTTGGTTGGTCTTGTCTTCCGGCGTGCCGAGTGTCCGGCTGCTGTGGTCCAGGGTATGCCGAGTGTCCGGCTCCTGTGGTTCAGGGGGTGTGTTGGAATGTCTCACATCGCCCATTTATAGCCTCTCTGTGCGGTTTATAAAGCTTTAGTTCCCCTCTCCTTAACACCTGGGTTTTAAGGAGTTGAATGGGCTGGGCCTTACAAGTGAGCATCCAACCCAAAACCAATTGGCTATGGGTGGAGTAGCCCCTTGAACTTATATTTTGATTAGCTAGGTTATAAGTTCCCGTTGTGGGACAGACAATCTCAACAATTATCTCTCTCTCATCTCAGGCGACTGGGGATGGCGGCAACTCTCTGAGTCTCTCTCTCTCTCTCTCTCTCTCTCTCTCTCCCTCTTCCTCTCCCTCTCCCTCTCTCTCTCTCTCTCTCTCTCTCTCTCTCTCTCTCTCTCTTTCTCTCTGAGGTAATTTTTAAGTTTTTATCATCTCAGATTCTCAATCTTTAGATCTCATGTCATCTTAGTCTCTCATTCGTTGAATATTATTCTAAAATAACTTAGAATTTTAGGAATTTGGGTTTCTTTCTCAAAATCAAAGTTATAATAGTTTTGACTTTTTGATTTACTTTGTGACTTTGGAATTACTTTGTGATTTCAGACTTTATAATAGTTTAATACACGACTTTTTTTTTAATTTCTTTTTCAAAATCATAGTTGTTAATTTTGAAGGTACCATGCTAAATTGCTAATGTGCTTCACTGCTTGTAATTTGTAAAGGTAGGTACCATGCTAATGTGCTTCATTGCTTCAAAATCATAGTTGTAAATTTTAGAACATATATAGGTAACATGCTAATTTTTTTCTTTCAAATCATAGTTGTAACTTGTAAATATTGAAGGTAGTATGGTACTGTCAATTGTGCTAATGTAGACTGTAGAAAGTAATGACTAACGTGCTTTGTGATTTCGGAACTTAGGAAAGGAATTAGGGAAAAAGTTCAGCTCAAATTTAACCCGAAATTCCGAACCGAACCCGAACTTTATTTTGGAAACCGAACTGAACTTTCGAAGTTTATTTCAGTTCAGTTTTCGGTACCATAGTTGCCAACCCGAACCCGACCAACCCAAACCGAACTTTTCGGTTCGAACCCGAACTACCCGAATGCCCACCCCTACAATTGAGAGTTCAGACCTTTGTATACTTAAATTATATCTCCTGATCTGTCAGCATCCCAAATTTCGTATAGAATTTTCCACTCTCAGAGGATCCTAGATTCCCCTATAACTAGAATGACATCAAGGTTTAAGATTAAGAGCCCATGGCTCAGCAAAGTCAACATGACATTATGTCAAAGTCATTACTGTCTAGTGTATACAATTAAGCATTCTCACCTTGAAAGGTGGGAATCAGCATGGCCCCAAGCTTGCAATCTTAGTACAAAGATCTTTGATCAATCAATCAGTTACTGTTACTTTCTTTTGTCTCCCTTAGTTCAAGCTTTGATTTCATTGCAGGAAGTCGCTACAACTCCTGCACAAGTATTCAAAAGAACTTTCATGTAGTTAATCATCCCCATTTGATGACAGAAATTGAGGATGGCAAATTAGAGAGTATCATATACGAAACTTAGCTGTTATGCCCTTCCTACTTGGAAGTCATGTGCTGCTCACCCACATTCCTTGCTAAATAGACTCAGCAGTTTTTTATGCCACATCGTGGGTGGCATTAACTTGCACATACCCCTTGATTCTTCTTTGATCACTTCCCATATGTTGCTCGTCTGATGTCACATAATGCTGCAGGCTTATTTGATGTCAAGATGTGGTAGCTTCAATTCCTATTGCGTTGTACTTTTTCTTATTTTATTCTTGATAGTGCATCCACACCAAATTTTGATATTGTGCATTTGTGAGAATATTAACTTGCAGGGACACTTTCTTACATAAGCAGCAGGAATGAAACTTCTCAAATTTTATTACAGTAAACTGTCATACATTTGACCAATTTTCTACATATATGAAGTAGATTGTTTCTTGCACATGCGCACACGTACTCAGTTTTTTTCTTTTCTTTTTTTTTTTTTTTTGTTGTTTTCATATATCTAAATGCTAATGGGGGGTAATTCCTTGTGCCTAGCTCCAATGGGCCTAAAAGCGCAAGTGATGTAACTGAAAAGTAAAACTAGCAAAGTCTGATCTCATCAGACAGCTGCCTGCTTTCAGTTGAGTTTGGATTGTTGTTTTGTCATTACCTTGTGTGTTTTCGCTTGATGTCTTGTTTTTCATTTTAATTTGTGAAAAGGAATCCAAGGCTCATATTCTCTCCTCTTTGGATAGTTGGGGGCCTTGGGGGACTAATATATATGTGTACCTATATACATATCTATTCGATAGTTCGGGACTTAAATATGTTATACTATGACTCAAATGTATGTTTTTGCAAGTGTACTATGACAGATAGAAACATTTGTCCATTTCACAATGTAGTTGCAGAAGAAATGTGCATAGTGAAATTTTACGATTATTTAGTACTAATTGTAAGTAGCAACCAAAAAACTATGCAGGTTTTCTTGAATCGCTATGGAGGGACATAGACATGAACAGGCTTCACCACGATCCAGCCGATGACCTAAACCTTATAATCGTATCCCACGGGCTAACTTCACGAGTCTTCCTTACCAAGTGGTTCAAGTGGACAGTCGAGCAATTCGAGCACCTAAACAACCCCGGGAACTGCGAATACCGAGTCATGCAGTTAGGACAGGGGGGAGAGTACAGCCTGGCGATCCATCACAGTGATGAGGAACTAAAAGAATGGGGACTTTCCCCCGAAATGATAGCTGACCAGAAGTGGCGAGTTCACGCCACTCGGGGCGATTGGAATGAACAATGCTCGTGGTATCTAGATGCTTTCTTTGATCCTCTTCCGGATTCGGATGACAATGGCAAAGGAGAAATTGATGACCAACTCATTTGATTCTTTTTGGTATATAATTGTGTAGGCTAATTTTAAATGGGGTTATAAGTTCTGTTGATTTAATTTCATATTTGATTGTAATTTGTTCACTGTATTTTTTTTATACATAAAGAAATGGAAATTCTTACCAATCTCTCTCTCCGTCTCTCCATTGTGTGTATCGGGTACCAGGACATAATTTAGTTCATCCATGTGTGAGATCCGGACATAATGTAGTTTATTGTTCATTACAGATGGGGGGTTCTTCTACCATGCGCGCATGGTGGTCATGACCACACCATGCGCGCAAAAGAGAGATGAGGGGGGACAAAACCACGGCAATTTTGGAGGTAATTTTGGTAGTTACAGGTTTCCTCATCATATTACAATATTTCCTCATCGTGGTTACAATATTTACTTATCATGTTACAATCTTTTCTCATGGTGGTTACAAAACTGATATTTTTTGTCATAGGTTGCAATCTTTTATCGTCAAAGTTACAATCTTTCCTCATCAAGTTACAATTTCCCTCTTCCATAAAAAAAAGGTTATAATTTCCCTCATCTGTCTCTTTCTCTCTCCTACGTGCATGGTGCGGTCAAAGCACTATGCGCGCACAACAGATTTTTCCTACAGATGGACATGCTTCTGCTCCTGAAATTGGGTTGGATGGCATTGGATAGTTTGATTAAGATTTACTTTAGAAGACTAAACGAACTCTGTCTGCGCTGTGCTTATTGGTTTAGTTGCACACGCCTATTTTACCTATGTGCAGTTGATCTCAAGTCTAGGAAAAGGAGGAGGGTTGCGTTAGATAGCTGGCAGCCGTGTAAAAGTTTGTTGGATCGCTTAGGAACATGATTCGTAAAGATAGTAAAAGTATAAAACACAAAAGGTCGATTAGGATGGTTTGGACACGTACAAAGAAAGACAGAATAACTGCATCAGTGAGGACGATTCATAGGATTCATATTATAGGTAGTGCTAGGGGTAGGGGAAGACCAAAATTGACATGGGTAGAGTAATAATGAAAGATATGATAACGCATAGGTTGAATTATGTAATGGCAACCAATGTTGCAAAATAGAATAAAATGATTCATACAGCCAACCCCAAAATAATTTAGGACAAAATGCTTAGTTGAGTTGAATTCAGAAAGAACCTAGACGAAGCTCATTTTAAATGGGCTTTTTGCAACTTTAGACCTTGTTCAAGTAGCATGAAACAAATCCAATAGTTTCTTCAGTTGATTTCCAATATCTTCATGTGATTTCTAAAAAATTCTCAGCAAAAGCTAATTGGGCTTATTATAGGTTGTCTCGACATTTGGGAGGGAAAAAAGAAGAAGTATAAGGAGCAGAAGAAGACGAAGCTGGAATATTTGTTAAGGAATAAAATGAAATGTGGGAATATAGGTAGACTTGGTTTATCTAAAGAACTAGAATACTGAACGGCAAAATGAACAAAGCGCGTTTGGCACCGAGCTGAGTCTTAGACCCCCTTCATTCCATCAAGGCCGGCTCTGAGATGACAAAAATTGTCCGAGGCCTCAAGCGAATTTTCTTAGGGACCAGAAAAATGAGGCCTCTATAGTAAGTTGCATTGAAATTATGAAGAAATTAGAAGAAAATATGCCTACAAATGATATGTTTCATAGAAATTAGGAAGAAATTAGAAAAATATTGGCCTAAAAATGACAAGTTTCATAGAAATTAGGAAGAAATTAGAAGAAAATAGGCCTAAAAACGATAAGTTTCATAAAAATTAGAAAGAAATTAGGGAGAAAATAGGCCTAAAAATGAGGCCTAAAATCGAAGCCCCATGCAATTGCTTCGCAAAATTGCCTCAGGGCCGGCCCTGCATTCCATAGGCCGAGTGTTCTACATTGACAATAAAATCAGTGAACAATTCCTGCTTAGGTATGATGTTAGGAGTGTGGACAGACCTAACATCTGACCATTTTGCACAAAATGGCAAGTTGCTCTAGGACTCTTAACTCATGTCTAGTTAGGGGTGTACATGGTTCCCCTCGGTCGTTTTTTATTTTTGGGTGAAAAGTAATTTGTACCCCTAATGTATGCATCTTTTTTGGACTTTGCACTCTGATGTTTTGATTTTTGCAATTAGGCCACTAATGCATTTTTTTTTTTTTTTTTTGTAATGTAGCCCCTCCGTTAGACTTTTCTGTTTAAATTGACAGAACTATCTCACATGCTTGTCACATGACTCACTTAAAGGGTCACTTTTGTCATTTTACTCTACAAACAACTTCAAACTAAAATCCTAATCTCTTAGATCAAACTAGGAAAAAATTAGGGATTTTGGAAAAAATATTGCCTGATGAGAGAGAGAGAGAGAGAGAGAGAGAGAGAGAGAGAGAGAGGGGGGGGGGGGGGGTGGGTGTGTGTGTGTGTGTGACAGCTAGCCACACCACCACCACCATCATCGGACCACTCACCACCACCACCACCACCACCTCCACCATCAGACCACCACCACCAACCATCGCCACCATCGGACTACCATCACCACCACCAACACCCAGCACACATCACACTGTAAGAACCAGGTAGCAATTGCTGAATTCTTACCGAATGTAGTCCTCAATGAATGGACAATTACACAGAGAAATAGAAGAAGAAGAACAGAGAAAATGGAGATGAAGGAGAGGAATAAATATTAGTGAGAGAGAGAAATAGAGAAGTTAGAGATTTGGAGAGAGAGAGAGATGCAGCCCAGTATGCCCGACACCCCCCACCCAAAAGTCTACAAACCCCTTACAGCCGCACCCCTCTCCACCATCATTTAATGCCCAAACCAAACCGCAGAAACCGAATTAATGAGTTTTGTTAGATTGCATCAATTGAAATGTAAAAAACCCATTTGACTGCGATTTGTTTGTGTGAATTTGAGGGTGAAGATAAGCTTTGATGTTCTTGAATGTTTTTTTATTTTTCTTTTGTTTTCTTTTTTTTATAAAACAAACTATTGTTCTGAAAGATGTCATTTGTTTTTTTTTTTTTTTTTTTGGTAAATATCACCTAGAACCCCTGAGGTTTGTCCCGATCACAAATGTCATCTCTCACATTTTAATAATAACACATACCTCCCTCCAAGTTTGAAATGAGTATCAAATCTCCCCTTCGTCAACTATCCGTTAAAAAAATTGACGGAGAATATACTAATGTGTTTAAAAAGCCTAAAGTACCCTTATTCTCATTCTCAAAGGTCAAGGGAATCTATCATCTAGACTCCCTGAAGTTTGCTCCTCTCACACTCACCACCCCTCACATTTCAATAATAGCGCACATACTTGTTAATGGAAGTTTCAATTTTTATCTTGGATCCAAAATTTCAATCCATAAAGTACAATAGCAATGCATCTCCTAAATCAAAACCCACAACAAAAATAACCTCCCTTCTTTCAAAACGCATTTCGTAAATCAAGGCCAAGTCTTTTTGTTTGGATCAAAAACATTCCAAATCCAATTCTAATTGATTGCATATATGAATATTCTAGACAATTTTTTAGAGAGAAGTTAGGGTTCCAAAATTGCATTGGAGTTGCAAAGACCCATTTTTTGCACACAAAATTTCCATGAATTGATACATTGAGAGCAATCCAAATCAATTTGGTAGAAGCTTCATGAATGCAAACCCACTTCCATAAAACCAGACCTCTCTCTCTCTCTCTCTCTCTCTCTCTCTCTCTCTCTCTCTCTCTCTGCCATTCCCGAATCTGCCCTAATTTTCAATTTTAGTGAGTGAACAGTTAAGTTGAGTTTGGATTGCTCTCAATGTATCAGTTCATGAAAATTTGTGTGTGCAAAAAATGAGTCTTTGCAACTCCAATGCAATTTTGGAGCCCTAGCTTCTCTCTAGAAAATGGTCTAGAATATTCATATATGCAATCAATTAGAATTAGATTTGGAATATTTTTGGTCCAAACAAAAAGACTTGGCCTTGATTTACGAAATGGGTTTTAAAAGATGGCAGGAAATTTTTGTTGTGAGCTTTGATTTAGGAGATGCATTTGGTATTGTACTTTATAGATTGAAATTTTGGATTCAAGATAAAAATTGAAGCTTCCTTTAACAAGTATGTGTTAGTATTGAAATGTGAGGGGTGGCGAGTGTGAGAGGAGCAAATCTCAGGGGGTCTAGATGATAGTTACCCTTGACTTTTGAGAATGAGAGTAAGGGTACTTTAAGCATTTTAAACACATTAATACATTCTCCGTCAATTTTTTTATCGGATAGTTGACAGAGGGGGGATTTGATACTCATTTCAAACTTGGAGGGAGGTATGTGTTATTATTGAAACGTGAGGGGTGGCATCTGTTATCGGGACAAACCTCACGAGGTCTATGTGATATTTACCCTTTTTTAAATAAAAAACTTTGAAAGATCTGATTAGATTTTAAAGAAGGAAAAAAAAAAAAAAAAAAGCTGACAAAGATGTCCATTATTTAAAACAAAAAAATTTATAATAATTATAAAAAATAAAAAAAATAAAAAAAATAAAAACATCTTTTAAGTGGCAAAATTTCTCGTTAGTTTGATCCATATAAGATTAGATTTTCAATCTGAAATTGTTTGTGGTGTAAAAAGAAAAAAATGGCCCTTTAAGTGGGTCATGTGACAAACATGTAAGCTATTTCTGTCCATTTTAACAGAAATGGCAAACAAACGGGCCACATTACAAAAAAAATAAAATAAAATAAAATAAAATACATTAAGGGCCTAATGGCAAAAATTGAAATATTAGGGTGCAAAGTCCAAAACAGTGTATACATTATGGTTGCTTTTTACCCTTTATTTTTTCCAATGTTTTGAACACCGGATCGGCTATTGAACCGAAAAAAATGAACGGGTCACTGGTTCAACTGTTGGGTCAACCGGAATTGAACCGTGATGTCATAATTATACAATAAATATTAATAATAATACAAATATGAAAAAAATAAAATTAAATTAAATAAAATCAAAAAAATTCGATTTTCCAGTTCAATTGCCGGTTTAACCGTCGGTTTTACCATCGGATTTTTCGATTTTTACAAAATAGATCAGTTTTTTGCATTTCTCGGTTTTCTAGTTCAAACCGGACCGTTTCTTGAACCGGTCGACGGTTTAACTAGCCGGTCCGATCCGGTTTTTAAAACAATTATTTTTTCATGTTTTAAAAACTGTCGAATAGAGCCGGTCGGATCGGTTTGTCGGTTAAATTTTAAGCTATGTATAAGTACTTTTTAGAATGCCGACCAAAGTGGTTGACTTGGTCGTTCAGTCTGTCGGTTCGGCCCACGGATTTTTTTGTACACCCTTATACTTAGTAATCCACAGTGAAGTGATAATGATGTTTGTAAAATAATGTTGAAAAGTACTACAGTTGGCTTGCGATAGTGTCTTTAATTGATGCTGATGGTTTGTAGATGGTAACTGATAACGAGAGTTAATCGGAGTAGCTAGTTCTCTCTGAAATTGGCCTTAGGGATAGTTGAAGCCCAATTGCGATTTCTATGTGGTAAAACCAATGATTAGTGGCATGGACACAACGCGCTCAACCTTTCTTTGAGGTTCCCACATTACAAGAAATTAAAATATTTATAGACCAAATGTGATTATTGCAAAAAATTGGATACAACCATATAATAGTCGGTTTTTACGAATTTTAGTATAGTGAACAATAAACATAGTAAAAAGAGGTTTATCAAAGTATAATTAAATGGGAGCTTCGGCCATAGCCCCCTCAAATAAAACTCTTCAAAGCTAAAACACATGCTAGTTTTTTTTATCGCATTAGGCCCTTTTTACACTCAAATTGCTATAACTTTTGTTATACAAGTCTGTTTTTGGTAAAATTTGATATTTTAAAATCAGCAAAATGAGATCCATCAAACGAGTTCAATATTGACCATGAAATACAGGGACAAAAAAAACTAAACATCAAACAAATATGAAAAATTGTATTTTTGCGCATACAAATAAATTTTTTTTTTTGAACAGCAAAACGAGTTTTATAAATTGAGCCATAAGGGCCAAGAGAAATACGAACACCCCCAACAAGAAACTCTCACAGTAGCCCAAAAACAGAACTGCTTCAACCAGAAGCAAGGAAACAAACAGCCTGAAGTAGCCCAAAGCAAAAGGGGAGCACGCAGCAAATCAAAAACAAAAATGAATCAGTAGCAATCAAACCAAGATACCAAAAAAGCAAAAAGGCCCCACACCAAAAGCTCCTATATGAGAACTTCAAACACCCTTTATGTCTCCATCAAAATTGAAACTGAACCTAAAAAAAACCAATCTTCACAGAGCCAAGGAAGTGATCAGAATGACTCTATCTCAGCAACCAAATTCTGCAGCTTTTGAAGCACTCTAAAAGTGTCAAATAATAAAAACATATTTCTTTCGTACAATTGGCACCATAGATGCATAGATTTTTAAAAAATACATGAAATCAAAAAAAAAAAAAATCACCCAAAAAATCCAAGAATTGAGAAAGTTATGGTAGTTTAAAGTTAACAGATAATATTATCTGTTAGACACACAGATATAGATAATATTATCTGTAAAACCTCAAAATCAGGCTACAACTTAACTTTTTTTCAGAAAATTTCTACTCCTATTGCGTAGATCTCAAAGAAATACATTAAATCAAAAAAAAAATCACCCAAAAAGTCTAAGAATTGAGAAAGTTATGGTAGTTTAAAGTTAACAGATAATATTATCTGTTCGACACACAGATACAGATAATATTACTGTCAAACCTCAAAATCAGGCTACAACTTAACTTTTTTCATAAAATTTCCACACCTATTGCGTAGATCTCAAAGAAATACATTAAATCAAAAAAAAAAATCACCCAAAAAGTCTAAGAATTGAGAAAGTTTTGGTAGTTTAAAGTTAACAGATAATATTATCTGTTGGACACACAGATACAGATAATATTACTGTCAAACCTCAAAATCAGGCTACAACTTAACTTTTTTCATAAAATTTCCACACATATTGCGTAGATCTCAAAGAAATACATGAAATCAAAAAAAAAATCACCCCAAAAGTCTAAGAATTGAGAAAGTTATGGTAGTTTAAAGTTAACAGATAATATTATCTGTTGGACACACAGATACAGATAATATTACTGTCAAACCTCAAAATCAGGCTACAACTTAACTTTTTTCATAAAATTTCCACACCTATTGCGTAGATCTTAAAGAAATACATGAAATCAAAAAAAAAAATCACCCAAAAAGTCCAAGAATTGAGAAAGTTATGGTGGTTTAAAGTTGACAAATAATATTATCTGTGAACAGATAAAATATTATATATCTGAAAGACAAAAATGAAAAACGAAATTCTAAATTACTTTTTTTTGTACAACTTTCAAGTCCATTGCGTAGAGCTCAGAAAAATACATGATATCAAAAAAAAAATCACCCAAAAAGGCCAAAAAATGAGTGAGTTATGATGATTTAAAGTTCACAAATAATGTAATATTAGCTGTGCATGGAGGGGCTGCTCACCAAATACGAAAAGTAGCGAAGGGCTTTTTACGAAATTGCAAAAAACGTGGGTTTTTGGCTAAAACACTGAATTTTAAGGAGCCTATGACCTAATATCCCTAATTAAATCCCATTTCTCAGTAATTATCTACAGAGAATCGATCAAGATGCGCTTTAAGAACTTGTACATAATTAGAAGTCTGTCAATATTATTGTAGAACTACTTTACAACTGTCAAATTGGCTTGTATAATTATTCAAAACAGAAGTTATTGCCAATTGAAAAGTTTAAACCAGTTAAAGAATGACATGTCATCTTCCAAATTCATCAATTAGAAAGCTACAAGCACCGAATTGGATGATCCAAATTAAAATACACAATACTTACCCATTGCTTATAAATCCCTGCCCCAATTATCTCTCTCTCACTATTTTTTCTCCACTATACAAATCTAGTTTCTACCAATGCACTCCATAAATTTCCAATACACTTTTTCGGGATCTGGGTTACCTTTAGTTTCTCGATTAACAAACAAAGTGGTGATCTGATTTTCTAGATATTCATTTTTTTTTTTCTGGGAAAGAGTTAATCAAATTTTAAAAAAAAAAAAAAAAAGCCAAAAGGCATGAAGGTTTAATCAAACGAACATTTGCCTTTCTTCATCCATATACATTTTCGTTCCTATATACATACATAAAAGTTATGTAATATAAGATGAAATTGATGGGTTCCAAAGATTGAGAACTGTTGAATTCTGCTTTGTAACCCAGATCTCGAAAATGGGTATATGATAATTTGATATTGGGAATTCTTCTACTTTTTCGCAATCAATTCTTTTGGGGTTGGTGATTGATGGCTCACCCATCAGATCATAGGTTGTGCATTTCATGGCTTCTGAAGTTAGGGTTGGTTTTCGTGGGTCTGGTTCTAATCATTTGCAGTGTGGGGCCTACATTTCTCTGGCACTCGAAAGATCATCACTCGTATTCTAAAGCTTCATGTCCTTCATGTTCTTGTGATTGCTCAGAGACTATTGTCCCCATGCCTTTAGGTAAGTTCATCTTTTAAGTTTTATCAACTGTTATTAGTTTGTAAATTAAATTGTATTTATTAATTAGACATTTTAGAACATTATTATTACTCCTATTTGATTAATGACAGTCTTGGAGTCTATTTCTTTATTGGATGGGCAATGTTGATTAATTTATTTCACCAATTTGCTGTATCTTGAATGTGATTTTTCATCAGAATATGTTGTGGGAATTTGAGCCTTGATTACATGATAGATATATATTAGCTAATTTCTTGACTTGATTTTAATTGCTTGTTGATATCCAAAATGATCTAAGTGTAAAAAGTTATGATATATCATATTTTTTTTTTTGGGTGACCTACTTCTTTTTCCTTGTTATTTTGAATTCTATTGTTTGTGTGATGTCTTAAGATTGAAGTCTCCAAAATGGTAAGTATTTGTGATGAAGACCAATATGTAGCTCTGAGGAGAGCAGTGATAGGATTCAAGTTGAAAGGTGCTATGATGATTAGAGAAGGCCAAACATAACCTTTTGGCATTGTGTTTGTGGAAGTAGTTGTTCACCTGTTCTTGGACATAACACCCATTCTCATACTTGGTCCAAACATTTTATCATTGCACCAAACAATCACTCCGTTTGGTATGATTCTAAAATAGAATAGAATTGAATTGGAGAGAGTAGAAAAGAAAAGAAATGAATAGAATTGATTTACAATTCTAATTCTCATGTTTGGTTTGAAAGAGAAATGAAATGAAATGAATCACGGTCATTTACTACATTGCCCATATAAAGAGAGGAGGTGTGAAATATATAGGGGTAAGTTTGGTATATCACATTATTTCACTTAAAGTGAAATCATTTCTCACCAAATCCTATCAAAAGTGATAGGATTTGTTTTTGGGCTAAAACAAGAATTGGTGAGAATTGACTAGCATTGAAAATCAATTCTTTTGTCAAACCAAACACAAGAATTGCCACAAACAAGAATTGCAAATCAATTCTTTTCTAGTTTGTGGCATACCAAACGGATTGAATGTGTCATTCTTGGACAATTCTATGGACACAACCTCTACACAGTTTTTTGTGCACAACTTTAAAAATGTGTCTTTCTCATGTGTCACTGTGGGGTCCACTGACATCACATGAGAGATATAGACACATTTTTTTGGGTCGTGCACAAGGTGTGTGCCAAGTTTTATCCTTTTTGTATTTCGGATTTATTTTGAATCACATACCTGTTTTGGTACTATAGATCAATCTATTCCAATTTTAGGCACTTGGCTTTTGATGAGTTGCTCTGCAGGAAATTGAAAACTGAGCATGTTCTAAGGTACCTCTAACATGCAGCTACCTTAGCTCTCCCTCTCGTGTGTGTGTGTGCGCGCGCGCACACGCATGTACGTTTGTTTATGTGGGATGCTACTACTTTATACAGTCAATCCGTACATCCATCCATTAATCGGGATTTCAATTTCCAGTTTGAGCTCCACATATATTGATACGGTGTATATACTCTCCTGATTGGTTGTATTTGACTTTTCTTTGATTTGAGTACATTGTAGACATGTGTATAGCAGCATTGAAATTACCTACACCTTTCTCCGCCCAAAAAAACCCTGTTTGTAGTTATAGGTGACCTTAAATCTGGACAACTTCTGGAATTCAGGTACTTATGTAGGCATTCAGTCATATTGTTTATTGCTCTTTTGTTATTTCCTTTGTTGTATATTTATATATGCTGATATTACTAATTTTTGTTTACTAGTTTTTTTTTTTCCTTTTATGTAATATCTTTTAACTCTGGATTCATGTCTGTTCTTGCAGATTTTTTGAACATCTCATTTACAGGTCAGTCATCTGTCTCTAACCTTAATTCTTGTATACGTAAAGTTAGTTTAGCTTCCCCAAATAAGTAGGTATAACCGTGAAAAATTAAAGCTCAATACGAATTTTCTGAGATAGTCTAAGGGATTGTAACATGTAGGATTACTATTGCTTATGCAATACACCAAGTTTCCCTTTCTTAACTTCCAGGTTTGGCAGAAGTATTTCTTCTTTCATATTATATATTTTTTTTTCCTTTTTTGAAAGGGTAATATCTGTCTGTTTCTAACTCTCTCTGATAACAATCTTGGTTTAGAATGGGGTCTTCAACAATCTGGTTTGCATAATTTGGCAATTGCATTAGCTAATGAGAAAGTGTAATGCAGAGACCAACGTGTTGAAAGTGTCTCTTGGTGTGTGGGAAGCCTTTGAAATTGAAATAGGAGTTTAAACAAGTTATTTGACAACCTACTTTTTCTTTAGATTTTATCTGTTGGGTACAGTTAATAATTCTGAACAGGGCAAGAGAAAATGCTCCCATTGTTAGGCTCTTGGATTTTGACAGATTGAATAGATTCGAAGTCTATATAAAGAATTTGAAGAGGGAAAAAAAAACTGACTAGATGTGTTAAAGCTACTAAAAGGGACTAATTTTCCATCTTGCTTTTTCCTTTCCCCTTTCTTTTCCCTCACAAAATCCATGAACCAAACAAAGCCTTGGTGTGACAGTTTTATGGAGAAACCATGAGATGTGAGGTCACAAGCATAACACATCTTTCCATAAAGAGGGATAAATATTTTTTTTTCTTTTAATTTCTTAAATTCATGCTTGAGGGGAAAACTTTCACGCTTGTTCCCCTCTACACACACACACACACACATATATATATTTAAATCTAGTCTTATCTTCTTAGGCTTTGTTTGTTTCATGGATTAACAAGGAAAATAAGAAAGAAAGAAAAGAAGAGGGTGAGAAACAAACTAAAATTGTTTAATTTTATGATTCAATCCACTTGCTCTTTTTAGTTTTTACTGAAGTTCCTACATTTTTGAAATTTTTAGTTTCTAATGTTATTCAAGCATGTAGGAGAACACTGGGGAGTTAGTTTTCCTTTTCTTAACCCACAAACCAATCGGAGCCTTAATTTCATGTTTGACAGAAAACTTCTCGAGTTCTCCTATGAACCATTGTTTCATTTGTGCAGACTGTGGCAAACATGATCCGGATATGAACGAGGAGTTGGAA
This sequence comes from Hydrangea macrophylla, assembly GCA_033977485.1. NCBI lineage: Eukaryota > Viridiplantae > Streptophyta > Magnoliopsida > Cornales > Hydrangeaceae > Hydrangea > Hydrangea macrophylla. The sequence continues at coordinate 67,639,130 of CM066992.1, forward strand.
AAGGATTTTTCAAGTTTACTATCAGAGGAACTTAGTTTATTGAAAAATGTCACCGATAGTAGCCTGGAACACACGAAGGCACTGATAATGGATGCCAAGAGAACATCTTCACACTATCAGAAAGAAGCAGAAAAGTGCAATTCAGGAATGGAAGCTTGTGAAGGAGCGAGAGAGAAAGCTCAAGCAGATCTAATAGAAGAACGCAAGCTCTCTGCGTTGTGGGAAGAAAGAGCTCGCGAACACGGTTGGAAAGATGAAAGAAGAGTGTATTCATGAGTACAGCTTGTTACTAGTGGACTCACCATGAATTTATGGCTATGGAACTTTTATGTAAATATTTATATGCGTAGTTTTCCAGTATTCTGGGTTAGTATTTCTCTTTTGAGAATTACTTTAGGCTCTCTTTCGATCATGACTTTTAGGAAGAGAGAGAAGAAATAAATCAGAAAGCACCTTTCTTTGTTTGGTTAATAAGGAAAAATGTGAAAAAAAAATAATAATTTTCAAAATTTTGCATTTCTATTCCTTTTTCTTGATTTTCAACTGAAGTGAAATTTTTTTTTTTTTCCCTGTAACATTATTTGTATAGAGAAAATATTAGAATTTCGGTTTTCCTTCCCCTTTCCTTTTCTTATTCTTTACTTTTTAGTTTCCTTCGCTAAATCTGCAAGCCAAACAAAGCATCATAAGAATTTAATAAAATAGTTGCTGGCTTTCTTTATCCCATCTTGGACAGTGCAGTTGTAGATAAATGATAGTATATCCTTCCTCTTTCATTACTGATCTGAATCCCAAAAATGTAAATGAAAGTTTTTCTTTCCTGAATCACTACACTTTAGTGAACAGAACATTGTTTTTATTTCAGGCATGTGGAAAGGTCTCTGTTCTTAGCATCCTTAGTGAAGATGCTAACCATATTTTTGTCACCCAGTCAGCTCATAGTTTGTTGGCCAAAATAAAAACTGTGCTGAGACTAACTATGGGACCCACAGCTTAGCCTACTCTTTTAACAGATCCATTGCAACACGGGTAATGCTAAGTGTACAACGAATTGTACAATCAATTGTACAAACGTGTAGCACAAGATTGAATCTTGTGCTGAAAAGCCTGCACACTCAAAAAGGTGCAGCACACAAACTACTCATTAAAGAGCATCTGACACTACATGGTGGACTTAGCACATCCACCACGGTTGCTCTTATCCTGTGGCTTTCTGTAAGGTCTTTCCACAGAACCCCAAGAGGCATGCTTGGGAATATACAAAACATGACCGAGCTCAGTTCCACTCCTATATCTATTTGATTCTTATGCAAACTAAGATTTATTTTAGGTTGAGCGCGGAATCCCATGCACATAAAAGGGCGTCTACACTGTCCCAAACAGCCTCCAAAAGAAAAGAAATATTCAACATATAATACAAAATGCACTCAAAATTGTGTAATTTATTACGATAGTTGTGTCGTTTAAAATTCCACAGATTCAGCTTTGTCCCAACTCTCTCTGACTGGGTAAGAATCAAAATTAGTAAGAATCAAAGAAAGGAACAAGAAGGAAGCAATCTTGTGAAATTGAGCTCAAGCTTAGTCAGATTATAGCCGGCTCAAATAGACATACGATTACAGTACCGAAGTTAGTTGAAGAAGAAAGACAATCAAACCAAATATAAACTGTCCAAAACTGCAAATCCGGCTGCAACGCCTCCTTCATTCGATGAAGCGACCTTTGTCCGCATCAAGTACCCGGAATGCTCATTCATAATCACCTTCTCTTTGTTTCTGCATATTCGAATGCTTACTAATTAGCTGGAAACTAACAAGACAAGATGAAATACAAAGTCACCTTAGGTAATACTTGGGTGGGAAACTAGACCTAATTAGATGTTAATACAAAATGAGGAGCTACTTGCAATTTGGATTGTGTTTTTATAGTAGTCGTCTGAAATCATATTTTCGTAGAACAAAAAGTTTCATGATGTATGTTAATCCATTATACTATTTCTGAATCACCAACCAATATCGGAAAAGGAAGAACAGAAAATGTTTAGTCACCAAATTTTAGTTTCACTACTCACGTGAGTTGCATGTGAAATAGCTGTCATTATTTTATAATAATAAAAAATAAAAATAAAAAAAATAAAATAAAAAACTAGCATAATAAAGTATGTGCCAGTCATTCTTGGGTACGCTTAACCACATGGGACTAATCAATCCCATGTAGGATGTCGTATTATTAGTCCCCTTACTAGTGACGGTATAAGTAATACTCCTCAATCCCATCCACGAAACAAACATAGCCTGAAGTCTTTAAATATGTTCCCTTCAGGTTTGCTCCAAAATGAATGACATGTCCATATTAATCTCTTTTTGTTGCACAAAAACACAAATTCACTTTAGAAACATCAGAAAAATGTTAAAAAGTAGGTATATATGGTCGTGTCCTGGGTTTAAGTGCTTGGGAAATCTGGTTCTTGGATACATAACCTCGGTTGAAACGCGTATCCAACTACGCAAGTCTGTGCAACAAAGTTTATGTACATCTGCAAACGGTTCCTTCTGCAAAGCAAACCCTTATCTAGTTTTCAATTGTTGTGTGTCAATTAAGTATAAATATACATGCATTGGGAATCTAGAATCATGTGTACATTTGCATCCAATAGTACAGACATAATAACATTTTAGCCTATTGACATGTCAATTAAATTTCCAAAATAATTGCTGCTGAAAAAAGGGGAAAAAAAATAGATGTGAATAAAGAATCAAAATCACCCACAAAGTTCAGTTTTGGGAACATGGACATCATGTTGCATACCTTAGATAAGCGCCATATATCCCAAGTTCTGATAAGGCATAATCTTTATGGCAAATGCCTTCTCGAATCAAATATGAAGGAGACGCAATAGGGAAAATCCTTTGCATGAGTATGTAGGCAGCAGTTTTTTCAGTTCCTTCTTTTGGCAATCTCAATAAAGTATCCCTCACGTCGTCTCCATATAAATTATTCCCTGTAGTGAGACAACAGATTGATGATTTAAAAACAATAACATAATTGTTATATACGTACAATACCAACACTAAGTTTGGAAGTAATGAAACCTCCGCCTTCTCTTTGTGGTTTCATCACAAATAATTCAGGTCGTTCTATTGCCTCCTTGACAATATTTGAGTCATCTAGACTCCACAACCCTGCAAAGCATTTTCTTAGCTTGGCAATGTCGTCTTTGTTTTCGAGAAACCTGCTTTTCACAACACACATTTAGCATGAGAGAAATGAAGCTGATTTTCAATTAAGAATTGAAGTGAACAGTAATGATCTCTAGTATAGTAAATGTAAAACAGAAACTTCTATACTTGTAATGAGATTTCACTTCCTAATTTAGTTCTTCAAGCAATTTAGGATGGAAAGGCTACCTAAATAAAACAGCACCATGTTGCATTCCTTCATCATTGAAGTAGGGCTCTAATGGAGTTGAGTGAGAAGTACTTCGAACTTGCACACTCAAGAGTCCAACAATATTCACCTTGCTGATCATGAGTCCTTATTTCAGGAGTTATGGGAATGAAAGACGGGATAAATTTTAAATATGATGGTGATTTGATTTAATTTGCGTGATTTTAGGGATAGTTTGTTTCCTTATCTTTGGTTTGGTTTCCTTATCCAAGGTATGGCCTATTTAAAAGGCCTTTAGAGATTGTGATTATCTTCTCTCTCTTTTTCTCTCTTCCTTTCTTCCTCTCTTCTTCTTCTTCTAGTTCTACACCAAGGAGGTTACTTCCAAACACACCTCAACCTAGATATTCGAATGAAAAGAATGAAGAGTACAACTACTCACAAATTTTTTTTATACCTCTCAAGTACATTAGGTTTTGCAAGCTCTTGTTGAATTTTTTTGGTGCCAGCTAAATGATATGAAATTGAGGGGGACTTGATGGCAGAGGACTGCTCCATTAGTAGCCTAGCCTTCCATTCCTACAAAGTTAAAAAAAAAAAAGAGAGAGAGAACATGCACACAAAAGGGAATGATGAAGAGCACAACCCAGTACGAGAGTTTCACAGACACTCGTAAATGGAAAAATGGAGGTCTATCAGAAAACATCCTTTCCGCTAAGCCTATATATATATATATATATATAAACATAGTAAAACGGCCCACCCAAACAAAACAGCAAGATTTGTGGAAACACATATAGTCTATAGATTTGGGAAAAGGACAGAACCACTCACTGATTCTGAAGGATAATCAGTTGGAGAATACCCAACTCTGAAATAGACAACGGCAACTGATTGGCCACCTCTGCAGGTGCAAATATTTTAACTTTTTTGAAAGTAGGAAAAAATCCAATCATAATTCAACAAACTAGGAGCAGAAAACTCAATGTTCGCTTCAATAAAGCAACATACACGAGCAGTGTTCCATCTGGCTGAAGCTCCCCTTGCTCATCAATTTCTGCCAATGTCCTCCGGATACTTATGACATCATGCGTGTTACTAAGTTATGGAATATATCCCAAGACAACTCTACAATAAATTTATTGCAGAAATCATTGTGACATAGAGATATCCAATATTTTAAGTACTAAAACTCTTTATAAAAAAGGATATTTTTCCTTCAGTATGGTAGAAAGCCAGTGTTGGTCATACATGTTGCGCTCTTCAGGTTGAACCACAAACATAACCACAGCCCTGTATTTACATATTTGAAGTTAATAACTCCTTGACCTCAGTGAATGCACCATCAGAAAACCATCAAGTAAAATCCAACCTTGGGTTATTATATTCGGCCCAAGCTTTAGCCAATGCCTCTGCAAAGCGACTTACAGCAGTGTTTCCAGGGATCCTACTGGAGTCTAATCCCAGGTTTTCACTGTACTGCTCGAGTAAGCTCCTGTAAAATGACCAGCTACTATTAAAAGGTGGATGATTCATTGTTGCTTGTTATTGTAGACAGTGCATCATCTGCATTAAAGACTCAATGGAAAATCCAAACTTATAGACAAATATCTGAGTGCTTTTTAGATACAGATATGGTCCAATACGGTGTTGAACACGGACACACACTTCTAGGAGAGTCCGTGCTCACTACAACACGAATAGCCACCAGGTAACATATAGCATGAAGTCCATTACATGATTTGGTCATTATCATTCACATCATCCTAAAAATCATAGAAAAAAAAAATAATAAGCCGAGATGAATCTAAATGAAGTTTCATTTCCAGTACAAAGCATTCTCTCCAAAAGTGCTTTAAAAAAGTAGTTATACTACATTCATCCCAAGGTATTAAGGGGTATATAAAGGTACCCAACGGGTGCCATTGGCTATTTACCCCCATACACCTGGGGATGAATGTAGTATAACTACTTTTTTAACCCCCTTCCAACATGAGGCTGCATGAATTAATTGTATTACCTTTCCATAAAGTATTCTTGACACAATGTTAATGTAATACTCCGCGAGTGTGCATAATTACCTGAAATTTTAATATCATTAACCCTACTCTATTATAGTTGTTGACGCTTGATATACATTGTTGGGCCATTCTCTAATAGCTTAAGCTTTTGGAGTAACTAGTGACTTAAAAATAGGGTCAAGGCTTTGTTTGTGGGAAGGTTCGACTCTTCAACCCCGCTTTGGTGTGCATATTTGCACTTTGTTATTTGTTTCCACAATGATGGAGTATTGTTTGTTGGCTCTCCACGTGCAAGACAGGGTGAGGGTGGGTGTTAAAGCTTGATATACATTGTTGGGCCCATTTTCCAACAGCTTAAGATTTTGAAGCAACTGATGACTTTAAAATAGTGTGCTCTTAAATAACGGGATTGGAAAATCTTCATTGTTAACAACCAAAAAAGAAGAAGAAGAAGAAGAAGAAGAAGAAGAAGAAGAAGAAGAAGAAAATCTTCACTACTTGGGATTTATGGATCATCATTCGCTCAAGGTTATAACTTATGAGGAATAACAGCAAGAACTAAGAAGCCTAAGCAAGGAAGCACACAAAAGAATTGTTAAGTTACCAACTACTCCAAAAGTTTAAGTTGTTAGAGAATGGGCCCAACAATGTATATCAAGCTTTAACACCCTCCCTCACGTGCAACCCCGACTTGCACGTGGAGAACAAACAAGCCAAACTACATCATAGTGGAGACAAATAACAAAGTGAAAATATGCACAACAAAGTGGGGATGGAGAGTCGAACCCAGGACCTCTCACAAACAAGGCTCCGATACCATGTAAAGTTACCAACTACTCCAAAAGCTTAAGTTGTAAGAGATTATGCCCAACAATGTATATCAAGCTTAAACAAGAATAACTATATAATTTGTGTATCCTTTTGCTGCAAAAGCTTCTTTCATATGCAGCCATTATATTGAAGTCAATTTGTTAGCGTAAGTGAATGAAATCCTATTTAAATGTGATCAAACAAGAACAAGCATGAACAATTATAATAAATTGATAGAGTGAGCTTTAAATGCTTCAGTAGATTAAAAAAAAAAATTACAATAAAGGATGCTTAGAACAACTCACCAACCAAAAAGTAACCATTGTTAAGAAGACGTAGACAAAAAAGTTAATATATCTACTGACCTGTGAAGTTCACTGACAAGACAACTGAGGCCAGGAAATGAAGATGATATTGTGTTCAGCTCTATTTGGAGAAGTAATCTAGTTTGTTCATCAAGCATATAATCGGAGCGATGCAAACCCAGGCGAATTTCCTAGGCCAGTGATTGAAACAAAATTAGTTCCCACTTGAAATTAACACAATTCACTTCTCTCCGCACTACTCAATGAAAAAATATCTATACAGGATATATAGCTGAGAACACACTAGACTTATTCGTTCCATCTTCTCCTAGTATTGAGAATAAGCTGAGTTTGTAAATATTCGTAACAAAGTATAACAATGTCATTTTGTGCTTACAAGAAATATTTTGACCAACTAATATAGCTACATGCCATGGAAATCATGATTCATTGCTCCATTACACTCACCTCCTTCTTATTTATTTCTAGCATTTTGGAATGAATATCTAGGAGTCGTGCAGTAAACTCATCCGCTTTCTTTGTTCTGTGAAGTAAAGAAAAAGAACGATAAAATCAGTTCACGAGTGTTTCCGATGTCCTAATTACCAAGACAAATGGAAACTGAATAATCCAACGCATATAAACAGAACCAACGAATAATATTGAACACAGTGAAATAAATATTGAAAAGGTTTTGCTGGAAATATATAGAACTGAAATAACAAGCTTGAGAGGCAATGAGATGTCCGGAAAAAGCTTTATAAACAAATGCACATTATACATGAGCAGCCACCTAGGGAGCATGGATGGACAAAGGAGCTCTTATTTTCTGTCGGGTTTATGATTGGGATGCGAGAAAAATCATGCTTTCTAGCAGTGGCAGATCTAGGAATCTCGGCCAGGGGGGGTTGTGTGTAAGAGCTTAGAGTCACACGGGAGTTTGGGGGCAGCACCCTGAAGGCAAATTTTTTTGGGTCTATTTGTAATTAGAACAATGTATTACATATAATAAGTTTTTTTCCCAATTTTTGGGAGAATGAAGTATAATTTGGCAAACATATTACATATAAAATACTTTTTTTTTAGCCTAACTAATATTTTTTGGGGGGCTATATAATAAGTTTACTTATTTGGGGGGGCAAAACTTAATAAAATTTGAAAATTTACCTAAAATACATGTATAAAAGTGCAATTTCCCAAAAGCTAGGGGTGGCCACTGCCCCCCCTTTGTATCCGCCACTACTTTCTAGTATTGAAGTGTACATTACTAAGGCTTAGTTTGGCCCCCACGTGGCTTTTTAAAAGTAGCTTATGAAATTTATTATTAAGTTGTTTGATAATTTTGTATAAGTGGCACATTACTCTTCAAAAAAAAAATTCATGAAACCAAAAAGCAACCTTGAGCTTTTAAAAGTTCCACTCTAGAGCTTTTAAAAGCTCCCCCCCAAAACAGCCCTAAGTTCAATTTTTTTCAAAGCTCGTAAACTAGTTACCAAATGAAATAACATGAAATTGTGCTTTAAAAAAGAAGAAGCACCAAAATGGGGGTCAAACTAAGCCTAAGATACATACGACAAGACAATTGTATGAAACGAATTGATTTTGGTAGACGGTAGGAACAACACTTACTGGGATAACTCGAGCCAAAATGGTTGAAAAGATTTGGTGTGTACATTAGAAACTAAGCACTGCGCCATAAAAATTAATTATTCGCTTGTTTATGGTCAAAGGTGCGGCAAGAATGAGGGATGGCCAATAAGAACATGGGAGGTTGTGCACAGTGGACAATCCGTGAGGAAGACAGAGCTCCCACTTCTCTCCCATGGCCCAACCTTGTAAAATATTGTAAATTTCTGTGTACATTTTATAAATTTAAAAATTGCCCCCTAGCCCTTATTGATCCTGGATCTGCCACTAGGTGTGCAAAGAGAATGTCGTGGTACGTAGCATGGAAGGTGATGTTAGTTGGACGTTCTACCAAGATAGAACACTTCCAATAATGAATTCTTAGGTTATGGTGTGAGGTGGCTATTTCGATGTATATTTACATTTAGTCTCTTATTTCTCATATGAATGCTCCTATTTAAGGGTCCATAAGGTTAAATTTAACATCAGTCCAACGCTTATTAGTGCAGGCCCATAATTAACAGACTGTGTGACTTTAAAACAAAATGGCAAGGCAAGAGCTGTTCCGATTCTACTGACTACAAAAGGTTAGATTATAAACTCATTGTTGATTATAATTGAGGTGTGATAAACCCGTTCTCCTGTATACTATCGTAGATTACAGACTATATTAAAAAGTTTGCGTGAGGCAGGGGCGGAACTACCCTATGGATGGCACCCCTCATTTATTGGGAAATTTTTATCCTGTTATGCATATATATGTATGATTCCATAGTCTCTATATATATTTTGTCTTTTGGCACCCCCAAACAAAAAAATATGCTACTCTCTTAGTCACCTTAAATCATTTATTATTTTCTTTCAACTCTAAACGTCAACCATATGTGTTTGAGAATCATTTGGGATATAAGATTTTGGTAGAATAGCATTCCTCTGTACAATTAGATCACTCATTGTGATAAACTCAATCTTTCAACAACTCTCAAATAGTGCAAAATAACCCCACATAGTAAATTTGTAGTGTTACTGATAAAAAAAAAAGGTATACTTGTGTATAAATAGAACAAAAAAAAATCATTTCGTGGGCGCTGTCTCCGAACGCCCGTGCATGTGTCATTACTAAATAGTCTACATAGTAACTCGGCACCCCCAAAGACAAACTCCTGGTTCCGCCCCTGGCGTGAGGTACTGTCCACAGAGACATTCACATACAAGTATCCAACTTTTTGTCAATAACACACGCATACACACACACGGGAGAGATAGTGAGGGAGAGAACCTGGAGAGAGAGTCCTGTAGAAAATCTCCATCCAAACTCACACGATCAACAAGTTCATTGAAAATGGGGGCCAATTCACATGCTTGACGATAGTGACTTCCTGGGAATGACATTGGTAATAAGGCAAATGGAGCATGAACCATACCTACACCAGGCACCTTTCCTGATCTCTGCAAGTAAATTATTCCAACATCACAGACTAGTACAGCTTCACATTATATATATATATATATATATTGTGTGTGAGAGAAGGAGAGAGAGTCAGAGAGACCCACCAAATGCATACTAAATCACTAAAACAATTCTGAAGAAAAATCATGCTTTCCAAAAAGTAATCTAACTAGTACATGAGTAATCAACTAATCGAATAAACAAGCATAGGTTATAGGGCAAAAATATCAGTTCTATTGAAGAACACACATCCAAGGACAATCTCAAAAATAAAGAACCTTTTTTTCAACTCTCCAAACACCAACATCAACAATCAAGAGAGAGATGGAAACATCATACACTAACCTCTACATTCCTATCTCCAACAACAAGCCCATGTAAAGAACTCCAAACCAAAGCATCATAAACCATCCGTTGAACCAATTCTGGGTCAACACTATGAAGATCATACATGGGTTTTGTAGTACTTTCCTCATGGATTTGAATTTCTTCAACTCTGCCACACTTAACAGCCGAAGAAGATGCTGAAGAGGAGGACTGGTCTGTCATGGTGATTTTGGTTGATTTTTGGAGATGGGTTTGAAAGAATTTGGGGTTAGGATTGAGTGTAGAGTTTGATTTTGATTTGTGACGAAAAAGCAAGCAAGTAGTGTTAGTGGGTAAAGAGAGGGAGAGAGAAAAAGATGAGTAGCCAACACCCATTCTAGAACCAAGTTCTGGGGCCTTGAAAGTGATTTTATTACTAGTGCTTGGCGGCCACAGATGAAGAGAAATCTATATTTTTTAACCAAATGGTCCAAATCCATCAAATTTCGAAGCTTTTTTGATCGGATGCATCAACATTAAATTTAATTTATTTTTCCAATCTCACAAACTTTTCAAAAATAAAAGATGCTTTCACCCAATAATTCTCTCTTTTAAATTTGGTATGATAATACATATAGCATAGATTGCTATTTGCCTTAAAAATGTTTAGGAAAGTTGCCTTAAATCGTCTTTTGTAAATGAGTAATATTTGGACACAACCTTCATATAACCTCCCAAAAGATGTGTCTCTCTCTCCTGTGATGTCACTAGACCCCACAGTGACACAGGAAAGAGATAGACACATCTTTTGGGGAGGTTGTACGAAGGTTATACCCAAAGTAGTACCCTTTGTAAATAGGAGTTCATAAAATATATTTAAGTCATCTTTTCAGAGGACTGATGAGTTTGAAAAATAAATTAAAAAGTTTATGAATTCGGTCAATAAAAGCGAATCTAATGGATCTGGTCAAATATTCAATAAACTACTAGAATCTTTGATGATGCTAGCTAGGTTGGTGTTTGGCTGCATTCAATTTGCTTTGATATTGATTTAGGGACATTTGAAGGTTTTTTTTTTTGTTTTTATATCATTTGATGTAGCGGTCTCGCGCGAGCTCATAAGTGTCAGTGTCCGAGGGATGGAGTGGGGCTTGAAGTCCAGTAATAAGTGTAGCATGAAACGCCTTTTTTTACAAACTCGATTAAGCAATTCCTCAAACCTTAGATGTTTGAAAGTTTGGTCTTTAAGCATACCCTCTCTCTTTCCAATGGGAAGAGAAAGAGCTCGAATCCCCATAGGTGATTCTAGTTGCTTGTCCCTCATATTCTTCAGTCAAAATGAGTGGCCCTTGTTGGGCTTTACTGTGTGCAAGTGTGGGACTTTGGGGTTGGTTTGGGAGGATGGGGATGTGTGTGTGCCCAGTCCGAATCCAGGTAAGAATAAATATATCTATCTATATCTATATCTATATCTATAATATATATAAATGTACCAATGTGCATAAGTGTTTTACACTTTTATCAATCGGTGCACTTTTACTTAACTATTTTCCTTAGAATTTAGAGTTTTAAAAGTTTAGTATACCACTTTTTTATTTGTAATGGCCCTCCTCACAATTTGATTTAAAGCACAAGTCTTCTCACATTTATTTAGATCATAGTGGTTATTTTGGTAAATTCATTACGGTTTCAGTATTTTAGAGCAACTGGTAATCATAATTCTCATCAATCACTAATTACTGAAAACCAATTACTGACTACGAAAAACCAAAAAAATTGTGCTGACCCGAAAACCAATCACTGACTACGAAAAATAAAAAAAATTGGGCTAGCAGTCTCTCTGTCTCGCCTAATTCCAAGTAACCCTGTAAATGGTACTCTCTGCCAATTAGGCAATACCAACTCTTAACAAGTTGGCTTATAGCCATCTTACATACCACGAACTTAAGGCATGTTTTCTTTTCTTTTCTTTTTATTTTTTATTTTTTTGGCAAAAAATAACAGTATTTGGAAGAGATATTGGTGTAATTATTTTTTTGAAGTTTGCTTCATTAATAAATTTGGTTTTTGTTTAATTTTGTTTGCTTGTTGCTATGAGTATTGGTTATTACATCAACAAGTCTATTTTTGGTTTATATGGATTTAGTGAGAGTAAAGAAAATAAAATAAATACTATAGTCATTTGTAAATGTTATAAACTGACTATTATTTGCGAGCACAACTTCCAACAAAATGTAATCCCATTGCCACGTGTAAGGAAACACCAAAATTTGAGATAGGCTTCTATAGTTCTAAGAGTAATGCTACAACCACACCAAATTCCACAATCAACAATTATGGCCCTTCATTCCTGTGAGCCCCATGTAGGTCCCACATGTGTCCTATACTGGACGAATAAGAATCATAGGTCAAGATGTGTTGGGTGTAAAATTTAGTCTGGGTATAGCATTTTTATAGTTCTAATAGGCTTTATTGCTTCACTTATAGTGCTGATTTTAGAGATTCATCAGAGAAGTTAGATTATTTTCTTTGATTTTTATGACTGTGGATGTAAGAAAAGTGGGATCAAATGAATTGAGACTTGATAGGAATTTTAAATTAGAAAAATGTGACCAATTCAAATTTTAAATTTAAAAAGTGTAGCCAGTTAAAATAACATTAGAAGTAAGAGATATATTCTATAAAATAACATACACAATGCGTTAACTTTTATTGTCGATTACTGAATCAACTGTTGATTTGCTAAATGGTGGTGAAACTGCACCAAAAAATTGTGCTAATCTTTTAATGGTCCAATAGTCTCTCTCTCTCTCTCTCTCTCTCTCTCTCTCTCTCTCTCTCTCTCTCTCTCTCTCCGCATATTTGTATCGTCGAACAAATTCAAAACCATACCAAATCTCCTAATTCTAAGTAACCCATTAAGAACAATAGTGAAAGTCCTAACCTTAAAATTTGCACTTTTCATAAGCATTCAACAAAAATTCATTAAAGTTCCTTAGGTACATTTCATTAGGTTCCTCTCATAGTTTTTAAATTATTTTTATTAAATTGTATTTTTTATAACCCTTTTTTTTCAATCTGTGAGAGGAATCTAATGCAATGGACCTAAGAAATGTTACTGAATAATTAGACCAATAATCTTTCTTCTCACTTGATATGTGAATCTATCTTAAATCATTTTACCACTACTGCTCTCGTCTTTCTCCCGTACCATTAGAACACAATTCAATGTATTTTCTTATCATGATACTATTCTTATTTAGACCATTAATGTTAATTTAGTGAATTCAACATAAAACTTCCATGACAAATAGAATCACAGAGTGATAAAAGAAATAGGTATGCCTTATTGAGTGATGAGCAAAGAGCTATATATTCAGAATACTAGAGATGCAAGCAAAAAAAAAAAAAAAAAGAACAACACCTAACAATTCATTAGCACAAGGGGAAAATAATTATCCTGTAAATGATACAAGGCAAAAACCCCGCTGGTTACTCAGAGCTCAATTAGTGGAATACAAGTTTAAAGGTTTGTCTAATATGACTCCTTAATTAATTATGTTATGCTTTAAACATGTAATCACACTTATACAATTTTGCCATCTTCAAGAGAAATTTTTTGTGATCCAATGTGATCAGAAGACCATGAGCTAATGACAAAACCAAACTATGTCTTTTAAGGTGCAAAGAAATTTGATTACGAGCCTCTAACATTTTGTTGTCAGAATGGAGAAGTAAAACTAGCCACTATAGAGATTTCAAATAAGTTGTACAGTTTATTCACAACTCACATTGAAGAGGCTGATGAGTGTAGAAGAAATATTTGTGCATATAACAGTATTTTCTCTTTTACATCTTTTGGAGTTAATCTGGATAAAGAGCTTGCATCAGCAAGAAGAGGAATTTATACTTTTCGAGCACAAGGACAGATTTATCATGATATCCCTTCCTTGATTCCAACAAAAAAGGGCCCTTGCTATTTTCAGTTATATTTTTATGATACTAATAATGAAATTAAGAATAGAATGAAGAAATTGGAAGGTGCGAATTTGAATAAGGAAATTGTTAAAAAGCTTATCACAAATCTTGGAAAAAATCCATATGCACAATTCTTTCGAAGTTTGAAAGATCGTCCTCTATGTGAAGATTTCCAAATTTGTATTAAAAAGGATGTTCGATTGGATCAACGAGTTTATAACGTACCAACAGTTGATCAAGTTGCTGCAGTATGGATAGAAGGCAACAAGACAAATCCCCAATTCGAATTAAGTATTGTAGTCCATACTCATTCAGGTCACAGATATAGAATGAAACATTATTACAGTTGTTATGATCCGTTACATTATCCTCTACTGTTTGCAAAAGGAAAAACTGGATGGCACCCAAATATTCATAAACGAGCTCCTGATCTTAATGATGGCAATGCCATTATGGAGAATAGGTGCAGCATACTGAGTTTCACATCTACTGAAGATATCTTTGGTCGAGAGCAACAAAGTAAAAAAAAATGAATAATTAATTGTTTATAATAAATTGTTTCAAAACTAGGGTCGCATTGTTGTTCTAATATTAATTTGGTGAATAAATGTTTTCTTGGTTTTTTCAATAAAAAAATTTATGCACCTTCATGAACAAATTTATTGTAGGATCATTTAGATTAAAAAAAAAAGTAGTTTTCTAATTTCTAAATTAATAGATTTACCTTAGCAGTCACCGTTGAATTACTTTTTGCACATGGAACAAAGTTTTTGCAATGTTAAATTATGAAACACACTAAGACACCTAAATCTAAACATAAGAAAAGGCTTTCTTAAATATCTAGAAGATGGTACTTAATGCATTAGATGCAATAAAAAAATACCGACACAAACTAAAATGAGTTTTATATATAATAAAAAAAGAACTAAATTTTTATTTAAAATAAGTTTGTCTACCACAAAAGGAATTTTTTTGTCATTGTTTAAATTTTGCATATTGGCTTATTAGGGATTGGTCTAGGGCTTTGCCTGATTAGTAACTTCTGCAGTGATTATCACTTCCAAATTATTACCATTCATGGTTTTCTTAATTTCTAATGCTTAATTCGTGAAGCTTGAGATTCCAATGTCTTCGTCCCGATTATGAACTTTTCAAAGTCTTCGTACAGAAATTGAGACCATTTCATAAATCTTCCTAATATTAAATAATTGTATATTTTTGTTTACTTGTATTTATAGAATGAATATTCATTTGATATAGATTTAGATTCTTTTCAAAAAGAAGTGTACACATTGTTAGTACGAGTCAAGTTACATGTTAGCCACTTTTATCCATCAATTTGTTAATATATCCTCTTGTGCACTACTAATGTGGAAAACACGTGTTATATTAACTCAGTTTTCAATAAAAGTCTTACGCAGATGCTGGTGAAGAAAATAATAGCAAGGTATCATGTCGACAATACTACTGCTACAAGTTGCAAACAATGGATTCTGAGAATCCATTCTTCTACTAACTGGAAGGTTGTTGCAACAATTTGCTGTGGATATGTACATCAAGCTTGAAACAACTATGTTGGATTATTTCAGAAGGATACAATCACACATTAGACCTGAACTTTATCAAGGAATTATAGATGTTGTAACAGTTGGTGAAACTAGAGGTAATCAAGAAGGTCAAAGAATAGTACTTCTAGAAATCAGGAGATTTCTACTAATTCAATTATGTTGAGTGCTAATATTTGTATTTCTTTGCAGTCACAAGCATATCTATCATCTTGGTACATATTGAGTGCTAATATAAGCCACTATCTTAGAAAATAATTCAATTATATTGAGTGCTAATATTTTTATTTCTTTCAGTCACAATGTCTGTTCGTGAAAGTTTCTCATCTGAAATACTCCCAACCAATGAACTTGGACTATCAAAGTGATGATTCTTCGTCAAGGAAGTATCAAAACATTTAAGAATGGAAAATGGAATTAAGTTATGGAAACTCATACTTGTTGATGCTTCAGTAAGTAAACAACCAGATTTATTTACCAAATAATGGTTTCTCATACCAAAATGATTAACACTAATTATTTAACTAATGATTGCAGGGCACAAAAATCCAAGTATTACTGTTCGATGAAGTAGCTACAAAATACGAAGGAGTCTTACTCTATAGTAACACTTATAACATATCTAATGGGGTAGAAGAAATCCATCATTCCAAAACGTACACCCAGAAACTGAATTGGTGTTACAGAATAATACACTTGTGGAGGAAGTTAAAACAAATTCGAAGTGGGAGAACATCGCATAACAATTTGTCTCATTTAAAGAAGATGAAAAAAAATCCATAAACCAGAAATCACTAGGTATGTCAATTTTCGTTTAATATGTTGCCCAATTCATGCACTAGACAAATAAGAACTAAAATTCATGATTCTTAATTTGTAACAACTACCAGATATATTTGGCTTCGTCAGTAAAGTCCAACAAAGCTATGTCGTAACAAAAGCGAACGGACAACTATCTCATAAACGAGAAATTGTTTTGCTGAACAAAGAGTAAGTATTATAGTATCCTATTTTTTTCTCCGACTTAACAATAATCATTTCATTTATATTAAACCATTCTCATATATATTATATCTTTTATGTGGCAGTCTCGACTTAGTAAAGGTGAACCTTTGGGAGGACTTGGCCATAAATGAGGGACAACTGCTGGAAACAATTGCTGATCAAAGACCTATAGTAGCAATCTCAAGAGCACAAGGAGGCGTCTATGAAGGTATTTTCATACAATATCAATATTTACGATGATAAATGCGTACAAAATAGAATTTAACAATAATCTATTATTATTGCCATACAGGTGAATTCTAACTTTCAATATCCTATGGGTCAACAATACAAATTGATCCCACCAATAAAGAGATTCAAAAACTTAGAAATTGGTAATATACACAAAACAAATACTTTAAGCTACACAATGTATCGATCGAACTTGTAAATGCTCTAATATTTTAAAAATACATGGAGGTTGAACTCTTCCAAAGACATCACAAAATTTGAAGTATCGTCATTCAAAAAGTAGACGAAGGAAGCAAAGGAAATAGAGCTTAAAGACATTCTATTTGACCCATTGTCTTTAAAAAGGGTAAATTCTCTGTGCAATGTCACAAAAAATAACACTCATTGCATAACAAAACTTAATTTTGCAGGAATCAACATACTGCTTCAAAGCAACAATTGAAAGGATAGAGAATTATGAACAGCCGTGGTATAATGCATGCAAAGTTTTTAGCAAAAAGATAAATGTAATTGAATATAGAGCTGAATGCACCACATGCAAGGATAAAAATGTGGAACATATTCCAAGGTAAAAAAAAATACAAAAATTGCATTCATGCAATCGTGATGTTCTCATTAACACTTAACAAATGCTGACACATTTTTTCCCTTCACTATACAAAGGTTGTTCTTAAGGCTAGAAGTCGTCGAAGAAAATGACAAACTCATGGTGGTGTTATTTGAAGAAATACCCACAATCTTAATTGGTTGCTTAGGTCAAGATACATTGAATCAATACATGAGGTATAGTTTCATGCCCCTCTTCACAAGTTCAAAGTTTATTAAGAATATGAAGCATTACTAAATATATTGTATCCTCAATGTTACATCAGGGCAAAGAAAGGTCCAGGTTTTATAGGGCGTTGTGTTTGTCCAAGTTAAAGGAGTACAAGTTCCTTATCATCACTAACAACACCACCATAGAGGATGCATCCAAATGATCTGTTGTTGTTGGAGCAATTGAAGTTGTTGAAGACAAGGAACCGATCCTAATTGACGATTATGGAATAATCGGCACTTACAGCAAGAAGAAACCTAGATCAGAGAAAGATGGTGGAAACAACAAGAAACCTAGATCACAGAAAGATGGTGGAAACAACAAAACCATTACCAACAAGAAGATAAAAAAAGAAAAATAATTCAAACTACCTTAAGTTATCTTGGAACTATTTTATTAGGCTATAGTTTAATTTCAAACTACATTAAGTTTTCTTGGAAATGTTTTTATTTCATAGTTTAACTTCAAACTACACTATATCTTGGAAATATTTTATTTCACTATGCGTGTTATTATTTGTAGAGACTTTTTAAATTATCTATGCAGGACCAAATACACCGAACTGATTAGGGGTGTAACTCGGGCGAGACCCAAAGGGTTTTGGCTCTGCCCAGGCCCGAGCCCGAATTCAAGCAGTCTGCCCAAGCCCGAGCCCGACATAACCCGAACTTCTCAACCTGAGTCCGGTTAATTTGTGATTTAGTAGTACAATCCGAGCCCAAGCCCGAGCTCGAATTGATCCAGAATTGCAATTTTTTTTTTTGTGCAAACCAATTTTTAATGTGTAAACAACAATATGTAGAGTATCAAATCTATTTTTTTTGTTTAGATTTGGGAAAAAACATTCATCTATTAAGTTAGTGCTTGAATAATATCTAATAGTGTATTCTTATCACTAAAAAAATACTATAATATAATGTCAAAAATAATATATAATAGAATTCGGGCTCGGGCTCCAAGGGTTAGTAAAATTCTGCCCAAGCCCGGCCTGAATTGAATTCAGGCTTGCATTTTTCAGCCCAAGCCCGTCCATGGTGAAAGTACCGTGGGCCCAAGCCCGATAATTTTCGGGCCGGGGCCAGGCTGACCACGGGTTGGCCCACCCGAATTGCACACCCCTAGAACTGATATGAAGAAAGCACAAGACACGTGCAACGCACGTGCTTGCAACCTAGTATATATATATATATATATACGAAAATTCTCTAAAGAGGGCGCCCTCTCTTGAGGACATTTGTTTTGGCCGTCAGATCGTATTTTCATTAAGGGCAGTGTTGTCATTTCACAATTTTTAAACACGATCCGACGGCTAAAATAGAAGCCCTCTCTTTAATAAAAAGAGGACGCCCTCTTTAGAGCCTGACTGTATATATATATAGTTTCAACTTCTATACTATATTTTAAACACACCAACTATGACATCTTATTTGAAAAAATGTGTCTGACTTGTACTTCAACTATTCTTGTAAGAAATTTTAGAATTAAATTCTTGTGAGAAACCCTTTTGGCGACCGCTTTTGCAATTCATAAGTCATTATGGAATTTCAAAAGCTAAAACAAACTAATTCATCAAATCTTAATCGCGAAAGGAAAAATGCGAGTCAATCGCAGAAATTTGAAATTGATCAAAAGCTATCTTCGACAGTTTTTTGCAAATGAAAAGAAGAAGCATCAATTGTTGCCAAATTGCCCTATATGTGATCCTCAAAACAATGGAATTGCCTGATTGGGGAAAGAGAGATAAAAGGGCAAAATTGAAAAAGCTGTGATAATCGTTTGAATTCTTGGCATTTTCTTTCGGTTCGAAAAGAGAAAATTTTGTTTTTTTGTCTCAAATAACTTGTTCTAGTTTAGATCTTCTTGTTTTTAGTAAATGATTTAGGTTAAATAAAAGGGTAATGTTATACTTCTCAAAATACATGTGATAGTGGATCCACTGGAAGTTGATTGGAGGATGTTGAAGTCATCCTAGCATTATTGCTGCTGGTCCCACTGTCACATTGTATTTAGAAAGCATTTGAGATTCAAAATTTTGAGAAGCAGAACATTTATCCTATAGGTAATTGGAAGGCCTTTTTTTTGTGCGTGGAGTAGTACCTTACACCAAAAGGGAATGTGTATTTCTCAAAAGGCACATATAGATTACAATTACATAGCAATTCCAATGTGCATTTGAATCAAGTCAGCATAATAAACATACCTACCAACTAAAAGATACCATCATCTGATACCATAAGAATAAAAAAAAATATAGGATTTTTTTAGACCAACAGGTGCATTGAATTTGGACATTGTTTTTAAGGTTTTCACAATTCTATCTTTAAGGATATGCTTTTCCGAAGGACAATACTTGGGTGTTGTTCCTTGTGTTCTGTCCATGCTATTTTAGAATTCTACTGTTTTATGTAGGTAAGTATTGTCTCTGTGAGCATTATTCAAATCAGTAATATCCTAAAACATTCCTGAAGTGTTATCCTTAGATCAAGTATAATACAAATACTATTTCTTTCACCCCTTTAGTTTCTTCAAGGATAATGATGAAAATAATTGAAAACAACATTTTCATTTTTTTTTTATTTTTTTTTTCTAACTTTAGCAATGCTTAGATAAGCAGTGAAAATTTATCAGAGTAATAGAACCTTTATTAAGTAATTCCTTGACTCATTTTGACATATGTTGGTTGTCTAATGAATGAGAAGGGGATCGGGCGATAAAGGAATCTCTTACTATTAAAACATTATAACTGTTTATAATTTTCTAAAAATAATATCCTCTAGGAGACTAGGATACAATTTTAGTATTTCTTTTTACAACTCTTAGCATGTCTTGAAATGTAAGAAATTGAACAATCCAAAAGGAGAACGAAACTGACACATTGTAGTCTTTCACTTGCACATATATACCAAAGTAATTAACCAAAAATAAAAAAATAAAAAAAATAAATCATAATGCATAGATTTTCTTATATGTTTACAAATTCTTGACCTTCATATTGAAGAAGTCACATCTGCTGCACCAGTTGGAGAACAAGGAACGAATGGAACGAAGCCGCGTCCCCCAAAAACTGGTCTCATAAATCTGTCATCAAATTTCCTCCAAAAGTAGTGGACTGTGGAAGTAGGATTTCTAATTAGCAGACTTAAACTACTTCTTTTACGGCCTGTTTGGGTGGCGCCACTTTCACTTTGGTCTTCAGTTTCGATAAACAGGAGTCTCAAGTCTTCTAAGCTACCCAAATCAGCATCTGAGGTTGGTGGCTTGGCATGCCTTAACAACATTGCTTCAATCAGAGGCTTTGTAATTGAACCAAAGACCTGTTTGAATAAACAAACTTACAAAACTTATATACAAGCATGTAATGTGAGGGAAAAAAAAATAGGCTCTTGTTTGGGCATCCTTGAATGCAATAATTGCTTTCATACTTTCTCATTTAAGTTTCATACGCTGTGGTACAACTGTTAAAGCGTTGGGAACCAAACTTGGGATTCAAATTAGTGAAGCATGCCCTTACTCTCATTTTTTCCCCATATGAACTTTCAAAAAAAATTCAGAACACCAAACAGGAGAGGATAGCATAATTTCCGAAACAATTTCCAGAATCTACATACATTTCTGTAATATTCAAATGAGAGAGCAGTTAAATAATATCAAAACACCAATGAACCTACCACTGTACTGAAAAGAACAACAAGAATGGTAGAGGTGATCATTAGCGAACGCTCATTTGATGATGTCGTTCCAGAAGCTGAAAACTGCAATAATCCAATAAATCTTTAAGGCTACGTTTGGTTCATGGATATAGTGAGGGAAAAGAAAAGAAAACATAAAGGAAAAACTTTTCCTTTGTTCGGTTAATTAGGAAAACAATGAGGAAAATAGGAAAGACAAAAGAATAAGTTGAGAAATAAATTAACCATTTTGAATGGTGAGACTCATTTCCCTTCTTTTATTCATATATTACAATTATAGTTAAAAAAAAAAATTAAATAAATGTTATTTAAGCATGAAGGAAAACACAAGGGGACTAGTTTCCCTTCTTGTTTTCCTTTCCCTCTTATTTTCCCTCACAAAATCCATGAACCAAACAGATAATAAACCAGAAAACCAGAAGGCCATTATGAATCAATTGATTGAGCTAGGAATGAAAATATATTTTCATACATGTACCTGGTTGTAAGACAAAGCAATAGTAACAGCACCTCTCATTAGGCCTGCCCACCATATGATAAACTGGTAGTTCAAATAGGTAGTTAAGTAATTTGTAAAATGGAAATGAGAACAGTTAAGTGATGAGATCCCCACAAATGTCACCTGTTGCCGAAACTCAATTTTGTCACTGGCCCTCCTTTTCATGCAATTTGATAGATTTGCTAGAGGGAAAACAAATGCTGCCCTTCCAATCAACACAAACGCAAACAAAGTTGAACTCACGGCAACTGAAGTCCCTACACTGAATCAAAGTGTACTATGAAACAAGTTAAGATGTGCCGGCGACTGTGTCAAGACGTTGAAGAAGGCAAAAAGGGAAATCTGTTTTCGTTTAAGGTCCCATTTGGAGTGGATGGGACTTTTGCGTTTAGCCAGTAGGAGCCATAATCATAAGGGAACGGTGAGAGTTTAGAAAAAAATTATTGGTTCCGCTCCGTTTGTTTTGATGTAAAACATTTTCCGGAAAATGCTTTCACCTTATAATTACATTATTGCATTTTCCGGAAAACATTTTACATCGAAACAAACGGAATGCTAATCGAAATTGGAATTTCATTGTTGTCATCATCATGAAGCCTTTCTTGTTGCTGCATTTGGTCATTCACTGTCTATAAGAAGATTATTATAAGACCAAAAAAATAGAAACCAAAACAGAAGAACACATGAATATTACCTTGAATTGCTACCTTTCCACTTGTCAATGTCTAATGCATCCATACCCACATATAGGAATATAAAAGTTTCTGCAATGAATGAAATTGTCGCAAATGCGTGCCTGAGATCATCAAACCAATACGAGATTTAGAATTTCCATTCAATTTTCATGCTTCATATGTTTGACTAAAGCAGTTCTTCCAGCTTCTTTTCATTTGATAACATTGATCAAATAACAATTACCAACACTAGTTCAAATTTGTTAAAATCACAGCAACTCGTGTGTTATATGTACATATATGTATGACGGCACAAATTGGACAGAAAATTGAATAAATTTTTTTTTTTTTCCAAATTTGGTTCTGGCGAGGCACTTAAACTCATCCCCGCTTTTGCAGGTGGAAGCTGTGCCTCAACCTGAAATTTTAACTGTTAAATTTGACCTGCTGGATTAAGTTGCCATTTTTGTCGATTAACAAAGTTTCAAATAAGTTGTAAAGTATGATATGTATCCTCTAAGGAATAACTGAAAAGTTAAGGAACATGTTCTCACTTAGTTGTTATCCGAGAGCTTTCAGTAACATTGTGCCATGTGTAGTGTGACATGACAATGCCACAGAAGAAAACTGTCAAAATCCCACTAAGAGATAAAAGCTGCAAGAAAGACAAAACATCTGTTAGAATTTCCCACATTATTTCTCTATTTGCTTTTAGAATCATATTGGTCGCTATAAATGTTCAAAATATCAGAGGGTGTAAGATTTCGAATGCCGATGACATATTTATGTTATCCAAAATATATTGGAATACTTGTATATGTATAAATCTGAAATCTTAACAAACAATAATAAATAGTGCAGATGACATACAACCTGGTTTAGATGCAAAACGGATAATAGATCGAGTGTAGTGTTGGACATTGTGTTTTTAAGACTATTTATGCGCCGCATTGGTGCTCACTGATTTGAGGCATTTGTCTCCCAGGATACAACGATCTCCCGGACCTTACTATAGACGCACTTCAAATAGCAAGGTTCCAGCGAACCATATTGATGTTTGCACTCTCTCAGATACTGACACACTCTATATGTATATGTATGAACTATGTAATATTCTCTAAAAATAATTCATTCTAAATGAATGAATGTTAGTTGTATATATAGGCCAATAGGTGACTGTTGGTGAATAGTCATAGCCGGTGAATAGTTATACCAGTGACTATTCATGAACAGTCATATCTAGTCACGTAAGGGACTGTTTGGCATGACCAAACTCAACCATATACAACAGCAAAATTTTCATTCAATTTTCCAACAGTTTATTTATGCCCTTGTATTGGTCACAAAACGATATAAATTTTGGAGGGTAAATTGGAAAAAATGGAAAAAAATAGCCATGTTTTTTGTACCTCGGCAAGCATGTAGGATAAATAAGCCATGAGCATCATTATTGCAACTTCCCGGTCCGTGGAATGTCTGTTAAAACATAAAAAATGATATCAGCGTAAACCAAATCCCATATATTTACATATCAACTATTTATGTGTTCCAGTTCTGCAAGATGTTGAGTTTTGAGATAGAGTGGATACACTTTTACTGTCATCAGCATATACTTTCAAGAATGCTTATTTCAGGTGATACCTGTGTATTTCTGATTCTTAAAGTTATGAATGTGTTCGTGCAATTATCTAGTTCCTTTCTAGGCATATAATAATACTTTTTGGATTTTTGTACATATCCAAATGGCGAAAGTACAACCTTTTTATCTGCTGGATCAGATGTGAGACATGTGGTGTGACCTACCTCCCCATGAAACTTTCAGTAATTGGTGTTACAATAGTTTCACAGGAATCCGTATTCATTTGTTCTGTTTGACGTTCTAATTTCTTCCTTAGGCTCTAAGTATGAGCGACTACCTACGAGAGATTTCATTCAGAGATTTTTTAGGTGGAGCTGGTTTAACATTTCGAAAAGAGAAGCATATCTAAACATTAAAATAATCTAATAAGAATGATGTCAATTTACTGCTCGTGAAGGCAGAAATGCAAATGAAAACAAGAGGAGCCAATGCAACAGCAGATTATGATAACAAAAGAAACAAAAAAGAGTAATTAAATTACTAAATAGCTTTTAAGCACAACGCTGTACCTTCCAAAGTAAAGTGTCTTTATGCCAAAAGCACTCAAAAGACCCACCTGATATTTTGCCACAGAGAGCAAGTTAGATAGATGAATTCCATAAAGAAAAAAATAAAGAAACCGGCACATCTTGCAGTAATCCGCAATAGTTCTGCACTATGCTCCCATAAATCCACTTTGCAGTGTTTAAACAGCTAGGCGCAGTTTGGTTCTCAGAGTTGGTGAGGGAAAAAAAAAACGTAGAGGAAAACCGTTTCCTTTGTTTGGTTAATTAATAACAAGGATGTGTTTTCCTCCATATTTTCCTCTCTATTCCCTCACTAAATTCAAGAACCATACAAAGCCTTAGAGACTAGAACTTACTGCTACACCAAGAATAGTACTAGTAAAGAAGAGGTATAGGAAGGTCCCCAACAATTTTAAGGCAGTCAAAGCATCAATGTTGCCGAAGTTGATTGTTTGGACTGCATTGAAAAGCACAATGGAGGTAGCATCATTCACTACTCCCTCCCCAAATACAATACTGTAAAGGAAGGGCGTTTCTTCTTGATTGAGGACCTTATACCATGACAGAAATATTATATATTAGCGGCATATACGTAAAATATATTTGTATATAACCACTCACCATGTTTTTTTTTGAGATTTTTGGAGGTACCTGCAGTGTACAAACTGAATCTGTGGCTGACAGTATGGCGCCTACGGCTGCAATTATATATTGATTCTCAAATAATCAACATAAAAGCAAGGATGATGACAGTAAAATAAAATGCTGAAAATTAGTGATGATTAGTCACCTAGGTAATCCTGAATATGCAGTGATGTCACACCAATCCTTTTAAAAAACAAAAAGGCACCTACACATTTCAAATAACATCAAGTTATGACTGTCTTATTTTGAAGGTTATCATATAAAGCCTGTAGTGATGCAATGTGTGATAGGAGATAAGAAGGGAGCAAATTTTGATGCTTTAGACACAAGTCCTATAAAAAAAGGCTATGTTACGTGGACTCTTTCTAATAGGTTGAAGTACCCGTATTGGACATTCAACTCTCGGACAAGGGTATGGGATATGTGTACGACACTTGTGTTGGACAGCCACCAAGAAACATGTTAGCTACTTATATATTTGTATAGTGAAGTCTCCAAAATATATTCCTAGTTCTTTCAAAATGGACGAAATGCTCATGTTAAGTCTTATTACTACATAATAAATTAAAGCACTTTCTCTTAGAAATGTGAGAAATAAGATGGATTTGTTGTCATGTCCCCATGTCCGCACTGAGACACGTACCGATACCCTTGCCCGAGTCCATGTAACGTATATAGATTCTCTAAATGCAGATTTGGTATTGTTAAATTGGAGCATCCAACCCAAAACCAATTGGCAATGGGTGGAGTAGCCCCTTGAACTTATATATTGAGTAGCTAGGTTATAAGTCATCGATGTGGGACAATCTCAACAGGTATCCTAATCAAGGATGTGATTAGGATTTTTTATATTTTTTTTAATTGTCGTAGTCGTGTTTTACTAAATTGGATGGACTAATCCACAGTTATGAATGGGATCACCACAGAAACTAGCAGACACCAGGGGCAAGTACAAGTGAAGTTGTAATGCATGAGCGTCGCACGAATATCCAAAAATCGTATTTTACATCCAGTACTGATGATGAATCTTATTTACTCGATGACCCAACATTCAACTGATGGATTTGAACCTTCAGTGTCTACGTAAACCACATAGGAGCATAGTTTAGATCATTTTGTTACCAGACTGGTGTGTCCCTTCTAACAAAGCTAAAAGGCCAAGATTGGTCTTTCAAAGAAATAGAGTAGCATCTGACTATTAACAACACATTTATAAATAAATAAAAAGTGAATTTTGGGCATTCACAATTCGAAAAATGGAAGAAACAGAAATTGTAAAAAGTGAAGGAAACTGAGAGGTTGCAATCTTACCTAGTGATATGAGGCAGAATGATATAATTGTACCAAATACTCCAAACAAAAATATTGTTGAGAAGTTTTTAAAGAACTGCTTTTTCTTGACCTGGAAACTGTTAGCAAATTTGAAAATTAGGGAACAACTATCAGAGTCAGAGGCAAACACAAAAACAACGATCAATTTAATGCTAGTACTGTGGCAAAAAAGAGGACACCCCAAAATATGCATCAAAATGAACCCTATTTTTGACAAATTCAAGACGGGTAGTATAAATTGAAGCCAAAAAATAACAATTCTCAGCACCAAATTCTTGCAGACAATGAATTTCAAAGCATGAGTTTAAAAGAGATCCAGAATCATATAAAAACAACAGAACCGAATTTCTACGTTTGTAACATAAGATAAGATTATATACATAAAGCTATGATGGGCTTTGTTAACATGTGCCCTTAGGGCATATGTTAAGGTTCCAAAAGTGGAAATAAACAAGGGAGACAAACCCTTAACCCCACACCGGACACTGATACCCACACTGTATCCCTTATTTATTTCCACATTTAGAACTTTAACATATGCGGCTATGCCCTAAGGGCATATGTTAACAAAACCCATCTAACCAAACCAAGCCTTGTGTCCCAATCAATTGGGGTCGGCTGTATGAATCCTTTTTTCTCCGAAACCCATCTATGATATAAATATACATATATAGGGAAAGATGGAGGGAGAGCTCACCCAGCATTGAAAATGATAGGGGGTAGCAAATAAATGAAGAAAAGCTCCTCGTTGAAGACAAGTATGCGCGAACTTTGGCCTTTACTAACCAACAATACCACAGCCCCAGAAACCAAACCCTGAATCAAACAAACAAAAGTGATTACTACAACTTCCAATGAAAAGCACAAAAATATATAGTCCCAAAAAATTTCAAACTCTTATCTTTATCTCAATACCAGAAGAAGAGCAGTAATGGATTCATTAGCCCACCGGTTCTCCTCAAGAAGGTGACCAATTACGATGCAAAGGCACAGTAAGGCCACGAACACCGTAATTGAAATCACCGTGCTCTTGTTCAGAATTGATGAAGAAATGGGAAGTGAAGAAAGATCTGATATTGTATCTAAAATTCTCATTTTTCAAAATTGTATTTATTTTTTTTTTTTTTGGAAATTTTGGTATTCCCAAATGGGTGTTAATGTGAAGAGACAGATGGGTACAAATAGACTGGTCAAGAGAGGATGTGAATTGGGTTTCAAAGGGGTGTGGATTTTGAGTTCCAACTTGGGAGGGAAAGGGAAGAATGGTAGTTGAGATGGGGTTGTGATCTTCTGTAGTGTGGGATTTCTCTAGTTGTTGGAATCTGCTGGGTTTTGCCACATGTACAGATGTACTCTCTCATACTTATGTTGATGTACTAAAGTACCCCTGTTCTTTCAAATATTGTATGATATGAACTATGCAAACCAACTATAGAAACTACATTAGTATAATGTTTTGTGACCCTGATATGACTTTTGTGATTTCTATGAGTAAAGATTGGGGCACACCCAAACACACAATATTTGGGACACAACTCAAATAATGTATTTATCTCTCTCCTGTGATGTCATTGGACCCCACAGTTACACAGGAGAGAGATAGACACATTAATTAGGTTATATCCTAAAAGTTGTGTATTTGGTTGTGTCCCAAGTATTACCCTTTCTATAGTTTGGAAAATTCTATTCTAGTTGTTTTTGTTGTATCATGCATCCAAATGATTTTGGTCCAAAATAGTACAATTTGGTCCCAACATTAGTACATTTCAAAGTGATTGTAACATTTTGGAACTAAATTATTATATTTTAGTACTAAATTGAAAGGTATGATACAATCAAAACCTACTATGATGTATCTTAGAACCTCCCTCATCGTCATTTTGCTTAAATCTCAAAATATTATAGCCCCATTTTGGTGGTATGATACCACCTGCAAACCGCTTGGTATAATAGGATTCTCCCTTTTGATTTGATGAACTGAGAGGACTATCCTTCAAATCGTTATGTTGAGAAGTTCTCATTGGTACGTACAGTTGGACGGTTGGAGTGAATGCAGCAGTTGGGGATCACCTTCTTTTACAGGTTTCTAGGAGTTTGGTTTGGCCGTTAGGTGGCTCTTACAAGTTTTAGGTTTAAATACAAAATTTATCCTGAAATTTGGTTTGTCTCATTTTAGTCTTCGTAGTTTTAATTATCAATTTGGTTCTTGGAGTTTTTAAATAGAAGTAATATGGTTCAAATGTTCCTTTTTGTCAGAAAATTTGACGGAATTCACCTACTATTATGCACAATTACGCTGATAAGCAGGTCAAGAGATTGGTGATGTTCTATTTTTGCCCCTAAAAAGTGTGACAGTGCATAGCATGAGTAACTTCTGTCGAATTTTCTGATAGAATGAGACATTTGGACCATATTGCTTATACTTTAAAAAATTCGGGAACCAAATTAATGCAACTGTAACTATGGAAACTAAAATGAGACATAGACCACACTTCAATTAAGGGTATATTTTGTAATTTAGCCTAAGTTTTAAATAGGGTTAAATCCATTTTACACACATTTTGACTTTACCTTTATGGTTTAAAATTTAACTTTTGTCGACGTAACTGAAATGAAAGTGTAAAGTTTTTTTGTAAAAATTAACGTATTAAATGTATTTTGTCTCTATGTAGTTAGACTCAATTTCATTTAACCCCCTGTAATTTAAAAGTTGACACTTAACCCTATGTGATTGTGACTAAAATAAAAGATATGTTTGTCATTTTAAGTTGAAAGTTAACACCATTGGGATTTGACTGCTTACGGTTTAAAAGTTGATAGTCCCTCTGTGGTTGTGATTGAAATAAAAGGTAGATTTGTCATTTCACATTATAAACTAATATCATTAGCATTTGCAATTCACACACAACTATAGGGGGTTAAGTGTCAATTTTGAAACTACAAAGAGATTAAGTGAAAATGAATCTAATCATATAGGGATTGTTGGGTCCACACCATGATAACCAATTTGTGCTTGGCTGGTTGCATGTTCATGGAGAATTTGAAGTTTGCTTGGTTTCTTTTGCGATAAGATAAGTGATATTCAATTGGATACTGCAAGCTGTGTACGTGCTTATCATGACCAAAAGGTGGCGTGGATGAGAAGTCTACACAAGGAAGTCACGGCAGTGTGTATGGGGTTTTGCTATATGTATGCATATGTGATATACATATTGTAGGGTGTAACACTCGGCTGGGTCTTGTGAGAGAGAGAAAAATATTGGGAGGGATTTTTTCCTTTCGACTATTTAGTGAGGGAGTACTTATGAGTTGGGTTTTATGATTTACGGGGTTTCTTGTACTAATTTTTATTCTCAATATTAAGGAAATATCTCTTGGGTGTGGACATAGGTAGGGTTTTGCCAAACCACGTAGAATTCTGCTGTGTAAATCTCAACAAGTGGTATCAGAGCCAGCAGGTGTGCCAGTTAATTCACCATGAAGGCAATGATCAACTCACAATTTACGGTGGGGCAGTTTAATGGAAAGGGTAGTTTTATTCTCTGGCAGAGAAGAGTAAAAGACATTCTTGTGCAACAAGGCTTGTCCAAGGCTTTGAAGGGAAATGATAGAAAGCCGGAATGGGAGGAGTTGGAGTTGCGGTGTGTTAGTACGATCCGACTCTGTATTGCTGATAACATTATCAATAATGTTATGGATGAAGATTCTGCATCAGGCTTGTAGGAAAAGTTGTAAAAACTCTATTTGGCCAAGAGTTTGACTAATAAATTGCATCTGAAGCGACAGTTGTACCGACTGAAGATGGAAGAAGACGGAGATCTCATGGAACACATG
The DNA here is from genome assembly GCA_033977485.1 of Hydrangea macrophylla. NCBI lineage: Eukaryota > Viridiplantae > Streptophyta > Magnoliopsida > Cornales > Hydrangeaceae > Hydrangea > Hydrangea macrophylla. The sequence continues at coordinate 67,669,449 of CM066992.1, forward strand.
AGTGTGTTCTACGAGTATTTGGATGAACAGCTGCAAAAAGTTGATGTCAAGATTGAGAAAGAAGACAAAGCTCTCCTACTTCTTACCACTCTTCCAGATTCGTATGATTACCTCATAACTGCGTTGTTGTACGGTAAAGATACAGTGGTTTTGGAGCAGGTGGAGGTTTCACTAGTGTCCTACGACACTCAGAGAAAAACAACTAGTGAGGGTGGACATGAAGCTACTTTGGCTGTAGTAGGTGGGAATCGTGGAAGGACGAAAGATAGATTTGAAGGTAGCAGTAAGGTTAGATCTAGTTCCAGACGGAGAGAAGTACAATGTTATTTGTGCAAAGAATTGGGTCACATCAAAAAATATTGTCCTCAACGTAAAGAGAAGGATGACGGTGGAAAGGATGGTGAAAATTCTTTGGTTTTAGTGGGAGATGATGGAGATGTCCTCACAGTCTCCAAAGGTATACATACTTGTTCTCGTAGTGATTGGATTTTGAATTCTGGTTGTACCAACCATGTATGCTCTAGGAAGGATTATTTTGATACGTTCCAAGAAAATAATTATGAAAATATGTCATTAGGAGAAGGGACTCTATGTACAATTATGGGAGTTGAAATTGTGAAGATCAAAATGCATGATGGAGCGGTTCGTACTTTGAGTGGTGTGAGATATGTCCCAAAGATGCGAAGGAATCTAATCTCGTTTAGCCAGATGGATTCCATGGGGTGCAGGTATTCAGCTGCAGGTGCAGCCATGAAAATCACACGTGGCTGCATGGTTCTTATGAAGGGAGAAAAAGTATGGTGGGTTGTATCGTCTAGTCGGAAGTACAATAAATAAAAACTCTATTGGCGTTTGGAAACAGAGGTGTAGACACCCCAATTTTGACCTAACGTCGAATTTAGGAGAGTGTCACCTCCAAGTCCGATGATGATAAGGACCGAAAGATTTGAAGTATTCCAAGCTCTTCAAAAAGTCTCCAAAACGCGATAAAATTTCACAGAAAGAAGAAAAATACCAGGTATTTAGAAGAATTCAGGTATAAGACACACTTTTGGAAAAGATCTTCAAAAATAATTTGCTTTGAGAAAAAGAAAGACCTAAAAAGGGAAGTTTAGCTAAAAACGGCACACGACAGACATTCGCGGCACTCAGTGAGTGCTGGACGGCAGTCAGAGAGTGCCGGCCCGGCATTCACCAAATGCCGCCGACATTTTCTGACTGCCGTTTACTTTTTAAGTCCGTATTTTGCAGTGCAATACGTATGCGTATGCGGATAAGAACAAAAAACTAATAAAGTAAGACTGACAAAGACGCGGCAATCCATTAATTGTCGCGGCATTTGATGAGTGCCGCCCGGCAGCCACGAAGTGCCGGAACGGCAGTCATGGACTGCCGCCGCGGCATTCACGGACTGCCGCAACAGTTTTTTGACTGCCGCCCTGGGCAGCAGTCTTTCTAATTTCAGGAAGTACATATTGTACCACCAAATGGGATGTTTACACTTGGCTTTTACTCCGAATTCACTAAAAATACTTGGTAATTTTGCCTATAAAATAAGAGGTATCTTCATTGAAAAAGGGGGACAAAAAAGAAAGGGAACAAAAAAAACACTACCATTACACCAACATTTTTTAGAGAGAAAAGGAGAGAGTTTGGAAACTAGGGAGAAGAGCTTGGAAGATGTTCAAAGGAGAAAAGCTTTGAGGATAGTTTGGAGGTGATCCTCTAACCATTAAGTTGTTTCTTTTCATTCTTTCTTTTAAGTTTCTAAACTACTTAGTTTTCTTTGTTTTGTTTCTTCTTGTTGTTTATACTCCCTTCTTGAGATTCTTAGAGATCCTCAATATCTCTCTTGGAATCTCTTGAGTTTGATCTTTTGAATCCCATGTAAGCTTATGCTTCACATGGGAGTCAAAGTTTGATCATCACTTCACTTTGTAAATAAATAGGTGGATCCAAGTCCATATTCATGACTTGGATTCTCTAACTTGGAATTTCATGTGGTCTTCTCTACATCCTCTTGAAATCCATGAGCTAGTTCTTTGATTCTTCTCCTCTTTTTCTTGTTTATGTTCTTCTCTTGAGACTCTTGGGGATCTTCCATATCTCACTTGAATCTCATGAGTTTAATACTTTAGTCTCATGTAAGCTTATGATTCATATGAGATTTAAAGTTGATCATCATTTTAGTAAGAACAAGTAGATGAATCCAAACCCCTACCATGGTTTGGGTCCTCTAAGCTTGAGTTTTTCATGGAGTCTCCTTATATTCCTTGAAAACTCATGAGTTTTAGTCATGTCTTGATCTCCAATGACCATCAAATGGTAGGAGAAATGGTTTGGTTTAAACCCAATTTCATGGTTTAATAGTTGGGGTTAACAAATAAAAGTTGAACTTGACAAATGAAAACAGTGAGTTCACAAACTGTTTTTGATCAAAGATTTTTAGTTCAAAATCTAACCGTTGAAATCGAATGAAACTAATGGGAAAGTGTCAATAACTCAATATTCTACCACTGTAATTTTCGTTTTAAGTTGGTCTCATGTCTAAAATGGTTTGGTCATGAAGTTTGTGATGCAAATGCAATCTGTCCAGAATTTCAGAATGGTTTCTGAACAGTGACACTCTTTTGAAATAAGTAAATCGGAGTTCTAATGAAGTGTTTGAGACCCAAAATAATTTTTTCTAAGTAGTTTAATGTGTTAGGAAACCCCCCTAAAACGAATGAAGCATTTCGGATTATTTTACTATTTTTAAAAAATCAAACAAAATCTCTGGACAGAGAGTTGTACATCTCTGAGTGATGTCTGGTGTTTGTCCTTTTCCCAGAGATCCAACCGTTGAAACTTTGATTTTCTTTTTGATTTGGAAACTAGACTCACAGAGACATCTTGTGTCCAAAATTCACCGACATCAAACCATGAGAGACTTGCTTTTTCCCTTTTTAAAGTCCAGACATGCTCCCTGCAATTTTCAGAATTTTATAACACGTTTGACCAACTTTGTAAATAATGGCTCAAATGATTCTCCTATGACTTAGGGCTTAAACCATATCTTGATAATGATTAATTTAGCTTAAATCCAGAGGCTAAGTGATCCAAATTAATGAATAAATCAATGTCTTATTCTTGTTCATATTCATTCATTTATGTACATCAATGCTTATAATTAGAACTAGTTATTGGATAAAGTTGGATTTCATGCTTGCTAGATTTAAGCTAGAAGTCTAAGATTGTTATTTAAGATCCAACTTTATATCTTGTATATTATGTGGACTAACCCATTGTTTTGTAGCGCTATTGAGGTACGATTTTTTAACCCCTCTCTAGTTTATTGCATTCTTTGATTTTTATTGATTTTTCGACTTAATGCGCGACACCTTAGAATTAGGTTTTGCCTTATGTGTATACGTGATTAGAGATTCTTTTTTAGGATTTTCTTTTGTCCGCATGCATTGCACGTTTAATATCGCTACTGGACCCCGGGTAAGTTCACTTGTTCTCTATTGCATATCATATCGCTTGCTAGTTAAATTATTTGGCTTTTGAATGATATTTTGCCAATTACAATTTTACACCCTTTAGACATGCTTTTGTGATGTATATATATATATATATATATGTATTAATTGAGGGCACACTTAAATTAGTAATTCGATTAAAAGGATGTTGAGTAGAGGCCTATCGCAAGATAGGATGAGAGAGGGTGTTTTAGTCCGACGGGCTCCTTCCTCTCTCATTCCATAATCTCCGGACCTAGTTAATCTTTGGTTTCGCAAAAGATCAGTTTCCTTTAAATGGTTTCTTAATTTTTCCTTTTAAAAATTAAGTGGCGACTCATTTGTTTTGAATTTGAACTTTTAAAAAGAATTTTAAAAGAAAAGCTGTGGGTAAGAAGAAAATTGCGATATCCACAGGAGGGCACAGGAAAAAGGGTGCCCTAGGCGTGTTTCTTTTATGGTAGAGGCAAAGACACGGGTGACAGGTTTCGAAGTAGTTGTCATGACCTATCCCGCTACGCGCGAAAATAGGACACGTGGCACGCCACCAAAGCTCATCCAAATCCATTAAAGTATAAATAGCAGCGGAAACATAGGTAAAATCCATGAAATCAAGAGCTATAAAAAAATTTCTGCATTTGAAACACTTAAAGAAGCATAATGTTTGAAAATAGCAATCCAGTCGACTGATCGGGGGTCCGGTCGACTGGAAATGCAATATACAGAGAGCACAAAATCTCAGCAAGTTGTCCAGTCGACTGATCATAGGTCTGGTCAATTGGAAATACAAGATACAGAGAGCGTGAAATTCTCAGGGGCTGTCCAATCAACTGTGTCGGGTACCCAGTCGACTGGGGTCTCAAATTCTCAGTCGACTGATGTTTCCTGGTCGACTGAGCCAGAAAATCCAAAATGAAAACCAAGATCCAGTCGACTATGTCAGGGACTCAGTCGACTGTGTCTCAATATATTAAGGCAGTGGCTAAATCAAACAGGCCTCCAGTCGACTGTTTCCTGGAAATTAGTCAACTGTTTTACTTTAGTTACAAGCAACCTATAGACTTCAACCCATAATTGTCTAACTCAATTCTAACACATTCGCTAATATAATACCACGATTCCAAACATAATTACAAGTGTTTTACAACAAATTACAAACTACAAATCGTTTCCAAGATTCAATTACAACATGTTACGAATCCAAAGTTCTTATTACAACATTTGGAAAGAAAAACAAAAACATTTATAAGAGTGCTCTCGTCATCCTATCGGCCTCACTCTTCACATTTATTCTTCCCTCTCTTCATATCACCTACAATGGAGTAAATCTCCACTGCTAAACTAGCTGAGTGCACAATTCTAAATATATACTTATATGACAATTCATGCATTTAAACATCTAAAATACATCAAAATAGTCTCTAGGGTAAGTGGTACGTTTTCATCCGGTAAATGAAACCAGTGTCGTGGAAGGCCTTCCTCTTCCACGCACCCCGTGCTCTAGTTGGGCCATCCTCCATACTATGTACCGTGTCCTGGTTGGGCCTTCCTCTATACCAAACACAACAACTATCGATGTTACAATCCTCAAACTTTGAAGAGCTTACACCCGGATGGAATTGCACCAAACACCCCTTTGATCCAAGTAGACACATAGCATACTCACATAAACAGTTATACGTGCTTTTATCACATTTTCATGTGCACAACTAACGGGCCTGTCTAATACATGAATTTCGCTCGGATCCAAAATATCAAGTTCGATATTTAAAATATGTAAATTCCATATAATTCATAGATCTAGAATTCATACCTCGTGCTAACACTTTATAACTTTGAAGGATTAACTAGAGAGTCAAATGAACGTCGGATCTCCATTTATACGCGATTCCTATGAGTTTTACCTGGTTTTTTTCTAAATTTCTAAAAATTAGTTTTTCGTAAAAAGTTGCCAAACGTAGCTTAAGATGTATCAAATGAAGCTCTTACCTCCAGGAGTTTAAATATGAAATCTGGTTGAAAACGGACGGAAGAACGGTCGTCGATCTGCGTCGTGAAGCTCGGGGAAAATAATCTCCTCTCTCTCTCTCTCTCTCTCTCTCTCTCTCTCTCTCTCTCTCTCTCTCTCTAGTTATTAAAATTGGATAATTTGACCAAAATATCTCAAGCTCTTCTATTTATAGCCACGACTCCCATAAATTGCGTTTACCTCCCCACGAGTTCTCAAAACTTCTAATTATCTCCGGAAACGTCTTAAATGTCTACACTTCACGAGTGAAAACTAAAAATTATAAGAGTTTTCATCAAAGTTCTGTTTGGGTACAAAATAAGGATCCAAATCCGTGGAATCTCTATATAACCTACATTTTATGCAACGTATCACCTACGTTCTCATTATAACCATCAAAGTGATCTAAAACAAGATCAAAACTATCAGAAATTTACTCTACACAGGTAAAATCAGTATTCACAAAATACCAGATAATTCAAATTACATTTAAATCACATAAATGTCATTTAATCATGTCAATGCATCAAAACTCTTCCAATTATCGTGTCCTCAATTGACACTTCAGCGTTGACCTACGTTAACACAACTCAATTATTAATCAACATTAATAATTCCAAAATCTCAAGTATGTAGTATAAAATAAAAAGGTTTTCCGGAACGGGTGTGACAACTCTCCCCTCCAAAAAGGAAGTTTGTCCCCAAACTTATACCTTATAATTCGAAAAGATACAGATACTCATTCCTCATCTCCTCTTCATTCTCCCACGTAACTTCTTCAACTATGTGACTACGCTATAGTACTTTCACCATCGGAATGGTCTTCGTTCTCAATACTTGCTCTCTCCGGTCCAAGATCTCTATTGGATGTTCTATGTAGGTCAAGTCTTCTTGAATCTGTAACGGTTCTGGTACTATAATCTTACTCATATCCATTATACACTGTCTCAACATAGACACATGAAACACATTGTGCACATGTTCCAACTCTGATGACAATGCCAATCGATAAGCCACTGGTCCTATTCTCTCTAGAATCTCAAACGGTCCTACAAATCTCGAATTTAGCTTCTCTCGCTATCCAAATCGAACAATGCCTTTCGAATGCGATACTCTCAGATACACAAAGTCTCCCACCTCAAAAGTCACTGGTCATCACTTCAAGTCCACAGAGCTCTTATAACGACTCTGAGCTACCTTAAGTTGCTCCTAGATCAACTTCACTTTTTCCATAGTTAACTGTATTATCTCTGGTCCTATCAACCTTCTTTCCCCAACCTCGGTCCAACAAATTGGAGAACAAAAATTACGCCCATACAAAGTCTCATACGGTGACATACCAATACTCGACTGACACCTGTTGTTGTATGCAAATTCGATTAACAGTAAGTGTTTCTTCTAATCACTCCTAAAGTCTAGAACACACAATCAAAGCATATCCTATAATGTTTGAATCATTCACTCTGACTGTCCGTCGGTCTGAGGATGAAAAGTAGTACTGAAACTCAACTTAGTACTCATGGCTTTCTGAAAACTTTCCCAAAACCTTGATATAAAACTACTATCACGATCCGATATGATCCTGTTAGAACCCCATGTAGTCTCATAATTTCTTTCACATACAACTCTGCTAATCTCGATGGCTTAGTGGTCTTGATCGATAGGAAATGGGCTGATTTCGTTTATCTATCAACTATAACCCAAATCTTGTCATTCTTATTGAGTGATCACGAAAATCTAGAAACAAAATCCATCTTATCTCATCACATTTCCACTCTGACACTGATAATGGTTGTAGTAATCCCGCAGGTACTTTTCTCTCTACCTTGACTTGTTAACATGCCTAACATTCCGAAACGTACTTAGCAATTTCCCGCTTCATTCCTCTCCACCAAAAGTTCTCTCGCAAGTTCTGGTACATCTTATTATTTCCCGGATGAACTACATATTTAGTATTGTGAGCCTCCTCTAAAATTCGCTCTTTCAAGTCTTTTACATTCGGTACATACAATCGACTTCCACATATCAGCACTCCCTGTTCCAAAGTAAAATCGGGTCTTTTTCCCAAAGACATCTCATCTCTCATTTTACACAAATAACAATTGTTAAACTGTTCTGCCTTGATCTCATTTATGATATCTGGATCGGCTATGATCGCCATCATTAAGCCACCATTGGTCTTCAGAATTACATCTAACTCTAACCGCTCCATCTCCTTTACGAATTCCTTTTGTTGGGTTAGTTCATCGGCTAAGTTCATTGTCGTCTTCCGGCTTAAAGCGTCGGCTATCACATTAGTTTTTCCCGAATGATACTCAATCGAAACATCCACTACAACAAAAATAGCCTATAGAGACATTTATTTTGAGACAAAAAATAAAAGTGTCTTCAGAAGTTACTTGTAACGACACACTACTTTCCGTCTCTACAAATGAAAATAATTGTCTTTAAAAGTTACTTGTAAGGACATATAACTTTTTGTCTCTACAAAAGAATTAATTATCTTTAGAAGTTACTTGTAAAGACATATGATTTTTTGTCTTTAAAAAGAAAATAAGTGTATTTAGAAGTTATTTGTAAGGACACATAATTGTCTGTCTCGAAAAAAAAAACATGGCTTTAGAAGTTACTTGAAAAACACATAATTTTCTGTCTCTACATAAGAAAATAAGTTTATTCAAAAGTACAAAATAATAACACTGATTAATTTTTTTCTTTATAACGAGAGAATTGCCTCAATAAATAAATAATTTAACATAACAAGAAAAATGGCATGTCCCAGCGTTTAAAAATATACCTTTAATTACTAACAATTTTTAAAAAATTAAGTGTTGTTAACTACTAAGATTTTAAAGAGCGATTGCAAATACCAGCACTTGGTAGTTAAATGCCAATACTTAACATCATTTTCATACAAAATGCCGATAATTAACAGTATTTGTAAAACCAATGCCGTTAATTAACGGTATTTGAAATTTTAACGTTTGCCCTCAGTTCTATTTTAATAAAACGACGTCGGTAATTCTGTCTAATTTTTTTTAATCTTTAATGTTATTTAAACATTAAAGAAAACACAAGGGAAAATATACAGCCCAATTTAGGGTGGCTTCCGCTTTGCGATTGCAACAGTGATAGCTTTGAAATTACTTTTTTCAGAATTATAATAGTGGTGATGTTTGAGTAATGTATTGTAAAAGTGGTTACGGTGGAAGAAAATATTATGTAGGTGTTTGGTGACATAAATATAAGGTGATTTTAAATGTTCAAAAATAATTATGACCCTGGACTGTATTGATATTCTATTTGTATTTGATACATAATTATTTTGTTAGTGCTCCATATTATTAAATTTAATAAAAATACATTACTTAAATAATAAATTAAATAAATGTATTCAATAATAATAACTATAGTAATATATAATATAAAAATAAGTAAATATATTAGTAATATAAAATATGTTACTAGTGGTGTTCAATACTTTAAACATATGTTTATAGTACATGATTTTATTATATACAAATAAATATTTCCGTACTTGTAGTTGAAAGTTGGGTATTTGGTCAAGCGGAATCAAGACTGCTACACATTCAATGAGGTCTAAAGTTCAAAACTTGGTAGACTGTTAGCAAAAAAAAATTAGTGCATTTTCTAGTGACACTCATAGCGACACAAACATATATGTATATATGTGTTAGTAAAAGTAGTTTCTAGTGACAATTCTAATGACACTTTTGTTTTGTCATTACTCACAAATATATGTCACTTCAAAAGTAACATTTAGTGACACTTTTTCTTTGTCGTTATAAAGTTACATTTACTGACAGTTTTACCAACACTTGGGTAAGTGTCTCAACAAGGCTTAGCGACAACACCTATTATAACACTTAAGTAAGTGTTGGTATAACAACTAGCTAGTGACACATTTTTTGACTTATTGCAACACTTTTTTCTGTCTTTAAAGGCATATTTTGTTGTAGTGATCGTAGTCCTTCATCAATTCTAACCATCTTTTCTGTCTCATATTCAAATCTTGTTGTGTGAATATGTATTTCAAACTCTTATGATCCGTAAAAATCTCACACTTCTCTCCATACAAGTAGTGTCGCCATGACATTCCAACTATAAGCCTAAGAAAAACTATATATGTAGTTTCATAATTTAATGGTACTGCTGCCAAGGATGTCGTGATAGTCACCATTTCTATACAAACAAATAAAAAAGGAGTAATTTTTGGGACACAACTTTCACACAACTTCCTAAAAGATGTGTCTATCTCTCTCTTGTGTCACTGTGGAGTCCAGTGGCATCACAAGAGAGAGATAGACACATCTTTTAAGAAAGTTGTGTGAAAGTTGTATGAAAAATGTGTCCTAAAAATTATTCATAAAAAAAGAAAAAGAGAAAAAAAAGACTTTTCTTCTTGGCATTGCTTCTATAAGCCAATGGTTCAATAACTTCAGCTTTACACGCACTAATGGAGTCTTTGACCGAACTAATTGGGGGTGAAATTGATGTTTTTGACTTGTAGATTGAACCAAACAATAATCCAAGTGGAAAAGATTAGAGAGAGAGATGATCAGATCAAATATGTCTGACACACGTGATTATTTTTGGACAAATTATATTGGCCTCCTTAAGGCATGACTTAATTACATAGATCAATCGTTTTAAAAATTGTACTACCCAGCTTTTTTGAGGTTTGTTATTATTTAATACTCACATTACTTCTATTAATCAACGATCAGTTAACCGTTAATTTTATGATTAAGTTTTTTAAAGGACTGCTTTGCCCAAATTAATGTCAACACACACACACACACACAAAAAAACATTCAACTTTTTTTTATTTCTTTTTTATTAGGTGACATTTGTGGTTGATCGGTTGCGATATTGTCCAGCTTACTATCATACAACTATTACGTGACACTTGTGGTGGATTGGCATTGAGCTGCTTTATACGCCTTAAATCTATTTTGTTTTTTTTTTTTCTCAGAAACTAAGATTCATTAATAAAAACCAAACATTACAAAGATCACAATACAAACAACAAACAGAAAAGAAAGGAAAAACAGAGAAGCAAAATAACTAAAGGAACAATTGAAAGGGAAGCATAAGCGACCACAGAAAACTCCGTTAGCTGCACGAGAACACCATCAATGCATCACGAGGGCCGCTGAGGCGAAAAGACCCGAACCCAGGGCAACTTCAACCTTGGAGATGGTAAAGACCACCTGAAGAAAGAAGATGGCATAAAGCCAAGCCCAAACAAGTGAAGAAACTTCACCAAAGGGGGCAACCAAAGTTGCTAGAAAAGTTTCCATGGTAGCAAAGATTGAACCATGGAAAGTTGCACAGCGGTAGAAGAGAGCTCCAAAGCCACCAATCAAGTCCCAATGAAGACCAAAAAGCCAATCTACTGTTTCAAGACTGGTCTGGCCTACATCTATCATCTTGAATCCAAAGAGATGTCTGACAATAAAAGAAAAAGGAACAAGACAAGAACAAAAAAGTAGGGAAGGAGATTCCCTAAACATCCTCCACAAAGGAAGGGGACAACTTCACACAGGAAGTGGAGAAGCCAAACAAGGCTTAATATGAAACAGGACAAAAGGGAGTGAAAGGAGGAAGGAGATTGCGAGGCAAGACAGGCCGAACCAGTGGGGAGACTGGAGAAGAAGAGGGGAAGGCGGCTGCTAGGTTAAAAGCCTAGACCCATCTCTACTCTCTCTCTAGGAAAGTCCTAGAGAGAGAAGCTCCTCAGCTTCTTTGTACATCCCTTTGATAATTCATGATTGTGGCACCTTTGAATGACCAAATCTATTTTGTTTGAGTTGTGCTATTGTATTGTATTGTTTTTACTCTATTTTTTTTTTTTTTTTTTAAATTGGGTGATGTCCACTGAACTGAGACCAATACAACTCCTGACTCAGTCAAGCTAACCAGTTTCAAAATTTTAAAAAGAATAAACACAACCCCCATAACTTTGTGTTTTTTTTTTCCCTGCCCATTCATCTACTGAAAAAACCAAAAAATATATATGCTCTGTTTGGCAACAGTACAAGCAGGGGCAGAATTGTGTGTTAGGTGGGGGGTGCCATTGCACCATTCACATGTGATAGATTGTATTCATATACATGTATGTGTACTATATCTCATATTTTGTTGTCTGTTGGCACTCCCAAACAAAAAAAATCTACTACTCCTCATATTTGGTTGTTTCTAGCACTCCCAAAAAAAAAAAAAAAATAAGCTACCCCTTAGTCAGCTTAAATAATTTTCATTGCTTTCTTCCAACTCTTAACTTCAATCACATATATTTGAGAATTATTTGGGATACAAGATTTAGATAGAATAGCATTTTCTGTACAATTAGACCACTCATTATGATAAACTCAAACAACCCCCCTCCCCAACAACTTTCAAACAATACAAAATAACATCACATGGTAAATTTGTAGTCTTATTGATAAGAAAAAAAAAAGTATACTCGTGTATAAATAGAACCAAAAACATCGTCTTGGGGACGCTGCACCCAAACCCCCGTGTGTCATTATTAAATAGCCTATGTACTAACTCGACACCCCAAAAATAAATTCCTGATTCCGCCCCTGAGTACAAGTCATTTGTGTCGATCTCCACATAGACGCAAAGTAGAGATCAAGACATAAGACTTTCTTAAACTTATTATTATTATTATTATTTTAAATTGTGTGATATGGTTAAGTAGGTAGGACCCGTATTGATTAAGTTAGGACAGTCATTTTGGGACGTGTTGTTCAGTTTTGTTGCGCTCTTTCAAAGTTACTGACCAGAAGTTTGGGGAGTTATAAATGGTAGTATCAAACTCGGCTCATAGTCTGGACAATGTGTGGGCCATGTTTGGTGCTCCCTATACTCAGCCAACTAGAGAAAGGTACCGGGCTTAGTGGGTGATGGCCGGGATGCAATGACAACAGGAGCGGAAGCGGATGCACATAAGGGGTAAGAGGGGCAGTTGTCCCCTTTAACTTTTTAAAATTATTTTTGTATTTTATAAATTTCATATATTATTTATTTTTGTCTCTTAATTGTCTCTATTAACTTTCCAAAATCACTCTTTTACTTGATATATTTCATACATTAGTCATTTTTGTCCCTTAATTGCTCCCAACTTTTTAAAATAATTCTTTTACCTTATAAATTTCATACTTTATTCATTTTTGCTCCTTCATTGCATATTGTATTCATTTTTGCTCCTTAATTGTCCTTCTACTTTAAAAAAAAAAAATATGCTTTAAGCTAAAAAAAAAAAAAAAAAATTTAAAAATATATATCGGATGTATAAGTTTCTGCCCCCCAGACAAAACCTCTGAGTCCGCCCCTGAATGAGAATGTCACATGTTTAAACAGGAGAGATTGTGATATCCCACGTTAGTTAAGTTAGAATAGTGTAGTTGGCAGATTAAATACCACAAGCTTACTACTAACAACTTGGACATGCTTATTTTGAATGACGGCGTTACACTCTTTCTTCGAATTATTGAACCAGTAGACATGGAACGTTACACTGGGAGGAGCATGAAGCCATGAACTCTAGTTTGTGTTGAGGTCTTTTTTTCTTTATCTTTATCCTTTTTTTTTTTGGCTAAAACAGAGACAATTTATAAATAACATCAGAGGACAAAAACAACAATAGCTAGAGCCACTAGTCGTAATTTGGGACGAGACCAGATAAGTTACAAAGTATGGCCATTTGTGTGAGCAACAAAATTTGCCAATCTATAAACTTTAGAAACATTCCAAAACAAAAAATCTTTTACGTAACAAAGACCAGGCCTCAGAAAGAAAGGGACACTGCTGATAGATTCACAATTACAATCAAGGGGTTTGTGTTGAGGTCCAGTGAACCTTAAGATGATTTCTGAAAATTGAAATGTACCAATATATATATATATATATATATGTATATATATTTGTCTACATCTCCTGTGCTTATCAGGTTGGTAAAGGTGCTTATCAAACACTGTCCATTTCTTTTTAGAATTGGCAAAGTCCAATTTTTTTATAATTCAAAATTGAAAAGCATAACATTACAATTTTCCCTAATTTTGTTTTTAATTGTGTAAGGGTGAAAATTTATTTTCTGGGGTTAAAAGATAAATTGATGCGCATCTCATGCAACAATTGCTGATTAGTGACATAGTTGAGGCTCTATTTATTTAATAATTGAAAGCAAAATCATATCAAAATCAAGGTTTTCTTGCATCATAATGATTAAACTATATTTATCACTTTGCCCATGCCGTGAAGTAATTGCATTTGTAATATTGAGATTGTTTCGTTTTATTTTCATTGCCCAAACAAGAAATTAATCTTAGCCCCAATTCTTTCTTGTCAAGAAAAACAAGATTTTAACTTTCAGAAAGTTATGACAAGCAATGAATCCATCCGAAAATACCCACAAATTCAATTTCATTTTTGCTCCAATATCATAACTCTCAAGATCCAAAAATACGGAAAACATGAAAAAAAAAAAAAAAAAAAAAAACACACCAGTTCTGAATATAGAAGCTCATTATCTTTGTAAAATGAAGAGTTCCAAAGATCTGAGTGCCTGGGATGGATGATCAGCCATTACAAGATGAGTTACTATATAGAAAAAACTTTTTTGCAATGGACAAAAACAAAGAATTAACTGCATGCCTCTCGTAAAAAAAAAAAAAAAAAAAGGATTTTAACCATGACAATGTGATACCACGTAGCTAAAGACATCTTTACAGACGATTATAGAACTGTTAGCGATACAGCAGCAGAACGAAGCTTCACGCCATCGTCGTCCCACTTCGATTTTGGGGCAGTGGCTCCGGCAATAATAGCCTAAGACATATGGGTGAGATCCATGATTTACCCAATAAGTATACTAACATAGTAGAAGTGACTGAATTTTCATGTCTGAAATTTGGAATTTGAGATTGCGGAAGCTTGTGATTAGTATCTTGGCACAAGAAGTACAGCAAACTGCCTAGCCAAAGTTCTTTACAAAGACACAATATTTTTAAAACTAAAGCTCTGTTTGGTTCATGCTTTTAATGAGGAAAAGAAAAGGAAAACACTTTCCTTTGGTTGGTTGATAAGGAAAATAGTGAGAAAATTAGGAAGGAAAGAAAATAATGAGAGAAATAAAACGGAAAAAATTGTGAACTTTATTAGTCAGTTCCCTCCCTTTTCTCTGAACTTACAATTATATTTTGAAATTCTTTAATTTTAAAGTTATTTAAGCCTGTAGTTTTGTGAACTAGTTTTTCTTCTTGTTTTTCTTTCCCTCACAAAATCCGTGAACCAAATAGAGCCTAAAGAGAGTGTGAGGGCATACCTTTCCACTGTTGATGGCAGCCACTAGTGCAGCATGCTGTCCATCCCTACCAAACTCATAAAAGTAATAGGTCCTGAAAAATATGCATTATATTATTTATAGTTGCAACAGAACAAAATGCTTTAAAGGGAATTCAAGGTGAAGTTCATACAGATATATTTCGGGTTGATCTTAATAAATTTAGGAGGGAACCTGGTAGTAAATATGGGGTACCCGCATTACGAACTACTTATTCAGTCTTTTTGTTTTTTCACTGACAAAGAAATTACATGCTTTCATCCATTTTCTTGAAAAGGCACAACGTAACCACTAGTACAGTTACGTTAACAATATGAGCAAGCATCCAAATGTCAACAATCAACACAAAGATATATAAACTCACCTAAAACCTTCATCTTCTTTAATCCTTATTGTGCGGGCAGAGTATATAGTTGAACCTCCTGACACAGATGACAGTGATTGAGTAACCAAAACCAGTGACAGCATCAGGTTGCTTAATCAAGAAGCTAACTAGAGTACTTTTTTTTTTTTGGATATGAGGACAAATCTCTTAGTCTGTCCTCTGGGACTTCGGGATCATTACCTATTGTCGTTTTATCGGACTAGAACAGGGGCAAACCCCGGGTACGTGCACCGACTCCACAACACACGCACCAGTTAAATCAAGGAGGCAAACTAGTGGTAAGATCTGAACCCACACCAAGTTAGACATTGTCCATCTTGAGATTCATCCCTCCAACTAGCTTACCCGACCCCTGGGGGTTTCGAACCCCTGACCTCCCTTAGGGAGGCCAAAGGCCTTGGCCAAATCTCTTGTATTTACCCATGTGAAGTCTCGAATCCAAGACCAAGTGGGTAGAACACCACCCTGTCTTGGTCCGCGTAGCACTGGGCTACAGGGGATTTGGTTACTAGAGTCCATTGTTAGTGTAAAACTATATACACACCCATATAAATAGACAGAGAGCAGGGTCCACAGGGATTTGGAGGGAAGAGAGGTGAGAGAGAATAGATCCACGTTACCATAAAGGAAGATTTTACCGAAAACTCTAAAATGTATTTTGCCTAGAGGGTAAGTAGAAATAGAAGTTAAAAAACTGTACCTGGTACAAATATTTTTGCAGCCTCCTTCAACGAACCTAAATCAGTAATATCTTTGGCCTGTTCAAGGTTACACATGGTGCAAGTTATTCATACAGTGTAATCAATTTGAGAAAGAGAGAGAGAGAGAGAGAGAGAGAGAGAGAGAGAGAGAGAAGCACAGCAATTGTGACCACAGAAACCTCTAAGAAGGTGATCTTGAGCTGATTAGATGGACGGACGACAACACTCACAACTTCAGATCTGTATCAAACATTGACAATATTAAAGAGAACAATCAAATTAAATTGTAAGAAAGTAATCAACACCAAAATGAATTTGCCTGTCCATAAATTAAAAATAAAAAGGCCAAGTAATGCTTCCATTGAGCACATTCTATTTAATTTATCCAGTAATATATGTTTTCTTTGTGACAAGAAATTAGAGATTTTTGTAGAAATCACAAAGTCTGCTTGGCACGTGTTCGATTGATCAAGTCTGGAGAAACAATGAATGCATTTCGCTTTTACAGCTTTTTAAGCATGAGAAAACATATATCAAGGCAAAGAAAATACAACTTGGCAAGACTAAGCCCCGTACTTTGAAATAATAAAACAAGAAGCACCTAAGTAAAGTGAACTTGGCGGCCACAGAACCTTTTTGGTTGCAAAGTAATGCAGCATGAGAACTTACCCATCAGAAGACGCAAACCGTGCTGCAAAGGTCTTTGGCTTAACTTTATCTCCATAAAGAGATAATCCAGCATTATAATCCTAAAAAGATTGAGTACCAAGACTCAGTAAATCTACAGTATCTTAAGTTAAGGCTCTAGTTAGTCCATGTGTTCGGTGAGGGAAAGGAATACTAGTCCTCTTGTGTTTTCTTTGGCTTAGACAACATCAAAATTTTAAAATTTCCAAAGTATATGAATGTAAAGTCAGGAAAAAAAAAAGAGTCAAAATTCAAAAATTTTAATTTATTCTCAACTTATTCTCTTTTCCTTTCTATTTTCCTCATAATTTTCCTTATTTTAACCAAACAAAAGAAAAGGCTTTTCTCTTTGTTTTCTTTTCTTTTCACCTCACTAAATCCATGAACCAAATAAAGCATTAAGGAACAGAATCTAAAACTGCATCAAGAAAATCATCAACTTGGGAAGAATAATATGCAAAGCACATATTTGATGTTATAATACAGGACACTATCAGCAAGAGAAAATAATAGACTACAACGTATTTATGTATGACGAGGATTAGATTTCCAAGAACTTAGCCTCAACATCATTGGTATAACCTCAAATACAGATGAGAAACTTAGAGCATTGGGGACAAATTGGATTGGCAACAAAACAATACAATTGTTCCTAACTTTGTCTTTATTCAAATTAAACCACTCCTAATTGACTGTCCAAAAAGAAGCTGCTTCAATAATGACATAAATATTTAAACCATTCCAATAAGATGGTAACCTATGTAGCACGGATACAGACACGTGACACGGACACGATACGACACGGAGACGGCGAAATGGCAAATCCCAAAAATATAGGATACGGAAACGGCTAGGATACTTCGAATTAAAAAATATATCTTTGGATATAATTTAATTTTAAGTAAAAAATAAATAAATAATTAGAAGGGAGGATTAAACATCAACATTATATTACATATCCATCCAAAAAAAAAAAACCCTAAACTCAAAATCCTTTTTGACTCATGTAATAACTAATAAAGAAAGAGTACAGACGAAACAAGATTTAAAAAGAAAGAGTCTAAGAGGCTAGGGCTTATATGTAGTATGATATACGTACTTATATATCATTTTATTTTCTCAATATTTTGTTTGCACCCCCCAATAAACACTTATTTTAAAAAGATCACCATTCCTCAAACCCACAATAATAATAATAATAATAAAAAAATAGGACCACTAGGCCAAAAGTGTCCCAGGAGTGTCCCCCAAGAAACACTTATTTTAAAAAGATCATCATTCCTTAAAAATCCAAAAAAAAAAAAAAAAGACCACAAGGCCAAAAGTGTCCCATGAGTGTCCCAGAAGTGTCCTGACGTGTCTTGCCGTGTCCCAGAAGTGTCTGACAATATGATTTAATTTAAATTAATCCAGACACTTCCATAGCCGTGTCCCGTATGTTCCCTCGCGTGTCCAAGCCGTGTCTGTGTCCGCGGAATGTCGGAAACGCAAACGGCACCCCAAATGAAGTGTCCGTGCTACATAGATGGTAACCATACCATAGTAAATATTCTTATAGAGCATTAAAATTTAATTGTTCCTATATTTCACGAGTAATGCTATGCTTCCCAAATCACATCCCAAATGATGTGGTAGTGGGACCACCGTGGAGTCATTTCAACATCCTCCAGTGGTCCCGCAGTGATCCCACTGCCATACGAGGACACGCCCAGTTCCTAAGAATATATTTTAATCCCACAAAAAGAAAACAACCACCTAAGAATAACCTTCTTAAGCCTGGGAATAGTTTAATCTCGAAGATCCTTATTTTGGGTTCAGATTACTTTTTCTTCAGATATCTTTACATTGGGTTCTTTTAAGAAATTATCAGTGACACTGGGAAAACTTGAACCTTGATTTGAACCTCCAAAAGACTTAAATCCAATTATGTAGAATAATGACTTCCAACAAGCTTCTGGGATGAAGCAGACTATATACCATATGCTTCGTCATCACAATCAGAGTCAACGAAACATAGACAGCAGAAGATGTAAAACTAAAACCAGGCACAACTATCTAGAGAAAGATGTGATTATCTAGGTCTCTGGTTCTAGTGTTATCTAGTACATTCAATGACTTGAATCTAGCACAAGTTTTCACCAGCACTTCTTCATTTTATTCTTCTCTTATATTGAATTGTGATATGATCAATTTATCATTTTGGCCTTAATTTCATATTTGCTTTAAACTTTGAAATACAAACAAGTGTTCTTCGATAGCTTTGCTATACATCGTGTGTACATAGGTTGCACCCCCTTTGGTGCTTGTCTATCATACCAGAACTTATTAAAAATAGAAAGAGGGAAAAAAAATGGCACTATTAGAGCAAATCCAAGGGCAATAGGCATTTTGCCTAATAGTGAAATTGGTAGTCAAATATCACTCAACAATCCTAGCTCAAATGACTAGTCAATCTTTCTCTTATTATATTTTATTCACTCCAATCATGTCAGTCTACATGAATCATATTAGCCTATATTCTAAAAGGTAGTAGCCATCTTGCCTAGCAATTTTTTGATTAGCCATTTTGTCTACTGTGATGCCTAGTCCATTGGTGGTCAAGTTTAGCGTCTTCACTAGGCATTTGGTGGTTTAAAGGTTATATGGCTATTTGGAGTTGCTCTTAAGGAAGGATCTCTTTGATAACCCAATTAAGTGCTGAAATATTTCATCACTTATTTTTCCAGTGCCAAAAGCCTACTAAAAACTTAAAGCAACAAATTACTACCGAAGAAAATCACTCAATGCACTCTATTAGACTATTTCAATATTGAAACATTATTGGGTTAATCACATTTTACCACCCCCGCCACAACCCCCTCCCCCCCCCCCCCCCCCCCCCAGCATGGTTAGCAAGGGCGGATGCAAGTGAGGGCAAGAGGGGGCTCACTTTCTAAGTTTCTTTACTCTGCTTTGCACCTAACATCACTTACCCCACCTCAAATTTACTATTTTGCCCTTGTTGAAGCTTGATATACATTGTTGGACCCATTCTCTAACAGCTTAAACTTTTGGAGTAGTTGGTAACCTAACATGGTATCAGAGCTTTGTTTGTGGGAGGTCCTGGGTTCGACTCTCCATCCCCGCTTTGTTGTGCATATTTGCAATTTGTTATTTGTCCCCACTATGATGGAGTTTCGTTTGTTTGCTCTTCACGTACAAGTCGGGGTTGCACGTGGCTTGACATACATTGTTGAGCCCATTCTCTAACAGCTTAGGCTTTTGGAGTAGTTGGTAACTTAACAGCCCCAAATGCCCTCTTCTGAGTCTCTAACCTAGCCACATCCCCGCTTGGTGGATATGTAATGTACAAATGCAAGTATTGCATAATTTGCATCCAAAGCAGTCAAACAGGCCCTTAAGGGTCTGTGCTAGATCATATGTATCAAGAATACAAACAGTGCATGTCTTCAATCTATTTTGTCAACACAAAACAAAATATGTCAGTAATCTAAACAGTATAGCACTATTTAATACGCTAGCCAATTTCGAATCTCAAATTTGGTTTTCGAATGACTTAATTTAGAGTACCTTAAAACTACGCATTATTGTCAAGTGTCAAGTTTGATTAATTAAGAGTGTTTGTTCCCTATCCTTGTTGCTAGACATCAAAAAAATTCTCTCATTCTTTTATAGTTGATTACAAAAGGTTACCGAAACCTTAGTAGTAAAGGTCGCCTCCTTTGAACCAAAATCCTAGATCCGCCCTGGTGGTTAGGCTCATTTTCACTTTACCCTCCTGTGGTTCAAAAGTGGACACTTAACCCCCTGTGGTTTTGGATTAAAGTGAAAATTTCGAAGGAATCTCTACTGACCTTTTCAAATAGCTGCTCCTCCCTTTGATTTGAACTTACTAGAACAGCTAGGTACATTTTCGATTTTCTATTCACTCATGATCTGGCCTGGTCGACCCAATCATGATATTGAAGGATGGGACCTTTTCTCGAAAAAAAAACTCCGGATCCCGAGAAGAGTTGAAGATGGTGCAACATCGAATCCTGTTACCTTACTTCGAATGGAATCTTAGCCCGCCTCACTTGCTTTTCTTTACTGCCCCCACATAGGAATTAAGTGTTAAAATTAACCCCACGTAGGGGAGTCTAAGTGTCAAAATTAACCTCACATAGGCAGTTAACCGCCAAAATTAGCCCCCCCAAAAGGTGCAAGTGTTAAATTATAGGTGTGTTAACACAGTATATTAAACCCCAAAATTAACCAGGGGATTAAGTGTTAATATTTTTGGCCAATTTTAAAATTTCGTTAGTTTTGAGGGAAATCTTAGCAATTTCACTTTAGTCTGAAATCACAGGGGTTAAAAGTGTCCACTCTTGAAGCATAATGGGGTAAAGTCAAAGAGTGGAGTTTTGCTCACCCTCCTCACCTATTGGATAATGCAATGGGCCCAATACTTTACACTACAAATTAATTCTCATTTAATCTTGAGTCCCACCGCATTAGCCAATGGGAGAGGAGAGGGAACAAAGATGAACAATTTTGATTTGAGCAAAAAAGTATTCCGAAGTCAAAAAGGGCCCGGGTAAAATGTATTTAACCCAACATTATTTTTAATCCTGTAAATTCAAAACCATAGAATTTTTAGCATTAAAAATTCAGCCCCGAAGTCTCACAAAATTTGCAATCATCTCCACTCCCTTTACATTCTTAATGATAACATACTCTAATTCACAAAATCACATTAAAAAAAAATGGGAATTTATTGCGACAACACACCTCAGGCTCCATTATATCTTCAAACTGAGGAGGGACCCGAATGGCGAATCCATCGCCATAGAACTGAAACCAAGATTTGGTGTTCGCAATGCCCGATAGAATCGACTTCGGAGGCGTTGATTCAGCTGAAGATATGGGTATTGGCTGTTGAAAGGTTAGGGAAAGCAAATAAAGAGAAGCAGTGTTGAGTATTAAGTCTCGTTTGGATGAATTGAAGAGAGTGTTGTTGGGTTTGAGATTGGAGAGAGAGAGGATGGGTTTTGAGGGATTAGGGTTAAGGTTTTGAAGGGGTTTTGTTGGGTGTGGTCGAGAGAGGGAGATAAGTGTGGCCATGAGAGAACAGAGATACCATTCATGGCTCTGGTAAAAGGGAAAGGAGTAGATAATGTGGGACAAGTGGACTTTTTAGTTTGTTTATGGAGTATCTGAAAGCTCGACAAGGGTCTTTTTGTCATTTTGGAAAAAGCAAAGGGTAGTTTTAGTCATTTGAATAAACTAACAAGATTATATCTACATTCTTTCTACACCCATCTTTTAAGGCTGAAATCGGTTTGGTTTCAGTCGTTTTTTTCGATTGTATGCTAATTTTTTGGTTCAATTTTTGGTTTTACACTACACCACCCTTATGAAAACGAATCGAACCGATCGATTCGGTTCGGTGGTTCGATTTTTGTTTCACCCCTACCCATCTTTTAACGAAATTTTCATCTTTTAAGTATACCATTATGCAAAATAGCAATAAAGGACAAGTAAAAAAATGCTCTACAATTATTACTCTTTATACCCACCTTCATATTGATGGAATGTCAAATTTTGTCTTCATTCATCTTGATCATGGGTTGAATTGATTACTCCGTATAAGTTTTGGATTAAAAATTTCCTTCAAAAATTGTAGAGAGCAACAACTTGTAATCCTTCATCTCCAAAAAAAAAAAATTACAAGGAAAAAAAACCTAGATCTGGAAATTAATGGGAGAGAGTTGACGTTTTGACATATGAAATTCAGATAAGGGAGTTTTAATCAATAAGCTAGCTAGAAAGGTTTGCAAATTGAGGATTGAGTCTAGAAGGAAATATATGTAGTTATTCGGATCCATAAGAGAGACATAGTGTGCTTTGGAGAACTAGAAAATTCCGTCTTCTATCGCAAGAAGCCAACCGGCTACCAATTTGCATATAAGATGCCATGTGTACATGAAAGAAACATTTGGTGAGAATCAATCAATATACATTTATGAATATTATATATGGAAGACAAGAGAGAATGCAAGAGTGGTGGGATTGGGAGATATGTAGAAAAAGGCAATGAAAAAGTAATAATGATAGGTGAATAACGAATTGGTGCTGAAAAGCATTTACACACAAAAAGATGTGTGCAGGCTTTTCAACACAAAGTCCAACCATGTGCTGCACGTTTGTGCAATTCGTTGTGTGCCTATCATTACTCGTGAAAAAGATAGAAAGAGTGAAAGATGGTGGGTGTAGAGGGAGACAAAGTTAGGGTTGTGTTTGATATGGAGTGTGGGTGAAGAGAGACAAAGTTAGGGGCTTTTTTGAAATGAATGATGGGTGTAAAAAGTAAATTATTATGTTCCTAGTTTAAGAAGTAGATGTAAAGAGTAAGTGGGTGCAGAGAGCAAATTAGATGAGTGTAGATAGATCACTCTTTCTCTAATACTCCCTTTATTAACTATAGTTTCCAGTAATGCAGTTGACTTCCCCTGAAGTTTCTAAATATCTCGAAAAGTCTCACTATATAGTAGGGCTGGCAAACGGCCCGATGGCCTGCTCGGCCTGCCCAGCCTGACCCTATTTTTTCCAGGCTTGGGCAAAGAGTTTGACCCGTACAAGTGGGCTTGGCTCTTATTTTTTAGATCCGCTCAATTTTAGGGCAAGTCTTGGACATAGAAATGAGGCTCGATTTGGCCCGACCCGGCCTGACCCGACCCGAGTATTAGTGATATACATATATTTTTATATTTAATATTTATAATATACAAATTAATATAATTATAAATAAGATTCAATATATATCTATTCTTACAAGAGTTTTATTGCATTTTTTGTTAATAATGTGTGTTAACAATATTTCTAAACAATATTATGATAAAGTTTTTTTTTTTTTTTTTTTAAGTTTAACTCCTTAAAAATTTTTAAAATAAAAATAATAATAATAGCAATGGGCCGCCCGGTCCGAGCTTGGGATTTAAGATGTTGTTTTAGGGCCGGACTTGGGCAATCATCTCTAGGCCAACCATAGGGCCGGACTTGGGCAATGGTAAGTGCATTTAGTATCTAGTGTAGGCCCAGCTCGAATCCTATTCGGCCCATGACCATCCCTACTATATAGGTATCTAAACCAATATTATCTAATTTTGAGATGTCAAATGTTTTTAAAGACCTATATGGCAATATGACATCTATATAAATAAGAACTCCACTTGATACTTTAATTTCATTCCTTTGTTATATTTTAAAAGCCAAATTGTGGGGCCACAACAATTAAATAGTGTAAAAATTATAAAGAGAGCATATTTGCTCATCCATTGCTCACCCAAACATCTCATTAGGTGAGCATATGGGGCCGACCTAAGGATGAAACCTAAATCGAAAAACCGACACACCGAATCAAACCAATAGGTTTGGTCGGTTTTCATTTAGTGTGTGCAGTGTAAAACCGAAATCAAATTGCATTTTTACACACTTTAAATCGAACTGAACCGTTTACACCCTTAAGTCTACCACTCTTCATAGATAAAATAATGTAAGAACTTGTAAGTCTCATATACTCACCCAATAAGATGCTTAAATGAATAACTTATAGGTGAATAAAAATATTCTCATACATCGAAAGTATACCACTTTTTAGTCATTTGAACTAACATGTGTGTTGTTGTCCATTGACCAAAAAAAAAAAAAACTAATATTAGTGTCCTCTAATACTTTTTAGAGCATCTGCAGTGATATATTAGGGTAATTTAATCTAAGATTGTGTTGAGGTGTATAGCCTAAATGAGAAAGTGAAATGATTATTGTTCGGAGTCAAACTATAAACACATTGTCCTTTGGTCAACTTCATTTTTTTTTTCTTCGGTTTTTTCAATCGTCACCGTAATTCATTGCTTTTTCAATCGTCACCTTAATTCATTACCTTTGGTAACCGAAAGCTCGAGACTTAGCCGTTTTGTGACCAAACAACACTGTCTTTGTCGTTTTGATCACCAATCGATCTTCTATTTGTCGTTTTGATAAAAACTCATAAATTCGTTTGGATAAAAGTCGCTAGTAGGATTATGAAAAAGTTTATGAATATGTTTGATAAAGGGCTAGTATACTAGCTTATATATAAATATATGCTCGTGTGTGTATATATATATATATATATTAAACTATATAGTTTCAAAGGACTCATGAAAGAAAGCAAAAAACTTGTGATCAAACTTGAATTTTAGGCTCCTTTAATAAAAAAAATTAAAAAAAAAAAAAAAGAGTCAAACTCAAGCATACATAGACTCGCCTCGAGTTTGACTTGTTTAATAAATCAGTCAAGTTCAAGTTTGAATTTTAGACTCGTTTAATAAACAAGTCAAGCGCAAAACATAAATGAGATCCACTTGTATACACCTCTACTCTTTACTATGGTTTCCAATAGGGAATTGATTTTGACACTCCAAAAATTACTATTGACACTCCATGCAGTGTATTAACTACATGTCAATGGTAATTTTTAGAGTGTCAAAATCAATTTCCTTTCCAATAATATGGTTGACATTCCCTCAAGTTTCCAAATATCTCCTATGGTCTCATTGTAGCCAGTTGATAATCATAAAGACCTAGGGCTGTCGCCTGTCATTAATACTATTACAGTATATTTAGGAAATTGTTATGTATACTCATTTTTTTGCTATCTACATCTAAATTTCTTTATTCTAATTATTTTGCTTCTAAAAAATTTTACTTTTATAAAGTTGAGGGCCGTAGATCTCAACTCCCTATCCTTATTCAAAGCATTAACTGCTAAAGGATTTTAATAGACCAAATTACCCCTTGTATTTTTCCACGGGTAACAGACATTATCCTTTTTCAAATTCAGCCACCAATCAGAAGCAAAGAAATCCAAACCACCCAAAAAAAAAATATGAACCAAACAGAGAAGACAGAGAGATTTCTCTGTCTGAAACCCTCTCTGAGCTCTCTCCCATAATCCCATTATCCACCATTTCTGATTGTTGTCCTCTCTCTATCTATCATGGAAACCATTCTCTCTCCTCACTCTCTCTGTCCTGTCTTCAACCCCAAAAGTAAAACCCCCTCTTCCAAGACCCTTCTTCTCTCTCCCACTCTCCAACCCAGATCAACCACACTCTCTCTCACCAGACCAATCTGTTCTACCCTCAAAAAGCAATCTTCTCAATCAATTCAGCACTCTCTTCCAATACCCACAAGCTGGTTTTCTCATCTGCACCATGGATTAGCAGCTCTAGCCCTCTCTCTAGCACTCAATTTTTGCCCATTGTTGCCCACTGGTTCTTCAATGGCAACTGAGTTTGATGTCATAAATGATGGCCCCCCTCGAGAATCGTATGTGGTCGATGACGCGGGTGTGCTCAGTCGGGTCACGAAATCCAATTTGAAGCGTTTGTTGTCGGATTTGGAGTCGAGGAAGAACATCCACATTAATTTCATCACTGTTCGGAAGCTCACTGTAAGTGGTTCAGTCTCTATTAAATTTCTGAATATATATATATATATATATACATATGTATGCACAAATATGTGTGTAATTATAGTATTTAAGTTGTCATAAAAATAGGTGATTCAAATACTTGGGGAATTGCTTCTTTGAACTAGGGAACTTCCACCAACCACTTTGTGAAAATCAAACAAGTAGAGTTGTTTGGGGCTAAATTTTATCGCCTGTTTGGAAACGCTAAAATAGTATCAGGTTCAGACTATTCTCCTTTTAATTTATGGTTTTCACGAAAACCTATGTCGTGGTGGTTAATAAAGAATCCTAATAGATCGGACACTTAATCTTGTGCAGAAAAATGGTACTCCTATATACTGTGTGGTATAGCAAAGAATTATTTTCATCTATGTCAATTAATCACTTAACACCCTTACAAAAATATATGTTTTATACATAAAATAATTTTTTGACAAAGTCGAATTACAAAATTGATCCCATTCTCTTTATTTGTTGTTTTTTTCAATGGGGTCATCTTAGAAAAAGAAGTTCTAATTAGTACATGCACTTTTTTGTTCTCCAAAATTTCAGCGGGTTCAATTGTACTCGCTGAGTTGCGTGTAGCGCCACCACCGCCTATATTCCAAACACTTCATAAAAGAGAACAAGTTCATTTGTAATTCGTTCTAAGAGTTTCCATAAAGGCCCTTATAATACTTGAAAGTACTAGCAATGACAACAATGTGTATTTGTTAATGTGGTTCTTCCGTAATTGTGAGGCAAAGTTTTTGCAAATTCACAGAATTGAAAATTCTATTCCGGTTTTGAAAGTATGTTGTTTACTTACAGAGCAAAGCTGATGCTTTTGAGTATGCGGACCAACTTTTGGAGCGTTGGTATCCGACCGTTGAAGAAGGTGGCAATAAGGGTGTAGTGGTTCTTGTTACCAGTCAAAAAGAAGGGGCAGTGACTGGTGGCCCTGATTTTGTCAAGGCTGTCGGCGATACTGTTCTTGACGCTACCGTGTCAGAGAACCTTCCTGGTAACTTTTCATTTCTTTTAAATCCTCCAAATTGCCTTCATTATTCTTTTCTTTATGCTTCATTGGTTTGTTAAGATTACGAATTTAGAGAATGAGAAGCAATTTTTTTGTCTAGTGTTTTACAACATGCTTGAATAACATTAGGAATTACAAATTTTCAAAATACTTTCGTAACTCAAGAAAAGAAGAGTGGAAGTGACTTGCAAAATTCAAGAATTTTAATTTATTAGTCTGTATTTTCTTTTTCTTCCTATTTTCCTCAAAGTTTTCCTCATTAACCAAACAATGAAAAGTGTTTTACTCGGTTTTTTTCTTTTACTTGCATTCACTGAATCCATGATCATGAGAATATTATGTGAGGAAGGAAATCAAATAGATCCAGAAAAAAATACTTTATTCCTTGTCTAGGAAGGGGTAAACACAATTAGGGAGCTTCTATAATGAGCAATTACGAAGCACAAAATGCAGTTAAATAAATCAACAACCTGATGCTCGATATAACTTAAAGTCAAATTCAAAATATGAAGTTCTTCTGAGTTCTGATCTTCTCCACATAGAAATTGTGGTTTTCACAAGGAAAAAGCTACTTAAACAAGAGGCAGAAATTACAAAGATATGAATAAAGTTTCTGAATCTTTTTGTATGTGATGTACAAAACTGGAATTTTACTTGAGAATTGCAGTTGTGACACTTAGATTATTGGGTTTGTAATTGCAGTCTTGGCAACGGAAGAGAAGTACAACGAAGCAGTTTACACCAGCGCCAAACGGCTAGTGGCGGCCATTGATGGGCTTCCCGATCCTGGTGGGCCCAAGTTTAACGACAGCAAAAGAGAATCCAACTTCAAAAGCAGGGAAGAGACTGACGAGAAACGAGGACAGTTCACGCTTGTAGTTGGAGGTTTGTTAGTTATTGCTTTCGTTGTTCCTATGGCACAATACTATGCTTATGTATCCAAGAAGTGAATTCTATCCCTTTTGTTACATTTGCTTTTTGATTTAAAAGCATATGGTATAAAGCATTGTACAAATGGTTATTTTGGACAAATGTCTATCGGATTACTAAAACAGAATTTTGGATTACATGTTCTATTTGAGCACTGGAATTGAGTTAAATTGTTCTCCTAATTTCGTTCTTTGCATTCGTTTTTCACAAAATCCGTGGGGGAATGATAAGAGTACACAAGGAAGTTGTAATCTAGTGCTTTATTATTTTTTATCATTACAGCTTCATTCCTTGGATTACAATGTGAAGCTACATGTTATTTGGCTTGTATTGGTGATTAAAGAAGTACAACTTTCACATCTGCAGTATTTATTTTTCAAGTAGGGATCTAATACAAGCGGCGTAGGTCTTCTTATTTTCACATTAAAGCAAGTTTTTTTTATTAAATTTATACTTTGTCA
Organism: Hydrangea macrophylla; assembly: GCA_033977485.1. Classification (NCBI taxonomy): domain Eukaryota; kingdom Viridiplantae; phylum Streptophyta; class Magnoliopsida; order Cornales; family Hydrangeaceae; genus Hydrangea; species Hydrangea macrophylla. Next base: position 67,698,008 of record CM066992.1, read on the forward strand.
AACGAACTCTTCGATTAACTATACATCTTATGCCTGCCTTGTTCACCAAATTTGAAGTCAGTCGGTTATCATTTGAGTGTTGATCGAAGCAGTCAAATTTTTTTTTTAGTACTTAATGATTTTGGCTTCCAGCTATTATCTAATTGATGAAATCTGGTAAACTTTACATGCACGAGAAGAGCAGTTTATTTAAGGGTTGTTTTAAAAAACTACAAATTCAATCAAAGTTATTAAGATGTGTAAAAATAAGTTCCATTGAGATGCGAATAAAACCCAAATACCCCAAATGCTTTGCCGGAAGCACCAAATGTAGTGGTATGTGGTACCATTAACCACTGCTACAGAATATGATACAATTGTTAAAAGCATTTGGGAAGTATAGCACTACTCTTTACACAAGGTGCAATTGGATCCCTTATCTTCTTTTACATATTAATGACAGTAAAAAGCTCCGGTAAAGCATTACGAGTCATGATTCAAATCTCGCTCAGTAAGATATTGTCCGCTTTGGGCCCAAACTCGCACGGATTTGTTCTTGGTCACTACCCAAAAAGCCTTTTACTATGGAGACTTGAAACCACACATATATAGCACATTACTTTTCCACACCCAGGCGATGTGGGATGAACTTCCCATAGTGTGTAGCCTGTCAGCACTTACTGCAGCCACAAATGCACCTACAGCAGCCCGCCCACAACCCCAGGGTCGTTACATTACGTATGCAGTTTAAAGATAATACTGAAGCACCATCCTTACATTTCTTGATTCCATTCATACACAGCACATTTTGAGATCATAAATTCATTAGTGACTTGCAATATGAACAATAGAAATTAAGAAAGTCGAAAAATGAATAGAACAATTAAAGCAAATATAATTGAATCTTTAGAACTTGAGATTGACAAGGAAAGGCATTTTGTCTGAGAAAGGTGGATCAGAAAATTTCCCAGTGAGAATTTGGGATGAGACATGCTGGTTTGCAGCCTCTGTGTAATGAATCCCATCCCAATTCACATATTCAGTTGTGTCATTGCACCCTTTCGTGGTGACTGAGCTCCCATTCAGAATTTTTGTTTGGCCGCATGAAATGCGGCTGTCGTAGTTCAATGGCGGGCCTCCATAGCCGCAGCAAGCCATTATCGGCTGCTCAAATCCTGCAAATCGACATTCGCACAAAAATCAAACTTTTTTTCTTTTTCTGTTCTGGCTTGAATTTCCCTTATCTTTTGCTCCTTATACTTAAATAACATTAAAAGTTAAAGGATTTTCGAAACACAGTAGGAAGTCAAGAAAAGAGGAAGGGAGGTGACTCACAAATTTTAAAATTTTGTTTTCCTCTCTATTTTCTTTAGGCTCTGTTTGGTTCACGAATTTTGTGAGGGAAAGGAAAACTAGATCCCTCATGATTTCCCTTGTGTTTGTTGGAATGTCCCACATCGCCCATTTATAGCCTCTCTGTGCGGTTTATAAGGCTTTAGTTCCCCTCTCCTTAACACCTGGGTTTTAAGGAGTTGAATGGGCTGGGCCTTACAAGTGGTATCAAAGCTTGGTTGGTCTTGTCTTCCGGCGTGCCGAGTGTCCGGCTGCTGTGGTCCAGGGTATGCCGAGTGTCCGGCTCCTGTGGTTCAGGGGGTGTGTTGGAATGTCCCACATCGCCCATTTATAGCCTCTCTGTGCGGTTTATAAGGCTTTAGTTCCCCTCTCCTTAACACCTGGGTTTTAAGGAGTTGAATGGGCTGGGCCTTACAAGGGTGTTTTCCTTCATGCTTAAAAATTAAAATTATCAAAAACATAGTTGTAATATATTAATAAAGGAAGGGAAATGACTAATAACATTCAACATGTTTAGTTTATTATTTCATTTATTCTCTTTTCTTTCATATTTTCCTCATCCCATCGCTTTCCTTATTAACTAGACATCAAAAAATGGTTTTTTTTTTGTCACTAAATCCAAGAACGAAACAAAGCCTAAAAGTTTACATTATTAATTAAACAAAGAAAAAAGTGCTTTCTTTCCCTGATGTTTATGTAGGGACTATATACAAAGATATTTCATTAATTAGATATATCAATGCAAAAATAGTTAACCAGCATTCCTCCAACAAATGCAATTCATCTTCACCAAAAACTATGAAATTACGTCATAAATTGTCAAATTTTTGTTTCTTCTAAAGAAAGCAGAGAGAGAGAGAGAGAGAGAGTATTATCGGACTAAAATTCTTTTTACAGGTTTGTTAAATTATAAAAAATGATATGGACGAAGAAAGTTTATTTTGAAAAGTACTGATAGATACGATACCATATCGAGAGTAGTTTGCAATGAGATTAGACTTTATTGCAAAGACATCAACGTATGTGACACTGGCATTCGGAGAGTTTCCCTGCAAGTTTTTACATAGAGCATGAAGCTGCAAGTTGAGAAGTGTCGAAGCTTGGTTATGAGAGCTCACACATCCTAGCTCATCAAGCTTTGATGGATCAGTTCCAAATTTAGCAACGTTCTGAGCCAAACAACCCAGTGGACCTGTGTTATGAACCCAAAAATTTCTGGCACCTTGGTCATACAATCTCTGTAATAAAAACACACAAGAACATCAAAGAAAATCATGAGAAATGTGAAAAAAAAAAAAAAAAATTCCCTTCAGTTCAATCTTAGAGCATATCCAAAAGGCTCTTCAAAAATTTTCTTTAAATTTGTACTATAGCGACCTATGTGGCACTTTGAAAAGCCTCTTTCTGTTCAAAAGTTTAAAGTATCTCTAATTGCTTTTATGCATTGAGTCTCCTACATTCTACTAAAATAATACTGAAAATGAGGTTTGAAGAGCCAAATGGCTTCTACAAATTTGAAGAATAAGAAGGTTGACTCTTTATTTTTCTTTACCTTTCAAGAGTGGTTTAACTGATTGCAGTGAATTAGAAGCTTAAATGTTGATCTGACTCTACAACTTTGAATAGTAGACAAATTTGAAGAGTCTATTAGAAATGCTATAACAGGTCAAAATACACAGTTACCATGGAAAATTGACAATAATACTCGATTCTTCGGGAGGGACTAATAAAAATCTGAGTAATGCTAGGGAGCATAATAAATCTCACAAACACCAAAATGTGTCTATCTCTCTCCTCTGTTGACCCCACAGTATCAGTGGACCCCACAAGGAGAGAGAGAGACATATCTTGATACTCATATCTCTGTCACACCCTGTGTGTGTGTGTGTTTGTGTGTGTGTAAACAAAGCTTACCTTAATTCCAGCTTCAAATTCTGCCAAAATGGTAGGAATTGAAGCAAGAATTTGATCCAGGGATTTAGAGTAGAATGCACCAGCAAGATCATTCTGGCCTATATCAAACATGTAAAGTCCCTTCTCAAAATAGTCTTCCACAGGGAGGTACTTGTCAAATTTTCTAGCTGCAACAAGAAAAAGAAGTATAAGGGAAAATTGATTGGCAGATACAAAATACTAGCTATATGTGAACCTCACGCTTAGTTTTCATACTTTGAGCCTGCAATTCGAGAACTCGGGCCTTGAACCTCACGAACTGAGCCACCTGAACCCCGAACGAAAAGGGGCTAAAAGATGATGCAGTCGCGGGAAGTATGGTAGACGCTGCTGCTGCAAAATTGCATCCTTTTTTGAAACTTGGCGCTCCAATTGCTTCCAAATAGGCATTTAGAAATGGCATGTTCATTGCATCCACTGCAACATAAATCCCATTAAAAAAAATTTATTTAAATAAAAATTCTACAATATGAAAAGCAAACTCAATACTCAAAAAGCAAGTGTGCAATCTTTAAAGAAAAAAGAAGTGAAATGAATATAGCAACAAGAGGGGAAAAAAAATCAATGATTAAAGGAAATGTGTTCATACAATTAAAAATAGACAGAGATACAAAAGCTGAATTTTAACACTGACGAAAAAAAGGAACATAGAAGAAATCATAAGAACATAGCTATATAGAGTTCAATTTAAATGCATAAGAAATTCAGGATCAATGGTGGGAATTTTACTTAAAAAGTCTACAATGAGACGGCCATCACAGAACCTCCCCGAAGGTCGGTGGAAGTAGGTCTGTCCATTAGGGGGGTCGAGGCGGTCGCCAAGCCCGGCAACAAGCCCTCCCGTGTCAGAATTTGAATCTCCAAAGTTAAAAACTGCTGGGTAATTGAATTCAATGGAATTGGCTAGAGAGAACCAAAAGAAAAATAGGGTGAGAATTTGGAGGATAAGGGAATTAGAAGCCATTTCTTTTGGAAATAGAGCTTGTAGCTTCTTGCAGTTTGGAGTTTGTTCAATGATTAACTAACTACCAAGTGATAGAAGAAGGCTAGAGAAATGTGTAAAGTTAAAGTTGCTTCATATATGGGGAAGCCAAAAATAGAAGTATCTAAAGTTACAAAAGGATTTGGGAAAAGATAATTTTATTCCTTTTCACTCCCATGTATATATAGTCTTACAAAGAGAGAATAAAAGGGAAGGAAATCAACCATAATTAAAGAAAATAAACAGAATTAAATAAGGTCAACATGACCCAAGATAGAACGACTAATAAAGGAAGGAAAATAAATGAGAAAAGCAAAAATATCTCAACAATACTAATCTATCCTTATGTGCATCATCACATAGATAGGTATTTGTAACACCCAATCAAGCAAAAGCATTCAGAATTAACAAGTTAGAACAAAAACTTTCAGAAGAAAATATTCATTACAACGGTTATTTTGCTCATCTGGTGTCATAGCCAATAAAATAAAAAGTTAACAAATACATATCAATCCTTTAATGAAGGAGAATATATCCACACAACCGCATATACTAGTGTGATGATATAGATGAGGTAGAATCACCGTTACATTGAATATTTTTTCCATTTTCAATGCTTTAAAAAAAAATCTAATTTCCTTGATGAAAGTGTTTACTGTAATTCCATTGTAAGCATTTTTAAAATTAAAAAAATAAATCAATAAATAAATAAAATCTGATTTCCATTGATGAAAGTGTTTACTGCAAGTCCATTGTAAGCATCTTACCTCAGCATTCAAAGTAGGCCTTTCTTCGCCTTGGTTTAACTATATTTTACACCCTTCTAGTTTGCCCTTTGTGTGAATTTGGTCCCTGCAGTTTAGAAATTGTCATTTTAGTCCCTGTAGTTTTGTAAGTGTATCATTTTAGTCCCTCAAACACATTTTGTAACAACTTTTTTACTTTCAATGACAAAATTATTCGTCACTAAAGGACCTATTGGACTTATTTGACACACATATGAAACTACAGGGACAAAAGTGACACTTTTTAAATTATAGGGACCAAACTGACACAGATGACAAACTACAAGGGTATAAAATGTATTTAACCCGCCTTCTTATTAGGACCAATGTACCTGTGAGAGAAATAGGGGGCATGTTTGGCTTTAAAGTGATGTTTGTGGGAAATTTTTGAAAATTCTGAAAAAAAAAAAAAAAAAAAAAAAAACCAATGTATCCTATCTGAAATCCATTTTGCAAGCAAATATTGCTTTTTGCTTCCAAGTAAGACGAAGTGACGAACCTTGGGGTATTTTTGCATATTTGGAACAAAGGTGAATTACTCCAAAATCTACCCAATTAACAGCAAAACCCCCACCTTTCACAAAATGACAATTAACTTTTTTATTTGTATTTGTTGGGATATAATGACAATCAACTTTCAAAGCATGACAACTGTCCATTTTTTGGATCCTCTCCATTTTTGGGGGGAAGTGGTTTGGATGTGCATATTACCATCCCAACGAGGGAATGGAGAAATTATTTTATATGATCTGGAACATGGCCGGTCTGATTAAATTTGGTTAATAGGAGACAAAAAAATCTACACTTGATCACATGACAGCCCCCATTGACTAGGAAGCACGGAAAGTTCTAAGAAGATAATGTGTAGCGTGTTCGACACGAGGACATGACACTTCACGAACACTTTTTATACGGTGTCTACATGCAATATATATATATATATATATATTTTTGGATTTTCCATTTCGGAGTGAACTATGGTCCAAAACAATACAATAACTTCTGCATGTGAGGGAGTCACATTATGGTCTGAATTTGATCACATAAATGGATGGTTGTTAGTGATTGGTGAACGGAGAATGTTCATGAATGTATTTTTGCTCATCCCAAAATTGCTCACCCTCCTCTCCCATTGGTTAATGCAGTGGGTCCAGTACTAAATGAGAATTAATTAATGGTGTAAAGTACTGGGCCCTACTGCATTAACCAATGGGAGAAGAGAGTGAGCAAAGAGCACTGCATTAGCCAATGAAAAATGAGGGAGAGCAAAATGTGAGCGATTTTGGTGTGAGCAAAACTGCACTCAATGTTCATTTACCCTTTTTAAATGAAAAGAAGCCAACTTTCCGTTGTTGGGTTGGGACAGCACTACAGTGTTGTTTCTTCAGTGCTGTTTGTGTTACTCTCTCTCACAAAAGTGGGTACCAAAAATTTTTAAACAGTTTTTAAAAAGATAGTTTTTTAGTAATGAAATCCACTTTTGTGAGAGAGCACAGTACAAACAGCATTGAAGTGTCGTCTGGTTGGATACTCTCATTTTTCTTTTATTTTTTCGATCATAGCACTGACTAGGATATTTTCCAATTCACATAAAGCTAGATCGTACAGAATTTCTGAAGTGCGTGTGTGTAAATGTGTGTATATATATATATATATACATAAACGTGTATATGTATGTGAGTATTCAATAAACGTAGTGTCACGGGTGCTCACAAGTCACAAGTATCAACTCTCATGTCGGATCTGAATCAAAGAACAAAAGGTGACAATCATAAAGTTCAAGTCAAGTGACTTAAGATTAGTTGCAGTGGCGGATGTAGGTAGGGGGCGGGGGCGGGGGGAGCGGCCTACCTCTAGTTTTTGGAAAATTACATTTTTATACATGTATTTCAGGTAAATTTTTTAATTTTATTAAGCTTTGCCCCCCAAAATAATTAAACTTATTATATAGCCCCAAAAAAATATTAGTTAGACTGAAAAAAAAAGATTTTATATGTAATATGTTGACTCAATTATACTTCACTCTCCCAAAAATTGAAAAAAAAAAAAAAATAACTTATTATATGTAATATATTGAACTAATTACAAATAGACCCAAAAAAATTTACCACGAGGGCGCTGCCCCCGAACCCCTGTGTGACTCTAAGTTCTTACACAGTCCCCTAGTCGAGATTCCTAGATTCGCCACTAATTAGTTGGCCTTCGCTAACTTAAAAGTTACTTTAAGCCAGCAAAACTGGACGAGCAAGACAGGTCTTCTCGGTTTGTGGATTGCTTATTTGAGCTTTGCAACAGTAGTAATGGTGGTCTAGAAGGCACCAGCTGATCTTATGTAGTCTACAGAAACTGGGAAATCAGTAGCGGTATGTTTGGGCGTTTTATGAATTTTGGTGGAACAGTCCACAAACTCTATCATCTTTAATAAAATAAAATTACCATTTGAAAATTTGATAGCTATGTGAAAGTTATGCCTAAAACCATAGAATAGCCACTTGTAAAGAAACGTGATGAAGTGTTTTATTTTTCTCAATGAACTAATTTAAGGTAATGGGTTTGTATATTTGAATGCTTTATAAATTGTAATGGACTAAATCAAATTCATGGGACACCCAAACAGACCAGACATGGTTGTGTAGTTTTGGAGATTAATGCTCAGATCACATTGCCTTGGTACATTAAAAATTGTCGACTTAATTTCATTTTAATTAGCTTCACGGTCTTGCAGACCATACACACATCTAGATTTTCAACAAAACTTAAGCTAACCCCATGTCAAAAGGTAATTTTTTTTTTTACTAAACATGAAGTTTGAGCAGAACTTCAATTGTTGATTTTCTCGCCCTGAAGATTCTCAGGAAAAGATGTACCTAAAACATTTCTTCGAATCATGCATATCATCATCACAGTCGCCTGGGATGAAAGTCATACATATACACATGTACATAATATCTATTTTGAATTCTTAAATTTTCTTCATAATGAACTACACAATGACATTCATGTTCGACAGTTAAAAGTACTGCACTAGCACTACTATGAACTAAAGATATAGTTCTCAATTCACCCTCTCTTGCCATGAAAGAACGATCCAACCCAGGGAATAAAGGAACCACCAATGTCTAAAATCCTATGCAGAAAGCTTACATTTTCTCTGGCATCTTTGTGAATTTCACCAGTTCCTTCAGAAGCTTCTACTCTGGCCTTCAAAGCTTTATTTTTCCTCTTGAGCTGTCAAAGTGGAAAACAACAATCTAAAAGGAAAGGATTGCAACTGATTTTGTGATTTAAGACCACCATATTATAGGTTGAAATTCAGGTATACAAAATCACAGTTTAACTTTGGAAGCTGTTTGGGAAAGCAAAGAACAGCTTTTGTGGTTCATAAGTGAACCGGTTTTAGAAGTTTAGGTGTTTGGTAAGTGCCAGTTCTTTGCATAGGAGTACGTTCCAGGTCTACTATGTACTAAATCTCTTAAAACTGGTTCTTTGTCAAACCAACATTACCTTGGTTTTCACAAGAACCAGAAGAAGAAAAAAAAAGAAAAGAAAAGTGAGACATGGACTGAACCTAGTCCAGTTTTAGACTTTCTCAAACACTTTAGTTTGCTCTTTGACTTATCTTTTTTTCCCCCCTTCCTGTTTGCAGAAATTAAATAGGCTGCCAACTATGATCTCTAACTAAAATGTGATTCAGAATTATTTGGAGTTGCTCCAAATCAAGTTTGGCCTTTTTTTCCTCTTACCTCTTCAACGTTGACCACAAGTTCTTCCACAGTTTGTTGCAACAAAGAAATTGTTCGCAGTGTAACATCATTACAAGCTGAATCCAAGTCCTTAACTGAACAAGGGTCTGAGATAATCCCCTCCATTATAAACAGTTCCTCAAGTAACTTCACGTCTTCAAGATCCAGGTTCTCCCTCAACTTTTAAATGAAAGTAGAGTGATTAGCAACTAAAATGTTAGTACATATATAAAACTTCATTGTATACTGTCACCTTAGCTAGAATTCTCTCGCAAGACTCATCCTTCACAGAAAAGGGAACTTCTTCCCTCTTGATGTACTTATCTCCGTTGCGGTTGACACGAGGTGATGCTTTTATATGTTTTGCCCTGCCCAAATAATGAATAAAGTAACCCTTTTGTTTAATCCATACAAGAGAAATCATTGAAAAGTATGATACAAAACAATATTACGAGATCTATGAACTTCATAATGAGGAGTTACTCTTGTCAAGTCCATGGAAAGCCAAAACAATATTATTTGAGAATGAAAGAGAATATCACAATAGTTAACACAAAGATGTCCCCAGAAGTTCATGCTTAACATGAGTAATTTGATGATAATGTGTAGATCGCGTTTCTCTGTCTTCTTTGCTGTTGGTTAAACGTGAGGGCAAATTATTCAGACCGGTGCTAGTTGCTACAAAAGCACTCAAGAGCTAAGAACGAAGTTATTAAGGAAAAGATTAATTCCCAAGCTTAGTGTGATTGATTTAGAGCTTACATCCATGCTTAAAGATCCCTACATGATACACGAAAAGAAATCCAGCCATTTTAAGTTCATCTTGGGAGAAGTCAAATGCAATGCTGAAATCACAAACCTTGCACCAAAGCGAAGAGTGGATAGGCTTTCTGATGCATTTGCAGGACTAGGAGAGCAACAACATAGTAATGCAGTATGGGAAGTCCCTCCCTGAAATTGAGAACCAATGGTTCTTCAGTACAAGTTGCAAATTTTATGCTGAGATGGAACTAAGTGGAAGGAAACTAACAAGAGAATCTTGGAGAATTCGGGTGAGCTTAGAATCACGATACGGAATGTGATTAGCTTTGCCTCGTGAACCAGAAGTCAAAGCATTTATTACGTTGCCAAGGGCAGAGAGTGACTTGTTAATTGTCTTGGCCTCTTCAAGAACTCTCCCTTCAGCCCCAGTCTTCTCTACCTTTTCAGACCCCGCCAAGTCCACAAGCATCAATTTACCAGTTTTCACCCTGTTCATAGTCTGACACGTTTAAGATAAATTCATCAAAATCCTTCACATAAATCTAAGACGAATGAGTACCTCTTATCAGTTGCTAAATCCTGCTGGATTGTGAATATGTATACACAATGACTTCTACTGCTAGCCATGTTCATTTCTATTAATGTTAGCGGTTAAACACACTTTCAAAGCTATTGACCAATAATTATAATATAATGAAGGGATAGAAGAAGTGTCACAAAGAGGATACGGGTCTCTCCAACTGCTCTGTTAGCTATCCCACTCTGCATTGCCGAGATTTACATAAGAAACTGAACTATGTGATGTAAAACTTAGACAACTTCTGAAGCACTTCTTATCTTACGGATAGACTTTGCAATGCTTCTGCAGGGTCCAGTACAGAGATCTGGGAAAAGAAATGTACAGGTACATTTGGAAGAGATGAAGTTTATATCTATATATATATATATATTTAAGACTCAAATTAAGTATCAGTGTTTCAGAAAGGTGAGAGAGAGATGGACAAGAATAACTCACCTCTGTTACTCCAGATAACAGTATCCCTCGGGATTTACTCTCCTTAATTTGTATGTTGTCCCTTGACAAATCAAAAAGGTCCCTGATGAAAAGAACAACAACTAACATCAAATTACGTAATATATGGATGTCATAGAAGCTTGTTAACTACAATTTCGGCATGTTTGAATATCGCCCACCAGTGACATCTGGAATAAGATCACATATAGAACAAATACCTATGTAGGAGATACTAACCTTACTTTCTCCATATAGATCTCAACCTACAAGTGTCACAAAGAAGGTTTATAATCATAAGGGTAATAAGCAGTGACATCCATAACAGATATTAGTCAGTAGCGCACGAAAGAGGTGTGCTAATACCATTGACAATTGGACTGTGTATTTGGCTGTTTCTTGAGAACTTTTAATACACTTGAAAAGTTCATCCACTACTCTTGGCAGTAACCCTTTTTGTTGCTCATCACAACATAGGATACTAGGCCCCTGAGCCAAAAAGGTTGCGTATGAGCTTAATGCGATTTGTGTAATGGACAAATCAACAGTATGACAATAGTAACATAAATCACCTCCATGGTATATGTCTTCCCAGCTCCTGTCTGTTACAGATGCATAAAGGAAGTTTTGTCAGTCGAGAACGCTAGCAGTTTATTTCCTTGACAATTTCCAAAGCAACAAAGGAACTAATGGATAATGAGGACTGTGTTGGAGATATAATTATAAAATTTTCAACAATTCCTAGAAAATTCGGGGCTGTGGGAAATTGGTTAAAATCAAAGCAATGGTTAGTGTTTCTAAAAGATAGGTGGGTGAGGAGTATTAATTAAGGACTCTAGAATCATCTATGGATTAGTATAAATGAGTGGTTATGGTTAGTGTATTAGAGAAAATGGCTAACACTATATGAAAGTACATTGTAAGAATTTCCTATTTGGAAATATAATTATAAGTAAGAATTTGAGCACCTCATAACAATGTTGGGGTCTTCAGATACTAATTTTCTATTCAGGCATATATGCTCTGCATTAATTTAGTTTGCTACGCAGACCAAATTTATTTTCCTAATGGTTCTCCCAACCGATAGCTGCATCAGTTGAGATTGATTTTTGTGTTAAATCAATCAGTTAGAGCAGCGTCCTGAGATAGCATGAAAGCAAAACAGCATGTTGATTCCATAGATAAAGGTCCTACGAGTCCGTTAATAGAAGATGGAATGGACTTCCGATTCAGATACCTCAACATTCCTACCTTTTCTTTTACTGGCAGACCACCCCAAATAATACATTTGATTCAGCAGAGGCAAAAGGAATTACCCCAGTGAAATACATCAAAAAGTAATGAAATACAACTATACAAGTATGATTCACACCTCATTCACGTTCATCTCTACACTACATAGTTTTAAAATGTACCACTATCCACTAGGAATGAAGGACTTCAATGCACACGGAATTTTAGCTCATGAATCCATCATTATGAATAAGTCACGCAATTAATGGCAGCTACCTCACCATAACGTAAAAATATTATTAGTATTTTCAAACAAACCTATCATGCAACTAATACAATACTTCTTGTGATGGTTATGATCTCCTTCATAACCATAATCACTATCATAGATACTACCTTCAACTGCTAGTGAAACATACAAGTGCTTTTGAATCTTCACGAGATCCCAAATTATTGACACAATAACGTTTAAGAAAATATGATCCTCCATTCACGGCTAATTGCTATTACGTTTCAAATCGGGGCCTTAAACATATGTGGACTTCTATGTCCTACGCTCAGGAAAGCAAACAACTAGATCATCTCAGAGCACATATATACATGCATTTAAGGCTTTGTATGTACGTGTATAATGTGCATGTTCAAGCACACTGTGTCATAGATCTTACCATAACAAATACAACTCAGATACAAAAATTAAAAAGAAGTATAATAAAATCAGAAGAAAAAAAAAAAAGGACCTAACACAGGACCAGCAATCTTACCTGTCCATATATGATAATTGTCCCATTTATTCCATTAACAGCATCTGTTTTTAATAAGATGAATGAATTTGAAAATCGAATTCATATTTCACAATTACTAATCTAAAAAAAATGGAGTATATTCTGATAATACCTCGAACAATCGGCAAAGAAAGAAATTGAAACACATCGGTTTGCGCAGATTCCTCATAGAAAACTCTATCGTAGCTGAATGTGAACTCTCCTTCATTCTCATCCTAACCATACATCAATTCAATTACAGTGAATAAAAAAATATGCAATCTGTATACTTACTACCTATACGTATACATATGATGATATACCTATACATATGCATAACACACGCACACATGGTGTTTGGGCAGAACAGGACCTTGAAAGTGAATGTTTCAGCATCCAGGCAGTGAATACAGATGGAATCGCCGCCATGATCTCTTCTCTCTTTTGAACTCAGGGGTCTGATTCGTGCGCAAACAGTAATGTTCGACATAGCTGTACAGAGCGAGAAACCTCAATGTTACGACGAATAGATTTATAACTGAGAATTACAATGGCGATTCGCATACCTATACAGCGTCGTCCTCACAGAAACTTAGTCGGTGGACCCTTCTAGACTAGAGAGAGAGAGAGAGAATGTGTGTGTGTTTTCAGTTGGCGGGAAGAATTATACTCCCTCCTCCGCCCCTTTTTTTAGTCTATATTCCATTTTGATGTCCCAAATTAGTGCCCATTTTCTAAAATTGGTATATAATTTTTACTTGCTTTTCAAAACTACCCTTCTTAAAATCTACACTATGACAAAACTAAAAAAGTTATTGTAATAATTAGGGACAATTGTGAAAAATAGGTGTAGATTATTTTTGTCCTTTTAATAAATTGAGTTCCCAAATGTGGACTCAAAAAAAGGTACGGATGGAGTATGATTAATTGAAACTGAACCAACTGGCCTAGGGCTTTTATTCAATTTAAAATTGAATTGCTAAATACAGCAACCAAATTTTATGCTAAATACACATTTTTATGTTTTTATACTAGTGGCGTATCTATATTATTATAAAGAGATAGAGAAGGGTACCAATATTATTTTATAGGGATATTTATCAAAAAGGATCTCAAAATATCATTTATTAAGCTAAAGGACAAATTAGAGAGTGACTTAACAAAAATGACAAAAAATTGACAACTGGTGCTCGCACGGTATAAGTGCGCGCACCATATAATCTTCCATGCACAATTCCGTCACTTCCACGTGCCACACGCTCACGACCACGTGCGCCACGCATGCGGCTTCCTTTGCAGATTACTCGCACCGTGCGAGCATTGTACCGTATTATTTTCAATTTCAAAAAATATTTTTAAATTTTAAACATCCATAACTTTTGATCTACAACTCCATTTTTCGCAAAATTTATACCGTTGGAATCGTGTCGACAAGAGCTACAAAAACTAGTATCATTATTGATATGTTTTGAGAGAAAAAAAAAAAGATTTCGTGTTTTTACATACATGAATAATAAGTGAAATTTCACTTGATATACATAAAATATTAAGTGAAATTTCACTGAATACATAAAAAATATTAAATGAAATTTTATGTTTTTACATACATGAATAATAAGTGAAATTTCACTTGATATACATAAAATGTTAAGTGAAATTTCACTGAATACATGAAAATTATTAAAAGCTCTCCCCCAAAAAATTCTAAGTTCGATTTTTGCAAAACTCATAAACTAGTTACCAAATGCATTAACATGAAATTGTGCTTTAAAAAAGGAGAAGCACCAAAATGGGGGCCAAACTAAGCCTTAATGAGGTAGCAATGGCTTTATAGCTATTCATATTTTTTTAATTTTTTTTTTCTCAAAACATATAAATTTGGCATACGTAAATATTAAGTGAAAATTCACTCCGTACATGCCTTCTTCCTGAAAAACTTGAAGTTAAACTTAACATTCGTGTACTCGTTCAGTAAGATTTCACTTAGTAGGTCAAGTGAAAATTCACTAATTATCCCAAAAGTCGCTAGAAGTAACTCTCTAAAGTTTAAGATCTAATTTGATACTTACTTTGTTAAAAAGTCGCTCAAGTGTCAATTTAAGTAAATTTTCACTTAATATTCATGTACAAGTTCAATGAAATTTCACTTAATATTCATATATGCCAAGTGAAATTTCACTTTTTTTTTTCTCTTTCATATTAAACAATGCATATTTTGTTTTTCAAAAAAAAAAATCAAATTTCACAAATCAATCATAAAACATAGTTTTTCAACCCAAATAAATGCAAAATTATTGTGAAATTTCACTAAAACTCTCCTTAAAAACAAAGTGAACATTCGGTTTTTTTTTTCCTCACAACATATCAACTTGGCATATGTGAATATTACGAGAAAAATCAATAATCCATACACGAATATTATGTGAAAATTCTATTAAGTTCGTCTAGAACATGAATATCATATGGTACAACCACTCACACCTGAAACCAAAAGGGGGGGGGGGGGGGGGCACTTATACTGTGAGCACTGACTTAGATTCCTTTTGTCCTTTTTAGAAAATGGTCAAACCAATTGGAGTTTTAAACTTATGAGGGTTACTTGTAGGAATTTTTCAACAACTTTCTATATTTTATAAGTACTCTATAATTACAGTTAAACTATTGTACTTTATCTTTTAAAAAATATTAGAAGGGTATTAAAATATCCAATCAATTTAAAAAAACTGCTTCAACAAATGAGAAAAAAATTGTCTAAATTAGTTGGCTAAAAAAACTATCTAAAAAACAAACAAACTGGCACACACACGGAGTGTGTGGCCTTATTCTAGTTTAGCAAAAAGGATGGTGTATTTAGCAATTCCCTAAAGTTATAGCTAGCTGTGTAAGATAAAAATTAAAAAAATCTACAGAAACCAATTGACTAAAAAAACCGATTGGTCGGTTTTTTAAATATATATTCAAGCCAAAATCGATTGAAAAATTGACCGACCCCCACTATTGATTTTTTTTTTCCCCTAAAAAAATCGATCAAAACCGACCGCTTACACCCCTCGAGTTATAGCTCATTTCACTCAAAAGACGAAAATGAAAAATAAAAGGGTAAATAATTGCATTTTTCACACTCCAACTTTGGGATTAATTCCACTTTAGTCCCTATACGCTAAATTTTCTTAACTTAGTGTTCCAAGTTGGATAAATGTTTCAATTTGGTCCAATAACAATAATTTTGTGGCAAAACTGATCTTTAGCCATGAATTTTTTTTATTTATTTTTTATTTTTTTTGCCTCTCAATGTTTATAATTGGACCAAATTGAAACATTTATTGAACTTGGAGAACTAAATTGAAAAAACTTAAAGTATAGAAACCAAAATAAAATTGACCCAAATTAGGAAGGTGAAAATTGTAATTAACCCAAAATAATATTTATTTCTCTCATTTTATTTATTGTTTTGACCAAATTGTAGGAAACTGATTGGGAGTGTTCTTTAAGCTTGGGAGTGTTTTGAGCTTGGCTTAATTGTTACTTGTTAGGTATTAACAGATGAAGGTTCAAGAATCATAACTACATCCCTTGGTTGAGTGCTAAGTTTTTTAGGTGTACTACTCAAGATATTTTGTGTTTGAATCATGGAGAGCGTGGTCATTAGGGAATTCACCCGGTGACTCTAGGGCCTCGGGGGATTAGTCGAGGTGCGCGTAAGCTTGCCCGGACACCCCCGATTACAAAAAAAAAAAAGGTTCAAGAACCATGCTCGAGCTCGACTTAACATGTAGTCTCTGATAAGTATATTCACGATTTTTTTTTACGAGTCTACTTATAAGTCTTATTCGAACATGTTCTCAATTTCTATCGGGTCAAAGTCAAACTTATGTATGCTTGAGCTTAATTTCTTTATTAAACGAGCCTGAAATTTAAAATTAAATTTAACTTTCTAGTAAATGAACAACCAACAACACAACATTAATCGCATATGTGGTATAGCTCAAGAGGCAACCAGCTTGGCATATATAAGTCCTCTCTAATGCATAAGTTCAGAGTTCGAACCTCATCCCCTCCCTCGTATTAAAAAAAAAACCATATTTGTGACCTATTAATTAGAGCAACTCCAACCCACCTACCAAATACACTTTCAAAGTCATAAAATGACAACTCTTTAACTTTCACCCACTCCAATGCACAGTCAAAGAGGCTACCAAAAAATGAAAAAGCTATTTGTATTGTCATATTTGATATCTAAAATGACTTTTGTCAAATGTGGGTCCCATGTACTGTCAAATAAAACAAAAGCCACAATGGCTGTGTCTTGTATGCATTTCTGCAGGAACAAAACGTGGGCCCATGCCACGTGTCCATCAACGGCTATATTTGGATGAAATTTGACAGTTTGGATGAAATTTACTATTGGAGCAGTATTGTCAAAATATAACTTTTTTGTACTGTAGCAGTGTCAAATTATAGCTTGAAGATGAAAAAAAAGACTTTTTGCATTGGAGATGCTCTTAGGACGCATACTACTTTATCCCTTATTTGAGAAACAATGCTTAATTTTTGTACTAAAAAATAAATAGCAAAAATACCATTGAAAATTTTAAGTGAAATTTTTTTACTAAAAATAATAATTGAATGCAGTCTATTTTAGTACTCCCTCCGTCCCTTTGTTTGAGTCCTATATTCCATTTTGGGATATCCCAAAATTAGTGTCCACTTTCCTAAATTTGTATACAATTTTTACTTACTTTCCAAAACTACTCTTCCTTGAAATTTACACTAAGATAAAACTAAAAAAGTTATTATACGGAGTAATAATTATTGACAATTGTGGAAAGTATGTGTAGATTCTTTTTGTTCCTTTAATAAGTTGAGTTTCCAAAGATGGACTAAAAAAAAAAAAGGACGGAAGGAGTACTTAAAACACTATTTCAATTATTTACAAATTGAATCGCTTGATTACAATATTCAGTAATTCAAATTTAGCAAATTACTGTAATTTTCAATTTTATCAACCAGACCCTCAGCATTTCTTTTTCATTAGTTTTTAACCCTAAATTGAAAACTAGTTTTCTGAAACTGAGATCAATGGCGGACATAAGCGAAGAGCTCTGCCTCACAGTTCCTTCCTGTCTTCATTTGGTTTCTGCCTTTCTCGCCATGGAACCACCCGATGTCTTGATCTCTCTAGCTCGGTAATACCCACTGCGCACTTTAGCCAACACCCACCATGTTTGTGTTGTTTTTAGTCCCCTCTGTCCTTTACATTTCCAATTATCACAGTTACTGTATTGAATCACTTTTAAGGATGTGTTTGTATCATAACTTGTATGTATTGAAACAGTGTATGTGGTGGTGGAGGTTCGATTACAGAGAGAGTTCAGCGTTTCATATGGGACCAGTGTATAGACATAGCCGTAAGCTTTTATAATCTTCGCTGTTGCATTGCACTATTGCTTAATTTGAAATTTAAGGTTTGTTTGGTAAGCAAGAAAATGGAAATTAAGTCCTCTATGTATTGATGCAGAGGTCTTTTATTTTCCCTCACTTTTTTTTTAGCTACCCAATGGATCATTTGCCTTTCTGCCAAGTACAGTAAAGGATAGAGATAGTATATAAATAATGGGGGTTTTTTTTTTGTTGTTAATTGGGTGCGTAAATTCATAACTAATCCTGATTAATGACTTGTAGCTCCATTACAAGAGTTGATGAGAAATTTTGTTTGATGTTTTTTTTTTAACAACCACAGGAGGTTTGACTACTTGCAATTATTTAAGCTCCGCTTGGCTTTATGATGCAGGATAGAAAATGTTATGCACCATACTTGAAAAGTTTCCTAAAGAAGCTTATTGCTGAAGTTGAATCCCAGGGCGGTGATGTTTTGGATGAATTGTATGAACAATACGCTTCTTACATGACTTCGCTGAAGGTAATTCTTATGATTTCAAGGGGCCATTAAGTGGTTGTGTTTGTTTTTACTTTTTGTCGTATGATTGAATGATTTTAAATTTGATAAGATTTTTGGTTCTTAGGATGATAGTGTGGCAAAAGGAAACTCAAGGGTCTTGAAATGCATTTCATTTCTTTTTCCTGAAGGTAGGAAATGCATCTCATGGTCGTTGGCACTTCAATTAAACTTCTTGTTGTCGAATATATTTATAAGCAGTTGAATTGGCATTCCTGCAGACTGTGTTGAAGTCCCAAGTTGTCCAAAGTCAATGCAACTTGTGATTCCACTGCAATGTTCACTCAACATGCTTGAGGGAGACACTGGGTATGTATGTTTAATTGTCATTAGGTTTCAACTTGTGTACATTATATTGAACATGAAATTGTTTTTCTCTACTTGATTGGTTATTCAGCTATAGCGGTAATCAAGCTTTGTGGCACTTCTGGTTGTGTATACATATGAATATACCAAAGTAAAACCAAAAAAAAACAGACAAAAGGATAGGAAAAAAAAAAACCCCGAACATGGTTAATATTCTTATAGGCAAGAACTGGGCATCAAGTGTGCTTTTTTCTTTCCCATTTTTAGGAGAATCTAAATTGTTTAGGGAGGAAAACTGGATCTTTTTAGGTGAAAAACATACATAACTGGCTGCATCTCCCTATAACACCCTGGGAACACGTGATTGTTGTCAGGATGAATTATATAGAAATAGAACCCATTGTTGGGGTATCAGGCCAGCTTGGCCCAATTTACAGCTCCTGCAGTTTCCCTAAATATTAAGTAATAGGTTTATTTACTTTTCTTCCAAGTTTAGCTATCCAATTTGACTAGAATAAACAAGATCTAGTTTTGAACTTACATTAAAACAACACTAATTATCCATGAATTGGAAATTCCTGAATATTTGCTTAGGTATTGTTAATAGTGATTGTGTCTGCTTTAAGATGTATACGAATACGACCTATATATTGTGACATACATTTGTGCATACGATAAATGTACAAAATGATGGAGCTATGCTTTTGTTTAGCTTTTGATATGAGTGTGGATTCTAGGGTTTGTAACTTACTATTCAGTTTTTTGATTGCATTTGGTATGCAGGTGTTGTATTTGGCCGTCAAGCCTTTTTCTGGCGGAGTTCATTCTTTCTTGCCCTGAAATATTCTCTAATAAATCTTGTTTTGAGGTGAGATATGCAATCGGATAATATAATTCTGTCATATGGAACTGCGATTCCTTTTCAACTTGAAAAAGTGTATGCCTAACATAATTGCTTTGTTTTGCCAAGTGTCTGATATCTTGGTGTACATTGGTCTGGTTGTAGTATTATTTTCTTTTAGTGATTGTTAATAAATTGAATATCTTTATGTACTTCGTATGATATCAAATTCTTTTAATTTGTAGAAACCATATCTGATTTTTGTTTATTCTCTTTGTTTGTGTATTCTTAATCCGTTGAAAATAACAGGTTGGTTCAGGTGTTGGTTTAGTTGGCATTTGCCTTGCCAATGTGAGAGCCTCAAAAGTAAGACCCTCTCCTTTTCTCTCTTTGAGATTGTCTCTTCATGCATGTGTGTTTTGCTATGCTCAAAGGATAAGATCTACTAGTCAAACCTCATTCGTGCAGTTTGTTCTTAGAAGTTTTCTTGGTCTACAAAACTAAAACTATTGTCGTTATCATGTCAAAAAAAAAAAGATTATATTTTGTGAATTACATATCCTCTAGTAAATCCTCGACAATGTTTTCTGTTATGGCCTCAACCCATTTACAGGTCCTTTTTGTGCTTCTGCACCTTTAAATTGAACCGAATCACACTTCCGTACTATTGCATTCTTCGGTTTTTTGTTACACGTATGTGGCCAAATTGGAATAATACATTTCTTTGTTTTACAAAAAATCTGGTCTTTGGTTGGCACTACCTCTTGCTGGATGATAGTGCATCCAGTTCTTGTTCAATTTTTGTTTTGTTGCCACTTCAGATTGAGTAATTTTCCAACAAACATTACTATAAAAGTATAATTGGACTCATATTTGTCTAATTAGATTTCTTGTTTAACTTGTTAGGTTTTTATGCTCACATGACATTCTATAGAGGCATTAAATAAACAAAACCAAACCAAGCCTTGTGTCCCAATTAATTGGGGTCGGCTGTATGAATCCTTTTTCTCAATTCTGCATGATCAAGAGCTATATGCTCATTTAAATTATATATATTCATAACTTATTGCACTACATACTCCCAGGTCAGTCTAGGTCTACCCCTCCCTCTAACCATTCCAGTCACTAAGATCCTATCACTCTTTCGCACAGGTGCGTCTACAGGACTTCGTTGCACATGGCCGAACCATATAAGTCTATACTTCCTCAACTTATCATCAATCTGTGACACTTTTATAGTCTCTCGAATGTACTCATTTCTAATTCTATCTTTAAATGCCGTAAAAAAAACTTTAAATGACTTGCTTGAAGCTTTTCTTTGACTAAATACTAGTACTTGTTCAAACCATTAGTGTCTTTGTCATACGAAAGCATTTGGTTGTTGGGAACCCATGAAATCAGTGGCCAGGAATTTTTTTTAGTTGTGTCATTCTATAATTTAAAACCACATCACAAAACAATTTGACATGTTAAACTTTCTTCAACATAATAAACTTATAAATGTTAAAATAGCAAATAAAAGAAAAGTAATTTGAGTAATTACCAAAGATTTTTGGCACATGTTATTTAACATTATTACTTCGACATAAAATGCTCCAATGGCTAAAGGAAACTTTTCGCAATTGTCTTGGACAATTTTTTGTATTTTGAAAAGATTGCATGATAGACTCATCAAATATATCTTTCTCAATGGATGTGACCAAACAATTATTCATCCATTGATTACCCACTTGGTTGAAACACTGGAGTCAGTTCTGATACCAGCCCTTCATGCAGGGGCAGGGGCACATGTAAAGCAGTGGGTTTAATTGAACCCACTGAAATTTGGGAAGAAAATATTTATATACACAGCTTAATGCTTTGAAATTTATTTTTTAAAAACACATTCCTCATTCAAATTTCATACCTGAATAAATTAAATTGTTGGATGCGTTAGTTTCTTTCCCCTACCAAAGCTTTTGGTTGTTGGAAACCCACAAAGGGCTTGTGTGTGTGTGTGTGTGTGTTTTTTTTAATCAGCAACCATTCACGTATTACTCCCTTCGTCCCAAATTAAGAATCCTTTATTCCATTTTGTAATGACCCATTTTAAATGGTCTCTTTGAAAAGTTCAACTATGCACTTTCCAAGTTTACCCTTATTTAGTATATATAACTCTCCCACTTTTCATATGGAATTTTGAACTTAAAGGGAAAATAATGGGAAGCCGAAAATTTTACACAACAATCAAAAAGAGTCCTTAAAGAGTTGGAATTCCCCAAAAGGACTCTTAATTTGGGATAGAGGGAGTATAAAAAACCTTTAGTTCTGCAAACACAGGAAAAATGCATTCCTCATACAAACCTGGAAAAAACTTGATATAATGCAGGTGGTTCTGAGTGATGGTGACTTGTCTAGTTTAGCGAATATGAAGCTTAATTTGGAGCAAAACCAGCTGAGTGCCAGTACTAATTTGTCAGAAAGAAATACTCAAAATCCAAACTTGGTGAGTTATGGTGTTGAGGAGTTTTTATTCCTATATTCAGAAAGAAATACTCAAAATCCAAACTTGGTGAATTATCTGTCCAAAAACAATCAAGGAATAAAACAAAATGCTTGTGCCACCTTTTTTTGTTGTGTCGTGGAACGATATGAAGAACTGAGATTTAGTCATTCTTTTCAGAAAATTAAAATCTATAAAAATTAAAAATTAATAATTAATAATTAAAAAAAAAACAAACAAACAAACCAAAGCTGACTTGAGATTGTTAATTTCAGGTACAATTCAAATATCTGCCATGGGAATCAGCAATTGAAAGTGAGCTCCAAGACTTTATGCCGGACATAGTGTGGGTGTTTCTTACTATTAATTATTTACATATGGACTTGATGAATATACAGCTGTTATGATTATGGTGCTGACATTCACATCTTGACCAAAAGAAGTGAGATTTGATGGCTTTTTTCTATTTTACCTTTGTGCATGAATTGACACTGAACTTTCAAAATTCCAGTTATTCATAGCTATCTGACTGATTGGCCATCATATTAAAATCTTGAAATCACAATCATATTACAAAAAGTAAAACGAGTAGGAAAAAAAAAGTGTTAAATGTCTTTTAACATCCGAAAATTGTAGAATGGTGATTCATCTGGTCCATCATGATGGCATTAAAATTTTCAATGTCGATGGTGTTAGAGCATTCTAATAAATCATGTGATTTTGTTGTGTTGTTGGTTTCAGAGTTTAGCTGGTCCTGTACTACGATTATCACTTGCTCTTACTCTTTTTAACAGTTTGGGTGCAGACGTAATTTATGATCCATTATGTCTTCCACATCTTGTTCGAGTTCTTGCTCTTCTTCTGAGCCGTGAAGCTCTGGGTGAAACTCCCTCCAATAACCGTTTAACGAGATCGGATGTGGGTGACAATAATAGACATAGCTTTGATGCTGAACGAGGCGGCGCTAAATTCAACGGTACTCCAATTGATGAATCTCTGTGTCATGCATCAACGGAAGGCGCTGTGGCGTACATAGCTTCTGTGATTCGCAATATCGACACGTTTAATTGTTTTCTTGCTTTAGCAGATCAGGCAAATCTCAAGGTCACAGACGTTACTGAAAGAGTTAAGCCTTTTGATTTGCTTCCCTACATGCAGTCATATAACAGATCCAGTATAAGGCTGTTTACTGTTACATATTTATGCAAGTAACTTATGTGCTCTCTCTCTCTCTCTCTCTCTCTCTCTCTCTCTCTCTCTCATTGCAACCACACCTTGTATGACTGCTGCCACAGGGTAGAGTCATCGTATCTGTGTTTTTAACAGACTTGTGGATTTAAGCTTGTGAAGCACTTTCTATGGTTTTTAATTTTAATTCTAAAGGATGTTCTAGTTTATGTCTCTTTTTGTGTTTCAAAGTCAAATCCATTGATAACCTTCTTACTCCGTACTCGGAGAGAAAAGGAAGGCAAAAAAGAGAGAAGACAAACCTCTTAGGCTTAGTTTGGCCCCCATTTTGTTGCTTCTCTATTTTTTAAAGCGCAAATCTATGTTAATTCATTTGGTAACTAGTTTATGAGCTCTGCAATAATTGAACTTGGGGTTGTTTTTTTTTTTTTTTTTTTTTTTGGGGGGGGGGGGGTGTGGGGCTTTGAAAAGCTTTAGAATGGAGTTTTTAAAAGCTCAATGTTGCTTTTTTTATTTCATGATATATATATATATATATATATTTTGGAGAATAATGTGTCACTTGTACAAAATTATCAAACAACTCAATAATAAATTTTGTAAGTTACTTTTAAAAAGCCACATGAGTTTGAAAAATAAGTTAAAAAGTTAATGAGTTTGGTCAAAAAAGAATCTCAAATATGATGGGTGTGGTAAAAAAAATTGGCCATATTTTGGCATGATTGGGACATGGAGGTCATAAAGTGAAAAGGAGAGGGGCATGGGAGTCCTTCCAAGTGGGACATGGAGTAGAAAAGAAGAGGTGCAGAACAGTCTTTTTGCCAGCCAACTTAAAATGCCAAATTGCCAATGAATGAACAACGCCAAAAGCAGGTGAATGCTTCTTGCATTTAGATCATCGATTTCACCACTTGGAATCCGCATTTTCGAATAGGAATTGAGGAAGCAAACACTACCAAATGGCGTTTGACTCCAATATCCACGTTTAGCTGCCACAAAACGCAGCAACAAACAACCTCTCCAATCAAGCTCTCTAAATTTTTTTTTACATTTTAGTTAAAATGCCTAAAAACTGCTATAGTTAGTCATTTTTAAGCCCCTTCTCCAATCATGTACTTTACCATAGAGAGTGATGTTGCTCGATTCTTTGCTCAATTCTTCGCGATGTTCTCTCCAATCTAGATCTAATGATTTCCTGCGAAACAAACAAGAAAGACCATGGGGGATTGGATTCCAGAAGCCTCATCCAATGCTTAAGTGAGTAAACCCTCAATGATTAATCTCGCAAGTGGCTAGTAGGGATTTTTTTTAGTGTACCTGTTCATTCTTCCCGTTGATTCCTTTTATAACCTCCGTTCTCCATTTTTTTTTCCTCCAAGGACCCTTCACTTCCTCCACTTGGACCAGTTACCCATGATCCCTCTTAACTGTTCACTTAGTGGGTTCGTGGTTTATTCTTTAGTCACGTGTAATGGACGTGATTATCTCTTGGGCTTTTGGGCCAATTATTATTGAATAGCATAGAACCCAATTAAAGCATTTTAGCAGCACATGTATGATGGTATTTGTGTGGTGGGCCCATGATAAGACAATGGACCGGGCTCCCACAAACATACTTATTACTTAACCGGTATAAAATCATGTATGATGGCATTTGTGCGGTGGGCCCATAATAAGACAATGGACAGGCTCCCACAAACATACTTATTACTTAACCGGTATAAAATCTGGTATACTAACTACTCCCCCCTCAAATCTTTAATTCTAACCGTTGGATAGTGATTACTGATGGGGTGTGATATCAACGGTATTAAAGATCTGACGTTTCTTCTTCCAGAGTTTGTCTCGATATTTGGGCGTCTGTACTTGAACATCACCGCTTTTCATACTATTACTCACAGCTGCAAGGTTTAAATCAGAAGGTTTGTACACTTTCCTCTCTATTTCCTTTTCTTTTCGTTCTATTTACTGAAGCAATTAGGGATTCTCTTGCTTTGTCCATCTTTTAGGTCAGTGGTTTTCCACCCTTCTTCATTTTCTTCTTTAATTTATGTCTTTGTCCCATACGGATAGCATAGATACTCACGGTCCTCTGGAGATCGTAACAGTAGAAGGCATAGAAATGGAGGCTCGATCTTCTCAACGACGCCCAATCGAACCTTCGGGACCCTTTGAACCCTCCACACTAACCCCCCAAGCTCTAAAACGATTTAGGGCAAATATTTAGTTCCCTCTGAACTTAAATGTAGGGTTCCTGGTCCCGGGGAGGTCGTTTATAGGCCGCAAGAAGGGGAGATTGCTTTTTTACACTTACTTCTTCCGTTTAGGAGTTAGGACTCCTCTTCACTCTTTCTTCTATGATTTTCTTAGATTCCATCATCTTTGCCCTTCCCAGTTAGTTCCTAATGGGTGGCAAATGTTGATTGGTTCCGTAATCTTAGCTGATCACAATGGAGTAAACCTAGACTTAGGAACCCTTAGAACAGTGATGCAAATTAAATCAAAGAAAGGTAGTGGATATTATGTCACTGGTGAGAAAAAAATATCAAGCCATACAGGATCTCCCTACCTCTCACAAAAGCTGGAAAAACAATATTAAAGCCACTCACCTCTTCACAATTCGCTCCTAATTGAGAAATAAAAGCCCAATCCTATGCCGGCTAAAATTCCTACATGATTTTGGCAAAACTACGGATTACCAAACTGAGTTGGGTCGCAAAAATTACGATGATTAAACTCAATAAAACAGTACTAAAATGTTAGACTCACCTCTATGAGTCCAAATCCGGTCTCAAAAACAAAATTGAAAGTCGAACGACGCGTCAATCGTCATCAAGAAGCTCCAGCGAAACTCGTCGATATATGTATCTCCTATATCTCTCTCTACTGGTGGTGTCCGAAGCTGGCGAGTGTGGAGGCGGGAGGTGGCAGGGGTGGTGGTCAGAGGTGGTGTAGGTAGTGGTAAGGTGGTTAGGGTTTGGTTAGGGTTAGAGGATGAAATTGGTGGTATTTTGGTCTATGGACATTGTGAGGATTTATCCCCAATGTTTACTTTAAGTTGTTCTTAATCCCAATAAAGGTTATCTTAATAACATTTTCACCAATTTTTCCTTTTATAAAAATGAAGGAGTCATCATTAGATAAGAACCATATACGTATATACTCACGTAGGCTCCAACAACTAGCAACTTTAAAACCAATTTATTTTTTTATATTGGGACCATGTTATAACATTTTGAGACTAAAAAAATTGAGATGTACAATACAACCAAAATAACTATATATTGGTAGGGCTGCTCAAAATCCATCTGCCCACCCGACTCACCCGACTCATCCGTAGCCTTTTTATTGGTTTTTAAACAATGTAGGTAGAGTCACGGGTCTTGGGGGTGGAAGCCCGACAGTTTCGGGTGAAGTCACGGATCTAGGGGGGGGGGGTGAAAACCCGATTCACCCGACCCGACTCGGAACACACTTAATTTTTTATTTTTATTTTTTAAAATACATGTAATATGCTTATATCAATATATGCATTATGTATTAAATAGTCTTTAATATATATATATATATATATACTAGGGGATTGCCCGTGCCTAAAGGCACTACAAAATTCTAACTTTTCTTGATGCTCCAAGGCATTTTTATTTTATATCATTTTAATTCCAAGGCAATTTTTTTCAAACCTAGAAAAGGGAAGAAATCATTTTTTTAAGTTGTCTATTTGTGCCAATCGACAAAATGGGAATTCCATTCAAATCATTGAAGGATTTTAAGTTGCCTATTTGTTCCAAACTTGGAAAAGGGAAGAAATCATTTTTTTAAGTTGTCTATTTTTTCCAAACGAAAAGTGAAGAAATCATTGAAGGATGCATTTTTTTAATCCAAAGAGCAATGGGAAGAGAAAGAGAGACAGGATAGAGAAAATAAAATCCTGGAAAAGGGAGAGAAGAGAGGCAACACCTAGTCCGGCCACCGGCGACTCTGGCAGCCGCGATGGGAGTAGTCCGGTAGAGAGAGAGGCGACGGAAGGAAGATGAGAGAGAGGCGACTGGAGGGAGAGAGTCGTGAGACCAGAGAGAGAGAAAGGAGGCGGTTGTAAAAAAAAAGTGAAAGTGTAAAATACTTTTGGAAAGGTAACAACTCTATACACTTTTGGACGACAATAAAAATTTGGTATGGGAATGTGAAAAAAGAAATATACATACCTAGATCACATAATGCAATAGAAAAAAAAAATTGAGAATGAAGGAATTTCCGGAGAGACATAGAGAATGAGATATAGAGATGTGGCACAACATAAGATTAATTTTGAGAGACAGAGAGAGCCAATTATGGAAATGAAAATTTGATTCTCAAAGTCAATTATGGAAAACAAAAATTTGGCAAATTAATTTGGGGAAGAATTTTTGAAAGTCAATTATGGAAAATTTGATTCTGAAAGGTAATTATGGAAAACCAAAATTTTGTAAATTAATTGGCAAATTCAATTGGGGCAGAATTTTGGAAAGCCAATTATGGCAAATTTGATTCTGTTAGCCAATTATGGAATTCTGAAAGCCAATTATGGCAAATTTAATTGGGGCAGAATTTTGAAAAACCAATTATTGAAAACAAAAATTTTGGAAATTAATTGGAAAATTAATTTAGAGCAGAATTTTGGAAATGAACATTTTATTCTGAAAGCCAATTCTGGAAAACAAAAATTTTTGAAAAAGAAAAGCAAAGGAATTTTTTTTTTTAATCAAAGCAAAATCAATCATGCACATGAAAAAGAAAAAAAAAACAAAAAGAAAAGCAAGAAAAAAAAGGGTTAAGAAAATAGAAAAAGAAAAGAAAAGGAAAAGAACAAAAAATAAAAAATCCAACCAGAGCTTGCATATTCACACCACCATGAGAAAAAAAAAAAAGGCATAGACATTCTAATATCTTCAGTGTATTAAAAAACAGAGCCTATAGCAGATTCACACCATCATGAGAAAAATTTATTGGGAAAATGGTGCACCAATTTTACAACCCGAAGGCAACATTCCCGAAATAAAAAATATACATATTTTTCTAAGAAGTAATTTGACTTTTTTGCATGGTTTCAAGCAAAAATCTTTTACTGATAACATGCTCAAAGAGGGGTTCCTAAACCAAAATAAGCCTCAAATGTAATGAAACAACAATGGAATGTACTTGTTTATAAAGTGGTTTCTTCATTTCAGCAAAAGAATTGATTTTTATTGGTTTAAGGGCCTAAAAGTGAAAACTCAGGAGTTGTTTAGAATCTATCGGACAATTTTTTCCAAGTAACTCCTTTTGAATAAAAACTTGCATTGACTTGACCCAGAAAAAGATAAGGCAAAATTCCAAAATGCAAACCAAACAGCAGATAAAAATTAACAAACCAAAAAAAGAAAAGAAAAGAAAATAGAAAATCAAACAATCAACATATGGGTTGAAAACAGATCATGGAAAACCCATTTGGCTTTGACCGAAGCTTGAATTTTCGAAACCCTTTTGAAACCCCTTTGACCAGAGATCAAGTAAACAGATCAAGCAAACAAAATTTTGAAACCCTTTTGACCAGAGATCGAAACACGGGGTTAGATCGGAGCTTGAATCCTCAGGAATTTTTTCTTGACTGGAGCTTGAAGCGACTACCGAACACATCGAACAGAGAGAGAAAGAGAAATTGAACAGATCTCTTCGGAACCAGATCTATACGAACCAGATCTGTGCTTTTGGGTGAGAAACATAGAGCTTTTGGGGTTATGAGGTGCGATGGTGGTGTGGTTCTGGGTGAGGGGGTTGTGAGGGGGAAAGAGAGAGAGAGATAGAGAGGGGTTGTGAGGTGTGGTGGTGGCGTGGGTCTGGCGGTGGTGGCGTAACCAGATCTGTTCGTGTCCAGCTTTTGGGTGAGAAATAGAGAGCTTTTGGGGTTGTGAGGTGCGGTGGTGGTGTGGTTCTGGGTTGTGAGGTGCGATGGTGGTGTGGGTCTGGCGGTGTTGTGGTGGTGGGTGAGGTAGGTTGTGAGGGGTTGTGAGGCAGAATGTGAGGGGGTTGTGAGGTAGAGAGAGAGAGAGAGAGAGAGAAACGGGTGTATTGGGAATTAGAGATAGGAATAGTGAGATAGGGTTTGAGTTCCAAAATATTACACTCCAACTCAGCAATCCCAGTCACATTTTCTTGTCCTAGTCACTTGTCCTAGTAGGACAAAGTTCTAATTTATAATATAGATGTAATATACTTATATCAGTATATGTATTATGCATTATTTAGTCTTTAAATATATATATATGCTATACTCTTGTATCAATAAAATATACACGTCACTAGCAGATATATAAAAACATTAAAACCATCAAACTAGCACATGATTAAGTTTTTTACTTTTTGTTTGGTCAGAGCTTTGGTTAGCCCATGACTATGTATACAAAAGCATTCGAAGCAAGAAAAAAAAAATGAAGACAAAGTCATGTGTAAAAAAAATGTTTGATTGAGACAAATGAGACAGTCGGGTTTCACCCGACTCGACCCGACTCACCCGACCACCTGATGAGTCGGGTGTACCCGACAAAGCGAGTGGATGACGGATGGAAGGAGGGCAAACCCGACTATATTCGGATGGATGAGCGGATGAGGGCCAAACCCGACTCACCCAACTCGTGAGCACCCCTATATATTGAGACCAAGTTACAACATTTTAGTACAAAACTTACAAGAATATATGACAAAGATGGAATTGGGGATACGTGCATCTTTTTCCAAACTTGAATTTATTCTATTCTTTTTTTTGCTAAGAAAGAATGTGTTCTATTCATTACGATATAATTCATGCATGGAAGTCACTTAGATTTTGACCAGTGGAAGATATAGAGGCTGTTTGTCATTATTTATTTGTCTATTTTAAGCAATTCTGGTGATTCAAACTACTTATTGATTTATTTGTTTCAGCAAAAATATAAGCAAATTTTGTCCAAAAAGTAGTTTGGCAATAAGCAGGGGGTGGGGGGGTGTTTTTCAAGATTATCTCTATGATTGATCAACTCACAGCATATTAACCAAACATCCAAACCATATATAATAAGCCATTCTACTTTTAAGCAGTTCTACCAATCACGATCTAGATCGCATAACCATAAGCATAGGCAAACAAGCTCATAGTAAGGCTCTATTTGGTTCATGGGTTTCATGAAAGAAAAGAGAGAGGAAATGAAAATAAGATAGAAAATTAGTTCATTTTACCTTACGGATGTGTTTAATTTTCCATCTTATTTTTCTTTCCCCTCTTAAAAATCATGTAGGGGTGTACAAGAAAAATCGAGACCGAAACCGATCGACCAAACCGAGGGCATTCTGTCGGTTTTCAAACTTATATTTCAAGAAGAAAACCGAACCGACCGACCGAAACACCCCAAAACTCCGGCCGAACCGACCGAACCGAGGCTATTGGTCGATTTTTTTATGTGGAAAAACCGAGAAAAACCGACCAAAACCGACCGTGAACACCCTTAATTAATCATGAACTAAACAAAGCCTAAGGGACACGGGCTCAAGCCCCTTTAGTTTTTTTGAAATTTTTTTTCTATTTTCCCTAAAAAGAAAATAAGATTTTATACTTAAGCCCCCTATTTAGTATATGAAACTTCTGAGTTTTAGAAAATTGTACAATACAATTAAGTACGTTTGGTTTTACGATATATCCAATTTATTGGTCTCAATTTTTAGCAAACAATGTGTCATATTGTTGTGCATTTGGTGTCACTAAGTAACTTTTTTGATGTGTCATTCGGCAATACCAATGTAAGGTTGAGTAGTAAGTTTTTAGGTGCCATTCGTTAGTTGTTTTAAGGATCGTCATTTGGACCATGGGGTGCTGTTGGGTGGGCAACACTCGAAGTACCACAAATTTTTTTTTTAAAAAAAAAAAAAAAGAAAAAAAGAAAAATGTGTTGTCCTGCCAGTACCACATGGGTGCTGGCTGTGCTGCCCACCCAGCAACACCCAGATGGATGTCGAGGATCCAAGCCCTAATTATACACTGCATAGTCAAATGTCCCAAAGTATTATAATTTTGGTGTATGTATCGTACAAACCAAATTGATAAAAGATTTCTTGAGTTTTTGAGTTAATTTTTATAATATAGGCTTGTATCATTTGCACAAAATGTACAAATAGACCAAAAAAACAAAAAAAAAAATGTGCAAACAGACACACACACACAAAAAAAAAAAAACATTCGTGTAAAATTTTTGAGTTATTGTTTGAATTAATTTTTATAGTATTGGATACCGGAGGTCTAGACACCCCAAAAAAAAAAAAATTACAAAAAGCCACCAAAAAAAACAGCTGCGTGTAAGTTTTTTAAATCCGCCCTGACTCGCACAAGATAATTTCTCCACCACCACAAATCACAATCGTCGTATTTTGCCAGCGAAAAGAAAACGACGGTGCCATGTCAAAAACTGACAACGTAATAACAGAAGGTGTTTTCCTCCAAAAAAAAATAAAATAAAACAAATAATAATAATAATAATAGTAATAAAATAACAGAAGGTGCCAGACGCAAATTGGCTTTGACATGAAAATACTTGAATCGAGCGCTGCAATTAAATAAGGGTGATGCTAATGCCAAAGCACAATGTGCTAATGTCAAAGTACAAAGTATCATTAAAAACTTGAGTGACTTAAATATGTGTCACTAAAACTTTTAGTGATACTTTGTACTTTGACATTAACACATTGTGCTTTGGCATTAGCACTAGCCTTAAATAACAATAGCAAAAAAAAAAAATATATATATATATACACACACATACATATACCCCTCTCAATCAAAACCCATTTGACCAGCGATTGAGCGTCAGAGTTGAGAGGAAATGGAAGAAAAACAGGAGATAGAGGTGATTCACTCATGGTCTGCCCCAAGATCTCTCAGTACCAGCCTCATGTACTCTTTTGCTCAGGTACCCCCACCCTGCAATACATATATACACACTCATTCACACACACACACACACACACACACACACACTTTTTTTTGCTTGAGCACACACACACACATTTGTATATATATGTATATTATGGTTAGTTATGGTGGAGTATGGGCCATCCCAACCCTTACTCAAATTTGATATTTTTTTTTTGTTGATAAAAGCTTCATTCTCCAATGGTCATACTCAGGTTTCCATATAATATTATTACTTTCTCTAAATTGAGTATAGAATTTGAGTAAAGGCATCTCCAACCCTTACTCAAACCCTATCAAATCAAATTTGAGTAAAAAACTTAAAAAGAAAAAAAAAATCCTTATTCAAACCCTTATCAAAATTTGAGTCAATGAGTAGTATTAATTCAATTTGGATCTGAGTAAAACTCGATTTGATATGGGTTTGAGTCAAGGGCTGGGGAAGGTTTTTGAGAGTTTTGAACCAAATTTAACTGACAGTTGGGAATTTTTCTAGCTGATTATACCCAAATTGGTTTTGTGTTGATTTAGGCAAAATTCTCTCGGGACTTTTTATTATCAATTTGCATGTGTTGGTTCAGAGCAAATTTTTTATTTGTTTCTAGTTTCATTCTCCCCCCCCCCCCCCCCCCCCCCCCCTATATCAATTTTGTGCTCCTATCTTTCGACGTCTGGATTTGCTGTTATATTATTGATTTTATAGCTGTTTATAATTTTTGCCAACATAAAAACTGATAGAGAAAAAGAGAAGAAAATGTATAATCCGTTTAATCCCAAAATTCCAAGTTTTTAAATTTTTTTTGTGAGGATTATAAAGTAAAGAATGAATCTGGATTCTGATTAACATAATCACTATAATCAGTACTAGGACCTTTTTGATTGTGTTTATGTTGTTTACTTGTATATTGACACCAAACTCTTCTCTAGTAATTCTGTCCTTTAGGCAAATGTTGAGACTTCTGGTCTGAACTTTAAAATTCTGAACCCATATTTCTGGTTACATGGATTTTTCTTTAGAAGTCAGAATGGTAAACTAAGCCTTTCCAAATTGAAAGGTTCATACACAAAAAGGTGCTTCATAATTGAGAAAATTTTCATAACTGAGAAGAAATAATAGTAATTGGGTTATGTTGTGCATTTTACTTGATGTGTCAATGTTAATTGATTTTTCTTTTTGATTAAAAATAAGTAATAGGAATTGGGTTATTTTAAGGATCTGTGAAATGTCGGGGTAATGAATTGTGCAACAATACATTTTCCAGCATTTATTTGATGAAGAAGCCAGGCCTTTTTGCGTATGTTTCACGTATGATTCTACGTTTAATATGCTTTCCCCCCTCATATTTGTGGTTTTCCTCAGAGGGATGATACAGAAGTGCTTGATGAACCTCTGTATGCAAATTTCCTCCGTGTAACAGGCATTCAAAGGCCCTATAGAGAAGAACTTCTGTCAAAAATGGTATGTGAGATTACAAGCATCATCATGTTCTTAGTCCATCTTTCATCACACTAACCCTTGCCCCCCACCCCCCCTCCCCAGCAAAAAAAAAGAGTAACGTCGATTCCAAATTTTTTTTCCCCTACGTAGTTCATGTTAAGAATGAGAAAAATACTGACGTCATTCCAGCTAGATTTCTGACCTCTGGTGAGAGGCTAGTATCCTTTTATTATTACACTTCTCTGAATATGTTTCATAGTAGTGATGAAGAAAAAAGAATCTAAATGACTTAGGCTGACTTATTATTCTTTATTAGCTTAGATATCTTTCTATGAGCATTGCACCAAAGGAACCGGTGTCTCCAATTACAAGATTAACCAGAAAGAGAGGAGTTCCAGTGGTACAAAGATGATTTTAGGATTAGTGAATGGTTTATTCAGGAGTTTGCTTTGAACATGTTGGACATATATAGTAGCATTTCATTTTTGTCGGGGATATAGAGGATTAATGGAGGGTATAGATGGGAGTTTTGTTCGTATTTAACAGACTGGTATATATATAAAAAAATATCATTTCCTTTTGGTTTCTTATGCTTATGAAGTTCTCCAGTGCAATGACTGCTCTAATATATTTATTTTCTGTCTCTCAACTAGGCTAAGTCTTTCTATCATTCTCTATCTTCTCTTCTTATGCTTGAAATTGATCATCTAAAATGAATAGGATTCCGACGGAAATAAGGTGGTGAAAGATGTCATTTTTGGTCATGGAGGGAAGAAGTATAGATTCTGTAAGGTAAATAACCAATCCTTTCTTATTAATCAATTTTGCTCGGGTTAACCAGACATCAGTTAAATTCTGGTTTGATTTTCGTCTATAAGCATTATGCTTTGGAATTTCTCTGCAAAACTGCATAAAGTTTAATGATTGTAAATCTTTAGCTAAGAGTAATATTTATTTAGATATTGTTGGAATTAATAGATTATTTCTCGGGATTGATATAGTTTATTTTAGGTCATGTTGACCACCTTTATTATTGTCATTTATTTCTTTTTTATTTTCTTTCCTTCCTGGAGTATTCTTGTAACTTATATATACATTGGGAGTGTAAATAAGAAATATATCTTTTTCCCAATTCTTCTTGGTATCAGAGCCAAAACCCTAGCCCCTAGCCGCAACCCACCTCCAACACCAACCCTAGCTGCAGCCCCTCCTCCACTGCGCCACCACCAGCAACCTCTCCTCCCCTAGCTGCAGCCCACCTCACCACAAACCCTAGCTGCAACCCACACTAGGCTTGCAAGCCAAGTTACACATCCCAGAGCCTTCGGCTCTGTTCCAGCAGCCCTTGACTGCTTCTTCTACCCCTGTTGGGTAGCTTGTGATGTATTAGAGCCACCTTCGTGCTCTTTGTTTTTTTGTTTGGGCTTGCCGAGTGTCTGGATGCCCGTTTCCTTTAGCCGAGTATCCGGTTGTGGTTGTTTGTTCGCCGAGTTCTTCCGGCCTTGTCTCTTGTTGATGCTGTGTTTTACGGGCAGTTCTTTGACTTGTTTTTTGAAGTATCTCTATGGCCTCTTCTAGTACGGGTAAGGATGTTCTTCCGATTGCTCCGGCTTCTCGCCCTGATCTCTCGCTTTCACAGACTACACTGGCTCATGGTCTAATTCTCTTCGCCTCTTCCTTGGAGGCAAACGCAAGATCGGGTGGTTACTCGGCAAGGAGACATCACCGGGAGAATCCGATCCTAAATATGAAAGAATGGTATACCGACAATTGCATTATTTAGGGTGGATGTTTAATTCCATGGACGAGCGGGTTTATAATATGTTCATGTTACCACCGTACTGTGTTCGAACTGTGGACTGTCCTGAATAAAATGTATGCTCATGCTCACAGTGATTCTCGTATTTATCAGGATATCTCGCATGCTCCCCGGACTGCCTTGGGACTCTCTGTCACCGACTTTTTGGTTATTTGCAAACTCGCTGGGAGGAGCTCGCTCAGTATGAGCCTATTACTGATTTTCCCAATGATGGTGTTGTTGAGTCAAAGCGTCTTAACCGCCGTCACACATACCAGTTTCTTATGGGTCTAAAGCCCGAGTTTGAGGCCCTTCGCATCCAGATCCTCAATACGGTTCCTTTACCCTCTTTATTTGATGCATTTGCTATTGTGGATGGTGATGAGCGTCGGTGTCGCATTTTATCTACACCTCTTGTGACTGGTCCTCCTACGTCTGTTTCTGATTAGATGGCATTTGTTGCCCCTTCGGTCCCTCGTCCCACTAGCTCTCGTTTTCTCTGCCAACACTGTCGTAAGCCTGGCCATACCGTTGATCGTTGTTTTGACCTTCATCCAGAATTGAGAGAGCAGTATGCTAGGAGCCGACCTCCCGTTGGTCGTGGGAAGGGTGCCCCTTGTACTGGTGCGGTGGTTGAGGTCATTTCACCATCACCTGATTTTGGACAGCTTCAGTCACAGATTGCCCAGCTTTAGTCTCAGCTTCAGTTGCAGATTTTGGGTACTTCTTCTTCTTCCGCTGGACCTACCGCTGCCATTGCCACAGGTACTCCTACGGCTCTTCATGGTAAGTTAGCTCATCCCACTTGGATTCTGGATTCTGGTGCAAATAATCATATGACTGGTGAGTCGTCTATTTTTTCCTCTTCGTTTACTCCCATTGTTCAGTCAGTCAGTATTGCTGATGGATCCTCTATTCGTGTTCATAGTCAGGGCGATGTTTGTTTTGTCCACTAATCTTACACTTTCATCTGTTTATTATGTTCCTAATTTTGCCTATAATCTTCTTTCGGTTAATCGTCTTGCTAAAGATCATAATTGTGCTGTTGTGTTCTTACCCTCCTGTTGTTACTTGCAGGACCTGACTTCGAAGAAGATTTTTGGCAGGGGGTGTGAGCGGGATGGCCTCTACTACTTTGGTACTCCAGCGTCTTCTAGGGTGTCTTCCTCCAGTCTGCAAGCTACTGTTCTTCCTGCTTCCAATAATTCTGTTTTATTAGACTCTAATAAACATGTATTTTCTCTTAAAACTTTAGACCTGTGGCATGCTCGTCTTGGACATTGCAAACTTTCAGTATTTGTGTTGGTTGTTTCCGCTGTTAAATAAAGCTTGCAAGGACTTTCAATTTAAATGTGTGGTTTGTGAATTATATAAGCATACTCGCACTTAATATATTCCACGCATGCACAGGGCACCTAGTGCCTTTGATCTTATTCATTCTGATGTCTGGGGCCCTTCACCTGTCACGGTCTTGTCTCACCACCGGTATTATGTCACATTTATTAATGATTACACTCGTTGCACTTGGGTTTATCTTATGAAGAAAAGATCTGAAGTCTTTACTCATTTTAGAAATTTTCTACAAATGATTAAAACCCAATATCATACTGTGGTGTATAATATTCGGTCTGATAATGGTCGGGAGTATATAACTGATGAATTCAGGTCTGCTCTTAATAAAGATGAGATTCTACAACAACTTACCTGTCCCTATACTCCTGAACAAAATGGTGTGGCGGAACGTAAGAACCGTTACATCATGTCTGTAGTTAGATGTCTCTTGTGTGGTATGAATGTTCCAAAATATTTTTGGTATATGGCTGTTCTCACTGCCACATATCTAATTAATCGTACTCCCAGTCGTGTCCTTGAAGGAAAGGCACCACTTCATATTCTTAAGCCTGATGCTACTCTCTTTCCCCTCTTGTCACGTGTCTTTGGGTGTACTTGTTTTGTGCAAAATAAGAGTCCTATTCGCACTAAACTTGATGACAAAGCTGTTCGTTGTATATTTTTGGGGTATTCGTCCATGTCAAAGGGGTATCGATGTTATGATCCTATAACTCGTCACTTATATCACTCTTTAGATGTTACGTTTCTGGAAACTGTTCCTTTTTTTCTAGGTCTATCTTCTGCAGGTCAAGCACCGGTGGAGCCTATTGTGTGTGAGGATTCTATGCTACCCAGGCCTATTCCTATTCTTGACTCCACCGGTGGCTCCCTGCCTCCTGTTATCACCAGTGACCCATCGCAGGTTTACACTCGCCGTCTACGTCCCTCTGATCCCCTGCCAACGTCTTCTCCGAATTCAGGTATCTCTCCTCCTCCCTTGTCTTCTGTTGTTTCTCCTGATATTGCTTTTCCCCGTTATCCTACCCGTGTTCGTTGTCCCCCTGCTTGCGTTCTTCTGTCTAATAATACTAACCATCCTATTTCCAAGTATATTTCTTATCAGGGTTTGCCTGCCTCTTATCAATCCTGTCTTAGTCAAGTTGACTCGGACTCTATTCCTCGTTCTGTTCATGAGGCTCTCCTGGATCCTAAGTGGGGGGCTACTATGAAAGCAGAAATGGATGCTCTTTAGAGCAATCAGACATGGGAGCTTGTTGATATTCCAGTAGGTGAGCGCACTGTTGGGTTTAAATGGGTGTTTAGCCTCAAATATTTGGCAGATGAGTCTATTAATCAGTATAAGGCTCGTTTGGTTGCCAAGGGATTTACTCAGGTCCCTGGTAAGGATTTTGGTGCCACCTTTGCTCCTGTGGCCAAGTTAACTACTGTTCGTCTTATTATTTCGTTGGTTGCTTCTTTTTCTTGGCCTCTTCATCAGCTCGACGTTAAAAATGTTTTTCTCAATGGTGATTTGACTGAGACAATTTATATGGATCCTCCACCAGGATTTCGGCCTCAGGGGGAGTGTTCTAGGAAAGTTAGTCGCCTCCGAAAGTCTCTCTATGGCCTGAAGCAGTCTCCCCGTGCATGGTTTAGTTGGTTTAGCAATGTGGTTCTTAGTATGGGTTTTATTCGGTGTCATTCAGATCACACGTGTTTTATTCGTCGTCACTCTCAAGGGAGGTGTATCATTATCTCAGTATATGTTGACGATATTATTATCACTGGCAATGATGCAACTGGTATCGCCCAAGTAAAGCGTGATCTGGGCAAGTCGTTTGATGTTAAGGATTTGGGTCCTCTTCGCTATTTTCTTGGTATTGAGGTTGCTAGGTCTCGCCAAGGTATCTCGCTATCCCAGAGAAAGTATTCTCTTGATCTTCTCCAGGACACAAGTGTGCTTGGGTGTAGACCTGCATCTTCCCTTATGGACCCAAACCTTAAGTTAACTGTAGAGTTGGGAGAGTTATTGCCGGACCCTTCAGTGTATTAGCGTCTTGTGGGCCGTTTTATCTATCTGACGAACAGAAGACCAGACCTTACTTTTGCTGTTAGTGTTGTGAGCCAATTTATGCATTCACCGCGTACGTCTCATCTGGATGTTGTCTACCATATCCTACGGTACCTTAAGATTTGTCCTGGTCTTGGGCTTTTCTTTACAGCTGGAGCACAGTCAGGTCTCTCCTTTTACAGATGTGGATTATGTAGGCTCTAGGGATGACAGGCGTTCTACCTCTGGTTTTTGTACCTTGCGTAGCAGGCATCGTATATCTTGGAAGAGTAAAAAGCAAGCTGTCGTCTCACGTTCCTCTGCGGAAGCTGAATACCGTGCTATGACTCTGGGCACGTGTGAACTTCTCTGGCTTCGATTTCTTCTAAGTGAGTTGGGTTTTCCAGTAACGGACTCATCTACCTTGTTTTGTGATAATAAGTCCGCTATCATGTTATCTTCTGACTCTGTTCTTCATGAAAGGACTAAGCATATTGAAGTTGATATTCACTTTATTCGGGAGAAAGTTCGATCTGGTGTTATTATTCCGAGCTTTGTTCCCTCGTCTGATCAAACCGCTGATATGTCTACCAAGTCTATTGGCCCTACACTTCTTCAGTTTTCTCTTGGCAAGCTAGGTCTCGTCAATGTCTTCGCCCCAACTTGAGGGGGAGTGTTGGAATTAATTGATTATTTCTCGGGATTGATATAGTTTATTTTAGGTCATGTTGACCACCTTTATTATTGTCATTTATTTCTCTTTTATTTTCTTTCCTTCTTGCCTTTATTATTGTCATTTATTTCTCCTTTATTTTCTTTCCTTCTTGGAGTATTCTTGTAACTTATATATACACTAGATATAGCCCGTGCCTAAAGGCACTATCATACAATCACCAAGGTCATGCTTAAATAGTGGCTTGAAAAGTCAAGATAAATCCTTATTTAAAAAATGTGAATAAATCAATGATGTACCTTATCCAAGTAGGCAAGTTTGGGTGTCCAAGAAAATCATATTGAAAATTTGTTTTTATAGGTGGTTACAAAGGGTATTCTATTTCTTTATGTTTAGTATTTTTATGTTTTGTAAAACTAAGTTCCAATAAATCAATTGCAAATAATAAAGAAGAGAAAGATGGCATGAATCTTGATATAGGAGAGGATATAAGCCAGCAAGGAACACACCCCCAATATTCTACTAAGATTTTTATGACTATTACGTAACTTCTTTACCCTTTTTGAATCGAAAAGAAATGAGAAAATTAATAGTGTTTTTGAAACTAAAAACCAATTTCAAAGATGCATCAACAAAGACCCAACCGATGAACAAATGAAATTTATGAGTTGCATTCCAAAAAAATCCTACAGAAGCAATATACTTATCTACGAATAGCATGTTTATGAGGAAAGAAAAACCTTATATATATTCTTATGAAATGAAGTGTCAATGCAACAACTAAGTGAAGTCAATCTTGTTAATCCGTCAACTTAAATATTTTAGACTTCTTTTGACGCCGCTGCCCTTCAAATTCACTCAATTTAATATCTCTTGCTTCATATTCTTACCAGTTTAGGCAGACTCCATAATCTTTCAAATCCTCATTAAATGAAGGCTTGACTGATAATAAAACAAAGAAAATAGAAATTGCAGGACATTGTCAAGAATCAAGAAAAGTTAAGTATTACAATGATTTAAAATTAAAAAAACTGTGTGTGTGTGTGTGTGTGTGTGTGTGTGTGTGTGTGTGTCCGATTACTCCTACCTTAGTAAGGTTGATTGGATACACACTTTGTAAAAACTAACTTTTTGATTCATCTAATATTCATGTCATTTTACCA
The DNA here is from genome assembly GCA_033977485.1 of Hydrangea macrophylla. Taxonomy (NCBI): domain Eukaryota; kingdom Viridiplantae; phylum Streptophyta; class Magnoliopsida; order Cornales; family Hydrangeaceae; genus Hydrangea; species Hydrangea macrophylla. The sequence continues at coordinate 67,738,754 of CM066992.1, forward strand.
ATTTTCAAGTAGCAACGAAAATCATTCCAAGAAAAAAGCATATGCAGAAACAAAAGACATCTTTGGGATAAAAACCTATCCAAAACCAATCTCATACTTTTTGAGGATTAGAGCAATCAATCAGAACAACTCTTCAAGATGTTAAACAACATACAGAGAGTAGGTAACTCATCAATTTCATTCCACTACCCAACCTACCATATGGAATGAAGGATTGTTGGATATCACTAACAAAATTGAGAAAACTGTTTAGAAAATTGAAAACAAATATATTCAGCTAGATTTAAAAACAGAAACAGAACCCAAGTTTCCCAAAGTCGGCCATGACTTGCGTTCCACCAACTAACCAATAAGAAAATATTTAACCACCTAGACATGGTAAAATCAAGTAAGTTGCTAAAAAAATACCCAATTAATTGTCAAGGAGTGACAAACATGCCTAATTGACAGTAACGTCACAGACTGAAAAATTGATAAGAATTAGGTAATTGTCATTCAAATTTCATGCACTTTTCAAATTCATGCCAATTATACAATTTTTCAAGAGATAATTAGGAGATTGATTTTAGGGAGAGAGAATTAGGAAATAGATTTCAGGCTCATAAATGGGGGAGGAAGATATACATTTAGAGTAATTAGAGTGATATTAATTAGGATAAGAGTAAATTTAGAGTAATAATTAGGATAAGAATTTCCTAAAACATGATAAGAGAGTATTTAGAGTAATCTATACGTATAAATGGACTTTGCCATTTCAATTCAGTCTATCACCGTAAAATTAGGGGCGAAAATTTGGAAAGAGAAAACCCAAAGAATCATACACAACAAACTGAATCTATATTTTATTGGGAAGGCAAATAAAGGGGAAGGCAAATAAAGGGCTATATTGGGATAACAAAATTTATGGAAAGCAAATAAAGGACTATTAATCTATAATGTGATGACTCAAATCATAATGTGATTTTAAAACTCCAAAATCTTTATTCTGGATTAAGAAATATAATTAGGAGAGAGATTTTAGCCCTTCAAGAAGGGTAAGTCTATTGTGATGAGAAGCTGCTCACTATAGCATTACCCTTTCAAGAATTATGGTATACATATTTCATGGCATTACAAAGGAATGTAAAAGAGAAAGAATAGTGATTTTAGACATAATAACCTAATTATTGGGGACAAAATTTTGGAAAGGAAAAAAAATTCAAAAGCAGAAATATTGGGGCAAGCACACCAGCAAGGTATTTGTAAATGCAAACGTAAAACAAATTCAATATCTTCAAAATCACACCACAAATTGCATAAAATGAATTATGATTCCCCAAAAGCATTTTATTGCACGTAAACATGGAGAAAAATAGGAAAATAAAGAAAATAAGATGAAGAATAATTAACATTTTGCACATCATTTTCCCTCCCTTGACTCATGAAGTAAAACACAAATCACAACCCAAAGAAAGTAGCTTTCTTTCTCCTTTTTCTTTTGCTCTAAATCCACAAACCAAACAGAGCCTTAGTGGCAGAACCAGAAAACAATACAACCATGAGCATGAATTAAACGATTGTATTTCATGCCTACATTAAAACAACATGATCTAGCTGATCTAAACTCACAACCAACCACAAACATGTAAAAGAAAATTTTAAAAATATATATATAAAATCAAATATCACTAATAGTAATGTAATGATAAAATCCTAACCCAAAATATGCAGGGATTAATGTCTTTCAAGAGCTAGTGATCTTCGTCCATCTTGTTTTGAGGCTTCTACAAGGGGAAAAAAAGTGAATCCACAAAGAGAAATAACACACACACACACACACACATATATAGATATAGATATATATATACATCAAAAGAGTGAATGCACAATAGACCTGCCACAAATCTCTGTAATGTGAGGCTCAGAAATTTGACTATTGCCATCCCAAATCTACCAGACCTGCCACGAATAACAGCAAAAAAAAACAAAAACAATTACAGTGCCTCAATATACTACTTGAACACTGATTCAAGAAGATAAAAATAAAAAAATAAAATAAAGAGATTTATAATTGCCAATTTGAAATCCAAAAAAAAAAACCCCAGACAGAAATAACAACTACTTTTTGAGATGAATCTCTATGATTGAACATAGAGATTTAACAATTTTTGCGATTTGGTTGTCATCGTGTCTGCACATCAAATGGAGGTAGAGGTGGCTGTCTATGATCTGGTTGTGATGTACGATTACGATCTGGCTGCTTGGAATTGGTGGGCGATCTCATCAGTGAGGAGTCGCTGTTTGGAGTCGTGACTGGATTGGGGAGATAGAGAGAGAGAGAGAGAGAGAGAGAGAGAGAGAGAGAGAGAGAGAGGTGGGTGCGGCGTGAATGAGTGTGATTGATAGTTTGACCCATAACCCTCAGCCATCCTACTGAATATTGGGGACACATAGAGAGAGAGTGGAGGGGGAGGTTTGAGGGAATTAATTATTGGGCTTGGGTTTAGCCTAAATTGGATGGCTTAGTCATCACACACATCAACACATATGTGCCACGTCATATAATTTGTGTGTCCTAGTAGGACAAAGTTCTAAATTATTATATAGATTGGGAGTGTAAATAAGAAATATATCTTTTTCCCAATTCTTCTGATCTCTTCATCGTACTTTTTTTTTTCCAGTATTATGATACTCTGTCAATTACAGTTTTTTAAAATTCTTGAACCCTTGGTGAGCCTTCATAGTTTTCAATGCTTGTCAAGGAGATGGTCAAAGGGGTTTGGTTGTGAGAGCATTTTTAGTTGATTTCTATTGCAGGGATAACTTATTTTTGCTATTGGAAGTAATTTGGAACTGTTCCTTTTTCTGTCTACAGCATATGACAAAACAGCGTGTCCCCGGTTTGACCGATGAGTTGATGAAAAAAGGAAAGCACTTCATATTGATAAGGAATCCTCTTGATATTCTGGTAAGCTGTTTGTGAAAATTTATCTATTAGTCATTTGGTTCCATAGGGTGGTTTCTGTTTTAAATTATTTCAAATTATTAGATGGCATCAATATTTGCCTAAAATTTTTGTTTCAAGGCTTTGATTTTATTTACCCCTCTCTCAGTGATTGATGGTTTATTGATGTGTTTCAGCCTTCGTTTGACAAGGTTGTACCGCCATCTTTTCTTGAGCTGGGGTTGGCAGGCTTAGTCTCTATATATAGTGAGCTCTGTGAATTGGGAAAGCCCCCACCCATTATTGATGCAGCAGAACTTCAACACGATCCTGAGGTTTTTAAGGGCTTTTTGACAAGGCTGATCAAATTTGAGTGCTGTCGTTTTCTTGCATGATCTATGTTTTTCTCTTTGTATAAAGCATTACTAAGGAAGCTTTTCTCTACAGTGTTTTAAAAAATAGTGATATTCAAATCAATTGTTTTGTTCCATAGCGAGCTGAGCAGTAATAGCGAAGATAGAACTCGTGTGGACCAAAGGAAGAATTTGAATTAAATTAATTTATCTCCAGTTTTTTCTAGTTCTAAGTTGAAAAAGTACAGAAGTATCCAAAATGACTTTCTAGAAAATCTCTGCACGTCTCCTCCCTCCACATGTGCAAGCTTTTGTTCTTTATTTAGGCTAAATACAAAATACAATTCCATCGTGAACCGCCTGAGACACACTGTTATGGAACTGGCTTCTTGAAGAGTTTAGGGTGCTCCCTTCCAGGTTAGCTGAATCTCGAAGTGGCATTGTGGTTTTGAGGAAATATTTCTTTACCCATTATCTATTCTTGTATACAAGTTGTCGAACACGGTGGAATATATTAATTTAAGACATACCATAAGATTAACTTTGTGGTTGAATAGACCAGATTTATTAGTGATTATTTCATTAGTTAGGAGGGTATTAGTGACATGTATATTTGTGGATCTAGATGAATGAGGATATATTAATTAAAATTTCTATGGCTTTTCTGAATAGATATCTCATTAAAACATTGTTTCTTTGACTTCGTTTGGTTCACAATCCACAGTTCCGTCCATTAGAAGATGTTTGAATTGAAGGTTCAAGTCCCTGGAAAGAGAGAAACATTTGTATTTAACATTTGAATTTGATACTGGAATGAAGATCTTGTTTAAGCATTGACAAGTCAAACAGGGTTTTTGGTTGACTAGTTTGAGTTCGTTATATTTCGATTTGTTTATGCTGGAAGCCTGGAACTATCTTGCTCATGTACACATTACATTTTCTTATTTGAAGTTGTCATTTTTTTGTTTATGCTGGAAGCCTGGAACTATCTTGCTCATGTACACATTACATTTTCTTATTTGAAGTTGTCATTTTTATAAAAAGTTATGGACCTGAACCATTCTTTTATCCCCCTTAAGATAATTTTTCTCTTGTCCATGTGCAGGCTACTTTACGTGGTCTTTGTGAAGATTTGGACATTCCTTTTCAAGCTGAAATGCTTCAGTATGCCATAGTTTTCCTATATAGCTGCTAAATTAAAACTTATGCTGCATTTGGAATGGAGATAACTTTTATCCAAAGTACATGTATCAGTATTGGTATACTTTCTATATAGCGAGACAAATAAACAAAAGAGGGGTAGAGATAAGAAAGAAATATGCCAGGATTATAGTTATTTGCTTTAAAAGTTGACGAGCATGGGTTCCATCAACCACCAACTCATATTCTTATATGCAAAATACCATCTCCAACTTAAAGACGGAAGCAGTAAGACATGTTTTTTTGACAAGTATAATTTGTATCACAGTGCATCTTTAAATTAAGTTGAAATGAAGATGGTAATTTACAATTGGTGAGAATGCATTCTGAAGTTGTCAGTCCAAGCACACTCTTAACGTATGTCATTTTTTAACTAGTTCGGCCTTTGGAGTTGGATGACTCTATTGCACCACAGTAATCTCTTAAGCTAAGTACATGTCATGTTTATTCCTTTTCTTCAGTCCACTCTCTGTCACTGTCGTTTAGCAGCATGGTCTTTCATGCTCATGGATCAATTTCAAACCATCTCTGGGTTTTCTTTAATCATTCACGACGCCTCTGAACTTCTCCTAGATGCATTAGTTACTATTTCTTTCATTTTTGTCTTACCTGTCCTCTATCTTGACATGCTCATTTCAACCTTTCAAGTATTATGGGTCTGTTTAAAGGCCAATCAGGCATTTTATAAAAGGGAAGGGAACTTTCTATTTGAGTAGGGAAAAACTTGTGATGCATTGCTTGCCTTTTATTTTTTAACCCATGTGATTACATCTGAGTTGACTCGTGTTATGGTAAATGATTATGGTAAATATTTGTACCATTTTAAAGCACTACTTGACATTATTCATCCTGCATAATTAGCCCACTTCAATCTCATTGAACATATAGATGAGCTGTTTAAGATGCGCATTTAGTTTGTTTTCGTGCTGCTCTCTCAGGCTTTACTCTTGTTTCTCCAATTGCATTTTTCATATGAGTTTTGGGTTTGCTTTTTCTTTTACTTTTTTCTTTTTTCTTTTTTGGTTTTTTTTTTTTTTTTTTTTTTTGTTTTTTTGAATATGAAATGAATCATATCAAAGAGGTGTTTGTTGTGGGTCTAGTCTTCCTAATTGGAAATCACTTTTCCAACAAACTATGTGCCCGTTTAGACATTTTGAAAGTATCCTAAGTCCATCCATTCATAATACAAATAGAGACAATGCTGCTCCTCTTGATATTTCTTGTCTCTTTCAATTTTCTCATGCTTGGTATAGCTTCACTATAGACGACTCATGTCAGTTTCTTATCAAACACCTGCAATGTTGTCTCTAAGAGGACTTTATTATCTGCTTTTCAATTTTACAAATACCTTAGGAGGATCTTTATTATGCACAGTCGTCAGTTTAGTTGCCAGAATGAGAACATGCTTTTTGTGATAAACGCATTGGTAAGTGTTGTCGTCCCACATCGCTTAGATGTGTTGTTGCCTGTGCGGGTTATAAGGCCTTAGTTCCTCTCTTCTTAATACCTGGGTTTTAAGGAGTTGAATTCATTGTTGAAGATGGTCTAAGAGACCTTATTCATTGACTATTTATTCTCTGCCTCTCTCCCACTCTTCTGACTTGCCATTGTTGCCAACCCAAGTCATTGTACGAACTAAAGACATTTATGTTTTGTGGTTTTTTTTTTCTTCATACGATGACAAATTCTCTAATCTGTTCTTCGCGATTTTGGGATCAGTACTTATTGTTATTTTATTGGAGTAGAACAAGGGCAAACGTCAGACACGTGCACCGACCCCACAACACATGCACGAGTATGTTGTTTTGCAATGGAGAAAGAAAAAATTTAGAGATAATTACATTTCAGTCTACTTTTTGTGTAAGGGCTGGGCCTTACAATTTGGTATCAAAGCCTTGTTTGTCCCCTATCTCCGTAATCCACGTGTGCCTTTGCCACACGTGCGGGGGCGTGTTGTCGTCCCACATCGCTTAGATGTGCTGTTGTTTGTGCGGATTATAAGGCCTTAGTTCCTCACTCCTTAATACCTGGCTTTTAAGGAGTTGAATGGGCTGGGCGTTACAATTGTAAGAAGCCATATTCATTAGTGAAGTGTAATATTCATCTACAAAGTTAGCTTCCACAACTTTCAAAATCTTCTTCACTTTGTTGTTAGAGAGAATCAGTTAGATGGTTTCTTGTTTGTGAAAATTGTTTTCTCTTTAATTGAAAATGGATTATTTTAGGGTCTTATCTGCATTGGAGAAAGAAAGCGATCTCTGAAAGAAAAAAAAAAGAGGTGTACATAAATCAACATGATCAAGCCTGCCCAACTCAGTATTTAGTAGTAGGCTAGTAGCTAATGAGAAGTGGACATAATAGTACTCCCTCCGTTCCGAAATAAGTGTCCACCTTTCCTTTTTTGGATGTTCCAAAATAAGTGTCCACTTTGAAAGTCAACTATAATTTTTGTATAAAACTACCTATAATACCCTCACAATAAAAGGCAAGCATCATTTCCTAGGAGAGTGGGAAAAGGGAAATGAGTAAGAAAGTCAATGTCCCATCAAGGATAATATGGGAAAGTGGAAAAAAGGAGGACAAAAGAAATAAATATAATACACATTTCTTAATCAGCACGATCAGTACGGTACCTCTAAAATTTCAACCAAACAGTATCATTATTGTGATTCCCTTTAAATTTGGTCTTAATTGAGGGGATGACACCTTTTAAACCTAATATTTTCAGATGGGAATCAGGTCCCAAACCGATAGATGGCATTTGGGCCCCATGGTGGTATGGAAGTGTACATAAATCAACATGTTTCACATCAGCCAAAAAGTATCCTTCGGTAAGTAGTTTGGGCATGATATTTTATTAAGAACATGTCTCCTTGCAAATTATATCTTTGATTAAAAGGGACAAAGGAGTCAGAACTGTAGAGAACTTCCTTGCTGCTTTTTAAAAATAAAAATAAAAAATAAATAAAATCCGTATGACTGTATGCACTAAATCAGCTGATCCCTGCTTGCTAAGAAATATTTATTTTCTTATTCTTAAATTCCTGACTTCTCCTATGAGAAAACTTCATTTAAATAGGTCCTGTATTGGTTCGAGTATTATGTATCTCAATATGTCATGCACACCATGCACTATAACAGATATGTTCTGTGTTGTAAGTGTGTATCATGTGATATGTAACTTCTCATCATAAAAATGATGATTGATCATAAAGAAAGGCATATGATTTAGATATTAAATAAATTAAATGGCATGGGTAATGCAAAACTATGGAGTGTGGTGAGCGGATATATGAGAAAGTAAATATGCAAATCCCAAAAGCTTTGGTGAAGATTCCTACGGAATCTCTCTCTCTCTCTCTCTCTCTCTCGTAGGGGACACTGCATTTTTGCTGTAGGAATTACAGTTAACAAGCTTGGCTTATGCTGCAATTCATTCTTCTTAGCCATTTCCATCTTCTCTCTATGACTTGTTGGAGCAAAGTCTACCATTCTACAACATGCTTAGGCGCCATGTGCGGGGGACATCTTGTGTTCTGAAATCCCCCTTGCATCGACCCAATCTTCCTGTTCCTGCTAATGAGAAGCTTCTTGCTTGGGTTGGTGATGAGATTGTACCCCGTGACAGTGCAAAGGTACTTGTTGACTTGTATATAGAATATAGGAATACTTTAGAAGGTTTCATTAAATTTGAAAACTCTGTGTTTGGTTCTGTGAATTTCTTGAATTCTAATGCTTAATCTGTTGCCTCTTTAAGGTTTCAGTTTTTGACTCAGTTGTCCAAGGTGGTGATTCAGTGTGGGAGGGACTTCGCATCTACCGTGGGAAGATATTTAAGCTTGAAGAACATTTGGATAGGTAAGTGCAAAGTAAAAGTTTGAGAAAAAGTGATTCATGATGGCAGGTGTATGTCCTCTTTTGAGATGACCTTGTGGTTGAATGTATTCGTTATTCCTATTATGTTATATTACTGACATTGTTAATGCAGATGAACAAGTATAACACTATCGACAATACACAAAAATTCAAACGTCATGTATGAGAAATATGTCAATTGTGATGAAGAACTTCAATGTCTACAATACAAACTGATGATTGGCCTAGTTTGTCCATTAAGGAGTCGTGTTGGTTTGCTTAAACTTTAGGGATTAGTAGCAGCTTGTTAATATTGATCATATAGTTCCTAATTATGGTCACTACAATTTCTCCCTATGCAGTTGTGTTATGCACACTGATAAGTGGAGGACATATATTCTTAATTTTTTTTCCTGAGTAATCTGGTGTTTTGATAGTATTTTTTCTATCACCAGGTTGTTTGATTCGGCAAAAGCTCTAGCATTCAACAACGTACCAACTCGTGAAGAGGTGAGGGTCTGAAGACAATCTTGAATACTGTTCTTGTACAATCTTGAATACTTTTCTTAATTTTTGGTTGTGAGCGAGAATTTGTTTAGTTTATTGTTGTGACATGTGACTACATGCAACAACTCGCAGATTAAGGAAGCCATTTTCAATACTCTGATTAGGAATGGAATGTTTGATAATTCACACATCCGATTAAGTCTGACACGTGGCAAGAAGGTTATTTTTCTTCTTCTTCTTCTTCTTCTTCTTCTTCTTCTTAGTATGACCACTGGATATCTGTTCTAGTATGACCACTGAATATCTGTTCTAGTGAAAAGATAAGTACATTGGTAGTGCATGTGCTTCTTGGGGTAGCGACAATGAAGTATGCTTTATGCTCCGCTCCCTCTTATATCAAAGCTTAAATTTTAGTGAAATTATATTCTTATTTAAAGTTTTTATATATAGAATATGTATGATTTACTCAAATCATTTTTCTGTTCTTGTTTCAGGTTACTTCTGGCATGAGCCCAGCTTTCAATCTTTATGGATGCACTTTAATTGGTATCATGCACTCTTAGCTTCATTGTGTAACTTGGATTGGCAACACTAATCTCCTTTACGTAATAACACCACTTATATGTTTTGAACTATTTGGATATTGAGGTTATGAGAGACTGAACTTCTATTTCAGTCTTTCGAAATTGAGTCTTTGCTTTTTCCTAAGAAAGTCTTGTTACTGGTCAAAATGTTTTTAAGAGATTTTGTAGATTTAATTGACTAGTTAATCATAGAGTATCGAAATTAGATAAAAAATCAGCTAGATTTCAGGTTCCTACCATATTTTCTTTAACTGGCCTTCTCTTCACAATATATGTCCTTCTTGGGGTAAGCAGAATTACTTGAGCTTTTTTAGCTCCTACTTTGTCCTTGTAATGCAGCTCGGGGAGATTCTCAAATACAAATCGAGCAACAGAAAAACGATAAGAATAGTGCTTCTCGATTTTCTAAAATTGTCAAAAACTTCATTTCTCTCTCCGGCCTTCGCCTTTTCTATTCTCTTTATTTTCCCAGTAAAGCTTTTTTTTGTTGTTGTGACATGTAGCTGCTGTTATTTAATGATACACACAAATAACGTATGCAGTTCTTAGCCAAAAAAAAACCCATGAAATATTTGGAGGCGTAAAAAGGGTTGTTACTTTTAAAATATAATTGTCAGGCAAAAGAGAAGCTAGGATAGTACAATATAAGTAGGTCTGACAAACTCTTCAATACTTGGAGACAAAATTATGTAGAACTTTACATTTCTGGTTGTAACTCTTTAGGAGAACCTTAATTTACAAACATGGTATGATTCTCTGATTCTAGGTGGCATGAGTAATTTAGCTCAAATTGCAAATTGGAAATTTCTGCTAAATTGTTACAGGCTTATTTCTATTTTTTTTTTCTTCAAGGCAATTGTCACCCATATAGTGACATTTATTTTTTACAAGTTTTGCTGGCCAGCCCTTTCCCCAGCACAAGTAATTTTGTCAAATTAAAAAAAACAAATCCTGTAGAACCGTGATGTATTATAGTTGCGCAAAAACCATCTGACCACTTATAATAGATTATCTACATCTGCAAGATTATCATTTCTAATAAGAGCTCATACTTAAAGTGTTTAATCTTTTAATGAGAAAGTCGTCCGAAAATCAGAGCACCATCTATTCTACGAAGTGTTACTGCTCTACTGATTCATTTTTTTTTTTTCATCATTGGAAATTTTAGGTTTTCCAGGATTTGTTAATTAATAGATTAAATACAGATGCTAGTGACTTTTTCTTAAAACGCAGTGCTTGCTGAGTGGAAGCCACCGGTCTATGACAATACGAAGGGTATAACTCTCGTGACTGCAACCACACGTCGTAATTCACCAAACGTAAGAATCATTCTGTTTTACATGCTAATACGTATAAGAAGATAAAAAAAAAAACCTGCTTATCTATATTTTTATTAACATGACAAACTTGCAGGATTAAATTGACATGATAAACTTGCTGGGATCTCGACATAAAAACTATTCATTTTAGTTTCTTGGCATATTCCTATGATCCATTTGCACATATTTATAGTGTTGTGCCATGTTACTTGGGAACTGTGCTCAAGATTGCTTCAGTTATGCCATGACTTTGGCTCGAAGTCTTGACTTGGAGCCTTGACTTTGTTTTTGTTACTGTCTATGGTGTTGTCGCTGCTATAGCTACTTCTTAAATTTATGTGCACTAAAGATATGGAAACAAGGGCTGCAACCACTGTATAGACCGGTTGTATAACATTATATGAAAATCACACAATACTTATAACTTCGATAACTCCATAGAAGAGTAGAAAGTTCTTGGGTAATACCTACAATCCAGAAAAATAAGGATCTCAAAAGTTCAAGCTTCTCTCTATATATATATTCTATCCCCCCGAAGTTCACAAAAATAAACATTAGAGAACTTGCATGCCAAATGTCCCTCACCCTTCATACCCACACCCCCGTCTTATAGTAAGAAAACCCTCTCGTAGTCAACCAAGTAAAATTTGAACTCAGTCCAATCCCACCCCATAAATAATGCTAATGAAGCTTCTCCAACTTCATTTACACAGAGACTGAAACGGTGAGGAGAGACATGAAATAAGTGGGAAAATTTGACCATTGTATATCTGATCAAGGTTGACATTGTGTTTTTCTCCAATTTTCTTTCTCGTCAGGAAAGAAAGGGACAGGTTTTTTGAACTAATTAACAACACATAGTCTTTGGCGGTTAGTGTTCTCGTTTTCCTCGTTAAGAGCTTGAAATATTTGTTTGTGATTTCAGAACTTGGATTCAAAGATTCACCACAACAATCTCCTAAACAACATACTTGCAAAGGTATGGTTTTATTCTCAAGCCTAGTAACTCATGATGGTTTGTTTTGCATGCCTATGCTACGTTTGATTGGTTATTTGAGTGATTATCTGCCTATTCACTTGCTACCGAGCAGCGATTTTTTTAATCAAGAAGTTCTGTAGCATGGAAAATTCCCAATACAAAATTGTTAAACTCTATACGACTAAATCAACCTTCAGTATTTTTTGGATATTTTGATGTAAGGGTATTGTTGTCATCCTTCTAACCATTTGAAAGTATGGTTTATTTTATTTTATTTTATTTGTGTTGAGCTGACAATTACATGAGAATCAAGAGATCTCTAAAGGCCATTGAGAGGATAGTTCAAACTCCATGTCTACAAGAGCATGAGTAGAGTCCATTCTTGTTCACATTGTGTTTTATCAACTTCTAATTTGTCATATATCTGCTCTTGTAAGAATTTGCCCTGGACATTCTGGACTTATTTGTGCTGGTGCAGATTGAAGGGAATAATGCAAAGGCTGATGATGCGATCATGCTTGACAAGGATGGTTATGTGTCTGAAACAAATGCTACAAACATTGTGAGCCATGTTTCTACTCATTTTCCTGTCCTAGACCTATTCGTACAGACAATCTGTACATATGAGCCACCAACATCATAGGGAGTTGGAAATAAACTTTCCATGAGTCTTAATCCGGTGCTGTTGCATATATAATTCTTTGCGTTTTAACTATTACATCTAGGGTCAATTTTTGGTGCAAGGTTAGAGTTTTGGGCTGCCTAATTAGACTTGAGTTCGGGTGCAAGAGCTGGCCACTTTGTGCAAAATAAGAAGTGCTGAAAGAATATGTAGGATGATGCATAATATGTATGTGTGTGTGGGTGGGTGCTTGTATCTGATACAATCAACTCGAATCCATTTTAGATAATTAATTAGTGGTGATCCACCTACCTGCATGTGTTGGTGGCATTACAATGCTGTTGGCATATCTTGCCATGGCTGTTTGGAAGTCCAAATGTTTTTGTCATATTAGAATACTGTCTTGAAAATGTTGAACATTCATTTCCAGATTGAAGGTCATTCATCTTTCCATAATGCAGTTCTTAGTGAAGAAAGGCCATGTTATCACACCCCATGCTGATTATTGTCTTCCTGGCATAACTCGAGCAACTGTAAGTTTCAGCAAACTGCCTTTGTGCCATTATGGAAAAAGTATTACTGCAGTTTTGTTTGTTTGTTTTTTTTTAATGTCCATTTAGACGGTCAAGTGATAATTTTAATCCAGATATTCCGTTACCAACTTTGTGGTGCTGTGTTGAATATAGATCTTGTGAAATGCAAAGCACGCGGACCACGAAAGGCAAAGTATAAATTTTACAGGGAATACTGCCGCCTCATGATTATGTTTGGAAAAACTAGAGAAATTTGAAAATTTTTGCCATGTAGTTTGAAACCTTCATTTAAGCGGTGATTCCTAAGAAGATAAAATTGCTCTCTCTCTCTCTCTCTCTCAATGCCCAACCCTGTGTGACCCTAACTAACCTGAAACAAAATAACATAAAATGTTTCAAATATCAGATTGAGAATAGATACAACATACTATAGAAATGTTAATAATTTTATACAACATAAATGTAGGGCAGGTGTGAAAATGGTTGTTGATGTACATTGAGAATTAGATTGTTAAACAATTGTATTCCCCCAATCGGATTATTCGGGGGACGTATAAAGTTCTTCCATATCATATACAGCGCCATACAAAAACATATTTTTGACCCCATATGCTATTTACTACTGATCAGTATGATAAGATGTTGTACACGATATCTATGTTTTGCAGGTTATGGATCTTGTGGTGAAGGAAGATATAATTTTAGAAGAGCGACGTATTAGCCTATCAGAGTTCCACACTGCTGATGAGGTTTTCTTTCATATTCTCGAAAATCTATTGATGCTTGGGAATATAAACTAATTGTTTTATACATCAATGTTTTCCCTATACCTTCTTATGCTGCTGCACTACTGTTAACGTTTTTAGTCCTTCTAAAGCAACCCAAATGTCGGTCCTTTGAAAAGTGTGTGGGTTGTTAGACTTGTGAATTATACTAATACATTGCTGAACTTTAAAATTACAGAGTTTGATTCAAGGCAGATATATTTGGGTTTATTGTAGAGATTAAAACATAAATGGTCTGGAAAGAGACTTTCGACCCGATGTTTTCATTACATGTATGGGGTGCTCATAACGACACCCTCCCCAAAAACAAATGCATGCATGCGCGTGCGCACACACACACACACACACACACACTGCGGTGCTCATACCCCACTGGCAACATCCCGACAAGTGTGTCTTCATTCTGCCTTTGATAACTGCTAAAAGCCGTTGTCAAAGCCTTAACCCTAGTTGTCTTTGGAGATTAAGCTGAGACAAAGTTTTGGATTTTGCCTTTCTTTCTTCTAGACTAGCTTGCATTGCACATTGGTCCTAAGATACTCGATATTGAAGTATTGGGCATTCTCTATTCATTTTTGTGTCATGCCTATAATGCTTTCATTGCCATATAAAAACTGCGTGGATGAACTTGATGTTGTGCTTATAGCTGGATTACAATTGTGTTACTTTCCCCGTCTTTATTGTTTTCCTTGCTTCCTTTTGACCACCTATGTAGTGTTGATACGGACATGGGACACTAGCACAATAAGATGTGGACACTGCAAATCCTAAGAGTGTAGGATACGGATATAGCTAGGACACGGAGAAGAAAAGATTATATTCCTTAGTTGTATATACAATATACCTGGCCGTGTCTAGTCACGTTTCCTAAATTCTCATAATAAACCAATCACTTCTCCCTTTTCATTAAACTAAGACTTTTACCTTAAATTTTTTAAAACATTTCCAACGAAAAGTCACCATGTCATGCCCATTCTACTGTCCGGCAGTGTGTCCGACATTTGTCTAGTGTTTAAAAACTGAAGAAACGTTTTCTCACGCATCCGACACGTCACGTGGTGGCGCGTGTCCATCGAGTATCGGTGTTCAACCCGGCACCCAAATTCAAGTGTCCATGCTACATAGTTGACCACTTTGTTCTCGGCAATTTCCTTTCACTAGGGTATCTGAGATACCCACTAGGCTAATGTTCAGGTTACTTAAGCTGCATGTATTAAATCCTCAGACATGCATGCGTTGAATGGTGTGTTTTAATTGATTTATAAACTTTGGGTACATCTGATGTTTTGTAAGGAAAGGGCTGTCATAATAGGCAATTTCTCTTGTTAACGAAATGATTGCATATGAATTCTCTCCCCGCAGGTGTGGACAACAGGAACAATGGGAGAACTCAGCCCGGTATGTTCCTTGTAATGTAGCTGTGATTAATGTTAGTGGTACAACCGTACAAGTTGTACTTCAGGTTCCTTCTGATTTTTGTCAACATAGTAAGATTGGTCCTCTTTATATTTCCAAGCGATGAGTAAATATACATGTACTGTTTGGTGTTTATTAGTTAAGCTGATCGATCTCTAGCTATGATAGTTAAAATTGAGTATGTTCATTTTAAAGACATGTAAAGCATAGTCTCATGGAAGCAGGGTTGAATTGAATATTTATCCGTATCAAAAATAATTTGATGTCCTTATTCATATCACAAAATGGAATATAAAATAAAAGAAAAAGGCACTCATTTTAATCCCTAATTTACCGTCTTTGTGTGTGTGTGTGTATGCCTGTAATTTTTTTTTTTTTGTGTTTTTTTCTGGTTTTTATTTTTATTTTTGTGTGTGTGTGTGTTGGGGGGGGGGGGGGGGGTGGGGGGGGGGGCAGATGTTGTTGGAAGAAGTAAATGTATGTATTGCTTAATGGTGCTACATTTTCTTCAATGTTGTAATGTTTTACCATCTCATGGTAAGTTAGATATTAACTGATGGAGCTTATTTCCTTTACCAGGTGGTAGAGATTGATGGGCGCATAATTGGTGACGGACAGGTAGGGCCTGTGACTCAAAGGTTGCAAAATGCTTTCAAAAACCTAACCGAAGAGTCGGGAGTGCCTATACCCAACTATCAAAAGACTTGAATATTGTAGCTCAAAGGGTACACCATTTCTTTTCCTTGTTTCACCATAACCATCTATACATTTTCTTATATGGGTTCTTGATGGCAGGTTTGAGTTGGGTGCTATGTAAGTCAAGAATGTGACATGTCATTCAATGCCTTCGTCTTTAGCAAATTAAGGACCCGTATGGTAACGTAACTAGCGTTTCCAGTTTTCTAAATTCGGACAACAGAATCTAGTTTTAGTTTACTTTTCATAAAAACAAAAACTGAAATGAATCCACTTTTTTTTCCCCTTCCATTTTCTGGCCCAATCCTGTTGCCGTTTCAAAAATAAATAAATAAACCAAAAGGAAAACAGAAACGATTGCAAAACACGTTCTTGGTTTTTGTTTTCAGAAAAAGGAAAACAGAAATGATTTCCAAACACATTTTTAGTTTTCTTTCTTTAAAAAAAAAGAAAAGAAAAAAAAGGCGAAAATGAAAACAGCAGCATTACCAAATGGAAGCTAAATTTACAGGTACAATTGACCATGTCGAATAATTCGCCTGCAGAATCTAGATGAAGACTGAAGAGAATACTAGAACTTTAAAAGTAAAACTGGACGGGATTCTCCTTCCCCCCCCCCCCCCCCCCCCCCCCCCCCTTTGTAAATCGGTGTACTTCAATAAAGTACGGACACGCCAGCACGGCAAATCCTTAAAAAAAATTACACTTTGATACCATAGGAAAAGTGCAAGCAAACTGTCATCTGAAGAGGATACTAGAACTTTAAAAATACAAATGGACGGAATTCCCCCCTTAAAAAAATTACACTTTGATTCCATAGGAAAAGTGTAAGCAAACTGTCATGTCCGACACACGACACAACTCGACACGTGATAGTTTACCTTCTTGGAAGCGTCCGTGCTTCCTAGGTGTGCTTGCATGTGAGATATTTCCTTTACGTTGGATTTGTGTGTTTAACTCAGCCCTTATATAGATGATGGTCAGTTTCCTGATGACACTTGTGGCATTATACAACCTTATATATATATATATATACAATCAGGTTCTAAGGAGGGCGTCCTCTCTTTATTAAAGAGAGGGCTTCTGTTTTGGCCGTCGGATCGTATTTAAAAACTGTGAAATGACAACACTGTCCTTAATGAAAACACAATCTGACGGTCAAAACAGAGACCCTCTCTTTAATAAAGTCAGCACAATTTTTAAAACTCTCGAGAAATGCTAGTATTGTTTGATAAACAATTTTTAAAAAAATTTTTATTTTGAGGGAAGATAAACTTAATTTCTTGAAGTTACATACTTTGAAATCTGAAAGGACATATAATAGAACTTGTCTTTTTTACTGGACATTTTGTTTGATAGAACTTCTTTGAGGCCTTGCTCCGGCCATCTCAACCCCGACTTATAGCAAATAGTCGATCACTTTATTGATCTAATTCTTTTAATTTTTTGTTACCTTTTCCGTGGTGTTAATAATTTTGGCTATATGATGTAGGTTGGATTTTCAGAAAGTGGCTCTGCAAGCTCTTGAATCTACCATGTAAAAGAAGGTTGTATAGAATCAGGTAAAATCCTGAAGATCTATAGAGGTTGTATTGTGAAATTCATCATCTCGAGACAGTGAAACACATCATATAATTTTACACTTCATGTGTTGATCTGGTGTCTATAATTTCTGGTGTCTATAATTTCTGATTTTCTGATGTGGGTGTTTTTCATTTGATATTGAATTTACTTTGTGCTGCTACTACTCATTCTGCACAAGATATGACCAATTTTGATTTCCACTATTATTTCTAGCTTGGGTGTGGTTTGTGTGTTTTCTTTATGGGCAATGCTAGGGGCACTAACAACTTCCACTAACACTTACTAACACACTCTATCTCTCTCCTAGTGGTACTGTGGGGTCCACTGCGGAGCCCACAGTGCCACTAGGAGAGATATAGAGTGTGTTAGTAAGTGTTAGTGGAAGTTGTTAGTGCCCCAAATATTACTCTTTCTTTATTATGCAACATATCTATAATGATAAAACGTGTTGACAAAGCTTAAGTTTTTAAAAGCATCAAAATTGATATGTAGCAATATCAGCCAAGAATTCCTGATTCATAGTTAATGATCTGATCTGCATTTTCAAATGATCTCCATGCTTTTTCCGTTGTAGTTTTTTTTTTAAAATTGTGCTGACTCAGTTACCCCTCCTTTTGTGTCAAGTTGTTTTAAAAAAAATTGTCATTGGTTATGATTTATGACTCAGTTACCTCTCCTATTGGTTCAAAAATTAACGCTCTGTTTGTTTTGATGTAAAATGCTTTCCGAAAAATGCTTTCATTTACTAATTATAAGGTGAGTATGTTTCGGAAAACATTTTACATCAAAGCAGACGGAGCGTGAATATTGATATTGCATGACGACTTGGACATGAGTTTTTAAAATTCTTCTGTTCTATGGACATGGAATTGAAATTATGCCAAACTAAAATTATAATGGAATTGATTCAAGATTTAAAACTTTTGGGCAATGCGTTGGATGGGTCATGTGGTGTGTCATATCATGCTTTACACTGACTACTTTGTTCCTCTACTGTTTGAGGGACGGTTGAGTGTGGGTGGATGATACTTGCCTAGGCATTGTCGGCCGCGCCATGGGGTGCTGCTGGGTGGGCAGCACCCATGTGGCACTGATATGACCACAAAATAAGGGTAATGCTACGTGCACATAAAATGTGCACATAAAGTGTGCACATAAAGATCTGAGTCATTCATTTTGATGGTGCACACATAGGACCCACTAAAATAAATGACCTAGATCTTTATGTGCACACTTTATGTGCACATTTTATGTGCACGAATCATTACTCTTTTGGGTAATAGAGGAACCTTGGTTGTTAACGGTAAGCAATGAAAATGTGACATGCATTGGCACAAGGGTGGTTCTATTGACATTATCTGTACACTGGAAAATGGGAATTATGTATTGACTCAAAGGGCTAATTAACATTCCAACTCCTAATTAGTCTAATTAGTTTATGCATTTCCAGTGCAAGTAGTGGTCAACCAAATTTATGTTTCTGAAAATTTAATCTCTTATTCGGTAAAGTTATTAAGCGAAGTGCCGAAGGCACTTGAATTTAGTTATTAGCCGAACACATTTTCGGTAGTGCACTTAGGAGTTGTTACGAAAATGTTTGACTTAAATTACCAGGACGTATTGAAAGCCTATGGATTAGTTGTGTCCATAACAACATGTGCTATCGCCTAGTGTTGATAGTTTTAGTGAGTAATACTATGCTTCCCGATGAATTATTTTTTCTTTTCCACGAGTTTTTTTTTCTGACACATGTGAAAGTGTATTAAGTTGATTTTGATTGTTTTGAAGTGGTTCCATCATTATTGAAGAGGGTCCTATTTTCACACGTGTTGGAAAAATATTTTTTGGGAAATTTTTTTTGAGAAGCATAGCATTATTACTGAGTAATGCTATACTTCCCAAATCTTAGTCTCAAATTCTCATGCCAAATGATATGGCAGCGAGACCACCTTCAATAATGATGAAACTAAGGGTGAAATAGGTTCTGTCCGGTCGGTTTTGGGATGGTTTTCCCAGCAACCGAACGGTTTGGTTTTAGGCTTATTTTTCGGTTTGGTTTTGCACTGCACGTATCTTATGGAAACCGACCGAACCGATCTGTTCGGTTCGGTGTTTCGGTTTAATCAGTTTTTGTTTCATCCCTAGATGAGACCACTTCAACATTATCCAATTAAAATCTAGTGAGCCCGTTGTCACATCATTTGAGATGAAATTTTAAAATTAAGATTTGAGAAGCATAACACCACTCTACTCTGTTAATATTTTCACCATATCCGACATTCCACATGATTTTCCATGAAAATAGGTCAGCTTAGTAGTACAAAATTGAATACAACTATTTATTAATTCTAAAACATTATTTTAGTAATTCTAAAACATTATTTTATCTTTCTCACTCTCTTGTTATTTTTTTCAGTTGTGTCAATGACCCTCAAAATTGTAAATAAATCTACATGCACACATATCACATAATCGGGTTAAGGACATACTTATGCGGTGTATTAGATGGATCGTTGTTTCGGTGTTGTTACAAGCAGGAACACCACACACAAACTGCTGCCTCATTAATTCCAAAACTTTGCTTCTTGTATTATGCACTGTCACACTTTTTAGGGGAAAAAAATATAGAAATATAAGGTTTGGTCCCTATTTTGGGCCATTAATAGGAATTGGTCATAGCCATATTGTATGTATAGTAATTAGTCCCTGATTTTTGGAAGGTAACCAATATTTAGTCCATTTTTCCAATTTGATAGAGATTTTATGGACCAATATGCCCTTCGTTACATACATACATACATACATATATATATATATATATATATGTGAGAAAATCAATTTCTCACTTTTTACACGCTTCTCACTTTTTTGTGAGAAATTCTCACTTTTTACACAGTCCGTTTTTTAAGATCCGGATTATATATATAGTAATAAAGACTTAAATTTAGGGGGTTTTAAATTTAAACTCCAAACAACTATCTATATATAAATATATATAGAGAGAGATAGGAACTCCACAGATTTTATATATATATATATATCTCTCCTTCCAGTTCTCTCTCTCTCTCTCTCTCTCTAAAATACAATCACACAAAAGGATTATACTCATCATCATCATCATCATTGAGATGAAGTTTGGGATTTCCGATGCATATTGAAGCAGCCATACCCGATTGGAGGGATAAATTTTTTTGTTACAAACCATTAAAAAAGCTCCTCAATCACTTTCCGGTGGCCACTACCAATCATCCTTACCTTTTGATTGATGCTGATGCCGTCATCGGAGTTGACGATTTAGAGAGTTACATGCCATCTTTGGAGACTCTACAGGATTGGTAACAATTTGTGTTGTGAATGAGAACAAGAAACTTAAAGGCCATAGTTCTCGACACAGATTGATGCAAGAAAGAGAATCACAGATCAGAAATTCGAGAGAAGCACAGTCTGGAGTTCTGGTATAGAGAGAGAAGTGAGAATTTCTCTTTGAAAAGTGAGAATTTCTCACCTAAAAATGAGAAATTTATTTTTATTTTGTGAGAAATTACTCGTCACATCAATTTAAAAGGTGTGAATTTATTTTTTTGGAATTCTTGTTGATAAATTGTTAATTGTTGATAAATTTCTCATCAAATCCTCTCTATGTGTATGCTTTTTTTTGTTTTAAAAAGTGGGTTGTTCTACCATTTTAGTATGAGTGAGAAAATTTTCATTATTATATACATTAAAATATGAAATTCTCACTATTTTCAATACTTAGTTAATATAGTGAGCAATTTCACATTATTTTAGTGCACTCTCATTGATAATTTTCTCAGTTTTTAAGTATGAAGTACTGCGAATATATCAAGAGTTTGTGAGAAATTCTTGGTGATGGTGGACTTTATATGGAGATATTTTCTCAGTTTTTAGCTATATATGGTAACTGATTTATCATATATAAATTAGTTTATATATGTACATGTATGAATTGTGGAGTAAATGATGATAAATCAGTTACCATATATAGTTATATATATATATATATACATTTCTATAAAAATGATATAGGGGTATTTTAGTCTTTAAATTAGGCAAGGGACTAATTTCTAGATTCGTTTTAAAAAAGGACATATTTATAGTTAGATGCATATATTAGGACTATATATTAAATTACCCAAAAAAAATATTGGAACACCACTAATCTCCTCACCCGTTTATCAATTTAATTGTACATAGCACTGTGTGAATTGCGTCAAGTTTTCTAGACAAAATGAGACATTTGAACTATATTACTTATGTTTTAAAACTTTAAGTACCAAATTGAAACTGTTAGGGACTGAAACGATACAAGGACAAAACTTCAAGGGTGTATTTTGTATTGCAAATAAGCCTAGAGGGGGGTTATGTCCTAGAGGGGTGGTTTTTTTTTTTTTCTCTGATCTGTGTTGTTCCCGTTCCCAAGAACCTCTCTATCCACTCTCTATTTTGCTAAAAATCTCTCAACAAGTTATAGTGAGAACTTCAATTCCAACCCAAAATTCTTCTCCCGATTGAGATTTGTCCCCCTTCCAAAACCTCAATTATGTCCCCAAAATTATTATTTTTTTGAGCATTATTATTTCGCATGGAATCGAATAATAGGGATTTTGTGAGTTCCATTACCTTTTTCAAGATTTATCAATACCCTAATTGGTTCACCGTAAATATATTCAATTGGATGAAACTCAATTTTATTTGTTAAAAAAATAAAAAATTATTATTAATTATAATGCCTTTTAATATATATATATATTTAGTATTACATATTTTTTGTTAAGCGAAAATCAAGAAGCTTGTTCCGGGATCTCCGCATTGCTCTGAAATGCCCTTCTACCTAAAAGTTTAATGCTTAAATAGGTCATGTTATACATTTTAATTTGCCCTGTTAGAAGTATGCGCAGGGGCGGATCTATATAAGGGCAAGGGGGGCTTGAGTTTTAGAAAATTCTTTATATACCATGTAAAAGAAAGTTATATTTAAGTTAAGCCCCCCTAAAAATTTAATTAAGTCCCTATTCTATTAGGCCTCGTTTGACAGGCCGGATAAATCTGGCGGATAGAACATGATAAGGCATGATCAGATAGGATAGTAATTCTGTGTGATAAGTTGGTATGTTGTCCTGTGTTTGGAACATGCCCAGATATATATTCCAGATAATAACTAAATTATTATCCTGAAGGAAAAAAGAGATTTGAAAAATAAATAAATAAATAAAAAGTAAATCTGAAGGGAAAAAACTGGATCTTTTAAAAAAAAAGAAAAAAAATTTGAAAATGAAAAAAGTCTTTTTGTCCCAAGAAGTTATCTCAAACTTCTAATCTCACCTAATATTTCCCCTTCTATGGGTTAGAGTTATTGCACTCTCCATGAGATAAAAACCAAGTTCAGAACTATTTTATCATATCTGGTGGCACCACCAAACGTCGGATAAAAGTTATATGCCTATTATCCTGACCACCAAAAAGGTTTAGGGGTTGTGTTATGGTAATTAAATTAGGGAATTCTCTCTATCTGAAAAAAAATAAAAATAAAAATAAATTTAAGGAACTTTTATTTTGCTGTAGGTAGTTTTACATTAACTTGTACATAATGCTCAGAACTCCATAGACTTAAAGGAAATCAATGGATTCTCTAGAGTCTTTTAGAGACTTGTACATAATATTTATTATAAGTAGGGTGACCTTCTAGAAAGATTACTTTATTATGAGGTCCAAAACTTCTAAAATAGTATCATGAGTTTCTATTCCATTGGATGATCGCCCCTTATATAAATCTTGGCCATTGATCATACTAACTATTATTTATAAATAGGGTGGCCTTCATCAAAATTATTCAAGAATTATAAAGTTCCTCGAGAAAAAAAACTGTACTTCGAAAAATTATGCAGATTATTGATCGAGTAGCTAGTAAAAATATGCATATTTATGTGTTTTCTCCACTTCTCCGTATGTCTTTTATCGTCAAATATGAAAAGTCTACTTAAGTACTGTAATACGTAAAAGATAGCCCCCTTGGGCCAAATTCCTGGATCCGCCCCTGAGTATGCGGCAGTATAGATGTTACCTTTACATCTCATGAACAACCTATACTTGTAGGAACTGAGGTAAATCTCTCATGTTTTGAGAAAAAACAAAAAATATGTTCTTCCGTTTGAACTATTAATTTAAGACAGTGAACATGACCAATATTATAGTACTTCTTTATTTAGAATGATTAGTAGAGGCAATATCATTATCTTGTTAAGGTTATGTTGTACTAAGACCCAATTGATTTGGATAAAACATGTCTCCTAGACTAAATTTTTTGAATGGATTTTTTATCAGCAAGACATCAAAGAAAGGGCCTTCTATCAAATGATGAACATACATTTCTTTCGATATAGTTAGCACGAAACCAGAGCTTATTATTGGAGAGCAAAGATTTGGGCTCAATTATATATATCTTTTGGTTTTCTTATATTGGAGCAGAGGGAAAATTTTTATGCCGGAGCTTGTTATTATAGAATGCATTTGCGGATGCTATTCGTAGTTTACGGTTCATATTGCGACTTCATTCTGGAGCATCTGGAAATTGTGGGGGAATTTTTTTCTCATATTATTTTGCTCTTTAATGCAGATTTGTATCACGCTGCACACGGGGAGGCCAAGCTGATCATGAACAATATGAAGTGGTAAGTATCACATCCTTTCTGCAAGTGCAGTTAAAACATATTGGTTGGAGGGGAAATTTTTTATTTACCTCAGGAATTACGAAGTGTAGGTTTGGGGCCTTGAGCGTCTTTAGCCTCGTATGACCTTTTGTCATTGTGTATTATTTGATGGAAGTGTCTGTTGTTGAGCTGAAGTACTTTACCCGTTCCTTTTTCAGGTCTAAAAGCCCCAAGATTCCTAGTGGGCAAAAGCAAGCCCATCAGGTATTGCATTTGTTGATCATAGCATACTTACTAATAGTTTTGGTAGAAATTTACTAAAAGTCGCTCATTTTAGACTTACTAAGTTTCAAAGGACAATTCGTTTTTTATTTTGGTCAAAACTCCATGACTAGTGAAAATTAATCGGATCAAATCCCTATGTTTTAAAAGTTATGTGAAATTTCTCTTAACTTTTTTTTTTAATGTGAAATTTCATATAAATAGTCCAAATTTTTACAAAGTTATGTGAAAATTACATAAATTTTAAAACATGTGGACTTTTCACTGAAATAAAAAAACGGGTTGGACCTATACTAAAAATGTCTATTTTAAGGGACTTTTTACTAAAATTCCCTAGTTTTTTTTTTTTAAAGTTATATTTAATAATATTTGAAAAACAGGCTATATCGGAGGCTTTAGGCAAGACTGTTAGTGATCTTACAGCGGTTACCTCTGACTTGGAAACGATAAAGGTGAAGTATGAAATGGCCAAGTGTATGATTTTGATTACGTGAATGTTGCTTACTTTTTCATGGAGGCACTGGACTGCAAACTGTGTACTATTTCATGTATATTATTGGAGATTGGTTTCTTAATAAAGTTAGTTGATACTTTAAATTTTAAAAGATGTATTTTCACTAAATAAATTAGCTGTACCAGTATTTTTTAGTGTTTTAGAAGATTAACATCTCTCATTTGAACTCTTTATTTTTCCCACTTTACAAATGCAGAAGTCCATGCATGATGTGTCAAATAAGATAAAGACGTCGCGGAATGTGGCAGCTATCATGGAAATCGTGGACAAAATCAGCAATGAGGATATGAAGAATCATCTGATAGCATCTGTTGAAGCCGTTGACGACGATGCTGGTGTAACAAAGGAGCAAGTGGACCAGCACAAAGAACACTAAAGATTGGTTATGGCATTTTTTTTTCTTGCTATTGCTATTAAAACATCCTACATTAGTATTAGTATGAGCCAGTCATTTAGAATTGTGGAAGTTGTCTTCATCTTCTATTTTATCGAATACTCGGATATGAGAGATTTCCAGAAAACAATTATATTTTGGGAAAATTAGCCCTAAATCCCTCACTCCAGAAAACAATTCTTTTGTCGGATGAAATTTAAAGGTTTGCTTGGTTGTGCTTTGATTCATGTGTATATTTTCTGTGGGCTTATTCGTAGGGAACTATTCACATTCCATGAATTACTAAATGCACTCCATGGCGTGCATGATTATAATGATACCACATGATTTGGGAGTGGTACCATGGAGTTCATTTAGTAATTTTTGAAGTGTGAATAACAATTCCCTATTGATAATGGTAGTCAAACCTTTGTTGAAAACTTGAAATGCCTTAGGATTTGGTGTTATTGTGGTGGAGAAGTGATTTCGAGTTAGGGCTTGTGTGTGAAACTTGTAAATTTTGCAAAACATAGTTTTGTGAAATTTACGAAACTTTTTCGAATAGTTTGGTGCTTTAATGCACATTGGTAGTGATGAGTGGGGCTAATTTTAATTGAGTTTTGCAAATTTAAGTGAAATTTCGCTTATTGGATGTGTTTACAAAGTATATGTGCTAGGGCTTTTGATGTATTTACAAACTGTGTTAGGTTTGTGTGAGAAAGTTATAAATTTCACAAAAAATAGTTTTGTTGAATTTCACAAAACGATATTTAAAAAAAAAACATAGTTTAGAGCTCACATTTGCAGTGATGGGCAAGGGCTAATTTAAGTAAGTTTTTTGAAATTCCTTATTAGATGTGTTTAGAAACTGTATGTATTACAAGACAGTTTAAACTTGCTAAATTGTTTTCCTTAGTTAATTTCTCAAAACAAAATTATTATTATTATTATTATTATTATTATTATATTTTATGAAATTTCACAAAACTTTATTTGAGCATTTCATTGTGTTTCTCAACACCAAGGGGTATATAGCACACATTCCTATTGATCTAAGTCTATACCAATGGCTATACTATAAACATTTTATTAATAGAAGTCAAATAAGAACTATACATGTGATATAAAAGCACTGTAAAGCTATCAAATTTTCACAAATTTCTTTTAGTTAAGTTTCCGAAACATTTCACAAACAATATTTTGTAAAAACTCGAAGATTAAGCATTATGGACTACTTATGGCACTCACTACTAGGTATACTAAATGCACTCTTATTGATATAGGTCACTGGAGAACTATATGTGACATAAAAGTTACCAAATTTTCACGAACCTGTACTTGTGAAAATTCAGAAATTTCACAAACAACGTTTCGTGAAATTTTACAAAACCATTTTTCAACGTTTTGTGAAATTTCACAAAAATCTGTTTGGTCTTGTAATCGGGGCAAAAATCGAGACCAAATACAGCAAGTGATAAGAAAAAATTGAATTACAAATATGGATTTTATTCAATTAACTAAGGGCATAACTGCCACCACTGACACACGACCCAAAAAATCATAAATTTGGTATAACTGCCTTAACACCACATGCAAGAGCCATTTGATTGTGATGCTACTCCGACGGGAGTTCGGCGTGCGATGTGTTAATCGACTGAAAATTGAAGGATGAAATTATGATTAGTTCCAAAATAATGACTCCAACACAAGTCTCGAAATTCAAGTCAAATTGGTGTCCTAAAATTTGGGATTTGCACCCCCCTTGGGGCGGCGCGTGAGAGAGCCTCTCTAGTATATAATCTTACAATGCTTAGAAAGATATATCATATATAAGGAATAAAACTCCCTTGTGTTTAAACAATGTGGGATCCTTGTTAAATCACATTTTAGGCTAGAGTTTGGGTTTTTGAAATAAAGAGGCCCTTGACCCAAAGCTTTGTTTTAAATTAAAATGCCTAACAACTAAATGTTGGAGTATATCCCAACGAAATTGTTATAACCCATATAACCCACAAGTCATCCAACACTATCATGGCCTTAGTGTACACAACCCCTTTGCGAGAAACTAACATGGCCTTAGTGTACACAACATTACCCCAACATGCAATGACATGACAAATCCAACGCACTTACTTAGTTAGTCAAGGAAGTACTGTTATATCATTACCCTACATGTGGGAGTAGCAGACAGGGTCGGTTCCGAGTATTTGGAGGTCCAGGACGAACTACTAAAAACGAGGTCCTTTATTCGGGGGTTCGAGGGCAGCGCCCCCGAGGCAATTTTTTTGGGGTCTACTTATACATAATTAGCTATTTTTTAGGGTTTACTTATAAATAATTGGCAATTTTTTTGGGGTCTACTTATAATATGAGTCTATTTGTGAAACTTAAAAATTGTATGGTGTCTTTCAAATTTCTAGGGAGGCCTATTTCTAAAACTCAAAAAATTCTTAAACTAAAAGCGTAATTTTCAAAATTCTAGGGGCCTTTGCTTTTGAGTTATATATATGTATATCAATATACATAGTTGATGACACTAAATTGGGCATTGGAGGGGCCTAAACATAAGTTGAGGAGACGCTTAAACATGATTAAGGGAGACCTAATGTAAAATGCTAAAAAAATCTCAAAGTAAAATGTAATTATGAAAATTTTATGGAGACCCTAAAAAAATTTGATAAACTTTGGTGACACGGGGCGGTTGCCCCACTGGCCCCCCTTTGGGCCGGCCATGGTAGCAGAGTGCATACAATATTGATTATACACAAAACTACTAACCTTTCTTGTTGGATCGAATCATTTGGCCTTCAATTCTATCAAGCAAGCAAAATACATAATATAATCAAAGCACCGTAAAAGCTAAAACAATATAATCATTTCTGTTAGGCACCAACACTGGCGCATCTCTCTTCTTGATCAACACAAACAAGTCACATACAAACGCATAAACCCTTAATTAAAATGTAGTTAAATCGTTTAAGTTCTTAAATTTTGTGAGTGGAACAGAAAATACAGTGCAAAACAATAGTATGTATCTCCGTATTGCAACACAGAAAAAACAGGGACATCAAAATTATGAATCTCAGACGACATTAAAAGCAAACATTTCTCGCCAACAAGACAGACAGATAATGAAGGAAACTCCAAAATCTGGATTAGCAGAAACAACTTTAAAATTGAGAGTTGGTATAACGAACCTTTCTTTGCCAATTAGATCTGAAAAGCTTTTACATTACTAAATTGCAGTACAAAATTAACACCAGAATAGCAAATCAGAATTACAGATCTCAGCCAACATTAAAAATCAAAGAAGACTTAACATTTAGTGGCCAACCCAACATATAATCGCTGAAACTGAATAATATAGATAACAAAAACAGCTTCAAATTTGACAATTGGTGTAACGAACCTTTTTTTTGGCCAAATGACATATGGAAACTAACACGGTTGAAACTCCAACTTCACAAAAGCAACTGAAATCACTCATTTGGAACAATAATGGAGTTTATGAAAATTCACTTAAATCATCCGAAATCAACTTGAATCATCCTAGAACAAATTTTGAAAACCTAAAAACATAAGAAGAGGCTTGAAAAAATCAAACAGCACAGGGTACATGCATTTAAAGTAAAATGATGTGATTGGAGTTGTGGTTAGAGATGTGGGTGTACGTACTATCCTGTGTTTCTGTGATGTATTATATGAATAAGACCTTGTATTCTTCTTTTTTAATACTTGTATGAGTTTTACCTTGCCTTTGGTATAATCAGCATCCCAATCGATTTGACTAGTTTTCCAATCGATTGACACTTATACCAATCGATTGCCACTTATACCAATCAATTGGAACATTTAATACCAAATCCCAATCGATTGCCATTCATGCCAATCGATTGACAGCAGCTGGACAGATTCCTTTGCATTGGCTGGGGTTTGTCCACGTGAACTCTTAATCCTCTATATAATGAGACCCATTTTGGGAGTTTCTGTTTTAGAAAGCAGAGAGAGTGAGAGGGAGTGTCTTGTATGTATATTATATATATACACTCTTATATATATAGATACACACATATATACATCCATATACTCATACATACACACATTGGACTGAGAAGAAGAAAAAGAAGAAGGAGACCAGAAGAAGAAAGAAAAGAAAAGAAAGACAGAAAAAGGAGAGAGAGAGAGAGAGAGAGAGAGAGAGAGAGAGAGAGAGAGAGAGAGAGAGAGAGAGAGGAGCCACCATTGAAGCTCCAAGCTTCAAATCTCACACCCAAACACCCCCTAGACACCTAAGGTGAGTTCTAAACTCACTGAGTATCAATACATTGATGTTATGACTTGTTTAGATGAAGAAATGAAGTTTAAATGATGTTTTCCCCGTTTAATATATGCTGGATTGTCTTCACTGTGAAGAAGACGAAGTCCCAATCGGTTGGACTTTTTCCCAATCGATTGCCATTGTTGAGATCCCAATCGATTGTCGTTTTATACAATCAATTGGCATTGATTGTGACCCAATCGATTGGACTTTTTCCCAATCGGTTGTTACTGTTTTTATACCAATCGATTTGACCTCTATCCCAATCGATTGACAGTTTCAGAATGTTGATATTCTTGTTTAGTTTATATTATAACTGTTTAGTTATTTATTTACTGTTCAGTAATCACTGCATGCTATACTTAAACGTGATAATGAGATAATGTGACGTAGGGTCGTAGTAACGATGGGATTAATGGATAATGGTTATGACGTTAGATAACATATCGTTGTGAATCCTTTGGAGTTATCATTCGTTTCATTCAAAGTAGTCAGGCCACATGGAGTTTCCATGTATCGATGTTAGAGTTGAACTTAAGTAGGTTTGTTAAGGTTCGGGAATCTTGTGTGGGCGGGCTTTGGTCGATCATATGTTCTTAAAAGCGGTAGACGAAGGCGTCTATGACTTACGGTGAACCGGACTAGTAACCCTAAGATAGCCAGATGATCTAATCATATGTTCTTAAGAGCGGTAGACAGACGAAGGTGTCTATAACATGCAGTGGAACGTGATCACTGGTAGACGTCGTTAAGTCATGGCATTAGAATGATGTACTGTTGCTTAAAGCGTTATATCCCTATAATGCGGTGAACTGTGCATATGTTCTTAAAAGCTGGGGATGGACTGACATGGTATCCATGACATGCGGTGGACTGTGTATATGTTCTTAAAAGCGGTGGACGGGGAGCAATAGTGTATTTATAGAGTGAACTACTGTTGAGTTTGTTCTTCTATCAGAATGTGCTGTCAGTCTTAATTTAGTAAGACGTTAGTAATCGGATAATCGGTTTGATTAAAGATAAGATACTATAAATGGAATCTAATTGTTTGTCATTCATAACTTGTAATAACTTCAATAGTTGATACCTTGTTAGTATCTAATTCACTCAGCTTTCATTAAGCTGACGACGTTTATGCCGCTGGACATTTCGATGTTCTAGCGCACCCTGGTTATGATTATACAGGTAAAGGACCTGCGGGTGAGGACTACTACGATGGTGGAGGACTACTACGATGGTGACGACGCTCCTGTAGAGGATTATCCCAATGGAGGTTAGACAGAAGAGGACTACTACGTCGAGGACTACCTCTACGCCAATTGAAGACTAAGCTAGATGTAGTTTAATTATCTTTACTGCTTTTCTAGATCTTTTGTAATCAGGCATATGTTGCCCTAATACTTATGTTACCATTATGCTTTTATTTGATTCGAACTCTGATGTGTAATAGTTAGTAACTTTCTTTTGACCTTAAGTTACATTGTTATCTAGAGCCAAGATTATATTTTGTTATCTCTTTATCATTTCTGTTGCTTAGTACTGCGTGGTGTGGACAATCATGTGACTTCACAAGTCGCTACCTTTGGACCCAAAAAGAAAAATTATTTTTCTTTATTTTTGCTATTCCGGGGCGTGACTGGATTTTTGGTATTAGAGCCTAGGTTGATACCTTTTCGCTCATAACTTGTCCCACACCATCTGGTCCTAGAACCTTGAGATTCCTATAGATGAGTATTAAGATTAGTTCTGACTTAAGGTAGTCTTTTTTCAGGTAGCATGGCACCACCGCTGTTCATTCCAGACGAGTTTGGAGGACACTATGTGTATGAGGGCAGTATTGAGCCAGCAGATCCACAGTACTATGCTTGGAAGGTTAGGCAGAGAGCCATCACAGAGACAATACGAGATATGCAGATTGAGCAGTACAGATTTGGGACCCAGGACGCAGAGGTAATACACCAATAGATGATCTACCGTAAGGACACCTTTAGCCGCATTGAGGAGGATTCCTTACAGATGCTGCGAGACCATTTCTCTTATCAGGTTTTATTTGTAGAGATTAGAGCTGTGCCTTCACCCCCTCCCCCCGATAGAGCCACCACCCCAACACCTCCACCATCACCAGAGGAGGACATGGTTGATGCACCCCCAGCAGATGAGGATCCGGAAGAGGATGAGGGCGATGACGAGGATGAGCCAGAGGATGATGACGAAGAGATGGAGGGTGAGGAGGACGAGGATACCGACGATGACAAGGATATCGACGACGAGGAGCCGGAGTATGACCCAGAGGAGGACCCAGAGGACCCAGCTGGTATGGATGTTCTAGTTGGCGTAGATATTGTACCAACAGAGGGTTACCCGAAAGAGGAGGAGGCTATAACAGAGGATGACGCGGGTGATGATGCTGTGGTACCAGTCTTACCAGGCGGTGTGATAGCACAATTGGCAGCAGAGTGGGCTGCGAAAATGGCTGCACATCCCCACAGATTTGAGATAGGAGCAGCAGAGTTGGCACATGCTATGGCTAAGGCTGAGGCACTTGCAGCTGCATTTGATGCAGCCCAGGCTGACATGACAGATGTGGGAGACTTCAGAGTTGTTGTGGAGCATGATGGACCTGAGCTACCCGAGGAAGATTTGATGGAGGATGAGGATATGATGGATGATGATAACATGGATGAGGACGATGTTTTGTCTGAGGTTGCCCCAGAGGATGAGGTTTCCATTTATGGATCTGACGTGGACAATTTTTGAGTTTAGTACCTTTAGGACTTAGACTTTTGCTTTTGACTTCAGGACATGTTGTCCACTTACTTTTAATGCTTACATAGACAGTAATTGACCATAGCCTTTTTGTATAGGTAGCCACCAGTGATGGTCTTGTTTATATCTTTTGCTAGATCTTGTATAGGATCATGTACTACGCAGTACACAGAGAATCTATTGTGTACTCCGCTGTACATCTTTTGGATATATATATATATATATATATGTGTGGCAGATCATTTCTTTTGATTATCCCTATTATAATCTCATTTATTTATGATATGCTTGTGATTTAGAATTGTGTTATGCCTTCCATTGTTTTTTTTTCTGGTTGTTTCCCCGAGAAGATTGTTAGCTAATCGTTAGATCTTTCATAGGTACACTTCATACATAACCCTATGGCTGGGAACACGAGATATCAAGCGCGACTAGGGACACCCATTCCCAAGGGTATGGACCCAGCCTGAGTCTTCAAAGCGTTTATGCAACGAATGGAAAACGTTGGCGACACCTACAACAATGCCACCCACCGAGCTAATAATGGCAACAACAACGTTGCTCCTCCGAAGCAGACATGCGATAAGCTTTGGATGATTTTGTGGCCTGCGACCTGAGAAGTTCGACGGCATGGCAGAATCGTGGAAAGCTGAGCAATGGATACGAGAGTTGGAGCTAATTTTCAAAGCCCTGGAGTGCAGCGAGCTTGACAACAGACGTCTAGCCGCATTTCAGCTGACTTACTCTGCCGCAAACTGGTAGGAGGCCGAGAGAGCCACAATTGGGACCGATGCTGCAAGGAGGATGCCTTGGGAAGCATTCAAGACTCGATTTCTTAAATAAGAATGGAATTTCTTGAGTTTAACTCAAGGGAATTGGACGATCAGGGAGTATACCACACAATTCAAGCGCTTTTTCTGTTTTGCTCTGCACATGATAGATACCCCCGCCAAGAAGGTCAAGAAGTTACATTAAGGACTCAATCCACACCTCTGCCACATGATGATAGGCCATCTGGGCCAGTTGTTCGAAGGGATAGTCTGTTTTGCTTCAAGTTTGGAAAAGGATACTTATCCTATACAAGGACCACAATTCAATTGACCTCCGCCCATGACCTTCCAACCGAGGAGCTTTTTCGCGCAACCATCGAGGAATAATCAGGGATAAAAGCCCCATGCTAACAACTACTAGGGAACCAAGCGCACTTGGGTTGGGACAAGGAAGTCCCAAGCTAACCTTCTTTGACAGCAAAATCAACAGCGAGGACCACCTCAGGTACGGCTCATCGCCCAGTGACAAAACACTGATGAATGTTTCAACTGTGGAGTGCCCAGACACATTACAAGGTATTGCACAGCTCCCAAGACCAACCGCCGTAATGACCTCGTTTTCCACAACTGTAACAAGCTTGACCACATAAGCAAGGATTGCCGAGCACCTCATGGAGGCTACTATGGAGCTCTTGCTCAGGGACAACAAGGACAACAAGGATAGATTAGGGTGAATGCCATCATCCCTGACAATGCATGATACAATGCTGATGAATAACGAACTTTGAAGGTACACTAATTTTATTTCATAGTCAAGTTAGAGCTTTATTTGATACTGGTGCTACCCGTTCTTTCATAGCTATTCAGATTGTGCGTGATTTGGGTTTGGTACCCCTAGCACTTGATCTGACCCTTAATGCCATTTCGCCTTTGGGAGTAACTGTTAAGTTAGGTAAGGTGTGCAAGGATTGTCCCTTGACCTTAGAAGATAAAAATCTCCTGGCAGACTTGATAGTTTTGTCAATGTCTGAGTTCGATGTGATCCTAGGAATGGATTGACTTACTAAGTATGGTGCCAACCTGGATTGTGTTAGTCGAATCATTATCTTTTTGACACTTGGTTGTCTACAGATCATATTTCAGTGCTAACCATCGAACGACATGTTTCTTGCGAGCTGCTTAGTTGCAATCGAAGAACGGAGCTTACTATCAACTAGATCCCTGTTATTCAAGATTTTGAAGATGTATTTTAAAGTATCTTAGGACTTCTGCCGAAGAGGGAGATAGACTTCTGCATAGAGCTAGCACCCAGAACATTGCCGATTTCCAAGACCTCGTACCGGATGGCACCAACAGAGATGCTAGAATTGAATAAGCAAGTTTAGGAACGCGAAGAGTTAGGATTCATTCACCCGAGTACGTCACCTTCGGGAGCACCAGTTCTATTTATGAAGAAGAAGGATGGAGAGCTACGACTCTGTATCGACTATAGGGAGTTGAATAAGGTCACAATCAAGAATAGATATCCACTTCCCCGGATAGACAACCTGTTCGATCAATTGCAAGGATCAAGGATATTCTCGAAGATTGATTTGCGCTCAGGTTATCATCAATTGCTAATTCGACTTGAAGATATATCAAAGACTGCCTTCAGGATAAGGTATGGACACTACGAGTTTCTAGTGATGTCCTTTGGATTGACCAATGCCCTAGCAATATTCATGGACCTAATGAATAGAGTATTCAGACCTTATCTGGATCAATTCATTATAGTATTCATTGACGACATTCTGATTTACTCGAAGATGGAAGAAGAGCATAAGAAGCACCTACAGATTTCTCTACAGATTCTCAGAGACAACAGTCTGTATGCGAAGTTCAGCAAGTGTGAATTTTGGCTTCAGGATGTCAAATTCTTAGGACATGTGAATTGCATGATAGAATTTCTACATGCTCATCTAAGATCGATGCAGTCTTGAGCTTAAATAGACCGACCAATGCGACCGAAGTTAGAAGTTTTCTTGGATTGGCTAGATATTATCGGAGATTCATGGAAGGAATCTCCAAGATTGCAGGGCCGTTGACAAGTTTAACAAGGAAAGAGACAAAGCATGAGTGGACTAATAAGCATGAGGATGCATTTCGAGAATTGAAAGAGAGACTAACCTCAGCACCAATACTTGCAATACCCAAGAGTGAAGAACGATTCATAATCTACAGTGACGCATCGCACCAAGGACTTGGTTGTGTGCTAATGCAAGATGGAAATGTTATAACATATAGATCAAGACAAGTGAAGCCGTATGAGCAGAACTATCCAACACATGACTTGGAACTAGCTTTAATCGTGTTTGCCCTGAAGATTTGGAGACACTACTTATATGGAAAGAAGTTTGATCTGTTCTCGGAACACAAGAGTTTATGGTACCTGTTCTCTCAAAAGGATCTGAACATGTGACAACGAAGATGGACGGAACTAATCAAGGACTATGATTTCTCTTTGCAATACCATCTAGGTAAAATAAATGTTGTAGCCGACACATTGAGCCGAAGACCCGCCTTTTGATTGTTTTAATTTTGATCAGAGAATGGTGAGCATTGGAGACATTAGCCGGATTTGACCTCCAACCAGTGGAATCAAGAGAAGAACAACACTTTGGATGTCTTGTTGTGCAACTGACTCTCATAAGCCGTTTCTTGGAATCTCAACAGTCAAATGGAGATTTGAAGCAATGGTTTACTAAGATGTCCACAAAGGAACCGGAAATACGGAGTATCAGTCAGGACGGAGCATTGAGATGCAAAGGCAGACTTTGTGTGCCAAACGATGGTAATCTCAGAAAGGATATTTTGGATGAAGCACACAAGTCAAGGATGACTATCCACCCTGGAGTAAACAAGATGTATAAGGAATTGAAGAGGAACTTCTGGTGGGAAAGAATGAAGCGAGAAGTGGCCGAGTATGTATCGCAATGTCTCGTTTAGAAAAAAGTGAAGGCAGAACATCAGAAATCACCTGGACTGCTACAATCGCTACTGATTCCCCAATGGAAATGGGAACACATCACCATGGATTTCGTGGTAGGTTTGCCGAAGTCACAGCAAAACCACGACGCTATTTGGGTAATAGTGGATCGACTCACCAAGTCAGTGCATTTCATCGCCTATATGACGTACCCAGTTGAAAGATTGAGCCAGATGTATCTACATCAAGTTGTACGACGGTGTACCTATTTCAATAGTAACGGATTGAGATTCGCGCTTCATCGTAGAATTTTGGAAGAGCCTTCTGACAACAATGGAAACTTCACTGAACTTGAGTTCAGCCTTTCATCCACAGACAGACGGCCAGACAGAACGAGTCAACCAAGTGATGAAGGACATGCTGTGAGCTTATGTCATTGAATTCGAGAGTTCATGGGATACGCACTTCTTTTGATTGAGTTCACCTATAATAACAGTTATCACACGAGCATAGGAATGGCAACGTTCGAAGCTTTATATGGAAGACCTTGCCGATCGTCGCTATGTTGGGCCGAAGTTGGAGATACTCAACTACTTGGGCCTGAGATAATTTGAGAAACCAGTGAGAAGATCCAAATTATACGAGAGAAGATGAAGACGGCGTAATCCAGACACAAGAGCTATGCCGATAAGCGACGCAAAGATCTAGAGTTCACAGTTGGAGATCATGTACTACGCAAAGTTTTGCCAGTTCGAGGTATCGTTAGATTCGGACAGAAGATATGCAAGTTATCGTCGCGATTCATCAGACCATTCAAGATCCTAAAACGTGTTGGGAAAGTAGCCTACAGACTTGCGTTACCACCAAGATGTCAGGAGTGCACAACATTTTCCATATTAGCATGTTGAGGAAGTGTGCCCATAACCCAGCGCACGAGATCAGTTTTGAAGATATCGAGGTCAACGAGAACGTGACATTCAACGAAGGACCAGTGTGTATTCTAGACCGAGGAGTGAAGAAGCTCAAAAATAAAGAGATCCCGCTAGTGAAGATTCAGTGGAAACATCACGACGAGGGAAAAGCTTTATGGGAACTGGAGTCAGAGATGCGAGAGAAGTTTTCGCTTTTGTTTTAAACCCTGCTTACTTCGGATTTCGGGGACGAAATCTTTAATAAGTGGTGGATGATGTAATACCCTGTATTTTTGTGATGTATTATATGAATAAGGCCATGTATTCTTCTTTTTAATACTTATATAAGTTTTGCCTTGCCTCTGGTATAATCTGCATCCCAGTCGATTTGACTAGTTTCCCAATCGATTGACCTATCTTAGATACCAATCGATTGCCACTTATACCAATTGATAGGAGCATTTAATACCAATAATCGATTTCCATTCATGCCAATTGATTGACAACAGCTGGACAGATTCCTTTGCATTGGCTGGGGTTTGTCCACGTGAACTCTTAATCCTCTATATTATTAGACCCATTTTGGGCGTTTTCTGTTTCAGAAAACAGAGAAAGTGAGAGAGAGTGTCTTGTGTGTGCATTATATATATACACACTCTTATATATATACATCCATATACTCATACACACACACACACATTGGACTGAGAAGAAGAGAAAGAAGAAGGAGACCAGAAGAAGAAAGAAAAGAAAGGAAAGATAGAAAGAGGAAGAAAAGAGAGAGATGAGCCACCATTGAAGCTGCAAGCTTCAAATCTCACACTCAAACACCCCCTAGATACCTAAGGTGAGTTCTAAACTCACTGAGTATCAATACATTGATGTTAGGACTTATTTAGATGAAGAAATAGAGTTTAAATGATGTTTTTTTCGTTTAATATATGCTGGACTGTTTTCACTGTGAAGAAGGTGAAGTCCCAATCAGTTGGAATTTTTACCAATCGATTGCCATTGTTGAGATCCCAATCGATTGCCGTTTTATACAATCAATTGGCATTAATTGTGACCCAATCGATTGGAATTTTTCCCAATTGATTGTTACTGTTTTATACCTCAGAATGTTGATATTCTTGTTTGGTTTATATTATAATTGTTAGTTGTTCATTTACTGTTCAATAATCACTGCATACTATACTATTGTAATACAAACATGATAATGAGATAATGCGACGTAGGATCGTAGTGACGATGAGATTAATGGATAATGGTTGTGACATTAGATAACATGTCGTTGTGAATCCTTTGGAGTAATCATTCGTTTCATTTAAAGTAGTCAGGCGACATGAGATTGTCATGTATCGATGTTAGAGTTAAACTTAAGTAGGTTTGTTAAGATTTGAGAATCTGGCGTGGGCTGGCTTTGGACGATCATATGTTCTTAAAAGCGGTAGACGAAGGCGTCTATGACTTGCGGTGCACCGGACCAGTAGCCCTAAGATAGCCAGATAATATAATCATATGTTCCTAAAAGCGATAGACAGACGAAGGTGTCTATGACATGCGGTGGGCCGTGATCATTGGTAGACATCGTTAAGTCATGGCATTAGAATGATTTACTGTTGCTTAAAGCGTTATATACCTGTAGTGCGGTGATCTGTGCATATGTTCTTAAAAGCTGGGGATGGACTGACGTGGTATCCATGATATGCGGTGGACTATGCATATGTTCTTAAAAGCGGTGGACGGGGAGTAATGGTGTATTTATAGAGTGAACTATTGTTGAGTCTGTTCTTCTATCAGAATGTGCTGTCAGTCTTAATTTAGTAAAACGTTAGTAATCGGATAATCGGTTTGATTAAAGAGAAGATACCATCAATAGAATCTAATTGTTTATCGTTCATGACTTATAATAACTTCAATAGATGATACCCTATTAGTATCTAATTCACTCAGCTTTCATTAAGCTAACGACGATTATGTTGCTGGACATTTTGACGTTCTTGCGCACCCTGGTTATGATTATACAGGTGAAGGACCTGCGGGCGAGGACTACTACACTGGTGACGATGCTCTTGTAGAAGATTATCCTGACGGAGGTCAGACAGAAAAGGACTACTACACCGAGAACTACCTCTACGCCAATTGAAGACTAGGCTAGATAGTAGTTTAATTATCTTTACTGCTTTCCTAGATCTTTTGTAATCATGCATATGTTGCCCTAACACTTATGTTTCCATTATGCTTTTATTTGATTCGAACTCTGATGTGTAATAGTTAGTAACTTTCTTTTGACTTCAAGTTACATTGTTATCCAGAACCGAGATTATATTTTGTTATCTCTTTATCCGTTCTATTACTTAGTACTGCGTGGTGTGGACAATCATGTGACTTCACTAGTCGCTACCTTTGGACCCAAAAATGAAAATTATTTTTCTCTATTTTTGCCGTTCCGGGGCGTGACAGTGTATGATCATTATTGCTTTGAAAAACAACAATGATACACGCACATCTCCAACCACACCTCCAATCACATCCTTTGCTTTAAATGCATATATACCCTGTGCTGTGTGTACTACCTGTCTCACTATTATTACTATACATACTATATGGTGTAGTAATAGAATATGTTAAATAGTAGTTAGTAACAATATAAGTCAGTGACTCAGAGAATATAACAGTATTCAAAATATTTGTCTGGTCCAAAATTAATATTTTTGACTAAAATGAAACCATCATTGTTTATGGAGACCATTGGTATATTTCTTATATTTTTTTTATTACAGTTGGATGGTTAAAAAAAAATACAAATTTGTAATTTTTTTCTCTGTATATTTGAATTATTAGTGGAGAAACCGGATCAAATATAACACTGATTGGCTGCGTGTAAGAACTAGAACTTGGCCACTTGAAAGGACCAAATGCTTACCACGTTTACATACTTCTAGAAGGAAAAAAAAGGGAAAAGAAAAATAAAATCATGACACCTAATAGTTATCCTTACTTAATAAAAGAATGGTACCTAGCTAGGCTAGGCAATAATGTGAGATTCTTTTTTTTTCCTATATAGAACATTGGGTGATTCAGTGTTCACCACAATCACTTGGTTAGGCCATGTTTGGCAAACCAAATAGAGTAGAGAGAGAAAGAGAGGGCAATTGTAGAGAAAGACTTAGAGAATATTTTGTTAGACTAAAAAATGTTAAAACTAGCTAGGAGCTGACATGAAGAGCAACAGTCGTGGTCGATGGTGGCACAGTAGCGATACGTGGCAGTGGAGGCGGACAAGGCCCAATTTTGCACCAAACCCCACTTATTTCTTCATCTGATTACTGTTAGTACTTTGCATATGATTATTTTCATACTTTTTGTGTATTTAAACCATGGATAACAAATCATACGAAGCTTGGAAACCCCAAAACCATCCTCGATCATATTTTTGAAATGGGTCTGTGAGTGTATGCATGAAAGAGAATATTTTGCCCATAAAAATTTCATGCGATTTAGTGTGAATAAATGTTAGATTATAAGAATTAAAGTGGGTTTGTGGAATTAGGAAGTGTAGAACTTAACACACAACCAAAGGGGTTTAATTATAAAGGGAATTCACTTTCTCTCTCTAAGTTGTGAAATGGGTCTATTTCTTTTGATGAAAATCAGAAGATTTGGATGGTATTTTTGGATTCCTTGCGAAAAATCATGTGAAATTGACTCAAGAAATGTTAAATTTTGTTAAGAAATGACTAAGTTATGGTCAAAACAAGTTCTAAGAACATCAATGGAGTTCCGCCGGAACTTCCCCAGATTCCGGCAAGGTCACTGGAGTTGCGCTGACGCCGGCGAGGCATTTGGGCAGTCCCTTTTGCGCTTGATTGTTTGGGCCAAATCTGTGGACTTGGATTTCTATTTTTAGGCCTCTAAGTTAATTATAAATAGATTTAAGCTTTGGGTCTACTTTAGAGTACATAGTTGGGCTTAACTATGATTTAAAATGGCTTGGGCCAACTAAATTGAGTTGATTGGTTTTAATATGATTGGGTCTATTATACTTAGTATGAGCTTGGGCATTAGTGGTTGCCATTTAAAAATAAATGGGGTTGGATTCTTGGATCAAATAAATAGATGAGTTTAAACCATAGATTAGATTAAACCCAGTAGGCTCCCTAAAGACTGTTTGGGTATATGATTGATACTCAAATAAAATAAAAGAACTAGAGTTTGGTAATAGAATTAGAGTAGAACCTAACAGTGCTGAATGAAATGATAAAAATAAGTATTATTTCGGTCTAATTATTATTTAATTAATTGAGCCAGGGCAAGACTACCCAGGACAACCTATCCTAATGTTTTTCGACGTTCTGGATCTAATGGAAGGGTCCATTTGGATCAACAAAATTTATAAAATGACCAAATTACCCTCTGTACTTACTTTTGTAAATAATGATATATTTATGAATACGAGAAAGGTACCCAAAGGATATTCAACGTCCTAGACTCAACGAATGGGTTCCGTTTGGTCTAAAATTATTTATAAAATGATTATTTTGCCCCTAGTTATGTATAGTTATATTTTGGGTAGCGCAATTGAGTTAAGTAATAGTATGTGACTGTCTATTCCAAAGGGTTGTCAACGTCTTGAGGAGGTTTCATTTAAAAGACAGACATTTGTAAAATTACAGAAATGCTCCTAAAATTTATTCATTTCATAAGTTGTCTTATTTAACTCAGAATTAGACTGTGATGAACCATTCAAACTTTAATCAACTATTTTGGTATATTCTTTGGACTCTACTGGACCATATTGGAATTGGATTAACCTATAGCAAATATTGACCACTTATGATTATCTTAAGTTTTATGGGAAAATTAGATGTAAATCCCTTGTTAGGGAATTTTAGTCGTTGAAGTACAACTAAATATTTACAATTTTATTTAGGTCCTTCATTAGGGTAATTGTGTTTACTAAGGTTCATTAGTTGTATACTATTCATACATTATGACCATTATACTCATGTTCAAAGTGGTGAAATTTCACCTAGTTTTGAAAAGTGTAGAAATTTCACCAAGTTTTGAAATTAATACCCCTGTTCAAAATGGTGATATTTCACCAAGTTTTTAAGAGTGGTGAAATTTCACCAAGTTTTCAAATTTTTTTCAATAAGGTTTTTTTTGCTCATGAAGATTAAACCCTTGTTTAGAGTGGTGAAATTTCACCATTGAAGAGTGGTGAAATTTCACCAAGTTTTGAATTTTTATCAGTAATGATATTTTTTTCGTTTATGACGATTATTCCCCTGTTCAAAGTGGTGAAATTTCACCAAGTTTTAAAGAGTGGTGAAATTTCACCAAGTTTTTAAATTTTTATCAGGAATGATTTTTTTCATTTATGATGATTATACCCCTGTTCAAAGTGGTGAAATTTCACCAAGTTTTTAAGAGTGGTGAAATTTCATCAAATTTTGAAGTTTTTATCAATAATGATTTTTTTTTTCACTTATGACGATTATATTTATACCCTTGTTCAAAGTGGTGAAATATCACCAAGTTTTGAAGAGTGGTGGAATTTCACCAAGTTCTGAAATTTTTACCAGTAATGAAATTTTTTTCGCTTGTGACGATTATAACCGTAGTTAAAAGTGGTGAAATTTCACCAAGCTTTGATATTTTTATCAAAACTAATTTTTTTTCTTATGACGATTATACCCTTGTCCAAAGTGGTGAAATTTCACCAAGTTTTGAAGAGTAGTGAAATTTCACCAAGTTTAAAAAATTTATCAGTAATGATTTTTTTTTCATTTATGATGATTATACCCCTGTTCAAACTGGTGAAATTTCACCTAGTTTTGAAAAGTGAAGAAATTTCACCAAGCTTTGAAATTTTTATCAGTAAATGATTTTTTTGTTTATGACGATTATACCCCTATATAAAGTGGTGAAATTTCACCAAGTTTTTAAGAGTAGTGAAATTTCACCAAGTTTTGAAAATTTTTTCAATAATGATTTTTTTGCTTATGACGATTAAACCCTTGTTTAGAGTGGTGA
This sequence comes from Hydrangea macrophylla, assembly GCA_033977485.1. Lineage (NCBI taxonomy): Eukaryota > Viridiplantae > Streptophyta > Magnoliopsida > Cornales > Hydrangeaceae > Hydrangea > Hydrangea macrophylla. The sequence goes on from CM066992.1 coordinate 67,781,716, forward strand.
AATTTCACCATGTTTTAAAGAGTGATGAAATTTTACCAAGTTTTGAAATTTTTATCAGTAATGATTTTTTTTTTTCGTTTATGAAGATTATACCCCTGTACAAACTGGTGAAATTTCACCTAGTTTTAACAAGTGAAGAAATTTCACCAAGTTTTGAAATTTTTATTCGCAAATGATTTTTTTTGTTTATGACGACTATACCCCTGTTTAAAGTGGTGAAATTTCACCAAGTTTTGAAAAGTGGTGAAATTTCACCAAGATTTGAATTTTTTTTCAATAATGATTCTTTTGCTTATGATGATTAAACCCTTGTTTAGAGTGGTGAAATTTCACCATGTTTTGAAGAGTGGTGAAATTTCACCAAGTTTTGAAATTTTTATTAGTAATGATTTTTTTCGTTTATGACGTTTATATCCCTGTTCAAAGTGGTGAAATTTCACCAAGTTTTTAAGAGAGGTGAAATTTCACCAAGTTTTGAAATTTTTTTCAATAATGATTTTTTTGCTTATGACGATTAAACCCTTGTTTAGAGTGGTGAAATTTCACCATGTTTTGAAGAGTGGTGAAATTTTACCAAGTTTTGAAATTTTATCAGTAATGATTTTTTTATTATTTATGACGATTATACCCTTGTCCACTGTTTTGACATCCATAAATGGAAGTAGTGAAATTTCTTCACTGTTTTAAAAAGTGGTCAAAACAGTGGTGAAATTTCATAACTTTTTAGGTCCCAAAATATTCTTCGTAATAATATGAGCTTTGAAGTTATAAAGACGTTCAATTCAAATTTTAAATTCAAATTTTAATCTTAACAAGTTATGATATTTTGAAGTTCCAAAGGCAAAATAATCATTTTGTAAATATTTTTCAAGCCAAATGGACACCGCTATTGTGTCCAGAACGTCAATGAACATTGGGGTAGGTCACCCTGTGTTATTTGAAGACTTTATTTATAGTAATTTATTAAAAGTAAGCCACGAGGACAATTTGGTCATTTTACGATAAGTGTACTTTGTTAGGTGTCAAAATATTCGTCATAATAATATGAGCTCATAAGCTTTGACGACGTTCAATTCTGATTTAATCTTAACAAGTTATGGCCTATTAATGTTCAAGGGCAAAATTGTTATTTTACAAATATTTTAAAGTCAAATGGACGTCGTCACTTTGTCCAGAACGTCGATGAATCTTGGGATAGGTCACCTCGTGTTATTTGAAGACTTTATTTCTTCACTTATTAAAAGTACGATCAAAGGGCAATTTGGTCATTTTACAGTATGTGTACTTTTTAGGAGTCAAAATATTCTTCAAAATAATGTGAGCTCATAGACTCTGATGACGTTCAATTCTAGTTTTATCTTAACAAGTTATGGCATTTTGAAGTTTCAAGGGCAAAATAATAATTTTGCAAATATTTTCAAGCCAAATGGACTCTACCATTGTGTCCAGAACGTTGATGAACCTTGGGGTAGGTTACCCCGTGCTATTTGAAGACTCTATTTATATGAACTTATTAAAACTAAGCCTCAAGGGCAATTTGGTCATTTTATAGTGTATGTACTTTTTAGGTGTCAAAATATTCTTCATAATAATATGAGCTCACAGGCTTTGATGGCGTTCAATTCTGGTTTAATCTTAACAAGTTATGTCATTTTGAAGTTTTAAGGGCAAAATAGTCATTTTACAAATATTTACAAGCCAAATAGACTCCGCCATTGTGTCCAGAATGTCAATAAACCTTGAGGTAGGTCATCCAGTATTATTTGAAGACTCTATTTATATTAACTTATCAAAAGTAAGCCCTAAGGGTAATTTGGTCATTTTACAGTATGTGTACTTTTTAGGTGTCAAAATATTTTTCACAATGATGTGAGATCACAGGCCCTGACGACGTTTAATTATAGTTTAATCTTAATAAGTTATGACATTTTGAAGCTTTAGGGGTAAAATAGTCATTTTGTAAATATTTTCAGGCCAATGGACCCCACCATTGTGTTCAGAACGTCGATGAACCTTGGAGCAGGTCATACTGTATTATTTTGAAGACTTCATTTGTATTAACTTATTAAAAGTAAGCAAGGGTAATTTGATTATTTTACCGTATGAGGGACTTATTGATACACATTTTTTTTAGTTGTCCTTAAATCTATACAATTACCATAAACTGTCCTTCTATCTAATTGACCCAAGTTTTAAACATGTAAACTATTAATCTATGGAAAATAGTTACATCTTACATTGTATCTAATATTTTAGGAATAGCCCTATTTTTGGAGCTGTTGACTATGATTGTTGAAATATAAATCCATTATATATATGATTTGTTATCTATTGGCATTGAGTATGTATACACACTGAATTTGCATTATTGTTGTTGGATGAGCATACATGTGCTTTATGTAACCATTGTTATAATGAGGGTAGATAGTTGAGGTCTTATATAACACCCGCTCTGGCTGATTATTTTAATCATCATTTAGCATGCATTATTAATTATTTAATGATGATTTGAGTATACGTGAGAGGTGGGTCTTGACCCACTAAGTTGTTTTTGGGTGTTTAGTTGGTAACCCAATTGGGGCCAGTGTGGCAGCCCCAAGTTGGGACATGTTGTTGGGTCCCAGTTGAGATGGGAGAGTAATATGTGGAATACCATATGTGCCTAAATGTTTATTAAGGCTTAAATGATTTATTATTTTATTGCTAATAATATCATATTTTTAGTTGGAGAACACTTTTGTGGTCAGTTAGGGGTACTTTTGTGAGCGCGAATTGAACACGTTACATAACTAGTAGGCTAATTAGCAACTTCATATAATTATATGGGACCACTTATGGGACTCATGCGAGACATAGACAAATACTCATTCAAGTTTGGGATAGTTTTTAATATGATTCATAACTAATAGGGACTTAATTGTAATAATCAGAACTAGTGGGGGGTTTTATAATAAATATGAAAAATTAGCTTAGTATATAAGTTTGGAAGCTTGTGGATGAAAGTCTTCATCTTCTCGGTTAGATTTAAGTTGGCCGAAAATGGCGTACGAGCTCGCGGGTTTCGCCGAGCTTCACGATGACGGTTCACCGATCAAACGACGTCGGTTTTCAAAACAGGCTACATATTCGGACTCCTGGAGGTGAGACTAGTATTTTGGTACCAATTTGGTTAAGTTCGACCCATTTTGGGGGTTTAGCTCATAACTTGTAATTGATATATAGGATTTGTCCATGATTCTTAGTAGGGCTTTAATCTCGCAATTAGGAGCGAAACCCAAGAGGTGAGTGATGTTAATTTTGATATTTGGATGATTTTCATATTGGGTTCAATTGTGATGCCAAAGCATGCCTAATTAGTTTAATTTAATTAATTTAGTTTATTATTGGGCAAAATTCATGTGGCTAAATTAGGCCCAATTAATTTGTGAAAGCACGGTGTAATGATTAAATGAGCATGTTGAGTTGCCTATTTGGGTCAATGGAAATTGCTAGTTCTATACCACCATGAGGTAATCTTTGTGGTGACGACTACGGCTGCCAGAGGCTTATGGGACCGCACGTGTGAGGACGTGGGTCATGACTAGTCACGTGGGCTTGGGGAGTGGAGCCGCGGACTAGCCGGTAGTGGTGGGAGTGAACTAGTAATTGCCAGAGACTATAGTTCTTTGTAAAATGTTGAATTGAGCGTGTTTATTATCCATGTTCATGATTGGCATTGCTCACAAGCATATAGCTTACATATTGTATTGGTTATTGAATAACCATTGTAGGTGTTCAAGATGGAACTCAGAAGGAAAAGAAATGGAAATGGGTGAGTATTCGTGGGCGTGGGATTATAATTGAATTCCTATATAATAGATTTGTGTTCAATCAGTAAAATTAGTGGAATATTGTAATCAATTATTTATTTGAATTTATGTAGAAAATGATAGCGGCTTAAATTCTTGTAATATAGGGGACGTGTTATGTTGATTGGTTATGGGCTGAAGTAGTATTTCTGTAACTTCTAATTAGAAATGGGGGTACTTTTTGGGGACCCTTTGACCTATAAAAATGTTACTTTTGAAAACAAATTTTGGTAAGATTTGTTTGGGTGTATGTGTTCAAACCTTGAAAAACACAATAGTGTGTTGAGTTCTTTGGTCAAAACTTTTATTATTTTGCTTTCCGCAACTTTAATAATTTGAGAAGAGCCTTGGTGGCGTGCCACGTGTCCTAGGATCATTTGGGTAGTTCCGGGGCGTGACATCTTATGACCAAGAGACTTGAACCCAATGAGGACTGAGATAGTCTGTGTTGAAAGGGTCGGAACTGAGATAGTCCTACAGTTAGTGCACTAATATACTATCTATTTCGAGCTGGGCTGGTAGGTAATATACACCTTTCGAGCTGGGCTGGGGTGCTATGGTCGTTTCGTTTGGTAAAGATGATGATTTTTCACACACTCATACTAATGAGTTTATTGTGTGTGATTGGCATAAATGCTCTATTTTACAGGTAGCTGAAGAGAGGCTAAGGTATAATCTGCATTGTTATATGCATTAGCATTATTATCCCATGTCTATTTGAGGCAAGATATTGTGATTACTTCGATAGATGCGATTACTGAAATGGAATCATTTAAAGATAACATTAACCGATAATGATGCGCTTTGAGATTAATTAACCATGATACTAAAAGATATAGAATTGTAATATGTAAATCACTCACCAGCCTTCTCAAGCTGACGAATGTTTCATATTTGCTGAACGTTCAATGTTCAGTATATTTCAGGGATCAGGAACAAGTAACTAATCGAAGGGTTAGCGTTCGATGGACAAAGAGCTAGGGGAATCTAAATCCAAGGTGTACGGAGGAAGATTTAAGTTACAGGGGTATTTGACTAAGATAGTTGTAAAGTTTTATATTTGTAGAAGGATATAGAATTGTAATATGTAAAGTTTATTCTTGATGATGAAATTATCATGTAGAGCAATTTTGTATTGAAGTGTTAGTTAGACATGAAGACTTCCACTGATGTCAGCAAACTATTAGAATTATTGTATCAATAGTATCCATGACACATCAGACAGCTCAGTAACTTGTCATTGCCTACGTTTCAAAAAAAAAAAAATTTACTGCTTTTTTTTTTTTGCTATTCGGGGCGTGACACTGTGTAAGTTGTGCACAGAAAAGTGTTAAAAAATCAAACAGCACAGGGTACATGGATTTAAAGCATAGGATATGGCTGGAGGTGTGGTTGGAGATGTGGGTGTATCATTGTTGTTTTCAAAGTGAGTACTCAAAATCAGTTCGTGTGCGTGCCTATTTGTTTGTTTGTAAGAGCATCTGCAGTGGGTGGGTTTGTACCACAAATTTAAGGAAACTTTGCAATGTACACTTGCAGTGGTGTAGCTTAAACATTAAACTTAGGGGAAGAAACTTAGTGAAACTTAACTTTGTTATTCGCTTAAGTGTCACTATTTTTCAAAGGCATACAACATAGAGGGTACCGTGAGAGCCCAAATGGCACATACAAAGCCGAGTGCCACCAAACAATCTTCCACACATCACACACTGTGTTGTCCAATTCCCAAACACTTTGTGTATAAATGTTACATTTCGCATAATGCGATGCCATTTTGTCTCAAACGACTTTAGGAGTGCCATTTGAGAGCTACACCATTGCAAGTGCGCACAACTTGTACATCAAACTTAAGCTAAGTTTTGCTTAAGTTTGTTGTACCCACTACAGATGCTCTAAGAGGTAAACGAAAGTCAGGGGCAATTTTGTCCTAATATTTTCTATGGACTAATGATTGTCTCTTTTCTAAATGGGCCTGGTCCTACAGGACTTAAGCTAAGTTTTGCTTAAGTTTGTTTGGTCCTTCATTCACTGGGTTTTTTTTGTTTGGTCCTCAAAATTTTTTTAGCTTTCTTTAATTTTTGTAGTTTTTCTTCAGCTTTCTTTGACCAAAGGCAATGCTTTAGTTTCCAGTTTGCTTATATTCATTGGCTTTGGCATAGGTGATTTGATGAGATGAGATTGATCTCTGCTATTGACAGTAGCAATTGGGACACATACTTTGACTTCTTCAGGTAGACTCTATTGAAGGGTGCGAACACAATAATTCTTTTCATTAGTTTAGTATGATATTCAGTTGCAAGTTGCAACTTTTCGATAGTGATGTATATTATTGTTTTTCACTTTCAATTTCATTGTTGTGGGTTGCCTACCCACCTTTACTTATTTTGAGATATTTTAGAACGTGTTCTTTACTCCGGGTGAGTTTCCCTTTCTCTTTGGTTAGAGGAGATAATGTTTCATTTCAATAGGTCTCGCTTTCATTGTCATCAATGTTGCCGTAGGAGAGGTATGTCATACACCAAATTTTTTTATCAAATTTTTAGAACTTACGAATAAATGCTATAGTACTGATAAATTCCGGTTGAGGTTTAGAACAATGCTGCGGTTTCAAAATTTGAATCCCAATTTTGTTCCTAAATGGTTTGAATTTTTACCACATTTCAATGGTAGTTATTTTAGGTGGTACAACAACTATCAAAGCATTTGGGTTAGGGTCTCTTTTTGTGAATGGCTATGTTATGGTTTGGATCATCAAACTGTTCATCACATCCAGAGACCTAAATCTTCTCAACTTTTGAAGCAACCTAGGTTCTAATTCCATCATATTGCCAATTCTTTATCTCCAAATTCATTAGAAACCTAATGGAAAAGAAGAAAAAGATAAGAGATAAGAATAAAGAAAACATAAACAACTGAGAAATGTTACTTTCTATTGTGAAATATATTTATAAAAAATGGTGTGACAACATTGTTTGGGGTCTCTTTTTGTGAATGGCTGGGTTGTGGTTTGGATCATCAAACTGTTCATCACATAAACAACTGAGAAATGTTACTTTCTATTGTGAAATGTATTTATACAAAATGGTGTGACAACATTGTTTTATTTTGTTTGTGTGTTCTAAGTAGCGGCTTCATTTTCGAACTGGCCAAGGAATCACTTATTAGATTGTTTTACAAATATCTTGGTCATGAAAGTTAATTATCAGCCCAAATCTCTACAATTGTTATTCTACAATTTTTAGGTTTATAAAGTACACTTCCAAGCCTATTCATTTTATCTGCTTTAATTTGAGCTTGGTCACTAAAATAGTTTCATGTTTCTTTGAATTCGTGACAATTATGGATGGGTTTACTTTATTCAAGAAGGCTAATGTGAATAAACATGTAAAAAACTCTATTGAAGAGTAAAAGCAAAGAGTAAACATTACGAGGAAGAATCGGACAAACGAAGGCTGAGGAATGTTTTGTGAAAGATTAAATCGACATTCTGCAAGTAAGCAGTGATTTCTTCTGTTCTTTTAATTTTAATATTTTGTTTTTGTATCCATGGTTCAGAGGGGGTCAAAGTTAAAAGCGCCTTAAGTACATGAATGTAAGTATAATTAGCCCCTTTTTCATAAAAAAAATATAAAATAGACCATTTTCAGTGTCCCCAAATCAGCCCCAAAACAGCCCTAAACAGTCTCCAAATAGCCCATAAACAGCCAGTAAATCAGCCCCTAACCAACCCCTATATTAGTTTGATTGGACCTTTTTCAGCTTGTTAATTTAATTGATAATATTTTTCACCCTCTACTTTTAATTTTTTAGTTATTGATTTTTTAGTTTCTCATAGCATGATTCAGAATAACATTTAATGCAAAAATGACAATTGAATATTTCCAATTTGCTTCTCAGGTGCTGCAAAAATATCATTATGGGCATTCCTAAGCAGGTAAACTGCAAATATTGGTGAATGCAATTCATTTGCATTGGTTAGTGTAGTTGTGAAATAGTTTGTTGCAAGTTATTGTGAATTATATTTGCTCACGTCGACTCAATAACATGGTGTCAATAAGAAGACAGTCTGTTGCCTCTTGCTTCATCCAGATATGCATGTATCCAGTAGACATGCCACACCTTATATTGACCCTTATGACTACTTTTCTGGAATGTTTACTTGAACTAGAGTGACATTTCTTATCAAATTTTATGTGTTTTACATAATTCATTTTTTACTGTTTGCCCCAACCCATTAGCTATATAGACTCTTCTAGCAATTGGATTTTTTTGCTAAATCAAGATTAAGTTCAACAATCAGTTTGGCGTTGCTTGAAATTAGAATTTCCAATGATCCTGTAGCTCTGGTTAGCCTTTTGTATGTGATGAATGACTAACATGGAATTTGTGCTTATTTCATTCAAAGGACTACTAGGTATTCTTTTCTTTTCTTTTTTATTTTAAATGTGAACTTATTTTATATAATTAATCTACGCTCTTCGAAATTTAGGCATTGAAAAGAAGACAATATAACTCTTTTGACATTAAGTTTCTTTGTCTTTCTTCCATTTGCTCAACAACCAAACATAGCAGTAATTACTAATTTCATGCTAAGTTTCAAATTTCTTTGTTCCATTGTGCAGGCAATTGGATTGACATGGACACCCAGTACATCTATTATCATAGTTGCTAATGTATATCGACCAGCTTCGTCCTCACCCATTAAAATTTGGGCTCTATTGGGTAAGCTATTCTATGAGGAAACGGTGTTGATATTCTATACAGACCGATCTTGAAGATGCGTAGAAAAAGTTTATGTTGACACGTTTCTCATCTTTTTTCTATTGTACGTAAACTATGAAAGATTTACATTAGTACTAAGTTTTTAATTTGAATATACTTAGGCATGTGAATATGCTCGGGGGCTAATTTTTAAGTTCTTTTTACCTGCAATTAGATATTTGAGGACATTTTTCAAGTTCACTTTGTTATTGAGGTTTCAAACTCTACGTTGAGATTCCAATCTTTGACAATACTGAAATTATCGATTCAGAGTTTTAATTTTTTTTTTCTTGAGAGTTGAGCAAGTCTTTTTTTGTTTATCATATTGGAAGAGATTTATAAATTTACAGTGACACAATTATGATGATTAGTTACTGGCGATCGCATGCATTGTTAGAAATGTTTGATAATGTCTTTAGGCACATATTATACCAATGCTTTGTCGTAATGTATCGAAAAGTGTTGAAGACAAGCAAAGTTATGTAGTTCCGAAGTCATGTAGAGATAGTTATTGGCCGATGACACACATAGAGTTGTTCAGTAGTGCCTTTAGGCACGGGTTATATGATTTATATCTAGTAGTTTCTAATACCCGCTTCTTATATTGTACAACCCGTGCAGTATTGATGGATCCACTTTTCAACAACAGCAAAAAATAGTTAAGAAGAAAATTAGAAATCTACCTGCAACTCCAGGTACATTTAGTATAATTATCAATTGTTTCAGAATTTTATTGTGTTTAATTATTTTGTTCTAACGTTAATTGTTGTGCTTAATATTTTAGGGATATGCATAAGCTCTCTTAGTTTTTGGAGTAAAGGTGGGAAAACCTAAATAGTCATTCTTTAGGCATTGAATAGTTAGGACCTGAGAGATTAGAAGTTGTAATTGACTAAATTATGGGTTATGTTAAAAAAAAAAAAATAGTTTTTCCATTCAATTTCTCAGTAATTGAGCAGAACACAACTATTAATAAACGTCAAGTTGTTTTGTTTTCTAGCAGTGGATTTTAATGTTAAGGAACACATTTGATAAATGTCAAGTTGGTCTAGCTTTGGGTTGGTATTTTATTAAGTTGACATGGCAGAAAAGAGCAGTTAAGAGAGGGGTGTGGTTCTAGCCGATTGGTTCAGCGGAATCGCGCGAGAAGAATTTTATGTAGGGATGAATGTATCACAATCAAAGATCTTAAAGCTGCACTTTGGGTTTGTGATTCCGTCGAATATACGGTAGGGCTGAGGAACTTAATAACAGTGCAAAGGTTCAGTTGGTGTCATGATTTGGTTGAGTGTCTGAGATTTTGAAGGGTGGTCCCTTTTATTTTCACAATAGTTTGGGTGTCTATATTATGTTAGATGGTTTTGGTCAGATTGGTTAGTATGAGCTTTGTTCTTTTGTTTATCAGATTGGGTTTTCCATTGTAGCTGGTGTTATGATTGTAGTGCTTTGAATATGCACTTCTTATGTTCGAGAAACTGTGTGCAAGAGTGATTTATTGATAGGTGGTTATTATATGATGTATTAGAGGCTCACCTTAGGTGCATAATGGGTGTATTGATGGTCCTTTGAGGCATTATATCAATAAAAAACATTTTAGTTGCTTCTAAAAAAAAAGTAAAAAAAGTATAAAAAAAAAAGAAGCTATTGGTGGTGGATTACTTCTTTTGTATGATATATATTTCAATTATCAATATATCAAACTACATTCACCTTAAAAGATGGAGGAAAATGAAAATAAGGTTTGCTTAATTATTATGGAATTTGGGGAAATGAGTTTAGTAATGCAAAGCAATTTGATCTGGTAACTAGCATTAGGAGACTCATGTTCTTGTTCCTTTGCCAAAGTAGTTTAGATGCTGTGGTAACACATAGCATCTAAATAACTACATGTGTGTGTGTGTGTGTGTGTGTGTGTGTGTGTGTTTGTTCCTGACGTATGCTTTCTTTCCATTTTGTTTATGTAGTTTGCTAGAGATTAAATGAACACCTAACCAATAGAGGCCAAACAAGAGACAAAAATGAGTTTGAGAGCATTGATGGTGAACAAAAGACCCACCGTATTTCTGAACATTGCTGATGATGGCATCGAAAAGATTTACACGTTTCGAGAACTTTCCAGAACAACACGAGTTTGAGACTAAAAAATCGTGACCCCGATGATGAAATGCCCATTGAAGCATTCATTGACAACGTCAAAGAAGAATACTCCGGGGCAATTAAACAAACATAATGACAGAAGCCCAAGAGACGAATTATCTGTATTTGTATGGAATTATAATTTGTAGATGGGTTATATATATATATATACTAGTTTATATCGCACGTGCGTTGCACGTAAATGATGTCTTTTTATTTATTTATTATATATCTATAACTTAAAGTAAATAATTTGTCAATAATTAATGCATGAAACTGGAAATATTAAACAAAATACATAAAAAAACTAATATATGCAATTATTCTTATAGCAATATTTTCTTTTCTGTGGAGCATTTTGTTTATAAAAAAAAATGTAGTATTGGAGTATGTATTATTATATAGTATCATAATAATTCTGGGAGAAAATTAAAAAATATTTACTGATTGTGTTATTAGATATAATATTGATTCAACCAAGTTGAATTTAGTTGTTATTAGTACTTTCTTATGAAAACACTATAAGATGAATATTATTGTTTTGAACGTACGTATTATAAAATAAGCATTTGAGTAGTTCATTCTATTGGCTATTGTAATTTTAAATTTTCAATGGCTAAAAATAAAGCAATAAACCAAAAATTCTAACATTGTAATTTTCCATTATCATAAATTAAAATTAACAAATTATTCAAAGTTATAGGATACTCTCAAAACCAATCATTGTAGACTATTTAAATGTAGTAGCAAAAGTGCATTCACTGTAAATAATCAAATCAATTCTTTGAGGGAAAAAAATCTAACATGAAATTGCTCAATTGTTGCTTTTAAATATTAGTTAAGTATCTTAGGAAAGTATTGTAATATGATTTTTTTTTTGGTATCTTAAAGATGTTATAGTCTGACTAATATTAATTCAAAAAATACAATTATCTTTTTTTGTTTGTTTGTCATCTATTGTCATACCCATACTTATTGTTTTGTTTTATTTTTCGTATGGTAACATTGAGTTGATGTGTTTAAAAGTAAAAACTTTTTACATGACAATTGAGCCTTACTTGCAGAATAAAGTTCAACTACACCACTTTTGAAGTACTTTATTTTTCTTCGATGAGCACTTTTGAAATGCCTAAACAAAAAGAGATGGCTTATGTTCTATATTCAACACGTCCCATTTCACCTAAGCATTAGGTATCAAGATTTTTTATTTTATTTTTTCAGCAGAAGAAAAAGTTCTCGATACACAATGCTTAGGAGTTCATATAAAGTGATACTGATGTTGGAATTTTTTAAAATTGGCCTTTTAATTGTACAACCAATAGGAAGATTTCTTTTAACAATCAACTTTATTTGAATAAATTCTATTAAAAAATAATCATAAGTTCATATCAACTTGATTAGCTTAGTTTTAACATGTAATTAGGTAAAACCTAAATTCCTGCCTTCTTTTTTAGTCTTGAATTCATTCATACGATGATAATTTGTCAATTTACAAAATTAAAACAACTATTCCTTGTGAAAACATTTATAGGTGTTAGGCAAAATCATAAAGATATTCAAACAATGTAAAAAAGAATTTTTTGAGTGCTATTGTAATAAAGTACTAAAACATGAATTAGCATATAGGGCAAATTTTTCTAGTATCACATATCAATAATTAATGTAATCAATTTGGTATTACTATTTCGATCATTATAATTTTCCATACTTCGAGGATTCCCCTTATTTTGACCGTACCTCATGAGAAGTCAGTATAATTCACCTTTGTCGTTTTGAATTTTTTTTTTTTTTGATAGTCTTGTCGTTTTCATTTCAACCAATAGAAATTGTAATCTTATTAGGACTGACTATTAAACAACAAGTAAATGAAAATCATTAATTATTGGAAATAAAGAATCGGAAAGAAAAAAAAAACAAAACAATAGATATTGTGTGTTCATTAAGTGGAACGAACCTAATTGAAAAAAGTGAAAAACACTAAAACTAACGATAGATATTGCAATGCACGCGATTGGTACACAAGTGGCTAGATAACAACAAATTGAAGGATCAAACTGGCTGAACAACTATTACATACTTGAACACTTATCACTTGCTTACCATTTCTTAACTTATTTTAGAGAAGTATCATCTCAGATATCTATATATATATATATATATATATCTAGTTTTGAATTATCTAAATTGTAAGATATCACTAAATTGATATTTTAAGTATTGAGTGAAGTACTCTAACACATTAGTCTTTCATTTTTCTAATTTTTTCTAACCATTTTGACTATGTTGCTTTCTTTGATAACTATGTGGTCACGTTCTTTGTACATTTTATTTTAAGTGAAAATTATAACTGCTATATATATATATATATTTTTTTTTTTTCTATTTTTCCCCCTATAATGGACATGCAATAAGGAAAATATATAGAAAGTAAGTATCGAGAGTTCTTTTTAAGAGTAGAAAGAGAGTATGAATGGTACAAAAAATCGCATAGCCAGTTTACTTTGGCAATAGCTACTATTAGTTTTGCAATAGTGGTAGCCATAATTAATTGATAAAGTAATTGTGTAATCAACAATTTCGTGTCCTTACGTGATTATACTGAAGTAGGATTCCTAAAAACTAAAACATACAATATAAAATTCTAATAAATTGAAATTGTGCAATGAGGTATGTCAAAAGAAATGTACAACACTTATAAGGGAGTTGGTACATATATAATATAGATATTATTATTTCTATTATAGATCATTTGCGATCTGATTATACATAATTTTTCAATAAAGTCAATATGGATAAAGTTTTCTATTAAAATTTTAAAAAAATATGCATATTTCTATCCACTTTATTAGTGTAGTCATCGCATGTAATTTTTAATGATCATCAAGTATACAATAGGTAACACTTTGCATTTTATCTACCCATTTTATCGTAAACTCACCAATACAATAACAAATTAAGCTAAAATTTTACACTATCTTGCTTTGTTTACACATGTAATTTTTAATTATCATCAAGCAGACAATTAACTTTGCATTTTATCTAGCATTTACTAAAAAAGGAACAAAATCTAAAATTTCAAATTATCATGCTTTTTAGGAAAATTATTAATCTATCGTCAATAAACAAATTACTACCATCTTTGGAAGTACTCATGGGTATTAACAAAGGAACAACTATCTTAGTCTTATTTTTTGTAGTTTATATTGATATTGCTATTTTTGATAAGCTTTTTTTTTTAGGCAAGTTAGTATATAATACCGTAGAGAATATTGCTCCAAATTAGTTACTTACTATAATACCAATCACGTATATTAATTTTTAGAAAATGTTAACTAAACCACTAATGACTAATTTTTTTATTTTTTTAATTAAAATACTAAAATCTACAAAGAAATGAAAATTAATCTACCCCCAATTTTGGATATGGTTTTTAGTTGAATTTGAGAAGATTTTTGGATTTAGAAACCTATTTGGATAAAATTGGCATATTTAATAGCAATAGTAATATTTAATGTAGCATGTAAATAATCCTACATATTATATAATATCTGGTAATTAGAGAATATAATCCGTGTAGGTTGAGGAAAAAAATAAATAGAAGGGAGTTGATAAGAGGCGTGACTTAGTAGAAGAAAAGGTCTTTTCTAAAAAAAAAATAAAAAAATAAATCTAAAAGTCTACTTTGAATTGTGTATTTTATTAACAATAGGAGTTCATATATTTTATTAAGAAAGAGGTTGTATCATCAATTGCCTCTACATATGGCTCTTTGAAAAGAATAAAATTGCGGTTAAATTTTAGATAACTCTTTTTTAATAACTGACTCTTTTCAAAAGTGTATTCAATTTTACTCTTGTAAAAGTTATCAAAGGGAGGACATCTTATGGACAGACAAAAAAAAAAAAAGGCTTTAAAAAAAAAAAAGAAGAAGAAGAATAAGAAAACAAATCGGGAGTTTTTAAAAAGAGTCATGTAATACTAAGAATTGATATCAGGATTATAGCGAAGAGTCCTATCATTTTTATAATAGATATTTACAACTATTAAGAGATATAAGTTACTAATCCTCCATTGGAGTCCATCAAAAAGTTAGCAATGCTTTGCTAAACGTGTCTCAACTTTGTACAACACATAAATAGGATATCAAAAAAAAAAAAAAAAAAATGAGAGAGAGAAGAAAAAATGAAGACTTTAATTAATGGATGAACCCAAAAAAAAAAAATGGCACACCATAAAATAAAATATAAAAGGTTATTAAAATTCTAAGAAAATCACTTAAGTAAGTGCACCGATTGATAAAAGTGTAAAACACTGATCGAAGGGCTTCAGTGCAGTTATATAGAAGATGGTACTAAGAATTGATAATAGGAGTATAGTTAAGAGTCCTAAAATTCTTCATAGACACTTATTATAGGCTAATGCTAATGCCAAAGCATGAAGTGCTAATGCCAAAGCAATCCGTTTGAAATTTCTAACGCTTAAAGTCTAACCGTTAGAAATTTCTAACGCATTGCTTTGGCATTAGCATATGTAGCTTTGGCATTAGCATTAGCCTTATTATAACTCTTTAATAGATATATGTTACTAATCCACAATTCTATCAAGCAACTTAAAAACGTAATCCACATGGAGTCCAAAAAAAGGGGTAATTACGCTAATACCCCTTCAACTATGAACTTTTTTCAATTACCCCCTCTACATTCTAACTTTTAACTAACACCCCTTCTGTTATGTTGTCGTAAAAAAAAAAATACTTTTGTATCATGTTACCAACACATGATCTAAAAGTATGATACAAAAGTATTAGCAATATAAACATTTTTGTCTTTTTTATGAGTTGTTGAAAATTTTAGAGCGAAATTGCCTAAAGTTTGGTGTACAATCAAGGCCATAAGTTTGGTGTACAATCAAGGCGAATTATGTGTGTAACCAGAGCCAGCATAGGGTGGGGGGGCTGGGCAACCAAAGTTCATTAAATTTTGAGGGGCCCCCATGAAATTTTCATAATTACATTTTTACCATGAGATTTTTTAGTATTTTGCATTTATTAGGCTCCCCTCAATAATGTGTAGGCCCCTCAACTTATGTTTAGGCCTCTCAAAGGGGCCCAAGGCCCAATTTAGTGACATCAACAATATATAGAGTCTGGCTCCAATGCTCACTGGGTGTTCGCACTGGGTTTTTAAGCCTAAAAAACCGTGGGGCAATGGGGCGGTGGGACTGGGCACGGGTCAGTGGGGAACCCTGTAGTTTTTTTAGGCTTAAAAATCCAGTGGGTTCACCCAGTGCACTTACCCAGTGCGCACTGGAGCCACACTTTAGTGTAAGAATTTTTTGAAATAGCCCCCCTAGAATTTTAAAAGACACCATACAATATTTAAGTTTCACAAATAGACTCATATTATAAGTAGAACCCCAAAAAATTGCCAATTATATTCAAGTAGACACCCTAAAAATATTGCCAATTATGTATAAGTAAACCAAAAAAAAATTGCCTCAGGGGCACCCGTATAGGGACCTTTTAGTAGTTCATCCCGGGTCTCCAAATACTCGAGACCGGCCCTGTGTGCAACAAAGGATAATTTTGTCCAATATTACGTAATGGCTAAAAGGATGAATAAATGAATATCAAGTTGTTAATATTTTGTATCATGTGTTACTCACATGATAAAAAAAACATTCTTTTTTGGGATGGTATTTTAATGGAAGGGGTTTTGAAGGGAGTTATAAGTTTGTACCAAAAAAAAAGGAAAAAAAAAAAGAAAAAAAGAAAACAAATAACTGTTGGGAAAAATTAAAAATTAAAAAAAAAAAAAAAAACCTTGGACAAAAGTGGCCGGGGAGAAGTATTTCCCATATGAATCTAGGATCCAACAAAAAAACAACCGCCGTGAGTTCACTTAAAAAAAAAAGAAAAAGCGAAACTAACCATGAACTAAAGTGTGATTAATTATTTTTTTATGACTTGTTTTGGAAGAAGTTGTAACACAATAGGAATGTGGTATGTCATTATATAAATGAGTTGTTAAACAATAGGGATTGTATATAACATATATAACATGATATATCCAAAGAAGAAAAATCAAAAGTTAGGACTCTCATGGACGGACCAAAAAAAAAGGAGGTATACCAATGTTGTTAAAACTCTAAAAAAAATTACTTAAGTAAAAGTGCACCGATTGATAAAAGTGTAAAACACTTATGCACATTGTACATTTATATATATTTATATATATATATATATTATAGATATAGATATAGATAGATATAGATTATAGATATATTTGTGTGAAAGATTTTGATCGGAAGTTTACAAAGAAAATTATTTAGTAGTGATGATGATGAATCGATGATGTCATACAACTAATGTGGTTCTACATTCATTTACATATCTTTTGTGCAGACTTTTCAAGTCAAGAGTAGTTATACTAACTGTAAACGGTCTTATGTAAAATACAACCCGTGCATAGCACGGGGTATCGACTAGTATATATATATATGATTAATGAGTCACTTATTTTATCCAATTACTGATTTTGATTCCTATCATACAGTAATACTTGGCACATATTACAGGTATGGAATTTTCATCTTTGAACAGCAGATTAAGGTTTTCATCCATTTAAGATACTCATAAATAAATATGTGATCAGGTTTAACACTATATATGTAGTCACCTTCTCGTATTTTTCTACAATATATTTGATAATTTCACCAATAAGTGGTAGACACGTATGTAGTACACGTTGATTATCATGAAAACTCTTTGTTTCATTAATTTAGTTTTTGATAAGTTCGATGGAGAACAGTATTGGTTTATGTTCACCTTTTGTTTTATAAATGGACAACTCATTAATTCAAGTAAGTTATGGAGAAGCAGCTGCTCGACCATGATATATGGTTGGAAGATCGCAATGTCAAAACTATCTGGTTCTTCATGTTTTGACCAAGTGGCACAATTTATGTGTAAAGCATAGAGGAAGCTAAACAGTACTGAGTTATTGTCTAGTACTCGTTTCTTACAGAGTACAGGAATATCACACCGAATGATTGATCGAGTTGACAATATATATGACAGAACTAACGAAGATTGATCGGGTAAATTTATGTTGTCGTTTCAATGAATGCTAAGTTTAGTTGAAAAATATGTAAAAGACAGAATACAATCCCACCAGATAGACGCAGTTATAAATTGGTAATCCGAAAAAATAAAAGAAAACAAGGAGAAAATTTGAACCATTGAAAATGGTATTATTTGCATATGAAACTCCTTTTCACTTACATTGTAGGCTGCAAGACTTGATGAACTACACAGACAGTAGAACACAGTACCGTCAAGATATGCCACATCATCAACTCGTATTGTGTTGATCTCAAACACTTGAGGAGTGCTCCATCTTTCATCACCAAGCCTACATGTCGTGATTGTCACTTTGTGGTGTGTATACTGGTAGTAATGCAAAACAAAGATGATACAATTACCCTCTTTCTCTTTTTTGGATGACGAAGAAAAATAATTAGGATCTGAAGAGAAGCGGTAAATGTATCTGGATTCGTAATTGTGGCCCAAGTCATCCAAATTCAAATCGGGCAGCTTAATGGTCTTCTTAGTGAATGGGGAAAGTAGAAAGATGGAATTTGGTTTTGTGACCAAGAATCACCTTTTCTGCAGAAAAAAGCAGCCAACCGTGTTTGTAAGCCCGAATTCTTGCAGATTTTGGGTGGTAGTATTTGTCAACAGAGTAAGGAGGAGGCTGCTTCTGATTCTGAACATGAATCGAATCGAAAAGCTTACAAGTGAACTCTTCGACGTGATCATAACGCCTCTTCTCAATCCTATCGCTCCAACTACCTCCTCCTCCGGGTAGTTGTGGTTGTGGTTGTTGTTGTTCTTCTTTTTCTGGTAATAGCCAACACTTGCAAACAGCACCAAAACGAACTTTATCCACACAATGGAGTCTTTCCCTTATTACTCTTACCATATCAACCGGAAGTTCCGACCATGGCGGTGATCCTAATTTTTTCAGATTTTTTATCCTGTGTTTCTCTTTCTGTTTCTGTTTCTGTTTCTGTTTCTGTTTCTTAACAAGGAAAAAACACTTCTTACTGATCATGTTTTGTCGCTTATAATTTTGAACCTCCATGAAATACTTGACAGAAAGATGGTCGATAGATAGATAGATAGATCGATCTCTTTCCTATATTTAATAATAACTTTAATTAATTTGCTTCTCCAGAAATATTAGAAACGACCAAACAAATAATTTTATCTCTGTCTTCCTGATTATTAGTGCATATAAAGCCTTACAATTAGTTACAATCCCATCACAATTCTACTTTCACTCCTATTTAATAGAACAATTAATCCTTTTCAAATTAGGTATCCAACTACATCCACTCGACCTTGGACTACCGGTTTTTCTTTTTTCCTTAAAATTTATTGTTACATCCACGCGTAATTGTAAGATTGGAATTATCTGATCTTGATGATCATGCGTTTTTAATATGTAGTAAAGTCCGCATGATCATCCTAACTAATTTCATCTAACTATTTATTATTTATTTATTTTATGTCTTTTTGCGTGTTTTGCACACGATTTGGACTCTAGTTTCTATCTAAAGATATTGATGTTTAGATAGTCAATAATGATAGGGGCACAAATACTTTACAAAAATACTCTATTTCTCTTCGGTTGGCACTGTGGAGTCCATTGAAATTATTGGATCCCACATTGCCACCCAGGATAGAGATAGAGTGTTTGTGTAAAGTGTTTAACTAGAGTTTTCTAAGAGTGTTTTATTCAATATTTTTGGGGGCTTTACCCAAAAAAAAAAACCACACGCGCTTTGTTTAGGGGAAATTAGTGGTTAGAGGGAGAGACAGACCTAGACTGACCCGAGAGTATGTATTGCAACAAGATATGAATAGATATAATTTAAATGAGTATAGCTCTTGATCGTTCAGAATGGAGAAAAAAGATTCATACAGCCGACCTCAATTGATTGGCACACAAGGCTTGGTTTGGTTTGGTTAGTTTAATGATAAGCCCCCCTCTGAATTAAGTAGTACAATTAATAATCCACATACTCCCTCCGTCCCATTTTATGTGTCCATTTTAGGGAATTCAACTATTTAAGGGGACAAAAAAAATCTACACCTACTTTCCACAATTGCCCATAATTATTGCTCTTTCTTTTTTGTTTTGTTTTGGTGTTGATTGCAAGGAAGGGTAGTTTGGAAAACTAGGTAAAATTTGCATACTAATTTAGGAAAGTGGACAACAATTTTGGGACATCCCAAAAAGGAAAGATGGACACATAAAATGGGACCGAGGGAGTATTTTTTTTTGCCTTTTTAGGCTAGGGTACCTTCCCACTTTTTGGTACCGTGAGCACTCCTAATTGGGGATGAGTCCTTCCAATTTTTGGTCTATGGACATTGGAAGGACTCAAACCATTTGCTTGTTTATAATGTTTCATATGTGCTTTATTGTTAGGGCTAAGATTGAATGAATGTGTATAGAGCAGTGGGTTTAAACAGGAGTTCTGGGGCAGCGCCCCCGATGAAATTGTTTTTTTTTGTTCTTTTTAAATATTCTCAGGTGAAATAAATGTGGTGATATTTGTGAAGTTGAGACATTGCTCTCATGGGTTTTTTAAAAGAACTTCTTTGTGCATCAAAATATGAAGGTGGTGAAATTTCACCACTGTTTTATAAGGAGGTCAAAATGTGGTGAAATTTCATCGCTCTTTTAAAAGGCGGTCAAAACATCGTGAAATTTTATCACTCTTTTAAAAGACGGTGCAAACATGGTGAAATTTCACCACTCTTTTAAAAAGGCAGTCAAAGCATGGTGAAATTTCAAGTATAAAAACTTATGTCAAAACTTGGTGAAATTTCTCCACTATTTTAAAAGGAGGTCACAACGTGTGAAATTTCATCACTCTTTTAGAAAGGCGGTCAAAACGTGGTGAAATTTCACAACTGTTTTAAAAAGGCGGTCAAAACATGTTGAAATTTCAAGTATAAGAGCTTCTGTCAAAACATGGTGAAATTTCATCACTTTTTTAAAAAGACGGTCAAAACGTGATGAAATTTCACCACTCTTTTAAAAAGGCGGTCAAAACATGGTGAAATTTCACCACTATTTTAAAAAACGGTCAAAACATGTTGAAATTTCAAGTATAAGAACTTCTGTCAAAACTGGGTGAAACTTCTCCAGTGTTTTAAAAGGAGGTCAAAACATGGTGAAATTTCACCACTCTTTTAAAAAGACAGTCAAAACGTGGTGAAATTTCACCAGTCTTTTAAAAGGCAATTAAAACATGGTGAAATTTCACCACTCTTTTATAAGGCGGTGAAAACGTGGTGAAATTTTAACACACTTTTAAAAAGGCGGTCAAAATATGATGAAATTTCAAGTATAAGAACTTCTGTTAAAATTGGTGAAATTTCTCCACTGTTTTAAAAGGAGGTCAAAACGTAGTGAAATTTCACCACTCTTTTAAAAGGCGTACAAAATAGGTGAAATTTCTTCACTTTTTTAAAAGGAGGTTAAAACGTGGTGAAATTTTACCACTCTTTTAAAGGGAGGTCAAAATATGGTGAAAGTTCAAGTTTAAGAACTTCTGTCAAAATTCAGTAAAATTTCTCCACTGTTTTAAAGGGAGGTCAAAACGTAGTGAAATTTCACCACTCTTTTAAAAGGCGGTCAAAACATGGTGAAATTTCCTCTAATTTAAAAAGAGGCCAGCCAAAACTTGGTGAAATTTCACCACTCTTTTTAAAGGCAATCAAAATATGGTTAAATTTCACCACTGTTTTAAAAAGAGGTCAAA
Source organism: Hydrangea macrophylla (assembly GCA_033977485.1). Taxonomy (NCBI): domain Eukaryota; kingdom Viridiplantae; phylum Streptophyta; class Magnoliopsida; order Cornales; family Hydrangeaceae; genus Hydrangea; species Hydrangea macrophylla. The sequence continues at coordinate 67,803,300 of CM066992.1, forward strand.
ACGTGGTGAAATTTCACCACTATTTTAAAAAGGCAGTCAAAACATGGTGAAATTTCACCACTCTTTTAAAAGGCGGTCAAAACATGGTGAAATTTCACCACTCTTATAAAAAGACGGTCAAAACATAGTGAAATTTCAAGTACAAGAACTTTTGTCAAAACTTGGAGAAATTTCTCCACTATTTTAAAAGGAGGTCAAAACGTGGTAAACTTTCACCTCTTTTAAAAAGGCGGTCAAAACATGGTGATATTTCACCACTCTTTTACAAGGCGATTATACCCATGTTCAAAGTGGTGGAAGTTTACCAGGTTTTTAAGAGTGGTGAAATTATGCCAATTTTTGAAATTTTTTTTTATAATGATTTTTTTTGTTTATGACGATTATACCCTTGTTTAAAGTGGTGAAATTTTACCAAGTTTTGAATGGTAAAATTTCACCAAGTTTTAAAATTTTATTCAGTAATGATTTCTTTTGTTTATGACTACTATACCCCTGTTCAAAGTGATGAAATTTTACCTTGTTTTGAACAGTGGTGACATTTTAAAACTAGTGAAATTTTTATCAGTAATGAATTTTTTTCGTATATGACGATTATACCCATGTTCAACGTGATGAAATTTTACCAAGTTTTGAAGAGTGGTGAAATTTTTATCAGTAATGATTTTTTTTTTCGTTTATAACAATTTTACCCTTGTTTAAAGTAGTGAAATTTCACCAAGTTTTTAAGAGGTGAAATTTTACCAAGTTTTGAAATTTTTATGAGTAATGATTTATTTATCTTATGACGATTATATATATCCTTGTTCAAAGTGGTGAAATTTCACCAAGTTTTGAAATTTTAATAGTAATGAGGATATAGATACGTAGCATAACTTAAAATATCATTTACCAAATTCCCTATTTCTGTGTATGCATACAAGAATCTAATTGTGTATATATTATATATATATATATAAATCTAATTGTGTGTATATATACAGGGGCAGAACTAAGTGTATAGTGGGGGGTGACATGACAACCCTCACATGTGGTAAATTGGTTTTACTAATATACATGTATGTGTGCTATGCCTCATATTTTGTTGTCTGTTGGTACCCCCAAACAAAAAAAATCTACTACTCCTAATATTTTGTTGTTTCTAGCACCCCCAAACAAAAAAATATACTACTCTCTTAGTCACCTTAAACCATTTTATCGCTTTCTTTCAGCTCTTAACTTCAACCACATATGTTTGAGAATCATTAGGGATACAAGATTTGAGCAGAATAGAATTACTCTATACAATTAGACCACTCATTATGATAAACTCAACCCACCACACAAAATAACTGTACATAATAAATTTGCAGTCTTACTGATAAGAAGAAAAAAAAAAGTATACTCATGTATAAATAAAACCAAAAAAATTGTCTCGGGAGCGCTGCCCCCGAACCCCGTGTGTCATTGTTAGATAACATAAATAGTAACTCAGCACCCCAAAGACAAATTCCTGGTTCAGCCCCTGTATATATATATATATATATGTATAAACATGAACCCTCGGCCATGAATTTGATTTCAAGCTATAACCATCAACTTGAGATTCATGACCATACTCAGCATTAAGAATGTGGAATTGAACAATCCTCGATCAATACCCTGTAGTCATCGCTAGTGGATTCATACCCAAATTCATAACACACCCTATGGCTAACCCAGGTAGGGTAGAGGTATGCAATCTGTTCAATTGGTGTGTGCAGTAACTTCTGGTACTTCCAGGTTGTTGGTTTCACAAAACAATGATATGTTCTTCTAGTACATAATTAGACAGACAGAGCAAGCCATTACAAGAACTTCATACTTGAGTTTCCAAACCACCATCGCAATCACTGTTTAGCTTTACCAAATGATCGGGCGAATCGAATCTAAGAAATGGAATTCGTGACTTTTCCGATGAGATTAGAGGTGAGGGTGGTTATTTAGAGAGAGAGAGAGGGAGAGAGAGAGAGAGAGAGAGAGAGAGAGAGAGAGAGAGAGAGGTTAGGAGGGCACAGTGGAGAGACGCAAGACAATTCTCTGCAGAAGCTATTACATTACTCATTGATAGTCATTGACTCATTGAGGTAATTTTGTCCAAAAAGGACCGAGGGACTCATAAATACTAGGGATGTGTTTCGGCCGGAACGGATCGGAAACACCCCTTTCGGAAAAATTCTAAAATTTTCGGAAGCCAAAAATGCATTCCGAATTCCGTTCCCAAATTTCGGAATTTCCAAAATTATTTCCGATTCCGAAATTTCGGAATTTTCGGACTTTCATCAGATTCGGAATTTTTCGGAATGTTCGGAATATTTTCGGAATTTTTCAGAATATTCGGAATTCAAGCTTAATGGGATTTCATTTGAGACTTGTAGGCCTTTTATAGAAGCACATCACATCCCATTTTTTTTTTTGTGTTTTTCCGATGTGTGATGAACACAATTTTCGGAATATTTTAGAATATTTCGGAAAAGTTTCGGAAAATGCAATTTCGGAATATGGTCGGAAATTTTTCGGAATATTTCGGAATATATTCGGAAAAGTTTCGGAAAATACAATTTCGGAATATTTTTGAAAATTTTTCGGAATTTTCGGAATTCTAAAAATAATTCCGATTTCGATCCGATTTTTTTCGGAATTTTCGGAATTCGGAAATTCGGAATGCAAATTTTGTTGCCAAAATCGGAATTTTTCGGATAGGAATCGGTCGGAATCGGAATTTCCGTTCCAAATGACACCCCTAATAAATACACATTTTTTTAATTGTCCTTAAACTAACATAATTACCATAAATTATCCTTATTTCTAATTGACCCTTTATTTATTTATTTTATGTCTTTTTGCGTATTTTGCACACGATTTGGACTCTAGTTTCTATCTAAAGATATTGATGTTTAGATTGTCAATAATGATAGGGGCACAAACACTTTACAAAAACACTCTATTTCTCTTCGGTTGGCACTGTGGAGTCCATTGAAATTACTGGACCCCACATTGCCACTCAAGATAGAGATAGAGTGTTTGTGTAAAGTGTTTAACTAGAGTTTTCTAAGAGTGTTTTATTCAATATTTTTGGGGGCTTTACCCAAAAAAAATCACACGCATTTTGTTTAGTTGAAATTAGTGGTTAGAGGGAGAGGCAGACTTAGACTGACCTGAGAGTATGTATTGCAACAAGATATGAATAGATATAATTTAAATGAGTATAGCTCTTGATCGTTCAGAATGGAGAAAAAAGATTCATACAGCCGACCCCAATTGATTGGCACACAAGGTTTGGTTTGGTTTGGTTAGTTTAGTGATAAGCCCCCTTTAAATTAAGTAGTACAATTAATAATCCACATTTTTTTTGCCTTTTTAGGCTAGGGTACCTTCCCACTTTTTGGTACCGTGACATGAAAAGCCCTTTCGTCACTCTCTCTTTTTTCTTTTTTTTTTGTTTTTTTTTTTTTTTAGTTTTTTATTTTTTAAAATTTTCAAACTTTTTTTTTGAGTAATTCTTTGGTGACAACTTTCATACAACTTTCATACAACCTTCTAAAAATATGTGTCTATCTTTCTCGTGTGATGTCACTGGACCCCACAGTGACACAGGAGAGAGATAGACACATCTTTTAGGAGGTTCTATGAAAGTTGTCACCAAAAAATTACTCTTTTTTTTTTACCCCTATACCTGACAGAAATGACTAACATAATATTATTTGTTAATTGGGTAAAAAGCATTTTGCACCCCAAATGTATCCACCGTTTTGGACTTTGCACTTTATTATTTCAATTTTCGCAAATTGGTCCTTAATGTATATAGCGAGTTGCAATGTAGCCCTTCCATTACCAATTCTGGTTTAAATGGACGGACAATCATCACATACTCCTCACATGACCCACTTCCGTTAGTACTTTAATTACTATTTTCACTATTACAAATTCAGTAGCTTAATATTTTCAATACTTAAAATTCACTATTTGATTTTCAATTTTATCAAGCGGGTCCTAAGTTAAAACATAATGATATAAGGTATTAGGCCTCATCACTTTTTAAGATTTATTAATTAGACAATAGTAGTGAAAACTATTAGGGTTTGTGCTTTTGTTAAGACGACTTATTGTTGTTGATGTTTTCAAACACCCATAGGAATTAAAAGAGTAGAGCATTGTTTGGAACATCAGTTTGGAAAACTTAAACGGTTTAATTGCTAATGTGGACTTCTTTAAATATTAGAAAAAAAGCACTTCAACCTATAGTTTATTTCATAATCTCCATTGGCACATCAATAGGTAAACCGTTTAAGTATCTCAAACTGGTGTACTTAACATTACTCTCTAGATAAAACAGAAAATAGGAAACAAATGAATCATATCTATTTGCAAGTAGAGTATTGGTCTCCGAAACCGAAGAGACAAAATAATATAATTAATTAAAAATGAACCATTTTATGAATAAAACATTACCAATGTCACGATACTAAAACAAAATAAATTCAACAAAGCCCATCCCACGTATACGAAGAGCACACTGGCAAATAAATTATTATACACAAACGTAAAAGGGAAAAATAAATATCAAACACATGATGCGTATATGATGATGTCAAATTTTGGGTAAGAGATAAGAAGAATTAAAGAAGAGAAATTTGAGTGTGGTTCGGCCCTGTTAACGAAGAGACCTACGTTCACGTGTGTGTCGGAGCACTTGCACTGTAATATGGAGTAGTCGTAGGCTGTTGGTGAACCAACAATGGACTGGAACTACCAGAGATCGACCGGGTAATACGTATATGCATATGTGTGCTAGTAAAGGTTGCGATCCTCTTTGAGGGGATGAATGGTCTCTTTTATAGATACAAGAGACCTACTCGTACATGGCAAGTAAACTGATAAAGTAATACAATCTAATTGAGATTGATTAGCATAAATCGTGTGAGTTTCCTAATTGGATTAGGAAACAATCTGAGCATTTCATTAGTCTTCCAGTCTGTATAGGAAACTATCTGGAACATTCTGGATCACGTTCTGCGACACAACCGGGTCGTATCTGCGACTACTGAGCCCGTGATATATACCCGACCTGTTGGTCGGGTCCGGGTGATACTCGGCATACAGCTCGGGGTAGACTATAGTCGCTTTTTCTGGATATTTTTGCACATATTAGCTGTCCCCCATTTTTGAGGCAACTGTGATGCTTCATCAGATGAGTTGGAAAAAATTTGTACAGCTTGGAAAACTGTCCGGGACAGTTCGGGAAATGGTTCGGGTTCAGATAGGTCATCATGGTCAGCCGGGGACGATACCGGCTAGTTGCCTCAGGAGCATAGGGTCGGTCCCTACCATGTGTCAGGTAATGGTTGGTCTGGTTAGGATCCGACGAGGTTGGTGTAAATGCTACCGGACAGTCACATCCTAACGGAACCGTCACTTCACGTATTTAATGCGCATGTCTTTTGCTATGCCGCTTGGTCTGCCCGAGGTGCCAGCTATCAGTCGTTTAGGCGGGAGATTTACTGGACCATCGGATCTGGGATCATCTGAACTGCTCATATGATCTATAAAAGGAGTATTTGAACATTTTCATTCCTTCCGTTATGCATAAGAGGAGATTACCGAGCGGTTCTAGAGAAAAGCGTCCGATTCAGATTCCCGAACCCTTTTCCGCGGTTTATTATTGTAAGTCTTCGTCATTCCAGCCTTGTACTTCATTGCATTTTTTGTTATCTCCTTCATTTGTTACTGTTTTCGAACGAAATTGGAGAATACAAACCCTTTAGTCTTGTGAGGGAGTGGGACTTGTTCTTCCTTAGGTTTTGTTTTTTCCTTAGGTCGGGTAGTTCCCTTTCTTCGATAGAGCATTCAGCCCATTTGGTGTGTCATAGGACCTGTAGACACCCCAATTTTGACCGAGCGTCGAATTGAGGGGATGATTACCTCTAGACCGATGAAGACAATGGCTGGCGAAATTCGAAAATTTTTCAAGCAATTCAAGTTCTTCAGAAGATTCTTCAAAACTAAGTTTTCAAAATTGAGAAAAAGAGGAAATCAGGTGATTTGAAAAAACCCGGGTATGAAATACGTATGAGGAAAAAAAAAAGTTTGAAAGTCAATTTCCAAATTAAATATTATATATACATGTATTAGAATTTAAAAAAAAAAGGAAAGAAAAAAATAAGAATTTCTAAAAAGAAAAGAAAAGAATTTTGAAAGGAAAAGAAAAAAAAAAACAAAGAAAAGAAAAGAAGAAGAAAAAATATTTATAGAATTTATGAAATATATTTTATAAAGTAAAAAAAAAAAAAATTTATATGTATAAAAGTATATATACTTAGCATATAATTTGAAAAATGAATAATAAGGGGATAATACCTTGGCTGTGGCATGCGGTAGAAGCGGCGGCACTTAGTGCGACATTTGCTGAGTGTCGCGCCGGCACTCACTGTGTGCTGCAGCGGCATTCACAGAGTGCCGGAACGGCACTCATTGAGTGCCTCAGACAACTCAGTGAGTGCCGCTCGCTGTAACAACCTTTTTTTTTAAATACGTTTGGAACATTCTTGCACATGAGTTTTCCACCCGAAATTACCCAATTACCCCTCAGATTGTGGCCTCTATAAGGAGGCCTTCACCTCCATTACAAGGGTGATTTTCCATTCCAATCCAATCTTTCTTCTCCCTTAATCCACCTCTCCCATTTTGAAAAATATATAGAAAACTAGAGTGATTTAAGAGATAAATCAAGAGATTTTGAAGAATTCAAGAGCTTTCTTTGAAGAATTTGAAGAAGACGTTGAAAAGTTTGGAAGAAGTCTTCACAAAACAAAAGTTCTTGAGGCTATTAGAGGTAATCACCTAATCTTACTTAGATTTAAGTTGAAATTCAACACAAATTCAAAGATATAGGATATTTTCACATTTTCAAAACCTCTCTTCTTACCTCATTTCATCACACACCATATAGAATTTGTGATTGAATTTTTTTTTAAGAGTTGGTTTCATTGATTTGGATCTAAATATAGCCTTGGGTTTAAAACAAAAATTTTTGAAGTATCTTTACTTGGACTCTCTGTACACCTTGATTTTATTTCTTTTGTTTTTATGTCCCTTTTTATTGAAATCCATGAGATCCTCTATATCTCATTGGGGTCTCCTTTGGTATGGATCCATTAATCTCCCATAATCTCATGATTTATGTGGGGGTTAAGGATAGGTTCTAGTTACATTCATATGATTATTAGGACTAAGTTTTTAAACCATAACTTGAGTCCTTCAAGTTGAGTCCCATCGGGTCATTTCTATATCCTATGAGGTTCATATGATTTTGAGTCATGTCTTAACCTCCAAGGACCATTAATTTGAGAGGAGGACAAGATCCAATAAGTCTACACTCCTCTAAGATCACATGATTGGGAGAGGAGTTAGATATAAGTCTAGTTCACCTTCATTATCCAAAGATCATAGGGTTGAACAAGACCTTAAGATTCTCTTGATCTCCAAGTGTGAGGTCTAAAATGGAGATCCATTAAGGTTAAACCCATGAATCTTATTGTATTTTATTAATTTATTTCAATAATTACAATCATATTTGATCTTAATTCTTTATAGAATCATAGGTCAAGCTTGATTTGAATTATGAACACTAACTTAACAAATGGTGCAGTGAACTCATGAATTCACTGAGATCAAGGATTTTTAATTAAATCATGGTCCATGAGAATTGAGTGAGGCCAATTGGAGAATGTTCATAACTCACATATTCATCACTAGAACTTTAGTTTTGATGAAATCTTATAATTAGGATGGTTTGGCCTTATGATTTGTGAGTAGGTTTTCTCTGTCCAAAATTTTAGAACAGTAAGTTCGTTTTAAAATGAGTAAATCAGAGCCTTCACCAAGTTTTCTTGACCTCAAATAAATTTTTCTAGGTAGTTCAATGTGTTACGAAGATACCTTAAACAGATCAAAGTGATTATGATAATTTTACTATTTTTAGAAAATCATACAAAAACTCTGAACAGAGAGTTGAAAATTTCTGAGTGATGTCTGGTTATGACCCTATTCCCAGAGATTCAACCGTTGGATCTTTGATTTTATTTTTGGGTTGGAAACTAGACGTATAGGGTTATAACATACTAAAAAATCATTAAGATCCAACCGTTGGAAGTATTTTATTTCTATTTTTGAAAGTCTGGTCTGCTCTCTATAAATCCTGAAATTCTGTCACTGTTTTGATAAATCTTGTCAACCTTAACTTAAATGGTCTCCTAATGCCTTAGGACTCAAACCATGTTTTGAATGATGATAATTGAACTTAAATCCCGAGGCTAAGTGATCCAAATTAATGAAGAGTTGATAGTTCATCTTTATTCAATTTTATGCATTCATTCACATATGTTGATGCTCATGCTTAAGACTCACTTTTGGTTGAAGTTGCACTTAATTGAACCAAATTGAATATGACTATGGGTTCCTTATGATCATGGTGGGATTATGTCATCTTTATGTGGACATTACATTGGCTCCTAGTTGAGACTTGTATATCTATAGAGGTGTTATGGTTCCAACTACTTAAAAGGAATTCATAGGTTATGTCAATTCCTTCTCTTGATAGATTTAAGATAGAAGCTTAGGGTTGATCATTTGATATCGTATTTTTTTATTATCAAGGTATGTGTACTAATCTTTGTTTTGTAGCGCTTTGGAGGTATGACTTCTCAACTCTTCTCTAGTTTATTTCACTTCTTTGATTTTAATTGATTTTTGACTTTATGTGCGACACCTTAGAATTAGGATTTCTCTTACGTGTATATATGTTCTTAGAGACATCGTCTTAGGATTTCTGCTTTGTATGCATTGCACGTTTCCATTTCGCAGCGGGATCCCGGGTAAGTTCTCTAGTTCCTTATTTGTACATCATCTTGCTTGCTACTTGAATTATGTGGTTTATGAATGATATCTTATCATTAGCAATCTTATACCCTTTTGACATACTTTTGTAATGTATATCTATACGTATGTATTAGTTGAGGGCATGCTTAGATTAATAATTCGATTAAAAAAGATGTTGAGTAGAGGCCTATCAAGAGATAGGATGAGAGGGGGTGTTTTCGTCCGACGGGCTCCTTCCCCTCTCATTCCATAATCTCCGGACCTAGAAATCTCTGGTTTCCAAAAAGATCGGTTTGTCTTAAAATGGTTTCTTAATTTTCCTTTTAAAAATTAAGTGGCGACTGTTAGAAATTTTTTTAAAAACAAAAGTGGGCCCAAATGCCGGTATCCATAGGATCGTTCTGTCTGAATGTTACTTGACTGTGAAGACCGTGTATGCCTTGCCATACAGGCTCCTGGTCCTTCCACTGCTGTACCTTAGATTTGAGGTTCCCGATCTCTACCTTGGTCGCCAGTTGCTTCCTCGTCCTTCTGAAGGGACCCTAGATATGTGCCATTCTGATTTTAACTCGGCTTCCCGGTCGCAAGCTGGACATCGAGTCCAGGGCACATCAACGCCCTCAGCTTATGCAAGCTGGTGAGCAAAATAAACATATTCTCGCAATGTACATATAAGCATTTATAACAACGTTATCGTTTAACTGCTAAAACAATTATTCAAGGTCCCAACTTCAACATATAACACAGAGAAGCAATAAATAATAAATATGTGACCGTGCAAGAACAATGCATTGCCTCATCTTGCCGACTCTTTTCTCTCGACAAAACTTGATTCAACCATACCATTACCTCAGATACCAGGAATAATATCCGCTTAGTATCCGGGTCGCACACAACACAGTCGCCTCAGATACCAGGAGTAATATCCGCTCGATATCTGAGTCGTATAGCACATCGTCACCTTAGATACCAGGAATATTATCCGCTCAGAATCCAAGTCGTACATTACACAGTCATCTCCGATACCAGGAATAATATTCGCTCGATATTGGAGTCGTACAATACCGTCGCCTCAGATACCAGGAATAATATCCGCTCGACATTTGAGTCGCACACAACCCCGCCACTTTTGACTCTTTTCACCCTTTCTTCCATACTATGCATGTCAACTCAACCTCGACCCTATGATGCATGTCAATGTCATGAATCGTAAGCATCATCTATGAATCACAAATTCGAGTATCTGAACGAACGTGAAAACTTGTCTTAATCATTTTTTTATTAATCCTGTTCTTAAAACATAAGTCTTTAAAACAGTATATCATTCAAAATAGTTCCTTAAAGCTTTCAAAACCTTTTCCAAATAGCTCCTTACTGAAAAAGGAACAAAACTACCAAAGTACCATGTCGCCCGAGCGATTTGGCTCTTTTAATGAAATCTGTTAAAAACTCAATTCTGCCCAAATCTGTACATGTCGCGCGAGCGGGCCGCGCGCGTGAGATGAAGTAGAGACTTCATCTACTTCTTCGTTTTCTCCCCTATTTCGATTTTCAAAACTGAAATTTACCTATTTCTGATTTCTAATCCAAACAAGTCATGTAATATATGGATTTCTTCAGTTTTCCGCGTAGATTAATAATCCGTGATTGATTTACACTGATACGAATCGTATCTCAAGAAATTTGCGATTAAAGTAAGGGTGTCAAAACTTTAAATCAACGATACATCGCGATACGGATGAATTACTTCGTAGGATTCGAACCACAACTTATAGGACTAAGGTCTTTCATTTTTAATTCACGAAATTGGATTTGGTTCAGTTTCATAAAACTTCAACTTCAAGCTCATCAAAGGTGTATGTATATATACATACCTATATATATATATAGAATTATACATATATACACATTGGGAGTGAGTTTATAATACTCACAGAGGAGTTTGGACAACAAATTCGGTACCGAGAATTTCGCCGAATAATCTGTTGTCTAGAAATTTTCTTCCTCTCTCTCATGATTTTGATATGTAGATATATATATATATATATTTATAGAACTATGTATATGTATGGGTGTATATATATAATCTGTGTGTGTGTGTGTGTGTGTTTTCTTGAGAGAGAGCAAGAAAGAGTTGAGAAAATTGAGAGAGACTGTGAGACAGTGAGAAAGGTATACATATATGCTGTAAAAAATATTTGGAGCCCAAGCAATTCAGAAATTATCCGGTGAGGTCGAACTCACGTGCTCCCTCACCCATATCGCGATATAGTTGCAGTTTAAAAACAATAACTTGTATTTTACGTTTGAAATAAAAAATACAGAAAAATCATGTTAACGTAGGAATTAAATTCCCGATTGTGTAAAAATATAGTTACAGATTTCAAATCCATAGCAAGTATTTCTTTATTTAAAAAGATTACTCTTTGACCCCAAACAAATATTTATTACTAGAAATCAAATGAAATATTCATTTATTAATGAAAAAGAAATACAGGGTGTTACACAAAAATTCACTGAAAACTTTAAGTGAAATATTTTTGCTGAAAATAATCACTGAATGCAGTCTATTTCATTATTTGAAACACTATTTTCAGTATTGTGAAACCAATCGCTTAAATACCTAATTTTCAGTTTTATCAAATGGGCCCTTAACTTATTATGTAGAGAGTCCGTCTCTAGTGCGCACTGGGTACTGGGTGAACGCATTGGGCTTTTAAGCCTAAATAAACTGCGGGCCGCCCCTATCTCGCTATCCCGCGGTTTTCTTAGGCTTAATAGGGCAGCTGCGTTCTAAAAAAAGAGGTTCGTCATTTTGAACGTCAGAAGCTGCAGAAACTGTTTTAGAGCACCAAACCTTCTCCTTCCTCTCCATTAGGGTTCCCACCAACCCTAGTCCTTCCTGCGAGCATCCATAGGAGTCATAAGAGTGAAGGCCATCTAGTGGAAGCTGCTGGAAGTTCAAGAAAATCAGAATTGGGTTCAAGACACTAAGGTATAACTCTTGTCCCCTCTTGTGCGCATCTATGGAATTAACGAGTAGTAGACCCTGGGCTACCAATCAGTTATTATAACTGAATCTTTTCCGCTGCGCGTTTAAAATAATTTTAAACCTATTTTTTCCATCACCATATGCATTAAGCATCTCTACAATGTATGGATGGAATTTAGAATATGTGCCAAATCACTCAACACTCCACTCTACGTCGACGTTCCCCGAAGTTTTATTACCTATAGCTCTAATACCACTAAATGTTATGACCCATCCCGCTACACACGAAAACAGGACACGTGGCACACCACCAAGGCTCATCCAATTCCATTAATGTATAAATCGTAGCGGAAAACATCAGTAAAATATATGATAATTAGAGTTATGAAAAGTTTAACGCATATGAAAACACTTAAAGAAACATTCTGATTGAAAACAGCAATCCAGTCGACTTATCATAGGTACGATCGACTAGAGATGCAAAGCTCAGAGACCCTCAAAATCTCAACAGCCAGTGATGTCAAAATCAAGTTCTTATTTAACCCTATTAAAAGCGCAGTATGTTGGAAGTAGGGTGTCGAGTCCACATGGATTGATACAAGAACAACGTTTGGGAAGTTTAGTAATTAATTATAATGCTCAAAAGAAAGAAATAAGAAAAAAATGATAAAGAAAAGGAGAAAAAAATGACTTTGCATCTTGCGGCTTTTTGTTTGGTTTTTGGAGGAGAAAAAAGTAAATATATACTAATCTAAAAAGCAATAGGTTGGGATCATTCCCCCCATCTTGGGTCACAACAAGATGAAATGGACTAGTGTTTCAAGCACATTCTAAGGTAACACTTCATTGTGGCATATTATCAAACACAAGGAGTGCATCTATGTGAAAGATAAAAAAGCTTTGAGATTTCCATAGAAACGGATTTGAAGCTAACGTTTGACTATCAAGGATGCATGACATACAAGATGAAGCCTCTATGACTTCCAATCCGAATGATTTGTCCACTCTACACTAACTAATCTACTTGGTGGACAAATCACCTATGAAGCCTTCAAAAGATAGTATTTAAAACCCAAGAGTTTAAACAATCAAAGATGCTTGACATCAAAGATGAAGACCTCAAGTTACAAATCCCACACACAATATTTATCAAACACATGGAGTGTAAAACACAAGAGGATTCAAAGTCTAAGTTTTGAGAATAAAAAATGCAATACAAAGAAGATGAAGCCCCTAGTTTTGAATCCTACACAAATGAACCCTAGAAATGCTACAACACTAAATCCAAGAGTTCATGATCCACAACCTAAGTAAATCTAACTAATAATAGAAAGTATAGCAATATCATCAAAATAGAAGAGATAGAAAATATACCTACCCATTAAAACTTCAATCCAAGCATCAAGTTTATACAAATGAAGAAGAAATGGAAAGGAAACCAAGTGGGCTCCCAAAAATGAGAGAAGGAGAAGAATGTTGGGAGAAGAAAAAAACAAGATCCCTAAAATAAAACTATCTCTATCTATTTATACAAAACCCACATAATGGCAAACTTGTAATTAAAAAGGGGGTAAAACACAACAGGGGCGGATCGATGCGCAGCTTGTGGCCGGATCGATCCGACATTCCAAAACGCAAGCAAAATCTTCGTCCAAAATTGCGGATCGATCCGCGTGTAAAAGCCGGATCGATTCGGCTTTGTGAGAAGACGTCTCCAGGTCCCTGGGCAGTAGCGGATCGATCCGCCTTAAGAACCCGGTTCGATCCGGTTTTGCAGAGTGGTGATTCTTTCCCTTTTCATTAGGTGAGAACCAAAATTCTTGGTTTCAACTTTGAACAAGTTCCTAATTCCTACAAGAAAGAGGCTTTTATTAGCAACAAGTGAACAAAAAACAAGATCAACAAAAGTACAATTTATCCATTAAATCTCCCAGTATAAGTGATAATTCGTGTCCAATAAGGGTAAAATCATGAAGTTAAGAATGCAATATTGGATACGAATCACCCAGCCCAGTCGACTGATCAAGGTCCGATCGACTGGAAATGCAAGATGCAGAGACTCTAAAATCTCAGACCTCAATCCAATCGAATTTTTCGGGGACTTAGTCGACTGACACTACCCAGTCGACTGTTTCTTTCACAGAACAAAAATGGCATTTCACCCAATAATCCAGTCAACTATGTCGAGGACTTAATCGACTGCCTTTCGATATATTAGAGCAGTGACTAGTTCAAACAGGGGTCCAGTCGATTATACAAAAACCAGTCGACTGATTTCTATTAGCTTACTAAGTGTTATGTAGTTTTCAACTGTGCTCATTCCAAACTCAAATCCAAGACGTTCGTGACTATAATTCAACGATTTAAAACATGTTTATAAGAGTTTTACTATAGATTACAGTAATTACAAATTCTTCTCAAGATTCGATTACAACTTATATCGAATTCCAAAGTTCTTATTACAACATATGAAAAGGAAAACAAAAACAAGCAAGGGTGATCCCGCCTCCCTATCAGTCTCACTCTTCGCGTTTCTTCTTTCCTCTCTTCTTATCACCTACAATGGACAAAAGCTTCACTGTCCAGCTATATGCTAAGTGCACAATTCTAAATGTATGCTTATATAACAATTCATGCATTTAAACATCTAAACACATCAAAATAGTCTCTAGGGAGAGTGGTATGTTTTCATTCGGTAAATAAGATTTGATGTCGTGGAAGGCCTTCCTCTTCCACGCACCCCGTACACTGGATGGGCCTTCCTCTATACCAAGTATCGTATCCTGGTTGGGCCATCCTCCATACCAGACACAACCACTATCCATGTCACAATCGTCAACCTTTGAGGAGCTTACCTGTAACACCCATACACGGAGAACGGGTTAATTATCATTTATATGCATTAATTAATATAATTAGTGTATATTATGGAATAAGGGGAGGCTTGGACTCGCCCGTGAAAAGTGTTCAATAAAGGACACTAGTTGGAAAAAGTCCCCAATGAGGAGGGACAGGTTTGAAGGTAGGACCCAATGAAGGGCCTGAATAAAAATATTAGCATTTTACATGATTAAATGCATTTATATGTTTAAATGATTATTTGTTTAAATGCTTTCATATTATATGATAATATATGTGTTAGCAATTAGAATTAGTTTGGACAACCAAATAAGGGTATAACTGAAAAAGGTTCATAATCACTAGGTGCGATAGCAATTTCACAAAATATTTGAGACCCACGTTGGGACCCATGCGAAACTTAGACAAATGCTCATTAGATAATTGGGGTAGTTAATGGAATATTTGGGGATTTCATAATAGGAACTTAATAAATTTTGGGGGTGTAAATGCAAAGTGAGGAAATTGAGGTTTAGACACCTCATGTATATGCATGTGTGTGTATGTGTCAAGGTAGAGAGAAGAGACTCTCATATTTGCTGAAATTGAAAGAAGAGAATAAGAGAGCTCGGAGAGAGAAACGAGAATACGAGATGTCGACGTCGTAATTCCGCCGTTTTGTCGCCGTCGTTTGTCCAATTCGCGAACCGAAGCCGTTTTCGGACTCGTGGAGGTGAGACGATCGTTCCTATACCTTTAATTTATGTTTTGATTGTCGGATTTTGGTAGCTCACACTAATCGGTGAGACCCCGTCTACCGAAATCTTGTAGGATTCACTTTAGAGAGAAATTGGGCTTGGAATTGGTAAATTCAGCACTTCTCTAGCTTGAATTTGGGTAGATCTTGCTAAGGTGAGTTTTCTACACTAAAGAATGGTTGTGTTTAACTATGATCAAGACTTCAATGATGTTAGAGATGATAGTTTATGCTTAGAAATCAAGAGATTATTCTTATTGTATTGATTATTCATGTTTAGAAGACATATAGTTACTAAAATGTGAAGTGCATGTCAATTTTATGACGAATATATGTGCCTACATGTTTATGTGCTTATATGGTTATGTGGTACTCAATGAGCACCTGGAAAATGATTCATTGTTGGGAGTAATAAGGGTGGTGAAGAGGAAGAATCCGAAAAATACGGAAGTCCAAGGAATAGAAGTGACCACGGGACCAAGGGAGGTCTTAGGATCTGAATGAATCATTGAACCGGTGACTCGGCGATTACAAATATGATTTATATGTTGATTATTGCATTGTACATGTTAAACATTCAGCCATGTTTAGATTATTCACTAAGCGAAATGCTTAAGAAAACTGTTTTCCTATTTCTGTTGTGGTACATAACAACCACCGCAGGTTCGGAGCAAGGTACGAAAAGGAGGTGAATCGAGCTTGGGAGTGGGCAAGGCTTAGGATGTTGTTGTATATGTTAAATCTTGTAGTATGATGTAAATTATGGTTTGGACTTGTGGTACTTAAGTTATAACGCTTATAGTTGTGGAAGTTGGAGTTAATTTAGAGGAACTTATGTAATTCCTTTTGGTTAAACTATGGATTTCGTATGTTAGTGGAGTTGGACCACTCTGAAAAGTCCGGGTGTATGTCGCAACCATTTTGGACAAGTGTTGTTTATAACTAAGTCGTATGTAAAGCTTTTGAACTATTTTTTGATAAAATTCTATGTTCATGCAAGTTAAGCCAAGATTTGTGTTTTAATGTCTTATTTTGATTCAATTGAGCTTGGGTACTAGTGTAAAGAGTTTAAAAGTACCCCAATGTGTATTTGAGTTATGTTCAAGAAGGTTTACAAGTTTTTAAAAGTCTTTTGAGTGAGTTTTATCTACAAAATCTCATATAGGCAGGTTGAAAGTTGCTGCTGCAGAAATGGTTCTGCAGAGGGGCTTTCGACCGGTCCAAGGGACCCGTTCGATCGGTCGAAAAATCCACTGTCAACCCTTTAATTCTAAATGTTCTCATGGTTTGTTTTACCTTTTAAAAGGCCAAGTGGGTACCCTTGGGGTCACATTGACCTATAAAAACTTCACTTTCAATTACAAAGGTTGGTAGGTATTTTTCACGGAATTTCCTAATTGGCACTAGTTATACTAATGTTATTTGGCTCAAGCTTGTTTAATAAAGCTTCAAACTCTTCCTCAAAATGTTTTCATGTATATGCCAGTTCTTGGCAAGAGCTTGAGTTAGCTACTTTCTGGAATTCAGTTGGAATGAATTGAAATCTTCCAACGGCTGCGTGATTTGATGAGGTTTCGATACTTTTGTGCACTTTTCGGTAGTTCTAAGTTGGTTGGGAAGTACCCCCAAGTGACTTGTGTATTTGGGGACTTCTTAGAATGTTAAATGGGGGAAAATATGGTTTAGAGGGTACTTGGACCGGTCGAATTGACCCGCTCGACCGGTCGAATGCCCCTCTGCACAAGACAGTGATTTCAAAGGTATTTTTCATCGACTTTTACGGAAACTGGCACAACTCTTTGTAGAAAATTCAAATTTATGCATCTTTTTTTGCATTGGAACCGGGACTCAATGAGCTATCTTTTGATGTAAAATTTTGTCATATTTTCTTAATGACCATTTTGCCCTTGGGGCTGTTTTGTCACAGTAAACCCTATTATGTTAGTTCAAATCATGTTTTTCCTTAATAATTAACATGGTTCTTGCTTATTAGTGTATTTTGGGTGCGTATAGTCTTGTTACACATGTCCTAATCCGTGGGGGCGGGTTGGGGGTGTGACATTACCCCTGGATAGAATTGCACCAAACCCCCCTTTGACCTAAGTAGGCACATAGTATGCTTACATAAACAGTTATACATGCTTTTTTTTTTTAAAACATTTTTGCATGCATAATTAACGGGCCTAATTAACACATGAATTTTTATCAGGATCCAAAATATCAAACTCGATATTTAAAACATGTAAATCTCATATAATTCATAGATCTAGAATTCATACCTAGTGCTAACGCTCTATAACTTTGAAGGATTAACTAGAGAGCCAAATAAACGTCGGATTTTCATTTATACGCGATTCCTATAAGTTTACCTGGTTTTTCCC
Source organism: Hydrangea macrophylla (assembly GCA_033977485.1). Taxonomy (NCBI): domain Eukaryota; kingdom Viridiplantae; phylum Streptophyta; class Magnoliopsida; order Cornales; family Hydrangeaceae; genus Hydrangea; species Hydrangea macrophylla. Next base: position 67,821,160 of record CM066992.1, read on the forward strand.
AAAAGTCTAGAAATTTCATTTTCGTAAAAAGTTAGTCAAACAAGGCCTAAGAGACATCAAAACGTAGCTCTTATCTCGAGGAGTTCAAATATAAAATTTGGGAAAAAACTGACGATCGGAAGTTCGTTGATCAGCGTCATGAAGCTTGGGGGAAATAATCCTCTCTCTCTCTAGATTTTTTTGGAAAGTTATGCCAAAATATCTCATGCTTTTCTATTTACAGGCACGACTTTCAAAAATTATGTTTACCTCTCCACGAGTTCTCAAAACCTCTGATCATCTCTCGAAATGTCCTAAACGTTCATTATATCACTTCATGAGTGAAAATTAAAAAAATATAAAAGTTTCCGTCAAAGTTCCGTTGGGGTCCAAAAATCACGTTCTGAAACTAATTTCTGTGGAATCTCTATAAAACTTACTTTTCATGCAACGTATCACCTATGTTCCCATTATAACATCCAAAATGATCTGAAGCAAGATTAAAACTATCAGAAATTTACCCTACACAGGTAAAATCACTATTCACAAAATACCAGATAATTCAAATAAAATTAAATCACATAAATGTCATTTAATCATGCTAATACATCATGACTCCTCTGATTATCGTGTCCTCAAATGACACCTCACCGTTGGCCCACGTCAACTCAACTTAACTCAATTATTAATCAACGTTCATAACTCCAAACTCAAACATGCAATTAAAACAAATGATTTTCCAGGACGGTTGTGACATAAAACTCTTGTAAATTATATTTTAGAGATGTTGTAATACATATAGTTTTTCTTTAAAATGAATTTGGCATGGGCGGTTAATCCCTGATGAGTTTGGATAACCTTAGACTTAAATTTTGCAGATTGTGCAGCTTTTGGGGAAACCAGTCGACTGGAACCACTGATGAAACAAAAATTTATTTCAGTTTCCAGGGAAGCAGTCGACTGAAGTAGAGAAACCAGTTGACTGAAAAGTGGTTTCAAAACCTACATTCTACTGGAACAGAGTCCAGTCGACCGAACAAATCCCGGTCGACTGAAGATCAGACCTTGCAGTTGACCGAACGAGGGGGCTAACTGGATTAGGTGGATGAGAAATTCTGACTTTCTGTAATTTCAAAATCAGTCGACTGGATTGCTGTTTTAAAAATGTGTTGTTTCTTTAAGTGTTTCGATGGGAAAAACTTTTTATAACTCTAATTTTCTTAATCCTTTAAATCTTGGGAGTTGTCTCATCATTGATTCACTTAAATTTATTTCGCTGTTGTGTTGTAATTGAATTGGATAAGCCTTGGTGGTGTGCCACGTGTCTTATTTCCACGCATAGCGGGATGGGTCGTGACATGATAACATATCGTGAGTTATTTGCTATAGTACTGGTCTCTTTGGGCCTCCACAATATTCTACACTATGGTTGAAATTCCTTTGAAGTGGTTAATCTAAAGCCAGCAAACCATTTCATTTTAGAACTTCAACAAGGCCATTTTCCCAATCTTCAGGATGAAAATTCTTAACCACCGTGGATTAATTCTGAAAGGGCAATACTATGCTTTTCATACTTGAATCTCAAATTTAGTTTTCAAATATTTTAGCAGTTGTACCATATATAGTATATGTGATACCAATAATTAATGGCACAACCTATAATATCACTATTGAAGCATTTGAGAATGAATTTAGATTCAAATCTAGGAGGTATGACATTTTCCTTTCTAATTAGAAGGGGGCCAAAATTTTCCATCAAAAGAGGGGCCTTATCTGGCCCAAACATTGGGCCAAGTACGCATGGGCTCGCTTTGGTTCTTCATGGGTTCCCCAGACTTATCCATCAAAATGAGGTTAATTGGAAGGGGTCAATTAATAAAGAGTACTTCCATAATAGCTTAAAATGACAAAGTACATTTGGCTTTAAGAAAGGAAAAAGAAAAGAGGGGGGGTGGGGGGGGGGGGCTAATTATATTTTACGCTCCTATGTTTAGGTTCAGTTGCACTTTACCTCTTTATTGTTTAAAAGTTGACACTTAGTCCCTCAGTTTGTGATTTCAAACTAAAGTGAAACTATTAAAAAAAAAATTCAAAATTGATGAAATTTTTAAGATTGGCTAAAAATATTAACACTTAACGCCCATTGTGAGATTAATTTTAGGATCATTTCACTGTATGCGGATTATGCTGCCATTTAACCCATCTACGTAGGTATATTTTTCCACACTTAACCTCTTTGTGGGGCTAATTTTGAGGTTAACTGTCTATGTGAAGTTAATTTTGACACTTAAAGTACTCTTTCATATGGGACTAATTTTAACACTTAAATTCTATTTTGAGAGAAATCTTAATAATTTTACTTTTGTCTGAAACCACAAAGAGATTAAGTGTCCATCGTTAAAGCACAAAAAAACAAAGTAAAACTGAACATATCCACAAAATAGTAAAATATAATTAACCCAAAAAAAAAGAAGATGACGACTGATCATAGTAGTTGATGCTTACAATTCACACAAATTCTACGCCATATTATATATTAGACCATAAACTCGGACAATAGAGATGGTGGTCCAAACCAAATAAAAATGTTTGGTCTTGACCATCATCTCAACTGTTCGAGCACAGATGACATATCTACGGGATCACCAATAAAAAAACTCCACTTGGATGATTCATTCTCGTACTTAAAGAAAAACATTTAGGGCATGTTTGATTGTGCTCGAATGAAATAATTTCATTCATGATTTCGTACACAATTTTATATAAAAAGATGAAGAGCTTGAATGGTTTCATTTAGAAAATGGATGCTCGTCTCAAAAATGAGGCTTGCAATCATGAATTTTGGCATTCTAGAAAAATGAACAAATTACCTCATAAAAAGAAATATGATAAAATCTCCCATATTTGTAAATGGATTCATTCATGGTGAAGAATTTTGCCTTTATCTTCTATATAAAATTTGAATGGAACCATTTAATTTGAAGAGACAACCAAACAGGCCCTTAATTAGTTGATATGTTTATTTTATAGTACAATATATTGCCAAGCCCCCAAGTGGCACGACATCACTTTTTTAGTGGGAATGTAATGTGTTCGAATTCTTTTAGAGGGGATTCTTTATTTTTGCTCCACTGTGTGTAGTACTTTAGTCGGAATGAGCGCCTCATATCGAGCTCCAACAGTGGTTCACCTCTTTTTTTTTTTTTTTTCCGATATGAGAACAAATAAATCTTCAGCTTGTCTTTCGTGATTTCGGTATCAGTATCTATTGTTGTTTTTAACCGAGTAAAACAATGAGCAAAACCTTAGGCACGTGCACCAACTCCACAAGACACGCACCGGCCAGGTAAATCAGGGAGGCAAGCTAGCGGTAGGATCTGAATCCACACCAAGTTGGACATTGTCCATCTTGAAATTCATCCTTCCAAATAGCTTACATGATCCCTGGGGGATTTCGAACCCCTGACCTCTCTTAGGGAGACTAAAAGTCCTGACCAAATACTTTGTATTTACTCATTAAAGGGATAGAATACTCCATTGTCTTAGATCCGTCTACCACTTCGTTCACCTCTCTTTCTCACTCTTCTTTTTTCTTTTTCCATTCTGTTGGGGGAAAAGCCATTATGTAATGATAATGATATATTTTAAACCTTTGTCGGTGGCTTCTTTTGTATCCTTCTTCTTTCTTTTAAGATACAAGAAGTCCAACCCTTTGGTCTTACAATTATAATGTGAACTTTGATTCCAATTTTACGGCAGAAGCCATTAGAAATATCAAGAGAGAGAGAGACTGTGAGAGAGAGAGAGAGGAATCCAACAACTCCAATCATCTCCATTACAAAACAAGAAGGCAAAACCAGATGTACGTATCTATTCTTTAAAGCACGTACCCTACAGTTTCTTTACCTATCAACGGATATAATTTTCTTTTTTGCACCTATATATTGAGGCTTGGACTCTTGTACAGCTCATATATAACACACTAACATTATGAAAAAGAAATGTTTTTTTTTTTTGGTTGAAATTTACAAGTACTTTCTAGCCCACAGTGAAATTTATGGAACATGTGGGTTTGGTCGAATCTTTTACCACATGTACTTTTGTCGAGTTGATGGATAATAAATCCTCACGTGAAGTTATATGAACTAAAGTAACATCCCCTTTAGCTCACTTTCCATTCTTTCAATTACAGTGACTTGCCTCAATTATCATTGGTTTGCAACAAAAGCACTTGTGTTTAAAACCCACATCACATAATTCAAAAAGTGTGTTCATACTTAGCAGAAAAGGCACTTTGTTTCACCTATTAACAGAATAGATCTCTAGATATATCGAGGCTGTATAAGTGTGTCGATTTTACATATTTAAGTGTTTAATGATTGTTATTTTTTTTGCATAAGAGTGTATGCATATGCCCAAATAATAACTCTCTTAAAATTACAAATTTTTTTTATCAAATTAACATTATTCGAATTATCACCAAAATCAAATAAAAAGTAATACGTGGGCCAAACGTAACTAACAAAAGAAAACTTGAGTACATTTAGTTAGATACGCGTCGTGCCTTTCCTAGATTAGTCAACTATGCAAATTTGTCTGAGCATCAAAAAAAGGTTTGTCTATGTGCATCACATCAAATCTTAGAATATACAGTACAAAATATTCTACATAGAAGAAGGGCTTGATCACGAATATACCGTTTTAAGGCTGATTCACGTCTTATTTTAGTCTCTATAGTTTTAAGCGCATTAATTTAGTTTTTGAAGTTTTTTAAGTAGAAATAATATGGTCTAAATGTCCAATTTTGTGAGAAAAAATTGACAAAAATTGGACAAAATTTACTCAAATGATTTGCACTATCACGTTTTTTAGGGGCAAAAATGGAACACTATCAATCTTGATGCAATAATTTGTAGTACTTTATATTTTAATAATTATACTTAGCTTGTAATCTTTTCTTTAGTTATTATTTTGTTTTGGTCATAAGCATGTGAGGTTAGCATGCGTTATTTAGGGTAAAAGTAGGCTAGGGTTAAGAGAATGTAGCTTTTGATACTATTGTATTTGGCATTGATTTTTATCATGACCCATCCTGCTACGCGCGAAAATAGGACACGTTGCACGCCACCAAGGCTTATCTAAAACAATCACAATATAGCAGCAGAATAAATATAAATACAACAGTGATAAAATAACTCCCAACGATTCAATGGATTAAGAAAATCAGAGTTATAAAAAGTTTTTGCCCCTTTAAAACACTTAAAGAAACAAGTCCTTTTTGAAAGTAGGCAGTCTAATTGACAGTATCGGGGTCCCAATCGACTGCTTTGGGGATTGCAGAGAGCATAGAATCTCAGAACCCCAATCCAGTCAACTGCCCTTTGTCTGGTCGACTGTGCCTCAAAACTTCCAGTCGACTAGATTGACTCAGTCCTTGTGACTCTTGTTTTTGATACACAATCCAGTCGACTGTTTTTTCCACCTAGTGCGACTGGTTTCTGAAGAACTAAAAGAGAAAAATCATCCACCACATGTATCCAATCGATTGTGTCGAGGACCCAATTGACTGGTTTCCTAAAACACAACCCATTCTGCAGAATTTCCTCACTAAGGTTATCCCAACTCATCCCAAATCAATACCAATGGATTTGCAATTCATTACCAACATTCTATATTATACAAGAACTTAGAATAAGATCAGATACAAAATTATTACAAGATCTAGAATACTACATGTGTTTCAAGATTCCAAAACATAATCCTCCTTATGATTCATTTACAACGGGGATGATTACAAAACTAGGAACATGTGGTTTAGGACTTGCGTGCTCTCACGTACGGCCTCACTCCTTGCGTTTCTTCTTTCATTTTTTCTTCTCACCTACAATGGAGTAAAGCCCCAATGCTCAGCTATATACTGAGTGCACAATTCTAAACAAATACTTATATGACAATTCATGCTCTAAGCATCAAAACACATCAAAATAGTCTCCGGGGTGAGAGATACACATTCATTCGGTAATGAGATTATGAAATTGATGCCGTGGAGGGCCTTCTCCCAACCATTCATCCAAGTGCCTTGGCAGGGCATTCTCCCAAAATATGCACTATGCTCTGGCAGAGCCTTCTCCCAAACCATGCATTGTAGCCGTCGCTACAATTTAATCCTCAAACATCAAGGAGCTTTCCCCTCGAATGAAATTGTACCAAACTCCCCTTCGTCGACCCACATAGACCCATAGTATGCTCATATAATCACATATACATATTTTCTATACATTTGATTATATGATTATTTGATTCTACGTATAGTCACAAATATGTATATGTGATTATATAAATCATATAATCACATATATGTACTTTCTATACATTATTACGTGCATAATTAACGAGCCGAATTAATATATGAATTTTGCTCGGATCCAAAGTATCAAGTCGGATATTTAAATACATGAAATTTCTTATAATTCATAAGTCTAAAATTCATACCTTAAGCTACTATTCTAAGATTTCAAGAGAAGTACCAGGAGATTGATTCTACGCCGAATCTCCGATCTCGAGTGAGTCCTACAAGTATATACACTTTTTTTTTCTTTCAAATTCTCAGCATTAGAGTTTTTATTAAACTTAGCCAAACAAGACTTAAGGACTATCAAAACTAAGCTTTTACCTCTGGGAACCCAAATATGAAATTTGGTTGAAAATAAATGGGCAGAAATTTGTCGATTGACATCGAGAAGCTCAAAGCTCTAAATCTCCTTTAGCTCTCAAGTTGATTGCAAGATATTTATGAAAATATCTAGGGACTCCTCTATATGTAGGCATAACTCTCGAAAATTACGTTTACCTCCCCACGAGTTTTCAAAACTTCTAATTATTCCCTGAAACGTCTTACACATCTAATTCATTACTTCATGAGTGAAAACTATAAATTATGAAAGTTTTCATCTAAGTTCCGTTTGTTGCCATGATTTTGTTCCGAAATCTAATTTCGTAGTATTTCTAGATAACCAACCTTTTCTGCAATGCATCCTATCGATTATCGTTAAAACAATCAAAATGATCTTAATCTAGATCCAAACCACCCAAAAATACCTAAAACAAGTAAACTTACTATTCACATAAATCAGATATATCAAATAACATTTAATCACATAAATGTCATTTAATTAATACCAATGTCTCTTTGATTTACCAACTTCCCATATCCTCGATTGACACTCACCGTTGACCCACAACCAACCTCAATCAAAATTATTAAACAACTTTAATAATTTCCAGAAATTCACTTATGATTTTAATACAGTGATTTTCCGGGACGGGCATGACAACTTTTCCCTCCAAAAAAGAAGTTTATTCCCAAACTTATACCTCATGAGTTAGAAAGGTGCGGATACTCATTCCTCATCTCTTCCTCATTCTCCCACGTAGCCTCGTCGACCATATGACTACGCCACAATACTTTAACCATTGGAATCATCTTCGTTCTCAACACTTGTTCCTTTAGATCTAAAATCTCTACCGGATGCTCCACATAAGTCAAGTCTTCCAGAATCTGTAATGGCTCCGGTACAGTGATCTTACTCATCCCTATCATACACTATCTCAACATAGACAAATGGAAAACATTGTGCACATGCTCCAACTCGGATGATATCGCTAATCGTATAACACCCACATTCGTGTTATTGCTTTTGCATTTCATTGTCATGCATGATAATGTGATGTGGCGTGTCTTATGACACATGGTTGAGTGAGTTTTGACTCACGAGTTGATTTGGGTGTCTGTATTAGAGAACCCTTTGAAACTATTGTGATTGAGGATTTATTGTTTATGAAGTCTCTCCGATTATGAGACGATCACTGTGGAACATTTTAAATGTTTATCTGGAACTAAATGTTTACCTGTGTATAGCAATATCTGTATTATTTTTCTGGCCTAGAATATATTTCTGTCGTTAGATTTAGTATCCTGGTGAGGACGAATGAACACGCTATTAATTTGGTAGGCTAATTAGCAACTTCGGAAATGTCATATAGAAATTCGCGTTTTAGCGACCAAACGAAACTTAGTCGAAAACTTTTATAATTTTGAAGTTTCACTCGTAAAGCTATTAATAAGCTGTATAGAAAGTTTCAGAGACTGATTAGGAGTTTGGAAAACTCGTGGGGAGGTAAACGTAATTCCCAAAAGAGTTGCCTATATATAGATAGAGATGGATCTTTAGATTTTTGTAAATCTTAACCTAAGTTCAAGAAAGGAGGCCATAGGGAGATTTTGGGAGCTTAGAGCTTTGCGACGCCAAACGACGACCTTCCGTCAGTCTGTTTTCTCCCAGATTTCATATTCGAGCTCCTCGAGGTAAGAGCTTCGTTTTGATACCTATTAGGGTCTGTTTGGCTAAGTTTTTCGAAAAGTTATTTTCTAGAATTTTTTTCATAAAAGTTGATAAATGGAATTCTGATCCATAGGAATTGTACTAGACGGACTTCTGCACGTTCTTTATGCACGGGTTTTCTTCAGATTGAATTATAGGAGCGTTATTCGGAGGTGAGTGATTCAACTATGTCTTTGGAATGATTTCTTGACATGTATTCATGTTTTGTGTGAATAGCATGTATTAATTCTTAGAGATATATTGTGTAGTTCATATTGGGCATTTATATTGATAAGTAGGCTCAATAGCACGGTGATATGTTTTGATTACCGCGAGCATGGTGATATGTATTTGAGCATGTTAAGTTGCCTATTTGGGTCAGAAGGAGCACGTGGTCACCGTGCCATTTTGTGGAGTCGATATAGGCATTAAGGTCGCACGATTGAAGAGAAGAATCGTGGGTCTTACCCTTTCGCGTGGACTTATTGGCGAGGAGTCGCGGATTGGGAGTATGGACGGGCACGTGAGTCTCCGGCGACTGGTATGAATTGTAGAGATGTGAATGCGGACATGTTTACCATTCATGTGCATATGTTGTTTTATTCACTAAGCATTAGCTTAAACAAATCGAAATATGTGTGGTTATTCAAATAACCATTTCAGGTATAAATGCTGGCGAGGAATCGCAGAAGTGAGCACGTGGGTTGGGAGTTCTTTTAGAAGGCAACTTGTATGTTAATCTTGTAGTTTTGGGACAATAGGAATGTTGTAATAAGAATTCTTATGGTTTTTTTAGTTAAGTTTAACTTGGTATGATAGAATGAATCTAAAATGTTGTAATAGTTAGTAACATGTTGTAATTGTGCTTCGGTAATATGTTAATACAGTTAGAATTGCTTTGGAGTACGTTTGGAAGTGTGTGTTTGATCGCCGTTCGAACTCAAAAGCTTTTAAACTTAGAAAACTTTGCAGAATGAGAAGCTGCCATAAATCAGTCGACTGGTTAAGGAAACAGTCGACTGGGGCCTTTGTTTTCAACAACTCACTGTGTTTCACGGGGGATCAGTCAACTGGGCCCTCGACACAGTCGACTGGATCATGTTTTCAATTCAAATATTTTGTTCAGGTTGGACTTCAGTCGACTGGACTTCATCAATCGACTGAAAATTTGAAGCGCCAGTCGACTGGGTGTAGAAAGCAGTCGACTGGATAGTGTTTTTAAACCCAACTTTCTGCTGGACCAGGATCAGTCGACTGGGTCTGAGGATCAGTCGACTGGACGGATGGTTTTCAAAATGTCTTGTTTTATTCCGCTGCGTGTGTTCTTCAAACTAATTTTTGGGAACGTTAATGAATTGGGTTAGCCTCGGTGGCATGTCATGGGCTCCGGTTCTGCTATTGTGGGACCGGGCTGTGACATTTAGTGGTATCAGAGCTTAAGTTTAGAGCCTTGGGAACGAGTGACATTATATATGCTGAGTGACGTCGAGTGGAGTGTGTAATTGTGAAGATAATGGTTATCATTGTAGAAATGCTTCATGTGTTAGCATTTGTTGAGTGTGATGAACTGTGCACATATATCTATATTGTGGCATAGCATGCATGGTCATTATGCATTGAACTCAACAGGGGAAATATTTGAAACATTATGGCTGATCCACCAAGAGAATTGTCACCGCATTCGCGGATGGACCAAATAGTGAATATGGTGAAAAATTTCATACAAGCGGTAAGTGAAAGAGAACAGATGAATGTTCAGCCTCTACAAGTGGAAATTCGTTATGTCAATGCACCATCAGCACCGCGACCTCAACACACAATCGTAGAACAGTTTCATAAGCGAAAACCGACGTTGTATCATGGGCAAGTTGACATAGACTTGGCTGATCATTGGATGATGGACATGGAAAGACATTTCCGTCAGGTAATATGTACCGATGAGGAAAAAATTTTGTGCGCATCTGATACGTTGATGGGCGAAGCATTGGATTGGTGGAACAACGTGCTTGAACAAGGGAAGCCAACCACGTGGGAAGCATTTAAAGAAGAATTCAACAAACGTTTCTTCCCGTAATCTGCTTATACTCATAAACATCAAGAGTTTGCAAGTTTGATTCATGGAGATATGACCGTGGGTGAGTATGTTTCTCGTTTCAATGCCTTGTTACGATTTGGGAAAACTACCGTTCCGACTGATAGGGATAAAGCTCGTAAGTTTGAGGAAGGGCTTAGAGAGAATATTCGTGGCCGTGTGGACATTTTGCAACACCCGACCGTTTCTCTAGTCGAGGAAGCCGCCCGGATAGCCGAGAAGAGTGTCGACCGATATCGACAAGGACAACAAGGAAAGAGACCCAATGACAATAGGGGCAAGAGCCAAGGGAATGCGAAGAAATCGTTCACGCAAGGTTCAGGATCGAATATGGGTAGTCAAGGAGGAAGTGTGTTTGTTGGAGATTCGAGACCGTTGTGCCCAACATGTAATCTGCGACACAGAGGAACCTGCTATCAATTGATCACTTGCTATATTTGTAAACAATTGGGGCATGTGTCTAGGAATTGTCCTTTGAACGCAAATTCGACTACACCAAACACAACCTCGAACGCCAAGAGCTATAACCCAGAAACGAGAGGAAAATGTTTTGAGTGTGGACAACCGGACAACACATAGCAAAGAATTATCCGAGTAAGAGACAACCGGGAATGAGTACCGGGGCATCGAGTGTGCCAAGCGGATCAAGGGTAGAACCTCGAGTAGATAAAGGGAAAGGAGTCGCGCAACAACAAGGACGATACTTCCAGCTCAGGCCGGGGAATACGGATGATACCGTCGTATCAGGTATTCTTCCTATTTGTTCGTATCCTGCACGTATACTTACGAATTCTGGTTCAACGCATTCATTTGTATCACGTGATTTTGTTAAGCATTTAACTGTTAAGTCAGAACCGTTAGGATACGACTTGTGTGTATCATTGCCTAGTAGTGAACCACTAGTTACTTCTTCGATATTCAAGTCATGTGAAATCAAGATAGGTAATAAAGTCTTGAGCGTTGATTTGATTCCGTTGACGGTGAATTACTTTGATGTTATTTTGGGTATGGATTGGTTGTCGGTTAATCAAGCCAAAATTGATTGTGAACAGAAACGGGTTAGTTTCTATCCGTCAGGACGAGAGGAGTTTACTTTTCAGGGTAAGGGAGTGGTCGTACCGTCGTACTTGATATCGGCAATTCAAGGAAGTAAGATGTTAAAGAAGGGTTGTTCGGGTTTCTTATGTTCCATTGTCGACACGCGAGTTCTTGGACCACTAATAGAAAACATTTCAGTAGTTCGAGAATTTCCAGATGTTTTTCCCGATGAGTTACCCGACGTATTGATTGAAAGAGAGCTTGAGTTCATAATAGAAGTAATACCAGGGTCACAACCGGTATCCAAAGCACCGTACCGAATGACACTGATAGAGTTGAAAGAATTGAAAGTTCAATTAGAAGAACTGTTGGAGAAGGGTTTTATCCGACCGAGTGTTTCACCGTGGGGAGCTCCAGTCTTGTTTGTGAAGAAGAAAGATGGAACAATGCGCATGTGCATCGACTACCGAGAGTTGAATAAGTTGACCGTCAAGAACAAGTATCCGTTGCCGCGAATAGATGACTTGTTTGATCAGTTACAAGGGGCTCAGGTATTTTCAAAGATTGACTTGAGATCCGGTTACCATCAGTTGAAAGTCAAAGAGGAAGATGTTGAGAAGACAGCTTTCAGAACTCGATATGGTCACTTTGAATTTTTGGTTATGCCATTTGGAGTGACTAATGCACCAGCTGCTTTCATGGACTTGATGAACCGTGTTTTCAAGGATTATTTAGATGAGTTCGTTATTGTGTTCATAGATGACATCCTAATATACTCCAAAAGCGTTGAAGATCACGAGCATCATTTGCGATTAGCTTTACAACGATTGCGTGAAAAGAGATTATTCGGTAAATTGAAGAAGTGTGAGTTTTGGTTGACCGAGATAGCTTTTCTTGGACATATAGTGTCGGCCAAGGGAATTTCTATAGACCCTCAAAAGATAGAAGCAGTGACCAACTGGGTGAGACCAACGAATGTGATGGACATCAGAAGTTTCGTAGGATTAGCTGGGTATTATCGGAGATTTGTAAAGGACTTTTCGCGTATAGCAATGCCGATGACACAGCTAATGAGGAAAGATATTGCTTTTATTTGGAGTCCAGAATGTGAAGAAAGTTTCCAAGAGTTGAAGGGTCGACTAGTGAAAGCACTAATATTAGCCGTTCCGTCAGGGACTGAAGGATTTATTATTTACAGTGATGCTTCATATAGAGGTTTAGGTTGCATTCTTATGCAAAGTGATAAAGTTATTGCGTATGCATCAAGACAACTTAGACCGCACGAGAAGAATTATCCAACTCATGATCTAGAATTGGCCGCCGTGATTTTTGCATTGAAGATTTGGCGTCATTATCTATACGGAGAGAAATGTGAGATCTATACGGATCACAAGAGTTTGAAGTACCTGTTTACACAACGAGATTTGAATATGAGGCAAAGGAGATGGTTAGAGTTGATGAAGGACTATGACTTGTCAATTCAGTATCATCCGGGCAAGGCGAATGTTGTCGCCGATGCTCTTAGTTGCAAAATACCAACCAACACCGCATCAGATTTGACTTCTCAGAAAGAATTGATACGAGATATGGAGAATATGGAGCTTGAGGTGATTCCGAGAATTGAAGGTGGATTGATGTCGACGATGGTGGCACAACCACTCTTGATTCACGAGATCACGGAGAAACAACTTCAAGACGTGGCTTTGAAGAAGATTTGTGATGAGATTCCAATGGGCAAACAACCGGGATTCACGTTTGAGAACAATGTGTTGAGATTGAGGGGTAGAATTTGTGTACCTAGTGAGAAAGAGTTGAAGCGAAACATCCTAGAGGAAGCACACAACACAAAGTATACCGTTCATCCGGGAAGCACCAAGATGTATAGAGACTTGAGACATGTTTATTGGTGGCCGGGAATGAAGAGAGAAATAGCATGATACGTTTCGCGTTGTACTAGTTGTCAACAAGTAAAGGCCGAACGCCAAGTACCCTCGGGATTGTTACAACCGTTACCGATAGCCGAGTGGAAATGGGAGCACATAACAATGGATTTTGTTAGTGGGTTTCCGAGGTCGAAGAGATCAAACACTATTATTTGGGTGATCGTTGATCGTTTGACGAAGTCGTCGCACTTCCTACCACTCCGAACAACTAAGCTAATGACGTTAGCTAAGTTATATATTCACGAAATTGTGAGACTACATGGTATCCCAGTTTCTATCGTTTCGGACAGGGATAGTAGTTTTACATCGAAGTTTTGGAGAGCCTTGAAAGAAGCAATGGGTACCAAATTGCACTTTAGTACATCTTTTCATCCTCAGACCGATGGTCAATCAGAGAGAGTAATTCAGATTTTGGAAGACATGCTTAGGCTCTGTGTACTTGACTTTCAGGGTGATTGGGAAGACCATTTGCCGTTGATTGAGTTTGCATATAACAACAGTTTTCAGTCGAGTATTGGGATGGCTCCTTATGAAGCTTTATATGGTCGTGTATGTCGTTCACCGATTAGTTGGACGGAAGTCGGAGAAAGAATGATTGAAGGGCCGCAAATTGTACAAGAGACGACTGATAAGATAAAGGTAATTCGACAACGGTTACTGACAGCTCAGAGTAGGTATAAGAGTTATGCCGATAAGCGTAGGCGACCGTTGGAATTCGATGTAGGAGACTTAGTGTATTTGAAGGTGTCACCTTCAAAGGGAATAACCAGATTTGGTAGATACGAGAAACTCAATCCGAGATATGTAGGACCTTTTGAAATCATTGGAAAGGTTGGACCCGTAGCTTATCGTTTGAACTTGCCGAGCGAGTATGCTCAAGTTCATAACGTGTTTCATGTATCGTTGTTACGCAAACAATTAGTGGAAAATAGAGATCAAGTGATGACTCCGACATCGAATGAGATTCAGAGTGATTTAACGTATGTCGCGTATCCGGTAGAGATCTTGGATCGGAAGGATCAAGTCTTACGAAATAAAGTAATATCGAAAGTAAAAGTGATATGGCGTAGCCAAACTACGGAAGAGATGACGTGGGAGATAGAAGATGAGATGCGTACTCAGTATCCGCACCTTTTCGAGACATGAGGTATAAGTTTGGGGACAAACTTCTTTTAAGGAGGAGAGTATTATAACACCCACATTCGTGTTATTGCTTTTGCATTTCATTGTCATGCATGATAATGTGATGTGGCGTGTCTTATGACACACGGTTGAGTGAGTTTTGACTCACGAGTTGATTTGGGTGTCTGTATTAGAGAACCCTTTGAAACTATTGTGATTGAGGATTTATTGTTTGTGAAGTCTCTCCGATTATGAGACGGTCACTGTGGAACATTTTAAATGTTTATCTGGAACTAAATGTTTACCTGTGTATAGCAATATCTGTATTATTTTCTGGCCTAGAATATATTTCTGTCGTTAGATTTAGTATCCTGGTGAGGACGAATGAACACACTATTAATTTGGTAGGCTAATTAGCAACTTCGGAAATGTCATATAGAAATTCGCGTTTTAGCGACCAAACGAAACTTAGTCGAAAACTTTTATAATTTTGAAGTTTCACTCGTAAAGCTATTAATAAGCTGTATAGAAAGTTTCAGAGACTGATTAGGAGTTTGGAAAACTCGTGGGGAGGTAAACGTAATTCCCAAAAGAGTTGCCTATATATAGATAGAGATGGATCTTTAGATTTTTGTAAATCTTAACCTAAGTTCAAGAAAGGAGGCCATAGGGAGATTTTGGGAGCTTAGAGCCTTGCGACGCCAAACGACGACCTTCCGTCAGTCTGTTTTCTCCCAGATTTCATATTCGAGCTCCTCGAGGTAAGAGCTTCGTTTTGATACCTATTAGGGTCTGTTTGGCTAAGTTTTTCGAAAAGTTATTTTCTAGAATTTTTTTCATAAAAGTTGATAAATGGAATTCTGATCCATAGGAATTGTACTAGACGGACTTCTGCACGTTCTTTGTGCACGGGTTTTCTTCAGATTGAATTATAGGAGCGTTATTCGGAGGTGAGTGATTCAACTATGTCTTTGGAATGATTTCTTGACATGTATTCATGTTTTGTGTGAATAGCATGTATTAATTCTTAGAGATATATTGTGTAGTTCATATTGGGCATTTATATTGATAAGTAGGCTCAATAGCACGGTGATATGTTTTGATTACCGCGAGCATGGTGATATGTATTTGAGCATGTTAAGTTGCCTATTTGGGTCAGAAGGAGCACGTGGTCACCGTGCCATTTTGTGGAGTCGATATAGGCATTAAGGTCGCACGATTGACGAGAAGAATCGTGGGTCTTACCCTTTCGCGTGGACTTATTGGCGAGGAGTCGCGGATTGGGAGTATGGACGGGCACGTGAGTCTCCGGCGACTGGTATGAATTGTAGAGATGTGAATGCGGACATGTTTACCATTCATGTGCATATGTTGTTTTATTCACTAAGCATTAGCTTAAACAAATCGAAATATGTGTGGTTATTCAAATAACCATTTCAGGTATAAATGCTGGCGAGGAATCGCAGAAGTGAGCACGTGGGTTGGGAGTTCTTTTAGAAGGCAACTTGAATGTTAATCTTGTAGTTTTGGGACAATGGGAATGTTGTAATAAGAATTCTTATGGTTTTTTTTAGTTAAGTTTAACTTGGTATGATAGAATGAATCTAAAATGTTGTAATAGTTAGTAACATGTTGTAATTGTGCTTCGGTAATATGTTAATACAGTTAGAATTGCTTTGGAGTACGTTTAGAAGTGTGTGTTTGATCGCCGTTCGAACTCAAAAGCTTTTAAACTTAGAAAACTCTGCAGAATGAGAAGCTGCCATAAATCAGTCGACTGGTTGAGGAAACAGTCGACTGGGGCCTTTGTTTTCAGCAACTCACTGCATTGTTTCACGGGGGATCAGTCGACTGGGCCCTCGACACAGTCGACTGGATTATGTTTTCAATTCAAATATTTTGTTCAGGCTGGACTTCAGTCGACTGGACTTCATCAGTCGACTGAAAATTTGAAGCCCCAGTCGACTGGGTGTAGAAAGCAGTCGACTGGATAGTGTTTTTAAACCCAACTTTCTGCTGGACCAGGATCAGTCGACTGGGTCTGAGGATCAGTCGACTGGACGGATGGTTTTCAAAATGTCTTATTTTATTCCGCTGCGTGTGTTCTTCAAACTAATTTTTGGGAACGTTAATGAATTGGGTTAGCCTCGGTGGCGTGCCACGGGCTCCGGTTCCGCTAGTGTGGGACCGGGCTGTGACAAATCGGTAGGCCACCGATCCTACGTTCTCTAGGATCTCAAATGGTCCTATGAATCTTGGGTTCAGTTTTTCCCGCTTCTCAAATCTGACAACGTCCTTCGAAGGCGATACTCGTAAGTACACAAAGTCTCTTACCTTGAATATCATCAATCGTCATTTAGAGTCTGCATAACTCTTATAACGACTCTGAGCTACCTTAAGTCAAACGCTCCTGGATTAACTTTACCTTCTTAGTTGTCAACTGTATTATTTTAGGTCCTATCAATCTTCTTTCCCCAACTTCAGTCCAACAATCGGTGAACGACATTTACGTCCATACAACGCTTCATACGGTGTCATACCAATACTTGACTGAATTGTTGTAAACAAGTTTGATTAACTGCAAGTGTTTCTCCTAATCACTTCCAAAGTCTAGAACACAAAGTCTAAGCATATCCTCTAGCATCTGAATCATTCGCTCTGGCTGTCCGTCGGTCTGAAGATGAAATGTGGTACTGAAACTCAACTTAGTACCCATAGCCTTTTATAAACTTTCCCAAAATCTCGATGTAAAACTGCTATCACGATTTGATACAATCACTGCTGGCACCCCCGTGTAGTCTCACAATCTCTTTCACATACAGTTTCACTAACTTTGAAAGCTTAGTTGTCTTGATCGGTAGAAAATGAGCTGATTTCGTCAATCTATCAACTATAAAATAGATCTTGTCATTCTTGTTAGGCAATCATCGAAATCCAGAAACAAAATCCATCATAATTTCATCCCACTTCTACTCTAACACAGGTAATGGCTGTAGTAGTCCCGCTGGTACTTGTCTCTCTGCTTTGATTTGCTGACATGTCGAACACTCTAAAACATACCTAGCAAATTCTGTTTTCATGCCTCTCCACCAAAAGTTTTCTCGTAAGTTTCGGTACATCTTATTACTTCTAGGACGAACTGAATATTTGGTACTATGAGCCTCTTCTAGGATCCTCTCTTTCAAATCTTTCAAGTTCGGTACACATAAGTGATTCCCAAGCATCAGTACTCCTTGTTCTAAAATAAAACCGGGTCGTTTCCCCAAAGTTATCTCATCTCTCATCTTGCACAAATAATAGTCATTGAACTGTTCCACTTTAATCTCATCAATAATGTCTGGGTGAGTTATGATTGCCATCATTAAGCCACCATTGGTTTCTGGAGTTACATCTAACTCCAAATGCTCCATCTCTCTGACCAATTCTTTTTGCTGGGTTAGCTCCTCAGTTAAATTCCTTGTCATCTTCCAGCTTAAAGCGTCGGCTACTACGTTAGCCTTCCCCAAAAGATACTCAATCGAAAGGTTGTAATCCTTCATCAATTCTAACCATCTCCTTTGTCTCGTGTTTAAGTCTCATTGATTGAATATGTACTTCAAACTCTTATGGTCCATGAAGATCTCACATTTCTCTCCATATAAGTAGTGTTCCAAATCTTAAAAACATAGATTACCGCCGCCAATTCAAGATTGTGAGTCAGATAATTAACCTTGTGTGTTTTCAATTGTCTTGAAGCCGGCCTAGGCAATCACCTTACTACTCTGCATAAGTACACATCCCAAGGCTTGATGTGAAGCATCACTATAGATCACAAACCCCTCGGTTCTAGATGGTATCGTCAAGATAGGTTCCCTTGTCAACTACGACTTCAACTCTTGAAAACTGCCTTCACATTCCGAAATCCATTCAAATGTAATACCCTTCCTCATCAACTTTGTCATTGGCAATGAAATCTTTGAGAAGTTTTCTATGAAATGGCGATAGTACCCAACTAATCCTAAGAAACTTTAAATTTTGGATACAAATGTCGATCTTTGGCAATTAGATACAGCTTCCACTTTGTGAGGATCAACTGAAATGCCATCCTTGTCATGTCACACCCCAAAGTAGCAAAAATTAGAGGGAAATAAAATTTTTCTTTCCGGATTCGTGAGCCATGACTAGTTACATAAAACTGACCTGCCTTTACAAGTATTCTAACATGGTTATAACATAAGAAGAAAATATAAAATGTCTAATTGTATTCATGGGAGAACTTTAAGTTTTTGCTACTAGGCTATTACAATAGTTCCAAATGAAAACCACAAAAATATAAGTTTGGGCGATCGATGCCACTTGAGTTATTAGAACTAACAAAAGATAGTTCTAAAGCGTAAAGGAAATCCTAATATGATAATAGACTAGATTCTTTTATTCAATTGGCATATCCATACCCTTCACCAGCGTACTCTTTTGAAGAGTCTCCCTTGGGGTAACCTTCCTGATAGTCCCCTTCTTGAGGATCGGGATACTCTTCTTCATGGACACCTGGATAAGCTTCTTTTTTTTTTTGAAAAGCCATTGTATTCATGTAAGTTAATAACATATTGAGCACATAAACAAAACAAAAAGTGTAGGCCGAAGCTAAACTAACTAACTCCACAAAATCAAGACTACCCTACACTCAGCTCTCCAAATCAGAAAAAATTTATACAGATCCTACCAACCATGATCAAGCTTTCAAGTATATCCCAAATATAAAACAACCCCGGGGCCACAAAGTTCACCAAACTAGCTAGAGAACATTGATATCTATGCATCTCCATTACAAATCCAAGCCAAAGAATGAATTGATCTGCCTCCTAGTACTTTTGGAACAATTATCTACAAAAGAATTTGCTCTCTGAGAACCACAGCTACGCACCGCTCGGGAACCACCACCAATACTACGCTTCCATTTGGCATTGACAATGATTTCAACACTAGACAGGAGTGACCAAACCTGGCCCTTCACTCGGAGCTAGACACAGACCTCCAGCCGCAGCCCAAAGACGCAATAATTAAGAAGTACCACAGTGTGAAGAACTCGTAGACCAGCATAATTAATTCACTATCCCCAAGAGTACAAGAACCGAGCCAAGGTATTAGCAAAACTCCTGACACTTTATTTTCTCATGAGCTATCAAACGTATGGTGAGGAGATGAAGATCTGACTGCAAGACTGTAGCTTTCAACACCGCAAAGGGAAGTCTTTGAATTTGCTCCATCCATATCTTGAATCTCCTAACATAGAAGGCAATTTTTTTTATAATCGAATGTGTTCACATTCCACGTTTTTTGAACAATAGATTATATTGATTAAATGCTGCAGAGGGCATCAAAATTACAAGTAGAAGCACAAAATTAAACCATAACCAACCCCCACAACAATACAAGTAAGTCTAGCAAAAGATAGAAGACAAGACAAAGCAAGCCCCCCAAAAGAATAAATGTGGAAACTGGATCAGCCCAAAGAAGCTGCAGCAACCTGAAAACAACCCCCAGTAGAACCAGCAGCAGCCCAAAGAACCAGCAAAAACTAGAGAAGCACCCAAAAAACTGCATCAACTCAAAAACCAAACCACAGCAAGCCAACCAAACCCAAAAAGCTCCTGAAATGCACAAGTGAAGCTAAGACAACTTCCGAACAAAGCTTGAGAACCGAGAAGAGAGGGAGCCCAGACTAAACCAGCAACCAATAGTTCGTAGAGACCGCAGTTCCAACGTGACCGTAGGCTGCAACGTGAATCCAGTCCTAGCAGAACAGATTCATAAGGAAGCCCCCCAACGCAACAGTAGCTGAAAGCCAAAACCACCAAGCCAAATACAAGAAACTCAGGGAGAGCAAAAACAGGAACCACCCCCTCCCCCGTGAAAAGAGCTAGGAGACAAAAAAATTGTGCACTCTCTGAGTTAAAGAGCAAGAGACAAACCACAAAACAATAAAAAAGAATCAAACTGCGAAAAATAAAGACGAGAACCCAAAAAGACGATACAATAGACGTAATATAACCTAGACGTAATATATCAAGGGTAGTAGAGTTGTTAGCTTTTGAGGCTAAGTGAGTTTATCTAACCAATCACTCATAATACAAGCAATAATATACAAGTACAACAAATATCTCGAACTAAATATTTATTAAGCATATAACATGATAGTACGAGTGAGATAGTGACAACATAATGCACTATTAATATATTCGACTTCATCCAAACACCATCACTAATTCATGTGACTTGTTTCATTAACAATGTTATACCGTTAGCTTAGAGTGGAATGATCACGTTGCTATCGTCGCCTAACTAGCAGGGCCCAATACCAGTTTTGATTTAAAAGGTTGTAATTACTTTACTCCTAGCTCCTCGTGACCTTACCTGAAGAATAGAACAGTTACAACACTATTGTCGCCTAATAGGGCCCAATAGCATTATAATTGGTAACTATTGTATTCAAGACCTGGATGGATATTTTGCCATCGTCGCCTAATAGGGCCCAATAGAATATAAACCACCAACTCATGATTAACTCCAGTAATTCAAATGGGTACTTTTGCTACCGTCGCCTAACAGGGTCCAATAGCATTTACCGTTGTTCTCATTGATTTGACTATAATACTCGGACCTCTGCGGTCTGCTCAAACATGCGTGACAATATAATTGGGTTAGTCTCCTCGACTAATCATGCAGACGTCAACTTTGACAACACGACTCGACTACATTCATATGAGTGTTATACAAGTGTATGACGTACAACGTAACAAGCATGAATCATAACAACAATTATCAATTAAGCATGGGGTATAGTTATCTAAACACGCGTTTTCATATAAGCAGTTAATCTTTACTTACGCACATATAATACTCATCAAATATGTCCACACAAGACACACTCGGAGTCCGTCATATAAAAGGCTGGGTTTCCTACACTAGTGTGAGCCCTAATAGTAAGCTGTATTTTTGATTGAGTCTGAAAGTCACTAAACATAAGAAAATAGATCTATACGTCATTCTAGGAATTTAGGAACTGACCGCGTATTTTTCTGAGTTACAGTTTATTTATTATTCCCTCCGTCCCTTTTTTTTGAGTCCTATATTCCATTTTGGGATGTCCCAAAATTAGTGTCCACTTTCTTAAATTGGTATACAATTTTTATTTACTTTCCAAAACTACCATTCCTTGAAATCTATACCAAGACAAAACTAAAAAAATTATTGTAATGATTAGGGGTAATTGTGGAAAGTAGGTGTAGATTCTTTGTCCCCTTAAAAAGTTGAGTTCCCAAAGGTGGACTCAAAAAAAGGGACGGAGGGAGTACAAATTATTGATGTCCTAATTACATAGTTAAAGTCTACAGAGTCCTATAATTACAAAATATATTTTAGAAAGACATTTAGTCCTATAAACATTTTTTTTTATTAAATACTAGGCCTTAAAATTAGTGGTGTCAAACAGGCCGGGCTGGTCTCAGTCAAAGCAGATCAGGCCGGGCTTGGGAAGAGAGGGGGGTGTTCGCCCCGTACCGGTGGTCCGGGCCTACTAGGGCTGGGCTAGGTCGAGCTTAGGCCAGGGCTCATGGACGGGCTCATGGACAGGTTTGTGGACGGGCTGGGGTTTTGGGGGAAATTTTAACTTTAAAAGTTTAAAATTTTAAATTGTTTAATGTTTGCCATTTGGGAATTGGGGGGAGTTTTAACTCTTTTTTAATGGTTAGGACTTGGGAAGTTTAAGACTTTAAGTTTAAAGTTTAATGTTTGGGAAGTTAAGTTTTAACTCTTTTTATATGTATAGTTTATTCATTAATGATTAGTGATTGCTAAAAAAAATTTATTTAACAAAAATAAAATATAAAGATGATTTATTATTCAATAAAAATTAAAGAGATTACAGATTACTAGTATTTGATATCTAAAAATTATAGTCTAATGAAAAATAAAGGTGACGTATCATTAATTTGTATAATAAAAAGTAAAGATGAAATTTTACAAAATTGATTTTTTTTAAAGCCGTTCACAGTTTAAACTCATGCGGGCCAGGAGTATTACATTTGTTTGGAACTAAATGATCTTCAACTCTTCATATTCATTTTTTCTTCATTCTTCAATTTTCTTCAGCGACGTCCAAATTTACAAAGTTTTCAAGCATAGGATCTTGGCAGTTTTGACTTCGATATTGTGAACGGTCCCAATCCTTCAAGCACATCAAGCAGTCAAGCATATCATGAGATAATATGCTCCTCCTTTCCTCTAGCACCCTTCCACGTACACTAAAAACAGACTTCGATGCAACTGTGGAAGCCGGAGGAGTTAGTAGATCACGAGCCATGATGGAAAGAATAGGGAAAGCTGTTACATGTTCTTTCTAGGTACTGAAGACCCCTATGCGATCCGAATTGGCTGAATACGTCCAAAAATGTAAAAACAGTTGTTCTAGTGAGATTAGGCTTAGGAAAGCTTCCGAAATCCTTCCAAAATCTATATGAATTCTATTCTAAATCAAATTTAGGGTTACATATCATTACACAACGTTATACACATCCTTTCATAACCAAAACTTCAGCAATTGAAGAGGAAAAACAAGGAGAAGAAGAAGAAGAAGACCAAAGATTCATATGGCCTCCTCCATCAACCTCTTGCCAATCCTTGATTCTATGGTTGCTTAGACCAAGATCTAGGGTTTCAATGAAACCCTAGCCAAGTAATAGGGTGTTATTTATGTTTTTATTGTAGATTTATTATCTATGGATGATGATTACATGTTCAGAGTGTGAATATATCAAATAATCAAAGAAACAACAAAGGGAAAAGAGAAAAGAGAGCTAGAGTTTCTCATAACATGAAAACTGAATGAATGAATACAATACAAAAGAAGAGACAATAATAATATATCTAGGTATACAGTATTACCCTAATATAAAGTAAAAAGACCAAACTGCCCTAAAGCTAATAAAACTAACTCTAATACCCCCCCTCAAACTCACGATGCTGCAGCTAGAAGCATAGAGAGTTTGCCAACTAAAAAACGAAAACGCTGAATCGGATGTGACTTTGTAAACAAATCAGCAATCTGTGCAGAAGAAGAAACAAAAGGCAAAGTAATAGCTCCATGCTTAAGATGATGACGAGTAATGTGACAATCAATCTCTATATGCTTGGTCCTCTCATGGAAAACTGAATTGTGAGCAATCTGAATAGCACTCTTATTATCACAATACATAGGTGAAGGGCGAGGAAGGTAGACACCCATATCTGTAAGTAGCCGGCGTAACCAAATAACCTCACGGGTAGTCGAAGCCATAGCATGATACTCAGCTTCTGTGGAAGACACAGCAACAACATCTTGCTTCTTGCTCTTCCAAGAAATAAGAGAATCACCCAAAAATATACAAAATCTAGTAACAGACTTGCGATCTGTAGGGTCACCGGCCCAATCAGCATCAGAGTATGCACGTAACTCCAAGGAAGAAGATGACGAAAGTAAAAGACTTTGAAACCGAGTGCCCCTCAAATACCTCAAAATACGATGAACAGCAGCCCAATGAACAGTAGTAGGGGAAGTAACAAACTGACTAACAACATGAACAGCATGAGCAATATCCGGACGAGTAATAGTAAGATAAACCAAGCTACCAACAATAGTGCGATATAAGGTAGGATCATGCAAAGGAACGCCATCAGAAGGGGAAAGACGAACATTAAGCTCCAAAGGGGTATCAACAATCTTATTATCAGTGAGGCGAGCACGCTCAAGAATGTCACCTGTATACTTAGACTGAGAAAGAAGATAACCTTTTGGAGAAAAGGCTACTTCAATCCCCAAAAAATAACGTAGTGGACCTAAGTCCTTCATTTCAAAACAATGAGCTAATTCAGACTTCAACACTGCAATCCCATCAACATCATCACCAGTAATAATCATGTCATCTACATACAAAGAAAGCATAATACGACCAGTAGTGGTACACCTGATAAAGAGAGCTGAATCATACTCACTCGGGGAAAACCCAAATGAGGTAATCACTGTGGAAAACTTCTCAAACCAAGCTCGAGGGGCTTGTTTAAGACCATATAAGGCTTTCTTAAGCCTGCAAACTTCACCAGGACCATGAGGAACACCCGGAGGAGGAACCATATAAACTTCCTCGTGGAGGTCTCCATTCAAGAAAGCATTTTTAACATCCATCTGAGTTATATGCCACTGACGAATAGAAGCAACTGCAATAAGAGTACGAACAGTAGTCATTTTAGCAACAGGAGCAAAAGTCTCCTCGTAATCCATACCATACTGTTGGGAAAACCCCTTGGCAACCAATCTTGCTTTGTACCGCTCAACAGACCCATCTGACTTGGTTTTGATTTTATAAACCCAACGAGAACCAATAGCGCTCTTACCAGAAGGTAAGGGAACCAAACTCCAAGTGTCTGTCTTATATAATGCAGAGAGTTCCTCTGCCATAGCCTGCTGCCAAAGAGGATCAAGAGCTGCCTCTTTATAGGATAGAGGCTCAGAGAGATCATGAACTGAAGCTAAAAAGGAAGCAAAAGAATCCGAATAACAAGAATAAACAAAATCAGGTGATTGAGTGGACTTACGAGTGCGAGCAGGATAGCGAGGAGGTTCCACAGCCTCAGTAGGTGCTTGGGTGGCCTCTGGAAGGGAGGTAGCATCAGGCGACAATGTACCAGTATCAGCAGAAGTAGAACCATGAGGGGAGACTATATCAGTAGTGCATGGGGCTCGAGAGGGCACACTATCGGTATCATCAGAGAATGGGTCAAGATGGATGAGATCAGATTTAGTCAACTCATGATGATTATCAGGAATAGAAAAGAAGGGTATGTGCTCGAGAAACATAACATGACGAGAGACATATAGTTTCTTAGTAACTGGGTCAAAGCAACGATATCCCTTCTGACCCTCACCATAACCTAGAAAAACACAAATAGCAGACTTTGGTGACAATTTGGTACGCTCTACACGAGGTCGAAGGACAAAACAAGTACAACCAAACACCTTTAAGGAAGAATAATCAGGAGCATGCCCATACAATTTTTCAAAAGGTGACAGACCTGAGCAGTGAGAGGACGGAATTTTATTAATTAGATTGACAGCAGTAAGGACAGCCTCTCCCCGAAAATCACTAGGAACATATGCAGATAATAAAAGAGAACGAGCAGTTTCAACAATATGCCGATGTTTCCTTTCAGCAACACCATTTTGCTCAGGAGTGTCTGTACAAGAGGACTGGTGAATAGTTCCATCTAAAGCAAGCAACTCACGAAATTTATGATAGGTATACTCACCACCTAAATCACATCTAAAACATTTGATGACAGCAGAATGTTGAGTTTTGACAAAAGCACGAAAGGTATTGTAAATATCAAAGAAGTCTGAACGACGTTTCATAAGATAAACCCAACAGTAACGAGTGCAATCATCAATAAATGATACATAATATCGAGACCCCCCTCTTGTAGTAACAGGAGAGGGTCCCCACACATCAGAATGAACTAAATCAAATGGTGCAAGAGAATACGAAATACTTCTATTAAAAGGTAAAGCTGAAAATTTTGCCAGTTTACAACCACTACAATCAGAAATATCATGAGTTTGTAAATCTCCTAATTTTCCTGTTGAAACTAAAAATTTTAAACGAGAGGCTGAAACATGACCTAGGCGATAATGCCATAAATAAAAACTAGACGAAGATGAACTTAAACGAAAGGATGACAAGTCAACACTAGAGGCTGCAACCACTGGTACATTGAGCTTGTCCAAGATGTATAATCCCCCTTGCCTATGGCCTGTCCCAATCAGCTTCTGAGACTGCGGATCCTGCACATGACAAAAAGTAGAAGAAAAAGAGACTAAGTAACCTGCATCACAAAGCTGACCAACAGAAACAAGATTCAAAGTAAGTTTGGGAATGTGGTAAACACTAGAGAGAGATACATGAGGTGTGACAACAGACCCAACACCTGTTAATGGCATGGGAGTACCATCAGCAGTCATAACAGGCAAAGAGGAAGCAGGACATAAGGATGCAAAAGACGACAAGTCAGGTGACATATGATTAGAAGCTCCAGAGTCTAAGACCCAAATTCCTGAGGACATACCTGAAGACATACCTAGTGAAGAGGTGGCCATAGCATGTGGCTGTGTGGCAAGAAACTTCTGAAATTGCTCAGCAAGGGAGGTCATGGACGGAGTGGATGGGGAAGGGGAACCGGGTCCAAATGAGTCTGATGGTGGTACAACTGCTGCAGTGTTAGGCTGTGGAGGCCTATACGAACGCTGCTGAGATTGGTTGTCAGATTTCCAATGAGAAGGTTGAGGTTGCTGTTGTTGTTGTTGTGGTGGTCGACCATATGAGGGCTGGTTGCTGCTATTGGGCTGGTTTGCTCGACCCAACCTAGGACACTGAGCCTTCCAATGACCCTTCTCCTTACAGTAGCTGCATACATCACTACCAACTCTCGAGTAAGGCTTATTCTGATTGTTGGGCTGTGGTCGAAAAGGGGCTGCTAAAACAGACGGAGTAGAGTCAGGGAGAATTCCCTTTCCAGACTGAGTCTTGAGACGTATTTCCTCGGCTACTAACTCATGAACAACAGAATCAACTGACGGAAGTGGGCTACGATGGAGAATGGACCCACGAAGGCCCTCAAAATCATCACGTAGAGCCATCAAAAACTGAACCAGACGTTGTTCCTCCCTACTAGCGATATATGGTGCAAACGCGCGCAATGCGGGCGACTCCATGAGAGCCAACTGATCCCAAAAATCTGTCATTGTAGAATAGAACTCCTGAATACTCAAATTTTTTTGTTCAAGAGCACGAATATCACACTCTAATTGGTACCTTTTCGCAAAATTGGACTGTGTAAACAATTTACCCAAATGATCCCACACCTCCTTTGCATATTCAAACTTTGCCAATTGCATACCTATCGAGGGAGCAACAGAGTTGTTGATCCAAGTAATGATTTTCGAATTGTTTGTTTCCCAAACATCAAGCAATTCTGCGAATTTATCAGCCTGTTCATTCGTAGGTTTACTAAAATCCCCAGTGATATAACCCCACATCTTCTTCCCCTTCAGAAAATTTTTCATCACATAATTCCAATATGCAAAATTCTTTCCATCGAGTTTAACACTAATCGCTTGAAGCGAATCATCACGTTCAGCAGCCATTACGAAAACGAAGCAATTGAATAACACAAAACAAACAAACCAAAATCAAAGACAGATACGAACCAGAATCAGTGACAGATCCAAAAACGAATCTGAATCAGCGAGAAATCCAAACACGAACCAGTTGGATCTGCGAAAATCGTGGATGAGATTCGAACCTGCTCTGATACCATGTGAATATATCAAATAATCAAAGAAACAACAAAGGGAAAAGAGAGCTAGAGTTTCTCATAACATGAAAACTGAATGAATGAATACAATACAAAAGAAGAGACAATAATAATATATCTAGGTATACAGTATTACCCTAATATAAAGTAAAAAGACCAAACTGCCCTAAAGCTAATAAAACTAACTCTAATACAGAGGATTTTTTATAATAAAATCGTATTTCTATTGATTAAATCATTGCTTTCAAAGTTTATTCTTTTCTTAGATCTATTTTGAATGTGATGTGCTCAATGATCTATATTTGCTGTGCTTGTATGGATTATTTACATAAAATGGTGCTTAATTGAATTATGATATCAAGTAGTCGAATAATTCATGCCTAGGGAAGACGGAGTGTGCCACTACCCTAGTTTAGTGTGAGATAATCCGTGCTAACCGAAGATGAATGATGTTGATGCTTGAATCGTAATTATCTTCTTGAAGGAGGAATTGAGCTCGTAGCTACAATTCCCCATTATCATCCAATGTAATAAGCTAATTGAATGCATAGATACCCTTATTACTTAGCTAGTGGTAGATTCGTCATCCTAGGTTCACTTTAAATATCGTTTACAACAACTTTTAAATTGTTTTCATAGTTCAGGTTTACGTTCATTGTTCTTAGTTTAATTAAAATTAAAATCAAAATTTTGTTTTCTTAATTATTAGACTTAGGGATTTTAAAATTAAAGGGCTTTAGTATTTCAATCTTTGTGGGTTTGACCTTTACTTCCACACTACAAATCCTTAGAAAGTAAAGCATACTTTATATCTTTATTTTGACAAGATCAGATGTTTAAAGGGATTGGATTAAAATGAAAAGGAAGTTGGAGGGCATGCAAGTTCTTACATGTGGATTACCTTCCAATAAACAAAATAGATCATAAGGACTGAATGTATACCCAAGATTTAATACTTATTATGAAAGTGGGTGAAGAAAATTTAAGCAAGATAGATGACGATGAATTGGACTTTATTCAATTCCTTCGGTCTCCAAAGAAGAATGAAGTTGCTTCAACAAGTTGAAAAGAGGCATGTGGTTACAAAAGTGAGCTCTAGAAGACAATGTCGTAGATTCTTTTGAAGGCCTTCTTTGTATCAATGATGAGAAGGATGATTTGGAGACTTTTGGTGATATGGAGAAGGGTGACAAATCTAAGACGTGCATATTGGATAACAAATTCAAGACGTTCACATTGGGTGATGAATGTGAATTAGTGGAAGCGAGAGGAGATTTGACGATGATGAGTCTACGGGAAAGCTTATGAAAGTCAAAGAGGATTGGGCCTTTGAAGATCAAAGTCATAACTTGTTTAGTGTTGAAGATGCAATTTAACATAGAGTGGCAACCATCATATGTTTTCCAAAGTTAATATCAATAGATCGAAAAGCTACCACTAAAATACGAATGAGGAAGTTTGGTATTTAAACTTGAGGACAAGTTTTCTTTAGAGTGAGCCTGATGCAGTAATTTATAGTACTTTATATTTTAATAATTGCACTTAGCTCGTAATATTTCTTTCGGTTGTTATTTTGGTTTAGTCACAAACATGTGAGGTTAGCATGCATGGGTTATATAGGGTATAAATAGTAGGCTAGGGCTAAGAGAACATATCTCGTGATAATATTGCATTTGGAATTGATTTTATACCAAATTGAGCCTAGAGCTCTTCTTTTAGGGTTTTGGTTCCAAACTCTAACTCTTGTTTGTTCTTAATCCATTCTCTTCAACTCTTGAATTTAGCAATCAAACGCATTGAATACATCAATTCTTCCCACACGCTTATCAGTGTAATTGTGCATAACAGTGGGTGAATGCCATCAAATTTTCTACCTGAATGAGACATTTGAACTATATTGCTTCTATTTAAAAACTTCAGGGACTAAATTGACGCAATTGAAATTACAGTGACTAAAATGTGACAGGGACAAAACTTGAGGGCTAAATTTTGTATTTAAGCCTAAAAAAATATTCTAAAGCAAGTTTACATGGTAATGTTTTCGGTAATAATTAACTGGCAATTGTAATATATGCATTCAATCCCTTCGTCCCAATTTAAGAATTCTTTATTCCATTTTATATGTACTATTTGGAAAAGTAAATGTACTTTAAATCGAAACTTTCAAATTCTGTCATTTTTATTGGGTAAAATACTTCACTTTTCATTCTGATTTCACATTGAATTTTAAATATAAAAGAATGGTAATTATGAAAAGTTAGCAATCGAATAAGCTTTCTTAAGTAGTTAAAATTTTCAAATTAATTATCTCTTAATTTGAGACGAATGGAGAAACATTCCTTGACTGGATTATTTTGTTCTTAAAATATACAAGGTGTTGGAGAAGTTGATATATGATTGATGATGCCTCTTGGTGACCTCGCTGCTTCATAGTGTGTTTGACGTCGATGCTTGACAATTTGGCTGCCTTTAGTGATTCTGCTGCTAGTTTAGGTGGATTAATTGTGCAGATATATGGTGATTCACTGATTTTAATTGTTAAGGGGTTGGGTCAAAGGAAAGGCAGTGCTGCTTGGGATTTTTTTTTTCAAATTTTATGTGTAACTTCCAATTTATTAATTATGAATATGCAGATTTGCCATTAAAAAAAAACAAAGGAGTAACATTTTATCAAGGTAGCATACAACCTCAAGAACTTGCGAAATCCGACAAGGGTAGCGTCGTCCAAATGAAATTATTCTCTAGCTCATTATTCCAGGAATATAGGTTGTTATTTGTTTGGCATAGCGGGAGAGGGTAGGAAGGACACCCGAGGGAAGGTGAGAATAAGGGTAGGAAGGACACCCGAGGGAAGGTGAGAATAACTCTTATTTGGTAAAAGACAAAAAAGAAATAAATACTAGTAAGAGACATCTATGGAACTTTTATACTCCATTTGTTCTTTTTTTTTAGTCCATTTTTGGGAATTCAACTTATTAAAGGGACAAAAAGAATCTATACTTATTTTTCACAATTGCCTATAATCATTACAATAACTTTTTTAGTTTTGTCTTTGTGTAAATTTCAAGGTAGGGTAATTTTGGAAAGTAAGTAAAAATTGTATACTAATTTAAGAAAGTGTACACTGATTTTGGAACATTCTAAAATAGAATATAAGACTCAAAAAAAGGAAAGGACGGAGTACTAATCATCATATATATTGAATACAGTACAATTTTTTTTATCACTTTAAAATTGCTTACATTCACTCATCTTCCTCTCTTATTAGCTAATATAGTAGAACCCAGTATTAAATGAAAAATATTGGACCCCATTACATTAAACAATAAAAATAAGAAAATAAGAATAAATAATTTCAGAATGAATAAAACTGATTCATCTATATTAATTCTAAAGCAAATCCAACAAAACTAGGGATAATCACTACCATTGCCCCACCCATTGACCACGCAATCACCACTACCCACACCTAAAATCATCATCAAATCACCACTACACCATCCAATCACTACCACCCATACCCAAAATCATCACCAAATCACCATCGGACACCACCAATCACCACTGCACCATCCAATGATCACCCAATGACCACCACACCATCCAGTCACTACCATTGCCCCACCCGTTGACCACCCAATCACCACCACCCACACCCAAAATCATCACCAAATCACCACCGCACCATCCAATCATTACCAGCCATACTAAAATCATCACCCAATCACCACCACACATACCCAAAATCACTGTTGAATTGGAGTATCCAACTCAAAACCAATTGGCAATGGGTGGAGTAGCCCCTTGAACTTATATATTAAGTAGCTAGGCTATAAGTCCCCGATGTGGGACAGACAATCTCAACACGCCCCCGTACGTGTGACATGACTAACAGCCAAACACGTGGATTACTGAGATAGGGTGACGTGGAGCACACATGGACAAATTGGGCCCAACGATAACCTGCTTTGATACCATGTTGAATTGGAGCATTCAACCCAAAACCAATTGGCAATGGGTGGAGTAGCTCCTTGAACTTATATATTGAGTAGCTAGGTTATAAGTCCCCGAAGTGGGACAGACAATCTCAACAATCACCACCACCGAACACCGAATTTTGCGATTCTTTATCTCTTCTCTGAATTTTCTCTCAAATGATAGTCATAAACCCCACTTCTAGAGCACTTTAGACCAAGGGTAATAAACCCCACTTCTATCTCTTCTCTGAATTTTCTCTCAAATGATAGTGGTGAGCGGTGATGGGTGTGTGTGTGTGTGTGTATGTGAGAGAGAGAGAGAGAGAGAGAGAGAGAGAGAAAATGGGGTGAAGTTGTTCACTTTTTTAGATCAAGGGGTGTACTCGAAAACGGGTAATAGTTGAGGGGGTGTTTTTGCAATTCAGACCAAGGGTATATGCGACATTTTATATCATCCGTCAATGACGTTTGAGACTAAATAAATTTTGATAGTTTAGGAGGTGAAGTTGTTCACTTTTTTAAATCAGAGGGTGTACTCAAAAACGGATCATAGTTGAGGGGGTATTTTTACAATTAACCCTAATAACATAAACACTCCCTATAATACGACTCAAATTTAACTCACACTCTTTAACTATTTGACCCGACAAGTACAACCCTTCCTCTACTCTGACCCATTACAGTTAACACCCATTTGTAAATGAAGTGAAAGGTAAACGAACACGTCTGACAATCACATGTCCACTTAAAATTCAAATATGACCAGTATACCCTCTTTTCAAGTTTTTTTTTTTTGTAATCGGGGGTGTCCGGGCTAGCTTGCGCGCACCTCGACTAATCCCGCAAGGCCTGGAGGCGCCGGGTGAATACTCCAGTGGCCACGCCTCCCATGACTCGAACAGTACTAAACCTCTTGGATAGTACACCCAAGAAGCTTACCACTCGACCACAAGGGACTTAGTTCCTCTTTTCAAGTTGATTAGTCAACTCTAATGCCTCTCTCACTCACGAATAGTTTTCTCCTCATGTCTCTCTTCAACTCTCTCTCTCTCTCTCTCTACTCCCCAATATCATCTTACTTTGGAGTTCTATGTATCGTGCGCTTTAAAGTTTTGGGACCTCATAAAACATCTTTATTATAATATCTACTCACTCACAGTTAAATGATATAAATTACCTGGAGAGAATTTGATCTTTAATAGATAGATGGTGCAATTAATGTTGGATTCACAACCGCTTACAGTCATCGAACCCACCAAAATTCTGAAAAAAAAAGACGACCATTTATCTATCTCCCAATTTCAAAATCAACAATAGTAGTTACGTACAATGGCAATCGATCACCATCGATTCTGGAAACACATGAGACCATGGAGTCCTAAGGTTTTATCATCCTTTGATCAAAGAGAGATGGTTCTAGGCTTGCTGATCCATCAGTTTCTTTGCTAGGAAGAGTTGAACAAAAGCGGGTTTTCCACAACAAGGGAATGAAATGAAAATGTAAGTTTCAAGGGAGGACAAAACTGTAACTTTAGGTTTTCTTTTAACACCGTTAGCCTGGGTGAACACGAAGGGGCAACTCATGAAGTTTTTTAGCTGAGGGATGTAATGTGTTTTTGGGTCATAGTACAAGGGTTCTAATGTATTTATCCCATAAAAACTATTCAGAGTCATTCATATTCCGTGATCATTTTCCTTTCAAACATGGCATAACTGTCAAATGTCATTTTAACAAGATAAATTTTTTTTTTTTTTTTGGGAGTGTGTTCGTTTTTATTTGGGAGTTAGGGCATGTTTGGGTTAACTAAAATATTAAGTAATGAAATATTAAGCTGTTATTTTTTTTGGAAATTAGTTGAAATATTCATCACTTAAAAACAAGAGTGTGAGACAAACAAGGTGAAAAAGTGATTGTATCTATAAAATTATTAAAAAAAAAAGCAACATGTAAATATTATTCAACTCTTTTGTTTTCAGACATATATGTCTTTTAACCACTTAAAAGTGAAATTAATTGAATGTTTAAAAACTAGGCTACTTTTTTCAGCTTAATTTTTCAACTGGTGCTGAAATCTTAAGTTAATCTAAACACTTCCAAACAGGCACTTGCTAAGTTGCTAGCTAATTACACCCACCTAACTCAACATCACTAGTCCTTTAATTAGATGTTGAGAACAATTAGATATATAATTTTTAATAAATCCCTTTTATTTTTATTTTATTTTATTTTTTGAGATGGCAACAAATTCTCTCACTTCCTTTCTCTATTTTTCTCCTAAAGACACTCAAAGCTACCTATGCATATATGTTTTCTTTTGCCTAAGGATGCGAGCCATAAATGTCGTACAACTCCATGGGGCCCATCATTGTCTTCAAACTGTGCATGATTTTGATTTGAATTTATATATGAAATATCATCTTTTCCATTCTGGGTACAAAAATAATTTGAAAGAATCCATCCTATATATCTTGTTTTGGCCTTTTTGCATCATGATAAATTACATAATATTTCATGTCCTATTTGAAAAATATAGATAGCTACAGCTACAGCTACAGCTACAGCCTACAGAAAAAGCTTATTGCAGCCTTCTCTTCGAGTACTATAGCTTTCACGGATGTTGATACCTATATAAACTTCTGTCAGTCTGAAATCTTGATTTTTAAAAAAACTCCAACCATATGGGGATGGTTTGAATAGGACAAGTAGTAATTCTTATACATAAGCTTGGTGGAAAATTCTATTACACAATCCATAGATCCAAGATATATTTAAGATGTATTATACATTTTAGGATATACTATACTTATCCCCATGAGATATGTAGTAATTACAAAGACTTCCATTGTAATTTCAGATATTTCACTGACCTTTTCAATCAAAGATGGAAACTCTTAACGGTTTTAATTTTCATTCAAAAGTATTAATCTATCCTTTGTATAAATATGCTTATTTGATAATAATATCAATACATTATGAAATTACAAATGTGTCCTTAAGATATGCCCTTAACAAAAAGTAGTCATGAAACAACAAACTTTAGGGGAAGATTAGTGTAACTTAATTACCCTACATATTAGGGTTTTTTAAAAAAAGTTTGACTTTGTGCTAAAGCATTTTACTAATTAGAAATAGTTTTCATAGTTCTATTATTTAGGCATTAGTGCCAAAATGTAGTAACTCCAAGAATGTATATATCAAAAGGATGCAACTTAAAAAAATCTAATTCTCGACTAGAACCTTTTGGTACACCATTATTGATGCGAAAAGCAAGTTCCAAGAACAAAGACTCATTAGAACTGAGGAAAACATGCAAGTACACATTTCATAGATGCTAAATGATGGTCAAATAGAGATTAAAAAAAAAAAAAAAAAAGAAAAAAAAAAAAGAAAAAAGAAAAAGTGCGACTACAATGGCCAATTTAGGGTTTTCAACCCAAGATAGAATCTTCTTGAA
Organism: Hydrangea macrophylla; assembly: GCA_033977485.1. NCBI lineage: Eukaryota > Viridiplantae > Streptophyta > Magnoliopsida > Cornales > Hydrangeaceae > Hydrangea > Hydrangea macrophylla. Next base: position 67,856,527 of record CM066992.1, read on the forward strand.
TTCTACAGAGCAACTGATTCACAGCAGTGGCTATTTCATCCACTGAAGTCAGCTTGCAGTCATCTTCTACCTGCAAAAGTATTAACCTTGAAAATTTAAGTCCATAACATCCATGCTTTAAAACTATGTTAATAATCAATTATTCCAAAAATTATTTCATGTTACAGTCACACCGTGTAACGATCACTTTGATCTCTTCATTACTGTACGACTAACAAAATAATCGAACTGTAGTGGAAGGCGTACAAGTTTGATGGTGATTGACGTCTATGCTCAATTACAATTTGAATCTATGAAACAATGATTTAATACCGTGTTAACTGTTGGTGGGAGTTTTAAGCTGTGCTAATTACTTCTGGATATTGGAATAATTAACTTGATGTTGAAGAAAAGCGGCTTCAAGATGCGTTACAATGTCGTTTTCCTAAAGACGTAATTCGCCCCCACCACTTTGTCTAATTGGTGCGCAAACAGGATTTTGGCGAACTGCCTCCAAGATGAAGCCCAACTATTGGTTGTTCTACTGTGCTTTGCACCAACGAATTAGAATCACAAAAAACACCCTTTGATTTGTCAAGTATATCAGTGAGTATAAACGAAAGGTTTCTGCATTAACAGATTGTTTATGCTTATCTGTCTAAGATGGGAGAAGAAGAAGAGTTGTAGAGATTTCTCATTCTTTGTATGTATCTCAAGAACTCTCAGGATGTTTTAAAAAAAACAAAATTGTTTTAACATTAGAAGCCCACGGGTCATGAACTTCTTTTCCTTGAGAAGAAGCAATGAGGATATCTGGGGAATAAGCGCATCGGTTGTCTCTGTGCGAACAGTCGTGGTAACACAGAAGATGCAAGCGTTATTTGAAATGAATCCATACATAAATAATCTCATATCTATTGGCAACTCTTTTTAATAAGTGTGTCGGAATTCAATTATATATACACACACACACACATATTTGTCCTAAGAATCACTTATATGGAACGGCTGATTGTAGAGTTTATTGCCATTAAAACAGTTTTCTGCGAACGATTAGTCGGTTGATCTTGTCTGACCGGTCGACTGTAAATTACAGAGACCAAGAAAAATTCTCTTAGACTCGAACCGTCGACTAGTGGACGTGATCACTAGTTTGTCCATACTAGTCTACTATGTTGAAAAATTTTCAACTTTAACAACCAATTATGTTTAACTACAGATCTAATTAAGGATTTGTTGCACTTTAATTTATGTGGTTTTCACATGTCATGTCAAGTTGACAAATAACATAATTTCAAGAGTATTTTACATCGAGCACAGGTTCCCACGCAATAAAGGAACATAGATTGAGCACTCTAAACCTGTTGTAAAGTTTCATAATCTGCTACGCGGTTTACAAGTGAACTAATTCTATTTATTCAATTATTTAGTAGATGTATTTTGTTGTGATGGAGTTCAAGCTAGATAAGGAACAAGTTCTTTGAAACACCAAACATGATATCGATTTCCAAAAAGCAGATAAGTAGAAATGATACTTCTCTACTGAATCAATCATATTTTACGCATTTTCAAATAAACCCTCACATATAGTGAATTGTGGCAGAATATATTCTAACTCTTTGCAAAGATCCCTTAAGTCCGTGACTTTTAATTGATTAGATAGTTAACAACCAACAATGAATTTTAAGTATGAATTGAAACATCTGTAGTGTGAAGAAATTATTCTATGTGATTGTCACAGTCACACAATGTGATGGTCACTGTGATCACCGTAATTGGACTCACATGAGACCCTTTAAAATATGCAAATTAAGCATAGTAGATGTCACACATATGTGACGGTCACACAAGAAATACGATACCATGTTAACCGATAATTAATTGTGCAAAAAATGTGCGAACTAACCTTGACACTCAGAGAGTAGAGGACTATTGGATCAACTGTTGTAACATTAAGATGGAGAATAGTGAGCCTGAGGTTTTGTATTGCAGACACCATTTTCAGTAGCTGTTTGGGTCGCCTCTTTGCTCTTATTTTGAGGTTGGCATGGCTCTCCACCATGGTCACTTCTATGTCTGCTATGGTGGATTGATTTTCAGCCGTTGGATTGTTCATGGTAACCGAATTTTCGCAGCTAATTGGGTTTGTTGAGTACTGTGGAAATGTGAAGAACTCAGAGAAAGGCAAAGATGAATCAGTAGTAATAGTATCCAGATTTTGATTCATATGATTGTGGTGGCCACTGAGGGATTGAAGATGTTGCTCAAGCTCCTTCACATAGTTAATTGCTCCCCCAACTATTGATGCTTGATCACCCTGATCAAAACAAGCTTGTAAATTGTATAAGAACATATGCATTTTTGTTGTATATACTTGTGTATGTGTATTTCTAAAGGGAGATACATTCTTGTAATTGTAAATAAATGAAACCATTTAATTTTGGGTAAAATCTTTGGAGAGCCAAGTTCAATCCTGTAGTCAAATTCACACCAAAATGAGTCTTACTCAAATTTTAACCTGAATTCAAAAAAATTGTACATGTGATCAGATTTGATAAAGGTTTGAGAAAAGGGTTGGAGGACTTTATTAAGATTTAAAAAGATCAATGCATACGCAAACACGTCCACCTGTCTTGAACACGTGACAATGTTCAAAATTATCTATTGCCCTAAGAGTAACAAGACAATCGAAGAGACGATGACATAGGCAAGAATCAACTTCTTCGTGTGATGTATCACACAATCCGAAAAAGCAGCTTCTAAGCGAGATGATTTTTTCAAGAAAAAAATATTATTTTAAAGAATAAGTTTATTGTGAGCAGCTTTTTATATGAGAATGCGAGTTTTAACCGTTGAATAAGAATTTAGTTATAAGACTTCTAAAAATCTGGAGATACAATTATTTTGAAATTATCGTCCAACGGTTAAAACTCACATTCTCATATGAGAAACTGATCACTATAGACTTGTCCTACTTCAATTATAAATTTGATTACAAATTTTGGAGTCCTCGAACTCAAATTCGTGTTCTATTTAATAATTTTATAAAAATATTTTATTAAACTTGTTGCACGGTTTCCTATCAAATGGAGCTTTCAATCAAAATTGGAAAAGCACCTTTCAACCAATACAATCTTCTCAGAATAAATTCACTTAAATTAAAGACTTGATTACGAATTCCGAGATACTCACTCAAATTTCATTTTATAATTTGTTTTATACTAAGATTTGAGTAACTCGTTGCACAGTTTCATATCAAATGGAGCTTTAACTCAAAATCCAAAAAAGCATCTTCCAACCAAGACGATCATTTTAGAAAAAATTTCAAATTCCAAGATACTTTTACTCAAATCTTGTGTTCGATTTTTAAGAAAAATTGAGTTAAGACCATATATTGGACAGTTTCATATGCAAATAGAGCTTTCACTTAGTAATATATTGTAAAAATTTTAAGCAATGAGATAAGTACTCCCTGTGTTCCATTTTTTTAGTTCAGTTTCACTATTCCATGCATCTAAAAAATAGTCAACTTTTTTATGAATTATTTATATATTTGAAGTGATTTTGACAACTTTCTTTACAAAAATCGATGTAAATCTTTTAGATTGTGAAAATAAAAAATTTATTAAATTTTTTTTTGGCATAAATGCACTAATAACTTGTGCGATTAAGAGGCATAGATAAACTCCAAAAATGGGACCGAGGGAGGAGTAATATATTTTTATCAATATATATATATATATAAAGAGAGAGAGAGAGAGAGAGAGAGAGAGAGAGAGAGAGAGATACCCTTGGAACGTAAGAAGCCGGCATTAGTGAACGGAGAAGAGAGAGGTACTCGTTCATTTGTTTCCGGCGGTTGCGCTCAACCTCAATGTGTGTGATTCTCTGGTTCTCAATCTCTTCCTGGTTCTTTCTGCTCTTGGAACGTCGACGTTTCGGGCGTGTTGACATTATTGTTTTTGAGTTATCCAATTGTGGGAATTGTTCGGAAATCACGGGATTGGGACCCCATTGGTCCAAATGTGGCACCATTGAATTTGAAGGAGGTTGAGACATATTCCAATTTGCATATTCACAACTTTCTGTTTGAATGTCAAAAGAAACTTTCACTACTTCTTCTTCTAATTCTTCTTCTTCATCTTCTTCTTCTTTGTCTTCTAAACCAAACTCATGAGTGCCCCAAGTACTCCCACCTAACAAATTGTAGAGGTCTTTGGTGTTGTAACCAAACAGCTCTTGTTGGAATACCACAGCTTCAAGGGCCATTCTCTCTCTCTCTCTCTCTGTCCCTCTCTCACTTCACTCTCTCTCTAGAAGTTGAGAACTCAGTTTGTAAAGTGCCAACTCATGTAAGTGAAGTCCCATACAAGACTCACCCAAAATGGAGTCAACTTACTATCGCTAGCCTTTCGGGGTTCTCTTATTTATAGGCACTAGCCATTAAGGCTTAGTTTGGCCCGTGTTTCTCTTTTTTTAAAGCACAATTTTATGTTAATTCATTTAGTAACTAGTTTACGAGTTTTGCAAAAATTGAACTTAGAGTTTTTTAGGGGAGCTTTTAAAAGCTCTAGAATGAAGCTTTTAAAACCTTAAGGTTATTTTTTGTTTTTTTTGTTTCATGATGCATTTTTGAAGAGTAGTGTATCAAATTATCAAAAAAACTTAGTACTAAATTTCATAAACTCCTTTTAAAAAGCCGCGTGAGGGCCAAACTAAGCCTAAGTAATGAAATCTACTGTAATAAAAAAGAAATTAAAAAAATTAAAACAAGAAATAAATAAAGAAAGAAAGGTCCAAATTGACAAAGTGACAATAAAATGACTCCACTGTAATTTTAACTATTTCGAAAAGATTAAAATGTGATCAGATTTAGTTCAGGTTTCACTTTTTATTTGGTAATATTGATTTAACGAATAATCAATTAATTTTGCTTATCGAAAAAAAAAACAAATAAAATTAACTAATTTTAAGAGTTATTAGACTGAAAATAAACTCCTATACAAAAAATAAACACTTATCAACTATCTAAATTTGTCAAACAATACCCTCAAAAAAAAAAATTTGTCAAACAAATCACTTATAAATTATAGAACCCATTTTTTACTTTCTCAAACAACTGGATATCATTGTGAGGGCTCAAATAGTGATATCTGAAATCCAAGCAATGGTGCAAAGAGAAATGATAGATGCACAACAAAAACTCACAACTAATTGCACAACCTGCTTAAAAATGTTGGGCTTTGTGCTGAAAAAGCTGTACACCCTTTTTTTTTTTGTCTTTTTGTGTGTACAGTTTTTTCAGCACTAAGTCCAACAATTTTAAGCAGGTTGTGCAATTAGTTGTGGGTTTTTGTTGTGCATCTATCATTGCTCATGGTGCAAAACTTTGTTCCAAAAAAAAAAAATCAAAATAGCACGTACACACCATCATGAGAAATGACATTTACAGTGAATTAGTGATTAACTACCATCATGAGATCATACTAAGTCCCACATAAATCTGAAATATTAAATTTTATTCCGAAGTTTCAACCTTTGTACTTTACTGTGCTATATACATACACACGCACGTCTATACGGTATATATATATCGTTCATTTTTTATTTTTATTTTTACACAGATATAGCTACTACATATATCGATCTGTATAATTATTGTGTGTTATAGACACATTCTTGAGAGATTGGTGTACAATCATGGCCCAATAATATCTTACCACTTAAGCTTTTGATGAGACATGATATTTTATAAATTCTTAGTACATTCAAATGGATGTAAAAAATTATTAAGTGGGTGTAATTAGTAGCTCCCTATCGAAATTCTGGTTCTTTAAAGTTTGTACCTTCAACGCAAACGTGCGAGGGCGGGTCATACGTGAAAGAGACTTGATATACATCGTTGAGTTTTTAACTATAGCTCTAACAATATATTAGATTTCAAATTCTTCGCAACAATGATATACTTCAAAATCCTTTTGGTTGATAGTTCGAAATTTTGTATAGACAAAAATAATTATGGCCAGAATTTTTAGCCTCTTAAGAGAGGTTAGGGATTCGAAAAACCCCTAGGGATCATGTAAGATAGTTGGAGGGATGAACTATAAAAAAATGCTTAGTTTGATGTATGTTCAGATCGTATTGCTAGCTAGCCTCGATCCTTGATTTAACTTGTGCGTGTGTTGTGGAATGTGAGGTCAGTGCACGTGTCCGGAGTTTGTTCTTGTTTTACTATAATAAAAATAATAATAAATATCGATCTCGAAGTCACGAAGAACAGACGAAGAGATTTATACTCGTATTCCAAATATACATATATATACACTCCAAAACCAAAAAAGTTCTCTTGGTCAAGAAAAATAAAATAAAAAGCAGACACAGAAATAGCCCAGTACTCTACACTGCAGCATGCAGGAACAGCTATTAATCAAACCAAAGTGTAAAGATAGACGCACACATGTAAATACATATTTAAATATACATACATATATCTATAAATATATATATATATATTTATGTGAACTCTCTCTATCAGAGGTACACATGCACTGTGAGTATGAGCGGTCATTGGAAGCCACAAAGGTGTACGTGTGCCTTTAACCGTTTATTAATTTTCGGGAGCTTGTAAATTATTCTTTTCCGGACTAATAATATTGGAGAGAAAAATTGAGGGAATTTCACACAGTAGGTCTCACGGATGGTTTTAATATTGTAAATTAACAAATACTTTTTTTTTTTTTTTTTTGAGAAGAATTAACAAATACTTTTGAGCATAAATCACTGAGAAAACAACCTATCTCTTCTGTTTATAAAATATAGGGTAAAATGTATTTTGCACTCTCAAATTATATCATATTTTGTATTTTAGTCTCTAAACTGTCATTTTTTATATTTTGGTCCTTCAACTATTATTTTGTGACAGTCTGTCCCCTCCGTCACATTTAGTGCGAAAAAAGTCACTTTTTAGTGACACCAAAAGTGACGGAGGGAGCAAACTGTCACAAAATAATCGTTGACAGACCAAAATGCGAATAATGATAATTTAAAGACTAATGTGCAAAACATAGTATAGTTTGAGAGTGCAACCCTAAAACATATCTATATGTATATATATATGTGTGTGTAAATATAGAAATCCAAAATTGTTGCGGTCATGTCGAATTGGACCATATAAGTTACATTGTCTAAAGAAAGTTTGGAGTTTGAGCTTGAAGACAAATCTCATTATTTGCAAAAGATCATCAAATCTAATATGGGTAAAAAAAAAATAATAAAATAAAAAAATACATAAATAAATAAGCACTTGGACACAATAATTTTTATTTTATTTTTTTTAAATACAGATTTGGAAAGTTTCATTTGACTTTCCATATTATATTTTAAGATGTACGGAGTAATATCATTTCATCTTAGTTTGCATGCTACACGAAAAATGTGTATAAGAAAATAGTTTGCTCACTTCAAAAATGGTTTATTAACGCTCACTCAAGCATCACATTGGTCAATACAGTGGGACTCATGATTAAACAAATCCAAAAATGGTTCACCAATGCTCACCGTATTCCATTGGTCAATGCAATGGAACCCAAGATTAAATTAAAGATGTTTAATCCTGGGTCCCACTGCGTTAACCAATGAGATGGTTCAGTGAACATTGATGAACCATTTTTGGGATGAGCAAAAATGCTCTCTTGAATACAAAAAAAAAGGGTGGAAAATCACCTCGAGGGTGCTGCCCTAAATCCCAGTAAATTTAGCGCCTGCTAAACCGCCCCAACGTTAAATTTCTGCATCTGATCACCTTTGGCATTTACTTGCAATAATTATTTGACTTTAAACTTCTGTTGACGCACACACAACCACAATGACAAGGACCTGATGGTATTAATGCTGGCTTTTTTCAAAAGTACTGGAGTGTTGTTTCACCTTCTATTTTCAACTTCATCAAAAATGTTTTTCACTCGGGGGTTGTCCCTTCTAAGATTAATCAAACTTTTGTCGCCCTCATCCCCAAAGTCAATAATCCTGGGTCTATCACCGAGGATTATGGAATGAGAAGGGAAGGAGCCCACCGGACTAAAACACCCCTTCTCATCCTATCTCGCGATAGGCCTTTACTCAACATCCTTTTAATTGAATTACTAATCTAAGCATGCCCTCAACTAATACATAGATATACGTATACATTACACAAACATGTCAAAATGGTGTAAAATTGCCAATTTACAAAACATCATTCAAAAGTCACGTAATTCAAGTAGCAAGCAATATGATATGCAATAAAGAACAAGAGAACTTACCCGAGATCCAGCCGCGAATATTAAACGTGCAATGCATGCAATCAAATAAAACCTAAGAAAAGAGTCTCTAATCCACATATATACATGTAAGGCAAGATCTTAATTCTAATGTGTAGCGCATAAGGTTGAAAAATCAATAAAATCAAGAAATTAAAATAAATTAAAGGGGGGTCCTAGAGATCATACCTTAATAGCGCTACAAAACAAAAAGGTTAATCCACATGATATACAAGATGTGAAATTAGAAATAACAATCCTAAATTTCTAGCTTAAACCTATCAAGCATGAAATCCAACTTTATTCAATAGCTAGTTCTAATCATGAGCATTAAATGTACATGAATGAATGAATGTGAACAAGAATAAGACATGTGTTTATTCACTAATTTGGGTCACTTAGCCTCTGAATTTAAGCTAAATTATCATCATTCAAAGTATGATTTGGGTCTTAAGATATTAGGGGCCATTTGAGTTGAAATAAATAAGATTAGACAAAAACAGTAGCAGTTTTTTATGAATTACAGAGAGCAGATCATATATTTAAAAAATGAAAAAGCGTGGTTCCCGTGGTTTGATCTTGATGAATTTTGGACACAAGATGTCTCTGTGTGTCTAGTTTTTAACCCAAAAAAGAAATCAAAGTTTCAACAGTTGGATCTCCGGGAATTGGACAAAAACAGACGTCACTCAGCATTCTACAACCTTCTGTCCAGAGTTCTTGCACGATTTTCTAAAAATAGCAAAAAAAATCAGAAATGCTTTGTTCTTTTTAGGGTGACTTCCTAACACATCAATCTACTTAGAAAAAATTATTTTGGGTCACAAACACTTTATTAAAGCATTGGTTTACTTATTTCAAAAGAGTGTTACTATACTGAAACTCTGGACAGATTATTGTGTCCTTACAAAACTCACAACCAAACCACTTTAGACATGAAACCACCTTAAAACAAAAATTACAGTGGTAGAACATTGTGTTGTTGACACTTTCCCGTTGGTTTCACTTGATTTCGACGGCTAGATTTCGAACTAAAATTCTTTGATCAAAAACAGTTTATGAACTCACTGTTTTCATTTGTCAAGTTCAACTTCTATTTGTTAACTCCAACTATTGAACCATGAAGTTGGACTTAAACTAAACCATCTTCTCCTACCATTTGATGGTCATTGGAGACTAAAGGCCTTTATATTTATAGATTTCAAGTGAAGTATGAATGGACTTCATGAAATCTCAAGATAAAGAATCTAAACCATGGGGATGAGCTTGGACTCAAAACCACTTTCTCCTACCATTTGATGGTCATTGGAGATGAGGACATGACTATGCTCATGAGTCTCAAAGGAATATAGAAAGGATTCCATGAGATATCAAGTTTAGAGGACTCAAGTCATGAGTATGGACTTGGATCCATCTATATGCTTATAAAATGAGGTGATGATCAAATTTTGACTCTCATGTAAAGCATAAGCTTATATGAGATTCAAAGGATCATACTCAAGAGATGTCAAGAGAGATATTGAAGATCTCCAAGAATCTCAAGAGAAAAACATAAACAAAAGAAATAGAAGAAAGATCAAGGAATTAGGAACAAGGACTTCCAAGTTTACTTAACAAACTCTAAAACTTAATCAAGAAAAACTAAAAATGACTCGAAGATTAGAAGCTCAAAAGAAAGAAAATACAACTAAGATTAGAGGGTCATATCCAAACTATCCTCAAAGTTCTTTTCCTTTGAAGATCTTCCAAGCTCTTCTCCCTAGTTCTCTAAACTCTCTCTTTTCTCTCCCAAAAATATTGGTGTAGTGGTGGTTATCTCTCATGTATTGTGTTGTATCTCTCCTCTTTTGTATTCTCTCCTTAAGGAAGATCCTCTCTCTTTTATAGACAAAATTACCAAGCTTTTCTCAGTGAATTCGGAGTAAAAGACAGGTGTAATCATCCCATTTGGTGGTACAATACGTACTTCCTGAAATTAGACAGACTGCTGCCCAGGGCGGCATTCAAAAGTTATTCGCGGCAGTCCGTGGCTGCCGCCGCGGCATTCTGTGACTGCCGCGCGGCTCTCAGTGAGTGTCGCGCCAAATTATTGATTGTCGTATTTTCGTCAACCTTACTTTATCAGTTTTTTGTTTTTATCCGCATACACATACGTATTGTACCACAAAATACGGACTTTAAAAGCAAACGGTAGTCAGAAAATGTCGGCGGCACTCAGTAAATCCCGGGCCGGCACTCACTGAGTGCCGCGGCATATTGCCGTGCGCCGTTTTTTGTTGAACTTCCCTTTGTAGGTCTTTTCCTTCTTCTTTTTTCTTAAAGAAACTTATTTTTGAAGATCTTTTCCGAAAATGGTGTTTTATACCTGAATTCTCCTAAATACCTGGTATTTTCTTCTTTCTATGAAATTTTATAGCGTTTGGAGAACTTTCTGAAGAGTTTGGAATACTTAAAATCTTTTCGGTCCTTATCATCATTGGACGTGGAGGTGACGCTCTCCTAAATTCGACGGTCGGTCAAAATTGGGGTCTCTACAGTGCACTACTACCTCAGAACTAAAAATTTTATTTAATGGTGTCCCCTTAGAGGGTTTTAAACCCAAACGAGGTCTCAGGCAAGGGGATCCCATATCTCCTTATGTCTTTGTCTTTTGTATGGAAATTTTGGCTTCTATGATTGAGAAACAAGTTTTTTCTAGAAAATGGCGAGGGTTAAAAGCTTCCCAGAGAGGGCCCCAAATTTCCCATCTTTTTTTTTGCAGACGATATTATTCTTTTTGCTGAAGCAACGGAAAAAAACTTTGACATCATCATGGATACTCTTGATAAATTTTGTACCTTTTCTGGGCAAATAATCAGTATTGCTAAGTCTCGTATTTTCTTTTCTGCAAATACAAGAGGCAATATTATTAACTCCATTACTAGGAAAAGTGGTATAGCCAAGACTTCTGATCTTGGAAAATACTTGGGTATCTCCCTTATTCACGGTAGAGTTTCTAAGGCTATTTTTAACTCTACTATTAATAAGATTCAACAAAGACTTTCAAGTTGGAAATCCCAAATGCTTTCTATTGCTGGAAGAACTACCCAGATTAAATCTACTAACGAGGCTATCCCAAATCATTTAATGCATATCATGTTGCTTCCTATTTCGGTTTGTCAGCAACTTGATCACCTTGATATGGATTTTCTTTGGGGTGATCAAGAGTCTAAAAAGAAGTTACATCTGGTCAGTTGGGATAGAGTCTGTCTTGGAAAAAAACAAGGAGGGCTGGGCCTTAGAAAAAGCAATGAAAATAACCTAGCTATGCTAGAGAATCTTGGATGGAACATTTTGAACTCCAAAAACAATCTCTAGACTAAAGTGATTGTGAGTAAACATCTTAACGGCAACCCTCACTCTGAGTGGAAGGCCAAAAGAAGGAACTCAAACATCTGGAAAGGGATCATTTGCTCCTCGGACCTCTTAAAAAAAGAGGCACTAAATGGATTGTGGGGGATGGTGGTAAGATTAATCTGTGGAAAGATTGGTGGTGTGGTGAATCTGCCCTGTCCCATAGATATCCTAACAATATTTTCCCGAACCTTAAGGTTAAAGATATCATTTCTAGCCATGGTAGCTGGCAGTTGGATGATATCCAACATTGGATCTCTGAAGTGGATAAGAAAGACATTCTCTGTACTCCTCTCCCTAAGTTCAATACTATGGATGACTTTCCCTCGTGGTCCCTCTCGAGCAATGGCAGATTCAACTCTGCTAGTGCTTATGCCATCACTAGTGGCAACTTCTTTCAACCTTGCAATAACATATGGAGCGATCTTTGGAAATGGAAAATTCCCAATAAATTGAAAATTTTCTTTTGAAAATGTCTCTTGGATAGACTGCCTACTAAAAACCTTCTCTATATTAGAAATATTTCTATGGATTCTATATGTCCTTAATGTTCCTTTTGGAAGGAAGATTCTCCCCATATCTTGAGGGATTGCTCCAAAGCTCGCAGCCTTTGGAATTTGCTTTTACCAAAGGCTGTGGATATGCAGAGCCTTTCGATGGACTTTACTCATTGGCTCCACGAGAGAATGAGAGATGTTGCTATAAATGGGCGAATTCATCTTCCTAATGATATCATTTTTATTGCAGGGTGCTGGCATTTGTGGAAAGAAAGAAACAACTTGGTTTTCAATAACAAGTCTATCCAGGATAGACAAATTGCTAAAATGACCAAGGATCTAGGGATAGATATACTGAAAGCCTTCAAAAGAGATAGTAGTTTGAGCAATACTAGAAATGAAAATCTTATACGTTGGTATCCCTCTATTGCAGGCACCCTTAAGCTCAACACGGATGGGAGCAGCCGAGGGAATCCAGGACAAGGAGGAGTTAGAGGCCTCATCAGAGATGATCAAGGTCGATGGAAAGCAGGCTACTACGGGCACCTTGACTTTTGCACCAGCCTCTTTGTCGAGCATGAGAGCATTAGAATAGGTTTGGAGCTTGCATACCGTGAAGGAATGGAGAATCTTTTTGTTGAGACTGACTCTTTAGTGGCTTGTTTGCTTGTTCAGAAAAGCGTAGAAAATCACCCCCTCAGGACTATTATTGAAGACTGTAGGACTTTACTTAATTTTTGTAAGGGTAATATCACCCATATTTTGAGAGAAGGCAATAGCTGTGCGGACCTTCTTGCTAATTTTGGGACGGATCACCTGGATCCTCTTGTTGTTTTAGATACTCCAATTAGGGAACTTTGTATGTCTATGTTGGCGGACTCTTGTGGTACTAGTATCCCTCGTGGAAACTAGCTTTGTTTTTGTGTTTTCCCTCCAACCAAAAAAAAAAAAAAAAAAAGCTGGAGAAAGAAAATAGTATTGCCGTATTATCCCATATCAATGGATGTCAAGAAAATAGTTTAGCCATGTTATCAAATATCAATAAATGTCAAAAATTTGAAAAATATTTTTAGTACATGTGATATTCTAATTTAATTGTAGTTTAGCCTCCCAAATTTGAAAAAAAAAAATAGCATATGCGATACTTTAGCCAAATGTAGTCTAGGTCACTCCGAAATTTGAGAATTTTTCTTCTTCAGTATATGTGATATTTTGGCCCAAATATAGTTTAGCTCACCCCAATTAAATGTTTCAAACTCAATTTGATACCATACCACGTTGTTAAGTAGACTCGATCTAAAATGTATAAATATTACTTCAAAAGATAATATTGTTCTAAAATTAACTCGATTTGACACCACATCTCATTTTCAAATATGTATCAATAGATCCCAAAAAAATATATTTCAAGGGCATGTATTGCTTCCTCAGCCCCACACCACACCCCCCCCCCCCCCCCCCCAAAAAAAAAATCTAATCTACACACTGTATGTAGGTTAGTAGTGCGTACATCAATTTTTAACAAAAAAAAAAATGCTTCTAGTGACGAAAATTTGTCGTCGCTAAAAGTATTTATTTTTTCGTCGCTAAAAGGGTATTGTGCTATAAGTTAGCATTCCCCTTATTTATAATATTCAATAGCACTTTTAAAAAAATTTCTACTAGTTGACATCAAATAATTAACAACTAATGACATTTTTTTTAGGGAATTGCTATGTACACCCTTGTATTTGTTATGTATACCTAAATTCCTTAATTTTAATTATTTTTCTTTTAATAATTCTCACTTTTGTAAAGTTGAACGGTGGACATAACAAAATTAGCGGTGTATATTATAATTCCCTATATTTATTAGTATAAGATTATGACCTAAAAATTGGTTGTAAGACACTATCAATAGTAGTATATCATTGTATTGAAAAAATTTCCAACTCTTCCACAAAAAACTTTTAAGCAAAAGAGCAGAATTCTTCGTCATTTGATAATAATACGGTCGGATGTACGACCATTCACAAAGTAAAAAGCTGACAAAAATCAGAGATTCTAGCATAGATAAAAGCCACAAGCCACACATATACATACAGGTACATATACATATATATATATATGTATATATAGAGAGAAGTAAAAGCATAGCATAGTTGTCGGAGATGGACAGAGGAATCCATGTGACCATACAAGGGATGGGATCAAAGCTACTTTTGAATAAACTAATACCATATACAGAACTATATATTATCAACCTACACCATACATATTTTCCTTTCCCACGACTAGCTAGTACTGACATTTTTTTTAAAAAATTATTTTTAATATTGTTCTGTACTTTACATACTCGCAGCACTTTTCCCAAGGAATTATCAATACATGCATACAACATTCGCATTTTCACATTCTTCGTATTGCCTTGGGATTCCCCTGCAATACAAAACAGTAAACACACACTCTCCGATCTCCCACTTCCATCCAGTACTCTCCAACATGAGAGATTTGAGTAATGATTAGTGCATATAAAGTGTGTACATAAAAATTTAGTTTATTTATTTTGATGGGTCTTATTTGTATAGGGATGGATCATATTAAAATGAATGACCCAGATTTTTATGTGCACACTTTATATGTACATTATAGCATTACCCGAGAGATTTTAGATATAACTAGAGACGGTGCATGTGCCATGCATGATGCATGTGGTACCTTCCGGTCAATAAGAGTACTAATGAGTTATTCGAGTGAGATTCACATCTCTAAAGTAGGGGTTCCAATATTTGTGGGCCCAAATGCGTGTATCCCACTTAAATAATTCACTCTCATAATTTTGAAGCTAGCTTTACTTTACTTAATTGTAGTTTAATACATTACTATTAGGGACCTGAGGGCGGTGTGAGAAGAACACAATGCTTATGACCCAACCATTTTGTAATGTTACAGTTTTTAATTTCGTATTTTGTTTCTCAAAATTAACAAGCTAGCACTCACTAAATAAACAAAAACCAAAACCATAATAAAAAATCGCAATGTTTACCAATCGGCCACTTAACTTTCAACATTCTTTTTGTACAAAGTAGCATAGTAATTTACTTTAAGGGTAATACTTGGAACACACTCAAATACACAATTTTTGGGACACAACTTAAGAGATGTGTCTATATCTCTCCTATGTTACTGTGGGGTCCAGTGACATCACAGGAGAGATATGGACACATCTTTTGGATTGTGTCCCAAAAGTGTGTGTGTTTGGGTGTGTGCCAATCTTTACTCTTATTTTAAACACTTCTGATTATTATATATCTTAGGCTTAATTCCAAAATAAATATACCCTTGAAGTTTGGTGCCTGCCACATTTTAGTCTATGTAGTTTCAATTGTGTCAATTTGGTTCTTGAAGCTTTTAAATAAAAGGAATGTGGTCCAAATGTCAAATTCAGTGAGAAAAATTGACAGAAATTATCCACTACTGTGCACAATTACACCGATAAACAAGTGGGGAGATTGGTGATTTTTCATTTTGCCCCTAAAATGCGTGCAAGTGCATAATATATGAATAAATTCTGTCAATTTTTTTTTACACATGCTTCTATTTGGACATTTAGACCACATTGCTTCTATTTAACACTTTAGGGAGCAAATTTTCACAACCCAGTCCCACAATAGCGGAACCAGAGCTCATGGCACGCAACTAAGGCTCTTCCTACTCATTTCTAAGTTGTAGCAACGAAATAAGAACTTTAAAGATAACAATGAGTAGTCACTTTTTTGAAACCAATACACCCGAAGTTGGTAGAATCTGTATAAATTTGAAAACGTAATAATTTAAAACGAATAAATTCATATTCAAAGGGGTACCAAAGGCGCCCTAAAAACCAATCAAAATATTTAAATAAGTTGCGAAAGGGGTATAAAACATTTTCATGCAGGGGTCATTTCGACCTGTCAAGATGGCCCGTTCGACCGGTCGAGTGACCCCTCGGCAATAATCCTTCACAGCAAAGGGCACTTCGACCGGTTGAACTGTCCCCTTCGACCGGTTGAATGACCCCCTAACAGCAATCATTCTTGCACTAGGATATTGTCTAAGGTCAAGCGACCCTTGCGATCGTAACATAGCTTAACATTAAATCAAGACATGAAGTCGATAACTAAAACATTTCAAAACGCGAACTCGAGGGTTCGGATTCAAACTAACTTAATTAATCCATTCCATGTTCTCGAAGTCAATACCAACCGTAATTCTAGTTACTTGAAAGTAAATCCTTACAAAGTTTGGAAATGAAAATAAAACATATACAAGGCTGTTATCCATTTCTATTACAAGATCCTTAACAAAACAAATGAAATAGACGGTTCGATTACAGAACTACAGGATAAACATGACAAGTCGTCTTCTAAGTGAACTCCGGACATCTCGTGATCACTTTCCCGATTCCTCGCCAACATTAACACCTGAAATGGTTATTTGAATAACCACACATATTCGATTTGTTTAAGCTAACGCTTAGTGAATAAAACAACAAATGCACATGAATGATAAACATGCTCGCATTCACATCTCTACATTTCATACTAGTCTCTGGAGTCTCACATGTATGTTCCATACTCCTAATCCGCGACTCCTCACCAATAAGTCCACGCGAAAAGGTAAGACCCACGATTCTTTTCTTCAATCGTGCGACCTTAATGCCTATATCAGCTCCACAAGATGGCTTGGTAACCACGTGCTCCTTTGGCCCAAATAACAACTCATCATGCTCAATTCATATATCACCATCCTTTCGGTTATCGAAACATTTCACCGTGCTATTGGGCCTACTTATCAATATAATTGCCCAATATGAACTACACAAGATATATCTATAAACTAATATATGCTTTTCATACAAAACATGAATACATGTCAAGAAATCATTTCAAAACACATAGTTGAATCACTCACCTCCGACTTATGCTTTTATAATACGATCCAAGGAAAACCTAAGTACAAAGAACGTGCAGAAGTCTGTCTTGTACAATTCCTATCGATCAAAAATTCATTTATCAACTTTTATAGAAAATTCTAGTTTTCGAAAAACTTAACCAAACAAGCCTTAGTGGGTATCAAAACGACGACCTTATCTCGAGGAGTTCGAATACGAAATTTGGTGAAAAACCAGTGGACGAACGGTCGTCGTTTGGCGTCGAGAAGCTCTAATCAATCAAATCCCCCTTTTGGCATCCTTTTGAAACTTAGGTTAGAAGTTTATAAAAATATCTCAATCGTCTCTATCTATATATAGGCAACACTTTCCAAATTTGTGTTTACCTCCTCACGAGTTTTCAAAACTCCTAATCAATTTCTGAAACTTTCTCCACAGCTCAAAATTATAAAAGTTTCAGACTAAGTTCTGTTTGGTTGCTAAAACGCAAATTCTACATGACTTTTTCGAAGTTGCGAATTAGCCTACTAAATTAATAGCTTGTTAATTCGTCCTCATCACGATACTAAAATTAACAACAAAAATATATTATAAACCAAAAAATAATACAGATAGTGAAATACACAGGTAAACATTTATTTCTAGATAAACATTTAAGGTATTCCACAATAAACGTCTCATACTCGGAGAGACTTCACAACATCAAAACACTCAATTCACTCAGTCTCAAAGGGTCCCTTTATAAAGATACCCAAATCGACTTATGAGTCAAACTCCCTTAAACATGTGCCAAAATGCACAACACATCACATCATCATGCATGCATGACAATGTAAAGATATGCAATAACACAAATACGGGTGTTATAATACTCTCCCCCTTAAAAGAAGTTTGTCACCAAACTTATACCTCATGTCTCGAAAAGGTGCAGATACTGAGTACGCATCTCATCCTTTATTTCCCATGTCATCTCCTCTGTCATTTGGCTACGCCATAACACTTTAACCTTTAATATCACTTTATTTTGCAAGACTTGATCCTTCCGATCCAAGATCTCTATCGGGTACGCAACATACGTCAAATCACTCTGAATCTCATTCAGCGTCGGAGTCATCACTTGCTTCCTACCCTCCGCTAAGTATTTTCGTAACAATGATACATGGAACACGTTATGAACTTGAGCATACTCATTCGACAAGTTCTAATGATACGCTACGGGTCTAACTCTCCTAATAATCTTAAAAGCTCCTACGTATCTTAGGTTGAGTTTCCCGTATCTCCCAAATCTAGTGATCCCCTTTGAAGGTGACACCTTCAAGTAAACCAAATCTCCCACGTCAACTTCCAACGGTCGCCTACGCTTGTCGGCATAACTCTTATACCTACTCTGAGCTATGAGTAACCGTTGTCCAACTACTTTTATCTTGTCTGTTCTCTCTTGCACGATTTTGGGCCCTTCAATCATTCTTTCTCTAACTTCGATCTAACTAATCGGTGAACGACATACACGACCATATGAAGCTTCATAAGGAGCCATCCCAATACTCGACTGAAAATTGTTGTTATATGCAAACTCAATCAACGGAAAATGGTCTTCCCAATCATCCTAAAAATTAAGTACACATAACCGAAGCATGTCTGCCAATATCTGGATTACTCTTTCCGATTGACCATCGGTCTGAGGATGAAAATCAGTACTAAAATGCAATTTGGTACCCATTACTTATTGCAAGGCCCTCCAAAATTTTGATGCAAAACTACTATCTCTATCCAAAATAATAGAAACTGGAATATCATGGAGTCTCACAATCTCGCGGATATACAACTTAGCTAACAACATCGGCTTAGTTGTTCGAAGTGGTAGAAAGTGCGACGACTTTGTCAAACGGTCAACAATTATCCAAATAATAGTATTCGATCTCTTAGATCTCGGAAACCCACTAATAAAGTCCATCGTAATGTGTTCCCATTTCCACTCAGCTATCGGTACCAGTTATAACAATCCCGAAGGTACTTGGCGTTCGACCTTCACTTGTTGATAACTCGTACAATGTGAAACATAGCGTGCTATTTTTCTCTTCATTCCCAGCCACCAATAAACATATCTCAAATCTCTATACATCTTGGTGCTTCCCGGATGAACGGTGAACTTCGTATTGTGTGCTTCCTCTAGGATGTTCTGTTTCAATTCTTTCTTGTCAGGTACACAAATTCTACCCCTCAATCTCAAAACATAATTCTCAAAAGTGAATCCCGATTGTTTACCCATCGGAATCTCATCACAAATCCTCTTCAAAGTCACATCTTAAAGTTGTTTCTTCTTGATATCGTGAATCAAGAGTGGTTGTGCCACAATCGTCGACGTCAAGCCACTTTCAATCCTCAGAATCACTTCAAGTTCCAAATTCTCCATATCCTGAATCAATTCTTTTTGAGAAGTCATATCTGAAGCTATGTTGATTGTTGCTTTATGACTAAGAGCATCGGCGACTACATTCGCTTTGCACGATTGATACTGAATCGACAAATCATAGTCCTCATCAACTCTAGCCATCTCTTTTGCCTCATGTTCAAATCTCGTTGTGTGAACAAGTACTTCAAACTTTTATGATCCGTATATATTTTACATTTCTCCACGTATAGGTAATGATGCCAAATTTTCAATGCAAAAATCACAGCGGCCAATTCTAGATCATGAGTCGGATAATTCTTTTCGTGCAGCCTAAGTTGTCTCGACGCATATGCAATGACCTTGTCACCTCTCATGAGAATGCAACCTAAACCTCTATATGAAGCATCGCTATAAATGACAAGTCTTTCAGTTCCTGTCAGAACAACTAAGATAAGTGCTTCTACCAGTTGACCCTTCAAGTCTTGGAAACTTTCCTCACATTCCGGACTCCATTTAAAAACAACATCATTCCTCATTAATTGTGTCACCGACATTGCAATGCGCAAAAAATCTTTTACAAACCTCCGGTAATAATCAGCCAATCCTAGGAATCTTCAGATCTCTCTGTCATATTTGTCGATCTCGCCCAATTGGTAATTGCTTCTATCTTTTGAGGGTCTACTGAAATTCCTTTCGCCGATACTATATGTCCAAGAAAAGCAATCTCCTTCAACCAAAATTCACACTTCTTCAATTTTCCAAACAATCTTTTCTCGTGTAGTTGTTGTTAGGCTAATCGCATATAGTGTTCGTGATCTTCAACACTCTTGGAATATATCAGGATGTCATCTATAAACACAATAACAAACCCATCTAAATAGTTCATGAAAACACGATTCATTAAGTCCATGAAAACATGATTCATCAAGTCCATGACTGCAGCTGGTGCATTCACTATAAGAAAACAAATGCTATTTATGTCATTTTTAAAATTGTATTTATGTCACTTTTATTTCGAGTGACATAATTATTTCTCGCGTGTGCTTTTTATGTCGCGTTTTAAGTATTTATGTCGGTTTTTTAAAAAAGTGACATAAATACATTATTATTTATGTCATTATAAAAGTGACATAAATAACGATGTATTTATGTCACTTTTTTAAAAACTGACATAAGTAAAACCGCAGTGGCAACTTTGTAAATAAAACAGTTTATTTTTATGCCGGTTTGTTTAAAAGTGACATAAATAATATAATTTTTATGTCACTTTTCCGAAAACCGACATAAAAGCTTGGAATTTTATAATGATGTTATAAAAACTGACATAATGATGTTTTTAGTTTATTATTCCGCGTTTAACAAAAAAGCGACATGAAAGAGTACCCTATATATATTTTCGAATTTATAATCTAGGGCTCACGAAGAAGGAATTGAGGCCATTTTCTCTCTCTCTCTCTCTCTCTCTCTCTCTCTCTCTCCCTCTCCCTCTCTCCTTAAGTGATGTGCCATAGCCATGGATCTTCTCACTGTCGCTCCAGATCTTCATCTTCTTCTTCTTCTCCCTCTCGCTATGCCAATTCTCGTAGCCGAAGTCCCCGAATCGATCCCGAGGAAGGAGTAAGGACTCTCTCTCCAATTCTTCTCCCTCTCGTAGCTCCATTTTAACACACACACGCTCTCTCTTTCTCTATCTC
Source organism: Hydrangea macrophylla (assembly GCA_033977485.1). NCBI lineage: Eukaryota > Viridiplantae > Streptophyta > Magnoliopsida > Cornales > Hydrangeaceae > Hydrangea > Hydrangea macrophylla. The sequence continues at coordinate 67,877,691 of CM066992.1, forward strand.
TCTCTCATGCTCAAGCACATGGAGGAAGGATAATGACAAAGCTATGGATTCATCGATAGAGAAAGGACTCGATTCCGTCACCGACGCCAAAGACGATAGAGGTAATCTTTGATACCTCCTCTGTTTTTTTAGGAAATCCGAAAATATATCAGATTTGTTGAGATCTGTTCAGATATATAGAAAATCGTATGTTTATGTTATAGATATGTAAAAAATCGAATGTTATAGAGAGACTTTCGGCAGAAGTCTGGTTACCTGAGCAACCTATTCTTGTTTACCTACTTTTTCCTTTTTCAATAGTCTAGCAAACTGTTATTTTTTTTACCTACTTTTTGTCCACTTTTAACAATCTATTGCACAATCGTCTTGCTGAAGTGTTTAAGTTGTGATCTTCTAGTTAAACTAATCTCAATTTCATTGTATCAAGGAAAAAGTGCTTTTAATTTTCAATTAAAAGTTCTTCATTTGGATCCTTCAAACTACATATTTCTTATTTTCGACAATGAGGACTGGAAACACAGGGTTTTTCTCTCAATATAATGGCCTTTTTTCCTTGATGCAGTTGATTAGACATCAAAATTTTAGTTTTGTAAGTTAGACTTGCTGGTCTCCCTACACACCCTTGCAAAATGCATGGGCTGGGGGAGTGGTGTTCGAAAATAAAAATGGGTTGATATGATGAATGCTACAAGGAAATGAAAGTTTATAAATGCTTCATGATACTTCAACAGTCATGTAGATCTGAGCAGTTACCTGAGCAACCTATTCTTTTTACCTGCTTTACTCTTCTTTCATAGTCTTCCTACACTGTAAGCCTAACACTTTGTTTTAATTTTATAGCTTTTTTTTTCCTTGCTGTTTTAGCAAATCTTCTACTTGATTTAATAGCAAGGTCATATACTATTTGTTTTGTTTCATATTTTTTGAGGATCTAAGCATGTAACTTTCTCATTAAGATTTAAGATACTATTTGCTGGAGGAATAAATACATATGAATTGCCATCATCTATGGTCGATTGTCTCATAGGTAAGGTTGTACTTGAGTTTAAAGCTTTTTTTTCCTTCAAAAAACTACACAACTGATTGCAGAAAGTGAAGTTTATTCTATTAATATGGCTTTAGAGTCCGACCACCAAATTTTTTGGAAAACAAATTCGAGATCCATACCCTTATATAGTAATTTGTCCTTTAATGTGCATATATATTCATCTGAATCAGCTATAAAGCTTTTTCCACCACAATTAAGGTAAACATATAATAGATACCTGTAGTTGAGAGTTGTTCGTTTACTTTGAAATGTGAACTTATTGATGTTTATATAGTCGTCTCTATATAGTTGAATCAACTATAAAGCTTTTTCCACCATAATTAAGGTAAACATATTACAGTTATCTGTAGTTGAGAGTTGTTCGATTACTTTGAAATGTGAACTTATTGATGTTTATATAGTCATCTCTTTGCTCTCCCACATTCAACATGGTTGTTATTTGAACATATGAAAATGACAACTGAAATTAAAAAATATTTGTTTATATATACTTAGAAGTATACTTCTTTTTTTCCCAGAAGTTGACTTGGAAACTCATATATAGACTGGGACTCTTTGTATCTTTCTATCCCATTGGCGTCTAGTGTTTATTGTCTCTAGAGCTGTGTTGATTCAACTTGTTGGAAACCAATATAGAGTTATCAATTATAATAAGAAAGAAGATAAGTGTCACAGTAAGGCTGCCAGTAAGTAAACAAATCAAGGTTGTTGATGGAAGGCCACTAAAAATCGAATGTATTTAGTGTTTGAGGACAATATTAAGCTGTAATTAGCAAATCCTAGTGGATTAGATGAAAAAAATCCCGTCATTCAGACTTTAGGGAGTTATGTAAAAGATTAATGTTCAGTACCAATTTCGTAGTGTTCACTGCATTAAGAAGATGGGCCTCATATCATTTTGTCCTAGATCAGATTTCTTCACTGCTTGCAATCCATGTGCTTAAGGGGGAGTTATTTTCTAACATCGCTAAATCAGTAATTTTGTAAGTGAAATCTATTTTGATTTCTACTATCAAATGCAGAAGAAATAGAAATATTTTATTAGCGGTGTTAATTAACTTTTCTCGACTTATTTGGGTGGAAAACAAAATTAAGAAGAAAAAAACTATTAGTATTAATTACACACACTCTTTATCTGTTACAGGTGGACTCCGAAGATTCATTCTCAATTCTCCTAATTGGCGGTGGTGCACTGTGGCTATCAGCAACCATTACTGGATATATAATATATTTGTATATTCCTTAAGTGACAATCTGTGTGTGTGTGTGTGTGTGTGCGCGTATATGTACATATACTATATATATGTGTGTGTGTTTAATCTACAATTCTATTATTGCTTCTTCTTCTTCTTCTTCTTCTTCTTCTTCTTCTTCTTCTTTCTTTTTTCTTTTTTTTATATGTTGTTTATAAGTATTCGTTTGACACCTTTGATGGTTACCCAATGACTTTTTTAGGTGTCTATCATAATACTCTTAATTAGTATTCTTCGTTGGTAATAATTGTTGAATTTTAGGCTTAAAGCTTAAATTTCCAAAATATGAGGCTTGAATCAACTTAATCTTGGTGTACGATAAATGCTTACCATGTACCCTTTATTGAATGGAAATGTTAATTTTATGGATTTATCTTGTTTGAAATCAGTCTTTCTTGTTGAAACATGACTGATTTTAATTTTTGAAAACATAAATATAGATTATAGATACATTAATCTCCTAAAAAAATTAAAACATAAATTACCTTTATTAGTCACTATTCAATTAGAGATTGAGGTATTATTCACTATTCGATTAGAGAATCATGAGTTTCCCTTCAATTTCAATTTGTAACTAGTACTACGGTAACAATAAGACAACTTTAAGTAACATTGCTTATCACCATTAATTGGTCCTTTTCTTTGCATTTTTATATTGAAGGAAAAATCTACATAAACTGACTCTATTGTGAATTTTTGTAGCACCACAATCTGTGGAGAAAATCATCGAAAACAACCCCTATATGCTTGGTACAATGGCTGGAGGAGCAGTTGACTGCCAGTTTTGGCACAGAAATCTGGGTATTAAGGTAATCCATAATCATTCAACTGAATATTACAAGAATGTTTGAAAATTTTTCTTGTCAACAATTATGAATTCAGCAGTAAAGAACTTGTGGAATCATGTGCTTTCATTGTGTGTTGAGTGTATTGCAGGCTTCTATCATTTCTATTATGAAAATATGAGAATAATGATTCGTGTCCAATATTGCATTCTTAGCTTCATGATTTTACCCCTATTGGACACAAATTATCACTTATATTGGGAGATTTAATGGATAAATTGTACTTTTGTTGTTCTTCTTGATGTTCTCTCTTTACTAATAATACCCCTTTTTCTTATAGGTAATTGAGGCATTGTTGGAGGCCTTGTTTGTGAGGAATAAAGGAAGAAGTCAAAAGCTACCCGAGCGGATCGATCCGCCCCTTTCACTTGGATCGATCAGCGCGTTTTATAGAACTCTCTGCCCAGAAATCCGAATGCGGATCGATCCGGATTTTCAACGCGGATCGATCCGCATGTTTCGCTGAAGATTCTAACGGCGAATTAAAGACTTGGATCGATCCGGCTTTTTGCCTCGGATCGATCCGCAGCTGCTGAAGACTGCTCTCTTTTATTTACAAGTTTGCCATTGTGTGGGTTTTGTATAAATAGATAGAGATAGTGATTTTTAGGGATATCATATATCTTACATTATTTTCTCCCAACATTCTTCTTCTTCTTCTCTCATTTTTAGGAACCCACTTGGGTTCCCTTCTATTTCTTCTTCATTTGTATAAACTTGAAGCTTGGATTGAAGTGTTAATGGCTAGGTATATTTTCTATCTCTTTTCCTTTGATGATATTGCTATGTTTTCCATTGATTAGTTAGGTTTACTTAGGTTGTGGATCATGAACACTTGGATTTAATGTTGTAGCATTTCTAGGGTTCATTTGTGTAGGATTCAAAACTAAGGGATATATTCATCTTATTTGTATTGCAACTATGATTGTTAAAACTTAGACTTTGAATCCTACCCTATGTATTTCACATGGAATATTATGTAACCTTGTATTTTGCACCCCATGTGTTTGATAAATGTTGTGTGTGAGATTTAAAACTTGGAGTCTTCATCATAGATGTCAAGCATCTTTTATTGTTCAAACTCTTGGGTTTTAAATACTACATTTTGAATGCTTCATAGGTGGTTTGTCCACCAAGTAGATTAGTTAGTGTAGGGGGGACAAATCATTCGGATTAGAAGCCACAGAGGCTTCATCTTGTATGTCATGCATCCTTGATAGTCAAACGTTAGCTTCAAATCCGTTTCTATGGAAATCTTAAAGCTCATTTCATCTAACACATAGGTGCATTCCAAGTGTTTGATAATATGCCACAATGAGATGTTACCTTAGAATGTGCTTGAAACTTTAGTCCATTTCATCTTGTTGTGACCCAAGATGGGAGGAATGATCCTAACCTATTGCTTTTTAGATTAGTATTTATTTACCTTTTATCCTCCAAAAACCAAACAAAAACCCGCAAGACGCAATGTCATTTTTATTCCCTTTCATCATCTTTTCTTATTTATTTCTTTTGAGCATTATAATTAGTTACTAAACCTCCCAAACGTTGTTCTTGTATCAATCCCTGTGGACTCGACACCCTACTTCCAAATGCTACATTTTTAATAGGGTTAAATAAGAACTTGATTTTGACGTAATCAAATAACTTGTGGAAGTGATCTTTACTTGACATACAAGTTGTGCCCTATTTTTCCTCTTATTTGGATAATTTGCTTGTTTGAATTTCAGTACTAGTTAGTTGTTATTACTTGTTAGACAGTGGCTTGTTTGATGGCTTTGTTTCTAACTTGGTGCCTCAAAGTTGATATTGGATTATGATGCCCACGTATTGTGACTTGTGTTTATTTTGAGTATTCTTTTATTCAAGTGAATAATGTTTGGGATACAAAGAGGTCACATAGATATGCTCACATATGGATGTGACAATTCATAAGCCAATTTTTTTTTTGAAAGCTTTAAGTGTCATTTAAGAATTCAACCATTCCGTTCTTGACTATTTATGTGGAGAAAGTGGAAATTCTCTGCTGCCTCTTATACATTGAGCCAATTTAACTGTTTGGTTACTGAGAAATGTGCCAAAACAAAAGGAAAATTAGTGAATTGTGCAGCTTTGGCTAGTGTTCTTGCGAAATCATGAGAAGATGTACTAAAAGCATTTGCAGTGATTTGTCAAATTTGGTGCTAATGGCTTTGAACTTTCTTTTTCCTTCAATAAATTTTTTTCCATTCTTTGTTTTGACGTTGATTTTTGAGTGGTGTTTTATACTTTGCTTCTATTTGTTTGCAAAGAATCTCTCTGGGAGAGTCTATTATGTCTCATAATTTAATTTTGCGCAGTATCACTTTATATTATGATGAAATTGTATGGAAACATGCATAATGCATTCATAGCTCAATGTAGATCATTATTGTTTTTCTTTTCTTGGTGTATACTTGGGCAAAATAGATTCATTTTAGGTAATCGTTCTTTCCTTGATTCGATACTAATTTGTGAGTTCTTTTTTTAGTATTCATTCTGATACTAATTTTTGTCACTAACTTATGGATTGTTTTGGCCGCTATCCAGGGAGTGTGTGATATAGGTCAATCTTTTTCTTTAATTAGACTGTGATATTGCTCTCTCTCTCTCTCTCTCTCTCTCTCTCTCTCTCTCTCTCTCTCTCACACACACACACACACACACACACTTTCGACCTTTGTTATTTTTCACACACACACTCACACATTCATAGGGACTAATTTGTTATCATTTATTTTTGAATTTCATGTGGATTTCGAGTATTTGATCTGATCTTTGGGAGGAACACAGGTTCGTCAACAAGAAAAATCTTCAATACTCTTTTTCCCCTTTTGGAATTGATTTCAATGATACTTGAAGTTTTTTTAGATGTTGTTTCATGCTTTAGTTTTTTTAGATGTTGTTTCAACACAGATTGATCAACATGTTATATATGATAGTTTAAAAAAAATGTGGACTTTTATTAAGATTTTATGTTAATTCGGGGGCTTTTGTAAAGAGTAATGATATCCTAAATTTCTATCCCAAAAGTGTTTCCCAAATGATGTTATATAATAAAAGACCAAAAATCAAAACAAAGACCAACTAGATAGAGTCCCCTAGTGTCCCACAAGGCATTTTGAAAAAAAATAAAAATACAAAAAATTTTCTCACACAGATGAAGTTCGAAGTTTTACAGAAGCCCTCGAAAGACTCAAAGACCCCATATACACCATTAACCTCCTCTTGCTCTTGTTTAGCGGGGAACCAAAAAACCCTCATCTTGTTCCTTTCCGTGAGATTAGACAAAAAAACACACATAATAGTTTGATATCCTGCTTAATTTGTTGTTTGCTTGTGGTAGTGTTTGCTCTTTTTTTTTGTCATGATGTTAGCACTTTTAAGTGTTCTTTTTCTTATTTATTAGGTCAAAGGTTGGTTGGTTTTTAGTTTGTTCCCAACTCTGTACTGTTCTGCAGCTTGTACAATCCTCCAACACAAATTATGCTATGGTTCTCTATTTGTTTATTGTATAAAGATTATGGCCGACCAGTTAGTTGTTCACTGGTTGAGAGATTGCTCTTAGTTTATTAGGGCTATGAAGTAATGAGTTATTAGCTTTCGCTTTTATCAGTTCAATTTGAAAAGGAAACTATCACTTAGTGCTAGGTGATATTGACTTCGGCTGAAGCTGTCACGCTCCTTTCTATTACATTTTTGTCCTAATTTCCTTAAACTGTTGCTGATCTACATGTTACTTTTGTCTATTTTTCTTTTTTGGCCGAGAAGATCTACATGTTACTCAGTACTTTTGTACTTCCACTTTTCATTGAGAATGATTATGATTCAAAAAGGAGAAGAAAGACCTTGTTATGAATGTTTAACATTTGTTACATTTCATTATTTTCTTTTGAGAAAAATGGATGCAATACATGTCTTTGCTCGAGAAGGGGAAGATAATGACTTCATTAAATGTCTTCAGGGTGGTGTTGCAATTAATGTAAGGGATTCGTTACTTCATGGTTGTCTTACTTATGTCTATTGATTGTCAAGTATTCTGCCATATTGTTGTTCAATGTTCATAAGCCTTGGAATAAACAGTTGACAAATGCACCATTTGATAAGTCAAAACTGACTGATAGCTCATCATCCCCCTCCCTCTCTCTCTATATTTCTCCTCTTACAAAGAGCTTTGGATTAATCTAGTGAGAAATGACAGAGAACTTGAATTGCTCATGGCTTGTTAGCTTCCTCATGAGCAATTCTTGCCTTGTGCGATCACATGTGTAGAGGCACGTTATCACGATCTTGTGTACATAAATTTTTTGGCACAATCTCTTTTCAAAACTCTTTGGTTTTCAAGAATTAAGAACTCTACATATCAAGAACTTTCTTCTGCTCTTGAGAAGATGTTCATCTATTTTACCATAGATGAATCTTTACGTATTACTGTATTAATTTGCTTGGGTGTGAGCTCGCACAACATGTTCAGTAAGCTTAAAAGAACAACAATCTATGTTGGTATACTTTCATTTGCTACTGAATGATTTTGATTAGCTTGAACCTTATCTATTGCCTCTTTTATTTAACTTTGATAGTATGACTAAAAGCCTATCTAGGTTGGCTATGAATTTGAAAGCTAAATTGGCTATCCAAATCTTTCTAGCCCCTTTGGAGAGTTTACAAAAATGAGGTTTTGGTTGTCTGTGTTGAATAGTCAACCATTTTGTTTAGCTATTGCTTGTTGGAGATGTACATAGTTTGTGTTCTCTCTATATGGTGTTTGTGCTATGCTGTCTATATTACTTTCTTCAAACTGAAACATAGATCGGTTTTTGTGTTTACTTGCAGTCCTAGTTTTTCCTTGTAAGCGTTCTTATAATTATCAACACATTGCTGGCAGATTTAGTACTTGTTTTCTTGAGGTTAAGGTTTCAAAGTTGTAGATTTGGCTTGCTTGCTTGCTTTTTATTGTCAACTTTTGGTGGTGTAGCTAGTGAATGATTTTATGTTCTCAATGCATATTTTATTTCCTCTTTGGCAAATAATAGTCGCACATCATTGGTTATTTAATGTCTGGATTGACTAAGTTTAAAGCATTTCCGAAGGTTTGAGAAGAATACATGTTTCATTTTGTCATTCATGGTGTTGTCGACAATAAAGGGCCGCATTGGTTTAATTGAGATATGCTTTCTTCTTTAATTATGATAAGCCGTGTGGGTTGTCTTTTTCCCTTCCTATCATGCTCATGCACACATCCATGCATATCTTTTTTTTTCCTAAGGGTGATGGGTGTTTGTCAGTTGGAGTATCCTCTTAGTAGTACACATTTTACATATCGTTGTAGTAAAAGCTTGTGAGATCCCGTCCCACATCGGATAAATATAAAAAGTTAGTCTGATATATGTAGAACCAAGGGGACTACTACTAACAACTTGGGCTTAAGCATTTTAAGGGTCATTGTGGTAGGCCTGTCAAGTTGTTGGGCTAGTGGACCTCTTGGGGCGTTACAAATGGTATCAGAGCCAACCCTGGTCCCGTAAGGGCGCCGTGGGCGATGTGGCAGAGGAGTAGAGGCTCCGGAGAGGGGTAGAGGCCCCGAGGTAGTATACCTTGTGCACGCTTATGGGCTGCTCTGTGGTCACTAATGATCTGCTTCCACATCGACCAGCCAGGGGGAGAACTGGGCCAACGCGACGAGGACGTCGCGTCTTTGAGTGGGGGAGATTGTGAGATCCCGTCCCACATCGGATAAATATAAAAAATTAGTCTGATATATGTAGAACCAAGGGGACTACTACTAACAACTTGGGCTTAAGCATTTTAAGGGTCATTGTGGTAGGCCTGTCAAGTTGTTGGGCTAGTGGACCTCTTGGGGCGTTACAAAGCTAGTTTGAGAAACATGGCAACCAAAAACAGTCATTCTATTGAGCAAAATCGAAACTTATACCATCAAAACTACCGCTAGAGTCCAAGAGAATTAAGAAAATACTCTTTTACACTAATGGATCATCTTGAAATAAGTTGTGGCATACCCCCTTATACTCATATGATATGATTATGTTGAAATAAGTTTTAGCTTTACAGCTGCCCCATCCAAAGGCTGTGTAGAAAATTTTTAGATAAGTTGTGCTTTTAAAAGCGTGATCAGGTGCAAGTGCTCTGCAGCTGTTCTATGTGTTTTCATGGATAAGAACTTTTGTCTATGTAAATTCCCATGGTGCCCTTACTGACATGTTTCTTAGCAAATTAGTTTTAAACTGCAACTCAACTTGCGTTGTCCCTACGTACTTTGGGTTGGCTGCATGATTCCTTTTTCTCCATTCCACTTGGTGACCATACCTCGTTTAACCTTCACATTAGCCTCAATGTGGTCTCAATCATCGTAGTCCTTCCATATCTAGTGGGATTTTCAAGTAGCTTTTTCTTAAGGAGTAAGGCATTTATATTTGGTTCTCTCTCTCTTTTTCTCTCTCTCTCTCTCTCTCTCTCTCTCTCTCTCTGTGCTCTTGAGAAGAAGTTAAGCTATTTTACCATAGGTGATTCTTTACATACTACTATATTAATTTGCTTGGGTGTGAGCTCTCACATGGTCAATAGGCTTAAAAGAACAACAATCTATGTTGGTATACTTTCATTTGCTACTGAATGATTTTCATTTCAGGTCAATGTGGATCCCATGGAGATCCAGGGAGGGAAATGCTAAGTGAGAGCAAGTTGAAGGATCTTCTCCATGGATTAGAATATGTGCTCACATACGAAGGACGGTGATTGGTTGCTTATGGGAGATGTCCTATGGGAGTAAATTTCTATTTATGCTACATGTTTCTTCCTTTATGCTTCCATTTATTTGCGTTCATATTCTATATCTATAACTTGTATACATACATGGTAAATAATTGAATCAAATTACTTCTTGCCTTATCTGTGTAAAAACTGCGTTATATATATATATATATATTACTCATGAAAACCAAAGGAAACTTTAGCTTGCTGGTGCATGGCTAGGCTGTGTTGGTGCGCATAGGGGGGTTGTGCTGGTGTGCATGGCAGCAGCCTGGTGTGTGCACGCACCGTGTGTGTGCCTGTACGCACAATGGGCTCTTGGGCAGCCTATTTTTTTTTTTGTTGTTTTTTTCTTGGGCTGGACTAGGCAAGGGTATTTCTGGGGGGGTGTTTGTCCGGTAGGGAGAGGAGAGGAAGAGATTTGGGAAAGAGTTAGGGAGAGAGGAGAGAGATGTGGGGTTTTTTTTTCTTCTCTTTTTTCACTATTTTTTTTATTTTTTTATTTGCAAGGGGTTTAGGGGGAAGTTGTTTGAGGTTGTTTATGGTAGTATGGGGTGCTTTACGGTGGTAGTAGTGAGAGAGAGAGAGAGAGAGAGAGAGAGAGAGAGAGATTAGTTTGGGGGGAATAGGAAAGAAGAGAGAATAGGTTGAAAAATAAATAAATTTTTTTTTGAATTTTTGATGGTCCACTTTGGATGTTATGTTTCAGCCTATTGTTCTTCATTTGTATTTTCTTTAAATCGAGGAGAAAAAAAATCTTCTTTTTAATGTTTGATGTTGCTTTGTGTAGGAGAACATAAAGAAAAACTTGCAGGACGAGCGGCCAGAGTTGTTCTTGTGCAAAATCGGACTCCTCTTTCCATTTCTGAACAAGATCTCGTTTCAAAAATTAAGGCAGCTGCTACTCAAACTCTTGGTAGATATGATTAATTGATTCTCGAGAATGATTTATTGGTTCTTGGACACATGTTTTTATTATTTTTTTTAATTTTTTTTGTTGACTGGTAGAGATGAATAGATGGAATGGAATTGATTGATTGTAATGATATATTTATTGATTATAAAGTATTAATTTAGTTGTTGTAATTGATTCTTGAGCTGCATTTAGTTTTGTACAGAGTGGTAATATTGATATATGCAATCACCATTTTTTTAAAAAAAAAATTGAAAGCATTCATGTCACTTTTAAGAAAACCGACATAAATAAAAAGCATTTATGTTATTTTTAATAAAATAGACATTACTAAATACACATTTATGTCGCTTTTTATATAAAAAAAATTTATTTATGTCACTATTAAAGTATTTATGTCACTTTAAGTTAAAAGTGACATAAATAAAATTGTATTTATGTCGTTTTTAAGTATTTATGTCACTTTCTATTAACATATGTTTCGGTTTTATGAAACATTTATGTCACTTTTATAAAACATTTATGTCACTGTTAAAGTATTTATGTCACTCCCATTTATGTCACTTTCTGCTGAAAAAAAGACATAACTACATATTTATGTCAGTTTTTAAGTGACATAAATAGCAATTTTCCTTGTAGTGATTAGTCACTCCAAATGGCAAAACTAGAAATTCAAAGTGACCATATCTAGTTCTGAAAGCTGCCTTCTCAACATCTTCCTCTTTGACTTTCAACTGATGGTAACCGGATCTCAAGTCAATCTTTGAAAATACCTGAGCCCCTTGCAATTGATCAAACAAGTCATCTATTTGCGGCAACGGATATTTGTTCTTGACAGTCAACTTATTCAATCCTCAATAGTCGATGCACATACGTAATGTCCCATCCTTCTTCTTCACAAACAAGACTAGAGCCCCCCATAGCAAAACAGTAGGTCGGATAAAACCCTTCTCAAGTAGCTCCTGTAACTGAGCTTTCAATACTTTCAACTCTACCAGTGCCATTCGGTACGGTGCTTTGGATACCGGTTGTGACCCTGGTATCACTTCTATCGTGAACTCAAGTTTTCTTTCAATCAATATGTCGGGTAATTCATCGAGAAAATATCTGGAAATTCTTGAACTATTAGAATGTCTTCTACCAGTGGTCCAAGAACTCATGTGTCGACAAGTGAACATGAGAAACCTGAGCAACCCTTCTTCAACATTCTACTTGCTTGAATTGTCGATATCAAGTACATCAGTACAGTTATACCCTTACCCTGAAAAGTAAACTCTTGTTGACCTGACGGATAGAAACTAACCTCTCTTTTCACAATCGATATTATCTTGATGGACAGATAACCAATCCATACCCAAGATAACATCAAAGTAGTTCACTGTCAAGGGAATCAAATCGACACTCAAGACCCTATCGCCTATCTTGATCTCACACGACTTGAATACCAAAGAAGTTACTAACGGTTCACTACTAGGCAATGATACACACAAATCATATCCTAGCAGTTCAGACTTAACAGTTAAATGCTTAACAAAGTCACGCGATACAAATGAATGCGTTGAACCGGAATCAATGAGTATACGTGTAGGATACGAACAAATAGGAAGAATACATGATACGACGGTATCATCTGTATTCCCCAACCTGAGCTGGAAGTATCGTTGTTGTTGTTGCTTGACTCCCTTTTCCTTTCTCCACTCGTTGCCCTGCCTTTTATCCACTCGGCATACTCGATGCCCTGGTACTCATTCCCGGTTGTCTCTTACTAGGACAGTTCTTCGCTATATGCCCCGGTTGTCCACACTCAAAACATTTCCCCCTCATCTTTGGGTTGTAGCTCTTGGTGTTCGAGGTTATGTTCGATGTGGTCACATTTGTATTCAAGGGACAATTTCTAGATATGTGCCCTAGTTGCTTGCAAAGGTAGCATATGCTCAATTGATAGCAGGTTCCTCTGTGTCGCAGGTTACATGTTGGGCACAACGGTCTCGAATCTCCTGTGAATGCACTCCTTCCTTGGTTACCTATGTTCGATCTCAAACCTGGTGTTAACGGTTTTTTCACATTCCCTTGACTCGTACCCCTATTGTCATTTGCTCTCTTCCCTTATTGCCCTTGTCGATATCGATCGACACTCTTCTCAGCTATGCGAGCGGCTTCCTCAACTAACGAAACAAACGGGTGTTGCAACATGTCCACACGGCTATGGATATTCTCCCTAAGCCCTTCCTCAACCTTACAAGCCTTATCCCCATAAGTCAAAATAGTAATTTTCCCAAAGCGCAATAAGGCATTATAACGGGATACGTACTCACTGACAGTCATGTTTCCTTTGACCAAACTTGCAAACTCTTGGCGCTTCTCAGTATAAGCAGATTGTGGAAACAAAAGTTGGTTGAATTCCTCTTTGAATGCTTCCCACGTGATCGGCTTTCCTTGTTCAAGCACGTTGTTCCATCAATCCAATGCTTCGCCCCATCAATGTATCAGATGCGCACATAATTTTCTCATCATCGGTGCATATCATGGTACAAAAATGTCTTTCCATGTCCATCATCCAATGATCGGCCAAGTCTATGTCAACCTGTCCATGGTACAAAGTCAGTTTTTGTTTATGGAATTGTTCCACGATTATATGTTGAGCTCTCAATACCGGCAGTACATTGATATAACGGACTTCAACCGGTGGAGCCTGAATATTCCTCTGATCTCGTTCACTTACAGCTTGAACAAAATTTCCCTCCATGTTCACTATTTGATCCATTCGCGAATGCGGTGACAACTCTCTTGTCGGGTCAGCCATAACGTTTCAAGAACTCATCCTGATAGGTTCCATGCATAAAGACAATGCATACTATGCCATAATACACATATGTACGCACAAATCAATATCACAATTTATAAATGCAACCATGAAGCATTTCTACAATGATAACCATATTATCTTTAAGATTACACACTCCACTCAATATCGCTCAGCATATAACGTCACTCGTTCCCAAGGCTCTAAACTTAAGCTCTGATGCCACTAAATGTCACAGCCCGTCCCTCAATAGCAGAACTAGAGCTCGTGGCATGCCACTGAGGCTCTTCCTACTCATTTCAAAGTTGTAGCAGCAGAAAAAGAACTTTAAAAATAACAACGAGTAGTCGCTCTTTTGAAATAATACACCCAAAGTTGGTAAAATTCGTATAAATTTGAAAACGTAATTATATTTTGAAACGAATAAATTTATATTCAAAGGAGTCCCAAAGTTGCCCTAAGAACCAATCAAAACATTTAAATAATTTGCGAAAGGGGTATAAAACATTTTCATGTAGGGGTCATTTCGACCGATTACGATGCCCAGTTCGACCGGTTCTGTGACCCCTCGATAATAATCTTTCACAGCAGAGGGCACTTCGACTGGTCGAACTGTCTCCTTCGACTGGTCAAATGACCCCTAACAGCAATCCTTCTTGCACTAGGATATTGCATAAGGTCAAGCGACCCTTGCGATCGTATCATACCTCAATATTAAATCAAGACATGAAGTTGATAAGTAAAACATTTCAAAACGTGAACTCGATGTTTGGATTCATACTAACTTAATCAATCCATTCCATGTTCTCCAAGTCAATACCAAACGTAAATCTAGTTACTTGGAAGTAATTCCATACAAAGTTTGGAAATGATAATAAAACATATACAAGGGTATTATCCATTTCTATTACAATATCCTTAACAAAACAAATGAAATAGACGGTTCGATTACAAAACTATGGGATAAACATAACAAGTCGTCTTCTAAGTGAACTCCCGACATCTCGTGATCACTTTCCCGATTCCTCGTCAACATTAATACCTGAAATGGTTATTTGAATAGCCATACATATTCGATTTGTTTAAGCTAACGCTTAGTGAATAAAATAACAAATGCACATGAATGATAAACATGCTCGCATTCACATCTCTACATTTCATACTATTCTCCGGAGTCTCACCTGTACGTTCTATACTCCTAATCCACGACTCCTCGCCAATAAGTCCACGCAAAAAGGTAAGACCCACGATTCTTTTCTTCAATCGAGCGACCTTAATGCCTATATCGGCTCCACAAGATGGCTTGGTAACCACGTGCTCCTTTGACCCAAAGAAGGTATTTCTGTAGACCCACAGAAGATTGAAGCTGTTATGAATTGGTCGAGACCGACAAATGTGTCCGAGATTCAAAGTTTCTTGGGGTTAGCCGGATATTACAGAAGGTTTGTTAAAGACTTTTCTAGAATTTCAACTTCAATGACAAAGCTGATGAGAAAATATGTACCGTTCGAACGGAACAAAGAGTGTGAAGATTGTTTCCCAGCATTGAAGAAAAAGTTAACAACGACACCAATACTTACAATTCCAACAGGTACTGGAAATTTCAGAATTTATAGTGATCCTTCTCACCAAGGCTTGGGATGCGTGCTAACACAAGATGACAAGGTAATAGCCTATGCTTCAAGACAATTGAGACCCCACGAAAAGAACTATCCAACCCATGACTTGGAGTTAGCGGCAGTAATTTTTGCGTTAAAGATTTAGAGACATAATTTGTACGGGAAGACGTATGAATTTTTTACCAACCACAAAAGTTTGAAGTGCTTGTTCACTCAGAGGGACCTTAACATGCGACAAAGGAGGTTCTTGGAACTCATGAAAGATTATGATTTAAAAATTTAGTATCACCTGGAAAAGGCCAATGTAGTTGCCGATGCCTTGAGTTGGAAATCATCAGAAAACTTAGCTTATGCCTTAACTGGACAGGAAAAGTTGGTAAAGGAATTTGAACAATTAGAACTTGAGGTGATTCCCAAGATTAGAGGTGGTTTAATGGCGGCAATTGTGGCACAATCGAGTTTAATTAGTGAAATCAAGACTAATCAACTTCTAGACCCAGAATTCAAGAAGATTGTGGATGAATTACCTGAGGGTAGAAGGCCTGAATTCATTTTAAAAAATGGTGTACTAAGGTATATCAATCGTTTATGTGTGCCTAAGGTTGGAGACTTAAGAGGCCAAGTTATGGAGGAAGCTCACAACACCAGATATTCAGTACATCCGAGTAGTACCAAAATGTACGAAGACCTAAGAGAGATTTATTGGTGGAGTGGTATGAAGTGAGAAGTCGCAGAATTTATCGCCAAGTGTATGACTTGTCAAAAAGTGAAAATGGAACATCAACGACCCGGAGAAGAACTACACCCGCTAGAGATATCAGAGTGGAAGTGGGAGCATATTACGATGGATTTCGTATCGGGGTTTCCAAAATCTCAAAAGTCGAATGATAGCATTTGGGTTATTGTAGACTGATTGACTAAGTCAGCCCATTTCCTACCTATCAAAACCAAAGATCTATCAAAACTTGCAGAGATTTATATCAGAGAGTTTATACAGCTTCATGGAGCACCGATTTTGATAGTGTCGGACCGTGATACTCGATTTGTATCAAGATTTTGGAAGATGTTACAGAGAGCTATGGGGATAGCTTTACATTTCAATACTGTGTTTCATCCCTAGACCGATGGTCAGTCTGAAAAAGTGATCCAATTCTGGAAGATATGTTGCGAGTTTGTGTAATGGACTTCAAGGCCGATTGGGAAACCCACTTTCCTTTAATCGAGTTCTCTTACAATAATAGTTTTCAGACTAGTATTGGAATGGCGCCTTACGAGGTATTATATGGAAGAAAGTGTAGATCGTCGGTTTGTTGGACCAAAGTTGGTGAAAAACAGCTTTTGGGACTGGAGATAGTGCAAATTACTACCGACAAGATTAGATTGATTAAACAGCGATTGCAAACGATTCAAAGTCTTTACAAAAAAGTTACGCAGATACGGGTAGACGACCGTTGGAGTTCGAGGTAGGTGACTATGTGTTTTTGAAGGTATTGCCTTCAAAGGGCATAGCATGGTTTGGTAAACGAGGTAAGCTTAGTTTGAGATATGTTGGACTGTATTTGATTCTGAATCGAGTTGGAGCGTTGGCTTATCGGTTGGAATTGCCGCAAGAGCTGGTGAATGTTCATAACGTGTTCCACGTGTCGATGCTTTGACGTTATGTATCAGATTCAAGACATGTTATTATTCCAGAGCCATTGGAGATTCGAGAGGATATGACGTATGTCGAACATCCGGTGCAAATTCTTTATAGAAAAGATCAAGTCTTGAGAACTAAGGTAATTCCCTTGGTGATGGTTCAATGGCGAAGCCATTCCGTCGAGGAAGCAACTTGGGAACGAGAGGATGAGATTCGAGCCAAGTACCCGCATCTCTTCGATTCTTGAAGTAAGAATAAGTTTGGGGACCAAACTCCCTTTTAGGGAGGGAGAAATGTAACACCCGTACCCGGGAAAAAGGATTAAATATCATTTAATATGCATTAATTCATGTAATTAGTGTATATAATGGTTAAGGGGAGGCTTGGACTCGTCGGTGAAAAGTCCCCAGTGAGGAGGGACAAGTTTGGAAGAGGGACCCAATGAAGAGCCTAAATAAAAATATTTGCATTTAAATGCATTTATGTGATTACATGAATATCTGTTTAAATGCTTTCATATTATATGATAATACATGTGTTAGCAATGAGTATTAGTTTGGGTACCCAAATAAGGGTATAACTGAAAAAGGTTCATAATCAGTAGGTGCGATAGCAATTTCACAAAATATTTAGGACCCACGTTGGGACCCATACGGAACTTAGACAAACACTCATTAGATAATTGGGTAGTTAATAAAATGTTTGGGGGATTTTATAATAGGAACTTAAGAAATTTTGGGGGTGTACACGGAAATTGGCTAAAATTGAGGCTTTGACACCTCCACACATGTTGAATGTGTGTGTCATTACATGAGATGAGTCTCATATGCTGGGAAATAAAACAAAAGAGAAGAGAGTTCAGAGAGAGAAATGGAGAAACCGTCACCAACGTCATTTTCCGCCGTTCCGTCGCCGCCGTTTGCCGGATTTGCAATCCGAGACCACTTTTGGACTCGTGGAGGTAAGAGGATCACATGCGCATAAATTGTTTTCATTTTTGGTGGCATTTTTTTTCGGCAACCGTTCTTGATAGACGATATTTGTTGTACAAAAACTATGTAAGATTACTCTAGAACAAGAATTGGCTTTGGTTCTAGCTTGAATCGGGATTTTAGGACCATAATTGCGTATAATTTGAGGAGGTGAGTTTTCTGGCCTAAAAATGATTGTGTTTAATTATGTTCAAGGCATCAATGATGTTAGAGATGATAATTTATGCTTATTAGTCAATAGAATGTTTTTGTTGTTTTAGATTATTCATGGTTAGAAGGCATGGAGATGTTAAAATGTGAATTGCATGTTAATTTTTTTGTGTAGTCATATGTGCCTCCTTGTTTATGTGCTTATATGTCTATGTGGTATTCAATGAGCATCGGGAAAATGATTCATTGTTGGGAGTAATAAGGGTGGTGAAGAGGAATAATCCGAGAAATACGAAAGTCCAAGGAATAGAAGTGAACACGGGACCAAGGGAGGTTTTCGGGTCTGAATGAATCATTAAACCAGTGACTCGGCGATTACAAATATGATTTGTATAATCATTGTTGCATTGCACATGTTAAACATTCAGTCATGTTTATAATTCTCACTAAGCGTAATGCTTAAGAAAACCGTTTTCTGTTTCTGTTGTGGTAAATGACAACCACCGCAGGTACGGGGCAATATTCGAAGAGGAAGTGGCATGCTCGGGAAGAGGGGGAAAAGGTTTTTGGAACTTGTAGTTATGTTTTTAACCTATATTACAGTGTTACTAGTGGCTTGAAGTCCTTGACTTGAGGCTTGAAGTCTTGACTTGTGGATGGGAGAGACGGGAGAGATGGGAGAGATGGAGGAGATTTGGGACTCTTTTATATTATCTCTCTTGAACTTGCGATATGTTGTAAATTATAGCTCTTATGATGACAATGTTAATACTTTTGTTGTAACCATGAAGCTTGTAGTCTTTAACTTGTAATTTGGTAGTTTTGGAGCTAGCTTGTGAAAACTTATCAAATTTTTGATGTTACAAGTTGAAGTTTGAATATGTAAGGTTAAGCTGAGTCCTTTCCGGCAAGTTTGAGATAATGTCGTAAACACTTTGAAGGAGTTTTGGTTATAATCAAGTTGGTTGTTAGGCTTATGAGTTGCTTCATATCAAATTTTGCATATTTGAGCAAACTTGGCAATGTTTAAGGTTTAATAGTTTGCCAAGGACCAATTGTTGCTATAACAAGGTTTTGTTCATGTTTGAATGTTTGGTAATACTTGAGGTTGTGATTAGAAATGTTTAAAGTGTGGTTGGTTATGAGGTTAAAATGTTTTTCTAATGTTCCTTGAAGTTGATTGAGGTTTGGATATGTTTTGGGGCTTGAAAAATAGAGTTTTTAGCTGTTGGAAGTTGTTCTGGAGAACCCGGATCGATCTGGGTTAAAGAAGGGATCGATCTGGCCTTTCCGAGGGACATTCTGCTTGTAAAAACCTAAATGGATCGATCTGGGTTTTAGAGCGGATCGATCCGCTTGTATTTTCACAGCACGTCTGCTTTTACGAAAATGTGCATAACTCTTTCTAGAAAATTCGGATTTGCGTGCCATTGTTTTGTGTTGGAACCGGGACTCAAAAATCTACCTTTTGGTGTGAAATTTCAGTATACTTATTTATGACCATTTTGCCCTTGGGGCTATTTTGTCTCAGAATAGTGGGTTAAGTTACTTCAAATCATGTTTTTTTAATACCTAACATGGTTTCATGCTTACTAGTGTATTTTGGAGTGCGTATAGTCTTGTTACACGTGTCCTAATCCGCTGGGGCGGGTTGGGGTATGACATAAACATTTATTTCCAAATAAACATTTAAAGTATTCCACAATGAACGTCTCATACTCGGAGAGACTTCACAACATCAAAACACTCAATTCACTCAGACGCAATGGATCGTCTTACACAGACACCCAAATTGACTCGTGAGTCAAACTCACTCAAACATGTGCCAAAATGCACAGTACATCACATCATCATGCATGATAATGCAAAGATATGCAATAATACAAATACGGGTGACACAGACTAAACTTCAAGGGTACATTTTGTAATTAAGCCTAGATCTTTCTATTATAAGTACGTGTTTTCAAACTGATACAAGACCAACCTAAAATACATAATGAATTTTGTCACTTAACCTTGCTTTTTATCTATGAACAGTAAATAATTACTAATATAATTTGCTTCTAGTTTGGGGAGGATATATATATATACAGTAAAAAATTAAGACTTTTATTATTATTATTATTATTATAGCAAGCATGAAAATTTCATTCATCACTACAATAACAAGTTCCAAAAAGTACAAACATGAGTTTGCACAATAATCTTCTAGCCTGTACTGCAATCTTTAAAACTATAATATCTCGGACGGTGACATAGCTCAATATTGAGCCATCTAAAGGAGAAAGTTTGCCAACAATCACAGCAAAGATCAGAACTCCAAAGCCACAATGATTGCGAAAGAGCTCCATCAAACACTAGATCTGTAAAAAAAAGAAAAAAAAACTCCAGATCTGAGAGTGACAATACTGGAATCAACCACGGGAAAAAGAAATGAAGAGATTTAGCTGCAAAACCCAAACCCATGCCAAAAACAAAAACAAACCCTCCCAAAGAGGGACACAACCCTCCCGAAGAGGGACAAACCCCCATATGGGGGGACAAATTATATACAGTACTAATTAAAACAAAGATAAAATAAGAACAAAAGTAAGATCCAAGGGCTCTCCCCAAAGAGAGGCACTATTTCGCCGAGATCAGAGAAGAAAGGGAGAAATTTTAGAGAAATGTAAAAAATTAAGTCCTACAATATTACATAAAATATTTCAAAACATCGACCCATGTATATTGTTGGATGGTCTTGGGCCTTCTCAACTCCAAAAGTTAACTTATGAGGTGACGTTTTCCCTCACACTTATAATTTGACCACTAGCCCCTTCCAATTGCAATGTGGGAAACCCCAACAATCTCTCCCTCACACATTGGGCCTTTAATCGGCAAACCATCGACCAGTCTCTCCCTTGTGACTGTTGGGCTGAGATGTTATAACCTGGGCTCTGATACCAGTGTTGGGTGGTCTTGGGTCTTCTCAACTCCAAAAACTAGCTTATGAGGTGAGACTTTCCCTCACACTTATAATCTGACCACCAGCCCCTTCCACAATCAATGTGGAAAACCCCAACATATATAGTATAGTATTTTTTTCAACAATTTAGAAGCCGACACGTGATCATCACAAGTTTCTGTGTGGCTTTCTAGAAGAAATATTTTCCTAAATTCAATACTAATTACGAAAAAATTATATATAATTTAGGGTGATGCTATTGCCACTCCATCATTGAACCAAGGCACTCCATGGTACCATACTTAAATGCATGTGGTACATGCATTTAAGGCACTCCATGGTACCATACTTAAATGCATGTACCACATGCATTTAAGTATGGTACCTTGGAGTGCCTTGGTTCAATGATGGAGTGGAAATAATAATTCCCATAATTTATATGAGTATAATAAGGATACATAATGTAAATTTCTAGATTTTTCACCTTTTCTTCTCATTTTCAATTGAGTTAATGATATATATATATATATATATATTTTTTTTTTTTTTGAACAGCACCAATATTCATTGAGAATTGGCAATAGCATCTTACATGGTTTGGAAAGAAAACCAACCAGATTATACAACCAAACTGATCACCAACTTATCACTCAAAAAAGGAAAACCCCAAACAAATACCAACTAAAGCCTAAAATTTGACAAATTGTATTGTATCAGAACTTTTTCTCTATCATATTTTTCAATGTACTATTGTTTTTATATCATTCATTAAATAAATTCATGTCATTTATTTAATATTGTGGGGCATTAGGATTGGGTTGTAGTGGAATGTGTGTGTATATTCTGTCATAATCTAAGTAAGTATAAAAATACATATATACATGTATAAATCATTCATTAAATTGAAATCTGTGTTAACTTTCATTTAAAATTTCAAGCATTATATATATATATATATATATTTTTAATAAATTCATATGCATTTGATTTAGAACTAGTTCGGGTAATTATAGGAGTGGCATCATCTCTGGCCCTCTCCATGTGGCCAAATTCTATTACTAGATTTTGGTGGACAAGTATAGGCACCAACAACCTCATCGAGACATCAGATTTAAAAAAAGGTTTAATTACATGTGCTTTTTCTGAGGTTTGACAAAATTATACGGACCTTCCCTCTATATTGCAAAATTACATACACCTCCCTTGAGGTTTGAATTTGCATTACACACCTCCCTTCTAGATTACAAAATTTACAGAGACCTCCCTTCTTAATTTTCTAATGCCGAAAATACCCTTAATTAAAAAAAAAAAAAAAACCTCTCCTCTAGCTCTCTGCTGTATACATAATACATACATACATACATGCATACATACATACATACACATCGTGTATACAGACCATGCATACATACATATATACGCACACCATATATACATACATATTTGTAAACATATAACCATTGAAAACATATATACATAGATACTTGTGCACATCTTTGAGGTGGGGCTTGGTATTTTAAGTTTAGATCTTAGGCTTTTGGAACAAATTGATTTTGGGTTTAAATATTAATTAAGAATAAATTAGTTTTTGGAATAAATTGGTTTTAGGTATAAATCTTAGGAACAAATTGATTTTGGGTTTAAATTTTTAATTTTTTGAACAAATTCATATTCATACATGTACAAATGTCTGTACATTATACATTATGTATGTACTTGTATATCTATATCTATATATGTACACACACAGTAGAGTGAGGAGATTAAAGTGTGTAGTTTCGTAAAATGGTAAACAAAGTAATGGTAAAATAATAAATTTATGCTAGAAGGGAGGTCTGTATAATTTTGCAATATAGAAAAAAGGTCCATATAATTTCGCCAAACCTCTAGAAAGTCCAACATTAAAATATGAAAGTTCCGTGTAATTAACTCATTAAAATATGAAAGGTCATTTGCCAGTAGAAATTAATGTTCAACGTTTGTCAACAACTAAGCTACATATAAAAATTAATAAATGATTAGACCCAACTGGCACTCAGATGTGAATTCATCATAATATTGTTGTTTAATAAATATAATTAAGTCTTCAAATATGTACACCACACCTTGGATTAACCCTTATTTTCAATTCAGTTACGTCGCACTTACTTTAGATAATATTTTGCATCTTGTCACATATTATAAATAATTCATGCTACATGTGTTTTAAATGTTTTTTATATGTTGAAGCATGTTAGCGTCCTTTAATCTATTTCCTATTTGAAGTATACAACAAATTAAACTTTGGATTCTAGACTCTACTATTGACTTCGTTTATGCATTCTTTTCAAAGACAAAAGGTGTAGTACATTTAGGCTTAGTTTGGCCCCCACATGGTGCTTCTCCTTTTTTAAAGCACAATTTAATGTTAATTCATTTGGTAACTAGTTTATGAGCTTTACAAAAATTGAACTTAGGGCTTTTTTAGAAGGAGCTTTTAAAAGCTCTAGAATGAAGCTTTTAAAAGCCCAAGGTTGCTTTTTGGTTTCATGATGTCTTTTTGAAGAATAGTGTGTCACTTGTATAAAATTATCAAAGAACTTAGTAATAAATTTCATAAGCTCCTTTTAAAAAGCCACATGGGGGCCAAACTAAGCCTTAAGTAGTAACCTTTTATTATACAGACTTAACATTTCAGTCCGTCTATTACTGTCGATTGTGCTTGAACTTTTGTAAATTTACTGCACATGATATGCCTAATTAAGGCCGTTTGGACATCGATAATTAAGGACGCAGTAAGGCTTAGTTTGGCTCCCTCGTGGTTTTTTAAAAGTAGTTTATGAAATTTATTATTAAGTTGGTTGATAATTTTGTACAAGTGACACTAATCTCTTTAACAAAACATCATTAAACCAAAAAGTAACCTTGAGCTTTTAATTAAAAGCACCCCCAAAAAAGCCCTAAGTTCAATTTTTGCAAAGGTACGTCATAAACTAGTTAAAAATAAATTAACATTAAATTGTGCTTCAAAAAAAAGAGAAGCACCAAAATGGGGGCCAAACTAAGCCTATGTACGTACTCTATTATTGGTAATGAGTTTGTTTGTGCCATATTTATTCAACTAATGGCAGTTAGAGCCCGTCACTAAAGATGATGGTTCCAAGATAGCAATTGCTTCGGAGGGCTATAAATAGAAGACGAAGATGAAGGAGAGACAGGAAAAAATATATATATATATATATATCAATCAACTACACCTATTTCACATTTCCTGTAATTTTACTTTCTCAGATGCACTTAGATGTGGGAGATACTTTGAAGTACCCTCGGAGGTTAGAAACTTTACTTTAATGAAGTTGTTACTTTATACTTGTTCAATTTACTTTTCAGTCATTTCATTTTGTTTTGTTTACAGTAGTTACGTTAGTAGTACATTAGTTTATTAGGCAGTTTTTAGATAAAGTCCTCACTCCAAGAAAAATGAATTTTAGTAACGAAATTTTTTGTCACTAAAAGTCAAAATTTCGTCACTAAAGGTCTTTCCCGACAAAAAAAGTTTCGTGACTAATTCCTCATCTGAGAAGGTTTTAGTGACGAATAAAAATTTCGTCGCAAAAAAGTACCTTTTAGTGACGAAATATTTTGTCGATAAAAAAGATTTTTCTCGACGAATCATATTTTGTCAAGAAGATCACTACTTTTATCGACAAATTTTCGTCACTAAAAGTTTCCTTTAGTGACAAAATATTTCGTCAACAAAAAGAATTTTTTCCGACAAAATACATTTCGACAAAAAAGATCACTTACTTTTAGTGACGAAATCTCGTCGAAAAAAAGTACTCTTAACGATGAAATAATTCGTCGCTAAAGCTATACTATTATTGATGAAATATTTCGTCACAAAACATGACTAATTCCTGACGAAATATTTCGTCGCTAAAGGTGACTCTTTGTCGACAAATTCATTTCGTCGTTAAAAGATCACTATCGCCGACGCAATATTTCGTCACTAATAGTTTACTATTATCGACGAAATAAATTTTGTCACGGATAGTATAGTTTTACAGACAAAATCATTTTCACGAGTAAAAAGGTCACTATTATCGACGAAATATTTTGTCACTAAATGTCAGAATAAAAATTAAATTTGAACTATTAGTGACAAAATATGAACAATTAGTGATAAAATTTTTCATTGCTAATGATATTTTATAAAAATTAATAAATGATATTTTAAAATCCCATAATAGTAATTAACACAAATATCATTAGAAGATATCCTACCCAACATAAACAAATTTCATTGAATAAATTATGCTTTGTCTGTTAACAGAAAAACGTAAATAATACATTGTGTCCATTGAAAATATAAACTAATTAACATCCAAAAGAGAGGGGGAAAAAAAGACAACTGTTTTCCAATTTTCATTACACCTCAACAAAATAAATGTAGTTGATCATTTACCAATTAACAACATCCATACTAAATCTGCAACAAAATTAAAAATGAAAAGCATTAGAATATTATAAGTTCGTGAACATGCGAAATATTATATAAATTAAATACTACATAATTTCTACTGAAAATTCAACAGAGCTCCGTTTGTTTATTGGATATCCCAAAAAGTCCAAATCATAACACGACAACGGAATATCATATCTCTATCCATATTATAACTTCAACAAACAATTAAGTCTTATAGGCAGCAAGCTACATTCAATCAAAAGACAATAACAAGTTTTTTTGGATATTAAGTTTCCTTATTTACGAGTGTAGACTTAATTTGCAAACTGTGAGTCCGTATGTCATTTGTTTCTTTCGACAAGTCTATTTAGTTGTACGTGAGGTGAGAGTGCCCTTGTCTATTTAGTCTATCATAGTTCTTGAAAAAAAAAAACAAAAAAAGGTTGTATGCGTGGCAATGTGGATTTAATGGCTACACGTTGTGCCTCCTAAAGCTTAGAGCCCGAGAATGGCATGCCCGAATTACAAGTTATTGAATAACACATTAGCTGCTAGCCTACTAGAAATTGCACATAACTGGCACATATATAACTTCGTAGGCACATATATAACTTCCTAGAAACACTTGGCACATATATAACTTCCGAGTAAGAGTGCTTAACTAAATTTAACTAACCTTTGGCAATTTCCCCCCAAGTCGAGTAAATTTTGTAGGATTTTTTAGGTACTTCACCACCTCCTCAAGTTCTTGTTTAGCATCACAACCTTTGACATCCTTAAATGTTTTAACGTTCTACAGCAAAAATAATTAGTCAAGACAAATAGAATGAATATATTATGAACTAAAGGTAAACGTCGAACAAAAACCTCTCTTTCTGTTTCCTTTCCTTTTCTTTTATTTTTTTCCCCTATAGGTAAAATAGAACCAATAGCTCAACAGATGTCATGTTTGGTTATGGCATAGAAATGTGTACTATCCCACCTAGGCTACCAATATACTTCAACAGTACAGCATCACCCATACTCCTGTATCAATCTGCAATTTTTAAGGCAACAAAGTCACAAATACCATCAATGTAGAAAATTCTGAGATGATTGAGTTTTACTTATCCCTGAAGAAAATACAATGTAGAGAACCCACTTATGCAACCTAGGAATATCCATCTAAACATATATGTATTCATTGTATCATTGATTTGCAATTTTAAATAGGAAGTTCAAAAAATGGACCCAAAAGCATGTCAAAATTTTAAGTTAATTAAGTTGCATTTCAAGACTGCACTGCCTGTGCGCGTGCAGTGCACTGACGTGCGTGTGTGCATTGCACGTGTACTGTGCACGTGCTGATGTGTGCTGTGAAAGTGCTATGCTGTTGTGCATATAGTGAATTGTGGCAAAATGGGTAATTCTTTGATGACAACCTTCATACAACTTTTATATAACCTCCTAAAAGATGTGTCTATCTCTCCTGTATGACTATGGGGTCCAGTGACATCACAGGAGAGAGATAGACACATCTTTTTAGGAGGTTGTATAAAAGTTGTATGAAAGTTGTCACCAAAGAATTACTCTGGCAGAATATATTCTAACCCTATAAGTATGTATGTATATATGGACCATGTATACATACATACATACATACATACACACCATATATACATACATATTTGTACACATATAGCCATTGAGTACATATATACATAGATACTTGTGTATATCTTTGAGGTGGGCTTGGTATTTTAAGTTTAGATCTTAGTTTTTTGGAACAAATTGATTTTGGGTTTAAATCTTAGGAACAAATTAGTTTCTGGAATAAATTGATTTTGAGTCCAAATCTTAGGAACAAATTGATTTTGGGTTTAAATATTTTTTTATTTTATGAACAAATTCATATATATATATATATATATGTGTGTGTGTGTGTGTGTGTGTTCGTATATTATGTATGTACTTGTATGTCTATATCTATATACATACACACACAGTAGAGAGAGGAGAATGAAGTGTGTAATTTTGTAAAATAGTAAATAAAGTAAGGGTAAAACAGTTAATTCATGTTAGATGGAAGCCTGGAAGGTCTGTGTAAAAGGAGGTCCGTGTAATTTCGTCAAACCTCAATGGAGTTCCGTGTAATTAACCCATATTTGCCATTAGAAATTAATGTTCAACATTTGTCAACAACTAAGATACATATAACAAATAACAAATGATTAGACCCAACTGACACTCACATGTGAATGCATCATAATATTGTCGTTTAATAAATATAATTAAGTCTTCAAAAGTGTACACCACATCTTGGATTAACCCTTATTTTCAATTCAGTTACGTCGTCACTTTCTTAGGATAATATTTTGCATCTTGTCACATATTATAAATAATTCATGCTACATGTCTTTTAAATGTTTTTTTTTATATGTTGAAGCATGGTAGTGTCCTTTAATCTATTTCCTAATTGAAGTATACAACAAATTAAACTTTGGAATCTAGACACTACTATTGACTTCTTTTATGCATGCTTTTCAAGACAATAGGTATAGTACATTTAAGTCGTAACCTTTTATTATACAGACTTAAGATTTCAATTTAGTCGGTCCATAACTGTCAATTGTGCTTGAACTTTGTAAATTTACTGCACATGATTTGCCTAATTAAGGCCATTTGGACGTCAATAATTAAGGACGCAGTAAGTACGTATTCTATTATTGGTAATGAGTTTGTTAGTGCCATATTTATTCAACTAATGGCAGTTAGAGCTGGTTACTAAAGATGATGGTTCCAAGATGACAATTGCTTCAGAGGGCTATAAATAGAAGACGAAGATGAAGGAGAGAAAGGGTAAAAGAATAAAAAATCAATCAATCAACTACACCTATTTCACATTTCGTGTAATTTTACTTTCCCAGCTACACTTAGGAGTAGGAGATATTTCGAAGTACCCTTCGAGGTTAGGAAACTTTACTTTAATAAAGCTGTTACTTGTTTAATTTACTTTTCAGTCATTTCATTTTGTTTTGTTTACAGTAGTTACGCTAGTAGTACATTAGTTTATTAAACAGTCTTTACATACAGTCCTCCACTACAAGAAAAATGAATTTTTGTGACAAAATTTTTCATCACTAAAAGTCAAAATTTCGTCACTAAAGGTCTTTCCTGACAAAAAAAATTTCGTCACACGTTCTTCACTAATACCTCGTTGGGAAAGGTTTTAGTGATGAAAAAAATTTTGTCACTAAAAAGTACCTATAGACACCCCATTTTATCGGCTATCAGATTTAGGAGACTCATAGCTTGGTGGTTCACGAAGATTGAAAAAGACTTAAAAAGGACTCCTGGAAGTTAGTTCTATATCTCAAAATGCTCATAATGACCAAAATACCCCTTGAAAGCCCAAAAACTCTCAGATTTGGACCGAAAGTTCTAGAATCAAGCTACGTTGTAAGAAAAGTAATAAAATGAGTTTTGAAGTAAAATCAGATGAAATCGTCAACTCCCAGAGACCTTCGGAAAGTCCCGGAAAGTCCCTGTTGACCGGTTTGACTTAGGTTTACTGAAATCATCCAAATTCGCCGAAAAGTTCCGAGATCATTCTAGATCATGTGAAAAGTACTAAAACGAGTTTTAACAAAAAATCGGATGAAAACGTCAACTCTTGGGAGCTCCCAGAGGTTCCTAGAACTTTCTAGAGATCATAAGTTTGACCAATTTGACCTAAAAGTTGACTTTAAAACCGGGGCACCGTATCATTTTTTTAACATTTTTCATGGATACTAGAGGTCAATAGCTTTCCAACGGTATATCGCACATAATTTATGGATTTAAAACGGATTTATTATGAATTTCCGAAAGTGAAAGAGATGATCAAATTGGCTTTTATCGCGAATACTGAAAAAGTTTTCAAAGTAACCTATCTCCAAACTATTTTTTTTTATGAAAAGTAGACTCCATTACCTTTCCAACGATATATCACAACCTCGGTTTAGAGTTCGTATGCATTTTCTATGAATTTTGGACAAAATATGGCATTTTTGCGAATACCGGAACCTCTGAGGGCCTCAATACAAATTTTTGGGCATCTGAGGAGCACTGTCGCGGTGGCACTGGGCCACTACCACCGTGACACTCAACCCCCGTAGAATCCATTTTTATAATTTATTTTGAGAATCCAATTTGATTAATTGAAAACCAAAACGACGTAGTTTCTTGTTCATAGATATTTGGGACCAATGGGAGCACTTTCTAAATCCCAAAACTACCTCAAATTGGTCTATACAAACCTTCCTTTGCACTTCATTTTGGGGAGGCCAAGTTCAAAGCTTGAGAAAGTTGTAGAGAGAAAGAGAGATAGAGATAGGTTTAGAGGAGAGAAAGGGAGCTTTTCCCGTTGAAATTCTGTAAGAAAGTGAGTTTTAATCTTGTTTTCTTCTATTACCTCTCTTATACTTCACATTCAAATCCTCCCCAACCACCATTCTTGAGCATTCATGAGATATGAAGCTACTTTCATGTCCAAATGTCCATATATGAGTGAAACACTAAGCTACAAGTCCAAAATCACATTGATTATCATCTATTGATTGTTATTATTTGCTTGTTTATACAAATGTTCATCTCTCCTTACCTAATTTCTTTTTTATTTTCTTTATTTACTTACTAGTTAATCATCATCTAGATGATGACATGAAGTTTGAGGTGAGTGAATCCTTATGGATAGTAACTCTTGACCTCAAAAACATGTTTGATAGATGATGATTCTAACTTCAATACATTCATATATATTATTGAAGTCATATTCTCAAATAAAACTATGTTTGTGCAAGCAATATTGGGAGTTCTTGATAATAAGTTTGATGTTGATTTCTTAAGTGATATTAATCCCCTTTTTGTGCTGAAAATGTGCTTTTAAAACCCCTATTTCAAAACCCCTCTAAAACCCCAACATTTGGATTCCAAGAAACAACCCTTGTTTTACCAAAAATCTTCAAAACAGTGAATGATCTGAGATCAAAGATTTCTCTAGGACTCTATACTCAAAGGGTGATTACAAGACCACTTGTAAAGTCTTCCTAACTCATTATAGAACACGCATGATTTTTGGCTTGGCTTAAAAACACTTAGAAGGGTTCCATTTTGACCCAAACATTCATTCCAGACATTCTATTTTTGCTGTCATAGCAACTTGGTTGACTTTCAACTTGTCTTTCAGAAAACTTTTTCAAAAGGAGGGGTCCCAACTCATTTTTACCTTGAACTTCAGTGTCTTAGGAAAATGTTTGGTATAATATGGGCCTCTAGATGCTTTGTTTTCATTTTCTAATATTTTTTGACATTTCAGTCGACAGTACGGACTCTGTTTCTGAGTAACCTCTATTGTTTATATGATTTCTCTCAACCTGTGATAGTTATTATAGATTGGCTCTTTCATTTGTATTCTAGACACAATAAGTATGATCTCCATAAAAAATCATGCACTAAAAATAATTCTAACCCCACTTTTCCATTTTTACAAAATCAACTCACTGTTCTGTCCACTATTCACAACAAGCATGTTTTGAGTTATTTCCTTTGATTTCATGCTTACATGCACTCCAAATTAGCTCATATCTTAGGAAGTAGTTCATACTACATTTGTCTACATCATTTAATAATTTTTTTCATACATTCATGCATACTCTAGACTTCTAAGTTACTTTAGAAAGTCCATGTCACGCCCCGACGTAGCATAATACAGGAAAGCATTTAATTTCCTTTATGGACTCGTAGGTCGTGACAAGTGAGTATGACCAATTGTCCCTGCAACCAATAACTTAACAACATTTCTAGAGCAAAGGATACTAACAAAACATAACCTCCATAATTAAAACTTACTAACTATTACAGCAGTCATAAACTTAGGCACAAAACGCCTTATTCAAATGTCTAAAGCTAGTTTATTACAAACCCAAATTAAAAGACATAGGAAATAATAAGCAGCCTCCTGGAAAGTCTCCTGACTCTAAGTAGCATAGTCGAAGTACCCTGGCTGCTCCTGCCCCTGAAAATCTGGACATACAGTCCAGGACGCATCAACGCCGTCAGCTTATGAAAGCTGGTGAGTAAAATAAACAAGTGCTCGCAATGTATATATAAGCAAATAAACAACGGTACCATCTAACTTTAACAGTAATATATTCAAGGTTCCAATTCCAACATGAATCACGAGGGAATGTAGTAAGAATTAAATACGAAATTGTACATGAATTGTGAAACATCTTATTTTGCCAATTCTTTCTGTCACGCCCCGACGTAGCATAAATAAGGAAAGCGTTTAATTTCCTTTATGGACCCGTAGGTCGCGACAGTTTGAAGGATCGATTCCGTCCCAAACGTCAAACAACAAAACATAATAATCAGAGTAAAGCAATCAAGGCTTACAAAATTTTTCTATCTTATTACATCTTATAAACCGGGGTCAACTAAGGCACAAACCGCCTTGAAAATAAAATAATAACTTAGAGTCTGTTACAGTCATCCTTAACAGCAAAACAGTTTAAAACTCCAACAAATAAACTTAATGCATAAAATAAACAGTTTCTTTATTCCAGATACAGCCATTCTCAATTAGCATAGTCGTATGATTCCTCCTGATTGTAACCTGAAAAGCCTGAACACGAATGTCCAGGACGCATCAACGTCGTCAGCTTCAAGAAGCTGGTGAGTATTAAAAACATGACTTTGAATGTAAATCATACCCATTTACCTTTTTCCATTATTGAAATACTGAAAGAATTTATTTTATAAAACAACAAGGAATATAATAAAAGTCTTTTATTCATAAATACAGATACTCGTGAAATGAGACAATGCACCACACTCATCTCGCCGACTCTTTTCTCTCGACATCCACAACAACCCACTACCCTACTCCTGGTATCTTTGAAACACTCAGATAGCCACACTTTAGCAACGGGGCGCCAGGGAGTGTCCAGTTTGCCTCACACTTTGGTCCGGGGTACCAGGGAGTGTCCAATGCCTCACACTTTGAATACCCTAACCGCCATGCAAATACTGGGGCGACCCCTCACACAGTATCCAGACTTGAATTATCAGGGAGTGTCCGTAGGCCACACTTTAGCACTACCATGGGTGCCAGGGAATGTCCGAGTTCGGCTTCACACACTTTAACGCTTCCATGGGCGTCAGGGAGTGTCCTTATTTGCCACCGTCGCATTTCAAAGATACCCTCTTCCACAAACTCTACCACAACCACAACCACAACCACGACCACAAACTCATACTCAACCATAACCACAACCACAACCACAAACACAATCTCATACCCTTTCCACACTACCATTACTCTTTTCCACACAGACTGACACCCATATGCATGTACTACTGACCCACATGAATGATATGCACTTAAACAATAATGCTGAATTAAGGAACAACACGCGTACGGGAATTAATGAGTTATACTACAATGTTTAAATCACTTAAACATAACCAAATAGAGTTCTGATCAACTAAATTCCCAAACAGAGCCTTAACAGTATATAAATTTCATCCAAACAGTCCCTTAACAGAAAAAAAGACAAAAACAGAAACTGCACTACCTCGCGCGCGCGGGCCGCTCGCGCGAAGGGTCGCTCGCGCGGGCCGCTCGCGCGATAAGCCCATTTTCATTTTATTAATAACTTTTTCTGTCTGCCTGAGGAAAGCAAGGTCGCGCGCGCGGGTCGCTCGCGCGAAGGGGTCCTCGCGCGACCCTCGCTCGCGCGACCAGCCAATTTTCAATTATATATATATAAACTCTTACGTCTGCCTGGGGAAGCCTACCTCGCGCGCGCGGGCCGCTCGCGCGAGGGGTCGCTCGCGCGGGCCGCTCGCGCGATTCTCGCTCGCGCGATCGTGGCGCGAGATGAAGCTGAGGCTTCGTCTTCTTCCCCCAGACTTCCCTGTTTCAGCAAAACAGGGGTCTTTTTGACCCATTTCAATTCTGTGATCAACCAAGCCTTATCTTATATGATTTTCTTTGTTTTTAAATGAGGATTAAGATTCCAAGGTTAATTTTACAAGAATCAAATCATATCTCTTGAATTTTATGAAAAACTAAAACATGTCAAAAACTAATTCTTAATATACTTTCTCCTATGAACGAATTAAGCTCTAATTTTACAACCATATACTCTACTCACTACAATCTATCATATTTCATTCACAAAACTAATTTTGGTTAAGTTTTGGAAATCCATGTTTTCAAGCTTTGAAGTTCATACTAAAAATTCATCAATGGTGATTTTCAATATACATATACAATCAGTACTTAAGCATGAAATTACATTGGTAGTGAGTTTAGAATACTCACTGTGATTAATGGAGCAGAGAATTGTTGAGAAAGAAACCCAAATAGACAATCCAATCTTCAAGCTTTAGCTATGGAGGTTCAAACTCTTCTCTCACTAAAATCTGTGAAATGCTCTCTGTGTTTTCTCTCTATAATATTTTCTGAAAGTGTGAGCTCTCAAACTCTCTCCTTGTTTTAGAATGCAAAATGTTTGATTTGTGAGATATGTGAGTGTATATATAGAAGCTTAAGTGAAGAACTTGGAGCCCAAGTATTTTTAAGTTCACTTAATCACTCAATTTGGTTTAACAAATCCTCTAATCACTCTTTAAACATCAGCATACATTCATACGTATCTACATGGACTGAATTCTACAGATTGTTAACCCCACAAATTTTGAAGAGGTAAATATAGGCTAGTAGGGGTCATAAGCTAGAAGTGTTTGGGAAAAGCTATTTTAAGACACAAATCACACACACCAATTGGACCAAAACCAAACAAGGCATATCCAATGATTACTTGCCATAAATGGTAAATAAAGCAAATGTCCAAATCGGTCACTTCCAAAATCTGTGTAAGTTTAGCACAGTGCGGACAGTTTTGGACATAAACTGGTACTTTCGGGGCGCGGTGTTTACCACAAAAATACAGAAAATTCATTTTAACGTAAGAAACGATTTTCTGGTTTTATAAAAATACTGATTTAGTCAAGAGTAATCTTTTTCACCGTTTTGAAATACAGTTTTGAAATCCAACACAGGTATTACAATTTTTGTAAAATTCCAATTTGACCCCAAAAGAATTTTGAATATGAAACATAATAAGAAATAAATTCTACACACACAAATTGAAATTAAAAATAAAAGCAGACAATATCGCATGAAATAATTATAACAATGCAATTACAATTTAAATATGAAAATGAAATGAAAATGCAGGTTATTACACTTTCCTTTAGAACAATCCAATTAAATCAACACATCATTTCAGCTACCAGAAGTAATAAGTATTCAGTCATCCAATTCACATGCTACACTATCGCCTCCAATACCAGGAATACTATCCGATCGGTATTGAAGTCACACATCACACTACTGCCTCAGATACCAGGAATACTATCCGATCGATATCTAGACCGATCACAACCAACCATCGCTCCGGATATCAGGAATACTATCCGATCAATATCCGAAACGCGCGCCTTAGATACCAGGAATACTATCCGATCGATATCTAAGTCGTACACAACACTATCACCATCGCTTCGAATATCAGGAATACTATCCGATCAATATCCGAAACGCGCGCCTTAGATACCAGGAATACTATCCGATCGATATCCAAGTCATACACAACACTGCCGCCTCCAATACCAGGAATACTGTCCGATCGATATTGAGGTCGCACACTAGACCGCCACCCTTTACTCTTTTCACGCTTTATTCCACACATGCATGTTGACACAACTTCGACCCTAATATGTATGTCAATGTTCCATAAATAACACCATTACTTACCCACAAAACCGGATAATCGTACGAGCATAAATTTCGGTCTTAGTTGTTCTGTTTCGTACAATTCTTAAAACATAGACCTTTAAAACAATATTTTTGCCAAACTGTTCTTTAAAAACTTTTAAAACAATTTCCAAACAGTCCCTAATAAGAAAACATAGAAACTGCTCAAACTGCCAGGTCGCGCGAGCGAAGGGGAGAACAAATCGCGCAAGCGGATCGCGCGCGCGAAGGGGAAAAGCAGGTCGCGCGAGCGGATCGCGCGAGCGAAGGGGGGGAATGGACCGCGCGAGCGGGTCGCGAGCGCGAGTTCTTGCAGAATGTCATCTTCTTCGTTTTCTCCCCTGTTTTTGGTTTTAAAACTGAAATTTACCCATTTTCAAATTCTGTTCGTACCAGGACATGTAATATATGGATCTCCTCGGTTTTCCGCGTAGATTAAGAATATGCGATCAATTTTAACTAACACGGATTATATCTCTAAATATTCGCGATTAAAGTGAGGGTGTCAAAACTTTAAATCAACCGTTCGTCGCGATATGGATGAATTACTGCGTAGGATTCGAACCGTAATCTATTGGGACAAAGATCTTCCATAATCAATTCACGGAATTGAATTTGGTTGAGTTTGACAAAACTCCAATTTTAAGCTTTAATGGTGATTTCATATATATATATACATATATATATACATATACATACTGCAATACACATATATATACATTGGGAGTAAGTTTATAATACTCACTGAGGTTAATTACACAGAGAATTTGAGACCGAGAGTTTCCGCCGTCGAATTCCGTCGTTCGAATAATTCTTCCTCCGTTCTTGATATATATATATATATATAACTATGTATTGTATGTAACTGTGTGTTTTGTGTATTGTTCTTGAGAGAGTGATCAAGAGAGTGATTGAGAGAATTAGGAGAGTTTGAGGGAGATTTGAGAGAGACACAGTGAGTGAGAGAGAGAGACACTGTTATTCATATATATAAACCCATTGTTTTGGGCTCCAAGCAATGGGTAGAAATTACCCGGTGAGGTTGAGCTCACGTGCTCCCTCACCCAACATGCGATATAGTCGCAGATTTTAAAACAAAACTGGTATTTTATGGTTGATATAAAAATGCAGAAAATAATATTAGCGTAGGAATAAATTCCCGGTTTGTACAAAAATATAGATATTGATTTTGAAACCATAGAAAATATTTTGGAAATTACAGTTTGACCCCCAACTAAATATTTCAAGTAGAAATTAAAATGGAATATCATTTATTTAGGAAATGAAATTACAGGGTGTTACAGTCCATGTACACAAACGCACTACAACCTTTGCACATTCTAGGATCATACATTGCATCCATGCAAGATTTGGAGTTTTTGTGACTCCTATTCTAAGGAATTTATAAGGAATGAACTTGATCACACGTTCATGCTCCCCCTCGATCTAATCTTCCTTTCTCATCTGTCCTAGGGATTGAGAGATTTTCTTTTCTCAATGATTAACATGCATCATACTAGCTTGCTAAGCATATTTTGATTTCTTTGATTATTTGTTTCAAGAACAATTCATGTCCCCCTTCTAGACTATGAAAACTTGATTACTTGATATGTGATTAGACGATATTTTCTAGGTTTGTTTGTGTGATCTTTCACTTTTGGATTGTGTGATACTTCGCTTAGATCTTATGAATGATATCTTATCTTTAGATCTTCCATTTCAAGATTCTTTTGTGATGTAATATATTATCATAGTATTAATTGTCGAACCAAACATAGTATAAGATGATTATTTGGATGCAAATTGAGGCCCGTTGAGAGAGGGGTGAGTTGAGGGTGTTTTAGTCGCGAAAAAAAGGCTCTTTCCTCTCTCGTGCCAAAACCCCGAGCCAAGTTCTTTGGTTATGAAGGGCCGGTGCCCTTTATCCATTTGGGTGAGTCAAAATTAGGTTTCTTGGTTCCCTAAAGACCAAGTGACAACTCTGTATCTGTTTTCAAGAGACCTTTTTCAAATCAATTTCAAAACAAGGAAAATCAATTCTGAAACCCCGCCGAAAACAAAAAGGGAACGGGGGTGGACTCCCGGAGGCCGCGTGTCCACAGTACCCTTTTGTAATACCCTGTATTTTGGAGGGTATATTAATAAATAATACTTCATATTTATACCAATATAACCCTTACCCTTCATTTGGTAAATTTTGGTTACCAATCGATTGCCACTTTTTGCATTCCAATCGATTGCCATCTTTCCCAATCGATTGCCATTCGGCCGACCTGGATTCATTACGTGGTATTTACCAATCGATTGCCCTTGACTCACAATTGATTGCCATAAAATATCTGTAACCAATCGATTGCTTCTGCATCCAATCGATGCCATCAACTATAACTTGTTTTCAAATTTGCTTCATGGATTGACACATGGCAACTCATATTTCTATATATATATATGCATTCATTTCTTGCCTTGGGTCAGTTTGGTTCACAAATTTCTTAAGATATATATCATATATACACGCATCCATACATATGCACATACACAACCATATACACATACTTCTGGACTGAGAGAAAGAAGAGAAAGAAGAAGAAGACCGAAGGAAGAAGAAAGAAAAGGAAATAGAGAGAGAGAACGAGGGGGAGAGAGAGAGCTGACATAGAGAAGAGAGAAAGAAAAGGAGGAGAGAGAAATCTTGAAGATTTTCCAAACCAAACACACCCTACACACCCTAGGTGAGTTCTAAACTCACATGGTCTCATTATATACTATTTTTACAAGTTTTGGTGGTGTTTAGATGTATTAAATATATCCTTAAGACGTTTACATATCCTGTTTTACGAATCTGTTTCGATTGCCATTAATTGTAACCCAATCGATTGCCAAAGGTAGCAATCGATTGTCTTGGTCTTGGATCCAATCGATTGTTATTTTTCCTCAATCGATTATTATAGTTTTATCTTAATCAATTGGACCCTTTGCCCAATCGATTGGCATTTACAGAACATGGTTAGTTTCTCTGGTTTATTATATAAAGGGTTCGATTCCTTGATTCTTGATTAAAACTTCCATTATGCGATTATGGGTTGATCAGGGATAATGTGACAACAAAGATAAGTATGATTAAGAATAATGGATTAATGTGATGATGTTAGAACGATGCAGTTCATGTATGAGTTCGATATCCTTTCATTTTAACTAGAGTAGTCAGGTCACAATGGGGCTGTCATGTAATCATTAGTGGTATAACAATAGGTAGGTTTGTTAATTTCTGGGATGATTACAGGAGGAGTTGTTTCCCAAATGTAGTAGACAAATGAAGGTGTCCATGACTTGCGGTGGCTGGGTAAACAGGTATTCTCAAATGCTGTATACAAACGAAGGTGTCAATGACTTGTGGTGGCTAAGAATACGTAGCTGGCGATAAGTCGTGGTAATAGAATTGATGTGTCGATGCTTGAAGCGTTAAATCCATGATATGCGGTGAACTGTGCATATGTTCTTAAAAGCGAGGAATAGATTGACGTAGCGGTAGATGGTATCTATGACCTACGGTGATGCGGTAGACAGAGCATTGGTGTATCCAGGAGTTTTACAATCAAGTCTGTTCCAAGGGTCAGTATGTGCTGAATTTGTTATTAACAAGATGATAAGGGTTGAGTAAACGACATTAGAATAATTAAGAGAAAGATACTATTGTAACACTATATCTTAGATACTTCCATAACTTGTTATTACGTAATATCATTGGTACCCTGGGAGTTTTTATTCACTCAGCTCTCAGTAAGCTGACGGCCGTTATTGCCTGGACATTCCCCGTCCAGACTACCATGTTCTTAATAATGCAGGTGATGGAGCTTATGACGACGGCTACTACCCTGAAGGGTAATATGCAAAGGGTGGTTGCACTGATACCGATTATCCCAGGGAAGATTACTACGTTGATGATTACCTTTACGCCAGCTAGAGATGAAGAAGTTATATCTAGTTTATATTTCTGTTATTTCTGTTGAACTTTTGGTAATGGGTACTTGGGCATATGTTGTCTCCAGACCTGTTGTGATCCTGAGGACCACTCTGATATTGTAATTGATAAAATTGGTATGATATTTTTAGTTGTTTACTATTCTTGTTTATTAGTTGGACTAGTACAGTATCGTATGGACAATTAGTGACATTCATCCATCATTCCCTATGGACCCAAAAAAAAATTAATTTTTCTCTATTTTTGCTGTTCTGAGGAATGACACCTTTAGTGACAAAATATTTTGTCGGCATATTTTTCCCGACGAATCATATTTTGTCAAGAAGATTACTACTTTTAGCGACGAAATTTTGTCACTAAAAGTGCCCTTTAGTGACGAAAGATTTCGTCAACAAAAAGAATTTTTCCCGACAAAATATATTTCGTCAAAAAGGATCACCTACTTTTAGTGACAAAATTTCATCCATAAAAAGTACTATTAGCGACGAAATAATTCGTCGCTAGATGTGTACTATTATTAACAAAATGTTTCGTCACTAAACATGACTAATTCCTAATGAAATATTTCGTCACTAAAGGTGACTCTTTGTCGACGAATTCGTTTCGTTGTTAAAAGATCACTAAGACTGATGCAATATTTCGTCACTAATAGTTTACTATTATCGACGAAATAAATTTTGTCACTAATAGTATAGTATTACCGACAAATTCATTTTCGTGAGTAAAAAGGTCACTATTACCGACAAAATATTTCGTCACTAAATGTCAGAAAAAAAATGAAATTTGAACCACTAGTGACGAAATATGAACAATTAATGATAAAATTTTTCCTCGCTAATGATATTTTATAAAAATTAATAAATGTTATTTTAAAATCCCATTTAGTTATTAACACAAATATCATTAGAAGATCCTGCCCAACATAAACAA
The DNA here is from genome assembly GCA_033977485.1 of Hydrangea macrophylla. Taxonomy (NCBI): domain Eukaryota; kingdom Viridiplantae; phylum Streptophyta; class Magnoliopsida; order Cornales; family Hydrangeaceae; genus Hydrangea; species Hydrangea macrophylla. The sequence continues at coordinate 67,917,883 of CM066992.1, forward strand.
ATTTCATTGAATAGATTATGCTTTGTCTGTTCACAGAAAAACGTAAATAATACATCGTGTCCATTGAAAATATAAACTAATGGATATCCAAAACAGAGGGAAAACAAATGACAACTGTGTTCTAATTTTCATTACACTTCAAGTACAAAATAAATGTAGTTGATCCTCTACCAATCAACCACATCCAAAGCATTAGTATATTATAAGTTCGTAAACACGCGAAATATAATATAAATTAAATACTACATAATTTCTACTAAAAATTTACTAGAGTTCCGTTTGTTTATTGGATATCCCAAAAAGTCCAAATCATAATACGACAACGGAGTATCATATCTCTATCCATATTATAACTTCAACAAACATTTAAGTCTTATAGGCAGCAAGCTACATTCAATCAAAAGACAATAACAAGTTATTTTGGATATTAGATTTCCTTATTTACGAGTGTAGCCTTATTTTGCAAACTGTGAGTCCGTATTTCATTTGTTTCTTTCGACAAGTCAATTTAGTTGTACTTGAGGTGGGAGTGCCCTTGTCTATTTAGTCCATCATAGTTCTTGAAAAAAAAATACAAAAAAAAGGTTGTATGTGTGGCAATGTGGATTTAATGGCTACACGTCGTGCCTCCTTTAGCTTAAAGCCCGAGAATGACATGCTCGAATTACAAGTTATTGAATAACACATTAGCTGCTAGCCTGCTAGCAATTGCACATAACTAGCACATATATAACTTCCGAGTGAGAGTGCTTAACTAAATTTTAACTAACTTTTGGCAATTTTCCCCCAAGTCGAGTAAATTTTGTAGGGTTTTTCAGGTTCTTCACCACCTCCTCAAGTTCTTGTTTAGCATCACAACCTTTGACATCCTTGAATGTTTTAATGCTCTACAGCAAAAACAATTAGTCAAGACAAATAGAATGAATATATTATGAACTAAAGGTAAATGTCGAACAAAAACCTCTCTTTTTGTTTCCATTCCTTTTCTTTTATTTTTATTTTTCCCTATAGGTAAAACAGAACCGATAGCTCAGTAGATATCATGTTTGCTTGTGATATGGAGATGTGTGCCTATTAAAATCCTAAAGTTCCTATCCCACCTAGGCTACCAACATACTTCTGCAGTGCAGCAGCACCCATACTGTCACAGTCTAGTCCCACAATAGCATAACCAAAGCTCGTGGCACATCATCGAGGCTAATCAATTCATTAATGTTCCCAAAAGAATTAGTTTAAGAACACACAGCGGAAAAGAAAACCCTTCATTTTTAAAACAGCAATCTAGTCAACTGATTAGAGGTCCGGTCGACTGGAAATGCAAGATGCTGAGAGCTCAAAGACTCTGCAACCAATCCAGTCGACCGCTTCCCAAGTCCAGTCGACTAGGGTGAAAAATTATCAAATGACGGGTACCGTCCAGTCAAATGAAATTCAGTCCAAGCAAAAAGATCTGATTCTGAAACACAACCCAGTCGACTGTGTCGGGGGACCCGATCAACTATTTTTCACAAAACAAGGCAGTGAATTGCTCACAAATGGCTCCAGTCAATTATTTTCATAAACCAGTCCACCGATTTCATTGCAGCAGCACAATCTGCAGAATTCCAAGTTAAAAGCTCTCTGAAATTTTCCAGGGACCAAACACACACTCTAAACTCATTCCAAAGTGATCCTAACTGGATTATAACATTACCAAAACATAATTACAAAAGATTGATAACTATTACAACATCAAGAATTCATTCTAAGTTTCCAAGTTAAACATATATTGAAAGTCATAAAATCTCTATTACAAGATCTCCATTTCAAAACTACGGGGTAAATATACTCCTTCGCCTTCTAATTGAATTCTCAACAGCCCGTGATCAATTTCCCGATTACTCGTCGACATTAACACCTGAAATGGTTATTTGAATAATCACACATATTCGATTTGTTTAAGCTAATGCTTAGTGAATAAAACAACAATGCACATGAATGATAAACATTCTAGCATTCACATTCTCTATATTTCATACTAGTCTCTGGAGTCTCACGTGTACGTTCACACTCCTTGTCCGCGATTCCTCTCCAATAAGTCCACGCGACTAGGTAAGACCCATATTTGTTTTCTTCAAACCTGCGACCTTATGCCTATAACGGCTCCACAAAATGGCTTGATACTACATGCTCCTTTGACCCAAATAGCAACTAAACATGCTCAAATCACATTTCACCGTGCTTTCAAAATAATCAAAATATTTCACCATGCTATTAGGCCTACTTATCAATATAGTTGCCTAACATGAACTAAACAATATATATCTATGAACTAACACATGCTTTTCATACAAAACATGAATACATGTCAAGAAAATCATTCCAAAGCACATGGTTGAATCACTCACCTCTGATTTACGCTCCTACAATTCGTTCCAAAGAAAACTCGAGCACAAAGATCGTGTAGAAGTCCGTCTAGTACAATTCCTATTGATCAAAAGTTCGATTAAATACATTTTACAAAAATTCTAGAAAATAAGTTTTCAAAAAACTTAGCAAACAAGCCATAGTGGGTATGGATAGTTTAAGCAATGTACAGCTTAGAAGAAATGTTGAAATCAACGCACAGATGCAGTTACTGCTCAACAACAGATTCATGAAGAGCCTAGAAGGAATACTATTCTACTGGGGAATTGAATCATAAATGCGACATCACTCTATTGGGGAAAAGATACTTCCGAAGCCATTTAAGGCAAACCAGGGACACCATGCATGACTCAAAACATGTTCAACATAATCGATGCAACAATGTAGGAGATTTTCAAAGACTAATGCAATGAAATGCAATTGGGAATAATTGCTCTACTGGGGACTCATATGCACATGCAATGTGATCAATATGCAAATGCAGGGTTACCCGTTCAATTAATATGTAGAGCCATGAAGGCGAGCAACTCTTTATGAAGCACACCGTCAAGCCATTAAAGGTGAACAACTAGTGTGGTGCATGAAACGAAAATGAATATGCAATAAGATTATCATGCTATACGGGGGACACCCATTCAAGCATAAAACCATGTAGAGCCAGTGAAGGTGAACTACTCTTAAAGGGGAAACATTATGGAGCCAGCAAAGGCGAACCACATATACATTGCACAATCATTATTATGGATACCCTTAAAATCGTGGAGATTAAAATTATGAAATCCGAGAGATGTGAACATTGCCCCTAGTTTAAATGTTCATGCTTGATGATGCAATAATGCTGTGCACATGGCTCATTTCAAAAGATCACGCAGATGCTCATAGACTCCTTATTTACTCTTTTCTTTATACTTCAAATATTCTTATCCTATTACTCATGACACACCTTCAAAGTCTATGACTCTACAACTCAAACTCGAATTTAAAACTCAACCAGAGACACTAAAAACAATCAAATCATACATTTTTCTTCTTTTTTTTTACGTAGTGCCTTATTACGAGTGATGTACCTTGTGCATGATCTGGATTATTCCTTTTCTATTCACCCAGTTCATTGAGATGAGACTTCATGCATAAATTCAAGGATAAAAAATTTCCATAATCGTGTTCGTAATCCACTCTTTACTCTCTCCGCATTACGACCTCAAACATTCATTTCTAATCAAAGAGCAAAAATATGACTATATATAAACTCACATGAAGACAACACCTCATAATAATATTGCCCCTTGTTAATGACAAGGGGCTTAGACATGGCTTTCCCTATGTTTATGACAAGGGGTTGGACTCGATCGGATAGAATGGGTGGTAGAAGGGCTTGCCCCTTGTGTGCAAATCAATAAACGACGAGTTTTTCAAGCAATCAAACTAAACCCACGGAGTGAATGGCTTGCCCATTGTATATGATTGGCATGAATTTTGGGATAAGGGCTTACCCCTTCTAGGGAAGGCAAAGTGCATAAGCTAGTTTGAAATCAAAGGATACTCATCGGTTAAGGATTTATTCGTCACGTAATTGACTTTAAAGTCCATGATGGGGCTTGCCCCTAGTATAAGGGTAAAGCAAACATACAAGATTTCGTAGGGGGCTTTGCCCTTAGCGTGAAGGGCAGATGGTCTTAGGTCAATGGCTGAGACCGAACCTTTTGAGAGGTTGCCTATGTATCCCCTAGTGGGAATCAGGCCAAACGTAGTTCCAAGCAAGAACTGGGCTAGGATAATATCGGGAGTGAGAAGCGGGGTTCGAATAAAGTTGAAACTCTAGAGATGAGACTTAAGCACGGGAAAGACCGAACCTTTCGAGAGGTTGCCTACGTATCCCCTATTGGGAATCAGGTCAAACGTAATTCAATCATGGCATAAAACTTTTGATCCTAGGCATAGTGATCTTTTAAGTTTGGTCAAGATGATGAAGTTCAATCTAAATCACATTTAGATTCAAGAGAGATTTAACAGTATAAGATTTAAGCTGACTCGATCTGAATTCAAAGCCAAGGTCAAAACTGGTGCTCAAAGCATTTCACGATTAGGTTCATCTCAGTAAGCACAGATTCAATTATGGTACAATGCCTTCACCCTTTTTTTTTCTTTTTCTTTTCGCTCTGACTTTTGCCTAGGTGCCCTTTCGGGTTTTCAACCCAGCGAGCTTTATTTCTTTATTTTTTCTTTTTCTTCTTCTTTTTCTTCTTCTTTATTTTTTGGTCATCCATGCGAGTTAACTCTTGGTACCTCTCCTTTTATCAATATATGTATCATCTCATCATATTTATCTCCAAAGCAAAAGGTGCATTTTTTTAGTTTTCCACAATGGTCAATATTCACTTAGGGATTCCTAACTTTTTTTCGCTTCCTCACTTTGTTTCTTTTCTCTTTTTACTTTATATATTTTTTTTCATTTTCTCCTTCGCACTTTTTCTTTTCTTTTCTTTTCTTTCTCTCTCTCTCTCTCTATTTTTTCTCACACACTCTCTCTCTCCCTGTTTGAGATACATCTACCTTTCTCTGAGCCAACCAGTTTTGGAATATAAGTATTGACACACTTATTTCTTTTTTTTTTCTATCCTTTTTTTTCTTAGGCAAAGACATTATATCACATGATCACCATAGCTTAGAATAAAATCCACTCTTTAATTGAGGCACTAATTTCAATCTCATGCAACGAAAGATGGGATTGGACACAGGTATTGGATAGAAAACGAATGGGTCTGGGAGAAACTTGGGATTCATTCTGAGTATATCTTTTAGAGCTTAGTCAAAATTTTCTTTCGATTCTTTGAATAGAATGATAGCTCTATGCTTTCATTTGGAGTTGGTAATGAACTAATTCATACACGCTTTAGGATCATTCTCATTTACTCGAGTTCATATATGGAGTCTCTTCTACGATTTCTTTGGTAATTCATTTTTATTTTTGATAATCATCATGCAATCCACACACTCATAATTTGGCACAACAGAATTCATAAAAATTCTTTTTATTGAATAAAAGAAAAACAAATACATTGCTAGACTCTTCTTTTTTTTTTTTTTCAAATTCGATTACTAAACTCTTGACCAAGCACAATTATTCAAACCCTGAGGACCAAACAAAACTCAAACTAGACCTTTGACTCCACAGGTGTATCATGAGCACTTTATTTGAAAATTGTTCTTTGTTAAGTAGTCCACTAGCATCCATGCTGAAGACCAGTTTCCAGCAACCACTTCATTAGCACCTTCACTACCATCCTTAGGTCTAGGTCCCCCAAACAACAAGTTTATGGATACGTGATCCACATTCTCTACCCAGTCTTTATCATACTCGGCAACCTCAAGCCCTTTCTCCTATTCAAACCATATTGAGTCATTGGAAGACTCATCATCATTTTCAAAATACCCATCATCTTCAAAAAAGGTCTAGTAAAGCTCTATACCCGAACATATTATTACTTCTTCTCCATAGCTTAAACTATAAATCACAGCATCTTTTGGAAGGACAACCATAGGTCTAGGTTCAGTCATAGGTGTGATGTATATAGATGGGTCGTAATTTGTAAGATCAAGGCTAATAAGATAGATATTCTGGGGTGGTGGCACAATACGGTGATTTGGTAGCGGATTTTGAGTGATATTAGGTTGAGTGGATAGGGGTGCAATGACTTTGTTGTCAATAAGGTCTTGGATTTCATGGCGAAGTCAGGTGCAACGGTCAGTGGAATGGTCAGGTTCTTGGTGAAAGACATAGTATCTAGTGGGGTTTTATCTTGGTGGGATCGGATTTGGTGGTGGCCTTGGATCTATGGGCTTAAGGTAGCCTTTTTGGATGAATTGGTCCAGTATGGTGGACAAGGGTGGTTCGGGAAGGAATTTTGGCTAGGGTTTTGGTGAAGGACATTGATATCAGGTTCAGCATTGTGGTTTCCTCCCTTAGGTTTCTTCCTTGAATTATTTTCTTCCTTTTTGATTTTTCTATCCCTTAAGGCATCTTCTATCTTGGTCCCAACATCAAATAACTGCTCAAAGGTGGTAATTGGCACGAAGCATATGCACTCATTGTATGTGGTTTATAGATTCTTTATGATCATGTGGACTTGCTCTTGCTCGGTTGGCCTATTTTCCATTTTCAAAGCCTTCTTCCTTCAATGGGTCAAGAATGTGGCAAAAGATTCTCGGTTATCTTGCCTAGTGGTTTCAAGGTCTCGAATGGTAACATCTAACTTAGTATTATAGGCATACTGCTTCATAAACCCACTCACAATATCCTTCTATTGACGGGTCTTAGAGGACTCAAAAACTAGGAAACATTGCAAGGCTCCTCCAAACAGGTAACGAGAGAATAGTTGGGCCAAGTGTTCGTTCCCTAACCCCATAAGTCTCAAAGCAGTGACATACATCTCAGGGTATTTGATCTTTGCATGTTCGAAGAAACCTTCAAGGTCTAACAGATAGTCATCAACACCACGGGACTTCCTCACTATGCTTTCTAGATGGTCCAACTTGTCTTTCATAATATTTTCGGGATCTCCGCGTACACCATCATTGAGCCAAACCTCGTCCTTGATAGGATTTGGATCAACGGGGTTCTTAGGTGCAATAGGTAAATGAGGTAGAGGTGTTATGAGTGGCTCGACAGCAGGAAGGCTCTGCAGGTTCACAGTAGCTTGCCCCAAACAGTCTATAAGAAGCTGCAATAATTGCCCCTGATAGGCTAAGGTATTCTCTAACTGCTCCATTCTTTCCTATCCTTCAGCCATAGGTATCCCAATACTAGTAGCTCAAACTAGTCTTCTTGAACCAGGGGGACGGACCCAAGAAGGTGTGCTTACGGTCTTCTTTGGAGCTATGTTCACTTGTCTCTCTACAATTTCAATTTAAAAAATCCATTTTAAACCCAGAATGATTGTGCCCCCTTTTTGAATTTAAAAATATTTCTAGTTTTTTTTTTCTTTTCAAAATTTTCTTATGACATGCATGATATGCAATGCGAAATAACAACCTTATTCCTATTCACATAGCCATATAAGTCTTATTCGCGTCATCAAGAATTCCTTTTCATTCCATTGGCCACCATTCCATGCCTAGAATTTCATGCATGCCAGGGTTGATGATAACCTAGGTCTAATTAGGGTTTACTCTAGCGAATAGGACACAAATAAGGTTATGATTCATAGTCTTATGGACTCGTGCCACATATTCCCAGTATAACACATAAGCAAACCATCCTCATGTCATGTGGCAAGCATTTCATATGGATAGAATGCTTTGGGCGTTAGACAGGGCTATGTACCACAGGTTGTATAGGCTTCCTTATCATGTCACATAATCCCAAAGGGCAAGTAAAGCGTGTATGCGCACATTGTCATAACGGGTCAAACCCTGAAGGATTGGATCTATGGCTACTATATGCATCAAGGTGGATAGAGTCAAAAAGGGTCCCCCCAGCGAGAGTCCTATATACCCCGCATTATAGGGTTTGGCATGGTACGTGGACTACTTTTTATACCGTTAGGTACGTGCTAGGGCAGGAAAGTCCTCTGCGGAGGGGATCTAATAGGCTGCAGGCCCTCGATTTTGGTCCTCCCAAGTTTTCTAAAACTAATGCACGTGCAATCCTCATAATTTAAAGTCAAAGAACCTTGAAAGTTTTGGAGTCTAACCCTCTTTGTTCAATCCCCAGCAGAGTCGCAAATTGTGGGTACCCGAACCAAGCTTGGGCCTAGAAAGTTTAAGCCCACTTGATAGTCCTATTTCAAATCTCATACCAACGGCCACGAGTGAGGTTCACCACCCTTCATTAGCCTTTATACGATTCGGCCGATTTGGATTGCTCGTATTTTGGATTCCATGGGGCCTTTTATCCAACTCGAGGCAACAATCAATGCCCATGATCCATATTTGAGGCTACACGAGTGAGTAATCCACGTTTTATCCCACAAGGCTAAATCCGGAGAGATCCTTACTAATAGAGTCGCCACTTGGTTTGATAAAGGAATCCAAGAAAACTAAATCTCTCAAGTCCAATGGATAGAGAGCACCATCCCATCATCACCAAATAACTCGGTTCGAAGGTTAAGATACAAGAGTGGAAGGAGCTAGATCGTGCTAAAACACGCCCTCTCGCCCCATCATGAGATGAGCCTCTACTCATCTTTCAAGGTGTTTGATCTAGATTATGAAGACGGTTTCAATTACACTAATGTAGTCTTAATTCAAGTTATAAACAACTAATTAAAGAAAAATTGTGCAAGAAACTATACAAGCACATGCAATGTACGTGCTAAAATAGTAATTTGGGGACTAAATGTATTACTACGCTCCCCTATCCATGCGAATAAAAATAAAATAGAATTAAACGTGAAAGGCACACTCAAAACCCTAGAAAAAAATATGAATTCTATGCATAAGTAATCATGTAAGGAATTTAAATCTGTATTTTATCCACCTAAGCATGCTCCTATGTGATTCTAAGAAAACAGTAAATGAGAGAGATGCTAGAGAACTTACCCGGGATAGCATAGCAGTCCTAATTATCCTAGTTAACCATGGTTAGGATAATAAAAGCATAATATAAAGGATAATTGAGGTGAATACCCTACTATTCTAGGCATGGATTGTTAGGGATATATACTAAAAGCCATGCTTTATATAGTTGATTTATTATTTATTTAATAAAATCAGTTAATCCATTTTTTATGAGAATCTGTGTGGGCAATATTTGTATTATATTGTTTATTTAATATTATACATGTGTGTCTTTCATTCTATATAGTAGGTGGTTTGGTGTGTAGAGTTCGGCTTACACACGGAAGATCAGGCCATCAGATATTATAGAATGTAAGATTTTGGTTTATAGTCTTAGATGGGATTGGACACACCATCGGTAGGACTGCAGCATGGTGTTGTGGTAGGTTTGTCTTGCCTACGGAAAACGATATAGTTTCAACTCACTATACTGGTACACTTTGTGTATTAAACGGGACTGACTTGGGGTAATTATCTTTATACTGACTTATAAGATAATTAATACCTCATGGCTATTATGAGTGCTTATGCTCTAAATCCTAAGTTAATTTGTAGACACGTACATTTGATATTTACACTTTGATCCCTAAAAGGGTGAGATCTTTAAATGGGTCAATATCTCATTGGATTGGGTGGCAATATTAATTGTGTGGTGGATATTAATTAATGATGGAATCCATGTCTCAATTTTGGGATTGATGATATCCCCTTGAGAAAGCTTATAAGTTTTGATTATGTCAAACCCTGCAGGTGGATTTTGTATCCGACATATATATCATATAAGTTAAGCAGAGGATCTCAAGGAATTTTAAGAGATTAATTAAATATGATTGTCAGTAATTATATTTAATTAATGGATATATGTAATCTTAACATGGGGAGATAATAAGCATTTAATAACATGGAGCTCAAAATATATTTTTGAGATAAGGGTAGGAGTGCAATTATAATTCTTTAGTGATATGAATTATAATTTATGGAAATAGGAATTTGATTCAGTTTGAATTAGGGTTTCCTAATTCCATAAGGAAGCATATTCCTTATTGACTTCTTATGGTCCCTATCGTAGCCTATATATATGCTCCTTTGGCTCTCTTCTCAGCTAGCGTTTTTCTATATAGAGAATTATAACTCGGAATAGAAAAGAGAGCGTAAAAGAGGGAGAGCAGAAAACAGAAGGATTTCGAAAGAGCCCACACTCAGTTTGATATTCTGGCAGCGGAGGAATACGGTAAAAGATCGTGAGCTGTTATCGAACCCGTGTTCTCGATTCGTCTACTACAGCAATCCGTTTTAGCAGTTTAAGGTAACCCTAGTTCCGCCCTTGTAGGGTTATTGTAGTTTTCACGTAATTTTTTTGCAGTATCAACTTATACGCACTGTCAACGGATTCTGGGAACGCAGTTTCCTAACATGGATAACATGTATGCATGTCCAAACATGACTACTATGTGCAATAGTGTGCATGTGTAAGGTCAATTAAGATGTTATCCCTAGTATATTGATAACCTACTATTCTAAGTGAGGATAGTGTGCAAGTGTATGCATGTGTATGGATACGAATTAATTCATGAATTAAACTAGTTATAAACTAAGTACTATGCATAGATAAAACAGGAATAGCATGAATAGCCTACTATGTCAACTAATATGGATTACTACATGATTCCTATATGAATGCCCTAGTTCTAGACTCGTAGGTCCAATTAAGGCTTTGTTATCTCCGGGGTCGGATATCCATGGATTGAATACAACCCCACAGATTTCGGCTATAACAACATTTGGGGGTAGCTCTGCCTGGGATAACTCTACTTTGATGGATACTACAATCAAGGAGATACAACTACCCTAGAACTTTAAAGCTTAAAAGCAATAAAAATGAAGGACAAATGAGAAATTCAACCAAGATCAAAATAGGAAAAAAATAATAATAAAGCAAAAAAAACAAAGAAGGAGGAGCTTACTTCAAGAACTTCCCTCAGAATACTTCTGTAGGGCTTTCACCAGCACCGTGGACTCCAAGACTCGAGCCTAACTCTAAAAAAAACTTGTACTTTTCCTAAGGACTTTCTAGGAGTGCTTTAGAACCCTCCAGAGGAGTTTCCTTGGGCTATCTAGTGTAGACACCCTATTTTGGTTCGTCCATTCGACTGAAGGAACCCCGTCTCAAGAACAATTCGATTACTGGAATCATGATTTATGGGATGTCGGCTTTATAAAGCAGAACTCTGTAGAGTATCGTGGTCTCCGAGATACGTTAGAATAACCTTTAGAAAAACTTAGGTACGTTAGAAATTTAAATTAGAGACAAGAACCCAATTTAGGGAACCTTTTTCATATGAAATGACGAAAAATTGCCTTTCACTGAGCAAAATCGGGACCTCGTGATGGGATTCTGAGAACTCCCTTTACAAAATAGTCCTAAAATAGGCTAAATTAGTGACCCAAGCCTTTACATTGGCCAAAGGAGAATTTTCACCCTTTTGTTGCACCTCACAGGTTTGATTCTTCTTGGAGTCAGCCTCACTCTTTTGACCATAACTCAAAATCTACAAACTTTTTTTGAATAAGACCAAAACATCTAAAACTAGACTCCCATACTTTTCCAATGATATATCACAAGCCCAAAAAGGATAACCGATGTGAGAGAACGAAGTCCAGGAATTCTGGAGCGAAAACACAACATTCTGGGCTGAGTGTCATAGTGGCACTCACGTGACTACCGCGTGGCACTCTTGATTTCCGCGTGACAGCTCTGAGTGCCACTATGGCTCTCAGATACTTTAGATTTGTTCTAGACCCTGGATTTGACCCCAATCCGTGCAAAAATGCCCAAAAATGTGAAAATGTGTGTTTCTTTTGTCCCATAACGCTTAACTATTAGAGTTTCCACCCAAAATTTCAACTATAAAAGGGGGCCTTCCCCTCCCCATTCAACTAACCTCAAAATCCTGAGAACTAGAGAGCTCAAGGAAACCCCCTTGGAGGATTCTGAAGCACTCAAAGTTCTTTGGATAGTTTAATCTTTTAGTCTTAGGAGTCTTAGAGTCCACGATGATGGAGAAGCCCTATAGGAGTATTCTGAGGGAAGTTCTTGAGGTAGGCTCCTTATTTTTCTTTGTTTTTCTTCCTTGTTTTCTTGTTTTGATCTTTATTTTATTAGATCTAGGTTAAATTTCTTGTTTGTTATTCACGTTCTTCATTTTTATTACTTTTAATCTTTAAAGTTATAGGATAGTTTTAATTTAGCATTTGTAGAATTCATAAAAGTAGAGTTATCCCAGGAAGAGCTACCCCCAAATGTTGTGGTAGCCAAAGTTGTGGGTTGGTATTCAATCCATGGATATCCAACCCCGGAGATAACAAAGCCTTAATTGGATCTACAAGTCTAGAACCAGGGCATTCACATAGGAATCATGTAATAATTCATATTAGTTGGGATAGTAGGCTATCCTTGCTATCCCTATTTTATCCATGCATAGTAATTAATTCATAACTAGATTAATTAATTAATTAATTCGTATCCATGCACATGCATACACTTGCACACTATCCTCCCTTAGACTAGTAGGTTATCCATACTAGGGATAAAAACTTAATTAGACTTACACATGCACACTATTGCACATAGTAGTCATGTTTGGATATACATATATGATATCCATGCTTAAAATAGTAGGATATTCTTAGATTATCTTATATATTATGCTTTTATTATCCTAACCATGGTTAATTAGGAATAATTGGGAATGCTATGCTATCCCGGGTAAGTTCTTACACTCCCTCTTATTTACTGCTTTCTTAGGATCACATAGAAGCATGCTTAGGTGGATAAAATATAGATTTTAAATTCCCTACATGATTACTTATGCATAGATATCATGTTTATTTTCTAGGATTTTGTGTGCGATTTTAAATTATCGCTTCAGCACGTGCATTGCACATAATTGCTTAGTTTCTTGCACGATTTTCTTTTATTAGCTGTTTATAATATGAACATAGGATTGCATTAGTGTAATTGAAACAGTACTTATAATGTTTAGTCAAACACCTTGAAAGTTTAGTAGAGACCCATATACGCAAACAAATTTCGAATCTACAAAATAAATAAGAAATATGCAAGAACAAATATTTAATTTTATTAATAATATGAGTACAATCTCTATAATACTCTTTTAAAATAAATGAAATAATCCTCTGATTCGATCTCCTACGGGTCTTCTGCTACAAGGGCTGAAAAGCTTGATCTTGAATAGAACGTGCATGGCAATTCTTGAACTTGTTGAACCACCAAAGTTGTAGGAAATCCTTCACAGATTTAGCGTGCAAGAATAATTCAATTGAATTTTGTGAATACTTAAGTGAAGAACGGCACGAATTTGGTGTGCTTGTTGTTCTTCAATGTTGTTCTTCAATGAAGTATTAGGACTTGAGTTTGGAACTTGAGAGAGAAAACTTGAGAAAACTTATGGGTAGAGTTTTTTTTACCTTGTACTAATTTTGTGTCCCCTTTCTCATCCAATGAGCCTCTATTTATAGGCTCCATGAGGGACTTCTTTGCAATTTCCAAATAATGAGATCTTTGACCCATTTAATATGATTGATTTAAGAGACAATTTATCTCTTATTACAAAAGGGAAAAAAAATAAAATAATTTGAATTATACTTCAAATTATTATATTTTCAAGATTATATTGCCCCAACTTTATTATTTTGACATGGGTCAAAGTAGGCCAAACACTTATGGGTCAAGTCAACTTTTTAGCCAAATCACATTTGGATTGAACCACTTGTATTTGGTGCAACCCAATGTTTCAGAAGTCAAATTATGGAGCCACTGACGGGTTCCATATTTTAGTGTGAATTTTGACTTTGATTTTGACTAATCAAGAATAATTGTGATTATCTTGATTAATTGGATATTAGTAAGACAATAAAATTTTAATGTTTACAAATGCCCTCATTTCAAGGCTTGCATTGAATTGTGTGATACTTGCAGCGAATGTGACACTTGAAGTATTCTTGATGTTGTGTGTACAATATTCGTCACCATGACTTAATTGCTTAATGTTGGCTAAGTCCATTTAAATTCACTGAGATTCCAAATCAAATGTGGATATTTTTTCGGCTCCATCAATCACATTCTGCCAGAGGCCCACCGATATTCTTGGTCCACCTTAATGGTACTAACTACCATATCATATATCCATGGCCTTCCTTTTTTTTTTTTATGGGCATTTGTTTATGATGATTTCTTTCCATAGTGGTGAAATTTGCAACTTTGAATACCAACCATGCCTGGATATAGGAATTACATATATATGTGCATCATCAAGGTTTGGATTTTGATTGATTTTTAAGTTTTTATTTTTTAAACTTTTCCAAAGAAACCTCCCATCAATGTTCACAAGAATGACCCAACTTAAATTGCTGACACACGATGTGAATAGACATTTTGATATGCGTACAGACAGGTCTATGCGTATGAACATACATAGGGTATTTCATTGTAATAATCTTATTTTCTCACGATGTCATCATTGCTTTATGACATCATTCAAGGAAGACACCCATCATGTGTATAAATGTTGCATGATCAATTGCTTTTTCTTTTTCTTTTTCTTTTTCTTTTTTTGGCCAGATGCTTAAATTGTCCAAGTCGTGCCAAGTCACCGACCTCCGTTGTTCAGCCATGTCAAGCCACCCAACCACAAATGTTCAGACATACAAGGGGATCAAGTCATGCCATGTTGGTTGCTCAGTTATGACCATGCGTGGAATGCATCTAATTTGTCTAAGTCACGCCGCACTGTAACTCAGACACGTCCATGAGTGAGGGATGCGTCTAATTTGTCCAAGTCACGCCGCACTGTAATTCAGACACATCCACGAGCGGGGGATGCACCTAATTTGTCCAAGCCATACCGCACTGTAACTCAGACACGTCCATAAGTGAGGGATGCGCCTAATTTGTCCAAGTCATGCTACACTGTAATTCAGACACGTCTACGAGCGGGGGATGCACCAAATTTGTCCAAGCCACGCCGCACTGTAACTCAGACACATCCATGAGCGAGGGATGCACCTATTTTGTCCAAGTCATACCGCACTATAACTCAGACACGTTCATGAGCAGGGGATGCGCCTAATTTATCCAAGCCATGTCGCACTGTAACTCAGGCACATTCATGAGTGGGGGATGCATCTAATTTGTCTAAGTCACTTTGTGACTAGTCCCTTAAACACTCTCTTCGCAAGTGGAATGCGTTTGACAGATCGGTGCAGCATGACTGGTCCCTTAGACACTCCCTTTGCGAGTAGAATGTGTTTGACAAACCGGTACTGCGTGACTGGTCCCTTACACACTCCCTTCGCAAGTGGAATGAGTTTGACAGACCGATGCTGCTTGATTGGTCCCTTAGACACTCCCTTTGCAAGTGGAATGCGTTTGACAGATCGATACTGTATGTCTAGTCCCTTAGACACTCCCTTCATAAGTGGAGTGCGTTTGACAGATAAGTGTAGCATGACTGGTCCCTTAGACATTCCTTTCGGAAGTGGAATGCATTTGACAGACCGGTGCTGGGTGACTGGTCCCTTAAACACTCCCTTCGCAAGTGGAATGCATTTGATCAGTTATGTCACAGCATAAGTTCTTTGAAGATTGCACACTATTTTGGATTGTGTCAAGGAGTTGTGCAACATAGGTTTATTTTTTTATATATATTTTTTGGTTGACTGAACTTGGGAAGAATTCTAAGTTGCCTACGTACCCAATAATGAGATCAAGTCAGGACGTAGTTCAAAAGGATTTTTTTTAAAACTTATGCAGTTTAGGCTCATGCTGTCAGGAGCATTGATTTTTTTTCTTTTTGAATTATCATGCAGTTTAAACTCTTGCAATGAGGAGCCTTGAATATTTTGAAGTATGGTGCAGTTTGAGCTCGTGCAATAAGAAGTCTTGAATTTTCTGAAGTATCATGCAGTTTAAACTCTTGTGATGAGGAGCCTTGCATTTGGTTTGGTGTTTGGGTATTACACACGTTATACTCGTGTTGCCTGTAGTAACGTGCAGTTTAGACTCGTAAGGAGCTTGGACATTTTCTTCTCATTTTCAGGAATGAACAGAAGTCATCCCTATTGTCATGGATTGATCAACACTGAAGTTTTTTTTCGGGAAGTACTCTTCTAAGGTGATCGTTTTGTGCGAACTTTGTAACATGATGTCTTCCACAAATGAGTCGTCGGCTTCAACCCTTTGCTGCTTGTCATTTCTCTTAAGGCGCCAGCATGAACTCCTCTTGTGATGGCTCGTGCATGGCTGGGTCACTTGATGCGCTAAGACGCCTTGCTTTTGTGACTTCCTTCTTTCCATAGGAATCCACCTCTTTTCGTTTTCCTTGAAGATTTCTTCTTCTTTGATGTGGAAGCCAAGCCCACATCTTTGTTGTACTTAAATTTCTAATGGTTCAAAATATCCAAATTGGATAGCCTTGCTAATTGCCCCCTGTATTGAGGTAGGAGATGACGGCATTTTTGAACAAGACTGTGCACGGGTATGGCTTGGAGAAGCAGAAATGATGGTAGTATGATTTGATGCCACTACATCGTCATCATCCAAGATAATTTTTCCTTGTTTTGCCAAGTTCAGAATGATTGCTTTGAGAATGAAGCACTTCTTAGTTGGGTGACTAACAATCTGATGGTACTTGTAGTACTTTGGATCATTATCTTTTCTTATCTCATTCGGACGCTTGCACTCGGGGAGTTCAATTAGCTTTTTCTCAAGCAAACACTCCAACATGTATGGTACATCGGAGTCAGGGAAGGGGTACTTTTTTTTTCTAACTCTTTGAGGGTTGGACGTTGCTTCTACATTTCATCAGGCTGATATTTCTTGTTTCTTTCGTCATTCTTGCCCTTCGTGGGAATCTTTACAGGAATGGTGGTGACAAGCATAGACTGTGTGGTAGTTGTTTTTTCATGTTTGTCACTTTTCTTCCATTCTGTCGCGTCTCTTTGTCATCCCACATTGTGAGGGTCTTGACCACCATGATTAGCAATGCTAATTTCCATGTCATGAGCGCATGTGCAAAGTTCTAGAGGAGCCCCCAGTGCATTCCTTGCATGCACATATCCATAGCAGAGGTTTCCGACAGATGACTTTGCAATCCAAGCTAAGTGTCATCCACCGGTTGATATAATCCACAACTCATTCATCTTTCCATTGTTTTGTGTTGGTGAGTTCAGTCATGCTTACTGCGTGACGTGTGCTATAGAAGCGGTTCAAGAATTCTCTCTCCATGTATTCCCAGCTATTGATTGATTGAGGATCCAAGCCACTGTACCAGTCAAAGGCATTTCCTTTAAGAGAGTGCACGAACTGCTTGACAAAGAGGTTGGCATCAGTCCCAGCATTGTTGCACATTTCAATGAAGTGGGCTATATGTTGCTCAGGATTGCCCTTTCCATCGAATTATTGGAACTTAGGGGGTTAGTATCCAACAGGAATCCTCAAGTTATCGATTATCTTCGTGTATGGCTTTGATTACAAGAGGAAGCTTTGAGGGGCCCTTCCAAATTGCGCTTTGATGGTATTCGTTATCATATCATTGAGTTGTTGAACAGATAGTGAGCCAACAGAAGCATTGTAAAGATTTTGGTTAGCCACGTGCTTCGAGGAAGATATGTGTTCATCATCATTCTTTGGTGCGATTGAAGGCGTGAAACCAGGAGGGTGCGAATGACCGTGACTTGATTCTCCTATGTTTTGCATCTCCAACTTGTTCATAAGAGTAGTGATCTGCATATCTTTCTCTTCAAGTGTCTTTCTGAGCTCGTCAATAGCACAGGCTATTGTCACCATTTTGTCCTCTATAATTGTAGCATCGGTCATCATAACTGGCATAATCACTATGTATGAGGAGGCATTTGAGATTGAACACTTCGGAGAGCTTGATTTGTTTGGAGTTCCAGGGGAAGAACCGGAGAGTGAGCCTGAACTTGAATTCCCTTCTGAGATAGAGCGAGATGGCAATGAAGACGAGTGCGTTTGTACATTGTCTTCTGAGACAGAAAGCGGGTTTTTGGACTCCCCTCGATCTTTGTCTTTTGCCCCCAAGCCATCTGGTTTGATAGACGTGCAAGCCTTTGCATGTTTTGATTTTGCTCGAGTTGCATGATCAACAAGAGGAGTAGTGGCCTTAGCTTTGCTTCGAGTCACGGGGCCTGAGGACACACTACTTCCACTCCTTGGCATGGAGACACTCTTCCCATTGTTTGTCGAAGTGTTGCTATTACTCTTTGCCACAATCATGGTCTTGCCAGTAATCTTGGTTGCTTGAGAAATCTTCGATGCCATTGAATTTATTGGGGTTGGATTTCAAGAATTTGATTTAGGAGAACGAGATGAGAGGCAAAGATTGTCCCACCGGGCGTGCCAGAAATTTGTACGCAAACAAATTTAGAATCTACAAAATAAATAAGAAATGTGCAAGAACAAATTTTTAATTTTATTAATCAGTGAATATGAGTACAATCTCTATAATACTCTTTTACAATAAAAGAAATAATCCTCTGATTGGATCTCCTTCGGGTCTTCTGCTTCAAGGGCTAAAAAGCTTGATCTTGAATAGAACGTGGCAATTCTTGAACTTGTTGAACCACCAAAAGTTTTAGGAAAATCCTTCACACAGATTTAGCGTGCAAGAATAATTCATTTGAATTTTGTGAATACTTGAGTGAAGAATAGCATGAATTTGGTGTGCTTGTTGTTCGTCAATGAAGTATTAGGACTTACGTTTGGAACTTGAGAGAACTTTTGGGTAGAGTTTTTTTTACCTTGTAATTTTGTGTCTCTTTTCTCATCCAATGAGCCTCTATTTATAGGCTCTATGAGGGACTTCTTTGCAATTTCCAAAGAATGGGATCTTTGACCCATTTAATATGATTGATTTAAGAGATAATTTATCTCTTATTTTAAATGGGAAAAAAATAAATAATTTGAATTGTACTTCAAATTATTATATTTTCAAGAATATATTGCCCCAACTTTATTATTTTGACATGGGTCAAAGTGGGCCAAACACTTATGGGTTATTAGCTAAATCACATTTAGATTGAACCACTTGTATTTGGTGCAACCCAATGCTTCACAAGTCAAATTACGGAGCCACTGACGAGTCCCATATTTTAGTGTGAATTTTGACTTTGATATTGACTAATCAAGAATAATTGTGATTATCTTTATTAATGGGACATTAGCAAGACAATAAAACTTTGATGTCTACAGCCCATCTCACAATGGGGTAAGAGGGGATGTTTTAGCACAATCTAGCTCCTTCCTCTCTCGTACCTTAACCCCCGAAACGAGTTCTTTGGTGATGACGGGACTGTGATCTCTACCTATTGGACATGATAGATTTAATTTTCTAAGTGGCAACTCTATTGGTGAGGATCTCTCCGAATTTAGCCTTATGGGATATACATAGATTACTCACTCGTGTAGCCTCAGATATGGATCATGGGCATCGATAGTTGCCTCGGGTTGGATAAAAAGTCCTATGGAATCCAAAATATGAGTAATCCAAATCGGTCGGATCGGATAAAGGCTAATGAAGGATGATGAACCTCACTCGTGGTTGTTGACATGAGATTTGAAATGGGACAATCAGGCATGCTTAATCCTCTAGGCACCTAAGCTTGGTTCAAGTACCCACATCTAGTTCTCAGAATTTTTAGGTGTGTTGGATGGTAAGGGGAGGACCCCCTTTTATAGTTGGAGATTTTGGTGAAAAAGCTTGTAGTTAAGCGATGTGGGACAAAAAGAAATACAAATTTTCACATTTTTGGGCATTTTCACACGGATTGGGGTCAAATCAAGGGTCCAGGATGCATCTAAAGTATTTGAGAGACATAGTGGCACTTAGAGGTGCCACGCGGCAGTCGAAGAGTGCCGTGCGGCACTCAGCAGAGAGCTACATGGCTTTCAGCCCGAAACTTGTGTTTTCACTCCAAACTTCCTGGACTTTGTTATCTCACCTCGATTATCCTTTTTGGGCTTGTGATATACCGTTGGAAAGGTATGAGAATCTATTTTAAGATGTTTTTGGTCTAATTCAAAAGGCATTTGTAGATTTTGAGTTATGGTCAAAAGAGTGAGGCTGACTCCAAGAAGGAGTAAACATGTGAGGTACAAAAAGGGTAAAAATTCTCCTAAGTGGTTTTGTGGCCAATGTGAAGGCTTGGGTCACTAATTTAGCCTATTTTAGAAATATTTTATAAAGTGGGTTCTCAGGATCCCACCCCGAGGTGTAGATTTTGCTCGTAAAAGGTGATTTTTCGTCATTACATATGAAAAAGCTCCCCTAGATTAGGTTTTTGTCTCTAAATATGATTTTTAACGTACCTAAGTATTCCTACAGGTTATTCTAACATACCTCGGAGACTTCGGTGCTTCACGGAGTTCTATATTATAAAAACCAACATTCCACAAATCTTGATTCCGGTCATCGGGTTGTTCTTAAGGCAGGGTTCCTTCAGTCGAACGGACGAACCAAAACAGGTGTCTACAAAAGGTTAAACAATTTCTGACAAAATATTTCATCACTAAAAGTAAAACAATTTTACAATTCCCGACGAAAATATTTCGTCACGAAAGGGTAAACAATTCTCGATGAAATGTTTCGTCGCTAAAAGTAAACAATTACCGATGAAAAAAATTTCATCACCAATTGACAATGTTTCATCGCTTAAAATTTTCCTCCCGAATTTTTGGTAGGAAAAATTTCCTGCCAACTATTAGCGACGAACTTTAGTGACAAAAAGAATTTTTGTCGGCAATTGTGAGACTTTTACCTACGAAATTGGTTTCGTCAGGACGGGTAAACACTTTTGCTGACAAACGATAATTTCGTCACTACAAGTATACTATTAGTGATGAAAATAATTTCACGGGAAAATGTCTCGTCACTAAAGGTCAGATTTGTTGAAGTGCTTTATATCACCCGTAATTGTGTTATTGCATTTCATTACATTGTCTTGCATGATAATGTGATGTGTTGTGCATTTTGGCACATGTGTGAGTAAGTTTTGACTCACGAATCGAGTTGGGTGTCTGTGTAAGATAACCCATTGAGATGGTGTTGAATGAGTGTTTGATGTTGTGAAGTCTCTCCGAGTATGAGATGTTCATTGTGGAATACCTTAAATGTTTATCTGGAAATAAATGTTTACCTGTGTTTTTCACTGTTTGTATTATTCTCTAGTTTAATATATATTTTTGTTGTTAATTTTAGCATCCTGGTGAGGACGAATTAATACATTACAAAATTTGTAGGCTAATTAGCAATTTCGTAAAATCATGTGAGACTGCATTTTAGCAACCAAACTGAACTTAGTCGAAAACTTTTATAATTTTTAGTTGTCACTCGTAAAGCTATGAATTAGCTGTGTAGAAAGTTTTGGAGGATAATTAGGAGTTTTGGAAACTCGCGGGGAGGTAAACTCAATTTCTGAAAGTGTCGCCTATGTATAGATGATAGAGATAATCTTGATATTTTTATAAAACTTCTAACCTAAGTTTCAAGAGGAGGCCAAAAGAGAGATTTTAGTTCTTCAATCTTCATGATGCCAAACGACGTATTACTGTCCGCCAGTTTTTCACCAAATTTCGTATTCGAATTCCTCGAGGTAAGGCCGTTGTTTTGATACCTATTAGGCCTTGTTTGGCTACGTTTTCCGAAAACTCATTTTCTAATTTTTTTTTCGTAAAAAGTTGATAATGGGAATTCTAATCGATAGGTATTGTACTAGAGGGACTTCTACACAATCTTTGTGCTTGGGTTTTCTACAGATCGAATTATAGAAGCGTTATTCGGTAGGTGGGTGATTTAACTATGTGTTTCAGAATGATTTCTTGACATGCATTCATGTTTTGTATGAAAAGCATGTGTTAGTTTATAGATATATATTGTGTAGTTCATATTGGGCGATTATATTGATAAGTAGGCCCAATAGCAAGGTGAAATGTTTTGATTTTGTCGAAAGCACGGTGATATGTGATTTGAGCATGTTGAGTTGTTATTTGGGTCAAAGGAGTACGTGTACCAAGCCATCATTGTGGAACCGTTATAGGCATAAAATCGCACGTTTGAAGAAAAGAAGCACATGTCTAACCTTTTCGCGTGGACTTATTGGCGATGAGTTGTGGATTAGGAAGTATGAAACGTACACGTGGGACTCCAGAGACTAGAATGAAATGTAGAGATATGAATGCGAGCATGTTTATCATTCATGTGCATTTGTTGTTTTATTCACTAAGCGTTAACTTAAACAAATCGAATATGTGTGGTTATTCAAATAACCATTTCAGGTGTTAATGCTGGCGAGGAATCGCAAAAGTGAGCTTGTGTGTTTGGGAGTTCACTTAGAAGGCGACTTATCAAGTTTATTTCATAGAAATGTTGAAATAGAGATTTCATAACTTTTGAACTATGTTTAACTTAGAATCGCAAAATGGATTCGTGATATTGTAATAGATAGTAATCTCTTGTAATTATATTTCGTAATGTTATAATCCAGTTAGGATCACTTTGGAGTGAGTTTGGAGAGTATGTTTGGTCCTCGGATAATTTCAGAAAGCTTTTAACTGTGGAATTCTGCATAATGCCTTGCTGCTAGAAAGCAGTCGACTGGTTTGTGTGTACAGTTGACTGGACCCCTTTTGTGAACGAGACACTGCTTTAGGTACAGTCGATTGGTCCCCCGACACAGTTGACTGGACTATGTTTTCAAATCAGATATTTTGTCCATGCTGGACTTCAGTCAACCAGACTGTACCAGTCGACTGAAGATTTGAAGCCCCAGTCGACTGGGCATAGAAAACAGTCGACTGGATTATGTTTTCAAAATCAAACTTTCTGCTGGACTGTCTCAGTCGACTAGGCGCGAGGTGCAGTCGACTGGACTGGTAATTTTCAAATGGTTTGTTTTCTTTTCCGCTGCGTGTTCTTAAAACTAATTTTTGGGAACGTTAATGAATTGGTTTAGCCTCGGTGGCGTGCCACGGGCTCCGGTTCTGCTATTGTGGGATCGGGCTGTTACATGCTTCTTATTCCAAAATCTACTTCACTTTTACTTTCATCTTATACACCAAAAAAAGTTCTTGTGATCAAGGCATTCGAACAGTCACAGTTGTCAAATTTGGCACATTTGGCTTTGAAATTTACCTATGACAAGTGAATCTTGTCTTGCACGCTCACAACATAATTCCAAACATATCATTCAAAGGATAAACAGTCAAACACAGTTACCAAGGTTTTCAATAGTTATCGCAATTCCATTACTATTGTTTAACTACTAGTAAGAATTATCAACTGACACATTTTCACCACCATCTTTGACTCTATGGGAATTACTACAGGCCCTTTGGCTTAGTGGTGTGACCTTGCCTTCCCTAGTTGGAAGTGCAAGGTTTTGACTCTCTTTAGAGGAGAGTCTTTGTCCATTTATTTTTAGTATGTTATGTGGCATTTGTTGAGCTTTATAATAGGCCATTATAACACTGTGATTAGATTGAGTGTGTGTCCAAGTGTAGATAAAAAAAATCCTATAAGAGTTAAAATATCAGCATAGATCATGCATGGGAACAAGATACTCTCTATCATTGGCATTTCATTTCCCATGGATATAATACAGTACATAATTGTAAATCCCGGTAAAATGTTGCCGCAAATGTAGGAATGTGATGTGATAGTTGTTACGCGCGTGGAGTGCATGGATTGAGTGAGGCATGTATGCTGCTGTGGATGCAATTGGCTGGGTAGCCTGGGTGCTAACTGTATACATGAGTTTTTGAAGTGGCAGTTGGCTTAATACTTGAAATTTATGTGCAAGAATGGTAATAAGTCAGGTAGATCAATGTTGTTTTTTATTTTTGCAATTCATACAGCATGAAGGCTGCATATATATATATATATATATATACACACGTAGAGTCTCAAAAATGGCCGTAAAACTTTTAGCTATGAAATCTCGTCGCTAAAAATGTGTTGACTTTTAGAGATGAAATTATTGACTTTTAGCTACAAAATTTCAACGCTAAAAATCGGTCCG
Source organism: Hydrangea macrophylla (assembly GCA_033977485.1). Classification (NCBI taxonomy): domain Eukaryota; kingdom Viridiplantae; phylum Streptophyta; class Magnoliopsida; order Cornales; family Hydrangeaceae; genus Hydrangea; species Hydrangea macrophylla. Next base: position 67,941,961 of record CM066992.1, read on the forward strand.
TAAAGAGACCGTCTGTCGGAGAGCCGGCCTATGCATATATGCATGTGGAATTCATAAGTGTAATTCCATCTTTTGATACAAAGTGAATTGTTTTTCAAAAGGAAAAAAAGGGTAAAAAAATATTTTGTCCCCTCAAATTATACACGTTTTTGCAATTCACACTCTGAATTTTAAAAAGTTGTAATGTCCCCCATAAACTATCTTTAGGGTTGTAATGTCCCCCCTAAACTTCAAAAAAGTTAAAATCCATACACCCCCCCCCCCCCCCCCCCCCCCCCCCGAACTATTGTCTGTGTTACAGTGTCTCCTTAAACTGAACTATCTTTCGTGTGTAATTAATTATGTCAACCCCTCCATCACATTCCGTCAAGAAATGTGATGGAATTTGCTCATGTGAGACACACATGCCCAATTTCAAAGGCATTTATGACATTTCACTAACCCTTTTAAATAAAAAAAAAAATCATAAAAACACCAATTTTTTCTTGCTACACAATAATTTAACAGGTTAACTGAGTTTTTATGATATTTATGATTGTTAATTTAGAATCGAAAGGTGAAATGTCATAAATGCCCTTGAAATTTGGCATGTGCGTCCCACATGAGCAAATTTCATCACATTTCTTAACGGAATGTGATGGCTGGGTTGATATTGCAACACGAAAGATAGTTTAGGGGAGACATTGCAACACAGACAATAGTTCAGGGGGAACATTTCAACTTTTTAAAGTTTAGGGGAAACATTGCAATCATAAAGATAGTTCAAGGGGGGACATTACAACTTTTTAAAGTTCGGAGTGTGAATTATAAAAGCGTGTATAGTTTGAGGGGGCAAAATACTTTTTACCCGAAAAAAAAATGTTGGAGTATTTTGAATAGAAATGAGATACTCATTCACAACTTTTAGGGATACAAACCAAACTCCCAAACAGCACCTTAAAAAAACACACACACACACACAAAGCATAGAAAAGCTATCTCAAGACCAATTAATCGCCCCCCAGAGAACAAACACAGAAATAACCTGCTAAAAAGTAAAAACCCCCCAAAATGTATCAACCCAATCACACTAAACAACCAATACACAATTAACTATATAACAACCTTGATTGCTGTAATCCAAACATGACCAAAAATTTTGATAGATATAACTTGGCGGGTATTTTGCAATGGCTGTGAGTCTGTGACCGAATTAAGTTTCCTATTATTTGCCATCCATGGTACGAAAAGGAATAAATACTTAATACAACAGTATAATCTCGTCATTAGTAATATTACCGTACGAATACACATATGTGCAGTGTATGTGTGAACATATCTTTTCTTTTCCTTGAAATTAAGACTGATATGTGCTTGAGTGCTGATCTCTTAAAAGATTTGTAAAAGTACTACATCAGATAAATAACGGTCGTTATGAATATTTTCTAAAAAACGAGCAGCTAGTTAGTGTTTATTCCTACATGCTTGGTGTATTAAAGCTATGCCCATTGTAATATGCATTATGCCCGTTGGCCTTCTAGACAGATAATCACTCGTATACAATATATATATATATATATATATACACATATACAATGAAGTTCTAGGTGATCAATGTAGCAAACATTATGAAACTTCAATTGTTTCCTCCTGGATCCTTATTTCTTTTTAGCATATATTTCTCTAGCTACCTTATTACTCTCTTTGCTTAATCTTTTGGAATACATCTAATTCTATTCTGATCCACCCAAATACAGCTACATTTGCTATCAAGGAACAAATAAGATGCAATACTTGACAGTACCGTTTTCCGTTTTCAAGAAAAAGAAAAACTTACAACTCACTCGATATATCAAAAAACAATAAAGAAAATAAACACTAAAATGTTGCACATTTTTCTAGATTACTCTTAAAGCGCTTTTAATCCCAGTATAAAAGTCAATTATTCATGACTTTTGTCAATTGGAAAAGACTTTATATATATGTACTTTTTATCTGTAGAATTTCATATCATTTTGAAATCTGATTGGACCACCTTGACAAGTGATTTTAGTGTCATATATGTAATACTGAGATGACCCAATTTAGTATTTAGAAATATACAGTTTGGTCCCTAATTATGGCCGTTAATAGGAATTGATCCTAACTTGATTTGGTGTATAGAAATTAATTCTTAATTTGCAACAGAAATCAATAATTAGTCCCTATTCTTAAATGGTTAGTATAAATTCGGACCATTATACCCTTGTTAGACATATATACATAACTGTATTGTATACACATATATATGACACATGTGAAATTCAAATAAAGTTATATAAGGTAGTTAATAAATGGAGCGGATTGTAAGGAGATCATGGATAATGATTTTTATTCCAAAAATTATGTTGATTTGTGGTTCAAAACAATGCCTTTTTTAAATCTGTATGTAATATGTTTATAGTAGAAAATGATTTGTATGTTTTATTGATTCGAATCATAGAAAAATAATAGATAATTTTGTGTGGAAGATTGAAGGTTGCTGATAAAAAGGTGAGAAATTCTTACAATATAGTGCGAAATTTATAACTATAATTCACAGTATAGTGCGAAATCATGCTAGAATTCATAATTTGAGAATTTGGTGATAATCTTGTTGGAAGAAGTGACTTAGTTGTGAGAAATTTCGCATGATATCCATTCAAAAAGTGAGAAATTTGTTATTAGAGCATTCGAAATTGGCCATATGATTAGATGTATATATGTATATATGTACCACCAGCACAAATAAGGCGTGTGAATGACGGGTATGGCAAGTGTAATCCATGGAGATCATGGATAAGAGAATAAATATTACTAAAATCAAGTAGTTTCCTTATTTTACTCAACTTTCAAATTTGTTTGCTAAAATCAAGGAATTTACTCACTCTGATAAAATGATCTGTATGTAATACGTTTATAGTAGAAAATGATCTGTATATTTTATATTGATTTGAATCACAGAAATAATATTATTTTGTGTGGAAGATTGAAGGTTTTAGGTTGCTGATAAAAAGGTGAGAAATTCTCTTAATATAGTGCGAAATTCATACATATATATATATATATATATAGCGAGAGAGAGAGAGAGAGAGAGAGAGAGAGAGAGAGAGAGAGATGTATATTCAAAATACTTTCAAAATCGTGGTATATTCAATTATGGGAAACAAATTTTTAGGAGATCATGGATAAGGGGATTAATATCCCTAATATCAAGGGATTTCGGTTTAAAAGAGTAATGTGAGAATTTATCACCTTTTATATATATATATATATATACAGCTGTGTATATTCAAAATACTTCCAAATTTGTATTATATACAGTTATGAGAAGCGTATTTTTAGGAGATCATGGATAATGAGATTAATATCCCTAAAATCAACGGCTAATTTTCTTAGTATTTAGTGAGAATTTCTCACTTAATATGTAAGAATATTTTCTCATTATTAAGTGAAAAACTTTTCAGTATGTTTGCATGCATGTCTTTCTTTTAAAAAATATCATAGTTGTGTTATGTATATGCGCATAATGGTATTAGTAAAGGTTTTTTTTCTTCGAGTTTTTAATGTAAGGTGAGAAATTTGTGGTTATTTAGTGAGAATTTCTCACCTTTTGTTCAAATATATACACACATGCAGACCATATGTATCATAAATTTATCACTTCTCATTAACAAAGTGAGAAGTTTTCACCAAATAACCACAAATTTGATAAGAAATTTCCACTTTTGTTAAAAAACAAATACTTTAATAAGACGAATTCTGTGCAAAACTTCCATTCAAATATATATATATACACAAAAACAAATTTCTCACTATTATTCTCTTAGAGATCATGAAATTTTCCACATCACTAAAAAACTACAAACAAAACAAATATAATGTATAAAAAAATGAAAAGATTATAGAGGTTAAACGAAAGACTCGAGTTAGTATTCTAGCCATTGCTGTCATGCAGTCTTCCAATCGTCGTCGTCAAATCTAAAAACTTTTAGTGTGAAGCCAAGCACTAATCAAAACAATAACCATTTTTCTCAAAAAAACTCCATGTTTGAATCGAAGCTACTTGTTCCAAAATTGTGAGAAATTTGTACCAAAATTCTTAGAATACATAGTCGTTAATGAATCAAGTTTCTGTGTCGACGATCTTCATGAATCACTTATGACGGAAGGTGGTGGACATGGTGTTGCGAAGTCTTCTTTCTTTCTCTCCTTCAACTTTTGTTTCTCTCTCTCTCTCTCTCTCTCTCTCTCTCTCTCTCTCTCTCTATATATATATATATATAGTTAATATGGCTTTTGAATTTTAAAACCTTGATTGTGGGAAGTAAATATTATATATGTGTATAGATAAATTTCTATATATAATTATATAGGGGTATTTTGGTCCTCAAAATAAATTAGGGACCTATTTCTAGTTTCATTTTAAAAAGAATTTAATTTCTAGTTAGGTGTCTATATTAGGACTATATATTAAGTTACTTTAGTATTTTAGAATAGGGCGAAAAATACTTAAGAAAAAGCCCAATTTTGTCCTTTTGTAGATACAATGAATGAATGATGAATCAATGATACGTGTGATAGTGAATTTAATGGGGAGTCAAAAATTGCGGCCACCGGGAAGTGGTTGAGACGTTATATTAAAACCAGTAGGACAACCCATTATTAGTGTCTTATATTTGAAGAGTTTGGAGGGTTTCGTTCAATTGCCTTCCAACGAAGGAGACCGTCCATACATATATTTTGTCAGTATATAACAAGGCTAGATATATACTGGCAGGCTTTAATGAGAGGGAGTTCCCGCTGACTGATATATGAAAATTCTCTTGACAGAGACCCTCTCTTTAAGAGAGAAAGGGCGCTCTCTGAAGAATTTTCATATATATATATATATTACATAGGTACTAGAAAACAAAACAATTTTCAAATGATTTAGATGTATTTGCTGCTATTGTAGTAGCACAAACTAAAATCCCAATTGCCTAGCCAAATAGGCCATGAACACGCTCATAATTTGTCAAATTAATCTAGTGAATTACAGCTCAATCACCGCATTAAACATGATTAAACAACTTTTTGAAGTACCAGATCGAGGTATTGAATATTATTTTCCTTTTTGAAGTACCAGATCGAGGTATTGAATATTATTTTCCGTTATGTCCACCATATTTGTAGGAAAACTCCCTTCCAACTAAGTATAGTACTCCCTCCCCCTATTAGTGCGTTACTCGAAATGATTTGGCTCCCATTGTATCCAGCTAATATTTACTCCTAAATAACAAAGTTAATTTTATTTACATAAATTCCTGGAAGCACTTATATACATACACGTAGACATATGAATATATATGTATATAAATATTAGTTGGAGTCCCGTGCGTTGTGCTTGAAATTTAATTATGTCGTTTCGTGTGATTAAGTGGTTGTTAAAAGTGTATAATAAAATGTTAAAATGGTTAAATAGGAAATTGTAAATGTAGTAATTTTATCTAAAATTCTTCCTACGAAAGAAGTTGATAATTCTGACTATTTTGTAAATGAGTAGTAAAGGTACCTAATAAAACACCACTAAAAATATATGACACAAGTAGGATATTTCCCCTAAAAAAAATGACATGAATGTGTTTGTAGACCTTAATTGATATTCGAATACAATCTATAAATCTTAAATTTGAGGGAAGAAGTTGACCAAAATGTAAATATTGGTGACCAATTCATAAATAGCCACTAAAATAGCCACTTTATTTGACATTTTTTGAAATGAAGTATAAATATCCCAAAACTTAAATTTTAAAGAAGAAATTGACAACGTGAATATTAGTGACCAAATCCAAAATAGCCACTAAAATAGTCACTTTTTTTAATTTTTTAAGTGAATAACAAATATCCCATAACTTGCGGACCCAAATGCAATTACACATATTACAATATATGAATCCTAAATTTGACAGAAGAAGTTGACCAAATTATAAATACTAGTGACCAATTCCTAAATAGCCACTAAAATAGCCAGTTTTTTGACTTTTTTTTTAAGTGAATAATAAATATTCCAAAATTATTGACCCAGATGTAATTAGGCACAAGATTGTTGATTGAAACCTCATTTGAGAGAATAAGTTGACCAAATTGTAAATATTAGTGACCAATTCCTAAATAGCCACTAAAATAGTCACTTTTTTTACTTTTTCTGAAACGAATAATAAATATCCAAAAAATTGTTGACCCAAATGTAATTAGACATAAGATTATTGATTGAAACCTCATTTGAGAGAAGAAGTTGACCAAATTATAAATATTAGTAACCAATTCATAATAGCCTCTAAATAGCCATTTTTTTTTTATTTTTTTGAAGTGCTTAATAAATATTCCAAAAATTGTTAACCCAAATGTAATTAGACACAAGATTGTTGATTGAAACCTCATTATTATATTAAATAAAATTTTTAAAGCTGACTTGAATATAATTATTTGTCTAAAATGACCGATTTACCCTCACACAAATCAACATACCCTTACAGCGTGTAGATAGATGTATGAGTAATTATTGCGTAGTGAAGGGCAAAATGGAAAGTTTATATTTTTTGACGTGTTAGCTTATTCGTTCTTATAGTATAGTAGATATATATATTTATATATACACACATGCATATAACCAACGTATTTTCAAAAGGATTTTGACAATAGTCTTTTTTTAAGAAAATCCAAGTGATCGGTTTTAAGAAAATGATAATGAAAATTGTTGTCTAATTATGATATGAGAAGGACAATACTTCAATACTTTTTCTGTACTCTTTATCATGTTCTAACATACTTATGATGGTCTTATTAGGGTTGGTTTTGGGGAAAAACAAAGTAAGCAATCGCTAAGGGCCCTTACTCCCAAAGGGCCCCCACATCTAATTGCAGATGTGAAAAAAAAAAAAAAAAATTTCAATTTTACATATAATTATGTATAAGTAGAGCCAAAAAAATTTGCCTCGGGGTACTGTCTCCAAACCCCTATATAGCCTTAAGGCTCATATTTTAGAGTTCCCTTAATACCCCCAAAACTCAGGACTGGCACTAGATCCGATGGATATGGTTTAACAGGATAGATTACTAATGGTTTTGCCTACTATTTGCAATTTTGCAAGCCTGCTAATGTGGCCAATCCTGTGATGGAACTCGAAATTAAGGATGAAAATAGTTTGCATGCATACTCACACACACACCCCCACACCGCCCCGCACACACACATACAGAGAATAAAATAAAGAGTAATATTGGCATATTTTCCAAATTTTACACTCAAAATTGTTGTTAGTGGACTCATTTGATTTTAATTAGAGGATGTTGAAATGATCTCATCATTATTGAAGGTGATCACAATGCCACATGTGTTTAGGAGCCACTTAAGATACAAAATTTGAAAAATATAGCATTACTCTAAAACAAAGTTGCTTTCCTTTTTTATAACTGTTTTGGAAAAATTTTCAATCTGTCACTAGTTCAACTAAAGGTGATGACTTAAATGTGAAGCCATGATTGTTAGTAGAGAGATTGGTAGAAATGAACCCTGGTACGTTTTCATATTTGCATTTTCTTGTTATATGACTTCAAATCTAAATTTGAATTAAACCCAAAAAAAAAAAAAACATTAGAAATTTGGTACTAAATACCAAATTAGGAGAAATATTTGGTTATAAGACATAAGGGAAAAATATTTGGGGATAAGGATGATATGTTTGGTGGAAGTTGTTGGGGATAAACTCAACTACTTCTAGTGTTGACCAATATACCCCTATCATTCATTTCCAGTTAGAGAGAGAGAGAGAGAGAGAGAGAGAGAGAGAGAGACGATCGCAGCTCCGGCCAGCTTCATCGCAGCTCCGGCCACCTCCATCGCACCTCCGGCCACTTTCATCGTGCCTCCATCCAGCACTATTGCAGTTCCGATCATTTTTTTTTTGCAAACTCCATCTCTGGTTTGCAAACTCCACTACAACCTCCTCTGTCTCTCTCATTTTCTCGGACTTCACCACCATAATCACGAACCAAATCGCGCGGTCGCACAACCAATTCTGGTGAGATTTGTATCCTCCAACCACTAGCATACCCAGATCCACCACCAACACCACAAGCATATCGGCGACCACAAGCTAGTGCCACAAGCATTTTCACGAGCAGATCCGGCCACCAGCGCACCGATCCACCACAGACCTGTCATATGTTCTTTGCTGGAATGGTGTGGAGTACTGTGGTGTTTTTATTTTTTATTTTTTATTTTTTTTAAACACATTTTTTGAGAAATTTATCAAAAAAAGTCAGTGAAGTTACTTAACATTTTTTTCCAGATTTTGATATCAACTATGATACTTGTTTGATAGATCTCGTTGAGTAGGTTGTCAAAACATAGATTTTATGCAAAAAATAATTTGTAGATCGATACGAATGCTCGAATTTGTAAAAAGTTTTTGCAATGTTTGTTAGAACACTTTTTTTTTTTGTGAAATTTCACAAAGTTTGTGAAATTTCACAACTTTTTTTTTTTTGAAATTTTTACAACTTTTTTGGTATTGGTATGAGAAATTAAATTTCAAAAACATTTTTTTTGATCATTTCATGTTGATGTGGTGATTTGGTTGTGAAGGGATCGATCAGGTGAGGTCGTTGTGATGATCGGCAGAGGTCTGATGTGATAGTGGTGGTTTCGTGAAATTTCACGAACTCTGTGAAATTTCACAACTTTTTGTTGATAAATTTCACAACTTTTTTCATAAATTTCACAACTTTTTTCAGTGATATGATGAATTGACTTCCAGAAACTTGTTTTATGATCATTTTTATGTTGCTATGGTGGTTTGATTGTGAAGAGATTGAGAGATGTCTAGTGTGGCGTTGGTGGTGAACTATAGAGGTCCGTGTGGTGGTGGTGGTGGTGGTCGCTGGGGGTTTGGTATGGTGGTGGTGGTGCTCGCCGGAGGTCAGACGAGCTCATGCGAGGTCGCCGGAGTTCAAGCAGCTCAGGCGATGTCATGGTAGTGGTCGCCGGAGCTCAGGCGGGGTTGTCGGAGATGCAGGAACTTTGACACTGTTTGTGTAGAGCAATGTTGAGGATAGTTTTGTCAAAAGACCAAGAAGTGGACCTAATTCTAAAAACTTTTCCTAATTATACTTAAACCACCATATTTTCTGTATTTTAGATTTATCACTAATTACCCCAAAAAACATAGACAGAGAGAAAACAATTAAGAAATTTACATGCAACCAAGAACACCACTATTCATGTTGTTGGGTAAATAGCCAACGTCCACGACATGAGATGTCAAAAATTTCACTATAAAAACAGAAGTTATTGTATTTTGATCTCTTCTTCTTGTTTTTTTTTTTTCCTTTTTTTTTTCTCTTTTTTATAGCAAGAGAAATATTTTATTTTATAGATAGTAGATTTCAAAATGAACCAGTACAAGTATCTGAGGACAAGAGTGAAACATACAAAAAATAAGCACAACAAACTTGTTAGTAGCACTACAAATCTTCCAAATTCTTTATCTAACTGACTGTAACGTAGCTTGACACTAATCGAGCTGGTTGGATAGCAATTATAATTAATTATTGCACACTTAGTATTGGCACTGGGAATTAATGAAAGCACATGCTTCTATTTTATGACTTATAGATTTTGATGAGGATGAAGAAGAAAATAAAATATATTATACCATTTTTTTCTCCCTCCTAGCCTTGTGGTAGGAAAAAGGGAAGCAAATAAGAAAAAATAGGTGAAAGAGGGAAACTTTTACCTTTCATTTTACCTTTCTTTAAAGTGATATTGGGACAATTTTTAGTAAAATTGATTGTTATTTTTAGAGGCGGACCTACAGCCAGACCAAGTGGGGCCATGGCCCCTCTCAAAAGTTTTGAAAATTTGTGGGATACACGTGTACTAAATATTTTGAAGTTAATTTAGTGATTGGCCTTTCTAATTTTTGAACATTTTCAAAATATACTATTCATATTTTTGTACATTTTCAAAATATACCATCCATATAAAAGTTAGTTGAAAAAAATTAAAGCATAAGATTACGTTTTTTTGCTGGACTAATCTAGAGACACAAAAAACTGGATAAATAGTTTATTTTAATTCTTTCATCCATTGTTTGGGTATGTCAAATAGTGCATGATTAATTAATCATATCATTTTAATAATCCCTATATGAAGGACTATTAAAGCATCAACAATGGGAAGGTTGTATGGGCTAACTTAGTATAAGTTACCCAAAAGCCATTAACAGCGCAGGGGTTTCACCTATTGTATAGGCTAGTAAAACTAATGAAAACTTAACTTTGTTGTACTACTAAGTTTCAACTAATGTATGGAAAAACGACACATGTTGTGCCGACCATATATATTCAAACAGCACATGTTGTGCCACCCCATTAGCACACGGCACATGTTGTGCCACTCACTCCACATTGGCACACGGCACATGTTGTGTAGCCCCTATTGCTCACAGCACATGATGGGCCGCCCCATTCCTACACGGCTCACTTTGTGCCGTGTGGGTATTCCCCCATTGCTAATGCCTTCTCTCCTATACAATAACTTAGCCTAAGTTTGGCTTAAGTTTCACCTTCCTACTGTGGATGCTCTTATAGTCGAAATGGTAGTTGTGTTGAATAGATTTAGACTTTGTTTGTCTCACGAGTTGGGTAATTGGGTATTACTTTACTCCTTCAGTATTTACTCAGGGGGGTGTGGAATTAATAGTCATAATAGTGAAGGAGTAGAGTAATACCCTATTATCCACCTTGTGAGACAAACAAGGCTTAAATCTATTCGACACAAATACTCTTTTGATTCTCTGTCTCGCACAAAAAATATATATAAATAGATCAAACAATTTCGTCTCATGGGAACTATCCTCAAACCCCCGCATGGAACTTATTTACTAACAAAGCCAAATTCAATAAACTTACTCCCTTAACATAAAATTCTTGCTCCGGCACTAGTTATCTTACATTAGAGCTGAAACAAACAGAGCATCAAACCATTTTTATTCTCCAACTTGAAAATTTTATTGTCATTAATTTCATTTAAATACATATATAACCAATACGAGCATATAATATATCATTGTACGCAAGTATGGAATAGTCCGTTAGGATTGAGAGAAGTGGAGAAAAGAGAAGAGAAATTCAATAAAATAATTTAAAAAATTAAAAAAAAAAAAAAAAAAAAAAAAAAAGAAGAAGAAGAAGAAAAGAGTAAGGTTTTCTCCACTCTGTTTGGATAGACAATAGAGAAGAGAAGAGATGAAATCAGAAACATAACTTTCTCTAGTTTGATTAGCTTTCGCATACAGGTGAAACGGAAAAATAAAAATAAAAAGTGTTTAGAACTGTTGGGAATTTAACACGCGGAACCAAATTCCCACAAATAAACACACACCATGAGCAGTAATTAAACATGCACCCAAAGAAAAAACACGCAGATTTCTACGTGATTCGGTCAAACACCTGCCTAAGTCCACACCTGATAGATCCATTCTTTCACTATTGAGTAAAACATGGTACAAGTTTTATGGATTAAACATAATCCAAATACAAGACCCTTGTACTCTCTTCACTCAATACCCTAAGAACCTGACATAATTAATCACTGTAACATAGAGAATTCACAGAGACAAAGAAATACCCTCTCTACCTCACATCCCTATAACACTGTGAACACCCCTCACAGAAAATCCCAATGATTAATATCTCTCACCCTAGACCATGCACCCCCATGAGGGGATACCCCCAACTTGGTACCCCAATGGTTTCCTAAATTCCTATATATACGACATCCCTAAATATAGAGTTTGCAACTCATTACTTATTGGACAAGTAATACAACTCTATCAAAAAGTAAATCAAATCACAATAGGAATTTAACCAAATCACAATCCCTAAATTAATGGGATTATCCCACATGTGAGATATAACCCCCCAACAAAAAAATTTATTCTGTATTGATCCCTTGAATTTATAAGTGTGACATACTATGGGGTATATTTTTTATTTGAAAGAAATGTTTATTTCCATTCTCTTCTTTTTTCTCTGGAATATCTCTGATTTAGAGAGAAATAAAATTAGACTATTTTCTCTTCATTTTCTCTCCACCTTTTCTACTTAACTTACCACAAGAGAGAAGTGAAGAGAAAGTGGTCTACATTCTCTTCTCTTCTCTTTTCTCCACTTCTTTAAATTCAAACGCATTGTAAAACTGTTAATTACTGTAATTGAAGGTGACATAAGGCGACGAGCCCATTGCTTCTGTAGACCAAAATCAATGATCCGAACTAGTTTTTTTTTTTTTTGTTTAATAACCAATGATCCCACCTTTTAGTTTGTTCTGATATATCCCCCCTATTACTCTCTTTGCTGAGCATTTCAAACCTAAACTTGAGTCACTTGTTCCGAGTACCAAATTTTCACATCAAAATTATGTTGTGGGGTCTGAAAATCTATACCTTGTTCACAATCTAATATCTCTCTAGAACTTGAAGATAGAGAAAGACATTTAGCTGCGTGAATATATTCAGAAATTGCTTTCATGAAACATGGTTCCATTGTATCGGACCATTATATGTACATGAATATCCTAGAAGCCAACTCATCAATGAATCTATTAGCAAAAAGGCTTTAACTTTTTAGCAAAACCCCTTTTGGAGATTAATAGGTCTAACTCACAGGACAAAATCATTGTGATTATCCCATTAAAAAGCTAAATCAAATCTAATTTACCGCCCAAATAATTAGCCTACCAACCCTACATGTACTTTTTTAATTATTTATCTTCATGAAACAGCCAAAAAGAGCAGTCACTTCCAAATCATATTGTTCTCAAGGCTTTGTTCTTGGAAGTGTTTAAAAAGCCCTTATTCTGTCAAACTAGCCATAATCGCATATAACAAAATAACACACACACACACACATACATATATGTAACCCCCATCCCTCGCTATAAGCACTTTTCACCAATTCCTAACTATTTTTCACCAATAGTAACACATGCATTGAACTTTTAAGATTGTAGGTGAATTTATCTGTGGTGGAATATATGTGTATACATTTTTTGTATACATAATGTTTAAGGTCCACACTCAAGGAGAGAGCCAAAAACAAAAGAATTTTTTAAACTAATTATATTTCATTAATTAATGCTCTTATAATTCAATGATCTTTTATATTTTATTTAATTTTTGCTAATCAATTCAATATTAGACTAATAATTTGCATGAACTTGAAAAGTTATTCGTGCGTGGAGTTTAAGAATCATCTAAGGTTGTGCACCTAGAGATTTATATATATATATATATAAACTAAAAAAATAGAATAAAAAACTTAGATTTCTTTACATATATAAATTTTGAAATTTTCAAATATTAATAAGATCGTCCCCCCCAAAAAACATGAGTCCCTCTATTCATCATTCCTGGATCCGCCACAAGGTTCATCTCCAGGTTATAAGTGATTTTCTAATTATTGTAGAGGCATCTAGTGGCTAGATACATACATTAAAGTTTATATATATATATATATATATTTACTTTTCATGTTTGTAATTGTACAAGTATATGGTTAAATCTGTAAATTTCAATCTATAAATATCTTTCAAGTCAGATTATTTTATAAGACTAAAAGTCTGAATAAGTCAAAAATTACTTTTTTGATTTGTTGTTTAAAGATTTTTTTTTTTTTTTTTGTGACATGCACAAAAAATGTAATAGAAAATTAGTCATCCCTATTAAAATGTAATAGAAAATTAATTATCTTGATTAGTAGTTACTAGACAAAATTAATTAAAAGTCCCTATTACTTTCATAGATTTTTAAGCAATAAGTCTTTGGGGACTATTTCCAAGCAACTATCCATGTTTTCCTAAATTAAAGTGATAAGGACATGCCATAATTGATTTTTAAGCAATAAGTCCTCTCAACTGCATAATTTTAATAATGACAAATTTGCCTCTGTTCCCAATACGTAAATATGTTCTTCATCCTTTGACAACTCAGCACGCTCCCCAAGGCAGTTTTTTTTTTCAATTTTTAAAATGTAATAACTGTTAAATTACAACTCCATTTTGAATAATTTTTTTACATATTTATAATCTAGAAGAAAAGATTTATCAAACAAGATCTATGATAACTATGAAAAAAAAAATTAACATTAATTAAAGAAGTACCACACCTGCTGGTGTACCGTAAAGGCAGTATCATGTTATTATCTTTGTGCAGTATCATGTTACTATCTTCAGCCATTTTGAAGACATGTTATTGTCTTTGACGGCATGTCACTATTTTTACCTGGGTAGTACCATAAAGACAGGAACTTCTGCTAAAATGACCACAATTTTGTGATTCTTTGGCCATTTTGAAGAAGTGTACTGATTTTGACAACATGCTACTATCTTTGTGCAGTTCCATGTTATTGTCTTTGATGATATATATACAATAGCATGCATGTGCAGTATCGTAAGGACAATACCATATTACTAGTGTCTTTGAAGAAATGTGACTGTTTGATGCAATGTCGGTCTTTACCTGGGCAGCCATAAAGGCAGCAACATCTGTTAAAACGACAATAACTTTGCGATTCTTTGGCCATTTTGAAAATTTTTTTTTTCCTTTCATTTGGGCCAATTTTTCGAGATCTACGTAATAGAAGCGTTGATTTTACAAATAAGAAAATTTTGATTTCCATTTTTGAGCTTCAACATTTCAAATAAATTTTCTTTATTTAATAGTCAATGACCATCTTGTTTTATACATCACAAATATAAAAAAAATTTATCAACAACTGATTTGTATTTTAAAAGTTATGGCATTTTAAAGACTAAAAACAAATTTTTTTTTTTCATTTTTTAAAAAAAAAAATTTAATTTAAAAGCGTGTTGTTAGTTAGTTGAAAATGGGGAAAGGGTCCATAAGAAAACTCGGGGACTTTTGGAGTTAAAAATAGAAAACAAAATCGTGGGGACCAATGACTAGAAAATGTTAGTTATAGAGACATAGAGCTCCCTAGTTACAATACCATTGAAAAAAAAAATTGGTAAACCACCCTCACTTCCTATTAGCTAGATATGTCGTAATTACAAAGACCTCCCTTGTAGTTTCAGAAATTACACTATCTTCCCTTAAAGTTTGTTATTATCCAACACTCAATAGTCAGTTTAAGTTAACCATTAATTATGGTTAAAACTTTTTAAAATGACCACTTTGCCCCTTACTAAACTCTAAAAAAAAATTAATAATAAATAAATAATTCTTTCATGTTTTCATAATATTTTGATTTTTATTATTAAATAAAAAAAAGTATTTTATTCCAGGTTAAATTATACTTTGAATGAAATTACAACAATGTTAGTGATTCATCTATGACAGAGAAGGTCAGAGTAGGTTTTTTTTTTTTTTTTTATTTATTTATTTATTAAAGACTAAGAATATTTCTTTTTCTTTTTTTTTTTTCCTTAAAAGCTGCTGGGCTTTACACTTTATATAGACAGATCGATTTGAAATGTAGGTTTTGTCTTCATGTATTTGGGAAGTGCATCTTTGTAAGGTTTCCTGTTCTATCCACGTGTCAATTATATGATGTGAAAAAAACCACAGACATCACCCTACGGTAACCACTCGTGTAGTTGCAGGCTTGCAGCCAATAATCATAGGACTGATAGGTGTATTTCGTAAACAACGGCGTAATAAAGAGCGGTTTCGATTTTGTGTGACCCCAAAAGCAAATGAAAGGAAAGAAAAGGATTGTCTGGCTGTCTCTTTAGAGGGATGTGATATGAGTATGATATATATGTACCAAGGTTGACGCAAAGAGGGAGCAATGTTTTGTGTGTTGGATACTTGGGTCTTAATCTTAGTATTATGGCTCAATCTCCATTCTCAATGGTCGAGGTGGTACCACTTTACTTGTGGCCCCACCTTTTTAAGCCGTTTGGTGGGCCCTTTTGACAAATTGGTGAAATCTGTCTACCTTGATATGAGGCCTACGGATAGGGGTGGCAAAAAAACCACTCTCCTTCCGCGTCTCTTTCGAAACGGTTTTAAAAGAGGTGTGATAGGAGTACGGGTGAATTTAGTAGTTAAAAATTAAAATTTTATAGGAGTCGGGACAGAGTAAGTGTTTTTCACGAGCACTTCGCCAAAACTCGTCACACCCCGATTATACTGTTAATTTTACTAGTACATATTCCATTAAGCTTATTATTGTTGGAGATTTTGTACATTATGCACTTGATTTTGGGATAGAATTTATGTTGTTTAGCATATTTGTAAAATAGGAGTATGTGTTTTTAACTCTCTGATATTAGACTTCTTGATATTAGTGTTAATTGGCAGTGGACCTATTAATAACAAAAACAATTTTTTTTTCTCTTCGAGTTGCATTCATGTAGACTATCATGATTGAATTTCTTTCATTTAAATGGGGCGGGGCAGAGTGGAGTCAGAGTGAACGTTATAAAACGAAGTAGGAGCTAGGTATTTCTCATTAGGAAGGGTGGGGCAGAATCGTATGAGTGCACTTAACATAATAGAAGTTAGTAAAGAGAATTTCGTACCAACTCCACCATACTACCATTCCTACCTACAAAATAGTTGCATGTGGCCATTCTCTGCCCACAATTTTTACTCGAGTCCAAGACTTGGGCCTGTTAGGAATATGATAAAAACATGATTAGATTCGAATCAAGTCTCACTTAATTTTGGCTCTTACGAAAACTATTATTATGTTGGTTTGACCAAGAACCAGTTCTTGAGTCATTTTTAAGAACCGATAAAGTATGTGTTTAATTTACGAGGGATTTTGGATCCAACACGGACTTCTGTGTCAGAAGAGGGTATTCAACAAACATTTGAATTGACATAATCATCCACTTATCAAACCACAGAACTGAATTTTATTTTTTTTATCCCAAATAAACCCTCAGACTAAACGAGAATCTATTTTAAGTATTCTCAAACAACTCCTGAGCCAGACAAAGACTCCTATGTTCTGAAAATCAACTACACAAACACAAACTATTTAAAGTCGGTAGTTCATTCGACCAGATAAATTGTGTTATCAAACAGCCTCTTACATTTGAAATTAAACTAAAATGACATATTTACCCTATCAAAATAAAATAAGGAATTAAAGATGGACACCCTAGCTGTTAATTGGCTGTTGCAGTGGCACGATAAATACTATCTTAAAATTATAACCTAACCGTGGGCAATAACTTATGTTGCAATATATATATATATATATATACGCACTTTTTTTTTTGTGGGACTAAATGCACCACATTTTCTGTTAAATACATCACTTAGGAGCATTTAGAGAGGCTCGAACCCGCAACCTCCCCATTGAAGGTAGGCTTTTAAAACAATTGACTCCATTAATCACCTCTTTAAAAGATGGCGATTTTGCTCTCCCAAAAAAAAAAAACAAACAAACAAAAGACAATTTTGATAAAACGTCACCAAGTTATGTCGCTAATGGGCCTACACAGCACACACATACAACTTTGTTTTCATTAATTTGGGTTGCATGTGCATGGGGTTAGAATCTGTAGCCAAAAAATAAAATAAAAAATTGGTACACGGGGTTAGAACACGCTTATTCTTGTGATTCGTCTCATGTATCGTATTCATAAATAACGACAAGAATTGTATTTTTTTTTTTTTTTTTCTATTTGTATTTGTATATTTTACTTGTTCCTTTTCAATTTCTTTTCCACTTATTTCTTTGTGGGAAGTGTTCGACATGGTATAATTAAGTAAAACAAATATAAGCTAATGATAACCATGGTCATTTGGACCATTTAAGTAGGTTCAAGAACTTCTTTTATTTTTTATTTTTTTTCTATTTTTTTACCCACTAAAACACAGATTAACCCAGATTACTTTTGCGGTAAGAGAGTAAAATTGCTTTAGATGATGTTCTTTGATCTACAATTATTTATTTAGATTCATTATTGTAATAATGCTTACATTGTATCTATAGAAAATTCCAAGTAAAAAATAAGCTAGCCTAGTGACATAGGGGTCTAGTGAGAGAATTCGAGACACTCATCTTCATTTCTGTTTTAGCGTGTTC
This sequence comes from Hydrangea macrophylla, assembly GCA_033977485.1. Classification (NCBI taxonomy): domain Eukaryota; kingdom Viridiplantae; phylum Streptophyta; class Magnoliopsida; order Cornales; family Hydrangeaceae; genus Hydrangea; species Hydrangea macrophylla. The sequence goes on from CM066992.1 coordinate 67,960,069, forward strand.
ACTTTTGGCGGGACCTAATCTGAAGTTGACATTGTACAGAAGCTCTTTTCAGCTATAAGTTCGTAAATAGTAGAAGCCAAAATCCATTATTGGAATGGATGGGTCATTATGGTTTGGCTATAGAGCTTTGCACAAGTGTGTGTATTTAGGGCATGTTTGGTTGTCCCTTTAAATTGAATGGTTCCATTCAAATTTTGTATAAAAGTTAAAGGCAAAATTTATCACCATGAATGAATCTATTTATAAATATGGGAGATTTCACCATATTTCTTCTTATAAGGCAATTTGTTCATTTTTCTAGAATGTCAAAATTCATGATTGCAAGCATCATCTTTTAGACGAGCATCCGTTTTCTAAATGAAACCATTCAAGCTCTTCATCTTTTTATATAAAATTGTGTACGAAAATATTTATACAATTATTTTATTCAAAGACAACCAAACAGGCCCTTATATAATGACAGCACTGACAAGTGACAACCTTATACATAAAAATAGATCTTTTTTAGTCATTTACATATGGACTCAACCAAGGCCCAATTTTTTACATCCTCCCAAACAGCTACTTCTTGGGGGTTTGGAAATTAAGCCCCGTTATGGCAATGGCTTTGGAATTCCATAAGTGATTATGAAATTGCAATTGCAAAAGCTAAAATACAATTATTTGGCAAATCAGCTTTTGGGATTCATCACAGTAAAGTGTGAGTCGGTCGCAAAAATTTACGATTGGCCAAACTGTTAACCAAAAAGCACTTTTTGCAATAGAGTTGCAAAAACAAAAGTTACAGATAAACGGGCAGTTAATTTCACTCTTTCTATTGTAACTTGTAAGATTATCTAATATATATTATAAAGTGGAATCAGAAGTTTGTCATGTGACAGTTTTGTATTTTTTTCTCTTTTTTTTTTTTTTTTTTTATCATTTTAGGAATTTAACTTAACGGATAAGTATAATATCTTATATGTAAAACAATTACATCCTAATCTAGAAAGGTTTGAAAATCCAATAAATTTTTTAAATCAATTTTTATATATGTATGTATATATACAGTTCATATCCTATGAGGACTCCCTCACTTTATAAAATGCACACCCTTCACTTTTCTCTCTATTAATGTCTCTTTTTCCTATTTTTCCCTCCCACCGATTTCAAAAGTTTTTGAGTTGGGGGAATTTTTACTGAATTGGAGAAGGAATCCCTTAGAAATAGGGGATTAGATAGATTCATACAAGCTCTTTATTGAGAGAGAAGTGAGGGGTGTGCATTTTATAAAATGAGGGAGTCCTCATAAGATAAAAATTGTGTATATATATATATATATATTATAAAGTGAAATTAGAAACTTGTAACGTGATAGCTCTGTAACATGTTCTGATGCAACTATTTCAAGAGAAAGGTGCTCATTTTATGAATTTAAATTTAAAGAGAAATTAGATTATCTAATATTTTCTAATCCTTATTTTATCATGTGGATAGCACGGGCACACATCTAGTTGTCAAATGAAGACCTATGAAACACCGACACTTCAAATCTGAAGCGTACTAGTGTCAGACGCGGACACGTGCTTGACACGCGCCTGACACATGTCCGACACGTCAAAAGTGTGTCCAACTTTGTGTAATTGAGTTTTAACCCCAGGCACGTCCTCGATACGCAAGGACACTCACGGGACAAATATATATATATTTTTTTTAAATCCTAACTCTATTTGTGTAATTGAGTTTTAACCCCAGACACGTCCCCGACACGCAAGGGGCACGCACGGACACTCACAGGACACTCAGTCTGGGAGATTTCTACTTTTGTCTTGGGATTTATTTTTTTATTTGGTTTGCTTTTCCTTTGTTTAATTAATTGGTGTTTTCACTATTTCTTTTTCTTTGAAAGTGATAACTGATAGTAACTAGTAAATGAGTAATTAATTTAAAAAATTTAGTGTTTAATTAAATAAAAGTTAGGTACAATTTTGTAAAAATATAATAGTGCCTAGTGGGCATTTTTTAAATTTGATAATTGATATTGTGTAGGTATGAATTCTCATTAATTTTAATTGGTGTTGTTTTCTATTGGTAATGAGAGATTAGTTTTATTGGTATTTGTTCAAATTTATGCAATTTTTTTTTTATTTTGTAAATCTAACATTGCCAATAACTAGACTAGTGGGTATTTAAACTTGTAAGTAAAAAAAAGGGCAGCCCAGTGCACGAGGCTCTCGCCATTGCGGGATCTAGAGAGGTGAGATATACGCAACATTACCCTTGCAAGCAGAGAGTCTGTTTTTGAACCCGTGCTTGTAATGCTATGCTTGTAAGTACATAGCATTGAAACATATTTTTAAAAAATATTTTAAAATAAACATATCTCTAACATGTCGTGTCCTTTTTTTTAAAATTTGACGTGTCGGCGTGGCAGTGTCGTATTGTGTCGCGTGTCACGTGTCCGTGTCCGTACTTCCTAGATGAAGACCAAACAGGTTAGGAAGTCGATATTACACAAAGTTACATTTGTTCGTATCTAGTGGGCTCTTGCCCAATTTTTAATGGGCCAAGATGGGGTGGCCATGCTTATTCAAAATCAGATTGGAGTAAGGATCCTGTGTTAGTGCTCATGTGGGTCGATGGGCCAAACTGTTTTTCCTAATCTTAGTCCCCCGCAATGGAGGTGAGCGGGCCAAGTGGGGGTAGAGTCGTCACATGCACTCCTACTCCAATCCGCTTATATATATATATATATATATATATATACTAGGTTATCGACACGTGCTACGCACGTGCCTATCTCCTCTTAGTAGCATTTTTGTCTTTTTGTTTTCTTTTTTGAAGGATATAAGTTCATTATTTCTATGCATTTAAGTCTAAGATTTAAATACTATTGTTTTAATTTGGTATATATGAGATTTAAGTAAAAGCAAATTTTGTGTGGATTTAGTTCTAGAATTACTAAGCAAAATTGTATTCAATTTTTTTATGAGTTAATTTAATCTACATATATGAAAAGTTTGAGAAATTATGAAAAGTCACAGTATGGGTAAAAAAAAAAGATTTGAATAGTATTGTTTTAATTTGGTATGAGATTTAAGTAAAAGCAAATTTTGTGTGGATTTAGTTATATGATTACTAAACAAAAATACATTCATTTTTTTATGAGTTAATTTAATCTCCATATATTCAACATTCGGAAAAGGCTAAAAAGTCGCAGTATGTGTAAAAAAAATCAACAATATATGAATCCTGAATTTTAAGAGAAAAGTTGACCGCAGAATCTTCACATAAATGTTATTATACATTTTACAATATACAAATCCTAAATTTGAGAGAAGAAGTTGACCAAAATATAAATATTAGTATAAAATATGAATAATTTTGTTTTAATTTGGTATGAGATTTAGGTAAAAGCGAATTTGGTGTGGATTTAGTTCTAGAATTACTAATAAAAAATGTATTCATTTTTTTATGAGTTAATTTAATCTACATATATTCAAAGTTCGGGAAATGGTGAAAAGTCACAGTATGTGTAAAAAAAAAAAAAAGATTTGAATAGTATTGTTTTAATTTGGTATGAGATTTAAGTAAAAGCGATTTTTGTGTGGATTTAGTTATAGAATTCTAAACAAAAATATATTCAGTTTTTTTATGAGTTAATTTAATCTCCATATACTCAAAGTTCGGAAAAGGGTGAAAAGTCACAAAATGTGTTAAAAAAATCCACAATATATTAATCTTAAATTTTAAGAGAAAAGTTTACTGCAGAAATTTAAGACAAAAGTTGACCGCAGAATCTTCAAATAAATGTAATTATACATGTTACAATATATAAATCCTAAATTTGAGAGAAGAAGTTGAGCAAAATGTAAATAGTAGTCACCAATTCGAAAATAGTCACTAAAATAGCAACTTATTTTGACTTTTTTAGAAGGAAATTGTAAATAATCTAAAACTTATTGATCCAAATGTAATTACATTAAAGATGTTGACAAGAATGTAAATATAGCCACTTATTTTGACTTTTTCCTTATTTTGACTTTTTTAGAAGCAAATTGTAAATATCCTAAAACATGTTGATCCAAATGTAATTACATCAAAAAAGTTAACCAGAATGTAAATATAGTCACTTTTTTGACTTTTTTTTAAGCGGAATATAAATATTGCAAAACTTGTTGACCCAAATGTAATTACACGCAATATTGTTGATTAAAATCTCATTATTATATTAAATAAAATTGCAAAAGCTGACCTAAACCTAATTGCCTTATTTTGACATTACCAAATTACCCTTACACAAATCAATATATCCTTAAGATGGGTACAAATGCATGATTAAATATGGTATAGTATGGGGGGCAAAATGGACCTTAAAAAAGGTTGTAAAACTTGGATGATAACATATGCTTTTTTGGCGCAAATATACCGGAAAAACCATCCGAATTAGAACAAAAGTCAGATAAAAGACTAAAAGGTAAGGGAATAGATGGGATAAGAAATGATAAAATGGTAATTCAACTTTGGAATTTGGGTGAACGTTGGGCACTAAGCCTCTTCTATATATAAGGGTATAGATATATATGCATATTCCTACTCTACTCTTACTCAAAAAGTATGCCAACTCCTATACCATTTAGTACTGTACAATCCTACTCTACTCCATCTCACTCCTACTCTATTTACCAATTTAGACATTCTTTCTTTGTTTTTTTTTTTTTTTTCTTTTTCATTGAGACTTACCTGGATCCGAACTGGATATACACACCTAGGCCTGGCAATTGGTTGGATATAGGTAAATATGGGTTGGGCCAAAATAGGTTGGGTTAAAATGGTTTCAAAACTATTTATAACCCATGAAAATATAGGCCAAATATGGGTTGACTTGCCACACCGACCAAAATTGTTTTTTTTTTTTTGAAATTTTTTTTTACTATTTTTTTCTATCAAAAAAAATTCAATTAAAAAAATTTGGAAAAAAAAAAAATTTAATTTTTTATAAAAAAAAAAGAAAGAAAATTGAATGACTATTTTGCCCTGTCACGACCCATCCCACTACGCGTGGAAATAGGACACGTGTCACGCCACCAAGGCTCATCCAAACATCATATAACTATACGCAGCGGAAAGAACTTTAAAACAACCCTAAGTAATTTAAAACTTTAGGAAACATTACCCTCTGAGTTGAAAAAATCCAATAGAATCAGAGTTATAAAAAGTTTTGGCCAATTGAATTTGATAAAAAAAAACAGTTTTGAAAACAGAGGACCAGTCGACTGATCGAGAGTCCGGTCGACTAGTGATCTCAAACAGAAAAGGTTTTCAAACATAACAGCCCATCCAGTCGATTGTGTCGGGGACCCAGTCGACTGATGCCTAAAAATTTCAATCGACTGATTTTTGATCCAGTCGACTGGTGTCTTACCCAGCAGAATGCCATGGTCTGGGGCCCCATCCAGTCGACTGTTTTCTCAAACCAGTTGACTGAACCTCAGACGAAACCAAGCAGTAACCAATACAATACAGCGATCCAGTCGACTGGATCAAAAATCAGTCGACTGATTCCTATCAGCAACTCCCAAAACTGCAGTTTTCCCACTCCAGGTTCTTCCAATTTCAAACCAACATATAACCACTCTATTCCATCATTCAAAACATAAATACAAGAGCATTTTCCATAGATTACAAGTACTAAATCTAAGTTCAGATTAAATTACAACATACTATGAAACTCAAATCCTTATACAAGTTTTAAGATTTAAACAAAAACATATACAAGTGATTCCCCCCGCGTTCTTTAACATCCTCACTCATCACGCTTCTTCTTGTCTTTCTTCTTACCTGCAATGGAGTACATCTCCACTGCTCAGCTATATGCTGAGCGTAAAAGTTCTAACATATGCAATATATGATAATCATGCTTTAATCTCATAAATCATATCAATAGTCTCTAGGGAGAAAAGTACGCATTCATCCGGTAGCGGCAAGTCCAAGCCTTCAACCGCGATGTCAATGGCTAGTCCAAGCCTACAACCATTACATCCCACAAGTGCCATGGCAAGTCCAAGCCTTCAACCATGCACAGTAGTCGTCGCTACTCAAATTCTCAAACATCGAGAAGCTTACTCCGGCATGAATTTGTATAAGACTCCCCTTTGACCCACATAGACAACTCAACGTGCTCGCGTAAAAGTAGACATGCTTTTCACAATTTAGCGCGTGCATAATTAACGGGCCTACAATTAACACATGGATTTTGCCCGGATCTCAATTTCGTCGTCGAAATATAAAATATTTATTTCTCTATATTTCACAAATTAGGACTTCATACCTCATGCGATTTCCCTCAAACTTTGAAGGATCGACTAGAAGGCTGAATTTGAGAAAATTCCTACAAGTTTATACCTGTTTTTCCCAAAAGTCTAGAATTAAGATTTTTACAAAACTTGGCCAAACACGGCCTAAGTAGTATCAAAATGAAGATCTTACCTCCACGAGTTCAAATATGAAATCTGGAGAAAATCTGACGGACGAACGGTCGTCGATCGGCGTCGCAAAGCCCGTGGCTATCAAATCTCCCTTCTCTCTCCTCTCTCTAGATATTTTGGAAAGTTTTGAGAAATGAAATTTCATCCACCACTATTTATAGAAAAACTCTTCGGGAATTGCGTTTACCTCCTCACGAGTTTCTCAAACTTCTAATTAACTCCCGAAACTTCGCACACGTCCATTTTATGTCTTTATGAGTGAAAACTATAAATTTTCAAAGTTTTCGACTAGGTTTCGTTTGGGTCCAAAATAACATCCGAAAACTATATTCTGTGGAATCTCTACACAACCTACCTCTTTTTAATTAACGTATCACTCACGTTCTCACCACAATTCTCAAAATGATATACTAAAATATCCAAAATACCAGAATTATACTACACAGGTATAATTACTATTCACAGGAATACCAGATAAAGTCAAAAACATTTAAATCATATAAATGTCATTTACTCATGCCCATGCAATATGAACTATCATGTTCTCGTGTCCTCACTGACACCTTACCGTTGACTCACAGTCAACCTCAACTCAAATTATTAATAACATTAATAATTTCAAAAAAAAACTCAAATGATGCATTTTAAAAATCATAAATTTCTGGAACGGGTGTGACAACTCTCCCCTCCAAAAAGGAAGTTTGTCCCCAAACTTTACCTCAGGCGTCGAACAGGTACGGATACTCATTCCGCATGTCTTCCTCATTTTCCCACGTAGCCTCTTCAACAGTGTGACTACGCCATAATACCTTCACCATCGAAATCGTCTTAGTTCTTAAGACTTGGTCTTTTCGATCTAGAATCTCGACCGGTTGTTCTACATAAGTCAAGTCTCCCTGAATTTGTAGCGGTTCAGGTACAATGATCTTACTCATATCAGTCATACACCGTTTCAACATCGATACGTGAAATACGTTATGCACATGTTCCAACTCTGATGACAAGGCCAATCGATAAGCCACCGGCCCTACTCTTTCTAGAATCTCAAAAGGTCTTATGAATCTTGGATTGAGCTTTCCCCTATTTCCAAATCGGACAATGCCTTTCGAAGGCGATACTCGTAAATAAACAAAGTCACCTACTTCAAAGTTCATCGGTCTTCGTTTCGAGTCTGCATAACTCTTGTATCGACTCTGAGCTACCTTGAGTCGCTCTTGAATCAACTTCACTTTTTCAGTAGTCACCTGTATTAACTCAGGTCCTAACAACTTTCTTTCTCCAACCTCGGTCCAACAAACCGGTGATCGACATTTACATCCATACAAAGCTTCATATTGTGCCATACCAATACTTGATTGAAATCCGTTGTTGTACGCAAATTCAATTAATGGAAAGTGGTGCTCCCAATCACTCCCAAAGTCTAATTCACACAATCTCAACATATCTTCCAAGGTCTGAACCATACGCTCTGACTGTCCGTCGGTCTGAGGATGAAATGCAGTACTGAAACTCAATTTCGTACCCATAGCTTCTTGCAAATTTTCCCAAAACCTTGACGTAAAGCTACTATCGCGATCTGAGACAATCACAGCTGGTACCCCATGTAGTCTTACTATCTCTTTCACATACAATTCCGCTAACTTCGAAGGCTTAGTCGTCTTGATTGGTAGAAAATGAGCTGACTTGGTTAGTCGGTCAACTATAACCCAAATCTTATCATTCTTATTGAATGATCGTGGAAATCCTGAAACAAAATCCATTGTAATCTCGTCCCATTTCCATTCTGACACTGGCAATGGCTGTAGTAACCCCGCGGGTACTTGTCTCTCTGCTTTGGCCTGTTGACACGCCGAACATTCAGATACAAACTTAGCGACTTCACGCTTCATACCCTTCTACCAAAAGTTTTCCCCCAGGTTTCTGTACATCTTATTACTTCCCGGGTGCACTGAATATCTAGTACTATGTGCTTCTTCTAGAATCCTCTCTTTCAAGTCTTTCACATTCGGTACACATAATCGATTTTCCAGTTTCAACGTCCCTCGTTCTAATACAAACCCAGGTCGCTTTTCCAAAGGTATCTCGTCCCTCATTTTGCATAAGTAGACATCGTTAAATTGTTCCTTCTTGATCTCATCAATAATATCTGGGTGTGCGATGATCGCCATCATTAAGCTATCATTGGTTCCTGGAATCACATCCAACTCTAAGCGTTCCATCTCCTTTATCAACTCTTTTTGTTGTGTTAGCTCGTCGGCTAAATTCCTCGGCGTCTTTCGGCTTAATGCATCGGCTACTACATTAGCCTTTCCCGGGTGGTACTCAATCGATAGATCGTAATCCTTCATCAACTCCAACCATCTTCGCTGTCTCATGTTCAAGTCCCGTTGGGTGAAAATGTATTTCAAACTTTTGTGGTCTGTTAATATCTCACACTTTTCCCCGTACAAATAGTGTCTCCAAATCTTTAATGCATGAATTACAGCGGCTAATTCCAGATCGTGAGTCGGATAATTAATCTCATGTGTCTTCAACTATCTAGAAGCATATGCAATTACTTTTCCACCTTGCATAAGCACACATCCCAACCCTTTGTGTGAAGCATCACTATAGATTACAAATCCTTCGGTTCCGGATGGTATTGTTAAAATAGGCGCCCTTGTCAACCTCGACTTCAATTCCTGAAAACTGTCTTCACATTCCTGACTCCATTCAAAAATAACACCCTTTCTCATTAACTTTGTCATCGACAATGAAATCTTTGAGAAATGTTCAATAAAACGGCGGTAGTATCCCGCTAATCCCAAGAAACTTCGAATTTCAGATACGGATGTCGGCCTCTGCCAATTAGATACAGCTTCTACTTTGTGAGGATCAACTGAAACTCCATTCTTGTCAATCACGTGACCAAGAAAAGTAATACTAGACAACCAAAATTCACATTTCTTGAATTTACCAAATCACTACAACAAAAATGTGCTTTGGCGACAAACAGATTTCGTCGCCAAAAGTCCATTTTTCGTCGCTAAAGGCTTTAGCGACGAAAAAATTTCGTCGCCAATTTCGTCGCCTTTGCCTTGTCGCCAAAAGCTCTTGGCGACGAAATTTTATTTTTGTCGCCATAGACAAAATTGGCGACGAAATAATTTCGTCGCTATTGATCACAATTTTCGTCGCCATTGATGCGCATTTTGTCGCCAAAGGAGTTGTTTTTTTGTAGTAATTTTGCATTAGCGACGAAAACTTTTCGTCGCCAATTCATCATATGCAATGGCGACGAATAATTTTCGTCGCCAATTCATTTTCAGCATATGCAATGGCGACGAAATAATTTTGTCGCCAAATATATAAAATGGCTTTCATGTATTAGCGACGAAAAAATTTCGTCGCCAATTCATTATCAACTTATGCAATGGCGACGAAATAATTTTGTCGCCAAATATATAAAATGGTTGCTTGTATTAGTGACGAAAAAAATTTGTCGCCAATTAATTTTCATCATATGCAATGGCGACGAAATAATTTTGTCGCTAAAATTTTATATTCTATTAAATAAAATTATTTGAATATGCTATAATTCGGTTCGTTCCTGTTTATCACAATAATTTTCAAAACTGAAAGAGAATCATATTAAACATTCAAAGTCTCAATGTTTCTGAGTAACTTCATTAAGCAACAAAAATAAATATCGTCAATTGTTCACGTACCCAACAAAAAAAACTAAAGATTAACAAAAATGCATTATTCACTACATAACAAATTGTTCACTACATAACAAAAGTAACAAGATCTGGCCGACAACCGACTATCTACCGATCCACCATATCCACACCCAATCTGTGAAAATAATGGAAAGCATTAGTATCTTTTTAAGTTAATGAAAGAACATAAAATATGTGATATATAAAGTAATTATAAGTTGAATTTCAAGCCATCAAAGATACTATTACTAGTACTTACTCGTGCTCGCAGGCACAGCACAAAGTTGAAGAGCTAATGACTACACATACCTTCTAAGCAAAATTATTTAGATATTATGGTAAGGACTTCACTTAATTAGTTATATTTTCTTTTTGGATGTTCTTAAACTAGTTGCATGGGTTGCCAGATATATCATAGAGGGGATTACATAGTAGTGTGAAGATGGAGTGAGTATTCAATATCACGGTTGTATTTTCTTGTGTGCCATGTAATGGACTATAGTCTAAATGTACAGCTAAGGTAGTGGAAGGAAGGGGAAAGCTTTGCACTGGCTTGTTCTATGAAATATCTAAAATGGAAAAACATAACATAAAAACAAAAATCTTGTATCCACAATTTGTAGCTATGAACTCTGAATAATGGATATGGACATTGGCATAGGGTAATGTTATTATGGGTTTCAAGTACATAATTACGTTCGAGGTCTTTTAGTATTTGTTCCAAAGAAGAACGCTTTCTGGAATACTTTTAGCGTTATGTTTTTCCTTCTTTCGGTTTGGTTAGAGAACAAAGTCGAATACATTCTGTCACTTGTGTTGGAACAAATCTCGAATCCTACATTTCGTGTACACAGTGAGCGCGCACACCAGGCTGCTGCCCAAGAGCCCCCCTGTGCGCACCAACAGCCTGCGCACAGCAACCCAGTGCCAACAAAAAACAAGAGAATAAAACCCAACTAAAAGAACATGAAACAACTACAAAAACAAATCTACACCAAGGAATTGCCATACCCATTTGCTGAATTACAAAAAAAAAAAAGTTTTAAAATAAACTATCTTCAATATTATATTACACTTGAAGTAGCAATTCAAATATCTTGTATTTAGGAAGTATCAAAAGAAGACCAACTAATAGATCTAGAGCTTGAGAATAAAAGAATTTTGAAAATGGTAATCTAGATCCAATGGAACTTAAGGACTTCAATCAGCAAGTGAGCAACCAAACCAATAGAAAGGGAACTTAATTTACTTTTTTGTTTGTATAAAGAGTTTACTTTTTGCTTCAAAAGAAAATAAAAAGTGACTATTTTTTTCAAACCTTAGTAAGTAAAAATATATATTTTTGCATAACATGTGAATCGAGAGTCGGTTTTGCATTCCGCTGGTTTCTAAAACTTTATTTAGATGTGTTTGAGGTGTGAGTTGAGTTTCATGGCGCTCGGGTCGGCAGTTTACCGTTTCACTCCTCAAAACCTCCAAAACTTAAGTCTTTTCAAGCCTAAATGAGTAAAAATTTATATTTAGGGAGATACTTTTCCTTCTTGTTTTCTTTCATAATTTTTTTTTTCGTTTTCTATGTCCACAAACCAAGTAAAGCCCTAATTGCATAGCGTTTTCATCCATGTTATATAATATTATTGCCGCGACTTACCTTTGAGACTTATTCTGAAAATGTGTAGTGGTTCTAAAAGAAACCTAAAGGAGTTTTTATACCTTACCTATGGGTATGAGGTTGGTATGTTATAAATAGTGACAACTAGAATCTAGATAAGCAACTTCAAAACATTTAATTTAAAACCAAGCTCCTAGCAAGTCTCATAAAGTACTCCATCAAAAGCACTGATTCAACACAATCCACATGTATTTGGGATGAAAAATTTGGGAAGCATAGCATTACTCGCAAAGAAAAGATGCAAGTAAAGGAGACAGGGAAAATTGAAGCTTACTTTTTTTGATGTGTTCTCAATGCTTGGCCTACTTCTGAAAGAGAAGGCAAGGATGAAAACATCAGCTCCTCTATGACCCACAGCCTATTGTAGTCATCTTGACCTGTTAAAATGTTGTGTTTATAGTTGTTAGTTAATAACTAGATTCTTTGCTATTTGTTTTTTTTAAAGCAAGTGAATAGTTTTACACAACATAGAAATTGTCTATAGATATCATGTAGAAAATAGCCAAGTTAGCAAGTGAATAAGTCTAACTATTGGACAAAGGTTACCAAGTGAATAAGTCTAACTATTGGACAAAGGTTACCATGTGACCTTGAACAATGGTAATCATATCCCTTAAGTTCTGATTAATCCCCAAGTTTAGTCCAATGTACACAACATTGGTAATCATGTCCCATAATTCAGTGTTTCAGAACATGCTAAAGAAAACTTGGGCTATCAAGTTTTAACAAATTGGGCAGAGAACACATAATTGACTTTCTTTTTGTGAATCCATACCCAAATGCTTTACAATGAATTAATCGACCTTAGTAATCCCTAATTTCCACTCAAAATTGCTATACAACTTAACCACAAAACATAAACAATTAATCCGAAAAGATTTAGAACTAAAACTAGGTAGCTCAATCAACAATTGGAGGAAACAAACAATCCATGTAGCTAATGCAATCAATTTCCAAAACAACCTAGAATGGTAAAAGAGAAGCTACTGAATAGGGAAAATACTTGCCATTCTCAATCCCCCATCATGGTAAGTACTGATTTGAGATCATGACAATGGCCACCATACAAGTTGAGAATATCAATGGAAGTCCAGCAGCCTGTAGTTTGGAGAAATGTCATTACTGATTACTATCCGTTACAAAATTAACATTGTCTTTGTTGTAATTAATACTATAACCATATCAAATGACCAGTATGGATTGACTTTGAAAATCTGATACTCCCACTGTTAGTAAAAATAATAAAAGACCTCTTTTTAAGAAGATTTCAAACAATTTATCATGCTTGTGCAAAATGAATCTTTTTTTAGTCAATAGTGAAGGTATAAAGATTATAACAATTGGAGGTAAATTCGTTATTCAATATTGTTTTATCAGTACACAATAGAAGTTAAGAAAATGTAAAATTTCGAACAACTATTTAGCATATTGAGAGAATATGTTATTAAAACCTTAGAATAATTACAAGATGGCTCTTATAATATCTTATCTTATACCTAAGGAGTGAAAATATAATATATGAAAACCTCAGGGGAAGGTAATTTGTCCATTAATGTACACAATAAGTGGAATTTGAACCATATCTCACACAGGTATAATCTGAAACATACTTAGGTATCTCATTTTTTTATTATTATTTTAGCATTTAATTGGTTCATGTAGTGTATAAATGTACTTATGCAATATGTACTTAGAACAATAATGCCACGAAACAACATGAAAAAGACACAAAGTAATGCATCAAAGTGTTGGTCCTACTTTTGCTAAGAGATGATTGAATTCAGTTGCAATTAGCAGCAGTTTGTCATTGGTGTGGGTGCATTAATTCCATTTCCACCCATAGTTTGATCAATCATCATCTTTCCTAATTAAAGGAAATAATCAATCTATGTAGCTAATGCAATCAATTTCCAAAACAACCTAGAATGGTAAAAGAGAAGCTACTACATAGGGAAAATACTTGCCATTCTCAATCCCCCATCATGGTCAGGATTCAATTTGGGAGGCCACACACACAAAGAGTAGCAGACTGCTAGTTGGGGATATATACCCATCACTGTAAGCATGTATTAAGCCTGTACTATGAATGTATAAACCTAGAGCTCTTCAATTTTCAAGCATGAGCAATAAACCTGTCTTAAAATTGGAAACTTAAAGTTCTTGGACCTCTCTCTCTCTCAGATCTCAGTCTCTCTCTCTCTCTCTCTCTCTCTCTCTCTCGTGGACCTCTCTCTCTCAAGCGACCAACTCTCTCATTTTAATTTGTGGATGTTTTGTATTTTTAATCTTTTCTGTAATAACATCATTTTGAAAATTTGTTCTTATATTGAATTTAGAAATTACCTTTAGTCATCTACTCTTCTTCTAGCATCTACTCTTCTATATTGAGTGCTTTAGAAGTAATACAATATTTTTGCAAATTAGTTCTTAGCTTCCCCTATTGCTGAAACTTAATAAATTTGTAGAAAAATCTATGTTTCAAATTTGAACATTCTGTCCGCGCGTCCTATGTAAAACATTATTCTGCACAACTTTTGTTCTTTGAGTTTTTCATGATTCTGCACTGTTTGGCCAGAATCTTCGAATTACAGTAGCAGTTTTTGGGGAATAACAGCAGCAGATTTTGAGAAGTTTTAATAACCGTTTTTGGGAAGTTTCAATAGAAGTTTTTCTTGGGTACAATTTCCAAAATCAGTTTTTCTTGAGTAGTTATTAAGTTAGTAAGGGTTATAGTACCTTGGGGTTTTGAGAAAAACCCAAACCTTCCCCTCTTGGTGATTAGTGACTGAAAATCAGCAAGAGATTAGCAATTAGCCACACAAAAAAAATGGTGAAAGAACGAAAACTACAAATTAGAATTAAAAAAACAAATAAGTATTTACCTATTTCAAATTTATCGGGGTTCAAATCCATTCCAATAATTCTAGAATGAAAACTACAAATAAGAAAAAAAAAAAAAAAAAAAAAAAAAAAACAAAGTATTTACATATGTCGTGTGAGTAAAACATACATGCCACTAGTAAATAAAACAAATCGTGTGCTAATGGTAGTAATTTGAATATCATACTGCTAATCCAATTAGTCCCAGCCCAACTATAAGAACAGTAGATCCCTTTTCCACATTTGTTCTCCAAACAACACCTACACTTGAGAACCTAAGTTGTGTATAACATTTTGTCTAGAAAATTGCTAAGTATAGAGCGAGAATCTATTCAAATGTACAGGCTCGGAGGCCATGGTGGATGAGAAATACTTTAATGCTAAAAAGATATGGGAAAAGAAGAAATACTTTAATCCTTTAATTCAAGGATATAAAACTATATCACAATTAATGGAATTCACTTACACATGATGTCAAACTATATTCATGAGCATAGAGTTGCCAATGAAGAGAATAACTAATTGCAGCACACCTTCTAACAGCCAAAGCCCTAACAATTTGGAATCCGATTCTTGAGCACCACCACAAAATCAGACCTTACGGCAAAAAATTCACAAGGCACGCAATTATAAAAAGGACTAAATCAAACCTTTCATTGATTTAGCATGTGATGAGTAACTGGGTTCAAAAGTTTTGGGGCACATTGAAAAGTTAGTGCAGTTTTATGGGTAAATGCAATTTTTATAAACAGATAAATATATAGGTACATGTATTCTATATACCAAGGGAACATACTTTGTAGTTTCTCCCTCCGTCTTATTTTTTGAGTCCACCTTTGGGAACTCAACTTATTAAGGGGCAAGAAGAATCTACACATATTTTCCACAATTGCCCTTAATCATTACAACAAATTTTTTAGTTTTGTCTTGGTGTAGATTTCAATGAATAGATAGTAAGTGAAAATTTTATACCAATTTAGGAAGGTGGACACTAATTTTGGGACATCCTAAAATGGGACGGAGGGGGCATTTGATAATATTTGGTGCCTCTCTTAATTCTATGTCGTAGTGTGCAAGAGAAGTTTTAAGGTATGAAAAATTGAAAATAACAAAAAAATTGCTAAACACTAAGAGGTATTCCCTCGCCCCTTAATTGAATGAGCCCATTAACATTTTACATAACATTTTTAAGTGGTCCCACCATGTTGAATGGACCTCCATTTAGAAAACTGAAAAAGTTGAAATGTTTCTTGATTCTTCACAGCATGTAGAATTCATGGTCTTACTGATCACTTTTTAAAGCCATTTTAATCTTTCTTTTCTCATGTCAATATGAACCAAATAAATGACATCCATCTTCATGGGAATTTGAATGATTCCTTCGCATAAAGGGTGCCTCTAGTAGCATTATTCTATGTGAAATCCAGTTTAATTACCGTGTGAATTGTGATGGGTACTGTGTGAAAAAAAAAGACCAAACATGTTTAGAGAGACAAAGAGGTAGGGGGGGTTGGAGATGGAACAATGGAATAGGGAGGCCATGCCTCTAGCATATATACACATGCATATTTTGTACCACTCACCAAGCAAAGCAAAAGAAGGCCATGGAAAGATCTGAGAGATTGTAGAAAGAGATGACGAAGGCCGACCACGCTGGAACCATCTCCTCACCAGTGCATTTGTGGCCGGAGTGAGGGACTGAAAGAGACTGAGGAAGGGCAATACCCCCTCACACCATCGCTAGTGGACGCCGGACCACCGAATTTGAACGACTGTGGAGAGAGAGAGAAGGAAAGGGGGAAATGAAAAGTTTGCCCTAACTTTTGAGAGGGGATAATTTTGCCCCAATTTTTGCCGCCCAAAATGGGAGCTGATATCACCAATTCTTGACTAAAAATGAAAGTGTAGTAAAATTAATTCTAAAATTAATTTTTAAATGATAGGTGTAGTAAAATTAAGAGTAATACTTGGACACAACCAAAGTCACAACTTTTTGTCCACAGTCTCCATTTTGTGTCTATCTCTCTCCTAGTGGGCACTGTGGGGTCACTAGCACTGTGGGACCCATCAAGAGAGAGATAGACACAAAATAGAGGTTGTGGACAAAAGGTTGTAGCTTTGATTGTGCCCCAAGTATTACCCTAAAATTAATTTTTAAATGATAGGTGTAGTAAAATTAATTCTCAATAATGCTAGGTATACACACTTTTGTACACACTTTTTGATACACTGCTTTTAATACATGTACTATATGCTGTGTAAGTGGTGTACAAAAAAAGTGTGGAAAAAATATAAAAAAAATTCAAACAGCACATGGTACAAGCACATTGTAACATTAGAGTTTCATGCATTTGGGCTCCCTCTGCAATTTCTTTGCTCAAAACAAACCAAGTCACGTGATATAAAAGGTGGATGAAATATCTTGCACATGAATTGCTTGTAATCCACAGATATGTAAAGACAAATGGGTTGTAAAGGGAATTAGGAGCTAACCATTACCAAGAAGCTCATTTCAATTTTTATATCTGATTTCAAATGGTGACGGTGGCTGTGGCAGTGGCGGCAACCGCTCTCGCGGTCTCTCTCTCTCTCTCTCTCTCTCTCTCTCTGTGTGTATCAGATTGAATGCTTACTAACTTTATGTTTATTATTTCTATTTTCTTTTTATTTTAACCTTATATTTATCGTTTTTTCTTTTTTTCTTTTTTTTGGAGAAGTAGAATTTACAAATTTTTATTGAATTCAATAAAATTTAATTAAAAAATCTAATACTTCTATAAAAAGAGATAAAAATGAAATATTATTTCGCCGCCATAGACATCACATTACAAATCACTTTTGGCGACGAAATATTATTTCGTCGCCATAGACATCACATTACAAATCACTTTTGGCGATAAAATAATATTTCGTTGTCATAGGCATCACTTTGGCGATGAAATTTTTCGTCGCCATAGACATCACATTACATTCACTATTGGCGATGAATTAATATTTTGTCGCCATAGGCATCACTTTTGGCGACGAAATATTATTCCATCGCCATAGGCATCACTTTTCGCGACGAAATATTATTTCGTCGCCATAGACATCACATTACAAATCACTTTTGGCGACGAAATAATATTTCGTCGCAATAGGCATCACTTTTGGCGACGAAATAATATTTCGTCGCCATAGACATCACATTACATTCACTTTTGACGACGAATTTATATTTCGTCGCCATAGGCATCACTTTTGGCGACGAAATAATATTTCGTCGCCATAGACATCACATTACAACTCACTTTAGGCGACAAATTAATATTTCGTCGCCATAGGCATCACTTTTGGCGACGAAATATTATTTCGTCGCCAAAAATCACACTTTTGGCGACGAAACAGAATTTCGTCGCCAAATTTATGTTTTTTTCAGCCTCTTTGGCGACAAAATTTAATTTTGTCGCTAAAACTATACTTTTGGCGACGAAATTGAAATTTTGTCGCCATGTTTTGTCGCTAAAGCCCATTTTTGTTGTAGTGAATAATTGCTTCTCTCGCAATCTCTGAAGTATCAACCTCAAGTGATTCTCGTGTTCCATCTCACTCGATGAATAGATAAGAATATCGTCAATGAATACAATCACAAAGTCATCCAGATAATCCTTGAACACTCGATTCATAAGATCCATGAACGCAGCTGGTGCATTCGTAACCCCAAACGGCATGACTAAGAACTCATAATGTCAGTAGCGCGTTCTGAAAGCTGTTTTCTCAACATCTTCGACCTTCACTTTCAACCGATGGTAACCTGATCTCAAATCTATTTTCGAAAATACTTGAGCCCCACGAAGTTGATCAAATAGGTCATCGATTCTCGGCAGTGGATACTTGTTCTTAATCGTTAACTTGTTCAGTTCCCGGTAATCAACACACATACGTATGGAGCCATCTTTCTTCTTTACAAACAATACTGGAGCTCCCCACGGCGAAATACTTGGTCGAATGAAATCCTTGTCAAGTAGTTCTTGTAGTTGGATTTTCAGCTCTTTCAATTCCATGGTTGCCATTCTATACGGTGCCTTTGATACGGGTCTTGCGTTTGGTATAACCTCAATGGTGAACTCAACCTCTCTCTCAATAAGAACACTTGGTAGGTCGTCAGGAAATACATCTAGATATTCTCGTACTATCGGAATGTCATCTACTTTTAATTCAGTCGCTGAGACATCGGTTATTGAACATAGGAATCCCTGACATCCCTTTTTCAATACTTCCTGCTCGGATAGCTGAAATCAAATACGGTGGCGGTATAACTCCATTCCCTTGGAAACAAAAGTTCCCATGCACTGGTGATCGAAAATTAACCTCCTTCCGTTCACAGTCTATTGTGGCTTGGTTAAAAGCCAACCAATCCATTCCCAGTATTACATCGAAATGGTTCACCGCAATCGGTATAAGGTCTACGGTCATCAACTTCTCACCTAATTTGATCTCACAGTTCTTATATACAGTAGATGTCATTATCGATTTACTAAGTGGCACAGAAATAGATAATTCATATCCTAACGGTACCGATTTAATATTCAAATGTTCAACAAAGGCATGCGATACAAATGAATGCGTAGATCCCGAGTCGACGAGTATGCGTGCTAAGTGTGAACATACAAGCACCATACCTGATACTACTGTCACGGAAGCAGTCATATCTCCTGGGTTCATCTGATATGCTCTTCCTTGACGTTGTTCAGTCCTTTGTCCCCCGTCATTAGATTGTCTAGGCTTCGACCCACTGGAAGCCATAGAACTAGCTCCTTGCTGAGGATACTTCCTCGGGCATTCCTTGGCTTGATGTCCAAAAACTCCACAGTCATAACACTTACCTCTCATATCAGGTGTTGAATTAGTACTACCCCCGCCTTGGCTCCTGTCCTGGGGTTTGGTCATGAAACATCGACCTGAGTGTGGTCGGTTGCAAAGTGAACACAACGGTATGTTACTTGGCGTTCTTCTAAAATCACTGAAACTAGAACCAGAGCCTCTTTGAAACGGTCTCTTGAAAGATTCGCCTTGATTCTTATCCCCACTCTCATTGCCTCGTTTACCATGCTGATTCTGCTTCGACCTTTCCATTCCACTCTCGGCCACAAGTGCCGTTTGTTGTACTGCTTCCACAGTCGAATGTTCGTAGGTTTCCACCCTTAGACGAATATTTTCCCTTAAACCCTCTTCGAATTTCCTTACCCTATCTTCCTCTTCTGGTACTGAACCCTTGCCAAACCTCAACAACGCGTTGTATTTGGAAGTATATTCGGTTACAATCATATCCCCCTGCTTCAAATTATCAAATTCTCTCTTCTTTGCGTTGTAGGCGGCTCGCGGAAAGAACCGGCGATTGAATTCCGCCTTGAACTCTTCCCAAGTAATCGGTGCCCCTTGATCTAAAACGTTCACCCACCAGTTCTGGGCTTCACCCTTTAGTACATCACTTGTATTTTCCATCTTCTCCCTGTCATTCATCGGAATAGATCGCAAAATCCTCTCCATGTCCATAATCCAATGTTCTGCGAGCATTGGATCGGGTGTCCCATGAAATTCCATTGGTTTCTTTCGAGTGAATTGTTCGGATACGGATCTTATGCCTTTAGTTTTGGGTGCATACACTACAGTTATTGGTTCTACTTCGATTTGGGGTGTGGGAGGCAGTCGCTCCGCTATATTCCGTATCATTTCCCCCATATTCCCCATCATCTCTGCCATTTCATTCATTCGTTAGGTATGGGGTGATAACTCTCGGTCATCCATGATTACAATCCTGTAGTTCTCAATGCATAAACACTGTGCATGTACAACAATAACAATAGCATGTATGTAAAATAACATACATATGCATCAAACATCTGTAATATGTATGGATGCAATTTAGAACATGTGATAATTTACTCAACACTCCACTCATCGTCGAACGTTCCCAAAGTTTTGTTACCTCTAGCTTTGATACCACTAAATGTCACGACCCATCCCACTACGCGTGGAAATAGGACACGTGGCATGCCACCAAGGCTCATCCAAACATCATATAACTATACGCAGCGGAAAGAACTTTAAAACAACCCTAAGTAATTTAAAACTTTAGGAAACATTACCCTCTGAGTTGAAAAAATCCAATAGAATCAGAGTTATAAAAAGTTTTGGCCAATTGAATTTGATAAAAGAAAACAGTTTTGAAAATAGAGGACCAGTCGACTGATCGAGGGTCCGGTCGACTGGTGATCTCAAACAGAAAAGGTTTTCAAACATAACAGCCCATCCAGTCGACTGTGTTGGGGACCCAGTCGACTGATGCCTAAAAATTTCAGTCGACTGAAGAAGTCCAGTCGACTGGTGTCTTACCCAGCAGAATGCCATGGTCTGGGGCCCCATCCAGTCGACTGTTTTCTCAACCCAGTCGACTGAACCTCAGACGAAACCAAGCAGTAACCAATACAATACAGCGATCCAGTCGACTGGATCAAAAACCAGTCGACTGATTCCTATCAGTAACTCCCAAAACTGCAGTTTTCCCACTCCAGGTTCTTCCAATTTCAAACCAACATATAACCACTCTATTCCATCATTCAAAACATAAATACAAGAGCGTTTTCCATGGATTACAAGTACTAAATCTAAGTTCAGATTAAATTACAACATACTATGAAACTCAAATCCTTATACAAGTTTTAAGATTTAAGCAAAAACATATACAAGTGATTCCCCCGGCGTTCTTTAACGTCCTCACTCATCACGCTTCTTCTTGTCTTTCTTCTTACCTGCAATGGAGTACATCTCCACTGCTCAGCTATATCCTGAGCGTACAAGTTCTAACATATGCAATATATGATAATCATGCTTTAATCTCATAAATCATATCAATAGTCTCTAGGGAGAAAAGTACGCATTCATCCGGTAGCGGCAAGTCCAAGCCTTCAACCGCGATGTCAATGGCTAGTCCAAGCCTACAACCATTACATCCCACAAGTGCCATGGCAAGTCCAAGCCTTCAACCATGCATAGTAGCCGTCGCTACTCAAATTCTCAAACATCGAGAAGCTTACTCCGGCATGAATTTGTATAAGACTCCCCTTTGACCCACATAGACAACTCAACGTGCTCGCGTAACAGTAGACATGCTTTTCACAATTTAGCGCGTGCATAGTTAACGGGCCTACAATTAACACATGGATTTTGCCCAGATCTCAATTTCGTCGTCGAAATATAAAACATGTATTTCTCTATATTTCACAAGTTAGGACTTCATACCTCGTGCGATTTCCCCCAAACTTTGAAGGATCGACTAGAAGGCTAATTAATCGTCGGATTTCGAATTTGAGAAAATTCCTACAAGTTTATACCTGTTTTTCCCAAAAGTCTAGAATTAAGATTTTTACAAAACTTGGCCAAACACGGCCTAAGTAGTATCAAAATGAAGATCTTACCTCCACGAGTTCAAATATGAAATCTGGAGAAAATTTGTTGGACGAACGGTCATCGATCGGCGTCGCAAACCCTTTGGCTATCAAATCTCCCTTCTCTCTCCTCTCTCAAGATATTTTAGAAAGTTTTGAGAAATGAAATTTCATCCACCACTATTTATAGAAAAACTCTTCGGGAATTGCATTTACCTCCCCACGAGTTTCTCAAACTTCTAATTAACTCTCGAAACTTCGCACACGTCCATTTTATGCCTTTACGAGTGAAAACTATAAATTTCCAAAGTTTTCGACTAGGTTTCGTTTGGGTCCAAAATAACATCCGAAAACTATATTCTGTGAAATCTCTACACAACCTACCTCTTTTTAATTAACGTATCACTCACGTTCTCACCACAGTTCTCAAAATGATATACTAAAATATCCAAAATACCAGAATTATACTACACAGGTATAATTACTATTCACAGGAATACCAGATAAAGTCAAATAACATTTAAATCATATAAATGCCATTTACTCATGCCCATGCAATATGAACTATCATGTTCTCGTGTCCTCACTGACACCTTACCGTTGACTCACAGTCAACCTCAACTCAAATTATTAATAACATTAATAATTTAAAAAAAAAACTCAAATGATGCATTTTAAAAATCATAAATTTCTGGAACGGGTGTGACATGCCCTTCAAATTTCAAAATGCTATAAGCCTATAACTTGTTAAGACTAAACTAGAATGGAACGTCGTCAGAGCCTATGAACTTATTATAATATTAAGACCATTTGGGGAGCTAAAAAACAAATATTTGGTAAAATGACCAAATTGCCCTTGGAGCTTACATATAAGAAGTTAACATTGTTAAAATCATCAATTAATACAGAGTGACCTATCCTAAGGTTTTTCGACATTCTAGATCCAATGGTAGAGTCCATTTGGTCTGAATATATTTGTAAAATAACTATTTTACGTACCCTTCAAATTTCAAAATGTCATAACTTGTTAAAACTAAACTAGAATTGAACGCCGTCAAAGCCTTATGAAATCATCCTTATATTAAGACCATTTGGGGGAGCTAAAAAGCATACATGGTAAAATGACCAAATTGCCCTTGAAGTTACAGATAAGAAGTTAACATTATTAATATCATCAATTAATACGGAGTGATCAATTCCTAGGTTTTTCGACGTTCTGGATCCAATGGTAGGGTTCATTTGGCCTGAATATATTTATAAAATGACTATTTTTCCCTTCAAATTTTCAAATGTCATAACTTGTTAAGACTACACTAGAATTGAACGTCGTCAGAACCTGTGAGGTCATATCTAGGATAAAGAACATTTGGGGACCTAAAAAGTACATAGATGGTAAAATGACCAAATTGCTCTTGGGGTTTACATATACAAAGTTAATATTGTTAAAGCCTTCAAATAATACATAGTTGCCTACCCCGAGATTTTTCGAGTTCTGGATCCAATAGCATGGTCCATTTGACTTGAATATATTTGTAAAATGACTATTTTGCGCTTAAAACTTTAAAAAGTCATAACTTGTTAAAATAAAATCAGAATTTAACGTTGTCAAAGCAAGTGAACACATTAGTATGAAGAACATTTTGAAACCTAAAAGGTATATAGATCATAAAATGACCAAATTGCCCTTGGGGCTTACATATAAGATGATAACATTGTTAAAGTCTTCAAATAATACATAGTGACCTAGCCCGAGATTTTCGACATTCTGAATCTAATGCCGAGCTATATTTGCATGAATATATTTATAAAATGACTATTTTGGCCTTGTATTTTTAAAAACCCATAACTTATTAAGATTTAACCAGAATTGATCATTTTACAATCTATGTACTTTTTAGGTATTTTGATTTAATCTTAACAAGTTATGGCATTTTGAATTTTTAAGAGTAAAATAATCATTTTGCCCTTATGTATTCAGATCAAATAGACCCCTGGATTGGATTTAGAATGTCGAATAATCTTAGTGCAAGTCACCCCGTATTATTTTAATACTTTAACAATGTTAACTTATTACAAGTAAACTCCAAGGGCAATTTGATCATTTTATCGTGTATATATATATATATGTACGTCCTCAAATGTTCTTCATCTTAAGATGAGCTCACAGGCTCTGACGACGTTCAATTCTAGTTTAGTCTTAATACGTTATGGAATTTTGAAGCTTGAAGGGGCAAAATAGTCATTTTATAAATAGATTTAGACCAAATGGACCCTGTCTGTGGATCCAGAACATCGAAAATCATTGGGATAGATCACTCCGTATTATTAGACGACTTTAACAATGTTAACATCTTATATGTAAGCCCCAAGGGCAATTTGGTCATTTTACAATCTAATACTTTTTTTAGGTTCTAAAATGTTCTTCATAATAATATGAGTTCACAAGCTTTGACGACGTTAAATTCTGATTTTATTTTAACAAGTTATACCATTTTAAAGTTTTAAGGGCAAAACAGTCATTTTACAAATATATTTAGGTCAAATGAACCACACCATTGGATTCAGAACGTCGAAAAATCTTGGAGTAAGCCACTTTGTATTATTTGAAGACTTTAACAATGTTAACTTCGTATATGTAAACCCCAAGGGTAATTTGGTTATTTTACCATATATGTACTTTTTAGGTCCCAAATATTCTTTATCCTAAATATTACCTCACAGGCTCTGACGGCGTTCAATTCTAGTTTAGTCTTAACAAGTTATGATATTTTAAAATTTAAAGGGCAAAATAGTCATTTTACTAATATATTCAGGCAAAATGGACCCTACCATTGGATCCAAAACGTAGAAAAACCTAGGAGTTGATCACTACGTATTAATTGATCATTTTAACAATGTTAACTTATTATATGTAAGCTCCAAGGGCAATTTGGTCCTTTTACGATGTATGTATTTTTTAGATTCTAAAATGGTTTTCGTAATAATATGAGCTTATAGACTTTGACGACGTTAAATTCTTTTTTTTTTTTTTTAAAACAAATTATGACATTTTGAAGTTTTAAGGGCAAAGTAGTCATTTTACTAAGTAGTTATAAAATTTTGACACAAAAATGTAGTTTACCAAACGCATTTTTTTTTCTCTCTTTTAAGAAACAAAACAAAGTTACCAAACGCATTTTTTATTTTCTTTCTTTAAAATGAACACAAAAAATTCTAATACAAAAACAAAAAAAATGAAATAGTTATCAAATGGTTAACCATTTTCAACCCATTTTCAAACTATACGTTTTATTTGTTCAACCTAGTTTCAACCCACAATGACTTTTGTCAGGTCCAAAGTGGTTATTCTTAAGGTTGGCTTGGGTAGGTTGGGGTATCCAAAACTACTTTACCAGGCCTACACACACCCCACACACCTTAGCCCCAACCCCAAAGCCCCACACTGGTCCACAGCATGCCCAATAACGGCCACTCATTCCGACTAGAGAATAAGTGGGGACAAGCAACTAAAATCCTCTATAAAGATTCGAACCTTCTCCCTTCCCGCTGGGAAGAGAGAGGCTATACCAAATGGGCTACAGCACATTTGGCAATTTAGACATTCTTTAATTTCAAGTAAATCGCCATAATGTTCAAAGAAACTAACACACACACACACACACACACACACACAAAGAGAATACAAAAATTAGCCTCCAACATCTCACTTAGACAATATTGAGACTTGAGAAAGACTAATCGTGATTTGTAACCCTAGCATTTTCTTTATATATCATAGGTATTAAGTAAATTGCTTATACTACCGAGGGTATTTTAGTAAGTATGCAATATAATCGGGTTAGAGTAGGAGTTAGGGATGTATTCCCAACTCCACTCCTACTCCTAAAGGAGTTTTGTATCTTCAACCCAACTCCACTCTTTTACATATTTTTGGTAGACTCCAACTTCTTACCTTTAGAAGCGAAGTAGGGCAGAGTACCAACCGGGCGAAGTAAATTGCCATCCCTAAAGGTGAATATGGGAAGCCTAACATGTGTACTTAGAACCCGTCTGAGTTAACTCTTTTAAAATATCACTTTTTTTTTTTAATATGAGATCTTTTAATAATCTAGACACTTGGAGCACTTTTAAAAGGGAAAAATACAATTTACCTCCCGTACTTTGACCCTTGTTTAAGTCGCTTCATGTACTTTGATTTGTTTCACATGTACATAACCCTTGTGCTTTATGTTGGAATTATTGGGTTTATTGGGTTTTGGATTATAGCATTTTAAACTCCTCTTATTGGGGTCTTGCCTTTTTATTTCAAAAACTCAAACAAAGTCTTTTACTTTGATGTGACATATATGATGTATCCCAAATTGCTTAAAGATGAGACTTTTCAACTCTTTATATATGGTTTTACTTGAGAAGCTTATAAGCTTGTATTGTGGAAAGACTCTCTCACGCGTGCACGGGAGAGGTGCAAACCGATACTTGCGCAAGCATGTCCTGCAGACACAAATGTTGTCCGATTTGTACATTCACACATACGAGAGAGTGGCTAACAAAGCTAAACGTTTTTAATCTCCTCTATTAAAATTGTTTTTATTGTGTGAATGTTGCACCACAAAGTCTTTATGTTGTAAAACTGATTTATGTTTCTAATTTTTTTAATGTTGGACTTCTCATTAGTGTATCAGTTTTTTGTCCTATATATTTAAGGTTTCCTCTTCTCTTCTACAAACACATAAATATTTATGTTCTCATTTTCCTCTCTATTCTCTGTTCTTCAAAGTTTTGTTGTCTGCAAAATTCTTTATCGAGTTGGAGCTATTTTGAGCACTCACATAATCTTTCAATTTATGTGCACGTTCGGAAGATCTGATTGCTGAATTCTGGAAAACATAGCGTTGAAACCTTCTTCATTGAGTAACTGACCAAAGGGCGGAATTATTCTTAAGGACAGTGCAAATGTGGCATGCCACAATCAAGTTCATAGCCGTATCCTTCATTTTTTTTTTTTTTCAACACTTTAAACCAAATCGAAATCACAGATTCCGTTAACAGTGACACTAAAATGATAAAATTGCCCTCCGATTAAGAATAACCAAAACTCCTAAAATGTCAAGTGTGGTTTCTCTCACATTATACTCTTCCTAACCCTGAAACACCTCACAAAAAATGAAGGCTTTGATGGAGGGGTTACAAAACAATTTGGGCTTTAGTGGGCAATATAGTGGGGTCCAAGAGGATAAATGTGATTGGAGGAATATGCTTAGTGATATTAGTGATAGTGGCAGTGATGTTGATAAAGATAGTGATTCTAGTGACAATTATGGCCCTGAGTGGTTGCAGTAAGGAGAGGAAGGGAGTGAGAGTTGATATTTTTACTGAACATGGAAAGACAAGGAAGGAGAAACTACCACATGAACATGGTGGTGTGGGTGAAGGTAAAATGTGATATTGGTGGTCTAATCCTGGGAAAGAGGATGAGCTACTTAGTTTTTATGGAACATCAGATGAAGGAGATTGTGTTATATAGTTATCCTGAATTTAATGAGGATGTAGATATGGAGAAAACCTTACTTGAAAGTTGGTATGAAATTCTCAACTCCTCATGTATGATGTATTTAGGCAGGCTTTGAAGGAGTGGAATGTGCCAGAATGGATATGATATAAGCTGCATTAACAATGAGATTCATGAGAATGCAAGGATAACACTTGCATGCAAAAAAAGGATGTGGGTGTAGGATCCAAAGTGTCGGCCAAAATTTCCCCTCGTACGCACTGTTTTCACCATAGATGATGTTCACCGCATAAGCATATTGTCATTCCGTTGATACCAGTCCAAAAAGCCTCCGAGATCTGGGAAGAAGCCAAGGCTTCTTGCTCTCTACTTTTTTGTTGAAGGAAAATGTTTCGGTGCAGTAAGCTCAATCCTGTGCAAACTGTGCCTCACCTCACACAGTCTGCACAATGTTTGCAAAGTTTTCAAAAAAAAAAAAAAGTTTTCAAAAAAATACAGTGCAAATATCTCACAGTTTGCACAGAATCGAGTTTACTACACCGAAGCATTTTCCTTTGTCAAATGGGTAGTCAAAGTGTTCATATATGCTATTGTAGCAGAAGAGGGCAAAAATGCCCTTTGGTCTTGCTGTTTGGCGGGAGAATGTCCGCTCATTCCTTTTTTTAACACATTCTGTCCATTTGGACGTAAAGCATAACGTTATAAATTTGGTTTAAAGTATATATATACTGGGGTTATGTGGAATAAATCAAAGTACGTACCTACAGGGGGTGACTTGAATAATGGTCAAAGTCTAGGGGGGTAAAATGTATTTACCCCTTTTTGAAAAGCTATTTTTTAGCTTTAAAAAGGATTTACTTTTTTAAAAAACTGTGAAAATGATAATCTAAACAGTCGCAACTCTTAAAAGAATAGAGAATGTGTTTAGAAAGACTAGGCGGATGTTCAAAGAAAATAGGGTTAAATAGATTTACACACCATGTGGTTTGACCGATCTGCACTTACCCTCATGTGGTTTAAATTTTGACACTACTACTTCATGTAGTTCGAACTAAAGTGCAACCGTTAAAATTTGCTAATGAAGCAAGTTGAAATGATCAAATTGCCCCCAAGTATTCATATCAATATTAAGAACAAAATTTGCCTACTTCAATTCATTTAGGAAGAAACATATGGTGTTGAATTGGGTGAGAAGAATCTTTGATATTTTTTAGGATTTTCTTAATATAGGTCATGTGCTTGACTCAAATAAAATAATTTATGACTTATTTTGCTTTTAACATGACTTTCAGGGGCAAAAGAGTCATTTTACATTTCATATTAGGGTTCACAAGTGTAAAATCGTTAATTTGGATAATTAAAAAAAAAAAAGCCACGATTACACATTAGTCCTAACCACAAGGGGTATTAATGCCAAAATGAAAAAGCATAAGGGGGTAAATGCAAATCGACCAAACCACAGAGGGTGCAAGTGTATTTAACCGGCCCAAGAAAATACCTACAGTTACAATATCATTGCGCATAATTTTGTCTCACGGCCACAATTCCACAACAAATACAAAGACAATGGTTGTCCAATTAAAATGAAATTGCTGCCTTTCAAACTGTAATTGGGTTGAATTAAGCAAAGGCATAACAATTTTTCTTCAATTTCACACCATCCAAATTTGAATAACCGAATTAATGTAACCAAACCTTAATTTCTTAGTCCTTTTGTTGAATTCAAAGTGTCAATATTTGCCAAAACAACAATAATAATACTACTTATAAATATGGCTGTTAACTCACACCTACTAGTATGTTTTCATCATTATAGACATCACTATCAACTTTAAGTCACACACTTGATCTTGTCTACATACAAATATTGACAACGTAGAATTTCATGTAATTTCTATTTTTTGTGAAAAAAAAAAATAATAATAAGGGGATGAATTAATTAGACAATTTTCAAAACCCAATATTCTGATCAAGTACATTTCCATTAATTGTTTGGCAAGCAAGGACGTACAACAAAGTTTGTAAACACCTTTAAATTGTTTCATTTTGGAAAACTATAATAGTGACATATAAGTTCAAAATAAATAAACTTCTAATTGTGGAGTGGGGGTGTGGTAGTTGATGAGTATGTTCAAAGTCAAGAGTTCTCCAAGAAAGAAAAAGCATTGGTAGAGCATCTAAAAGTCAAGTCGTAGATAAGTTAATAGAAAATTACATAACAGATTAGCATAAAATATTTGGCTTTCAAATTTTGTAGTATTTAATTAATTATATAATGAGTTCAATTAAAGTACTCACTTGAGATTATTAAGTCAAGTATTTCACCAATAAATAAAAGGTTGGTCACATAAATGTACCACGTACATGTTTTGAGTACACATTAGCAGTTTCCTTTGTGCTTCCATGAAAGTTGAAGCTCCTAAATCTGTTGAGCTAGCTCTCTAGCCACCTTCTTTTCTTTTCTTTTCTTTTCTTTTCTTTTTTTTTTTTTGGCATTTTTTAATTTTTATTTATTTATTTGTATGCTTTTGTTGATTTGCAACACCATGGTAAAGAAGATGGAATTATTATAATAAGCATGATATTAATGCTAAAATATCAGAAATATTGGATGTCCACAATTAATATTGTCCCAACGCCAAAACAAGAAAAATTAATAATAGTAACAGTAATGTACCGTCGCCCCAAACATGGCAGACATCTAGTTATCAATTTATAATAGACAAATTCAACCTGTATATCTACCATGAAAAAAATAAAAATAAATAAAATATAAAAATTGAATGCAGCAGGCTTTTTACTTAATTTTTCTCTCTAAATTTGCTAACTACATGTACAGTGAGACTCTTAGGTGAACAGCGGGTTCCAGCCCGTGGATTCTTTTTGGCTAAAAAATATGTTCACTGAGTATGTTCACTCAACTCTGTTCACCTAAGAGTGCGGGTTCCAGCCCGCGGATTTTTTTTTGGCTAAAAAACATGTTCACTGAGTATGTTCACTCAACCCTGTTCACCTAAGAGTCTAACCAACTACCACTCCCGCGGGTTTCAGCCCGCGAATTCTTTTTGGCTAAAAACATGTTCACTGGGTATATTCACTCAACCATGTTCACCTAAGAGTCTCACCGACTACCACTGGCGGACCCAAGTGTAGGTCAGGGGTGGCACAGGTCCCCCCCTGGATTTTTGATAATCACAAAATTATATGTAATAGTTTATAGATTTTAGAAATAAGTCCTCGTAAATTTCACACAGGACTTTTGAAAATTCTAGACTTACATGTAATATTTTACAAGTTTTAAACACAGAACCCCTTATACTTTTGAAAATTCTATACTTACATGTAATATTTTATATGTTTTAGATATAGGCGCCCTAAAATTACATGATTTATCCCGAATTATGGGTGTTAAACCAATTCCATACACGATTCTACCATTTTACACATGATTATGTATAAGTAGACCCAAAAAAATTCACCTCGAGGCCGCTACCCCTTAACCCCCGTATAGGCTACGCGACCCTGGCCAAAAAACCTGGGTCCGCCCCCTGCCAACTACACGTATATATATACATACACATATACACAGATATGATTTCTCCTTTGTTTTTTCTCTACGAAACTCTCTCCACTTCCAGTTGCCTTGATCATTTCTAACAATTCCTCGGGTATATTGAATCACTGCTACAGCTTGGAGGCAGAGCTTCTTGGAATTCAGCACGGATTGTAGCTTGCTTAGGGAAAAAATTGGGGCAACGTGATCATTGAATCGGACTCCCTTACGGCGGTTAATCTCATCAAAGATCTGAAAGGTGTTAGCCTCATATGGCAGCCATCGTTGAGGACTGCAAGTGGCTGCTACCCCAGAGAAATATGGCTACCGAGAGGGGAATGTGTGTGCCGATTTCTTAGCTAATGTAGGAGTTAATCAAAATGTTAATTTTGTTATTTGTATTTCCCCACCTTCTGTCTTCAGACAGCTATGGTACTCGATCGTATGGTTCGGTAGTTTTGTTTTATTCCCATTTTACCAAAATAAAAATAAAAAACTCTCACCACTTCCCCCCTACTTATACAAGAATAATGTTATGTTTGTTAAATTTAAATCTCAAGTTTCGTCACAAATACTTTAATGGTTGAACCGACTTTAATGAGTACTCTGACACTGCCCAGTAGTTGGCAGTACCACAGACTAGTGTTTGGCTATTTATCGTTCGAAAGATATTTGTGTAATTTTTGTGTGCGCCATGCAAGTAAACTGTCAATGTGATTGTCGAAGCCAAATGCGCCTCACCAGACCAATATGACCATTCGAATGTCTTGTGACTATGGACTTTTATGGTGTAAGATGAACTTACTGAAAAATGTATAATTAAAGACTAACAAAGAATTTGAATTAACTAAGTAAAATACCTACAACAATAAAAGGAAATTGAACAAAGGAAATAACTACTTTATTGAAAAATGAAGTAAGGTACAATTCCAAACCTCAAAGGGTACTTCGAAGTGGTTTCCTACTCCTAATAGCAAAGGAAAGTAAAGATACAGAAATGTATTCTGAAGTGGTTTGTATGAGTTGTTGCCTCTCCCTCTTTAATTTACTTCATCTTCTATTTATAAGCCTTCGAAGTAACTACTCTACTCAAATTAGAGTGATGTCCAACTGCTTCTTCAAACTGCCATATTCATGTCCTTACACGTGTCCTAGCAGTTGCTATTTGATTTCGAATACCTCAGCTCATAATAATTACTCACGCCTGAACTCTTGTTTTGGATCCTTCCATGTGTTAAGCTTCTATTAAACCTCGTCATGCCACCTTGATCAGTCTCTGTCCCCACGTTTCAGTGTGTTAATTGGCCAAATATTTTTGGCCCAAACATACCCCCTCCCCCTCCCCGCACTAATTGCCTTTTGAATAAAAGTGTAATTGGCGTATCCTTAACTGCCACTAACTTACACGTTCCATTCATGATGCTCCATAACAGTATTTTGTGGTCTCAATCACAAACTTTATAATTAACTGCCATCTCCTTCCTCTATAAAAAAGACAATACCTTTATTGTTCTCAAGCATCAACAACCTTGTTTACTCACCATCCTCAGTCTTCTACCCTTCTCCAATGGCAGACCAAGAATGGAGTCGGGATAAATTTTCTCTCGATCTCCTTGAAGATGCCAAAGCCACTACTAAGTATAAAACACCTGACATTCCCAGAGTGCGCATGGGATGAAGCAATCCTAATTGAACCTCCATCTAGCGATTACACCCTCTTTGGGTGGAAAAAAATAGGCTGCACACATTACCAGACCCTCGAACCCCCAAGAGGCTTCTTCTTCAAAAACCAAGTATGGAAATTACAAATTCCTTCCTTCTTGGGAAATGCCAAAATCTCAAAAGGAGAAGGGTTACGATATTATAATAGTGTAAAGCTCGAAACTCCTACTACTGCTCCCTTCGTAGTTTATCCTGATTTTGACTACTTCAAAGCTACTAAGGCTGTTGTTCGAAGTCGAACAATCAAGCCTTATTACCCTTTCTCAAACAATCTCACCCCTGAGCAAAATCTTCTTAATATTTGGCTCATCTCATCGACTGGTCCTCGTGGCTTTAGATTCAGGTAGGAGAAGAACTTATTTCCTCAAAGTAGACCTCCTATTCACACTTTTGTGAGGGAAACTCATAAGAAGTTCTCTGCTGAACATTACTCCCTCCAAGTTTTATCTAAATGCATTATTTTCACAAAAGATTATGTGAAAAGAAAGTGCTTCTCTTTGACTATACTCAATTAGGCTTCCCTAAAATCACTGTCAAAGCCTTCGATCCAAACGAGGAACTTCCAAATTACCCTATCAAGCTATTGGACCAACTATGTCATCGTGATCCTGAATTTGATCGCAATCATCCTATCTTAGCCCCAGAAACCATTCACCTTGTACAAGCACAAGGACTTACCGAGGGCAATAACTAACTACAAATGGGCTTGTCACATCTTAGATAGAATAGTACATGGACCTTCAATGAATGTCCAATCCCAAATTAGGTTTACCCTCTATACTCTCTTTGCCCATGTGAAATGGTATGCTTTCCATGATCAAGATCGAATGCATTTAGAATACCTCAAAGACCTCTATAATCAAGCCAA
This sequence comes from Hydrangea macrophylla, assembly GCA_033977485.1. NCBI lineage: Eukaryota > Viridiplantae > Streptophyta > Magnoliopsida > Cornales > Hydrangeaceae > Hydrangea > Hydrangea macrophylla. The sequence continues at coordinate 67,993,868 of CM066992.1, forward strand.
GAAGGAAGCTCTGGCACTCCTCGATGAAAACTATGAGTTCGAGCATGTGTACATCTTCGATCATGAGCATCGGGTCCTTTCTAATGCTCAAATCAAAGCTCGAATGAAGAAATTCAAGAAAAGAGCCAAGAAGCATATATCACACTCTGTAATGAAGATTCCATGGCTCTCGAAATCAACAAGTTGAAGTCTGATTTAGAAGTAGAACCAAAGGTTAAAAGATTACGAAAAAGATCCCAGACTAGGAACTTCTTAGTAATCTTGTAACCTTTGGTTCTCCATATTTTTGTCAAGCAAGCCTGTAATTAGGGATTCCAAAGTAATGTAAATAGTTGGTCATAAAATATATGAAGTGCTTCATTTATAACTGACTTAGTTCCCTCCACTATCCTATAACAGCACTATTAGTAACCAGTATAATGACTAGTAGTTTTTAAATCTTAAGTGCCCCTGGGGCCCACTAATGACTATATAAATTAAGGACTTTCCAGTCCTAAAAAAAAACCTCTTCATTTTTCCCAAGTCTCTTAACTTTCTGCCTGTCTCAATCTTCCTCACCTTCTTCACAAACTTCTTCTTCTTCATTCGTGTTTTTTAAAGGAAATAAAATCAAAGAATTAAACATGTCAGATTCAAAAGAGGTAACAAAAAAAATTAGCGAAGATTTTGGCAAGGCAATACAAGAAGAAATGGATCATTACCATGTTGCTGGTAGTGAATACCCCATCATTGCCAAAATTCTTTTTCCTACCACTCTCTCAAACTTAACACCTTCAGTAATAGTAGGTCTTGCATTTTCATCCTCTTCCCTAAGACTTTCTATGGATTACCCTGGATTTAGGGTTCAATGATTAGCATATCAGAAACCCTTAACCGTCCCTACTGGGGAATTTTGATATAGACATTAGCCTAAGAGTTCCAAGGAACAATGGCCCGCATGGGTGAGTAGGGTTATTGTTGGGCCTAAGAGTTCCAAGGAACAATGGTCCGCATGGGTGAGTAGGGTTATTGCTACTAGAGGTCAAGAATTGGGGGGTTTATTGGGGGGTAAACTAAGTACATATAATGGCGAACTTAACCCCTATCTAGTTCCAAGTGCCCTTATTCTTTGGAACCCTATTTACAATTACTTTAAACTTCAATCTAGTCCAATTGGACTAACTGTACTAAACATTTGCCATCTTTTAGGTTTTTTCCCTCATGGAGAAGATGTGCACCCATATATGGCTAAATCTGATATTCCTATCACCATTAGAACAGATTTGAAGTCATTAGGGTATACTTATTTCTTAGAACTTCACATGAAAGAAGAAGGTTCAGTCTCTGATACTGAACTTTAATGTTTTTATCTTTATTGGCTCTCGAGGCACATATTTTGTATTGCCTCTCAAAGGGTAGTCACAGAGTATGCCTTCTTGGCAAAGGCACATGTTGATAAACGTGTAATGGCTTTAGCCCCTTTCTTCTTAGGTTACTTGTAATGAACTATGTTATGCACCTTTCAATCTTTCTCAAGGTGGTCCTATTTGGGTTTTCCAATTATGGCTTCAAGGCATGGGATTTATCTCACTACTTTTCCTGCTACATGAAAAAACTTTGCAGACTCAATCGCTCTTTTCTTTAACCTTCCAGAATCTAGGTCATCTAACTTATACCAACCCTTCTCTCTCTTTTGTAACCCCAAAGACAAATATCCTCTCTCACCTACTTGTCTTTGTGCCATTCTAACACGGAAAGCCCATCCCAATGACCTAAAACAAGCCTGGGATAGTTTCTTAATTGGTAGAGATCTCTTCTTTAGGAGTCAAACTCTATCTATGTTTTATGGGGAAATCTACCTCCTTTCCCAATTTTCCAGGCAATTTGAAATTGCCCAGTCCACTCCTTGTCCCTTTAAGAGTCTAGGCAACCCCTACATGCCTTTGAAAACTTCCAAGGTTCCAGAGTTTGTAGTTATTGATGCTCTAGTATCTTATCAGAACAGGATTCGAACCCTCGAATTCACTAGCCTCCCAACAATAGCAGGCATAACTACTGTATTTAAGAAGTGGTGTCCAGACAGAATGGCCAAAGTTATGGAAAAGAGCCATCTCCTGAAAGCTCTCACTGTTGAGGAAATAAGTAAGTCTTAGAACCTTACTCGCGTATCATAATATCTTGTACTCTTTTGAGTTTTTTTTAACTATGATTGATTGTAGGTCCTAGACTGCTGGGGTTCTAGCCACTCCTCACTTGAAGGGCTTCAACCCCAAAGGTCCAATAAATAAGACCTACAACAACAAAGACCACTCCTCTTGCCCTAAAACCTAAAAACAAGTACATCTAGGCAAAAGATGACACTTTTTTGGAGACTCAACATCCTCCAAGCACTAGAGGTCATCAAAGTTGTCGACATAGGAGAAAACACTCCTATTGTTCATCTAAAAATGAAGAAGAAGGTGCCTTAAACTGTCCCTCTCATCAGGACAATCCCTGTATCTATGATAAAGCCAAAGGAGGGTGATAAAATTAGAGCCTCAAACATTTCTCTCTCAACAAAGGAAGCAGGATCAACAATACCTCTTCTTGATGATGTGCATCATGTAAGTTAATTTACTTAGATTGGTTTATTCAACCAAGAATTCTTTCCAAAATTATAACCAATTGTCCTCTTGGTCTTTAGGTTGAAGATCCTATGGCTACTAATCATTCGAGGGGAACTACTAGTTCTGACCCTGAAGGTCCTACCCCCCGAGTTCTCTCTCCTTCTACTTCGAGGCCATGCGCTTCTCAACCTTCAATTTTTGCTAAGGACCTTCCTCCTCAAATGACTCCTGAAGAACTTGAAGAGTTTAAGAAGTCACTAAAAGCGGTTAGGAGGCTACACATTCCTAGTAAAAGCCCAAAAATTAGAGATGTGACAGATTTGGTGGAGAAATTAATAGATGTTCCTCCTGAACCCAAGCCTCTCGACCTTGACACTTTAGGTGTTCTTTCCTTCTTTAGACCTTTTAACTGTGCTCCATTCAAAATCTTCTTGGACTCAAAGATCAAAGACATTTTCAAACTCATGTGTCTAACCTTGCTAACTAAAGATGACATCATTCCTAAAGACAATAAAGCTATCAGTGACCTCTTAGGTTCCATAGAGTTTCATTTTGTTATTCTGAACAGAGTCACTAAGTAGGAGTTTTGTTAGAAGAAGAGATGAATCCTGCTGTGCTGAAGAGGTCGAATGCTATAAAGATGGTCAAATAGTCCAAAACTAATAGGATTTGCCGGTTAGCCTCAAAGGAAAAGTATATAACCAAACTTGAGGAAGATTTGAAAGAGGTTCGAGAATAGATAGCTACTCTGAAGGCCAGACAAGAGAAGGCTCAAGAAGACCTCCAAGTTATGAAAATAGAGTTAGCAGACTTAACCTCAAAGCAACAATAAACTGAAGGTCAACAACAATACATAATAAATCAAGTCAAAGTGTACAATAGGTTTTGGGATAACTATAGATTGAAAGCCCAAAGTCTGGGTAATCTTATGTAACCTATTTATTGTAACTTTGACATAAATTAATAAAATATACTTTGGTACTTATTCAGTTCTCCTGCTACCCAATTGGTTGGATAACATGGTTTTAAAAATCTGCCATTAATTTTCTTAAATGCACATAACCATTCAGATTCCTAAGGTGATAAGACCCACATTTGAATACTTCGTGAATTTGAAAAGGTCCTTCCCAGTTGGGTGAGCACTTTCCAAATTTTGGATCCTTTGATCCAATTGTTAATATGGTTTTCCAAACCAGATCTCCTTCATCAAAGGATCGATGTCAAACCTTTTTATTATATCCTCTTGCCACTATCTTCTTCTGATCATCAAGGATGTTGTTCAAAGCTTTAACCCTCTCTTCATCCAGATTCTTTAATTCTATAGTCATTGCTGACTGATAAGCATCCAAAGTTAACTAATTTTTCTTTATTTCTTTTAGAGAATTCACCTCGATCTCAATAGGCAAAACAGCTTCATGCCCATAACTTAAAGCATAAGGGGATACTCATGTACTTGTTCTCTTTGAAGTTCTATAAGCCCATAAAACTTTTGGCAAAATTTCAAGCCACATTCGAGGATTTTTTTTCAATGATTTTAGCCATACTCTCTTTTATGACTTTATTTATAGTTTCTGCTTGCCCATTCGATTGAGTATAATATGGGGCAGGTTTAATCATTGTGATTCCTAATTTGGAAGTAAAAGCAAGAACTACTTCTTCGAAGATGGTTGCATTATCAAAAATAATAGTTTGAGGTATGCCAAACCTATAAACTGTGTTTTCTAGGCATTTAATGACTAAACCTTGGTTAATAGATTGCATTGGTTTTGCTTTGACTCACTTTGTGAAGTAATCTGTTGCCAAAATTATGAAGCAATGTCCTTTCGAGGACAAAGGACTTATCTTCCCTATCATATCTATGGCACATCCTCTAAAAGGACAAGGCTTTACCATGCACATATTGTAGATCAACAGTTGGTAAATGCTTTAAAGGATAATGTTTTTAACATTCTTGGCATCCTTTAGCATACTCAATGCAATCTTTAAGGATAGTTGGCTAATGACAACCATGTCTTCGAAGTAACTATCTCATTTTTATTCCAAATTGGTGTGCTCCACAAATTCCTTCATGAACTTGTGCTATAACTTTCAACCCTTCAGGCTTGTTTAGACATTCTAGCAGCATGCCATCAGCCCCCCTTTTGCAAAATTCCAACATACATAATATAATTTATTAACTTTAATCTCAGAACTCTATCATGTTGATCAATTAAACTAGATAAATAGTCAATAATTGGTTTCCTCCAATCATCATGAATATCAATGTTCAGGATATTGGCTAAAGGTAATCTTTCTGCCAATACGGGTAGTAATTTCGAATAGTGACTTGACTTATGTCTTCAAAATCACCTTAGTAACTCCTAAAGCTAGAAGATTAAAACCTTGGAATATGCACCAATGTAACATCATCAAATTTGGATAGGAGATCCATTGTTGTATCATAGTAAATTTTCAACATTGGGCTAGTGCACTTATATTCGCCCTTAAGTTGGTTAATAACCAATTGAAAATCTCCATAAATATCAATAAATGAGGAATTTATATTTAAAAGGGTTTCTAAACCCATGATTATGGCTTCATACTCAACTTAATTATTGGTGCATTGCATCGAATTCAATCTAAAACCATGCTTGGTCTTTATCTTCTTTGGGGATTCATTTATAAATCCAATTCCTGAGTTTAACTCAGTCTTTGAACCATGAAACCATAACTTCCATGGACTCAAAGATATGAAACCTAGTTAATATTGTTCTCGAGGTTCATTATTGCTTGGGTGATCATCTAGGCAATCACCCAAAGTTTGGCCCTTTACTGCCTTTTGAGGTACATAATTTAGATAAAACTCAGACAAAGTGAGTACCTACTTCCCAATTCAATTACGCAGAATAGGTCAAGTTAACCTATATTTAATTGAATCAAACTCTGAAATAACATAAAATTCGCTAGGAATAAGATAATATCGTAATTTCGTAGCTGCAAAATATAAAGCTAAGCATAATTTTTCCATAAAGGAAAATTTACATTCAGCCTCATTCAGAAACCTACTAAGGTAATAGATAGTTTGCTCTTTCTTCTCATCATTGTCTTGATCCAAGAACTCCTATCAAAGCTTCTGCAGCTGAAATATATAGAACTTCATAGGTATGTCATTTTTAAGAGAGATCAACACTACTGGCTTGACTAAATAACCTTTCAAGGCTTGAAAGGCTTGTTGATGCTCCTCTTTCCATACTAATTTATTATGATCATTGAGCTTCAAAAAAAGGAGAGAAGACTTTAGCTCTTCCAGTAGTATTAGAAATGAACCTTTGAATAAAGTTAACTTGGCCCTAAAATCTTTATAATTCCTTCTTATTCGAAGGGGGTTTACTTTGAATAATGGGCATTGCTTTATTCTTATCTACTTGAATTCCTTTTTTATGCACTAAGTATCCAAAGAAATTCCCCGCTAGGACTCCAAAGGCACATTTCAAAGGATTTAACTTGAGCTTAAACCCTCGCATTCATTCAATTGTCTTTTTTGAGTATGTGTAATTGTCATTGAATGCCTCAAATTTTACTATGATATCATCGATATAACATTCTAAAAATGTTCTAACCATATCATGCAAAATGGCAATCATAGCTCTTTGATAAGTTACTCCAGCATGTTTAAGTTCAAAAAGCATCTGGACTCATTCGAAGGTCCCTATATTGCCTGGACATCTAAATGTTGTCTTATGGATATCATTTTTTGATGGAAAAACAGTTTAAAATAATTTTAAATCCTCAGCGGAAAGATTAAGTTTACAAAACTTTATTGGTATGCCCGGATCTACTACCCGTTAATTCTATAGATGCGTACTAATAAGAGGGAGACAAGAATTATACCTAACAGTCTTGAACCCAATTCTGAAATCTCTGACTTCCAGTAGCATCCACTAGATGGTCTTCACTCTTATGACTCCTGCGGACGCTCCCGGAGAGGGTAGGGTTGGTGGGAACCCTAATAGACAGGATAAGGAAGGTTTTGGGAAACTTAAATAGTTTCTACAGCTTCTACGTATAAAAACGACGATAAAAAACATTCAGTACGCAGCTGCCCTATTTATAGATTCCCAGAACCGACCTAACCTTCGAGCGATCGAAGTGGATTCGATCGATCGAACTTTCGATCAATCGAGCCATGTTCAAGCGATCGAACTTGCCATGACTTCGATCGATCGAGACACATTCGATCGATCGAACCTGCCTTAACAAGATCCTCATGTGCCTTTCTAAGTATCCTAGTGGAGCTAAGAGTGGGACCTCCTAGGTTCTTTATTGTTGGCTCAGACTAGTTGTTAATTCCCGTGATCAAACTCTTCGATCAGTAAATCAACCAACTAGTCAGTTAACGTTTACTCCACTATAAACGATAACTGAACTCCAACACAAAAGAACATATATGAAGCGATAACTAGACTTGTATAGTGTACTAATGTCCCTCTACCGTCAGCATTTGTAATCATATTCAGGTAGTCGGATAGCTGTTACTGTAAACCTGAGTCATGATTACTTCTTGTATTCTTTGAGTCCCATTCACCTCTCAAGATTACCAAACATGTTGATAACTACTTATCAACAAGACTGCAGTTCTCAGTAATCAACTTGGTGACATTCTCAAGGGAATGCTTACTCTGAATCAGAGGGTAGATTCTATCTTGACAATATATGTTCACAACCCTATGAACATGACATATCCAAGATTCCTAGGTGTTGATCTTCTATATACCTCACTGATTGGTAAGTCAAAGCAACCATACCCACAATCTGTGTTCATAATCGTCTCAAGATTGAGAACACGTACCTTATACAAGTTATGAGTTCCTATCGACTGTTAACAGTCTTGAGTGTCAATAGGAAAGCTCAGGTCCATCAATGCACTATAAGCACTACCATATTAACTAAGAGTTACACTCTAGTGATTGAGATTAATCACTCCATCCAATGGTAGTTAATCATGCTACAGTGTATACCTGATGAGATATCCAATCTCATAATCTACTATGACAAGTTCTAAAGTATCAAACAATAGTAATTCATATCTCACTTGTATGTATCTCAGACATACACGAATTACCCACTATGATACTTAAGGATTAACAATCATCTCATGAGAGAAACATACATAATAAAATATAAAACTGATACCCATATATTAAAATGTCAATGTCTCATACATAAAGTAATTGTGTAAGGGCACAAACCCAACAAACTCCCACTTACACTCATAACCATATAGGATTACATCTGAGACCTAGACTATCTAGATGACGATTAAAGACCTTCTGTGGCAAGGCCTTTGTAAACGGATCCGCAAGATTGTTAGAGGTGGCAATATTTCTGACAATCACATCTCCACGTTGAACAATATCTCGGATTAAATGATATTTTCGCTCTACGTGCTTTCCCTTTCCGTGGTTCCTTGGCTCCTTGGACTGAGCCACTGTAGACACCCCATTTTGTTGGCTATCAGATTTAGGAGACCCATAGCTTGGTGATTCATAATGATCGAAAAAGATTTAAAAGGACTCCTGGAAGTTAATTCTATCTCTTAAAATGCTCAGAATGACCAAAATGTCCCTGAAAGTCTGAAACTCCCAGATTTGAACCAAAGGTTCTGGAAACATGCTACGTCGTAAGAAAAGTAAGAAAATAAGTTTTTAAGTAAAGTCGAATGAAGTCGTCAGCTCCCAGAGACCCCCGAAAGTCCCGGAAGTTCCCGGAAAGTCCCCGTTGACCGGTTTGACCAAGGTTTGACCAAGTTTGACCAAGGTTTGACCAAGTTTGACCAAATTTTTCGGGATCATTCTAGATCATGTGGAAAGTATTAAAATGAGTTTTAAAAGAAAATCGAGCGAAAACGTTAGCTCTTGGGAGCTCTTAGAGTTTTCCAGAACTTCCCGGGAATCCCAGGTTTGACCAGTTTGACCAAAATTTGACTTTAGAACCGGAGCATCGTAACAATTTTCAAATATTTTTTTATGGATACTAGAGGTCAATAGTTTTCCAACGGTATATCGCACATAATTTTTGGATTTAAAACGAGTTTATTGTGAATTTCCGAAGGCAAAAAAGGCGATCAAATCGGCTTTTATTGCAAATACCGCAAAACTTTTCAAAGTGACCTATCCCCAAATTATTTTTTATGTAAAATAGACTCCATTACCTTTCCAACAGTATATCACAACCTCAATTTGGAGTTCGTATGCATTTTCTGTGAATTTTGGACGAAATATGGCCTTTTCGCGAATACCGGAACCTCTGGGGGGCCTAAACAGGATTATCCAGACGATCGAGGAGCAGTGCTGCCGCGGCACTGGCCCAGTGCCACCGTGGCACTCTCCTCCAGAATAGTATACTTTTGTAATTATTTTTGGGGGGTCCATTTTGATTAATTAAAAATCAAAACGATGTACTTTGATGTTCACAGAAATTTGGGACCAATGGGAGCACTTTCTAAATCCCAAAACCACCCCAAATTAGCCTATATAAACCCCCCATTACTCTTCATTTTGGGGGGGTCAAGTGCAAAGTCCATAGAAGTTGTAGAGAGAAAGAGAGATAGAGATAGATTTAGAAGTGAGAAAGGAGCTTCCTCCTACTATTTTTCTATAGAAAGTGAGTTCCAATCTTGTTTTCCTCCACCATTCTTCTATATATTTCATCATCAATACACTCAACCACCATTTCTCTAAGCATTTATGAGTTAAGAATTTACTTTCATGTCCAAATGTCACCATATATGAGTGAAACACCAAGCTACAAGTCCAAAATCACATTGATTATCATCTATTAATTGTTATTTACTTACTTGTTCATATTATGTTTGTCTCTTCCTAATCTCATTTCTTTTTATTTTTTCTTTATTTACTTACTTTTTCATCATCCTCTAAATGATGACATGAAGTTTGAGGTGAGTGAATCCTTATGGATAGTAGCTCTTGACCTCAAAAACCTGTTTGATAGATGATGATTATAACTTCAATACCTCCATGGTATCCTTGAAGTTATGTTCAAATGAAAATAAATCTCTCCAACAATCTTGGAGGTTCTTGATGATGAGTTTGATGTTGACATTTTAAGTGGTTATAACCTTCATTGAGTATTGAAAATATGCTTTCAAAACTTCTATTTCAAATCCCCCTTCTTAAAACCCTCACTTTGATTTCAAGAGATAAATCTTATTTTCCCAAAATCTGCAAAACAGTGAGTTAAAACAGTGAGTGATCTGAGTTCAAAGATTTCTCTAGAACTCAATACTCAATGTATGGATGCAAAAAAACTTGGAAAATCTTCCTAACTCATTATGGAACACCCATGATTTTTGGTTTGACTTGGAAATACTTGAAAATGGTCAATTTGGACCCAAACATTCTCTAGATATTCTGTTTTTGCTGTCATAGCAGCTTGATCTACTTTCAACTTGTTTACAGAAAACGTTTCCAAAAGGGGTGGTTCTAACTTATTTTTACATTAAACTTCAATGTCTTAGGGAACTCTTTTTATAAAATGGGCCTCTAGATCATTTGTTTTCATTTTCTAAGAATTTTCAACATTTCAGTCGACAGTACAAACTCTGTTTCTGAGTAACCTCCATTGTTCATATGATTTCTCTCAATATGTAATAGTTGTTAAAGATTGGATTTTTGGGCTATGTTCTAGACACAATAAGGAAGATCTCCATAAAAAATCATGCATTGAAAACATTCCTAATCCCTCTTTTCCATTTTTACAAGATCATATTACTGTTCTGTCCACTATTCACAGCAAGCACACTTTTACTTTCCCCCTTTGATTTGATGCTTACATGCACCCCAAATTAGCTCATGTCTTAGGAAATAGTTCATACTACATTTGTACATATCCCATGATGATTTTATTCATTTATTCATACACATCCTAGACTTCTAAGTCATTCTAGAAATCCATGAACACAAAGCACACTACAACCTTTACACATTCTAGATACATACATTGCATCCATGCAAAGATTTGGGGTTTTTGTAACTCCTAATCTCAGAAGATTATAAGGAATGATCATGATCACACGTTCATGCTTCCCCTCGATCTAATCATCCTTTCTCATCCTTCCCGGGGATTGAGAGATCTTCTCTTCTCAAAGATTAGTATGCATCATTCTAGCTTGCTAAGCATATTTTGATTTCTTTGTTTATTTGTTTCAATAACAATTCATGTCTCCCTTTAGATTAGGAAGTTTTGATTATTTGATACATGATTAGACGATTTTTTCTAGGTTTATTTGTGTGATCTTTCACTTTACACTGTATGACATTTGACTTAGATCTTATGAATGATATCTTATTTTTAGATCTTCCATTTCAAATTTTCTTATGTGATGTAATATACTATCATAGTATTAATTGTCGAACCATACATAGTATAAGATGATTATTTGGATGCTAATTGAGGCCCGTCGAAAGACGGGGTGAGTTGAGGGTGTTTTAGTGGCGACAAAGGCTCCTTCCTCTCTCGTACCAAAACCCCAAGCCAAGTTCTTTGGTTATGAAGGGTCGGTGCCCTTTATCCGTTTGGGTGAGTCAAAATTAGGTTTCTTGGTTCCTTAAAGACCAAGTGGAGACTCTGCATCTGTTTTCAACGGACCATTTTCTTCCTTTTCAAAACAATCTTCAAAACAAAAACAGCAAATGGTGGAATCCCGCATGTCCACAGCCACTGCCCCACTATTATCACAATAAAGCGTAATAGGTGACAGCGACGTTGGTACCACCTCGAGCTCCACAAGGAACTTCTTGAGCCAAACAGATTCCTTTGCGGCTTCACAAGCAGCCACATACTCAGCTTCTGTAATTGAGTCTGTAATGCATTTCTGCTTAATGCTCCTCCAACTAACAGCACCACCTCCCAAGGTAAAGAGATGACCGGGCATCGACTTCCTTGAATCTTTATCTGATATAAAGTTCGAGTCAGTGTATCCCACTAGAATTAACTCACTACCACCGTACATAAGCATGTAATCTTTAGTCCTTCTCAAGTACTTAAGAATATGCTTAACGGTTGTCCAGTGTTCTGGACTTGGATTCGATTGATACCTGCTAACCATGCCAACGGCAAAGCAGATATCTGGTCTAGTACATAACATCGTATACATGAAACTTTGCATTGCTGAAGCATAGGGAACTCCTGCCATGCAATTCCTCTCATCCTGTGTCTTTGGACACTGGTCCTTGAAGAACGCTAGACCATGCCTGAAAGGTAACAAACCTTTCTTCGAATTATCCATTGAAAACCTATTCAGCACCTTATCGATATAACCAACTTGAGATAATCCCATTATCTTTCGCTTGCAATCCCGAAAGAGCCTTATCCCAAGGATATAGATCGCCTCTCCTAGATCCTTCATATCGAAAGTACTAGCTAGCCAAACCTTGACCATTGACAATGCCGCTACATCATTCCCAATAAGTAGAATGTCATCAACATAAAGCATAAGAAAAGCCACCACTTTTCCTTCACTCTTCTTGTACACATAAGGTTCATCCAGATTCTGTATGAAACCAAATGAATTGACCGCTTGGTCAAAACGTATGTTCCAACTTCTGGATGCCTGCTTAAGCCCATAAATGGACTTTTGCAGCTTAATTACCAGGTTACCTTTCCGACCAGCTATGAACCCTTCTGGTTACTGCATATAGATGTCCTCCTCAAGATTGCCATTCAAGAATTCAGTATTGACGTCCATCTGCCAGATCTCATAATCTAAGCATCCAGTAATGGATAAGAGTATTCTGATGGACTTGAGCATGGGTACTGGCGAGAAGGTTTCCTCATAGTCAATGCCCTCCCTCTGAGTATAACCTTTCGCTACAAGCCTGGCCTTAAAGGTCTCAACCTTTCCATCAGATCCTCTTTTCCTCTTGTAGACCCACTTGCAGCCAATGGGTTTAATATTGGCTGGAAGTTCTATAAGATCCCAGACCTGATTGGAATCCATAGATTCCAATTCAGCCTTCATAGCTTTAACCCAATGAGATGAGTCTACATCAGCTACTGCCTCTTCATAAGTGGCAAGATCTGATTCAGATTCTATAGAGATAGCTTCAAAAACTTCTTCTAAGACATGTATCTATCAGGCTGGCTGATAATCCTCCCACTACAATGAGGTACTAGTGCAGAAATGGGTGAAGAAGTGGTATTTTCTTGATTTACATCGTTATCAACTGCGGGTTGGACTGAGGGCTCTCCTTCTATCTCTCTAAGATCTATCCTTCCCTTAGGTTTATGGTTCATACATAATCATCCTCCAAGAAAGCAGCATTTGTACTAACAAACACTTGTTGTTCTCTTGGATCATAAAAATACCATCCATAAGTACCCTTTGGATACCCTACAAAATAACATACTTCCGATCTAGAATCCAACTTGCTCATCTTTCATTTCAGCACATTTGCCGGACACCCCCATATTCGAAGATGTTGCAAAGAAGGCTTGTACCCAATCCACATCTCCCGTAGTGTCCTAGGAACAGATTTGCTTGGTACTAGATTTAGTATGTACACTGCGGTTTCCGAAGCATAACCCCAAAGGAATAAAGGTAACTCCGAATAGCTCATCATTAACCTAGTCATGTCTAAAAGAGTCCGATTCCTTCTCTCCGCTACACCGTTCTGCTGAGGCGTACCAGGTGCAGTTAACTGTGACAAAATCCCATTATGTACAAGGTGATCAATAAACTCATTAGAGAGATACTCGCCACCTCGATCAGATTGAATGGCCTTGATATGTGTGCCCAATTGCTTCTCCACTTCAGCCCTAAACTCTTTAAACTTTTCAAAGGCTTCAGGCTTATGCTGCATAAGGTACACATATCTATACCTAGAATGGTCATCAGTAAATGTTATGAAATACTCATAACCACCCCATGCTATAATATTTATTGGTCCTCATACATCAGTATGAACTAATTTCAACAATGCATTGGTCCTATTGCCCTTTGCGGGAAAGGGCATTTTGGCCATCTTACCCTCAAAAGACTTCCATTAGTTCGACAACCAAATCGCCTAAGACCCCTTCTTTGACTTGTCTGCTAATCCTATTTAGATTGATATGCCCAAGTCTCATATGCCAAAGCCTTGTTAGATTAGTGGAAGGTTCTTTTCTTTTAGATGGTACTGTACCATTGAGTTATTAAGTTCTATACAAGAGTCTTTAGAGATGTTGGGAGTAATCACATATAAGCCGCTAGTTTTAACACCAGAACATATAAAAGAACTATTTCTTTTAATAACAACTTCTGTTCCAAAATGAAAAGAATAAGCATTATTCGATAAATTTGAAACTGAAATTAAATTACGTCTCATCAAAGGGATGTAAAGTACATCTGATAAAACTATTGTCTTATTGTCCAAAAACTCTAAAACTACTACTCCTATAGTAACCGCAGAAACGGTTGCGCTAGAACCCAGAGTCAGTACGATTTCTCCATCACTGCATTTCCTGGTTAATCTGATCCCCTACAATGAATTACAGATATGATTAGTCGCACCAGAATCAATGCACCAAGTGTTTGAAGTATCCGTAATGAAACTTACTTCAATCACATGTTACTCAATCATACCTTGAGCTCTTGTAGCTAAGAATTCTAGACAGTTCCTCTTCTAGAGCCCCTTCTTACCGCATTGGAAACACTTTCCTTTGCCTTGGCCACCCACCTTCTCTTTGCCCTTACCTTTTCCCTTAGATTTTGCAATCTTAGGGACCGGTCCAACACTTGAACCACCAGTGCCAGCTTTTTTCTTCCCTTTCTTTCCTTTCAACATAGATCGGAAAGAGGAAGTACTTTTCTCAATGTTCAGAATGTTGACCCCAGGTTTGATCACCCCTTCCGCTGCCAGTAAAAAACCCATTGATTCGCTTATTGAAAAATCCATTTTTATTCATATTATAGTTTAGTTTAAATTGAGTGAATGGTAGCGACAGCGTGTTGAGGATCATATCAACTTGGCATCGATGTTGGCACCTAGGGTCTCCAGATCATTCAAATAACTAATCATTTTTAAAATATGTTCTTTGACTGGAGTCCCTTCTGACATCTTAGCAATCATTATCTTCTGCATAGCTACCTGTCTGGCAGGCCTGCCATCCTCCAAACCTCTTTTTCAGGGATGTGAAAATGTCACTGGCTGAATCGTTTAATTGGAATTGGTGTTGCAACACACCGGCTATTGAGGCCAGAATGTAGCAACGTGCCATTCCATTCCACTTCTTCCATCTGTCGAACTCGCGTCAGGCAACTGCCGAAGCATTTACCGCGGGTTCTTCAGGGCATGGGGTGGTGAGGACATATATGTGATCCTCCGCAGTTAATACGATGTCAAGGTTTCGTTTTCATTCAGTGTAGTTATTTCCAGTTAACTTGTTTTGAGTGAGTATGTGACAAGTCGACTAAATGTAGATCCAGACATTATCATTTACTGTAAAATCAAAAAGACAAAATAAATATGGATATCAGATTTTGACAGTTTGAAATTAAAGAATCCTTAAAAGTCTTATTTTAAAAATAAAGTTGTCGGAATATCGAAACAAAAGAATAAAGCCTCCGTGTGGCGGTCAATACTCGATCTTTCGATTAATCATCACTTGTCCGCTATGCAACTCTTGCAAAACAAGTTGATGATGCCAGAAATTGGTAAGAGTAAAGTAGAGCAATTTTAGGATCGAGAGAAAGTGAGAGACTATTTTTTGTATGTGGTTCAGCCCTGTTAATGAAGGTTCCTACGTCCACGTGTGTGTCAGAGCACGCTCACTAGCAGATCACCGGCGGGCCTGGTGAGCCAACAAAGAGGGGCGGCACTACCAGTAATACCGGCCGGGTGTATGCGTATAATGGTGAATTTTATAGAGGTGTTGTGTAGACTACAGAATTGGCGGCCCCTTTAATGGGGGGTAAGAGGTCTCTTTTATAGATGTAAGAGACCTACTCATACATGGATAAGGAAATATAATCCTATTAATATAGATTGGCATTAATTATGGGGATTTCCTAATTGGATTAGGAAATAGTGTGCACTTTCCATTAATCTTCTAGCTTGAGTAAGAAACTGCTCGTAATGCTCGGGATCATGCTTGTGGGCCCAGATGGGCTGTTCCCGCGGTGGGATGTGCCTGTGCAGTTTTCCCGACCCGTTGGCCGGGTCGTAGATGAACCGCTCGGGCTGATGCTTCTGTGGAGTTGTGCATGATTTGCCCGGGGCATGGACTGACTGCTGATTTGAACCGCTCGGCCACAAGATAGAGCCAAATTTGGGTGTATCAGCTACCCCCCATTTTCAAGGTTGGCCAGATGCTATATCAGGGCAAGTTTGGAAATTTGTTTGATGTTACTTGCCACTGTCTGAGTGCTTGGAGAAGCTGCCTCGGGGCTTCTGAACCTGATGAGTCCTCGGGAACTGACTGAGAGTTGAGACCCAACCTAGCTCGGGACCTTTAGGTGCTCGGGAACTGACCGGGAGTTGAGACCCGGCCTAATTCGGAGTCTTTGAATGCTCGGGAAGTGACCGAGAGTTGAGACTCGGCCTACTTCAGAGTTTTCTTTTCCTTGAATTAGCTCCCAGGATGGTTATCTTCTGTCCGTAAACCTTTGTCAAGGCTGTGGGTAAAAGGATTTTACCATGTTGGAAAACCCGACATAAAGCGTATTGCTCTAGGGTCCTTTTTTTATGTTAACTCCCCAGGATGGTTGTCTTCTGCCCAGCTAGCCTTCGTCAAGGCTGTTGGGAGAAGAGCTTGACCATGTTGGTGGAGCTGACCTAAATCACGTTGCTTTAGGGTCCTTTTGCTCCTCTATCGTCGGCCAACCTAAGAGATTTTAGTCACCTCTATCGTCGGTTTGGACCTAAGTGGAGTTAATGCCTCTGAGTACTGTAGGTGCTCGGGTTGTCCAAGATTTTAACTTGGTTATCTGCGAGGCCTGTAGATACCCGGTGTGATTACCTATTTAGTTCACTACGCCGTCTTGCCCCCCAAGCTTTCGCTAAGACGAGGGTCTTATAGAGGCTATGAACTGTAGGTAACCGACCTGGAACATGGTGGTTGCAGGGTCTTTTGAAGCTTGCCATCATCAGCCACCTAGGGGGTTTGTCCCCCATCGTCGGTTGGACCTAAGCGAAGCCGGTGCCTCGGGCATGACCCCGAGGTCTTTAGTGCCTGGGTTCGGAGCCCGAGGTCTTTTGATGAGTTCTTTGACGATCGGTGGAGCCTCATGTGGTGATCGAGCAAGTACCACTGTAGTCGGGCTCTTCTAGACCGATGGAGACATGAGGTCGGATTAGGATCGTCGGGCTCCAGATTTCTCTGGGCTGGAGGCAAAGTCAGAACTGCTTGATCTTGACCGATATGAACTGGAGGTCGGGTCGGGGCTGCCGGACTCCGCTTGCTGTGAGCTGGAGGTCGGGTCGGGGCTGCCTGACCCGGACTGTTGTGAACTAGAAGAACTGTCGGAACTCCCGGGCTGATCTCGCTTTCGCTTACTTCTGGAAGACTCTATGCTTTTTTGCCCGGGGTCTTTGATCTTTAAAAATTCTTCAGTGTCAATGTATTTTCCAACCCTCTCTGCGAGTTTGACCAAGGTTACCGGTTGATTTCGGTGGAACGACGTGGCACACTTGGTGTGTTGAACTCCCGAGCAGAAGGCTATGATGGCAATTATCTCGTTCAGATTGCGGATTTGAAGCTTCTGTTGGTTGAACCGGTCGGTGAACTCCTTAAGGGACTCATTATTCCATTGTCTGACCGTCAGTAGCTGCATGTCTGGCTTTGGCCGCTCATGCATACCGGCGAACTGGTTGATGAACTGCTTGCTGAGTTGTTTGAAACTGCAGACCGATCGGGGCTCCAAGGAGTAGAACCACTGCATGGCCGGGCCTTTCAAAGTGTTGGGGAAGGTTAGGCAGTGTAGCTCATCGGAGTTGGTGGCTAGGGCCATCTGAGCCTTATAGGTCCGGACATGGTCGACCGGGCTTCCCGAGCCATTATAGGGATCTAGGCGAGGCTCATTGAATTTGCGCGGGATGGAGAATCTCGTGATCTGGCTGGAAAACGGTGACTCTGTCTTGGTATTGGCTTGATTCAGAACACGGTTTTGACCAAGCTTCTTGGCCACTCCATCGATCTGCTTTTGCAAGTCCTTGATTCGGGCTTCCACACCTTCCCGACCGGTACCCGAGGGGTTGGTCGGGTCGGTGGAAGAGGCTTCTTCATGGCGGGGTGCTGTCCTCTGGGATCGGGCTCGGCTATGACTCTGGGTAACCGCATGCCCAGGGATGACTCGGTTCCTGACCGAGTGACCTGGACTGATTCCCGGGCCATGTGCTCCAGCCTTTCATCTCGGGTAGCACGCCCACTGTTGATGTCTCTGGCATCCTCAACACGGGACGGGTTGGCTCGGGCACGTTGTCTGGTCCAGATTGGTTCCCGAATGTACGCAACGTTCCCGTGTCGTTTCCCAGCCCCTGGAGGACGGCTTTGCTGGGCCAGCAGGGCTTCGATCTGTCGCTGGATTTGACACTGGCCCTCCAAGGGTTGTGTGAGAGTCGCGTTGATCTGCTCAGGTGTCATGGCTGCCGCAGCCGTTGCCGGGGCCGAAGGAACATCCCGGTCGGACTGTTGATCAGCCTTCTTACCCTTCTTCGGTGGCATGACGATCAGTCAAGAGATTTGTTGATGAGAAGCCTTGTCGTTTCCCACAGACGGCGCCAAACTGATGATGCCAGAAATTGGTAAGAGTAAAGTAGAGCAATTTTAGGAGAGAGAGAAAGTGAGAGACTATTTTTTGTATGTAGTTCAGCCCTGTTAATGAAGGTTCCTACCTCCACGTATGTGTCAGAGCACGCTCAGTAGCAGCTCACCGGTGGGCCTGGTGAGCCAATAAAGAGGGGCGGCACTACCAGTAATACCGGCCGGGTGTATACGTACAATGGTGAATTTTATAGAGGTGCTGTGTAGACTACAGAATTGGTGGCCCCTTCAATCGGGGGTGAGAGGTCTCTTTTATAGATGTAAGAGATCTACTCATACATTGATAAGGAAATATTATCCTATTAATATAGATTGGCATTAATTATGGGGATTTTCTAATTGGATTAGGAAATAGTGTGCACTTTCCATTAGTCTTCTAGCTTGAGTAGGAAACTGCCCGTAATGCTTGGGATCACGTCTGTGAAGCTCGGGATCATGCTTGTGGGCCCAGATGGGCTGATCCCGCGGTGGGATGTGCCTTTGCAGTTTTCCCGACCTGTTGGCCGGGTCGTAGATGAACTGCTTGGGCTGATGCTTCTGTGGAGTTGTGCATGATTTGCCCGGGGCATGGACTGACTGCTGATTTGAACCGCTCGGCCACAGGATAGAGCCAAATTTGGGTGTATCACAAGTTATTGTTAGGAAACTGCGTTCCCAGAATCCATTGGCAGTGCGTATAAGTTGGTACTGCAAAAACATTACGTGAAAACTACAATAACCCTACAAGGGCGGAACTAGGGTTACCTTAAACTGCTAAAACGGATTGTTGTAGTAGACGAATCGAGAACACGGGCTCGATAACAGCTCACGATCTTCTACCGTATTCCTTTGCTGCCAGAATATTGAACTGAGTGTGGGCTCCTTCGAAATCCTTTATGTTTCTGCTCTCTCTTTTGCGCTCTCTTTTCTAATCTGAGTTATAATACTCTTGATGGAAAAACGCAAAGTGAGGAGAGAGCCAAAGCAACATATATATAGGCTACGATAGGGACCATAAGAAGTCAATAAGGAATAGGCTTCCTTATGGAATTAGGAAACCCTAATTCGAATTGAATCAGATTCCTATTTCCATAAATTATAATTCATACCACTAAAGAATTATAATTGCACTCCTACCCTTATCTCAAAAATATATTTCGAGCTCCATGTTATTAAATGCTTATTATCTCCCCATGTTAAGATTACAAATATCCATTAATTAAATATAATTACTGACAATCATATTTAATTAATCTCTTAAAATTCCTTGAGATCCTCTGCTTAACTTATCTGATATGTCGGATACAAAATCCACCTGCAGGGTTTGACATAATCAAAACTTATAAGCTTTCTCAAGGGGATATCATCAATCCCAAAATTGAGACATGGATTCCATCATTAATTAATATCCACCACACAATTAATATTGTCACCCAATCCAATGAGATATTGACCCATTTAAGGATCTCACCCTTTTAGGGATCAAAGTGTAAATATCAAATGTACGTGTCCATAAAATAACTTAGGATTTAGAGCATAAGCACTCATAATAGTCATGAGGTATTAATTATCTTATAAGTCAGTATAAAGATAATTACCCCAAGTCGGTCCCGTTTAATACACAAAATGTACCAGCATGGTGAGTTGAAACTATACCGTTTCCCGCAGTCAAGACAAACCTACTACAACACCATGCTGCAGTTCTACCGATGGTGTGTCCAATCCATCTAAGACTGTAAACCAAAATCTTACATTTTACAAGATCCGATGCTCTGATCTTCCCTGTACAAGCCGAACTTTACACACCAAACCACCTACTATGTAGAGTGAAAGTCACACATGCATAATATTAAATAAACAATATAATACAAATATTGCCCACACAGATTCTCATAAAAAATGGATTAACTGATTTTATTAAATGAATAATAAATCAATTACATAAAGCATGGCTTTTAGTATATATCCCTAAAAGTTATGACTCCCGATCCCTTTTGATCTCTAAGTTTCTGAATAATGCCCCGTGTGGGATCCCTTATACATAGCTTAGCTAGTATGTACCATTAACTAGGATCCAACAACCGTCTCAAGTAGCGCCTCCGTGTGGTGGTTACCCTCTAACACGTCTAATTGATCATATTCATAGGAAGTTCATATCTAGTAACCAATGAATAGTGTACCCTCCGTATGGAATGATCACCCCTGGCGAGGTGACACAGAATGCACTACTTATCTTACAATGAACCATTAATGGAAGACCGTGGGTGTTTTATTAATACCCTCTCCCACTAGATTTAGTAAATAAGGATTTTGCTTTTGAAAAAATTGTTTCTACACAATACCCATAAACATCCAATGTTTATTAATGTGTTGAAACAGTTTTTGAAATTTATTTCAGAAAACTTATTTTACGTGCATGCAAGTAGTAACAATATAATTAAATGCCAATCACAACTAAGCACATAAAACAAAAAACTAAAATTGAAACAAAAGCATTCATATGCCTCTATCTCCCATGGCTCTATCTTCATAGAACCTCCTCCTTGGTTTGATCGCCTCCAGCTCCATCTTCATGGACAATGGCTTGCTCCTCCATCTTCATGTATATTCTAATTCTATTACATTGGTCTTATGCTTCTTTTAAAGCTTACAATTTATCTAGAAATAGAAATCAACAACAAGAAAATAAAGAAGGGTAGGGAAACCGGTGCGACTTTCCTTTTCATAGGATTGAAGTCGCAGCGCCCTTTACACATGCCTTAAAATCAAACCAATAATTATATAAAACATACACCAATCTCAAACATTCATACAATAATAAAACTGATCTTGGTGACATGGGAGATAGGGGACTAACTTTGCTGCAAAAGGGTTAGTCACACACAATCCACACATATATAACAAATATATATTCATTGGAACCCTTAATTGATTCACACAGTACATAAACACTTTATGCACTGAATTGGAACTCAAAACGGCATCTCACTTCTCTGTCACACTTCGATCAATCGACAAAGGTTCGATCGATCAAACCTTCGATCGATTGAACATAGTTCAATTGATTGAACTTTCAGTTTCACAGAATGGTTTGAAAATCTTTATAGAATAATTAAAAAATTAAAGTATATATTTTAAAATCTTTAAAACTGTAAACTAAACACCTGGACAGAGAATCTTTCTCGATCGATTGAACACCATTCGATCGATCGAACACCAAAGTTTGATCGATCGAAACTAGTTCGATCACTTGAGAACAGACGAAGTTCAATCGATCAAGAATACTTCAATTGATCGAATCCATCATGCATCCAATGCAATTATAGATTTGTATTCTGCTGTGTAAACACTGCAGAAACAAATCTGTGACGATTCAGTTTCAGAAACAGTCCTAAATTTAGCATACAAATCAAAACTGGTGTTCCAAAAACGCATCCATAGATCCAAACAAGCAAGGCTCTGATACCAATTGATGGAAAAATAGGTTTAAAATAATTTTAAATGCACAGCGGAAAGATTAAGTTTACAAAAACTTTATTGGTATGCCCGGATCTACTACCCCTTAATTCTATAGATGCGTACTAACAAGAGGGAGACAAGAATTATACCTAACGGTCTTGAACCCAATTCTGAAATCTCTGACTTCCAGCAGCATCCACTAGATGGTCTTCACTCTGATGACTCCAGTGGACGCTACCGGAGAGGCTAGGGTTTGTGGGAACCCTAATAGAGCGGATAGGGAAGGTTTAGGGAAACTTAAACAGATTCTACAACTTCTACGTATAAAAATGACAATTTAAAACATTCAGTACGCATCTGCCCTATTTATAGATTCCCAGAACCGACCTAACCTTTGAGCGATCGAAGTAGTTTCGATCGATCGCGCCACGTTCAAGCGATCGAACTTGCCATGACTTCGATCGATCGAGACACATTCGATTGATCGAACCTACCTTGACAATATCCTCATATGCCTTTCTAAGTACCTAGTGGAGCTAAGAGTGGGACCTCCTAGGTTCTTTATTGTTGGCTCAGACTAGTTGTTAATTCCTATGATCAAACTCTTTGATCAGCAAATCAACCAACTGGTCAGTTAACGTTTACTCCACTATAAAACGATAACTGAACTCCAACGTAAAAGAACATATATGTATGGTGTACTAATGTCCTTCTACCGTCAGCATTCGTAATCATATTCAGGTAGTCAGATAACTGTTACTGTCAATCTGAGTCATGATTACTTCTTGTATTCCTTGAGTCCCATTCACCTCTCATGATTACCAAACATGTTGATAACTACTTATCAACAAGACTACAGTTCTCAGTAATCAACTTGGTGACATTCTCAAGGGAATGCTTACTCTGAATCAGAGGGTAGATTCTATCTTGACAATATAGAATGCTTACTCTGAATCAGAGGGTAGATTCTATCTTAACAATATATGTTCACAACCCTATGAACATGACATACCCAAGATATCCAGGTGTTGATCTTCTATAGACCTCACTGATTGGTAAGTCAAACCAGCCACGCCCACAGTCTGTGTTCATAATTGTCTCAAGATTGAGAACACATACCTTATACAAGTTATGAGTTCCTATCGACTGTTGACAGTCTTGAGTGTCAATAGAAAAGCTCAGGTCCATTAATGCACTATAAGCACTAGCATATTAACTAAGAGTTACACTCTAGTGATTGAGATTAATCGCTTCATATATCCAATGGTAGTTAATCATGCTACAGTGTATACCTGATGAGATATCCAATCTCATCATCCACTGTGACAAGTTCTAAAGTATTAAAGAATACTAATTCGTATCTCACTTGTATGTTTCTAATACATACACGAATTACCCATTATGATACTTAAGGATTAACAATGATCTCATGAGAGAAACATACACAATGAAATGTAAAACTGATATCCATATATTAAAATGTCAATGTTTTATACATAAAGTAATGGTTTGAGGGCACAAACCCAACATTTTCAGCAATACAAATTTGATTGTATCCTGAATGTCCATCCATCATTGACATAATTGAATGTCTAGCAGACCTATTAACTAAAAGATCTATTATTGGCATAGGACATTCATCCTTTGATGTTGTTGAATTAAGATTTCTATAATAAATACAAGCTCTTAACTTGCCATTTTTCTTCATTACTGGAACTACAATAGATATTCACTCAACATACCTGGTTGTTCTAATAAAGCTAGCTTTAAGGAGTCTTTAGATCTCTTTATTGATCTTCGTTATAACTTATGGAGTCATCCTTCGAGGCAGTTGTTTTACTGGTTTGTGTATCCCGATTTGATTGGTAGTTTATGCTCTACCAATTCTCTTTCCAATCCTGGGAGTTCATCATAGTCCCATACAAAGCAATCTTTATACTCTCTTAGCAATTCGACCAGTCTATCTTGGTTATATTTTGGCAGTCTTATACTTATAAAAGTTACCCTTTTGTTTTCCTCACTACCTAAATTAACTTCTTCCGACGAATCTAGAAATTCTACCTCGAATTCACTGGAGTTTGCTGGTAACCTTTAAAACCCATCTTTACTTGAGCATTCCTTATCATCTTTGCATTGTTCAAAGAGATAGTATGTCCAATTAATGGTCAGACCTTTGTTGACTTTAGACTGGATGTCTTTTCCCACCATTTTCTGTAAGACCAGTAGAATGGTCTCATCTACTTCTTTTATATTATATGGGGCTTGATCCATTAAACACCATGCCCTTTAGTTAGTCCAAATAGACCAAAATCAAGATCTTCCCAGTCTTCAATTAGGGTATCTTCAGATGAATCTTTGAGATCTAAGGGACCTATACTTTCTTGATAATATTCACGCAATTCAAACTTGCATGAAAAGATTGAGTATCAGCATCAATTGTTTCTATATTCCCATTCTCCTTTAAAAGAAAAGGTTTTTGATGTATAAAAGAAGAAATATATTTGTTACCAATATCTACCTAGCAAGCCATTGTAACTTGGATTAGCATCTACAACAAACAAAGTAGTCCTAGACTTATTCGAGCCTACTACAGTTTCAATAGGTAAGACTCATTTGGTGTCTTTCTTATCATTCATGAATTCAAAGTTAACAACATGTGTCTGGATTAATCTAGACCCAAGTATGTTTGTCTTTTTAAGATTTGTAAAAGGAATAACGGTAACTGAAGCACCATTATCAACCAATACTTTATTAAGGCCATGTAATGCCCTGTATTTTCAATAATTATTTATACACAGAGATTCTATATACTTTCCTTGATCATATGTGAAATTTCATCTTCGATCGATCGAGGCTCTTTGGAGCGATCGAGCATTTCAGAGTTCAAGCGATCGAACCATCTTCAATCGATCGAAACCCTACCGACCTGAATTTAATACGTGGTCCCCATTTCAATTGATCAAACTATTTTCAATCGATCTAACTTGACCGATCTGCTCACAATCGATCGAACATACTTCGATCGATCGAACATATAATCATTTAATTTCCAGGTTTCCTGCAAACACAGCCACCTGTACCTTTTTTTTCCTATATATACACTGGTTTCATGTGTGTATTGGGTTTTGCTGAACCTTGTGAGTTGGGAGAGTTGTGAGTGTGTGTTTCATATATATATATACATATACATACATATATTATATACACACATACTATATATATGTTGTGCGAGAGAGAGAGGGAGAGTAACAGACAAGAACAAGAATCAGGAGAAGAAGATAAAGAGAAGGAAAGATAGAGACGAAGAGAGGAGCAGAGAGAGGAAAGAGAAGCCATTGGAGAATCTCGGAGTTCAAGCTTTGCCAAACGCACCATAAGTGAGTTTTTACTCACTTGGTCTCTTTATTATATTCTTTTACAAATTTTGGTGTGATTAAACGTATTAAAATGCATCCCTAAGATGTTTATATAGTGTTGTTTAGAATCTGCTGGAGAAGACGACTCTCGAGCGATTGAGCAAAGTTCAATCGATCAAAGGTTCAATCGATCGAAGTGACATCGATCGATCAAACTTTAGTTTTCCTCAATCGATCGAAATGGTTTCAATCGATCGAACTTTACAGAATATGGATTGTTCCCTTAGTTTATTATTTATGAGGTTCTAAGATTCGATTCTCGATTCGGACTTCTATTATGCGATTATGGGTTAGTCAAGGAGAATGTGACCACACCGATAAGTATAATTAAGAATAATGGATTAGTATAATGACATTAGATGATTTAGGTTCATGTATGAGTTCGATATTCGTTCATTTCAATCAAAGTAGTCAGGCCACATGGGAATTGTCATGTATCGATAGAAGTACGAAGTTTAAGTAGGTTTGATAAGTTCCGGGAAAGGGGACATGGGCGGACACCTAGTCATGATATGCTTTTATATGCGGTGGATGGATTATATCCTTAATGAGCAGTGGGTAGGACCATATAGTCCTAAGATAGCCAGATGATCCATGTTATATCCTCAACGAGCGGTGGATGGTTTATATCCTTAACGAGCGATGGATGGGGATCACTGGTATACAACAATGAGCTGTGGTAATAGATTTGATATGTTGTTGTTCAAAGCGTGGTATCCCTGACATGCGGTGGATGGTTTATATCCTTAACGAGCGGGCGATGGACTGACGTGGTGTCTATGATTTGCGGTGGATGGTTTATATCCTTAACGAGCAGTGGACAGAATGATGGTACGTCTATATTGAAGAAAATGACAGGTTTAAAATTATTTTTAAACGCGCAGCAAAAATATTCAGTTATAAAACCTTATTAGTATGCCCGGATCTACTACTCGTCAATTCCATAGATGCATACACAAGTAGGGAACAAGAAATTATACCTTAGGTCTTGAACCCAATTATGATATTCTTCTTTCTAGGTGATATAGCAGCCTCTACTAGGTTGTCTTCACTCTTATGACTCCTACATATGCCTGCCGGAAGGACTAGGGTTGGTGGGAACCCTAATAGAGAGAAAGGAGAAGGTTTGGGAGCTCTAAAACAGTTTTTGTAACTTCTGGCATATTAGAACGACGAACTCTTATTTCTGAACGCAGCTGCCCTATTTATAGATTCCCAGAACTGACCTAAAGTTCAAGCGATCGAAGTGGCTTCGATCCATTAAACCTTCGATCGATCGAACCATCGTCAAGCGATCAAACCTGTCCAGACTTCAATCGATCGAGACAACTTTGATCAATCGAACATGTCTTGACATCATCCTCATATGCCTTTCCAAGCATCCTAACGGAACTAAGAGTGGGACCTCCTAGGCTCTTTATTGTTGGCTCAGACCAGTTGTTAATTCCCATGACCAAACTCTTTGATCAGCAAACTAACCAACTGATCAGTTAATGTTTACTCCACTATAAAACAATAACTGAACTCCAACGCAAAAGAACATATCCAAAGCGATAACTAGACTTGTATGGTATACTAATGTCCCTCTACCGTCAGCATTAGTAATCATATTCAAGTAGTCGGATGAACGGTTAATGTCAACCTGAATCATGATTACTTCTTGTATTCCTTGAGTCCCATTCACCTCTCATGATTACCAAACATGTTGATAACTAATTATCAACAAGACTGTAATTCTCAGTAATCAACTTGGTGACATTCTCAAGGGAATGCTTACTCTCTATCAGAGGGTAGACTCTATCTTGACAATATATGTTCACAACCCCGTGAACATGACATACCCAAGATACCCAGGTGATTGATCTTTTATAGACCTCATTGATTGGTAAGTCAAAGCAGCCATATCCACAGTTTGTGTCCATAATCGTCTCAAGATTGAGAACACGTACCTTATACAAGTTATGAGTTCCTATCGACTGTTGACAGTCTTGACTCTCAATAGGAAAGCTCAGGTCCATCAATGCACTATAAGCACTAGAATATTAACTAAGAGTTACACTCGAGTGATTAAGATTAATCACTCGATCCAATGGTAGTTAATCATGCTACAGTGTAAACCTGATGAGATATCCAGTCTCATCATCCACTGTGACAAGCTCTAAGTATCAAAGAATAATAATTCGTATCTCACTTATATATATATATCTCATACACACACGAATTACTTACTATAATACTTAAGGATTAACAATCATCTCATGAAAGAAACATACACAATGAAATGTAAAGCTGATATCCATATATTAAAATGTCAATGTCTTATACATAAAGTAATGGTTTGAGGGCACAAACCCAACAAACTCCCACTTGCACTCACAACCATACAGGATTACATCTAAGACCTAGACTATCTAAATGACGATCAAAGACCTTATATGGAAAGGCCTTTATAAACGGATCCGCAAGATTGTCAAAAGTGACAATCTTACTAACAGTCACATCTCCACGTTGAACAATATATCGGAATAGATCATATTTTTGCTCTACGTGCTTTCCCTTTTCGTGGTTCCATAGTTCCTTGGACTGTGCCACTGCCCCCACTATGTTCACAATAAAGCTTAATAGGTGACAGCGACGTTGGTACCACCTCGAGCTCCATAAGGAACTTTTGAGCCAAATAGCTTCCTTTACAGCTTCACAAGCAGCAACATACTCAGCTTCTATAGTTGAGTTTGCACTGTATTTCTGCTTAATGCTCCTCCAACTGACAGCACCACCTCCCAAGGTAAAGAGATGATCAGACGTCAACTTCCTCGAATCTTTATCTGACATAAAGTCCGAGTCAGTGTATCCCACTAGAATTAAGTCACTACCACCGTACATAAGTATGTAATCTTTAGTCCTTTTCAAGTACTTAAGAATGTGCTTAACGGCTGTCCAACGTTCTGGACCTGGATTCGATTGATATCTACTAACCAGATATCTGGTCTAGTGCATAACATCGCATACATGAGACTTCCCTCTGTCGAAGCATAGGGAACTCCTGCCATGTGATTCCTCTCCTCCTGTGTCTTTGGACATTGGTCCTTAAATAATGCTAAAACCATGCCTAAAAGATAACAAACCTTTTTTTCGAATTATCTATTGAAAACATAGTTAGCACTTTGTAGATATAACCAGCTTGAGATAATCCCATTATCTCTCGCTTGCAATCCTGAAAGATCTTTATTCCAAGAATATAGCTTGCCTCTCCTAGATCCTTCATATCAGAAGTACTAGCTAGCCAAACCTTAACCGTTGAAAATGCCACTACATCATTCCCAAGGAGTAGAATGTCCTCAACGTAGAGCACAAGAAAAGCCATCACTTTTCCTTCACACTTCTTGTATACACAAGGTTCATCCAGATTCTGTATGAAACCAAACGATTTAACCACTTAGTCAAAACGAATGTTCCAAGTCCTAGATGCATGTTTAAGGCCATAAATGGACTTTTGCAGCTTGATTACCAGGTTATCTTTCTGACCAGCTATGAACCCTTCTGGTTACTGCATATAGATGTCCTCCTCAAGATTGCCATTCAAGAATGAAGTATTGACGTCCACCTGCCGGATCTCATAATCTAGGCATACAGTAATGGATAAGAGTATTCTGATGGACTTGAGCATGGCTACCGACAAGAAGGTTTCCTCATAGTCAATGCCATTCCTCTAAGTATAACCTTTCCCTATAAGCCTGGCCTTAAAGGTCTCAACCTTTCCATCAGATCCTCTTTTCCTCTTGTAGACCCACTTGCAGCCAATGGGTTTATTATTGGCTGGAAGTTCTACAAGATCCCAGACATGATTGGAATCCATAGATTCCAATTCAGCCTTTATAGCTTTGACCCAATGAGCTGAGTCTACATCAACCATTGCCTCTTCATATGTGGTAGGATCAGATTCAGATTCTATGGAGACAGCTTCAAAAACTTCTCCTAAGAACTTGTATCTATCAGGCTAGCTGATAATCCTCCTACTACGATGAGGTACTGGTGCAAAAATAGGTAAAGAAGTGGTATTTTCTTGATTTATATCGTTATCAACTACAGGTTGAACTGAGGGCTCTCCTTCTATCTCTCTCAGATCTATACTAACAAACACTTTCTGTTCTCTTGGATCATAAAAATACCATCCATAAGATCCCTTTGGATACCCTACGAAGTAACATACTTCCGATCTTGAATCTAACTTGCTCATCTTTCCTTTCAGCACATGTGCCGGACACCCCCATATCCGGAGATGTTGCAAAGAAGGCTTGTGCCCAATCCACATCTTCCGTGGTGTCCTAGGAAAAGATTTACTTGGTACTAGATTTAGTTTGTACGCAGCGCTTTCCAAAGCATAACCACAAAGGAATAAAGGTAACTCTGAATAACTCATCATTGATGACAAGCAGGGGTATTTGTAAAATACAACCGCGCTAAAAGAAAAAAATACACTGATTTAGTCTACAATTCCTTTGTATATCTGCAATTTGGATTACAATACTAGCTTTTACATAATATGATTAATCTATAATAAGTTATAATTTTTTAGCCATAATTTGTGCAGATCACTGCTTGCTGTGTAGAGAAATGAATAAGCAGGATGAAAGGGATACTGGATTTTAAGGAAGACAATTAAAACATGAAAAGTGAGTCTCGAGTGATCGAAGATCATTCAAGCGATCGAGGTTTTGATCGATCGAAGGAAGTTCAAGCGCTCGAGCATTCCAGAAGTTCAATCGATTGAGTGATGTTCGATCGATCGAACATGGCTTTTATCAGAACTTACGCGCACACAGCAGAAACGGAGTTCTGAACCCCTAGCTATAGGTTTTAGTATATATATATACTCGTTGTATTTACGTCCTAAAGGATGCCTCTTTTGCTTTTCATCAGTTTAGATAGAGAGATAGAGAGTCTTGTTTGTTTTTGTAGGTTAAACTTTGGATTATTGCTTGGTTGTTTGAGGATTGCAGCGATTAATACGAGTGTTTGCGTTCCTGGTTTTCATATTAGTTTTATTTATATTCCGCCAGTAGTTTCAGTAGTTTAAAATTTGAATAGCTCATAGTTTTGCTTGTTGGTTTGCTATTATCAATAGTTTTTGTAATTTTTATGTTTAAATCACAACCAAACACGCCCTTAATAAACTTTTATGTTAAAACCGAATCTGTGACACTCCAAACCATGTCTGAGTAGTCCCCAGGTTGGGAGATCATGATGAAATAGTGATCTCCAGTCTCTGCCATGCAGCAGTGTAAAACCTGCACTCGATCGATCGAAGTAGTTCGATCGATCGAAGCAGACATATAGTCAAGCGATCGAAGACATTTTGATCGCTTGACAGATGATGATATTCGATCGATCGAAAGCGCGTCGATCGAAAGCGCGTCGATCGATCAAGATTCTTAAGTAGTCCTTTTGCAGTATTCCAAGACTTTTTGCTTTTGAGATTTGTTATCAAACTGTCCCCAAATGCTCAGTTTGTCCAAACAGTTTCATTACTTTAAGCCTTAAGGAATTTTTCTTCAATAACTTTTGCAAACCATTTTGAATGCTAACACCATTCAGAATGCAAGACTTAACTATTGTCTTACACTACCTTCATGTGTTTTGGGAATAAATGTGATGAAGTAGTCCTGGCTATGAACGGACTATTGATTCTCTATCTTTAGAAAATACGGAATACTGTAGATAGACACACTCCTTAGAGCTTAAATGTAACTGCATGGTAGATGGCATGATCGCTGCGGATTCGTGTGATCCTAATAATCCCTTTTTATAAAGAAAACCGTTTTTAAAATATCGCTTTAGTTAGTTAGTTAATCACTAGTTTAATTTAATTTAGTTGCTTTAATTTTAGTAGTCACTTCGTGGAACTTTGTGTTCTACAACCATTCAAATATTGATTTTTATTTTCCTTTTGGAGATTAATCTAGGTATTAAGTTTTTAACCTTCCCTGTGGGATCGACCTGGTCTTAACCAGATTACTACTTGCACGATTACCTACACTTGGGTATAGCACACAAGCGCACACAGATTTTTTGCTGTGTCAAGTTTTTGGCGCCGTTGCCGGGGAAAGCAACAAGCTAACGCTTAGATTACCTCAATCTATCTTTATCTCTTTCTATTTTCTTTTGTCTTTTATTCTTTAGATTAAAACTACTTAGGATATTTCCCTTTATGTCCGATAATTCCATCGAAGGAATTTACGAAAATCCACTTTATTCATCCGACTCTTCTAGTTCTATTAATCTCTCGGCCACACCCACCGATTCAATGGCCGATAATCAAAGTGAAAACGGTGAGAATGTGGTTGTACCAATTGATGATTTGCTTCGTCCATTGTGCGATCTATACCTTCTTGTATTCTTATTCCACCTCATGCTGGAAAATTTCAATTTCGTAACAGAATGATTCAACTCCTTCCAACCTTCTATGGAATGGAAATCGAGAAGGCATATCTACATGTCAAAGATTTCGAGGATGTTTGTAAAACATTCTTACAAAATTGCCCTGTAGATGTGACACGTCTAATGCTATTCCCCTTCACCTTGAAGGATAAAGCAAAAGCGTGGCTGCTCACCTTGAAGCCGAATTCAATCTACACCTGACATGCGATGAACACTTCATTCTTAAAGAAATTCTTTCCACCTCGCATGACCACTGAGCTAGAACGATAAATAAACTATTATAAGCAAAAGAGCAATGAAACATTCACCCAAACGTGGGAGCATTTCAAGGATTTGCTTCTTTCATGCCCACATCACGGGTATGAGAAATGGCAAACCATAATCTACTTTTACGAAGGGTTAAATGGTAAAACTAAAAAGTTGGTCGAAACCATAAGTTCAGGGCCATTTCTTCGCAAAAACACTGAAAAAGCTGAAGCTCACTTCGAGTGGCTAGTTGAACATGCCCATAAATGGTCCAATTCTGAAGATGTCCCACGCTCACAGATATCCTGTGTAGAAGAGAAAAGTCTGTACAAATTAAAAAGTGAAGATCATCTAATGAACAAATATGAAGAACTAGTTAAGAAAGTAGAAGAGTTAGGAATGAAAGGAGAGAGTTCTAGGCAGGTTTTACCTGAAGAACCATGCGGCACATGTAACATTTTGGGACACACTAGTCAATACTGTCCCAATGTGCCATACTTTCAAGAACAAACCCCCATGGAAATGAATGCCATGCAAGGGTATAGGGGGCGGGAAATTCCTATAACAATCATAATTCGCAAAATAATAACAATCGATGGAATCACCCCAGTTTTGATTACAAAAATGATGCTGGGACCCAAAATCATTAATACCAACAACAGCAGCCCTACAATAACAATAATCCATATCAAGGGCAATACAATAGGCAGCCCCAGCCATTCAATCAAAATAGATCAAACAACTACAACCAAGCTCAACCCTCTAACAATCAGCAATCAAATGTTTACATGCCACCTCACAAAAAGGTGCAAGAGGAAGATCCACTCTCTAATGCGAATTTAACACAACAATTAATTCAAATGATGAGTAAGATGTCCGCAACATTAGAGAGAATGGATGCACGACAAGAGGGATCGAGTGGAACATTTCCTGCTCAACCACTTCAAAACCCTAAGGGATTCAACAATGGTCCTAATAATCATGAACAAGCAAAAGTCATGACTACTCTGAGAAGCGGCAAGATTATAGGGTGCAATATACCTCGTTCTACTGCCAAAGAGTATGAAGAGAATGAAGTGGTACCTAAAAGCAACCCAAAGAGTATGAAGAGGATGAAGTGGTACCTAAAAGCAACCTACCCACTCAAGAAGAGGAGCCGTCCACTGAGAACAAACCATTAGAATCGCATGACGACGCTCCTAAAGAAGTAGAAGAAGTTGAGAGAAGGCCCGAAAAGGAGCCTGTCATTGACCAATTACCTAAATGCCCTTTCCCTGTACCTTACCCTCAAAGGCTTAAGAAACCCAAAAACGAGGCAAAGAATCAGGAGTTCTTGGAATTGTTTAAACAAGTCAAAATCAATCTCCCGCTCCTTGATGTAATCAAACAAGTGCCAGCCTATGCTAAGTACCTTAAAGACTTATGCACGGTCAAGAGGAGGAAAAGTATAAAGAAACACGCTTATGTCACTTGCCAAACAAGCGGAATCATCCAAAATGAATTGCCTCCGAAACTCAAAGACCCCGGTACCCCAACTGTCTCGTGCCGAATTAGAAATCAAAGGATAGACAACGCACTCCTTGATCTAGGAGCGAGCGTAAACCTGCTGCCATACTCAGTTTATAAATAACTAGGGTTGGGTGAACTCAAACCTACTCGAGTTGCATTACAATTGGCAGACAGGTCAGTCAAATACCCTAGAGGAATACTGGAGGACGTTCTAGTGCAGATAGATTCATTTGTCTTCCCAATCGATTTTGTGATCTTGGACACTAAACTTGTGTCTAATCCAGGTGCACAAATCTCAGTAATTTTTGGACGTCCATTCCTCAACACCATAGATGCCACAATCAAAATAAGAAGTGGTATTATGACCATTGTATTCGGGAACATGACTCTAAATGTTAAGATTTTTTCAAATCCCCGACTTGAAGAATACGAGGATGAGGAAGAAATCAATTACATTGAAATGGTCATCAAAGACAAGGCTGATTTTGTAGATTACAAAGATCCCTCGGAGGTAGTTGTGTCACAATTTGACGCTATCTATCAACCTAATGATTCTACCCCATTGGATGCTGCTTTAAATCACACTTGCCTCATGATGGAAAGGAAAGAGAAGGATAGAGCTGAATGCATGTGGGTAACACCATATGAACCACTACCTCCAAAAACAAAATTAATTATGCCCTCTAATTTTCAGTTTCCCAATTTGGAGTTAAAGAAGCTTCCAATAGAGCTCAAATACGCTTTCCTAGGGACTGAAAAGACTTACCCCGTCATAATTTCATCTACATTAAATCCTGAACAAGAGGGTCAGTTAATCCAACTATTGAAACAATATAAGGGAGCATTAGGATGGATTATTGCCGATCTCAAAGGCATAAGCCCATCTATGTGCACTCATAAAATATACTTGGAGGAAGACGCTAAACCTTCATGATAAATACAAAGGCGTCTGAATCCCAATATGCAAGAAGTCGTCAAAAAGGAAGTTTTAAAACTACTTGATGTTGGGATCATATATCCTATATCTGATAGCCCTTGGGTTAGTCCAACCCAAGTGGTGCCAAAGAAGGCAGGCATAACGGTAATCCCAAACAAAGACGGCGAATTGGTACCGACACGCGTCCCCGCCGGATGGCGGGTGTATTGATTACCAAAAATTGAACATTGTGACTTAGAAAGACCACTTTCCATTACCATTTATGGATCAAATGCTAGAACGAATGGCTGGTCATAAATATTATTGCTTTCTGGACGGATATAGTGGCTATAATCAAATTGAAATTGCTCCTGAAGATCAGGAGAAAACAACTTTCACGTGTCCATTTGGTACATTTGCCTACCATCGTATGCCTTTCGACTTATGCAGCGCACCTGCTACTTTTCAGCGGTGCATGTTGAGCATATTCAGTGATATGGTCGAACAAATACTCGAGGTCTTTATGGACGATTTTTCGGTGTTCGGCCATAGTTTTGAAAATTGCTTAGACAATCTGGAACGTGTGCTAACAAGATGCGAGGACAAACACTTAGTACTAAACTGGGAAAAGTGTCACTTCATGGTGACCAAGGGAATTGTCCTCAGCCACATTATTTCTGATAAGGGTATCCAAGTTGATAAAGCAAAAATTAACATAATCTCAAATCTACCTGTCCCCCGTACAGTCAAAGACATCCGTTCTTTCCTGGGACACGCAGGATTTTATCGTCGCTTTATCCAAAATTTTAGTGCGATTTCCCGACCACTATGTCAACTCTTAGTCAAAGATGCACATTTTGAGTGGTCTGACAACTGTCAAACATCTTTTGATGCACTAAAGGAACACCTTACCTCTGCACTGATAATACATGCACCTGACTAGAGTTTGCCATTCGAATTAATGTGCGATGCTAGTGACTATGCCATTGGTGCAGTCCTGGGATAGAGGAAGGATAATAAGCCCTATGTAATCTACTATGCCAATCGAACACTTAACGAAGCTCAAATGAATTATACGACTACCAAAAAAGAGCTACTGGCAATAGTCTTCGCTCTAGATAAGTTCAGGTCATATCTAATAGGATCCCCAATTGTTTATTTTACAACCACTCGGCCCTCAAGTACCTATTATCTAAGAATGATGCGAAACAACGGCTTATCCGTTGGATACTCCTACTCCAAGAATTCGATATCACAATCAAGGATAAAAAGAGAGCACAGAATGTGATCACTGACCATTTGTCTTGGCTAACATTTACTGACAATACTGAACCCATACAAATTAAGGATGAATTCCCAGATGAGCAACTGATGACTATTTCTAGTTTGCCTTGGTATGCGGAAATAGTAAATTATCTTGTCATGAGAGAGACCCCGAGTCATTGGTCAAATCAGGATAAGAAACGGTTCCTTTCATTCACGCGTCATTTCTTTTTTGATGACCCTTACTTATTCAAGTATTGTGCTGATCAGGTCATCAGACGTTGCATCCCGAACGAGGACATAACTATAATTTTGGCATTTTTCTTCGCAAAAGACCGCACAAAAAGTCCTACACAGCGGTTTTTACTGGCCCACCATGTATAAGGATGCCTATTCTTTTTGCAAATCGTGCCAACGCTGTCAAAAGCTTGGTACAATTTCAAAAAGGAATTCTATGCCCTTATCTCCCATTATCACAATTGAAATATTCGATTGTTGGGGCATAGACTTTATGGGCCCGTTTCTGAAATCAAACAACTGTGAATACATACTCCTAGTTGTGGAGTATGTATCAAAATGGGTAGAAGCGATACCGACAAGACGCAATGACCACAAAACAATAATGTCCTTTCTTAAAGAACATATTCTGTCATGTTTCGGAACCCCGAAAGCACTAATAAGTGACCAATGCAAGCATTTTTGCAATAGGCCTTTGGAGTCACTTCTCAAGAAATATGGAGTCAACCACAAGATTGCTCTAGCCTACCACCCATAAACTAACGGGCAGGCAGAGTTGGCTAATTGAGAAATCAAGCATATACTATAAAAGACGGATAGTTTCAATAGAAAGGACTGGGCATATAAACTGACCGATGCTCTATGGTCGTACCACACTACTTATAAGACAAACTTAGGGATGTCTCCGTACAAGCTAGTATATGGCAAGGCATGTCACCCTCCTGTCGAAATTGAGCATAAAGTGTATTGGGCAACACGTTCATTGAACTTTGACATTAAAGAAGGAAGTCATCTCCGAAAACTCCAATTGGCTGAACTAGACGAAATACGTCGTGATGCCTACGACAATGCTAAATTACATAAGGAAAGGTTGAAGGGTCGCCACGATAGAACAATCTTTCAAAAATCATTCGAGCCGGGGCAGAAAGTCTTGCTGTATAACTCTCGCCTCCACCTTTTTCCAGGTAAGCTCCGATCCCGGTGGACAGGTCCATTCATTGTTAAATCTATTTTTCCACATGGAGCCGTTGAGCTCATAAATCCCAAGAACGAAGATTGTTTCAAGGTTAATGGCCAAAGGTTAAAACCGTTCTTGGAGAACTTCCAACCAAAAGTTGAGCACACCTAAAACACTAAAGCGTATTCACATGTTGTTGTTGCATTCTTTCCTTTACTGCACTTTGTTTTGTTTCATTTATTTCTGTCTCTTTTTTTAGTGTGACCTCGATTCTAATCTGCTATCATGTATCTTTCTCCTGCAGGCTATTAAAAATATGAGGGATGACGACATCCATTTAGTCGGGTCATGGGCTGATTCAGAATATCCTAATCCTCCATATACTACTGAGAAGATTGCATTCGACCTCTCTCCTTATCAAGGACCCGGAGTGGACGATGTCATTGACTTGACTCAAGGGTACATCTCTTACAATCCTACACTCCTCCACGTTAATCCCTTCGCGCATATGGACTTCCCTGAAGAAGAAGGCAAACCAGAGAAGTATTTCGTTGGGAAAGTCGATGATGCCCTCTTGGCACAATGGGAGAATGATTCGATGTGGGAACCATGGGAGGAAAATGATTTACAGGATGTGGTGCCTGAACGCCATAACGCTGTCTTTACTTATGTTGATGACTTCCTTGTCATTGAATTGGTTCCGTACATTTATGTGCACATGAGTTATTTGTTGTTCCGGCTGCAATGCCCTCTACCTGCTAGTGCACATGGTTATATCACACCAATAGTGAGGTTAATTCCTTGTCACACTTCTTTTCCTTTTCGTCTTTCTGTGTTTATTCCTTTCTATTAGTTCTTTCTTTTGTGTTACTTAATTTCTTCCTTTTTGGTGTTCTTTTATTTTTCTTTGTCAAGATTTTCACTATGAATATAATGTTACCACCGTTTTTTCTTCCGCATAAGCTGTTCCATGGATTTGGACCATACATAGGGTTCCCGGGTACTCCGCCGCAAGAGGAAAGTCTGTTGAGAAACTACACTCCGTTATCTTTGTCTGCATTCGAATCACCTTTTGCTTGTACAATCATTTCCTCAGAGATTCCAGACTTACTCGATGATATCCTTGCTGCTTTCTAACTGTTTTGGGTAAGGGAATCACCAAGTTTGGAATCCACACTCGAAGATATGGTGGAGAAAGAAGCAACTGCGGAAGATAGAATATTAATGTTTGAAAATTAGTGTTCCACTTCAACTGCGTTTTGTCATTTGGTCTTTTTTTTATCATTTGAAGTGTAATGCGGGACAAAGGATTGTTAATTTTGCTTTTAATTTTTAGTTTTTCTTTATTAATAAGGTCTTAAGTACCATGGTTGCGGGCAACAATTTTGCAAAAGTGGATGCTATTACAAAGTTAAATCTATAAATTTACAATTTTATTTTACCTTGTTGATGATGATTTTTGACTTCATATCATGAAAAAGTGGCACCGTGGTATGCTCGGGTTCTGTATGCCATTGGGACAAGGTTACGTGTCTGCTTGCCCCGACTCTATTTTGACTTCCTTATCCAGCCCACACAGTATATTGCCGCCAAGCGTCATCTAAAGGGCGCTTGGCCCATCCACCGGGTGGTTGAGCAGGCTGGATTGACCCCATTGGCCACTGACACGATTTTACAGGCCTCGAGTTAGTTTGGAGAGACAGCAGCGAGCCGTTTGGATGCGCAGAAAAAGAGAAACCTAAAAAGAAAGGCGAAGGTGGGAGTGAAGAAGAAGAGAGGGGGAGGCACAGACACAGAGGGTGCAGCTTCTGGAACGCCCACTGAGGCTGAGGAGCTAGATTTGGATGATGAGAACCCCGTTGCTGCCGTGCAGTAGTTCGAGTTGAGACAGCGGTCTTAGGCTCAGGCCCAGGGAGAGTCGTCTTCTGTACCCCTCCAGACTCTCCACTCATTGCTCATTGAGGAGAGGGAGGCACAGATACGGCTCGAGGGAAAGATGGATCAGATGACGACCTTGCTGGAGGCGATCTTGATACAGATCGGGGTAGATCAGTCTGTTCACATGGCTTCACACCCACCCTCTGCTCCTTCTGCACCACCTACCACTGATCCATCTACTGCTGATCCAACTGCTCCATCTACATCCACTGCTCCGCCCACTACGTCTGTTACTCCACCTCCACTAACTACTGATCCCTATGGCCCATCATCATCATCATCTGCACCACCTCCAGTCGTGGCTGACCAATTATTGTCTACATCAACTGCCCTGACTGTGAGTGACTCGGCGACGGCTACTACTGTTGCTGAGGGTGGAGATGAGGATGCTCCTGCTGCACCGATCGTGATTTTATTCGATGTTGGTGACAAGTAGATGATGTTTAGGGAGAGTGGGAGTTTTATTGTATTTTGTTTCTTACTATCTTTTCTATTCTCTCTTAGTTCCTTTGGGTTGTTTTGGTTATGATAAGACTGCTGGATCTTTTGGACATTTTTATCACCATTCTGTACTTTTATTGTTCTATCATTCCGGTGATTGGGTGTTTTTATTATATATGGACAGTGCTTTATCAGTATCTTTTATTTCATTTGATCTTGGCTGCTTGGAATTTGTATATCTTTACAGATTGTTATGCTTGCAGTGTTTGTTTTGCGTTATCAGGTGATATCTCTCTATTTATTTTGAAAATCAACTTCTGAGAACATTGCAATTTTCAGTTGGGAGTGGGGTATAGATAGATAATCACCTGCACATGTTTATACTTAGCAATCTGGATAACTTTATTGCACACATCATACAAATCTTGATTATAATTGGATCAAATTTTTAAAAAAAATCAAGGAATTTTTTAACTTAATTAGTAGAACAACTTTGAATATTCACTTCTATTTAGCTGTTGTCAAGCAATGATACATTTGTTTTATCTATCTTGGTAACATGAGGAGTATGTGGGCTTCTTCCATGGTTTGTTTGAGGTTAACATATGCGTGTAGAGCTATGTTAACAGTTGAATAGAAAAGAGTGTTTTAGAAGTTTTTCTATATCTTTTTGAACTTAAAAATTGAGAATTTTGTGGGTATATTCACTGTAAACCCTCACGAGACAATACTCATCCACTAGGGGAACCTAGGGGTTTAACGGTTTGTTGCATTCGCTAAATGCAACCGCGATTCCTGCGAAAGTGAGTTAGGTAGTTTCTCTTTCTATTTTAGCTTAGTGTGCCTTAGATTAATTTATTTTATTTTAGTCATTGTAGTAGCAGTTAGATTGTTTTTATTTTTGCTCTATTGCTAGGGACTAGTAATTCGCTAGTTGGGGGTTATGACAAACGGTGGTATTTGTAAAATACAGCCACGCTAAAAGAAGAAAATACACTAATTTAGTCTACAATTCCTTTGTATATCTGCAATTTGGATTACAATACCAGCTTTTACATAATATGATTAATCTATGACAAGTTGTATTATTTTAGCCAAAATTTGTGCAGATCACTGCTTGCTGTGTGGAGAAATGAATAAGTAGGATGAAAGGGATGCTGGATTTTAAGGAAGATAGTTGAAACATAAAAAGTGAGTCTCGAGCGATCGAAGATCATTCAAGCGATCGAGGTTTCGATCGATCGAAAGAAGTTCAAGCGCTCGAGCATTCCAGAAGTTCAATCGATCGAGCCATGTTCGATCGATCGAACATGGCTTTTATCAGAACTTACGCGCACGCAGCAGAAACTGAGTTTTGAACCCTAACTTTAGGTTTTAGTATATATACTCGTTGTATTTACGTCCCAAAGGACGCCTCTTTTGCTTTTCATCAGTTTAGATAGAGAGATAGAGAGTCTTGTTTGTTTTTGTAGGTTAAACTTTAGATTATTGCTTGGTTGTTTGAGGATTTCAGCGATTAATACAAGTGTTTGCGTTCCAGGTTTTCATATTAGTTTTATTTATATTCCACCAGTAGTTTCAGTAGTTTAAAATCTGAATAGCTCATAGTTTTGCTTGTTGGTTTGCTATTATTAATAGTTTTTGTAACTTTTATGTTTAAATCACAACCAAACATGCCCTTAATGAACTTTTATGTTAAAACTGAATCTGTGACACTCCAGACCATGTCTGAGTAGTCCCCAGGTTAGGAGATCATGATGAAACAGTGATCTCCAGCCTCTGCCATGCAGCACTGTAAAACCTGCATTCGATCGATTGATCAAAGTAGTTCAATCAATCGAAGCAGACATATAGTCAAGCGATCGAAGACATTTCAATCGCTCGAGAGATGATGATATTCGATCGATCGAAAGCGCGTCGATCGATCAAGATTCTTAAGTAGTCCTTTTGCAGTATTCCAAGACTTTTTGCTTTTGAGATTTGTTATCAAACTGTCCCCAAATGCTGAGTTTGTCCAAACAGTTTCATTACTTTAAGCCTTAAGGCATTTTTCTTCAATAATTTTTGCAAACTATTTTGAATGCTAACACCATTCAGAATGCAAGGCTTAACTATTGTTTTACACTACCTTCATGTGTTTTGGGAATAAATGTGATGAAGTAGTCCTGGCTATGAACGGACTATTGATTCTCTATGTTTAGAAAATACGGAATACTGTAGATAGACACACTCCTTAGAGCTTAAATGTAACTGCATGGTAGATGGCATGATCGCTGCGGATTCGTGTGATCCCAATAATCCCTTTTTATAAAGAAAGCCGTTTTTAAAATATCACTTTAGTTAATTAGTTAATCACTAGTTTAATTTAATTTAGTTGCTTTAATTTTAGTAGTCACTTCGTGGAACTTTGTGTTCTACAACCATTTGAATATTGATTTTTATTTTCCTTTTGGAGATTAATCTAGGTATTAAGTTTTTAACCTTCCCTGTGGGATTGACCTGGTCTTAACCAGATAAATAATTGCACGATTACCTACACTTGGGTTAAGCACACAAGCGCACACAGATTTTTTACCGTGTCAATTGACCTAGTCATGTCTAAAAGAGTCTGATTCCTTCTCTCTGCTACACCGTTCTGCTGAGACGTACCAGGTGCAGTCAACTGTGACAGAATCCCATTCTGTACGAGGTGATCAATAAACTCATTAGAGAGGTACTCGCCACCTCGATCAAATCAAATGGCCTTGATATGTGTTCCTAATTGCTTCTCCACTTCAGCCTTAAACTCTTTGAACTTTTCAAAGGCTTCAAACTTGTGTTGCATTAGTTACACAAATCCATTCCTAGAGTGGTCATCAATAAATGTTATGAAATACTCATAACCACCCTATGCTCCAATATTTATTGGTCCACACACATTAGCTTGAACTAATTTCAACAATGCATTGGTCATGTTGCCCTTTGTGGGAAAGGGCCTTTTGGTCATCTTACCCTCTAAACAAGACTCGCAAACTTCCATTGGTTCGAGAGCCAAACCCCATCTTTGACTAGTCTGCCAATCCTATTTAGATTAATATGCCCAAGCCTCATATGCCAAAGCCTTGTTGGATTAGTGGATTTTAGATGGTATATCTGATAAAATCAAAACTTTATTGTCTAGAAATTCTAAAACTACGACTCCTATAGCAACCGCAAATACGGTTGTACTAGAACCTAGAGTAAGTACGATCTCACCATCACTGCACCTCCTGGTTGATCTAAACCCCTGCAATGAATTACAGATATGGTTAGTCGCACCAGAATCAATGCACCAAGTGTTTGAAGTATCCATTATAAAACTTACTTCAATTACATGTGATTCAATCATACCTTGAACTCTTGTAGCTAAGAATTCTGGACAGTTTTTCTTCCAGTGGCCCTTCTCACCGTATTAGAAACACTTTCCTTTGCCTTGACCACCCACCTTCCCTTTGCCCTTGCCTTTTCCCTTGGATTTTGCAATCTTAGGAATTGGTCTAACACTTGGACCACTAGTGCCAGCCTTCTTCTTCCCTTTCTTTCCTTGCGGTGTAGATCGGGAGGAAGAAGAACTTTTTTCAACATTCAAAACATTGCCCCCAAGTTTGATCACCCCTTCCGCTGCCAGTAAAGAACTCATTAATTCACTCATTTGAGAAATCCATTTTATTCACATTATAATTCAGTTTAAACTGAGCGAATGATGGCAATAGCGTATTGAGGATCATATCAACTTGGGTCTGTGCATCGATGTTGGCACCTAGGGTCTTTAGCTCGTTCAAATAACCAATCATTTTTAAAACATGTTCTTTGACTGGAGTCCCTTCCGACATCTTAGCACTCATTATCTTCTGCATAGCTACCTGCTTGGTAGGCCTGCCATGCTCCCCAAACATCTTTTTCAGGGATTCAATAATGTCACTGGCAGAATCATTCAACTGGAATTGGTGTTGCAACACACCAGCCATTGAGGCCAGAATGTAGCAACGAGCCATTCCATTCGACTTCTTCCATTTATCGAATTCGCGTTTGGCAGTTATCAAAGCATTTGTTGTGGGTTCTTCAGGA
Source organism: Hydrangea macrophylla (assembly GCA_033977485.1). Lineage (NCBI taxonomy): Eukaryota > Viridiplantae > Streptophyta > Magnoliopsida > Cornales > Hydrangeaceae > Hydrangea > Hydrangea macrophylla. The sequence continues at coordinate 68,037,137 of CM066992.1, forward strand.
CATGGAGTGGTGCAGACATATATGTGATCCTCCGCAGTTAAAATGATGTCAAGGTTTAGTTTCCAGTCTGTGTAGTTATTTCCAGTTAACATGTTTTGAGTGAGTATGGTGGCAAGTGGACTAAAAGTAGATCTAAATATTATGATTTACTGAAAAAATCAAAAGACAAAATAAATATGGATATCAGATTTTGACAATTTGAAATAAAAGAATCCTTAAAACTCTTATTTTAAAAACAAATTCACCAGAATATCAAAACGAAAGAGTAAAGCCTCCGTGTGGTGGTCAATACTCGATCTTTCGATTAATCATGACTTGTCCGCTATCTAACTCTTGCAAAACAAGTTATGACTCCCGAACCTATTTGTTCTCTAAGTTTCTGAATAATGCCCCGTGTAGGATCCCTTATCCATAGCTTAGCTAGTGTACACCATTAACTAGGATCCAATCACAACAGCCTCAAGTAGCGCATCCGTATGGTGGTCACCCTCTAACATGTCTGATTGATCCTATCCATAGGAAGTTCACATCTAGTAACCAATGAGTAGTGTACCTTCCGTATGGAATGATCACCCCTGGCGAAGTGATAGAGAATGCACTACTCATCTTACAATGAACCGTTAATGGAAGATCGTGGGTGTTATTAATAAGACCCTCTCCCACTAAATTTGGTAGTAAAGGATTTTGCTTTTGAAAAATTATTTCCACACATTACCCATAAACATCTAAGGTTTACTAATGTGTTGAAATGGTTTTTGAATTTTATTTTAGAAAACTTGTTTTACGTGCATGCAAGTAGTAACAATATAATTAAATGCCAATCACAACCAAGCACATAAAACATAAAACTAAAATTGAAACAAAGGCATTCATATGCCTCTATCTCCCATGGCTCTATCTCCATAGAACCTCCTACTTGGTTTAATCGCCTCCAGCTCCATCTTCATGGACAACAGCTTGCTCCTCCATCTTCATATATATTCTAATTCTATTACATTGCTCCTATGCTTATTTTGAAGCTCACAATTTATCTAGAAATAAAAATTAACAACAAGAAAATAAAAAAGGCTAGGAAAATCGGTGCGACTTTCTTATTCGTAGGATTGAAGTCGCAACGCCCTTTACACATGCCTTAAAACCAAACCAATAATTAAATACAACAATCAACAATAGGGGTGGACAAATAGTTCGGTTAATCGAAATTTTAACCAAACGGAACCAAAATTGTCATTTCAGTTTAGTTAATTTTGTTAAAAATATCAATTCGGTTAAAAACCGAACTAAAGTTTACAATTCAGTTCGGTTGTCAATATAATATATAGAAACGAACCGAACTGAAAAACCGAATTGGTTTTTAAGTATATATATTACATTTTATAAAAAATGAGATTAAACTTAGGGTTTTTTCCACTCATTCTATTTCTCTCTCTTACCCTTCTTTTCTTGCGACTACACAAGCCCAACCTCCCGCCTCTGGCCTCCGTCGGCTCATGATGCCACCACCTACCACCACTTGATCTCGTGACCTCAAGATTCCAGACTTTGGCACTTCGTAGTGACTAGGCAATGACGACCTTCCCTCATGACGAATCGGCGACTACCTCAAGATCTCTGACCTCACCTCACGACGACTGGTCTGATCTCTTGTGGGTAGGGGCTGTTTGGGAACCTTGGTGTTGTCCTTAGGTAGGACTTTTTTCCTTGTGTTATCCTTAGGTGACTGGTCTGATATCAGTCATGTCTACAATTTAGTTCTTGATGTTTTCTACCAGGGAAAAAAAAGAGAGAAAAAATTATTCCAAGTCTTGAATGGAAGTGGGTACAATTTGCAAGCTTGAAATCAACGTTTGGGTGTGATTTGAACTTCAAACTTCTGCTCAAATTTCAAGCATTTAAGGTATGCCTTGATTATTTCTGCTCAAACTTGAAATTTACAATTCTAGGGTTTTAATGTTTTCTAGAATTTTTTTTTTTTTGGCTCTTTTGAGTAATATAATCATATTCTTGTGCCTAATGGAGAAAAAACTTTAGATTTTGACATTTTGTGATGCTACTGCAGACTTGTTGTATTGCTCTAGTCAAAATCTTAGATGATTTTTTCTATTTCATTTTTTTAAAATGTGAGTTCATTTCACACTTCAAAAATTGTAAAAATATTTCAGTTAACTGATTTAAAAAACCGAACCGAATTGACAATTTCAGTCACCGAACCGACATAACCGATTTATAATTCAGTTCAGTTTCAGTTCATATTTCTCCAAACCGAATCGAACAAAATCGAACCGAAATTGTCCAAATCGAACCGAACCGACCGAATGCCTACCCCTATTCACCAAACACAAACATTGAAATACAAAATAAAATATTTGTTGATGATCGGTGCCATGGGAGATAGGGGACTAATCTTGCTGTAAAAAGGTTAGTCATACGCACATCCACGCATATATAACAAATATGTGTGACTAATGGAATCCCTTATTGATTCACATAATGCATAAACTCTTTACGCACTGAATTAGAACTCAAAACAGCATCTCACTTCTCTGTCACACTTCGATCGATCGAGAAAGGTTCGATCGATCGAACCTTCGATCGATTGAACATAGTTCAATCGATTGAACTTTCAGTTTCATAGCAAGGTTTGAAATATTTTACAGCATAATTAAAAAAAATAAAGTATACATTTTAAAAACTTTAAAATTGTAAACTGAACTCCTGGACAGAGAATCGCTCTCGATCGATTGAACACCATTCGATCGATCGAACAGAACCAAAGTTCGATCGATTGAAACTAGTTCGATCGCTTAAGAACAGACGAAGTTCGATCGATCGAATCCATCATGCATCCAATGCAATCACAAATTTGTATTCTATTGCGTAAACATTGCAGAAACAGATCTGTGATGATACAGTTTCGAAAATAGTTTTAAAATCAACATGTAAATCAAAAAGTGTTCCAAAATGCATCTATAGATCCAAACAAGCGTGGCTCTGATACCAATTGAAGGAAAAAATAGGTTTAAAATTATTTTTAAACACACAGCTAGCGGAAATATTGAGTTATAAAAACTTATTGATATGCCCGGATCTACTACTCGTCAATTCCATAGATGCATACACAAGCAGGGAACAAGAAATTATACGTCAAGTCTTGAACCCAATTCTGATATTCTTCTTCTTAGGTGATATAGCAACCTCCACTAGGTTGTCTTCACTCTTATGTCATCCTGCAGATGCCTGCCGAAAGGACTAGGGTTGATGGGAACCCTAATAGAGAGGAAAGAGAAGGTTTAGGAGTTCTAAAATAGTTTCTATAGCTTCTGGCATATTAAAATGATGAACTCTTATTTCTGAACGCATTTGCCCTATTTATAGATTCTCAGAACCAACATAAAGTTCAAGCAATCGAAGTGGCTTCGATCGATTTAACCTTCAATCGATTGAACCATCTTCAAGCGATCGAACCTGTCCAGACTTCAATCGATCGAGACAACTTCGATTGATCGAACATATCTTGACATCATCCTCATGTGCCTTTCCAAGCATACTAGCAGAGCTAAGAGTGGGACCTCCTAGGCTCTTTATTGTTGGCTCAGACCAGTTGTTAATTCCCATGACCAAACTCTTTGATCAGCAAACTAACGAACTGATTAGTTAACGTTTACTCCACTGTAAAACGATAACTGCACTCCAACGCAAAAGAACATATCCAAAGCGATAACTAGACTTGTATGGTGTACTAATGTCCCTCTACCGTCAGCATTTGTAATCATATTCAGGTAGTCGGATAAATGGTTACTGTCAACCTGAATCATGATTACTTCTTGTATTCCTTGAGTCCCATTCACCTCTCATGATTACCAAACATATTGATAACTACTTATCAACAACACTACAGTTCTCAGTAATCAACTTGGTGACATTCTCAAGGGAATGCTTACTCTCTATCAGAGGGTAGATTCTATCTTGACAATATATGTTCACAACCCTATGAACATGACATACCCAAGATACCCATGTGATCGATCTTTTATAAACCTCACTGATTGGTAAGTCAAAACAGCCATATCCAACGTTTGTGTCCATAATCGTCTCAAGATTGAGAACACATACCTTATACAAGTTATGAGTTCCTATTGACTGTTGACAATCTTGAGTGTCAATAGGAAAGCTCAGGTCCATCAATGCACAATAAGTACTAGCATATTAACTAAGAGTTACACTCTAGTGATTGAGATTAATCACTCCATCTAATGGTAGTTAATCATGCTATAGTGTAAACCTAATGACATATCCAGTCTCATCATCCACTGTGACATACTCTAAGTATCAAAGGATAATAATTCGTATCTCACTTGTATGTATCTCATACACACATGAATTACTTACTATGATACTTAAGGATTAACAATCATGTCATGAAAGAAACATACACAATGAAATGAAAAGCTGATATCCATATATTAAAATGTCAATGTCTCATACATAAAGTAATGGTTTGAGGGCACAAACCCAACATATATATGTGAAACAATTGAGTATGTTCTTTCTAGACAAAGTGTCACACCCGTTCCAAAAATTTCATGGTTTTAATATGCATATTCAGATTCTTGTGGATTATCAATGTTAGTTGATAATGGTGGATTGAGGTTGACTGTGAGTCAACGGTAAGGTGTCAGTGAGGACACGGGAACATGGAAGTTCATATTGCATAATCATGAGTAAATGACATTTATATGATTTAAATGTTATTTGACCTTATCTGGTATTTCTATGAATAGTAATTATACCTGTGTAGTATAATTCTAGTAAATTTGGATATGATAGTATCATTTGAGAACTGTGGTGAGAACGTGAGAGATACGTTAATTTAAAAGGTAGGTTGTGTAGAGATTCCACAGAATATAGTTTTCGGACGTTATTTTGGACCCAAACGAAACCTAGTCGAAAACTTTTGAAATTTATAATTTTCACTCGTAAAGTTATAAAATGGACGTGTGCGAAGTTTCATGGGTTAATTAGAAGTTTGAGGAACTCGTGGGGAGGTAAACGTAATTCCCCGAAAGTTTGCCTATATATAGATGAGGATGAGATTTCAATCTCATCCAAACTTTCCAAAATATCTAGAGAGAGGAGAGAGAAAGAAGATTTGGTTGCCACGAGCTTGCCGGTGACATACGACGACCGTTCGTCCGTCAGATTTTCTCCAGATTTCAGATTTGAACTCGTGGAGGTAAGATCTCCATTTTGATACCACTTAGGCCGTGTTTGGCCAAGTTTTGTAAAGATATTAATTCTAGACTTTTGGAAAAAATCAGGTAAAACTTGTAGGAACCGTCCCAAATTCGAAATCCGACGATTATTTAGCCTCTTAGTCGATCCTTCAAAGTTTGGGGGAAATCGCACGAGGTATGAAGTTCTAACTTGTGAAATATAGAGAAATACATGTTTTATATTTCGACGACGAAATTGAGATCCGGGCGAAATCCATGAGTTAATTGTGGGCCCGTTAATTATGCACGCGCTAAATTGTGAGAAGCATGTCTAAATTTATGCGAGCACGTTAAGTTGTCTATGTGGGTCAAAGTGGAGTCTTATACAAATTCATGCCGGAGTAAGCTTCTCGATGTTTGAGAATTTAGTAGCGACGGCTACTGTGCATGGTTGATAGACTTGGACTTACCATGGCACTTGTGGATACAATGGTTGATAGACTTGGACTTGCCATTGGTATCGCGGTTTAAGGCTTGGACTTGCCGCTACCGGATGAATGCGTACTTTTCTCCCTAGAGACTATTGTATGATTTATGAGATTATAGCATGTTTTATCATATATTGCATATGTTAGAACTTGTACGCTTAGCATATAGCTGAGCAGTGGAGATGTACTCCATTGCAGGTAAGAAGAAAGATAAGAAGAAGCGTGATGAGTGAGGCCGATGAACACCGGGGGAATCACACTTGTATATGTTTTTGATTTAAATCCTAAACTTGTGTAAGGATTTGAATATTGTAGTATGTTGTAATAGAAACATGGATTAGTTTCACAGTATAGAAATCTTGTAATTGAACATCTGTAATTGCATATTAATATGTTGGAATCAGTTGTAGTTGTGTTTGTTGTTAGTTTTGAGAAGCATGTGTTGTTAATTTTTATCACAGGGCTGCCAGCAGGGGAGCAGTCGACTGGACCCAGGATCAGTCGACTGGATCCCGTGTGTTTGAGACACTGAAAGTGAATAGTAAGAGAAGCAGTCGACTGGATCCCTGATCAGTCGACTGAACCACTGTTGGATTTGGCTACTGCTTCTAATAATTGAAAAGCAGTCGACTGGGTTCCCATATCAGTCGACTGGACCCTTTTTGGTAAGTTGCATTTTGGGTTCTGCTTAACCCAGTCGACTGGGCAGTCGACTGGACCTCTGTTGAGGATTTAGGGTTTTAGTTTCTGCCAGGCACAGTCGACTGGACCCTAGTACAGTCGACTGGGCAGTCGACTGAACCTCTGTTTTTTTTTGGAATGGATTCTTGTGAACACTTTTGATTGAACAAAACTTTTTGTAACTCCGATTTTCAATGGATTTTACAACTCAGAGGGGAATGTTCCTAAGTTTTAAATACCCAAGGTTGTTTTAAAGTTCTTTCCGCTGCGTATCATTATATTGTTGATTGGTTGAGCCTTGGTGGCGTGCCACGTGTCCTAATTCCACGCGTAGTGGGATGGGTCGTGACATTTATTGGTATCAGAGCTATAGGTAACAAAACTTTGGGAACGTTCGACGACGAGTGGAGTGTTGAGTGAATTGTCACATGTTTTAAATTGCATTCATACATCTTAGAGATGTTTGATGCATATGGATGTTGTTTTACATACATGACATTGTTATTGTTGTACATGCATAGTATTTATACATTACGCACTACAGGATTATAATCACGGATGACCGAGAGTTATCACCCCATACCCGACGAATGAATGAAATGGCAGAGATGATGGGAAACATGGGGAAAATGATACGGAATATATCGGAGCGACTGCCTCCCACACCTCACATCGAAGTGGAACCAATAACTGTAGTACATGCACCCGAAAATAGGGGTATGAGATCAATATCTGAACAGTTTACTCGAAAGAAACCAATGGAATTTCATGGGACACCCGATCCAACGCTCGCAGAACATTGGATAATGGACATGGAACGAATCTTTTGATCTATCCCGATGACCGATAGGGAGAAGATGGAAAATGCAAGTGATTAACTGAAGGGTGAAGCCCAGAACTGGTGGGTAAATGTACTAGATCAAGGGGCACCGATTACTTGGGAAGGGTTCAAGGCGGAATTCAATCGCCGGTTCTTTCTGCGAGCCGCCTACAATGCAAAGAAGCGAGAATTTGATAACTTGAAGCAGGGAGATATGACTGTAACCGAATATACTTCCAAGTACAATGCGTTGTTGAGATTTGGCAAGGGTTCAGTACCAGAGGAGGAAGATAGAGTGAAGAAATTCGAAGAAGGTTTAAGGGAAAATATTCGTTTAAGGGTGGAAACCTACGAGCATTTGACTGTGGCAGCAGTACAACAAACGGCGCTAGTGGCTGAGAGTGGAATGGAAAGGTCGAGGCAAAATCAATCCGGTAAACGAAGCAATGAGAGTGGGGATAGGAACCAAGGCGGATCTTTCAAGAGGCCGTTTCAAAGAGGCTCTGGTTCTAGTTTCAGTGAATTCAGGAGGACGCCAAGTAGCATACCGTTGTGTTCACTTTGCAACCGACCACACTCAGGCCGATGTTTCATGACCAAACCCCAAAACAGGAACCAAGGCGGGGGTAGTACAAATTCAACACCCGACATGAGAGGCAAGTGTTATGATTGTGGAGTATTTGGGCACCAAGCCAGGGATTGCCCGAGGAAGTATTCTCAGAAAGGAGCTAGTTTTATGGCTTCCAGTGGGTCGAAGCCTAGACAATCCAATGACGGAGGACAAAGGACGGAACAACGTCAAGGAAGAGCATATCAGATGAACCCAGGAGATATGACTGCTTCTGAGACAGTAGTCTCAGGTATGGTGCTTGTATGTTCGCACTTAGCACGCATACTTGTTGACTCGGGATCTACGCATTCATTTGTATCACATGCTTTTGTTGAACATTTGAATGTTAAATCAGCACCGTTAGGATATGAATTGTCTATTGCTGTGCCACTTAGTAAAACGATAATGACATCTACTGTATATAAGAACTGTGAGATCAAATTAGGTGAGAAGTTGATGACCGTAGACCTTATACCGATTGTGGTGAACCATTTCGATGTGATACTGGGAATGGACTGGTTAGCCCTTAACCAAGCCACCATAGATTGTGAACGGAAAGAAGTCAATTTTCGATCACCGGTACACGGGAACTTTTGTTTTCAAGGGAGTGGGGTTACACCGCCGCCGTACTTGGTTTCAGCTATTCGAGCGGGAAAGTTGTTGAGGAGGGATGTCAGGGATTTCTATGTTCAGTGACTAATGTCTCGGCGACCGAATTAAAAGTAGAAGACATCCCGATAGTGCGAGAATATCCAGATGTATTTCCCGATGACTTACCAGACGTCCTGATTGAGAGGGAAATTGAATTCACCATTGAGGTAAAGCCAGACTCAAGGCCGGTATCCAAAGCACCGTATAGAATGGCACCACTAGAATTGAAGGAACTGAAAGTTCAACTACAAGAGTTACTTGACAAGGGTTTCATTCGACCAAGTATTTCGCCGTGGGGAGCTCCAGTGTTGTTTGTAAAGAAGAAAGATGGTTCAATGAGAATGTGTGTTGATTATCGGGAACTGAACAAGTTGACAATCAAGAACAAGTATCCACTACCCAGAATTGACGACTTATTTGATCAACTTCGTGGGGCACAAGTATTCTCCAAGATAGACCTAAGATCGGGTTATCATCAGTTGAAAGTGAAGGCCGAAGATGTTGAGAAAACAGCTTTCAGAACGCGTTATGGACACTATGAGTTCTTAGTTATGCCATTTGGGGTTACTAATGCACCAGCTGCGTTCATGGATCTTATGAATCAAGTCTTTAAGGACTATTTGGATGATTTTGTGATAGTGTTCATCGACGATATCCTTGTTTATTCGCCAAGTGAGATAACACACGAGAATCATTTGAGATTGATACTTCAGAGACTGCGGGAAAAGCAGTTATTTGGGAAATTCAAGAAATGTGAATTTTGGTTACCTAGCATTACTTTTCTTAGTCACGTGATTGATAAGAATGGGGTTTCAGTTGATCCTCACAAAGTAGAAGCAGTATCTAATTGGGAAAGACCGACTTCCGTATCCGAAATTTGAAGTTTCTTGGGATTAGCGGGATACTACCGCCGTTTTATCGAACATTTCTCGAAGATTTCATTACCGATGACAAAGTTAATGAGAAAGGGTGTTATTTTTTAATGGAGTCCAGAATGTGAAGACAGTTTCCAAGAGTTGAAGTCATGTTTGACGAAGGCACCGATATTGACAATACCATCTGGAACCGAAGGATTTGTAATCTATAGTGATGCTTCACACAGAGGGTTGGGATGCGTGTTGATGCAAGGGGGTAAAGTGATTGCTTATGCTTCTAGACAGTTGAAGACACATGAGATTAATTATCCGACTCATGATCTTGAATTAGCCGCGGTAATTCATGCTTTGAAGATTTGGAGACACGACTTATACGGAGAAAAGTGTGAGATATTCACGGACCACAAGAGTTTGAAATATATTTTCACCCAACGGGACTTGAATATGAGGCAGCGAAGATGGTTGGAATTGATGAAGGATTACGATCTTTCGATTGAGTACCATCCGGGAAAGGCAAATGTAGTAGCCGATGCATTAAGCCGGAAGACACAAAGGAATTTAGCCGACGAGCTAACGCAACAAAAAGAATTGGTAAAAGAAATGGAACGTTTAGACTTGGATGTGATACCAGGGGTTAGTGGTGGCTTAATGATGGCAATCATGGCACACCCAGATATTATTGATGAGATTCAAAAAGAACAGTTTCACAATGTTTACTTATGTAAAATGAGAGACGAGATACCTTTGGGAAAGCGATCTGGTTTGGTTTTGGAACAAGGGATTCTGAAGTTTGGAAATCGGTTATGTGTACCGAATGTGAAAGACATAAAGGAACGACTCTTAGAAGAAGCTCATAGTACTAGATATTCAGTGCACCCGGGAAGTAATAAGATGTACAGAAACTTGAGGGAAAACTTCTGGTGGAAGGGTATGAAGCGTGAAGTCGCTAAGTTTGTATCCGAATGTTCGGCATGTCAACAGGTCAAAGCAGAGAGACAAGTACCTGCCAGATTGTTACAACCATTACCAGTGTCAGAATGGAAGTGGGACGAGATCACAATGGACTTTGTTTTAGGATTTCCACGATCATGCAATAAGAATGATAAGATTTGGGTTATAGTTGACCGACTAACCAAGTCAGCTCATTTTCTACCAATTAAGACCACTAAGCCGTCCAAATTAGCGGAATTGTATGTGAAAGAGATTGTAAGACTACATGGGGTACCAGCAGTGATTATATTCGACCAGGATAGTAGTTTTACGTCAAGGTTTTGGGGAAGTTTGCAAAACGCTATGGGTACGAAATTGAGTTTCAGTACTGCATTTCACCCTCAGACCGATGGACAGTCAGAGCGCATGATTCAGACGTTAGAGGATATGCTTCGACTGTGTGTTTTAGACTTTGGTAGTGATTGGGAGAAACACTTACCGTTGATTGAATTTGCGTATAACAACGGATTTCAGTCAAGTATTGGTATGGCACCATATGAGGCATTGTATGGGCGTAAATGTCGTTCACCGGTTTGTTGGACCGAGGTTGGAAAAAGGAAGTTGTTAGGACCTGAGTTAATACAGGTGACTACTGAGAAAGTGAAGTTGATTCAAGAGCGACTCAAGGTAGCTCAGAGCGGATATAAGAGTTATGCAGACTCTAAACGACGACCGATGAATTTTGAAGTTGGAGATTTCGTATACTTGCGAGTATCGCCTTCGAAAGGCATTGTCCAATTTGGAAAGCGAGGAAAACTCAATCCGAGATTCATAGGACCTTTTGAAATACTAGAAAGAGTAGGGCCGGTGGCTTACCATTTGGCTTTATCAGCTGAGTTATCCTTTGTGCATAACGTATTTCACGTATCAATGTTAAGACGTTGTATGACTGATACAAGTAAGATCATTGTACCCGAACCGCTGCAGATTCAGGGGGACTTGACTTATGTGGAACAACCGATAGAGATTCTAGATCGCAAAGAACAAGTTTTGAGAACTAAAACCATTCCAATGGTGAAAGTGCTATGGCGTAGTCATACGGTGGAAGAGGCTATATGGGAAAGTGAGAAAGACATGAGGAATGAGTATCCGTACTTATTCGACGCATGAGGTAAAGTTTGGGGACAAACTTCCTTTTTGGAGGGAAGAGTTATCACACCCGTTCCAAAAATTTCATGGTTTTAATATGCATATTCAGATTCTTGTGGATTATCAATGTTAGTTGATAATGGTGGATTGAGGTTGACTGTGAGTCAACGGTAAGGTGTCAGTGAGGACACGGGAACATGGAAGTTCATATTGCATAATCATGAGTAAATGACATTTATATGATTTAAATGTTATTTGACCTTATCTGGTATTTCTGTGAATAGTAATGATACCTGTGTAGTATAATTCTAGTAAATTTGGATATGATAGTATCATTTGAGAACTGTGGTGAGAACGTGAGAGATACGTTAATTTAAAAGGTAGGTTGTGTAGAGATTCCAAAAAAAAAAGTTTTCGGAAATCCGACGATTATTTAGCCTCCTAGTCGATCCTTCAAAGTTTGGGGAAAATCGCACGAGGTATGAAGTTCTAACTTGTGAAATATAGAGAAATACATGTTTTATATTTCGACGACGAAATTGAGATCCGGGCGAAATCCATGTGTTAATTGTAGGCCCGTTAATTATGCACGCGCTAAATTGTGAGAAGCATGTCTAAATTTATGCGAGCACGTTAAGTTGTCTATGTGGGTCAAAGGGGAGTCTTATACAAATTCATGCCGGAGTAAGCTTCTCGATGTTTGAGAATTTAGTAGCGACGGCTACTATGCATGGTTGATAGACTTGGACTTGCCACGGCACTTGTGGATACAATGGTTGATAGACTTGGACTTGCCATTGGTATCGCGATTTAAGGCTTGGACTTGCCGTTACCGGATGAATGCGTACTTTTCTCCCTAGAGACTATTGTATGATTTATGAGATTATAGCATGTTTTATCATATATTGCATATGTTAGAACTTGTACGCTCAGCATATAGCTGAGCAGTGGAGATGTACTCCATTGCAGGTAAGAAGAAAGATAAGAAGAAGCGTGATGAGTGAGGCCGATGAACGCCGGGGGAATCACACTTGTATATGTTTTTGATTTAAATCCTAAACTTGTGTAAGGATTTGAATATTGTAGTATGTTGTAATAGAAACATGGATTAGTTTCACAGTATGGAAATCTTGTAATTGAACATCTGTAATTGCATATTAATATGTTGGAATCAGTTGTGGTTGTGTTTGTTGTTAGTTTTGAGAAGCATGTGTTGTTAATTTTCATCACAGGGCTGCCAGCAGGGGAGCAGTCGACTGGACCCAGGATCAGTCTACTGGATCCCGTGTGTTTGAGACACTGAAAGTGAATAGTAAGAGAAGCAGTCGACTGGATCCCTGATCAGTCGACTGAACCACTGTTGGATTTGGCTACTGCTTCTAATAATTGAAAAGCAGTCGACTGGGTTCCCATATCAGTCGACTGGACCCCTTTTGGTAAGTTGCATTTTGGGTTCTGCTTAACCCAGTCGACTGGGCAGTCGACTGGACCTCTGTTGAGGATTTAGGGTTTTAGTTTCTACCAGGCACAGTCGACTGGACCCTAGTACAGTCGACTGGGCAGTCGACTGAACCTCTGTTTTTTTTGGAATGGATTCTTGTGAACACTTTTGATTGAACAAAACTTTTTGTAACTCCGATTTTCAATGGATTTTACAACTCAGAGGGGAATGTTCCTAAGTTTTAAATACCCAAGGTTGTTTTAAAGTTCTTTCCACTGCGTATCATTATATTGTTGATTGGTTGAGCCTTGGTGGCGTGCCACATGTCCTAATTCCACGCGTAGTGGGATGGGTCGTGACACAAAGTAGGCTAATTATCGGTCTCAGGATAACAAGACGATGAGGGTTGATTCATGACTTTGGAATACAGAGAAGATATTATTTAGTAGAACTATATCTTAGGCACACTAATAACTTGTTCTACGTTATATCATTGATACTTTGTGAGTTTTTATTCACTCAGCTCTCAGTAAGCTGACGGCCGTTATTGCCTGGACATTTCCCGTCCAGATTACCCTGTCTCTTTTAATGGAGTTTATGACAATGGCTACTACCCTAAAGGGGAATACATAGAGGATGACCCCACTAATGCCGGTTATATCGGAGAAGGCTACTACGCTAACGACTACCCTTACGCCAGCTGAAGATATGAAGGTAGTTATCTAGTTTATGTTTAAGCTTGATATTATTGTTGAACTTTGTTAGTTAATGGGTACTTGGGCATGTGTTGTCTCCAAACCTGTGGTGATCCTGTGGACCACAATTTGATGATTTGTAATAGTTAGAATTGTCTTATATTTTAGTTATTTGTTATTCCTGTTTGTCTTGTGGACTAGTACTGCATGGTGTGGATAATTAGTGACTTTCACTTGTCATTCCCTATGGACCCAAAAAGGAAATTTATTTTTCTCTATTTTTGCTGCTCTGGGGCGTGATAGGCCAACACCATTGAGTCGGGCCTTAATATAAAAAGTTTTAATGTGCTTAGTCATTTCCTTCAAGGGTTCTTTGAAAGCATATATATATAAGATCACATTCATTCAAAATAATAAATTTAGGATATCTCACCTTAGGATCATTCTCTATCAAGACTTTATCCTCCTCATCGTCTTCAGCCATTTGTTGGTTATCCTTAGCTTCGAATGTCATTAAGAGAGTAAAGGCAGCATTAACTTCCACTAACTTTGAGAGTGAGCCAAACTGTGATGATGCCAGAATTTGGTAAGATTAAAGTAAAGCAGTTTAAGGAGAGAGAGAGAGAGAGTGAGAGACTATTTTTTGTATGTGGTTCGGCCCTATTAATGAAGGTACCAACGTCCACGGGTGTGTCTGAGCACGTTCACTAGCAGATCACCGGCGGGCCTGGTGAGCCAACAAAGAGGGGCGGCACTACCAGTAATACCGGCCGGGTGTATGCGTATAATGGCCAATTTTATAGAGGTGCTGTGTAGACTAAAGAATTGGCGGCCCCCTCAATGGGGGGTGAGAGGTCTCTTTTATAGATGTAAGAGACCTACTCCTACATGGATAAGGAAATATAATCCTATTGATATAGATTGGTATTAATTATGGGGATTTCCTAGTTGGATTAGGAAATAGTGTGCACTTTCCATTAGTCTTCTAGCTTGAGTAGGAAACTGCCCGTAATGCTCGGGATCACACTTGTGGGCCCGGATGAGTTGTTCCCGCGGCAGGATGTGCATGTGCGGTTTTCCCGACCTGCTGGCTGGGTCATAGATGAATCGCTCAAGATGATGAGTAGACTAAACCGCTCGGGGCTGATGCTTCTAAGGAGTGGTGCATGATTTGCCCGGGGCATGGACTAGCTGCTGATTTGAACCGCTCGATTATAAGATAGAGCCAATTTTGGGTGAATCAGCCCCCCATTTCCAAGATTGGCCAGATGCTATATCGGGGCAAGTTTGAAAATTAGTTTGATGTTATTTGCCGCTGTCTGAGTGCTTGTGGAAGCTGCCTCGAGGCTTCTGAGCCTGGTGAGTCCTCGGGAACTGACTGAGAGTTGAGACCCAGCCTAGCTCGGGACCTTTAAGTGCTCAGGAACTAACCGAGAGTTGAGACCCGGCCTAATTCGGAGTCTTTGAGTGCTCGGGAAGTGACCGAGAGTTGAGACTCGGCCTACTTCAGAGTCTTTTTTGCTTGAGTTAGCTCCCAGGATGATTATCTTCTGCCCGTAAACCTTCGTCAAGGCTGTGGGTAGAAGGATTTTACCATATTAGAAAAGCCGACCTAAAGCGTATTGCTCTAGGGTCCTTTTTTATGTTAACTCCCCAGGATGGTTGTCTTCCGCCCGGCCAGCCTTCGTCAAGACTGTTGGGAGAAGAGCTTGACCATGTTGGTGGAGCCGACCTAAATCACGTTGCTTTAGGGTCCTTTTGTTCCTCTATCGTCGGCCAACCTAAGAGATTTTAGTCACCTCTATCGTCGGTCTGGACCTAAGTGGAGTTAATGCCTCTGAGTACTGTAGGTGCTCGAGTTGTCCAAGATTTTGACTTGGTTATCCACGAAGCCAGTAAATACCCGGTGTGATTACCTGTTTAGTTCACTACGCCATCTTGCCCCCCAAGCTTTCGCTAAGACGAGGGTCTTATAGAGGCTATGATCTGTAGGTAGCCGACCTGGAACATGGTGGTTGCAGGATCTTTTGAAGCTTGCCATCTTCAGCCACCTAGGGGGTTTGCCCCCATCGTCGGTTGGACCTAAGCGAAGCCGGTGCCCCGGGCGTGACCCCGAGGTCTTTGGTGCCTGGGTTCGGAGCCCGAGGTCTTTTTAGTGCCTGAGTGTGAAGCTTGAGGTCTTTTCGTGCCTCTGGGTTAGGCCCGAGGTCTTTGCATGCCTCGGGGCTAGGCCCGAGGTCTTTGTATGCCTTGGGGTTAGGCCCGGGGTCTTTAGATGAGCTCTCTGACAATCAGTGGAGCCTCATGTGGTGATCAAGCAAGTACCACTGTAGTCGGACTCTTCTAGACCGATGGAGACAGGAGGTCGGATCAGGATCGTCGGGATCCAGATTTCTCTGTGCTGGAGGCAAAGTCGGAACTGCTTGATCCCGACCGATGTGAACTGGAGGTCGTGTCAGGGCTGTCGGACTTAGACCACTATAAACTGGGGGTCATGTCGGGGCTGTTGGACTCTGACCGCTGTGAACTAGAGGTCTGGTCGGGGCTGCCTGACCCGGACTGCTGTGAACTGAAAGAACAGTCTGAACTCCCGGGCTGATCTCGCTTTCGCTTACTTCTGGAGGACTTGTTGCTTTCTTGCCCGGGGTCTTTGATCCTTAGAAATTCTTCAGTGTCAATGTACTTTCCAACCCTCTCTGCGAGTTCGACCAAGGTTACCGGTCGGTTTCTGTGGAACGACGTGGCGCACTTGGTGTGTTGAACTCCCGAGCAGAAGGCTATGATGGCGATTGTCTCGTTCAGATTGCGAATTTGAAGCTTCTGTTGGTTGAACCGGTCGGTAAACTCCTTGAGGAACTCATTATTCCGTTGTCTGACCCTCAGTAGCTGCATGTCTGGCTTTGGCCGCTCATGCATACCGGCGAACTGGTTGATGAACTGCTTGCTGAGTTGTTTGAAACTGCAGACCGATCGGGGCTCCAAGGAGTAGAACCACTGCATGGCCGGGCCTTTCAAAGTGCTGGGGAAGGCTAGGCAGTGTAGCTCATCGGAGTTGGTGGCTAGGGCCATCTGAGCCTTATAGGTCCGGACATGGTCGACCGGGCTTCCCGAGCCATTATAGGGATCTAGGCGAGGCTCATTGAATTTGCGCGGGATGGAGAATCTCGTGATCTGGCTGGAAAACGGTGACTCTGTCTCGGTATTGGCTTGATTCAGAACACGGTTTTGACCAAGCTTCTTGGCCACTCCATCGATCTGCTTTTGCAAGTCCTTGATTCGGGCTTCCACACCTTCCCGACCGGTACCCGAGGGGTTGGTCGGGTCGGTGGAAAAGGCTTCTTCATGGCGGGGTGCTGTCCTCTGGGATCGGGCTCGGCTATGACTCCGGGTAACCGCGTGCCCAGGGATGACTCGGTTCCTGACCGAGTGACCTGGACTGATTCCCGGGCCATGTGCTCCAGCCTTTCATCTCGGGTAGCACGCCCACTGTTGATGTCTCTGGCCTCCTCAACACGGGACGGGTTGGCTCGGGCACGTTGTCTGGTCCAGATTAGTTCTCGACCGTACGCAACGTTCCCAGGTCGTTTCCTGACGCCTGGAGTACGGCTTTGCCGGGCCAGCAGGGCTTCGATCTGTTACTGGATTTTGACGCTGGCCCTTCAGGAGTTGTATGAGAGTTGCGGTGATCTGCTCAAATGTCATGGCTGTCGCAGTCGGTGCCGGGGCCGTAGGAACATCCCGGTTGGACCGCTGATCAGCCTTCTTACCCTCCTTCGGTGGCATGACGATCAGTCAAGAGATTTGTTGATGAGAAGACTTGTCATTTCCCACAGACGGCGCCAAACTGATGATGCCAGAATTTGGTAAGAGTAAAGTAAAGCAGTTTAAGGAGAGAGAGAGTGTGTGAGAGACTATTTTTTGCATGTGGTTCGGCCCTATTAATGAAGATACCTACGTCCACGGGTGTGTCTGAGCACGTTCACTAGCAGATCACCGGCGGGCCTGGTGAGCCAACAAAGAGGGGTGGCACTACCAGTAATACCGGCCGGGTGTATGCGTATAATGGCCAATTTTATAGAGGTGTTGTATAGACTAAAGAGTTTGCGGCCCCCTCAATGGGGGGTGAGAGGTCTCTTTTATAGATGTAAGAGACCTACTCATACATGGATAAGGAAATATAATCCTATTGATATAGATTGGCATTAATTATGGGGATTTCCTAATTGGATTAGGAAATAGTGTGCACTTTCCATTAGTCTTCTAGCTTGAGTAGGAAACTGCCCGTAATGCTCGGGATCACGCCTGTGGGCCCGGATGAGCTGTTCCCGCGGCGGGATGTGCATGTGCGGTTTTCCCGGCCTGCTGGCTGGGTCGTAGATGAACCGCTCGGGATGATGAGTAGACTAAACCGCTCGGGGCTGATGCTTCTGAGGTGTGGTGCATGATTTGCCCGGGGCATGGACTAGCTGCTGATTTGAACTGCTCGGTCATAAGATAGAGCCAATTTTGGGTGTATCAAACTGTATATGGAGCTTTTCATCCTCTTCTTTCTCCTCTATCCTTGTTTGAGATTCCTCAAAATTCTACTCAATTACCAAGCATTGGGATTCTCCCATAGTAACGACCTCTTCGTCCACACTCATTGCCTTTTCGAACTCGTTTACTTTGAGTTCGATAGTGCTTTCTTCTGAGGTGGTACCACCATCTGTTTCATTTGAACTTTGGATTCGTATTTGAATCCATTGATAGTTCTTTGGTTTCTTGACTAATTGAGCTCTCATTTTTCATCTGCGAGAACTCTTGCCAAAAAGTAAATTTTCTCTGAATTCTTCTTTGTTGTGTTCGATTAATAGTAGGAACCAACTCTTACAAGTAAAGGGTTCATTCCTTATGATTTCAGCAACATCTATTTCATAGTTAGAATCTTTATAATAGGTTTTAAGTGAAGAGGCATTCCTTTCACTTCTTTCTGAGAGCTTCATATCTAGAGACTCAAGCAGTCAATTCTACTGAATTTCTAAATTCAATGGCATTGAATTTCTTCATAAGCCTGAATTCAAGGCCATTTTGTGCTAGCTTAACAAACTCGGGTTCTGGTAGGACAATTTTACACTTTGTTCTTGCCCTTTTGAACCTATTTATGAACTAAGTAGCCTTTTCATTAGATTTTTTAATTAATCTAGCTAAATTAGCTATTAAAACTTCTGGATCTGTTTGGAAGAATTGAGCATGAAATAAATCTTCCATTTGAGCCCAATTTTGAATAAAATTTGGTGCTAGATTCATAAACCATGTAAAGAATTGACAAATAGTCTAAGTTTAAAGAACTATTTCGTTCCAGCATTAGCACATTGACTTGTGAATTTTGCAATATTTCGAGTGTGGACTGACTCCCATCACAAGAAAATAAAGTGAAAGTAGAGAACTTAAAGCCTCGAGGAAGTTCAATCCTATCTATCCAGTCAGGATAAGGTTTCCTACACACAGGTGTTTATACCCCCCCCCCCCCCCCCCCCCCTGCAATAGGTCCACAAATCTCATGAATGAGATTGATTATTCCTCTCAGTCAAATTTGGCTGCTATCGAATTGGTTGTACCATAGGTGGAACAACATAGATAACAGATGATTGGTAGAAGTTTTCTACCCTTATAAAATGTTCATTCGCAGTTCTTCGACCAAGTCCTAAATCTCCCAATTTTGGTTCAAACACGGGGTGGTTGTTATTTACCCTTCTGTTCGAACCAAATTTGGTTCTCTTGGCCTTCCATCTTCCAAGTTTATTTGCCTACACATTGGGTCCTAAAAACCCCCAATTTGATAAGCTTGAGTACCTTCAAAGGCAGGTACATCATTGTTTTGAACAGGCATGTAAATAATTTCTTGTGTATTTGTCCTTGGAATGGGACCACTTACATAGTTGGAAGGACTGGGTTGATTAACCCTAATTGGGTACTCCCTTCGAGGTAAAGGTGAGTGACCTTTTGGTGCCAACATATACATATTCTGTGGTAAATGACTAGTGAAGGAAGTGACCAAAACATTAACATTTTGGATCATATTCCCAAGATGGTCGAAAATTGGTGTTAACTGATTCACCAATTTGTTTTGCATTTCTGCACCAACTGTTGGTGCCAAATCTTGTTGGTTTGGGTGTTCTCCCCCTAAATCCTTGATTATTAATCTCAGTATTTATGGGTTCGCTCTCATTCTCATTATGAGATTCTTGGTGCAAAGTGCTACCAACCTCTATATTTTCAGCTATTACAATATTACTAGTGTTTTCAACAGATCTATTGCTTCTAATAACTCTGTTGGTCAATCATCTTTGACATTTGTATCCCACTGGGTGTGCCAAAATTATGTTTTGCTATTTATCCTTCGAAGGATATTTGTGTAATATTTGTGTGTGCGAGCGTGCCAAGCAAGTAAATTGCCTATGTGATTGTGTAAGTTAAATGCGTCTCATCAGGCCAATTATGATCATTCAAATGCCTTGTGACCAAGGACTTTTATGGTGTAAGATGAGCTAATTGAAGAAGTTACATTTAAAGACTAACTAAGAACTTGAATTAACCAAGTAAAATACCTAAAACAGTCAAAGGAAATTGAACAAAGGAAAGAACTACTTCATTAGAAAAGAATGTAAGGTACAAGTCCTAACCTCAAAGGGTACTTCGAAGTGATTTTCTACTCCTAATTGCAAAGGAAAGTAAAGATACAGAAATGTGTTCTGAAGTGGTTTGTATGTATTATTGCCTCTCACTCTTTATTTCACTTCATCTTAGGTCTTCGAAGTAACTGCTCCATTCAAATTGGAGTGTTGTCCAACCGCTTCTTCAACTGCCACATTCATGTCCTTACACGTGTCCTAGCAGTTGCTATTTGAATTCGAATACCTTAGCTCATAATAACTGCTCGCGGCTGAACTCTTGTTCTGGGTCCTTCCACATAGCTTCTATTAAACTTCATCATGCAACCTTGATCAGTCTCTGTCCTCCACGTGTTAGCGTGTTAATTGGCCAATATTTTTAATGCCAACAATAATACACCCACATCTCCAATCATACCTTCAATCACATCCTACTTTAAATGCATGTACTATGTGCTGTGTAAGTGGTACACAAAAAAGTGTAAAAAAAAATCAAACAGCGTATAGTACATGTATTTAAAGCATATAATGTGGTTAGACCATGGAAGTGTAGTTGGAGATGTGGATATATCATTATTGTTTTAATACAAACAACTAGTCTAGAGTATCCGGCCAGGCCCTCTATATATATATATATATATATTTGAGAGAGAGAGAGTGCAATTTTTTGTTGTTTGTTGTTTGTGTCGTTTTTTTTTTTTTTTTGAAAATATAGAAAGCTCAGGATTGAAATATTTCATCTTGGAAACAAGAAAATTTTGAGAAGATAAATCAAAGTTGAAATTTCAAGATAGGACACCGTGAAACCAAACCGTGATAATAAGTGAGCTAACACATCACAACACCGTTCAAAACACGTGAATATATATATATATATATATATATATCGTATATGTGTGTATCATCTCATGCTATACTACTGAGCGGGACCACTCAAGCTAGGTAAGGTCAAGGGTGGTCCATAAAATTTCCAGAGCTGCTTAGTTTTTGTTTTTTTTTTTAAATTAAAACAAACAGAGCTGCTTAGTTTGAACATATATTGAGATTGGTGAGTCTTAATATTCCTACGACTTTTCTTATCCACCACTCCTCTTTAAAGTGTTATCAATAACACAGAGAATATGATTCTTCTGGAAGGCTGTCTCAGCCACTTGTTGCCTGCCAACTGTCTTTCTTTCTTGTTTTCAATTCAAAATTACTAAATCCACCATTTGTCCACTGGGGCTTTTTCTTTTTCCTTTTTTTTTTTTTTTTTGTCTTTTTGGAAGGACATATTATATATATATATATATATATATAATACTATTCTATCACCCTCGTGGGCTGCGATTCATGTGCTTATGTCTTTTTGGCGTTTATGTATGAAAAATATAGGAGTATCTCTTTAGGAGTATTCATTAATTTTTTTAAAATCTTCTGTAAACAAGTTATAGTAATTTGAAAAAAAAAAAATAGAAATTTTCTACCCCAAAATTGACATGTGCTATAGATGAACAAAAAAAATTACTAATGTTTTAATGGTTATATATGTTGTTGGCTGTTATCAAAAAAAAAAAAAGTTAGCTCGAGTAGAATGCTAATTAATTTAAGGGTAAATCCAATGATCTTGGTGGAGGTTTCTCAAATTTGAATTTTAAATTTGGTCACAAATGATTTTAAGAGTTGTACCATGTGTTGTATCAATAGATAGTATCACATGTCACTGCATGTGGTACAACTGGTAAAGTATCTGAGAATCAAAATTTAAAAATATAGCATCACTCTTACCTTAAATATATATATATTTTATCGCAAAGCATGAAAATTCTATTGCACAAAAGGCAAGTTCACAAGGAACAAATACAAAATAGAAGAAGGAAAAAATATATGATAAATCACAGCAATATTCTGGTTTGTTCTGCAATCTCCAAAACTATGATATTGTAGATTATGGTGTAGCTCAAACACTAAATTGTCTGAAGAAGAAAGCTAGTAACAACCACAACAAAGATCCGAGTTTCAAAATTACTGTGACTGCGAAGAGGACCTGAACAAATAACAGATCTAATGCAAATCTGTGTGGAACAGGCAGCCAGATCCAACCACGAAAAAACGAAGACAAAGAAATTTAACTGCATCAATCAACCAAACTAAGTAAAAAATAAAACAAACCCTCAACAAGGAGGGATAGAACCCCCAACCCCCACACAAGAGGGAACATATTATTAAAAGCAACAAAAAATAGCAAAGAAAATAGTTAAGGGCTCTCCCATGATAAATGGAATAGTCCATAAGAGACGGCCACAAAGAGAGCACAAAAGTTTACCTTAAAATATGTTAACTCTAAATATTTGAGAGAGCATCATTTTTTTATATAGAAGAGAGAGATAAGATTCAAACCCCGAACTTATTATACATTATAGGGGACTTAATCACCTTTCTTTTCTATTGTCGTACTTTAATGCTCCGTAAATGGCTGTGATACTCCCAATATATTTGCTAACTTTTACAAAGCAAGATATACACATTGTCAAAAGACGAGTAGTTCATTATTTGACCTTCTAGTACTTCCGCACTTTTTTTGTGAACTTTTTTCAAACTTTAATTTACAAATGGGTAATATTAGATCCACACTCAAATTTCACACATATTTATTTATTGGGTAATATTATAGTGAGCAGCTTCTCATACGAGAAGGCGGGTTTTAACCGTTGGATGAGCATCTAGCCATAAGATTCTCAAGAATCTAGAGAAGCATTTATTGCTAAATGCTCATCCAACGGTTGAAACCCGCCTTCGCATATGAGAAGCTTCTCACAATAAACTTACCCTTATTTATTTCATTGTGGATGAAATTGATCAATAAAGAGAGGAGAGAGATTATAAAGTGGTGTAGACTCCACAGTCTCTCTCCTCTCTCCATTAATCCACGTCATGGTACGGATAAATGGGTATGAAATTTGGGTATAAAATTTGAATGTGGGTCTAACATTATCATTAACAAATTAATGCAACATTTAGGGTTACTATTGTCATTATGGAAGAATTATATAGTTGGTAAGGGTAAAGTGCAACACAATCACAAACACAAAAATAAGAGACGTCAATGAAATTATATCAAACATGTTTATTAAAATAATACTGAAGGAGGTCACTGAATCCTACACTTAACTAAAGCAAGATGATTTAAGCTCAAAGAAAAAATTTAACGAAAAATGTAAGTCAGAATTCAAAGGAAAACAGGTTGAATTTTCAAACTTATAACTGAATGAAAATATATGAATCAAATTTGCCAGGGAAAGATAAAATAAGAATTAAAAGAAAAGTACGTCGTAATGCTATATTTCCTAAATTTTATCCTAAAAGAACTTCTCAAATAATATGACAGTACCAGTTGAATTTTAATTAAAAGTTATTTATTTGATTCCACTACCACATCATTTGAAAAGCACTTTTAAAATAAAAATTTAAAAACCTTGTCATTAATCTTTTAAGAAAAGGTCCTATTCACTAAGTTAAAGGGTAACTGGGTAAGCAACCATGTATTTTCCTTATCCTCTCATTTGTCACACCATTCTCATGTCACACATCCTCATAATATTTTAAACTTTATTTATTATTATTATTATTTATTTTTTTTGTGCTTTCAATTACGGTATTAGTTTAGCATGAACTGTATAATCAATTATAAAACAAAAATGATAGGGATACACACCAAATGACACACTAAATGACACACAAGCTTTAAATATATGTACCCTGTGCTATGTAAGTGATGAACAGAAAAGTGTGAAAAATTCAAACAGCACAGGATACATGCATTTAAAGCACAGTGTGTCGTTTAGTGTGTCGTTTGGTGTGTATCCCTATCATTGTTGATTATAAAAACTAGTCACCTAACAATAGCATCAATATGCTTTTTGTTTTTAAAATGGAAATATATATATATATATATATATATGTATATATGATCATCATGTCTTTTTTTTTTTTTTTTTGGTTTCCCAACCGGTATCCGAACCCCACTGGGCCGACTAATCCGGTTTCGGAGCGGGTCCCGGGGTTAAGGTTTTAAACTCCTCCCAACGGGCTTGCGGGGGATCGATCCTTAGACCTCCCTACCAAGTCCAACCCCTGGCACCACTGGACCAAGTCACCGTTGATCATCATGTCTTTGAAATCTATATCAAACCCCACTAAGACCAAAGAATACGTGTTGTTAAAAATTACTCCGTAACATTTATTCTCACTTTAAACTCTCTGTTTTTGGTAAGGGATAAACTTCATACTCCAATTTTATCATTTAGGTGCCTCTACAGGACCACAATACTGTGAAAGCTCCTTCATCATTACCAATAGATTGTCTTTTTATTCTCAGCCAAAAAAATAAAAAAGTCTTTTGATTAAGTTTACTTCTATGGATAATTTTTAATTTACCCAGGTATGCCATTTATCTTCAATTTTGACCTCATCATGGCTTGATATAAGGTTATTGAAAGAAGAACTGAGAACAAGTGTAATTATGTCACCCTGGTGATTTATTTTCTGAAATGTAAAAATTAAGAGTTGTTTTCACAAAAATAGCATAATTAAAACTTAATTATTAAACTATGGTGTTTTGAAACTTAAAGACAGAAATAGGGTAAATCGTTTTTTACTAATAACGACTCTATACACTCGTCTTTAGTAAAAATGACTTTTTTTTATTTAATATCGTTTTAGTAACACCGAGTTAAGCAAATAGTTTTTTTTATATTTATTTTCTACGAAAATAGGCTTTTTTTGAAAAAAAGAAAAAAAGGTTATAAGTCGTGATTACAAATAACGACTTTAAAAATGTCGGTTTTAGTAAACACGACTATGTAGAGTCGTTATTACCAAAAACGACTTTAAATAAAGTCGGTTATACGAATAACAACTTTAGTCGTCTCTGTAAAGTGATTGGACATCTCTGTAAAGTGATTGGACATTTCTGACCAGTGACGCAGAATAAGTCGGTATTACCAAAGACGATTTTAAAAGTCGTTTTTAGTAATCACGACATTATGTAAAGTCGTTTTTAACAATCACGACATTAAATAAAGTCGGTTGTACCAAACACGGCTTTTAATAAAGTTGTGTTTACTAATAACGACTTTTAAGTCATTTCATTTCCTTCTATTCTCATTTTCTAGTTCACTCTCTCATTTAGTCTCTCTTTTCTCCGGCGATTCTCTCTCTCTCTCTCTCTCTCGATCTCTCTCTGGCGATTCTCTTTCTCTCTCTCTCCACTGGTGATTCTCTCTCTCTCTCTCTCTCTCTCTCTCTCTCTCTCTCTCTCTCTCTCTCTCTCTCTCTCCGACGAGGTATATATATATATATATATGTATATTTTGATATGTATGTATATGTAGATGTAGATGTAGATGTATATGTATTAATTAATTACATTTACATTACTATTTTATGCAACCCGTTGTTAATAATTTTTTATTTTTTAGTTTGTTAATTAATTCAATTTACCCCTTGTATATTTTTTTTCATATGAATTTATTATGATTGATTGTTATTTTATTTTGGGTTAATATCATCATTTGCCACAACCCTTCAGTTAATTGAACTCTGTTTGGTTTATTAATATCATATACCCATATTTTAATGGAGTAATGTTAGGCCCACTTTGAAATTCACACTAAATTTGACATCTAGCTTTAAATGTATGTATATCATTTTTTCAAAAATTCAGTAACTCGGCAACACGAAAAAATGATTATTTTATATGAAATTTTATGATTATCTAACAAATAACTTATTGAACGCATACCTGATCTAAAACTATTTTTTAATAAGTCCTTTGTTAGATAATCATAAAAAAAAATTTATAAAAATTATATAGAAAATAAAATATTAAAAAAAGGAACAAATTTGAGAGACGAGGATAAATCACTCTACCTGTCCTCCGCGGTCCTGAATTCAATAGCATTTTTCATAACGAGTTGTCGACACCAATTTTTATTGGAGTCGGACAAAGGGACAAATTCTGGATACGTGCACCACCTTTATGCAACCCGTTGTTAATAATTTTTTATATTTTAGTTTGTTAATTAATTCAATCTACCCCTTGTTTATATTTTATTTCGTATGATTATTATGATTGATTGTTATTTTATTTTTTGTTAATATCATCATCTGCCACAACCCTTCAGTTAATTGAACTGTGAATGCCTCTTTTGGTTAATTTGTTGAAAAAATTCAAAATACCAAAATACATGGTTAATTTGTAAATGTATAATTAATACAGTTTAGATGACGCGTCTGCGGCGGGGTCCTATAGACCCATCTGTCCTGACTTTATAGTCGACCCATATATCGCAGGATATATGGGAGCATCCCAGGGTATGTAAAAATTATATCTATATATATGTATATTATTTTGTACCAATATACTAAGATCACAAATCTAACATAATTTATGCGATTGTAGGATTACGATGCATTCGTTACAGTACGCAGGTCTGATTCCAAGCTATGGGAGTGAGGCGTTGATTCACGACTAATGCCTTATTTGATGCGAGCTGGATTCTATGGAGTTTCCGGGTCGGCTGGATCTAATGCGATCATGCCCTCATCAGTGCATTACTTGAGAGGTGGTGTCAGAAGACCCACACTTTTCACCTATCGGTAGGTGAGGCGACCGTCACACTTGAGGACGTCACTGTGTTGTAGGGTCTGCCTGTGGACGGAGAGCCAGTCACATGCATTGTTGAGTCACGTAGCATCGCAGACTGGCAAACTCTCTGCTTGGAGATACTGGGGGCAACACCACCCCCTGAGAGGTTTGACCACGGCAGGATATATCTCTCCTGGATAGCCGACCATTTGGAGGCTATGCCTGTAGGTGTCTTGCCAGTCCAGGCACTTGAGCAGTATGCTCGTGCTACCATATTGTGGCTGCTTGGAGGTCTCTTATTATCCAATACATCAGATAACAAGGGTAAGTTGATGTACCTTCTGTTGCTACGTGATTTGGACGCATGTGGGCGCATGAGCTGGGGATCAGCCATATTGGCGTGGTTGTATCGATGCTTATGTCGGCCATCCCGTATGCATGTGTGCGACGTTTGCGGCCCAATTACATTATTGCAGGTATGTTTTAACATCTCCCTAAGTAAACCTTATTTATATAAATATAATAAAAAAATTGCATATTAATTATGATGCATCTTGTAGTTGTAGATGTGGGCATAGGAGCGTATACCGGCGATTAGGCCGGGCTTGTCCAGCATTCCTCCCATTGGTTTTCAGCAGCTCCAGGCCCATCCAGATCTTCCCATTGGGCCACGTGGTTGCAGGTATTAGTTGGCGTTCCAGTTGTGGGTCAGGAGCCGGAGTCCAAGATTGTTGTAGATACACAGTTATGCCCAGATATGGGCCATGAGCAGTCGTCCATGCCTGCTACAGATACCCTGGCAGCATCAGAGCCAGGTTCCTTGCAGTCGGCCCAGGTTGCACCAGATACACAGGTGTCACCGGAGGTGGCCCCAGATGTTGGTGAGGATGAGGATGAGGGAGAGCAGAGAGGTAGACCTAGGAGGATTATTGTTGCACCACCGTGTGGAACATAGATATGTTACTTTGAAAAGTGGGGTTTTGTACATTTTTTGCACTTATATTTTGGTATGTGTATGTTGTTTTGTACATTTGTTTGTACTGATATTTTGAGTAAATCACTTTAACGTCAAAGTTTATGTCATATGATAGTATTGTTATTTTTTCAATGCTCTATTACTGTGATATTATTGTAATATATTGCTTCAATAAAATTGCACTTACAAATTTGTTGGGACAAGTATAGAATTGGCAATTGGGGTTCTGACTAAGTATAACTTTACAAGTGAAACCTCTAAATTATAAAAGTTTCTGACTAAGTTTCGTTGGGTTGCTAAAACATGAATTCTTATATGACTTTTCCGAAGTTGCTAATTAGCCTACCAAATTAATAGTATGTTAATTCGTACTCACCAGGATACTAAGTCTAACAACAGAAATAAATTCTAAACCAGTAATAATACAAATATTGAAATATATAGGTAAACATTTATTTTCAGATAAACATTTAAGTATTCCACAATGACCGTCTCATACTCGGAGAGACGTCACAACATTAAAACATTCACTTCACACTGTCTCAGAGGGTTCTCTAACACAGACATCCAAATCGACTCGTGAGTCAAAACTCACTCAAGCATGTGCCAAAAATGCACAATACATCACATTATCATGCATGACAATATAATGAAATGCAATAACACAATTACGGGTGTTATAACACACCATTAGTTTACATTGCAGAAATAAAAAAGCACTACATAGATTGAATAAGATTAAGGGAAAAAAAAAAACAAAAACAGACACGTTAACAACATAAGGACGAAAGACATCTCCGAAAAATAACGGCCACTGAAAATTTATTCCTCATCCAATCCTTTGACATTCTGAAGATTGTTGAGAGTTATATCCAATTTTCCATCGCAAGAAGGTAAACGCCATACAACTACACTAGTCGGGATCAATGCGATACCTGGAATGATCTTTCCTTGCCATTTTTCATCCTTAAATATCTGCCAATCCATCTTACCACAGATCTTTTCCCGTGTGATCCTTAATAACACAGAGGTAAGTGTCATTAACAAAATCATTACGATCTATCTTGGTCAAGCTTTCCAAAACCCCCCACGACACGATCTGCCAGCCAAGGGCCATTCTGGGGTACTAATGTCTGGATGGGACACCAGTCTCCCATGTCTAAATACCCACAGTTGATGACTTTCAACCAAGGGTTCTTCCGAAAATGTATCGTCCTCCGTGGGCTGTTGTTGTAATGCCCTTCGGAGAAAACTGGTCAGGCCGGGGATGTGCCTCATAGGAGCTCATGATGCATTATCTCGGGATGAACCACATATTTCCATCTGCTAGGGTAGGGAGTTTGCAATAATATCTTAGATTGGTTAGGTACGTCCTTAGAGTTAAAGATTCCATTATATATAGGGCATACACTACAAGTCTGAATGTATGTATAGCGTTAGACATTGCGAGTTGTCAAGTCATGCGTCAGATGCAGTGAGTGTTCTGAAGTCAGTGAGTTGTCAAATAAGGCATCTGAAGTCAGTGAGTTGTCAAATAAGGCATCATAAGTCAGTGATTTCTCAAATAAGGCATCAGAAGTTTGTGAGTTATCAAATCATTTGTGCGACGTCAGATGCAGTGAGTGTTCTGAAGTCATTTGGCTTACGGCAGCGAGTAGTCAAATCAGGTGTATAAAGTCAGTGAGTTATCAAATCAGTCATCAAAATTCAGTGAGTTGTCAAATCATCTGAGTTAGAATGATACCGTGATGAAAGTGACGATCTTGTTCAACATTATCTCCCTGGTTGTCTATCCATGAACGGAAAGTCATATTGTTGTCACGAGTACTACAGTGTATACCATAACCCTGATTACACTCTTCGTTATCTTAAAAGTCTAGACCGTTAAATTTGAGAATTATATAACTATTCAGATTTACCATTACTTTTCCAGTTTGTACACAAAATTCTAAGCATGCACTTAATTTAAGAGAACAAAATGATCATTATGATTAAAAATCCATACATTTAAGGGAAAAGAAAATCATAAAATCACACAACTCATGTTACATTTGAATGTTAGAATCAGCAACAACCCGTGGTCGTGCTGGACACCGGCGTCGATCATGACCAGTTACCCTACAAATACTACATTGTTTGGGCACACGGGCCTTAGGTACATCCATGTCCCTGTGGATACGTGTAGACTGGGGACGACCCGGCCTTATCACACGCCGAGTGTTTTCATTCGATAGCAAGACATGTACGTTAATTTGTGGCCAATAGTCCTCGTGCTCCAGGGGGTGGAAATTGCTCTCCCATGTACGAATAAAAGATTCCATACTATACTTTTTTGCTACAAACTGGAAAGGATCTAGTCCTTGATTCATTGTTACAGCCAATATGTACGAGCATGGATATTTATATATATCTCTCCTCCCACAAGAGCAATAACCCAAATTGAGTCGCACGACCTGCCGGTTACCCCCACTTGTTTGACCTCTCCGTGTGATAACTTGGAACTTCCCTAGGGACCTATTAAGTGAAAATTTGCAAAGGTTAATTTATTAACAGTGATTAGGTTGTTTGCAAAAGCTAAATAAGTATGGTAAGTGAAAATTTAGTAATGAAAAATACCTGTCATATGCCTGTAACTCGTGGATATTAGCTTTCTTTTGTTCTTTATCAAGTTCATCTACCACGTGCTTCTTGAAGGTACGCCCATCTCTTAACCATTTCTACACGGTTAACCTTCCTTCGTCAAAATATTGCACAAACCCGGTAAAATATGAGTTGGATGCATGCAGTTATTGGGAGAGCATAGGCCCCCTTCAGTATTGAGTTAAATCCTTCAATGTGGTTAATGGTTATGATACCCCAACGGTGACCACCATCATTGGCCAGAGACCACTGATCTGAGGGTACACGTTCTAACCAACGCCATGCATTGGTATCTATTTTTTCAAATTCTCCATATCACGGTTGAACTTCCTAATCTGATGCTTGATCCCAGCTAACCAAAGTAGGTCCTTCAACAGGATATTATTGAATTTCCTGTGGAAGTTGCACTGGAAGTGTCTTAAACAAAATCGATGATACGCATTGGGCTCACGCCACTCTGTTAATCTCTGAACTGCACTGATTATAGCAGAATGTCGGTCAGATATTAGGCATATGCCCTACCTACCACGGACAACATACGTACTTAGGTTCCTTAGGAACCATGACCAACTAGGAAGGGTCTCTTCATCAATAATTGCAAATACAAGAGGAAATATCTTGTTATCAGCGTTTATCCCCATAGTTACAAGGATCTTACCTTTGTATTTGCCATTAATATGGATCCCATCGACACAAATTACTGGACGGTAATGAGCAAACCCGTCAATTGAAGGTTTGAAGACCCAAAACAAGTATTGGAACTTGACCACACTAGGGGTGTCCGTAGGATTTGTTTTCCATTGCACTATTGTCCTAGGGTTGTATTTTTTTGAAGAGCTAACATAAATCTAGGCAATTTTCTATAAGACTCGTCCCAGGCTCCAAAAACCATCTCTATAGCTTTTTTCCTCGCACGCCATGCCTCTTTGTACGAGATTGTGATTTTTTGGCTTTCCTTCACCCTTTCAATGATCAAAGTGATTTTCATACATGGATCATGTTGCACATAACCCATAATTAATTTTGCTAAAAGATTCATATCTAGGTTAACGTGGTCCTGGCTATTATGCGGTTACACACAGTGGTGGTCGTCGATATACTGTGTAATTTGAAAACCACCCGTCATTAATTTTTTTTGTTGCCCGCAAGCGCCATGTGCACCAATTTTTGCACTGAACCACCCAAAATTTTGGATTTGTTTCAACTATCTCGTATTGTCGGTCATTCTTTGTATGATAAAACTTTATGCATTCCTGGAGATACTGCTTATCTCTAAATGTCATTTTCTTCTTTCACTCAACTTTATCAGAGTCCCATATTGGAAAAGTACGATTGCTATCACAAGTAGTAAATTCACAACCCTCATACCCCACCTCGTCAAGGTCAGTGAAGAAAGGTACTGGACTGTGAAGCTCTTGCACATGAGGGGGAGATGGCATTAGGACACTCTGCCCACCCACTATTTCGCCTTCTTCATCAGAATCTGAACCACCCATCATCGCCTCTTCCTCTTCTTCCTCCTCCTCTAAGGGATATTCTGTGTGCGCACCGGTGCTGTCTGTAGTAATATCTTGAGCATTGTCCTCAAGTCTTACTAACTGCTCAACCGAATTCATATACCCTTCATTAGTTGACATCATTTCACGTAGATTTTGGCTACTAAAGTCATAACCGCTATCAAAGTTTGGAGTCCTAGAGCTAGGACCTGCACTTTGAAAGTTTGGAGTTCTACAACTAGGACCTTCATTTACATGAACTTCTGACAGAGTGTTGTACCTTCCTTAGGACTCCGAGTAATGTGAGCTTCTTCGATATCCATCAAAATTGTGTCCGTAGCCTTCGTTTAAATTCAACGGGGATAAACAAGGGGACTCAACATTAAAGTTTTCGGGGCCTTGTGTCAGCAGTCGAGTAAACGGTCCAGGTTGTATCCTTTGCGGCAAGGGTCTTAGAACATGATGGACCTTCTCAATATACATCTCAACACATCTTACTGCCAAAAAAAAAAAAGAATATGAAGTACCTTATCTAGTATTGAATCATCCACTATGGAAAGAGCCATATAATTCATGACAGCTCCGTATTGGTTGACTGGAAATCTACAAGTGAATTTCAAATCGACAATTTCACCTTCACAGATTACTTTATGATATACCAACTGAACTAACTCAGACAGGGTTGTTCCGTGATTCACTTCTTGAATATCCTTGGCTGGAATATTGTATTTAATACCTCCTTCGTTGTGATCCATTATCATACTAACCCCCCCCTCCCCCAATAAAATGAAATAAAAGTTGACATCGTTTAAGGAAGAAAATTTTAGAGAAGAAATACAACAAGGTCTGCAACCACGAATAGATAAGAAGACAATCTAAGGAAGAAAAAGAAAGAAAGAAGAAGTAAAATATCGAACAAGGGGAAGGTTAGAAGAGATATATACACTTGCCTAAAGTCGTTTTTACTAAAACCGACTTTAGGGTGGCAGAACTTTTTTTACTGACATTTGATTGACAACACTCTTAGCAGACAGAGTATTTCTTTCAAAATTGATTTTACTAAAACCAACTTTATATAAAAGGCGTTATTAGTAAAATCGACTTTAAAATCATTTTTGGTAAAACCGACTTTAGGGTGACAAAAAGCTGCATGATTGAACAACACTCTGATAAGATGTCATTTCCTCTATAAGTCGGTTTTACTAACTACAATTTTTAAGTCGGTACTAGTAATACCGATTTTCATTTAAAGTCGTTTGTGGTAATAACGGCTGTATATAGTCGTGTTTACTCAAAGCGACTTTTATAAACTCGTTATTTGTAAAAATGACTTAAATCCTTTTTCTTTTTTTCCAGAAAAAAAAACTATTTTCGTAGAAAATAAAAAAAAAATGACTATTTGCTTAACTCGGTGTTACTAAAACTGATTTTAAATAAAAAGTCGTTTGTAATAAAAACGACTCTTTAGAGTTGTTGTTAGTAACAACGATTTACGTTGTTTCTGTCTTTAAGTTTCAAAACAACCTGATTTAATAATTAAGTATTAATTATGCTGTTTTTGTGGAAACAACTCAAAAAATAATAGCAGCATAAAAGAAAGATTCAAAACAGCCTAATATATAGTTTTTCTTTAAAATACTCTTAATTAATAAGATACTAGCATGTATCCCGCGCAATGCGTGGGTACATTGTTTTATAATAAATCAAAAATACTGGTAATGAATATTGTTATGTAATACCCCGTATTTTCAATAAATATTTATGTAGAGAGATTCCATATACTTTCCTTAACCTTACTTGTAATGTCACCTTCGACCGATCGAAGTCTTTTCGAGCGATCGAACATTTCTAAAGTCCAAGCGATTGAACCTTTATCGATCGATCGAAATCCTTCTAACCTGAATTTAATACGTGGTCCCCACTTCAATCAATCAAACTATTTTCAATCGATCTAATTGACCGATCTACTCTCGAGCGATCGAACTACCTTCAATCTATCGAATGTGTAATAATTAGAATTCCAGTTTGCTCAAACAATGCCACCTGCACCCCTCTCCCACTATATATATGTTTGTGCTCGTGTGTTTGTGAGGGTTGGCTGAACCAAGAGAGTTGAGAGAGTTGAGATAGTTAAGATTGTGTTTGCATATATATATATATATAAATGCACATCCATATATCTATATATACACATACACATACACATACACACATATAGTTATAGATATACAGGCAGAAGAGGAAGAGAGAAGAAGAAGAATAGAAGAAGAAGAAGAAGAAGAAGAAGAAGAAGAAGACAGAGAGAAGTAGAGACGAAGAGAGGAGCAGAGAGAGAGAGAGGAGAAGCCATTGGAGAGAGAGAGCTCAAAGCTTGATGAGCCAAACGCACCCTTAACGAAGTTCGGTGAGTTCTAAACTCACTCAGTAACTTAGTTATGATGTTTTATGTATTCTATCCATTTAAAAAGGACCTAAACACTCCCTAACATATCCTGGAAGTTCACTGCCAGAATCTGGAGAAGACGAAGTTCGAGCGATCGAACTAAGTTCAATCAATCGAACAACCCTGAGTCTCAATCGATCGAAATGACTTCAATCGATCGAGACCGCCATAACTTCAATCGATCGAGAACACTTCGATCGATTAAACCTCACTTTCTTCAAGCGATTGAGAGGACTTCAATCGATCGAACCTTAGCAGAACTAGGATGTTTCCTTTTAGTTTATAATCCATAATGCTTAGTTGTTCATTGATGTTTCATTTTTCTATTGTGCGATATTATGGATTACAGAGGTAAAGGGATACGATAATGAAATTGAGATAATGATGGTGAGTAACGTAATAGGGTTCGGAACGTTAGTAACAGTACGATGCGATAAAGAGACAAGTTGGAGATAATAATGATGGGGTAGCATTGGATAACTAGGGAGTGAGTCAGTGAGATATTAGTTATTTTCGAGGTTGTGTGAGTCGAGCTGATGATTCGCTCAGGTTGAATCCGATAAGTAAGTCGGAAGGATTTGACCAGGATTGTAGAAGCTATGGGTGCATAGTACTCGCAAGCGTTCTTAAAAGCGGTGAACAGTAAGAGTTCTTAAAAGCAGTGAACAAGAGTAGTTATAGCGCGCTCATGGTTTGTATTTACCAGAGCTATGTATGAACGATACTCGCAAGCGTTCTTAAAAGCGGTGAACAGTAAGAGTTCTTAAAAGTGGTGAACAAGAGTATGGGTACGTCCATAGACCAGTTGTTATATGAGAACGATGTATGGTGCTCATAAGAGTTCTTAAAAGCGGTGAACAATAAGAGTTCTTAAAAGCGGTGAATAGGAGCACTAATATGTCGTGATGATATAATCAGTTCGGTATAGTCAGTTGGGATTGGTACAGTCAGCCTTAGAGAATGATGAGAATCGATTAATGATGTGTCTGAATAAAAAAGAAAATATATTATTAATATCACTGCTTGTTATCGTGCATGATTGGTAATTACTTTATTTCTTTGAAACTGTGTTAGTTAGTTCTTACTCAGCTTTCAGTAAGCTGACGGCCTTTATTGCCTGTACATTCCCCGTCCAGACTACCCTGTCCCTAACAATGCAGGTGATGGAACCTACGATGATGGCTACTACCCGGAGTTGGATTATGCAGAAGGTGGCCCCACTGATGTCGGTTATGCTGCGGAGGAGTGTTATGCTGACAACTACCCTTACGCCAATTAAAGACCTGAAGATAGTTATTTAGTTTATATTTCTGTTGTTCTGTTGAACTCTGTTTTACTTTTGTTGACGGATACTTGGGCATATGTTGTCTCCAGACCTGTTGTGATCCTGTGGACCACACTCTAATATTTGTAATAGTGATACTGTTTTTTTTAGTGGATTATGTTGTTGTTCCTGTTCTCTTGTAGACTAGTACTGTGTGGTGTGGATAATCAGTGACTTTCTCCCGTTATTCCCTATGGACCCAAAAAGTAAATTTATTTTTCTCTATTTTTGCTGCTCCGGAGCGTGACTTGTTATCATCGAAAGTTCAATTAAAAATACACCCTTATAATTGTCTTTGTATAAAGCTTCACATAACATCTATAAAATTTTACCCAGAATCGATCCATTTATACAAATTAATAATAGTGTTTTTCTTAAAATTATGAGTACGTTCGTCTCATGAAAACTTAGAAATCACCATACATGTAAAAAAATGTTGTAAGCTTATATAAACCATGGAAGAAGTAATACAAATTCATGGGATGGGCTAAAAAAAAGAAAAGAAAGAATAGCCTTTCAAAATGATCATAATAAAATATTGACTTAAATTGAACAATAGTATTACACGATTTAAATATAGGAAGAGTTCTTCATGTACCAATTAAATGGTAGTATGTGTCCATTAATACCCACTGCTATATAAGGGTGTAAAAAAAGCCTGGCCTGAAGTCTAGCTCGAAAAAACGGCTCTTAAACCTGGCCCAAGCATGG
This sequence comes from Hydrangea macrophylla, assembly GCA_033977485.1. NCBI lineage: Eukaryota > Viridiplantae > Streptophyta > Magnoliopsida > Cornales > Hydrangeaceae > Hydrangea > Hydrangea macrophylla. The sequence continues at coordinate 68,073,558 of CM066992.1, forward strand.
GGTAGGGCCAGCCCAGCCCTACCACCCTGGGTAGGGCCTGGGCCTATCTCTTGAAACCCAAACTCGATCCGAGGCCCGACCCGACCAAATCTCAGTCCAATTAGAAGCTTCCCAATAATAAAAGTATTGATCAAAGCCCAAACCCGCCCAAGCCCGATCAATGTCAGGTCAAGGCCATTTTAATATCCCTACTACTATAACAGTCCATTGGGGTGGAGAGAATGATTAAGGGTTGGTGAAATGGTTAAAGAGTGAACATACTCTCAGATTATTTGTGGCATGCACTCTCAGCTTTTGTATATAGTCATAGATATAAAATAATAAGGGTAAATTACATTGACCTCCCCTGAGGTAAAGTCAAAATATAGTATCTTCCCTATTGGTTTGCCTATTACACTAAGACATTTGAGATTTGGGATTGAGTAATACTTTTTAATACACCCAAAATTGGCTCTATCCTATGACCGAGCGGTTCAAATCAGCAGCCAGTCCATGTCCTGGTCAAATCATGCACAACTCCTTGGACAAGCATCAGCCCAAGCGGTCTAATTGTTCCTAATCCAATTAGGAAACCCCCACAATTAATGCCAATCAATCCTAATACAATTAGGAAACTTACTTGGTTTGTGTCAATCACATTCTAATTGGATTATTTGCTTATCCATGTACGAGTAGGTCTCTCGCATCAATAAAAGAGACCACTCACCCCCATAGAAAGGGTCAACTTTTCAGTCTCTACAGCACCTCTATAGCGGTCATCAACACGCCCAGTCGACCTACGGTAACTCCAAACTATTGTTGGTTCACCACAGGTCCCCGACTTTTTACAATATAGTGAACATGCTCAGACACACAAGTGGACATAGGTACCTTTATTAACAGGGCCGAACCACATACAAAAAATAGTCTCTCTCTTTAATCTGCTTTATTTACCTCTTACCAAATTTTGGCATCATCAGCTTGGCACCGTTTGTGGGAACGACAAGTTCTTCATCAACAAATCTATTGGCTGATAGCCATGCCTCCGAAGAAGAGTGAGAAGATTGCACAGTAGGCCAATTCGGATGTTCCGCCGGCCCCGACGCCAGCTACGGCAGTCATGACATCTGAGCAGATCACCGCGACCCTGGCATAACTCTTGGAGGGCCAGTCTCAAATCCAGCAACAGGTCAAAGCCCTGCTGCCCCAGCAAAGCAGTCCTCCAGTGGCCGGGAAATGACCCGGGAATGTTGCGTACGATCGGGAACCGATCTTGACCAGACAACGTGCCCAAGCCAATCCGTCCCGTGTTGAGGATGCCAGAGACATCAATAGTAGGTGTGCTGCCCGAGAGGAAAGGCAGGAGCATATGGCCCAGGAATCAGTCCAGGGTCACTCAGTCAGGAGCCGAGGTGTCCCTAGGCACATGATGAACCGGAGTCATAGCCGAGCCCGATCCCAGGGGACAACATACCGCCATGAGAAAGAAGCCTCCTCCACTAACCGGACCTACAGCCCGGATACCGGTCTGGAAGGTATGGTGGCACTTATCAATGACTTGCAAAAACAGATTGATGGAGTGGCCAAAAGGCTGGGCCAAAACCCTACTCAGAATCACGCCAATACCAAGACAGAGTCACCATTCTCTAGCCAGATCACGAGGTTTGCCATCCCGCACAAATAAGCAGCCTCGCCTAGATCCCTATAACGGCTCGGGAAGCCCGGTCGACCACGTCTGGACCTACAAGGCTCAGACGGCCCTAGCCACTAGCTCCGATGAACTACATTGCCTGGCCTACCCCAACACTTTAAAAGGCCCGGCCTGTCACATCCGTTTCAAAAAGTTCATGGTTTTAAAATGCATATTTGAATTTTCTGAATTATCAATGTTATTGATAATTGAGATAAGGAGTTGACTGGGAGTCAACAGTGAGGTGTCAGTAAGGACACGAGAACATGATAGTTCATTTTGCAGTGACATAAGTAAATGGCATTTATATGATTTAAATGTTATTTGACTTTATCCGGTATTTCATGAATAGTGAATTGCCTGTGTAGAGTAAATTTCTGGTAATTTTGATACTGTTAGATATCATTTTGAGAACTGTGGTGAGAACGTGAGTGACACGTTAAGTAAAAGGTAGGTTGTGTAGAGATTCCATTGAATTTAATTTTCGGACGTATTTTTGTAACCAAATGAGACTTATTCGAAAACTTTTGAATTTATAATTTTCACTCGTAAAGTTATAAAATGGACGTGTGCGAAGTTCCGGGAGTTAACTAGAAGTTTAAGAAACTCGCAGGGAAGTATACGTAATTCCTGAGAAGTTTGTCTATAAATAAGGAGGGGTGAGATTTCATTTCTCACAAAACTTATAAAATATCTTGAGAGAGGAGAAAGAAAGGAGATTTGGTTGCCACGAGCTTGCGACGCTGATCGACGACCATTCGTCCGTCAGATTTTCACCAAATTTCATATTTGGACTCGTGGAGGTAAGACCTACGTTTTGATACTACTTAGGCCACGTTTGGCAAACTTTTATAAAAATTTGATTTCTAGACTTTTGGGGAAAACAGGTATAAACTTGTAGGAATCATCTCAAATTTGAGATCCGACGTTTAATTGGCCCCCTAGTCGATCCTTCAAAGTTTGAAGAGAATCGCACGAAGTATGAAGTTCTAACTTGTGAAATATAGAGAAATACATGTTTTATATTTCGACGACGAAATTGAGATCCGGGCAGAATCCATGTATTCGTTGTAGGCCCGTTAATTATACACGCACTAATTTGTGAAAAGCATGTCTACTTTTACGTGAACACGTTGAGTTGCCTATGTGGGTCAAAGGGGAGTCTTATACAATTTCATGCCGGAGTAAGCTTCTCGATGTTTGAGAATTTTAGTAGCGACGCTACTGTGCATGGTTTAAGGCTTGGACTTGCCAGGGCATTTGGGGACGTAATGGTTGTAGGCTTGGACTAGCCATTGACGTCGCGGTTTAAGGCTTGGACTTGCCGCTACCGGATGAATGCGTATTTTTCTCCCTAGAGACTATTTGTATGAATTGTGAGATTAGAGCATGTTTTATCTTATATTGCATATGTTAGAACTTGTGCACTCAGCATATAGCTGAGCAGTAGAGATGTACTCCATTGCAGGTAAGAAGAAAGACAAGAAGAAGCGTAAAGAGTGAGGCCGGGGAATCATTTGTTCAAATTTTGTTCACACTTTTGTTTTAATCCTAAACTTGTATTAAGGATTTGGGAATTTTAAAATATGTTGTAATAGAACCTTGGGAGTTAGTTGGTAGTACTGTAATTTGTATTTGAACACCTGTAATGATGTTTTAAATCGCTAATGTTTAGTTGTGGTTGTGTTGGTGTTGGTTTTGGTTTTGGAGAACTTGAGTTGTAGAAAAACAACAGGGCTGCCCAACAGGGGATCAGTCGACTGGACCCCATATCAGTCGACTGGATTCTGGGTGGTTCAGACACTGAAAGTGAATAGTGTTGGAAGCAGTCGATTGGACCCAGAATCAGTTGACTGGATCCCGTGTGGTTCAGACACTGAAAGTGAATAGTGACCAATTCAGTCGACTGGGCTCCCCGATCAGTCGACTGGACATCTGATGAAAATATTGATTTTTGGCTCTGCTTAAGTCAGTCGACTGGACCTCAGTCACAGTCGACTGGATCGGCTACAACTTTTTTGAAATCTTTTGCTTTTGGTCTTCAGTCGACCGGATCCCCCATCCGGTTGACTGGACCTCTGTTTTCAAAACTGAATTCTTTTGGAACTGGTTCTATGGATAAAACTTTTTTTTATAACTCTGATTTTAATGGATTTTAATAATGTTTTCCGCTGCTATTTTACTTTAATGAAGCTGGATAAATCTTGATGGCGTGCCATGTGTCCCATTTTTACGCGTAGTGGGATAGGTCGTGACATTTATTGGTATCAGAGCTAGAGATAACAAAACTTTGGGAACGTTCGACAACGAGTGGAGTGTTGCGTGCTTTTGCTACATGTTCTAGATTGTATCCATACATGGTAGAGATGTTTGATGCATATGTATGTTGTTATACATACATGTTATAAATATTATTGTACATGCATAGTATTTATACATCGAGATTAACAGGTTAAACAATCATGGGTGACTGAGAGTTATCACCACATACCCGATGCATGAATGAAATGGCAGAAATGATGGGAAATATGGGTGACATGATCCGAAATATAGAGGAGCGATTGCCTCCAATGCCTCCATTGGAACCGAAACCAATAACCGTAGTGCATGCACCTGAAAATAGGAGTATGAGATCAATATCTGAACAGTTTGCTCGAAAGAAACCGATGGAATTTTATGGGATACCCGGCCCAACACTCGCAGAACATTGGATAATGGACATGGAACAAATCTTCTGATCTATCCCGATGACCGATAGGGAGAAGATGGAAAATGCAAGTGATGTACTGAAGGGTGAAGCCCAGAACTGGTGGGTAAATGTGATAGATCAAGGAGCACCGATTACTTGGGAAGGATTCAATGAAGAATTCAATCGCCGGTTCTTTCCGCGAGCTGCCTATAATGCAAAGAAGCAAGAATTTGATAATCTGAAGCAGGGAGATATGACTGTAACTGAATATACTTCCAAGTACAACACTTTGTTGAGATTTGGGAAGGGTTCAGTGCTAGAGGAGGAAGATAGGGCAAGGAAATTTGAAGAAGGTTTAAGGAAAAATATCCGTTTGAGGGTAGAGACTTACGAGCATTCGACCGTGGCAGCAGTACAACAAACCGAGAGTGGAATGGAAAGGTCGAGACAGAATCAACACGGTAAATGAGGCAATGAGAGTGGAGATATGAACCAAGGCGGATCTTTCAAGAGGCCATTTCAGAAAGGCTCTGGTTCTAGTTTCAGTGACTTCAGGAGAATGCCAAGTAACATACCGTTGTGTTTACTTTGCAACCGACCACACTCAGGCCGGTGTTTCATGACCAAATCCCAGAACAGGAACCAAGGAGGGGGTAGTGCAAGTTCGACTCCCGATATGCGGGGTAAGTGTTACGATTGTGGAGTATTTGGGCATCAAGCCAAGGATTGTCCGAGGAAGCATTCTCAGCAAGGGGCTAGTTCGATGGCATCCAATGGGGTCAAAACCTAGACAGGCCAACGACGGGGGACAGAGGACAGAACAACGTCAGGGAAGAGCATTTTAGATGAACCCAGGGGATGTGGCTGCTTCAGAGATAGTGGTATCAGGTATGGTGCTTGTATGTTCGCACTTAGCATGCATACTCGTTGACTCAGGATCTACGCATTCATTTATATCGCATGACTTTGTTGAACATTTGAATGTTAAATTTGCACTGCTAGGATATGAATTATCCGTGGTCGTACCTCTTAGTAAGCCGATAGTGACATCTACAGTATACAAGAAGTGTGAGATCCAATTAGGCGAGAAGTTAATGACAGTAGACCTTATACCTATCATTGTGAACTATTTTGACGTGATCTTAGGAATGGATTGGTTAGCCCTTAACCTAGCCACGATAGATTGTGAACGGAAAGAAGTTAATTTTTGATCACCGGTACATGGGGACTTTTATTTCCAATGGAGTGGAGTTACACCGCCGCCGTATTTGATTTCAGCCATTCGAGCGAATAAGTTATTGAGGAAAGGATGCCATGGGTTTTTGTGTTCAGTGATTGACACGGCAGTTAGTGAATTGAAAATAGAAGACATTCTGATAGTGCGAGAATATCAAGATGTATTTCCTGATGACTTGCCAGATGTTCTAATTGAGAGAGAAATTGAATTCACCATTGAGGTAATGCCAGACTCAAGATCTGTGTCCAAGGCACCGTATAGGATGGCACCAATATAATTGAAGGAACTGAAAATTCAACTACAAGAGTTACTTGAAAAATGGTTTATTCGACCTAGTGTATCACCGTGGGGAGCTCTAGTTTTGTTTGTAAAGAAGAAAGATGGTTCGATGAGAATGTGTGTGGACTATCGAGAGTTGAACAAACTGATAATCAAGAACAAGTATCCACTACCTAGAATTGACGACTTATTTGATCAACTTCGTGGGGCACAAGTATTTTCCAAGATCGACTTGAGATCGGGCTACCACTAGTTGAAGGTGAAGGCCGAAGATGTAGAGAAAACAACTTTCAGAACACGCTATGGACACTAAGAGTTCGTAGTCATGCCATTTGGAGTTACAAATGCACCAGCCGCGTTCGTGGATCTTATGAACCGAGTCTTTAAGGACTACTTGGATGATTTTGTAATAGTGTTTATTGACGACATTCTGATTTACTCGCCAAGCGAGATAGAACATGAGAATCACTTGAGACTAATACTTCAGAGATTATGAGAAAAGCAACTGTTTGGTAAATTCAAGAAATCCGAATTTTGGTTATCTAGTATTACTTTTCTTGGTCACGTGATTGACAAGAATGGTGTTTTAGTTGATCCGCACAAGGTAGAAGTTGTATCAAAATTGGCAGAGACCGACGTCCGTATCAGAAATCTGAAGTTTCTTGGGATTAGCAGGATAATATCGTCTTTTTATTGAGCATTTCTCAAAGATTTCGTTGCCAATGACGAAGTTAATGAGAAAGGGTGTTACTTTTGAATGGAGTCAAGAATGTGAAGACAGTTTTCAAGAATTGAAGTCAAGGTTGACGAGAGCACCTATCTTGACTATACCATCTGGAACCAAAGGGTTTGTGATCTATAGTGATACTTCGTATCAAGGGTTAGGATGCGTACTTATGCAAGGTGGAAAAGTAATTGCTTATGCTTTTAGACAATTAAAAACACATGAAGTTAACTATCCAACTCATGATCTTTAATTAACCGCTGTAATTCATGCGTTGAAGATTTGGAGACACTACCTGTATGGGGAGAAGTGCGAGATTTTCACGGATCACAAAAGTTTGAAGTATATTTTCACTCAAAGGAATTTGAATATGAGACAGAGAAGATGGTTAGAATTAATGAAGGATTACGATCTTTCAATTGAGTACCATCCGGGGAAGGCTAATTTAGTGGCCGACGCTTTGAGCCGAAAGACGACAAGGAACTTAGCCGATGAGCTAACACAACAGAAAGAACTGGTAAAGGAAATGGAATGTTTAGAGTTGAATGTGATTCCAGAAACCAAGAATGGGTTAATGATGGCGATCATAACACACCCAGATATTATTGATGAAATCAAAAGGGCACAATTTGACAATGTCTATCTGTGTAAAATGAGAGACGAGCTACCTTTGGGGAAACGACCTGGTTTTATGTTGGAACAAGGAACCCTAAAGTTTGGGAACCGATTATGTGTACCAAATGTGAAAGGATTGAAAGAGAGAATTCTAGAGGAAACACATAGTACTAGATACTCAGCACACCCGGGAAGCAATAAGATGTACCAGAACTTAAGAGAAAATTTCTAGTGGAAAGGTATGAAGCGTGAAGTTGCTAAATATGTTTCCAAGTGTTCGGCATATCAGCAAGTAAAAGCAGAGAGACAAGTACCTGCAGGTTTATTGCAACCATTACCAGTGTCAGAATGGAAATAGGATGAGATGATGATGGATTTTGTATCCGGATTTTTGCGATCTTCTAATAAAAATGACAAGATTTGGGTTATAGTCGACAGATTAACCAAGTCCGCTCATTTTCTACCAATCAAGACGACTAAATCGTCCAAGTTAGCAAAATTGTATGTGAGAGAAATTGTAAGACTATATGGGGTTCCAGCAGTGATTGTGTCAGATCGTGATAGTAGCTTTATGTCGAGGTTTTGGGGTAGTTTGCAAGAAGCTATGGGTACGAAGTTGAGTTTCAGTACCGCATTTCATCCTCAGACCGATGGGCAGTCAGAACGGACGATTCAGACTTTGGAGGATATGTTGAGATTATATGTTCTAGATTTTGGCAGTGATTGGGAGCACCATTTGCCGTTAATTGAATTTGCTTATAACAATGGGTTCCAGTCAAGCATTGGCACCATATGAAGCTTTGTATGGGCGTAAGTATCGATCACCGGTTTATTGGACCGAGGTTGGAGAAAGAAAGTTACTAGGACCTGAGTTGATACAGGTGACTTCTGAGAAAGGTAAAGCTGATTCAGGAGGGACTTAGAGTAGCCCAGAGTCGTTATAAGAGTTACACGGACTCGAAGTGACGATCGATGATGTTTGAAGTAGGTGACTTTGTCTACTTGCGAGTATCGCCTTCGAAAGGCATTGTTCGATTCGAAAAGAGGGGGAAGCTCAATCCTAGATTCGTAGGACCTTTTGAGATCCTAGAGAGGGTAGGCCCAGTGGCTTACCGATTGGCGTTGTCATCAGAATTGGAAAATGTGCATAACGTATTTCATGTATCGATGTTGAGACGATGTATGTCAGATACGAGTAAGTTCATGGTACCAGAACCGTTACAAATTTAAGAGAATTTGAGTTACATAGAGCATCCAGTAGAGATACTAGATCAGAAGGAGCAGGTCTTGAGAACTAAGACAATTCTGATGGTAAAAGTGTTATGGCGTAGCTATAAAATCGAGGAGGCTACATGGGAGAGTGAGGAAGAGATGAGGAGGGAGTATCCGCATCTTTTCGACCGATGAGGTATAAGTTTGGGGACAAACTTCCTTTTTGGAGAGGAGAGTTGTCACATCCATTGCAAAAAGTTCATGGTTTTAAAATGCATATTTGAATTTTGTGAATTATCGATGTTATTGATAATTGAGATAAGGAGTTGACTGGGAGTCAACACTGAGGTGTCAGTAAGGACACGAGAACATGATAGTTCATTTTGCAGTGACATGAGTAAATGACATTTATGTGATTTAAAAGTTATTTGACTTTATCCGATATTTCATGAATAGTGAATTGCCTGTGTAGAGTAAATTTCTGGTAATTTTGATACTGTTAGATATCATTTTGAGAACTGTGGTGAGAACGTGAGTGACACGTTAAGTAAAAGGTAGGTTGTGTAGAGATTCCACAGAATTTAGTTTTGGGACGTATTTTTGTAACCAAATGAGACTTAGTCAAAAACTTTTGAATTTATAATTTTCACTCGTAAAGTTATAAAATGGACGTTTGCGAAGTTTCGAGAGTTAACTAGAAGTTTAAGAAACTCGCAGGGAAGTAAACACAATTTCTGAGAAGTTTGTCTATAAATAGGGAGGGGTGAGATTTCATTTTTCACAAAACTTATAAAATATCTTGAGAGAGGAGAGAGAAAGAAGATTTGGTTGCCATGGGCTTCCGACGCCGATCGACAATCATTCGTCCGTCAGATTTTCACCAAATTTCATATTTGGACTCGTGGAGGTAAGACCTACGTTTTGATACTACTTAGGCCACATTTGGCAAACTTTTATAAAAATTTGATTTCTAGACTTTTGGGGAAAACAGGTATAAACTTGTAGGAATCATCTCAAATTTGAGATTCGATGTTTAATTGGCCCCCTAGTCGATCCTTCAAAGTTTGAAGAGAATCGCACGATGTATGAAGTTCTAACTTGTGAAATATAGAGAAATACATGTTTTATATTTCGACGACGAAATTGAGATCCGGGCAGAATCCATGTGTTAGTTGTAGGCCCGTTAATTATGCACGCGCTAATTTATGAAAAGCATGTCTACTTTTACGTGAGCACGTTGAGTTGTCTATGTGGGTAAAAGGGGAGTCTTATACAATTTTATGCTGGAGTAAGGTTCTCGATGTTTGAGAATTTTAGTAGGGACGGCTACTGTGCATGGTTTAAGGCTTGGACTTGCCAGGGCACTTGGGGACGTAATGGTTGTAGGCTTGGACTAGCCATTGACGTCGCGGTTGAAGGCTTGGACTTGCCACTACCGGATGAATGCGTATTTTTCTCCCTAAAGACTATTTGTATGAATTGTGAGATTAGAGCATGTTTTATCTTATATTGCATAGGGATAATTAAAATTCAGTCATGTGTCAGTAGAGTATTTAAAAGTCAGTCATGTGCTTTTTGTAAATTAGAAATACATCAACTTTTTGTCTAAAATACCTAAAATACCCCCTTATCTTTGGCCTTTCGTGAGAATAGAGAAAAGAGACAAGGAGGGGTATTTTAGAGATTTTATACCAAAGTTGATGTATTTCTAATTTACAAAAAGCACATGACTGACTTTTAAATACTCTACTGACACATGACTGAATTTTAATTATCCCTATTGCATATGTTAGAACTTGTGCACTCAGCATATAGCTGAGCAGTAGAGATGTACTCCATTGCAGGTAAGAAGAAAGACAAGAAGAAGCGTGAAGAGTGAGGCCGGGAAATCATTTGTTCATATTTTGTTCACACTTTTGTTTTAATCCTAAACTTGTATTAATGATTTGGGAATTTTAAAATATGTTGTAATAGAACCTTGGGAGTTAGTTGGTAGTACTGTAATTTGTATTTGAACACCTGTAATGATGTTTTAAATCGCTAATGTTTAGTTATGGTTGTGTTGGTGTTGGTTTTGGAGAACTTGAGTTGTAGAAAAACAACAGGACTGCCTAGCAGGGGATCAGTCGACTGGACACCATATCAGTCGACTGGATTCTAGGTGGTTCAGACATTGAAAGTGAATAGTGTTGGAAGTAGTCGACTGGACCCTGAATCAGTTGACTGGATCCCGTGTGGTTCAGACACTGGAAGTGAATAGTGACCTATTCAGTCGACTGGGCTCCCCGATTAGTCGACTGGACATCTGATGAAAATATTGATTTTTGGTTCTGCTTAAGTCAGTCGACTGGACCCCAGTCATAGTCGAGTGGATCGGCTACAACTCTTTTGAACTCTTTTGCTTTTGGTCTCCAGTCGACCGGATCCCCCATCCGGTCGACTGGACCTCTGTTTTCAAAACTGAATTCTTTTGGAACTGGTTCTATGGATAAAACTTTTTTTTTATAACTCTGATTTTAATGGATTTTAATAATGTTTTCCGCTGCTATTTTACTTTAATGAAACTGGATAAGCCTTGTTGGCGTGCCACGTATCCTATTTCCACGCGTAGTGGGATGGGTCGTGACACGGCCGTGCAATGGTTCTACTCCTTGGAGCCCCGATCGGTCAGTAGTTTCAAGCAACTCAGCAAGCAGTTCATCAACCAGTTCATCGGTATGCATGAACGGCCAAAGCGTGACATGCAGCTACTAACAGTCATACAAAGGAATAATGAGACCCTCAAGTAATTCACCGACCGGTTTAATCAAGAGAAGCTCAGAATCTATGATCTTGATGAAACTGTCGCTATTATAGCCTTCTGCTCGGGAGTTCAACACACCAAGTGCGCCGCGTCGTTTCACAGAAACCGACTGAAAGCCTTAGTTGAACTCACTGAGGGGGTTGGAGAATACATTGACACTGAAGAGTTTCTAAAGACCAAAGACCCTGGGCAAGAAAGCAACGAGTCTTCCAGAAGTAAGCGAAAGGGAAATCAGCCCGGGAGTTCTGATAGTTCTTCTAGTTCACAACAGTCAGGGTCCGACAATCTCGACCCGACCTCCAGTTCACAACAGGCAGGGTCCGACAGTCCCGACCCGACCTCTAGTTCACAGCGGTCTGAGTCTGGCAGCCTCAACCCGACCTCTACTTCACAGCAGTCAGGATCCAATGATCCTGACCTTGAATCCAGTTCAGAGTAATCAGGAGCCCGGTGATCCCGACCCGACCTCCTGTCTCTAACAGTCTCGACAAATCCAACTACAATGGTACTTGCCCGATCATCGCATGAGGCTCCGCAGAATGTCAGAGAGCTCTTGAAAAGACCTTGGGCCATACCCGAGGCACATCAAAAGACCTCGGGCTCCGAACCTAGGCACAAAAAGACCTCGGGATCACACCCGAGGCAAAAGACCTCGGGGTAGAAGATAACCATCCTGGGAGCTTAACTTAAGCAAAAGACTCTGAGTTAGGCCAAGCCTCAACTCTTAGCCAGTTCTCGAGCACTCACAAGACTTAGAAGCTCCAAGGCAGCTTCCCCGAGCACTCAGACAGTGGCAAGTGCCATCAAACAGATTTTCAAACTTGGCCCGATATAGCAATCGACCAACCTTGGAAATGGGGGGCAGCTGATACACCCAAAATTGGCTCTATCCTATGACCGAGCGGTTCAAATCAGCAGCCAGTCCATATCCCGGTCAAATCAATCACAACTCCTCGGACAAGCATCAGCCCGAGCGGCCTAGTCTACCCGAGACTCACCATCCCGAGCGATTCATTCACGACCAGACCAACAGGTCGGGAAGACCACACTGGCACGGTCCATACAGGCACAGTCAAGCCAGGCCCGCAAGGCACGCCCCAGAATATTCCAGGCAGTTTCGTATTCAAACTAGAAGACTAATGGAAAGGGCAAATTGTTTCCTAATCCAATTAGGAAACCCCCACAATTAATGCCACTCAATTCTAATACAATTAGGAAACTTACTTGGTTGGTGTCGATCACATCCTAATTGGATTATATTTCCTTATCCATGTACGAGTAGGTCTCTTGCATCTATAAAAGAGACCATTCACCCCCATAGAAAGGGTCAACTTTTCAGTCTGTATAGCACCTCTATAGCAGTCATCAACAAGCCCCGCCGACCTACGGTAGCTCCAAACTATTGTTGGTTCACCACAGGTCCCCGGCTTTTACAGTATAGTGAACGTGCTCAGACACACACGTAGACGTAGGTATCTTCATTAGCAGGGCCGAACCACATACAAAAAACAGTCTCTCTCTTTAATCTGCTTTATTTACCTCTTACCAAATTTTGACATCATTACTTTTTACCTTCTTTTTACTAACTAGTCAATTAATATATCGATGATTTGATTGTTTAATTTTTTTTTTTTAATAATAATAACCAATTAATTCTTATAAAAGTTATTAATAATTTCGTATATTGTCTCTAATGTGAATTGTTTTTTAAAAAAAAAATTGAAAATTCGCCCATTAAAAATATGTTGGTATTTCTGAATTAAAGAATAGGTTATATTTTATGGTTGTCTATGTAATTTTGCATTCACCATTAATTTTTTATTTTGTTAGATTTTCATACATTTAACTATGCAAAAACGTTGATGATTGACCAATCTCCTCAGTGGAGATTAGTGTAATTTATCCGATTAAAATAAGAAACATAGAACTAATATTTTATTAAAGCAGACTACATGGCCCGCCATCCATTAATGACTAAGTGGATGACGTCACTCAGGGCATATAAAAACAAAGTGAGGAAAAATCATAGAAGGTGCAACTCGTCCGGCGCACAAAGTCAGACTTCGGAGTCTTGTGTCTTGAACTACACGCCGCCCTCCTGTACTCTCTCTCTCTCTCTCGCTCTCTAATACATATTTATACACTTGTGCTACTCTCTACCTTCTCCAGTATAATCATAACGCCGTGTCCGGCGCACATTTGTCAGACACTTCAAATTCCATCGGTAAAAAATTTACCAAACACACCCCCCCCCTCCCACCAAAAAAAAAGTTGTACTCTGTATGTGCCTAGCTAGCAGTATGATCAGCGAAGGGAAAAAGACGACGAACAGTCACCGTCCGGTCACCGGAAAATTCTGTTGCTGCTACTCCGCGCAACATCAATATGGAAATTTAGTTCCTCTCTCTCTCATCGTTTTCATCCTCGTTCTCCTCCTGCCGGTCGGAGCGCAGCCACAGCCGCCTAATTCGACCGGCCCCGATCAGATCCCGATGACGAGGTTCACTCCGTCGATGGCGATTATCGTCTCCGTCCTAGTCGCCGCCCTCTTCTTCATGGGTTTCTTCTCCATCTACATCCGCCAGTGCTCCGAAAGCTCCTCCATCGGCAGCGTCCGTCAGCTCGGCGCTTCCATGAGGGCCCGACGCGCCGCCGCCGTAGCCGCGCGTGGTCTCGACGCTACGGTGATCGAGTCGTTCCCAACCTTCCTCTACTCCGCCGTGAAGGGGCTCAAAATCGGAAAAGGGGCGCTGGAGTGCGCGGTGTGCTTGAACGAGTTCGAGGACGACGAAACGCTGCGTTTGATCCCCAAATGCGATCACGTGTTCCACCCCGAGTGCATAGACGAGTGGCTAACGTCGCACGTGACATGCCCGGTTTGCCGGTCTAACCTCGTCCCCCAACCCGGGGAGACCGTTCAAGTCCCTGACTTGAACACTGAGCCGGGAAATGAACACGAGGCAGAGAATCTACAAAACGATGCCGTTTCGATTCGAATCGACGACGATCATGTCGTGAACGTCGACGAAGAGCCACCTAAGCCGGTGGTGGACCGTAACCAGAGCTTTAATCGGTTCCGTCCTGCGAGATCATGGTCTGTACGGTCCTCATTATTTGGGAAATTCCCAAGATCACATTCGACCGGACATTCATTGGTTCAACCGGGAGAAAACACAGAGCGGTTCACCTTAAGATTGCCGGCTGATGTGAGGAAGCAGGTGATGAACCGGGCACTAAACCGAACTACAAGCTGTCTTGTGGTGTTGCCGAGAGAAGGGAGCTCGAGACGAGGGTACCGAACCGGTGGTGGAGAAGGTAGTAGTAGAGGGAGGTCTCATAGGCGGCTTGAGAAGTTAGACCGGGGAGTCAAGTCGGACCGGTGGGTGTTTACAATGTTTACGAGGGCGTCGTCGAGTCGGTCTCCGAAGGTGGTGGCCGCAGATGGTGAGGGGACGTCGTCAACGTCCACGACTCCCAAGGGTTCGAAAATGGCCGTCAGGTTACCATCGTTTAAATGCCTCGAACCGAAGGGTGACGAGACTGGGCTCCTACCGGCCGATTCGGCTCGGCAACCAGTTTAAAAAGTCAAAATTGGTTTGCCATGATATTGGTGTGTGACTGGAAATTTTGGACGGTTTGGTGTAAGGGAAGGGCCCAAGTGGGGACCACCATGGAAAAGACATGCAGTCTTTGACTTGGCCTAACACTTCAGAGGTTGAATTCTTGGCTTTGTACGTAGAAGGCTTTTTTCATTTTTTTTGTTTTTATATATACATATAATTTTAAATATATATATTTTTTTGTTAAGTTTTTTGTTTATCCATCTTGGTTGGATTTTAAAGCTTGTGAATATTTGCTTGCACAATGTTGTAATTAGATGTCCTGCTCTATTTTATGTACAGGAAAAACCCAGAATTTTATAATAATTGTTTGATTATTTCTTTTTGCGTATTAGTTTTTGGGTACCATAAAGTGAAGACGTGTAACATAAGATGTGTAGGTTTATTTGAAGGTCAAATGATTTAGTTTTTAAGGTCTTCACGCATTTCATAAATTTTTTTTTCTTTTCTTTTTTGTCGGTTTTAGGAGTATTTTTCGAATTGATTTCATTTTTATACTGCAATATTTTGATAAAAATTGATTGAATCAAACGGTTCGCTCCATTCAAACTGTTGACACTTCTAAATATTATCATCTATGGCTTTGCATAACAATAAAATAACTTATCAATTTTATTCAACTTTAATTGACACTCACTTTTTATCAAAAAAAAGAAAAAGAAAAGGGGACACTCACTTTAATGAGAAAATGTTATGCTACCCAAATTAGCATCCCAAATAATATATATGGCACTATATTCACTTAATTTTTATTGGAAGATATTGAAGTTGTTCCACCATTATAAAGGTTGTCTCATTAGCATATGTATTGTAATCACATATGGATAACAAATTTGGGAACCATAGTATTACTCCACTAGTATTTATTTATTTTTTTTATAGCCACTGGTTTTTTTTAGTGTCCATTACTAGAGAGAATAACTTTGAAAAGAATCCTTTTTAAATCTTTTCTAATTGCTATTAGTTTATGGTTATAAAACCTCGGCTTGAAGTTTGGTCTTTGTCTTATTTTAGTCCTTGTAGTTTCAATTGCATCAATTTAGTTCCTGAAGTTTTAAATAGAAGCAATATGGTCTAAATGTCTCATTCTATCATAAAATTTGACGGAATTCACCCCAACTATGCACACTTAATTATGTTGATAAGTGGGTGGGGTTTGGGGAGAGTGGTGGTGTTACATCTTTTCCCCTAAAATGTGCGACAATGCATAACATGTGAGCAAATTTTGCCATTTTTTCTTGCAGAATTGGACATTTGGATCACATTGCTTCTATTTGACAACTTCAGGGACTAAATCGATGCAATTAAAACTACATAGGCTAAAATGAGACATGGTTCAAACTTGACAGATACATTTTGCAATACAACCTAAAATCTCCAATAAGAAATCCAAGTAAACGAAAAGGGTTAATTACCATTTTTACCTTTATAGTTTAACCCTTGTGTCAATTTGATCCCTCTAATTTCAATTCACGTGATAATTATCCAGGCGTAGTATAGAGATTAACTACCAATTCTATCTCTGCTCCCCCTGTCTTTTACATTGAACTGCTGCTCATTAGAAGAAATGCTAATGTCAAAGCAAAAAGTGTGGTTAAAAGTTTTAACGACAAAAAAAAAAAAAAAAAAAAAAAAAAAAAAAAAAAAAATTGTAGCTAAAACTTTTAGCGACACTTTATGTTTTGACATTAGCAATTTCTGCTTTGACATTAGCATTAACCCATTACAAATGTTAGAATATAACAAATCTAGATTCATATTGTCACGACTCATCCCGCTACAGACGAAAATAGGATACGTGGCACGCCACCAAGGCTCATCCAATTCATTAAAATATTAGAGGAGCGGAAAAGAAATTTAAAACTGAAAGAATTGTATGCCCTACAAAGCCAATAATAATAATAATAATAATTTATCACATGCATTTCATGGGTTGTATTATAATACCATTATAGTTGGTACATTTTGTCCTAAGTTTACATTATTCGAGAAATGATATTGATCATTGATTAGAAAGGTTTATTCTAATTTTCTTGTAATCTAAATTGTGTTCGCAATCAATAAGCATGCTAGGACAACATGCTTGTAGATGGTTGTCACTTGTGGTACTACTATATGTGATAGGATAGCGTGCTTAAGTCATCAGGGTAGAGACCCTTAGTAGACATTGTGGGTATTTGTAAGATGACAAATGCTGAACAGGATCATTAAAGAACACTCTTGGACCAGTCACTGTTATTAGAAGAGTTGTTCTTCTAACAATTACAGAAAGTCCTTATTGACCTGAGGATATTACTAAGTCTTATATATCTGTTAGTGCTTTAATATTGTCAACCGGTGATGTCTAATTAAAGACTATATACGGACTTGTTGGGCTACATTAATAATGTATGAAGATTTGTAGTTGTCCAATAAGGGATCCATCACTCTTAGTGTTAGAGAGAATATTCAAGATTATGTTTCTTGCATATTGGATTAAACCGGCCGGTGCAATTTAGAAAAATGGTTTTCTAAATTGTTATAATATATTCAATATTTGTGAAGAGGCATACGTGTAAACTAAATCGGTAGCAGTACCTTTGGTGGTCCAACCCTAGGTTTACATGGAATGTTAGTTGATGGAGGGACTAATATGAAAAATTGTTAAGAGGGTATACTCACGTATTAAGTCTTCATTCTTGGGGTAAAAGTTGCAATTTGTCTTATAGACATGATTGTAATTATCAAGTCAAGAGGGACGTATTTATAATATGAAAAGATGATGGAATTAGATTCCATGTACTATGTATCATGTATGTTCAATGGATTTACAATGGAATAAGTTCCATGTATGTACTTATTAGAGAATAGCGTACAATGAACATACAAAGGAACTTAGTACATCGTGACTTACCAATGAATGAGAATCCCTAATGGATCCAATGCATCATGCTTCCTCCCTAGCCTAGTAAAGAATCCTAGAGGGCTTAATGAAGTCCTATAATAGGTGCAAGCAAGTGTTGCAAATCAATCACTTGAAATAGGGATGGCAATTTACCCCGCCCCGCTGGACCTCCGCCCCGCCCCGCTCTGCTCCTAATGGAACGGGTTTGGAGGAGTTATAATAGGAGTAGGAGTGGATTTGGTATAGAAATATAAAAACCCTATAGGAGTCGGGACGGAGTTGGTATCCATGAAATACTACCATTTAAAACCCGCCCCACCCCGATTAATTCATTAAGTTACTAAATTACTCTCATACTTACATTTATTTACAACAAATTAGGGCATATATGTACATCTCTTTCTCTTCAATATTAATATTTAATTTCTGAATTGTGATTAACAAACTTAGAATCATTTGCGTGAGTGATTTTTAAGAAATCAAGCTAAAATTAAGTGGGTTTTGAATTATGAAAGAACATTTAATTTTGCAATGGTGATTAACAAACGGAGTAGGAGTGTAATAGGAGCACCCGATAGTAAACGGAGTAGGAGTGGAGTAGGAGTTGGTATTTTACTTAAACGGGATGGGGCGGAGTCGGAGTAGGAGGATAATAAACGGAGTAGGAGTTGGTATAGGGGAACTCCGTACCAACTCCGACCCGTTGCCATCCCTAACTTGAAACTTATTTTCTATATTCTCCTCTTGGTGGCTAGTGAGAAAAAAAGCAACATAAACATTTGAGACTTAGGAGGATTTTGCACTTGTAAAATCTAGTGAGTTTGTTTGGAGATAAAAAGAAGAACAAGCTTTGAAAACTTGAAGAGGACTTGCACTTGAAATATTGTGAGGTAAGTTCCGTGTCATGGATTCATGTAAATCATGTGGATAGTTCTCAGAATAGTTTTTTTTTTTATATAATAAAAAATAATATTATTCCTTCATATTTGATTTGAGTTTTATTATTATTTTTCCTTCAAAAACAACATTGAGTATTCAACTCTCTTGAAAACAATACCCTCCGAGGTGTAAAATCCGTATAAAGTCAAAAATGTAATTATAATTCGAAAGAATGAATTTATATTGAAAGGGGTCCCAAAGGTACTCTAAGAACCAATCAAAACATTTATATAATTTTCAGAAGGGGCAGAAAAAGTGTTCATGCAGCATGAATTTCGACGGTCGAACTGCCCCGTTCGACCGGTCGAATGACTCCCTGGCAAAATTCCTTCTTGCAGCAGAATTTTGCCTAAGGATCATTCAACCTCACATTACAATCATTCCAAAACTCCCAATCCTTAATCCAATACTTCCCAAGTCTATCAAAGTTGCAAGAACGTATAACCATCTTACTAATCCTTGAAAAGAAACGATAATGAAACGAGTTAAGGCTTGTTTGGGTTAAAACATCAACGTACTATTATGTTTATCCAAATTTTGAATTTGACAAGTAAAACATTCAAAACACGAACTCAAGAGTACGTATATGTTCCAACCATAATCATAAGAAGTCTTACAACTTATTACAACATTCTCTATCCATTTCGGAGATTCTAAGCTAGGAGAAAACATAGTTCTAGTTTCTCAAAACATATATATATATATATGTGTGTGTGTGTGTATGTGTGTGTATTACAACGTTGAAATGGAAAACAAAAGGATAAACAAAAGGTGATTCCCGGCATCCCATCAACCTCACTCTTATCGCTTCTACTTTCCTTTCTTCATACTTGCAATGGAGTAAATCTCCATTGCTTCGCTATATGCTGAGTGCACAATTCTAAACAAATGCATATGAGGCAATTCATGCTTTAAACATCTAAACCACGTCAATTAGTCTCTAGGGAGAGAGATACGCATTCATTCAATATATCGGTAAGTCTTAAATCTTAAACCGCGATGCCAATTGTTAGCCAAGGTCACTCAACCATTGCATCCAACTGCTCTGGTTGGGCCAGTTCCCAAACTAAGTAAGTAGTCATCACTCCTATAACTCTTAACATCGAGAGGCATACCCTGGCATGAACTTGTACCAAATTCCCCTTTGACCTACATAGCCATTTAGCATACTCACATAGTCATACAAGCATGCCATTCATACGTACTCGCTGAATTTAACGGGCATAAGTTAATACATGAGGTTTGCTCAGATCACAATTTCATACACAATATCTAAACATCCAGAATTCGTTATATGTCATAAGTTAAGAATTCATACCTTAAGCTACGGTCTTAAGATTTCATGTGAAGTACTAGGAGACTGAATCTACTCCGAATCTTTGATTTTAAACTATTCCTACAAGTATATACACGTTTTGCCCAAATTCCTAGAATTAAGAATTTATCAAAACTTAGCCAAATACAGCCTAATAACTATCAAAACAAAGCTCTTACCTTGAGGAGTTCAAATATGAAATTTGGAGAAAAACTTATGATTGGAAGTTCGTCGCTTGGCATCGTGAAACTCGAAGCCTAAAAATCTTTCTTTTCTCTCTCTCGGTTTGTGATATATATTTGAAAATATCTAAATCACATCTATATATAGGAACGACTATAAAAATCATGTTTACCTCCCCACGAATTCCCAATACTTCCAATTATCTCTCAAAACGTCTTAAACGTCTAAGTTATTGATTCACGAGTAAAAATCTATATTCCATAAAAGATTTCATCTAAGTTCTGTTTGTCGCTGTATTATGTTCTAAAAACTAATTTTATGGAATTTCTAGATAACCTACCTTTTATGTGGCGCATCTTATTGGTTATTACTAAATCCAACAAAATGATCTTAATCAAGATCGAAACCATCAGAATTTACACTACACAGGTAAATTTTACTATTCTTATTTATCAGATAAAGTCAAATAACATTTAAGTCATATAAATGTTATTTACTCATCTCAATGCCTCATGATTCTCTGATTACCGTGTCCTTAATTGACACCTCACCGTTGACCCACGTCAACTCCATTCAACATTATTAATTAACATTAATAATCCTCAACATTCCAATTATGCATTTAAAATGATTGTTTTTCCCCAGGACGGGAGTGACAACTCTCACCTCCAAAAAGGAAGTTTGTCCCCAAACTTATACCTCATGCGTCGAAAAGATACGGATACTCATTCTTCATCTCTTCCTCATTCTTCCATGTCGCTTCCTCGATGGTAAGACTGTGCCATAGTACTTTAACCATAGGAATTGACTTTGTTCTTAGTACTTGTTCCTTTCAATCTAAAATATCTACCTGATGCGCTACATAAGTCAAGTCTTCTTGGATATGTAATGGCTCTGGTATAATGATCTTACTCATCTCTGTCATACACTGTCTTAACATCGACACATGGAATAGATTGTGCACATGCTATAGCTCAGATGATAAGGCTAATCGGTATGCCACCGGTCCTACTTTCTCTAGGATCTCAAACAGTCCTACGAATCTTGGGTTAAGTTTTTTCCGCTTCCCAAATCGTACAATGCCTTTCGAAGGCTATACCCTTAAATATACAAAGTCTCCCACTTTGAATGTCATCGGTCGTCGTTTAGAGTCCGCATAACTCTTATAATGACTCTGAACCACCTTAAGTCGTTCCTGGATTAACTTCACCTTCTCAGTAGTCAACTGTATTATCTCGGGTTCTATCAATCTTCTTTTCCCAATCTCGATCCAATAAACTGGTGAACGACACTTACGCCCATCAAAGCCTCATACGGTGCCATACTAATACTTGACTGACTGATGCCCATTGTTGTAAGCAAATTTGATTAATAGCAAGGCTTCTCCCAATCACTTCCAAAGTTTAGAACACAAAGTCTAAGCATATCTTCTAGCGTCTGAATCATGCACTCTGACTTTCCGTCGGTCTGAAGATGAAGAGTAGTATTAAAACTCAGCTTAGTACCCATAGCCTTTTGCAATCTTCTCCAAAACCTCAATATAAAACTACTATCGCGATCTGATACAATCACAGCCTGGACTCTATGTAGTCTTATTATCTCTTTCACATACAACTCTGCTAGTTTAGAAGGCTTAGTCATCTTAATCGATAGAACGTGAGCTAATTTTGTCAATTGGTCGACTATGACCCAAATCTTGTCGTTCTTGTTAAGATATCATGGAAATCCAAAAACAAAATCCATTGTGATCTCATCCCACTTGCACTTTCTAACACGCCAAACATTAAAAAACAAACTTGGTAATTTCTCGCTTCATACCTCTCCACTGAAAGTTTTCTCGCAAGTTACTGTGCATCTTATTACTTCCCGGATGAACTAAATAGTGGTATTATGTGCCTTCACTAGAATCCGCTCCTTCAAGTCTTTCACATTCGGAAGACACAGCTGATTCCCAAGCATCAACACCCTTGGCTCTAAGCTAAAATCGGGTCGTTTCCCTGAAGGTATTCCGTCTCTCATTTTATACAAGTAGTAGTCATTGTACTGTTCTGCCTTAATATCATCAAGGATGTCTGGTGAGCTAAGATCGCCATCATTAAGCCACCATTGGTTTGTGGAATTACATCTAACTCCAAACGCGCTCCATCTCTCTGACCAGTTCTTTTTGCAAGGTTAGCTCGTCGACTAAATTTCTTGTCGTCTTCCAGCTTAATGCATTGGCTACTACGTTAGCCTTCCCCGAATGATACTTATTCGAAAGATCGTAATCCTTTATCAACTCTGTTAGAATTAAAATAAAGAAAATTATATTGATATTTTGATATATTCAGAATACCAACTAGGGTTACATAAGAGCCTATATATAGGCAAATACCAGGAATGGAAAAATACTAAAATGCCCCAAGGGCTTACATCGTTGATACCTCAGCCCTAACATAAAGATGACATCATCCATTACATAAGCCCTAAATAGTAATTGGCATATTTATCCTCTAACACTCCCCCTCAAGTTGACAGATAGAAACTTGTTGAAGTGTCCAACTTGCATACTTGCATTTGAGCATGAGTAAATGTTCCCAACTTTTCCAATATCTTTGCAATACTTCACTTCAATGGATAACACTCCTCCTTACAATAAATTCCCAACAACAAATACTCCCAACATTAAATAATAAATGCTCCAACATCCTCCCGCAACTGACGGTGGTCATGAAAATTACAACCGAAGTTTGGAATGAATAATGATAGCCGAAACAAGACTGTAAGAAGTGACTGAAAATGGTGATGACAACTACCAGTGGGATATTAAATCCCCAAGATTGGCCAAGGTGATAATAACATCCACCACCACTAGCAACAACAACAACAACAACGAAAAATTATGGAATAACAATAATGATTAGCTAATGATTACTTTTTAGCAATGAAATATTTCGTCACTAATGATTAGTTTTTAGAGATGAAATATTTCATTGGGAATAGAGATCTTTTGCTGATGAAACTTACTTCGTCGCTAATAGTAAGACTCTTTCATGACGAAATTTGGTTCGTTGGGAAAAATATACTTTTTCCGGCGAAATATTGTCACTAAAGGGTACTTTTAGCGACGAAATGTCATCGCTAATAGTAGGACTCTTTGGTGACGAAATTTGGTTAGTTGAAAAAAATGCACTTTTTTCAACGAAATATTTTGTCACTAAAGGGTACTTTTAGCGACGAAATTTCATCGCTAATTGTAGGACTCTTTTGTGACGAAATTTGGTTCGTTGGAAAAAATACACTTTTCCTGACGAAATATTCGTCACTAAAGGGTACTTTTAGCGACGAAATTTCGTCGCTAATAGTAGGACTCTTTCGTGATTAAATTTTGTTCGTTGGGAAAAATACACTTTTCGCGACGAAAAATTTCGTCGCTAAATGCTACTCTTTGGTGATGAAATGTGATTTCGTCGCGAAAGACCTTTTGTGTCGAGAAATTAGCGACGAGCGTGCGACGAAATTTTTTTCGTCACTAAAGACCTTTAGTGACGAAAATCTGACCTTTAGCGACGAAAATTTTCGTCACTAATAGTCAATTTTCTTGTAGTGCCACCAACAACGAAAAATTGTGGATCAACAATGTCCACAATATTGGCCAAGGTGAAAACTATTCACCAACAACAAAACAAAGCGTGGGACTAAAACCCTCAGCAAAACCACCAAATTTCTGCCCAAAAACAGTGAAAACAAATGTTGTAAAACTCTATCCAAAACTATCGAGTTGAAATCCAACAAAAAAATGAACTAACAGTAGTTCAATTCAACCAATCACCACCAAACAAGGACCAAACATGGTCTTATATCATCAAATAAAATCACCTGAATAAAAAGAAGTGCAGAAGTGTTCGGAGACTGCACAAAACATGACAGAAAATTTTGGTAATTTTAAAAAAATTTGGAGTGATTCTGTAATTTTCAAAACATTTGGGACTAAGTTGTAAATATAAAAAAACATTCGGGGCTGATTTGTAAATGTCAAAAAATATGGGGGCTAAAAGATAATTTTTAAAAAATCTAGCAGCAAAAATGAAAACTATTAAAAATGCTTGTGGTGCGTGGGGGAGTAAGAGGCGGCATGCACATGGACTTTTTCTTCTCTCATCTTTTCTCTTTCAAAGTGTCAACCAAATTGACTTGACCAAAAACAGACCAAACAAATCCTTAAGCTCTATTCGTGTAGAACTTTATGGCCAAATAAAACCTTAAGTCACCAAACCAATTTAGATCTCCAAAGAAGTGGCTGCTAAATAAACCAAACAACCATGGTCGACAATCTAGGTCTCGCACAAACGGAAAAGAAAACCATCAAATCTTATTCGATGAACAGTGATGCGTTAATAGTAACTTCGATGAACGGTATTTTTGATGAATAGTGTTTTGATGAATAGTACTTTCATGAATAGTGATCGATGAACAGTAATCGGTGAATAGTGATCGGTGAATAGTAATGGCTGAAAACCTATTTATGTCACTATTTAGGACTCTCGACAACAAGTTGGCAAAGATGAAAAATAAGGTAATTTCTAGGTGTTCGGCAGAGCGGTAAGATCGCCGCCCGCCGGCGAAGTGAAAGATTGAAAGTCACCAAGACCTACTGCTCTGATACCATGTTAGAAACTACTAAAGTAAAGAAAATTGTATTGATATATTGATATATTCATAATACCAACTAGGGTTACATAAGAGCCTTTATATAGGCAAATACTAGGAATGGAAAATACTAAAATATCCCAAGGGCTTACATCATTGATACCTCAGCCCTAACATAAAGATGACATCACCCATTACATAAGCCCTAAATAATAATTGACATATTTATCCTCTAGCAAACTCTAAGCATCTTCTCTGTCTCATGTTCAAGTCTCGCTGTGTGAAAATGTATTTTAAGCACTTGTAATCCGTGAAGATCTCACACTTCTCCTTGTACAAGTAGTGCCTCTAAATCTTCAAAGCGTAGATTACCACAGCCAATTCAAGGTTGTGAGTCGAATAATTAACCTCATATGTTTTCAACTGTCTTGAGGCATAAGCAATCACCTTGCCACTCTGCATCAGTACACACCCCAACCCTTGATGCGAAGTATATATCACTATAAATTACAAATCATTCAGTTCCGGATGATATCGTCAAATAGGTGCTCTTGTTAACCACGACTTCAACTCTTAAAAATTGTCTTCACATTCTGAACTCCATTCAAATGTAATACCTTTCCTCATCAACTTTGTCATAGGCATTGAAATCTTCAAAAAATTCTCAATGAAACGGCGGTAGTATCCTACTAATACTAAGAAACTTCAAATTTCTGCTATGAATGTCGGTCTTTGCCAATTAGATACGGCTTCCACCTTGCGAGGATCAATCGAAACGTGGTTCTTGTCAATCACATGACCAAGAAAAGCAATACTAGGTAACCAGAATTTGCACTTCTTCAATTTCCCAAAAAGTTACTTCTCTCGCAATCTCATAAGTATAAGTCTAAAGTATCTCTTGTGTTCCTCCTCACTTGGCGAATAGATAAGAATATCATCTGTGAATACGATCACAAAATCTTCCAAATAGTCTTTGAAGACTTGATTCATAAGGTCCATGAATGCGGTTGGTGCATTAGTAACCCTAAATGGCATAACTAAGAACTCATAGTGTCTGTAGCGCGTTCTGAAAGCTTTCTTCTCAACATCTTCAACCTTTACCTTCAACTGATGATAGCCTAATCTAAGGTCTATCTTAAAAAATACTTGTGCTCCACGAAGTTGATCAAATAAGTCGTCGATTCTAGGTAACAGATACTTGTTCTTGATTATCAACTTGTTCAATTCCCTGTAGTCGACACACATACGCATTGAACCATCCTTCTTCTTTACAAATAATATTAGAGCTTTCCATGGTGATATGCTAAGTCGAATAAAACCCTTGTCAAGTAGTTCTTGTATTTTCACTTTTAGTTCTTTCAATTCCACGGGTGCCATTTGACATGGTGCTTTCGATACGGGTCTTGAGTCTGGCATTATCTCAATAGTGAACTCAATCTCCCTCTCAATGAGAACATCTGGTAGCTCGTTGGAGAATATGTCTAGATATTTTCGTCCTATTGGAATGTCTTCTACCTTCAATTCGATTGCCAAAGTGTCAATTACTGAGCATAAAAATTCCTAATATCCCTTCCTCAATAATTTATCTTCTCGAATAGCTGAAATCAATTACGGTCGCGGGGTATCCCCACTCCCTTGGAAACAAAAGCTCCTATGAACCGGTGATCGAAAATTAACTTCTTTTCGTTCACAATCTATCGTGGCTTGGTTTAGAGATAGCAAATTCATTCCTTATATCACTTTAAAATGGTTCACGACAATCGGTATAAGGTCTACAGTCATCAACTTCTCGCGTAGTCTGATCTCATAATTCTTGTATATAATAGACGTTACTATTGGCTTGCTAAGAGGTACGAAAATGGATAATTCATATCCTAAAGGCACCAATCTAATATTCAAATGTTAAAAAAAAATGATGCGACACAAATGAATGAGTAGATCTTGAGTTAACAAGCATGCGTACTAGATGTGAACATATAGGCACCATACCTAAGACTACTGTATCTGTAGCAGCCACATCTCTGGGATTCATCTGAAATGATCTCCCCTCATGATGCTCTGTCCCCTATCTTTTATCATTAGCCTGCTTAGACTTCGAACCACTGAAAGCCATAGAACTAGCTCCTTATTGGGGACGCTTCCTTGGGCACTCGTTAGATTGATGTCCAAACATCCCACAATTGTAGCACTTACACTTCATATTCGGTGTAGCATTTGCACTATTCATCCCTTGAGTCTTGACTTAGAAATTAGTCATAAAACATCGACCAGTGTGGTCGATTACATAATGGACACAGCTGTATGCCACTCGCCGACTTCCTAGGTCCATTGAAACTAGCACTAAAGCCTCGTGCAAACGGCTTCTTAAATGCTCCTCCTTGGCTCAGTCACCACCCTGGTTATTCCTCTTCCCTAGTTGATTCTGTCTCGACCTCTCCATTCCACTTTCCGCCACAAGGGCGGTTTGTTGCATGGATCCAACGGTCTGATGCTCGTAGGTTTCTACCCTCAGATGAATATTCTTCCTCAATCCCTCTTCAAACTTTCTAGCCCTATCCTCCTTCATTGGTACAAAACCCTTTCCAAACCTCAACAATGCATTATACTTGGAAGTACACTCAATCACAATCATGTCTCCCTGTTTCAGATTATCAAACTCTTTCTTTTTCGCATTGTGAGCGGCTCATGGAAAGAATTGGCGATTGAACACTGCCTTGAATCCTTCCCAAGTAATTGGTGCCCCTTGGTCCAGTACATTAACCCACCAATTTTGAGCTTAACCTCTGAGTACATCATTGGCATTCTCAATTTTCAGTGCATCAGTGATCGAAAGAGATCTGAAAATCCTCTCCATGTCCATGATCCAATGCTTCGCTAGTGTCATATCGGAGGTCCCATGAATCTCTGTCATTTCTTCCTCGTGAATTGTTTTGATACGGGCGGTCCACCCCTATTCTCGGGTGCAGGCACTACGACTATTGGTGCTGGCTCAAATGGAGGTGTTGGAGGAAATCGCTCCACTATATTCCGTACCAAGTCTCCGATATTTTCCATCATCTCAAACAGATGGTCTATTCAAGCATGCAGTGATTGATCATGTTCGTCAGTCATAATTTTTAACCTGTCATCCGCAATGCATAAATACTATGCATGTATACCAGTAATTGCAATCATGTATGTATGACAACATATAATATGCATCAAACATCTCTACTATGTGTTAATGCACTCTAGAATATGTGTCAAATTGTCACAACCCATCCCACTACGCGTGGGAATAGGACACATGGCATGCCAGCAAGGCTTAACCAAACCATCAAAAGATTATAGCAGCGGAAAAGAACACTTAAAACAATGTCGAGTATTTAAAACTTTTGGAAACGATGCCGCATGAGTTATAAAATCTGTATAAAATTGAAAACATAATTATATTTTGAACCGGATGAATTTATGTTAAAAGGTGTCCTAAAGGTACCCTAAGAATCAAACAAAATATTTAAATAATTTTCGAAAGGGGTAGAAAAAATGTTTCATGGAGGGGTCATTTTGACTGGTCGAAAGGACCCCTTCGACCGGTCAAATGACTCTTGGGCAGGAATCCTTTAAGGCAGAGGGTACTTTGACCGGTCGAACTGACCCCTTCGACCGGTCGAATAACCCCCTGGCAGAACTCTTGGCTAGAAGTCACCCAACCTTCTCACCTTAACAAACCTTAACCCATACTTGCATGTTTCCAAACTTCTCAACTATACTAAGGATACAAGAACACATAACATTCTTTTTAATCCTTAAATCGAAACGGAAATGAAATAAGTTAAGGGCTCATTTGGATCAAAACATAGGAGTACTATTCCATCCTTCCAAAATTCGAATTTGATAAGTAAAATATACAAAACGTGAATCCACGAGTTCGGATATGTTACAACTTATCCAAAAGAAGTTTTAATACATATTACCATACTACAAAATCATTCCAAGCCTTCCAAGTCAAAACATAGTTCTAGCTATTCGAAAAGCTCACTATTACAATGATTGGAATGGAAAGCAAAAACATATACAGAGGATTCCCGGCATTCCCATCGGCCTCACTCTTCTCGCTTCTTTTTCCCTTTCTTTTTCTCACCTGCAATAGAGTAAATTTCCACTGCTCAGCTATATACTGAGTGCACAAATTCTAACATATGCATATATGATAAATCATGCTTTAATCTTATAATTCACATCAAATTAATCTCTAGGGAGAAAAACACGCATTCATCCAGGAGCGGTAAGTCCAAGTCTTAAACCGCAATGCCAATGGCTAGTCCAAGTCTACAACCAACGCATCCCCAAGTGCCCTGGTAAGTCCAAGTCTTCTACCATGCACAGTAGTCGTTGCTACTAAATTCTTAAACATCGAGAAGCTTACTCCAGCATGAAATTGTATAAAACTCCCCTTTGACCCACATAATGAATTAACGTGCTTGTGTAAACGTAGACATGATTTTCACATTTAAACCCATGCATAATTAACGGGCCTACCATTAACACATGAATTTTGCCCGACTCACAATTTTATCGCCGAAATCAAACATATAAATTTACCTATATAACATAGGCTCGAAACTCATACCTCGTGCAATTTTTCTCTAACTTTAAAGGATTAACTAGAGGCCCGATTAAACGTCGGATATCCGATTATACGCGATTCCTACCAATTATACATGGTTTTTCCCAAAAGTCTAGAATTAGCATTTTTATAAAACTTAGCCAAATAAGGTGTCACACCCCGAATCCACACATGTGAACCTAGGACACGTGGCACGCCACCAAGGCCTTCAAACAACAAGTTAGGAATGAAAAGGAGGAAAAATAAGCACATTTATACCAATATTTTAGCCAAATCAAGCCCAAGGGCAAAATGGTTTTTAAAAAAGTATTTCAAATCTTATACCAAAAGATAGGTTTTTGAGTCTTGGTTCCAACGCAAAAAACGACGCGTGAAACCGAGTTTTCTAGAGAGAGTTATGTATGTTTCCATAAAAGTCGACAGTGCAACAAAATAATCTGCAGATCGATCTGTCCCAAAACCGGATCGATCTTGATTTTATCAGATGCTCATTTTTGGCTCTGCAGATGCACCGGATCGATCCGGATTCTACTGAACTTATATTGACAGCAGGTTCCCAACTATACCGAAACTAATTCAAACTTCATGAAACTTTCCAAAAACACTTCAAAACCATTTTAAAATCATTCCAAACCATTCCCAAGATATATTAACATGTTTTTAAACATTAGACAAGATCTCCAAAGTGTTACAACATTTCTAAATTCCCAATTTTTCACAAAACCAAACAAAACACATAATTTTGAACTTATCTCTCAACCAATATACTCCAAACCACAAAACATGAGTTTGAAAGGTATCAACAACATTCTAAGCCCCAATTACACCATTTACACGAGTCTTGGAGCGATCAAACCAAAACTAACATAACCCACCAAGTTTTAGCACAAATTTAAGTTAGCTATTACAACTACAAGTTTTACTCAAAAACAACCATAGACATAATAAGCTACTACATTTACAAACTTCCTCGCCTCCACGAACCCCCAAGTTCATCTTCCCGGATTCTTGCTGCCGTGCTCACCTACAATGGTTATTCAATAACCACTACAATATATAAGCTATATGCTTAGTGAGAGATATCAATCAAGCACACGGATGACATATCAATGTTTATATTCAACTCAAAAAATAAAGTGATCTCCGGATGAGCAAGTATTTCCTCCGCCACTACCCGCAAGTCTGCGACTCCCCCAATAGTCCATGGCACAAGCCAATAACCCACGCTTCACACGTGCGGTCTAATGTTGTTGTCGGCAACAAGTGGCCGTCATCACGGAACAATCTTATGGCGGATACATACGCGCTCTCCTTTGATCCAAATAGGCAACTAAACATGCTCACATATACATATCACCGTACTTTTCACATACTTATAGCTAATCATGGATAATTAAGCTATATAGGCATATGTATAACACCCAAATGAACATAAACAAGAGTCTCATCCAAAGACAAGATTGAAACCACTAACCTCTTTGCAATTCGCTCCTAGTTAAGAAATTAAAGCCAAAATCTACTCCGGGTTAAAATCCTACATGAATTCGATAAACAACGGATTACCGCTCCGAATTGGGTCTCAAAAATTATGACGATTAAACTTAATAAAATCAGTACCAAAACGTAGAACTCACCTCTACGATTCCAAATCTGGTCTCGAAATTGAAATTGGGTGTCGAACGGCGCGCTAATCGGCGTCGATAAGCTCTGGTGAAACCCACCCCTCTTTTCTCTCTAAGTGACCCAAAATGGAGAAGATGATGTGAATATCATCTTGTATCCACAGCTCATATATGTTCTTTCCTAATTTTATTGTGAAACCCACCCAACTTTTGGTTATTTCCATTTACACCCCCACTAGTTTTTTAACAACCTATTTAGTTCTCCAAACTTATGTGGGTATTTGTCTATGTCTCGCATAGGTCCCGTAAGTGGTCCCACATAATTATATGAAGTTGTTAATTAGCCTACTAATTATATAACGTGTTCATTTCGTCCTCACCAAGGTATTCCAAATGACCACATAATTGGTCTCTAGCAATAAATAATATATTCTAAATAACATATAAATATTTCACATATGCCTTAATAAACATTTAAGCACATAAGGGTAATTCCATAGCCTTGTCCCATCACAATGGAACTTTTTCAACTCATGTCCCAGTTTGGGACTGCCTCATTGGCCAACATTGGGTTCCCAAACTGGACACCCATAATCAACTAGTGAGCTAAAACTCACTTAAAACATGTGTTAACAAGCACCAATTGTGTATGTTAATGCATGCTAAATCATGTTTAACAATTAATCGCGGGAGCGGGTGTTACATCTCTCCCCTCCTTAAAAGAAGTTTGTCCCCAAACTTAATGTACCTCAAGTTTTGAATATGAATGGGTACTTCTCATGCATCTCATCTTCCCGTTCCCATATAGCCTCTTCTACGGAGTGATTCGGCCATAAAACCATAACCAATGGAATAGTCTTGGTTCTCAGAACTTGAATTTTTGCATCGAGAATTCTCAGTGGATTGTCTGTGTAAGTTAGATCTTCCCTAATTTCCAACGGTTCTGGCGTAATGATATGACATGAATCTGACACACAACGTTGCAACATTGATATGTGGAATACATTATGCACATTCTCTATATCTTGTGGTAGCTCTAACCGGTATGCCACTAGTCCAACTCTACCAATGACCTCAAACGGTCCAACGTACCTCAAATTTTGTTTCCCATGTTTTCCATACCTCACAATTCCCTTAGTCGATGACACCTTTAGAAACACATAATCATCCACTTCAAACTCTATTAGTCTCCTTTTCAAATTTGTGTAGCTCTTGTAGCGACTTTGAGCTGTTTGTAACCGTTGCTGCATCAACTTAACTTTCTCGGTGGTCTACTTAACTGTCTCATGTCCCAACAATTTTCGTATTACGACAATTAAACTCAATAAAATCAGTACCAAAATGTAGAACTCACCTCTACGAATCCAAATCCGGTCTCAGAATTGAAATTGGGTGTCGAACGGCGCGTCAATCGACGTCGATAAGCTCTAGTGAAACCCACCCCTCTTTTCTCTCTAACCTACACAAAATGGAGAAGAAGATGATATAAATATCATCTTGTATCCACAGCTCATATATGTTCTTTCCTAATTTTATTATGAAACCCACCCAAATTTTGGTTATTTCATTTACACCCCCACTAGATTTATAACAACCTATTTAGTTCTCCAAACTTAAGTGGATATTTGTCTATGTCTCGCGTGGGTCCCGTAAGTGGTCCCAAATAATTATATGAAGTTGCTAATTAGCCTACTAATTATATAACGTGTTCATTTCGTCCTCACCAAGCTATTCCAAATGGCCACATAATTGGTCTCTAGCAATAAACAATATATTCTAAACAACATATAAATATTTCACACATGCCTTAATAAACATTTACGCACATAAGGGTAATTCCACAGCTTTGTCTCATCACAATGGAACTTTCTCAACTCATGTCCCAATTTGGGACGCCTCATTGGCCAACATTGGTTTCCCAAACTGAACACCCATAATCAACTAGTGAGTTAAAACTCACTTAAACATGTGTTAACAAGCACCAATTATATATGTTAATGCATGCTAAATCACATTTAACAATTAATCGCGGGAGCGGGTGTGTAGACACCCCAATTTTGACCGACCGTCGAATTTAGGAGAGTGTCGCCTCCGTATCCGATGATGACAAGGACCGAAAAATCGAAGTATTCCAAGCTCTTCAGAAAATCTCCAAAACGCGATAAAATTTCACAGAAAGAGGAAAAATACCAGGTGTTTAGGGGAATTCAGGGAAAAGACATGATTTTTGGAAAGGATCTTCAAAAATAATTTGTTTCAAAAAGAGAAAAGACCTAAAAAGGGGAATCTCACCAAAACACGGCACATGGCGGTTTCCGCGGCACTCCATGAGTGCCGCGCGGTAGTCAGAGAGTGCCGCACGGCATTCACCGAGTGCCGCCACAGATTTCTGACTGCCGTTCGCTTTTAAAGTCTGTATTTTGCAGGGCAATACGTATGCGCATGCGAATAAGAACAAAAACTGATAAAGTAAGACTGACAAAAATGCGGCAATCCATTAATTGCCGCGGCATTTGGTGAATGCCGCAGCGGCAGTCACGGACTGCCGCGTCAGTATCTGGACTGCCGCGCTGGATAGCAGTCTGCATAATTTCAGAAAGTACACATTGTACCAACTAATGAGGAAATTACATCTGTTTTTTGCTCCGAAATTCACCAAAAATACCTGGTATTTTTGCCTATAAAAGAGAAGGGATCTTGTTGGCAAAAGGGGGGGAAGAACACCAAGAGATATTGGGAGAGAGAACATATACTTCCATTTCACCAACATTCTTTTAGAGAGAAAAAGAGAGTGTTTAGAGAATTAGAGAAGAGCTTGGAAGATCTTCAAAGAAAAGAAAACTTTGAGGATAATTTGGAGGTGATCCTCTAACCATAGATTATTAGCTTATCCTTTCTTCTCATCTCTAGTCTTAAAATCTTTCATTATTTTCTTTGTTTATCAAGTAAACTTAGGAATTTCTTTTGTTTCCATGTTACTATCTTCCATTCTCTTGTTTATTTTCTCCTCTTGAAGGTCTTGGAGATCTTCAATATCTCTTTTGACCTCTAGAGCATGATCTTTTGAACCCTATGTAGGCTTGTGCTTCACATAGGAGTCAAAGTTTAATCAACACTTCATAAGAGGCTCCAAGTCCACACCCATGATTTGGATCTTCTAAACTTGATGTCTTGAGGAATCCCTTCAATATTCCTTTAGGACTCATGAGTCATAGTCATGTCTCTCCTCCAATGACCATCAAATGGTAGGAGAATGTAGTTTTGAGTCTAAACCCATCTCCATGGTCTAGACTCCTTGTCTTATAGATTTCATGAAGTCTATCCATACTTCACTTGAAATCTATGAAGAGTAAAGGTTTATAGTCTCTAATGGTCATCAAATAGTAAGAGAAGTGGTTTGGTTCAACTCAACTTCATGGTATAATAGTTGGAGTTACCAAATAAAATTGAACTAGCAAAGTAAAAAACAGTGAATCCACAAACTGTTTTTGATCAAAGATTTTTAGTTCGAAATCTAACCGTTGAAATCAAATGAAACCAATGGGAAAGTGTCAATAACACAATATTCTACCGCTGTAATTTTTGTTTTAAGGTGGTTTCATGTTTAGAATGGTTTGATCATGGGTTTTGTGAAGCAACAATAATCTGTCCAGAATTTCAGAATAGTTTCAGAACAGCAACACTATTTTGAAATAATTAAATCAGAGTTCTAATAAAGTTTCTATGACCCAAAATAATTTTTTTCAAGTAGATTAATGTGTTAGGAAGTCACCCTAAAAAGAACAAAGCAATTCGGATTTTTTTGCTATTTTTAATAAATCGTGCAAGAATTCTGGACAGAAGGTTGCAAAGTGCTGAGTGATGTCTAGTATTTTCCATATTCCCAGAGATCCGACCGTTGAAACCTTGATTTTCTTTTTGATTTGGAAACTAGACTCACAGGGGCATCTCGTGTCCAAAATTCACCCAGATCAAACCATGAGAGATATGCTTTTTATTTCTTTCAAGTTCTGGTCTGCTCTCTGCAATTTTCAGAGTTTTATGACACATTTGACCTACTTTGTAGATAAGGATCTAAATGACCTTTTTTATGATCTAGGGCTTAAACCATGCTTTAATAATGATTAGTTGAGCTTGAATTCAAAGTTTAAAGAGTATTTCATAGTTTATCCTTGTCCATGTACACATTCACCCATATGGTTCGACACTTGTAATTAAGACTTATTTGCTTTGGATTTAATTACATTAGATAGATGTAAGCTAGAAATTTAGGATTGTTATTTCTAACATCGTATTTTGCATATCATGTGGACTAACCCTTTGTTTTGTAGCGCTATTAAGGTACGATTTCTCGATCCCTCTCTAGTTTATTAAATTTCTTGATTTTATTTGATTTTGACCTTAATGCGCGACACCTTAGAATTAGGTTTTGCCTTATGTGTATATGTGATTAGAGACTCTTTTTAGGATTTTCTTTTGTTCGCATGCATTGCACGTTTATTATCGCTGCTGGATCCCGGGTAAGTTCACTTGTTCTCTATTGCATATCATATCGCTTGTTACCTGAATTATGTGGCTTTTGAATGATATTTTGTCAATTGCAATTTTACACCCTTTGGACATGCTTTTGTGATGTATATGTATATATGTATTAGTTGAGGGCATACTTAGATTAATAAATTTGATTAAAAAGGATGTTGAGTAGAGGCCTATCGCAAGATAGGATGAGAGAGGGTGTTTTAGTCCGATGGGCTCCTTCCTCTCTCATTCCATAATCCCCGGACCTAGTTAATCTCTGGTTTCTAAAAGATCAGTTTGCTTTTAAAATGGTTTCTTAATTTCCCTTTTAAAAATTAAGTGGCGACTCGTTTTGTTTTAGAAATTGATTTTGAAAAGCTGTGGGTAAGTCAACCTGCGATATCCACAATCTGGCGACTCTGCTGGGGATCGAACCCAGAATCTCTGGTTTCGCAGACCAGAATTCTGATTTTGGGTTCACTTGAGGATTAGACTTGAAAAAAATATCCTTTTAATCGAATTAATTAATCTTTGTGTGCCTGTTGCATTTCACTTGCATGTCTAGCCAGTCGATTGCACGGAACTATGACCTTGGAGGCTCGGGGCAACCCGGTCGGTCAAGTCATCATGGAACTGTGTGATCACCCTTGATCTCGTACCATGATTTGGTATATGAAGCATCCTATCGGGTGTGTGTCAAGGGTCCCTTATTTGACCAAAACCCAGCCTTTGCATTGTAGTTTCTATAGAACATTTCAATCTTAGGAAATCAATTCTTGATTAGGATTTATGTGCTAGGAAGTTTTGTATGCCCAGAAGGGATTATTCGAGATGATGACGATGCTTGCTTGATAAAAGATGTGTAACCCTTTAATCACCTTTTAGCAATTCCTTCTCATTTGGGGACATGCTAGATTTTGATTATATGATTACATCTCTTACGTCTTGCTGAGCTAGGCATCATCGACCTCGTATGCATCCGAATTCATGAAGAGTATGACAACGATCCGATCATGTGATCCTCCTACCCAAAGAATTTTAAATACGTTTTTGGAAGCAAATAGATTTTTTTGGGTATCTTTATTCCAAGGCATTCAATCACTCTTTCAAGATTTTTTGGAGTTCAACTTTAGATCCAAATTCCAAATCAACCATATTTGAAGGAAGAACCTAAAATTCTGGAAACCTAAAATTCTTGAAGTTTTACCAACTAAAGGAATGCTCTTTGAATCTAAGCACCTTTTTTTTTTTAATCCAAAGAAATCACTTTCAAATAAATTTTCAACCCAATCATCTTTTGTTTTCAAAGGAAAGTTTCTTAAGGAATTTTGAAAAAGATCCCGTCATTTAAGGGAAATACTCGTCAAAATGAATTTCAAAAAAAAATTCTAAATTTGAAAAACCTTGAAAGGATAAAAGGGATCATAGTGAAAGGAGAAATTAGCACACTCAACATGGATGAGGGTTTTTTATGTGTTTATGTGCTTATGTGTTAGGATTAGGATTTTTTTTTTCTTCTCTTTTTTGGCATATAGAGTAGGCATACACACATACATGCATTACATCCGCATGTTGCATTAAATAAAAATCTTCCTCGAATAAAATAAAGGTAAAAGGGTCTTTTTTCTAAAAAAATTTTCAAAATTTGTTGTAGGAGCAAAAATAGCAAACCAAGGGTGGTTTAGAGATCCTACGGCAAGGTTGGTGAGAAGAGGATACATTGACATGGCCGAAGAGAGAAACGAAGAGATGACCGGATTGAGGGTACTAGTGGAACAGCAAGCAGAACAGATGAGAAGACAGGCCGAGAACATGAATCGCATGATGGGAATGATAGAGGAACTGAATCGCCGACCGCCGCCGCATGTAATTCCACCCATTATAGACCCGCCTTTGGGAGGAGGAGACGGAGATTGGTTCGACGATCAAGAAGCACATTGGAATGATGCACTAAGAGCCAACAGGGACAGAGAGAAAGATGAGAAGGAGAAGCTGCTGACCGAGAAGATAGAAAAGTTGGAGAGGGTAATGCGCAAAGCTCAAGGGGTGGATACTTATCTGATGGAACTGGAAGGGTTGTACGACGGAGTCCATGAGACGCTACCGGCCGGTTTCAAAATGCCAGTTGTCGATAAGTTTGATGGCACAGGCAATCCCCGCAGTCATGTCCGAATGTGCATAGGAGCTTTTCAGCCTAGTGGACTGAGCACTACCATGATGGCTGTCCTATTTCAACAAACCTTAACAGGAGCTGCTTTGTCGTGGTATCTTACGCTCGAACCAAGCAAAACCAGAGTATGGGAAGAAGTGATTAAGGCATTTGTGGCACAGTACGAATACAATCAGGACTTGAATGTTACTGTTCGAGATTTGGAAACAACCAGGCAGGGGAACAAAGAATCATTTGCCGAGTACTTAAGCCGATGGAGAGGGAAAGCTGCAAAAATGTTACAAAGGCCGTCCGAGAAAGACCAGATCCGAATGTTGATGAAAAATCTACAGCCAGTTTATCAGGAGAAGATGAGATTCCAGTCAATCAATACCTTTGCTGAGGTGTTCGATGTGGGGACAAGAATCGAAGATGCAATTCAAGAAGGTACAATCAAGAAGGAAGAACCGCAGAACCGATATCGGAGGCCCAGTTATGGATCAAATGGAGGGCACTCGGGGGGTCGCTCTGGCCCCACCGATGTCAATGCGCTTAGCGAACCGGAGAAGAAATTCGATATCACCAGAAGTCATCCAAGGGGAGGGGAGGACAAGCCAATGAGGAAGTTTTCAGATTTGGGAGTATCATTATCAACCGCCCTCGATAGGCTGTTAGCAAAGGGGCATCTCCGTCAGCTGGAACCTCGACCACCGCCGAGTCCACTCCCGCCGTACTTCAAAGGAGACCTCTACTGCAAATATCATCAACAAAAGGGCCACTCGACTGATCAGTGCATGAGGCTAAGGCATGACATACAAGACCTCATTGACAACAAAGTGATATCCGAACCACCTGCCAAAGCCCCCAATGTCACCAAAAATCCACTGCCAAACCATCGTGCTGTACCACCGCCACGAGGCCTGTACTTCTTAGGAGTGGGAGAAACAACATTTGATCCATCCGAGCTAATCACGAAGGTCGGGGAACCAAAGAAGTTTTATCAGTTACCAGAAAATCCGGAAATCTGTATGATTGGAAGCCAGCCAGGGATATGGGAGAATGAAGCAACGGGGCAGTCAGATTGGTGGGTTCAAGGAAGTAATGATCGTGACGTAGACCAAGTAGAAGAGGATGACCTATGGTATCAAAGCGACGAAGAGGCAAAGGAGGGCTCAAAGATCGTTTCAGAAGTCGACAACATTTGGGCAAGAGAGGAGATAGATCATTTGACCCGGTCTGGCAGACACTTCAAACCGAACGAACTGGAGGAAGATCACCCGGGGAGGGATCAGGACAAAGGAAAGGGGAAGATGAATGAAGAAGAAGAAGAGGATAGAGTCCTCAAGCAAATGAAGAAGACTCAGGCTAACATCACTGTCTGGGGGTTGCTGATTGCTTCCAAACGTCATAGGCAGGCGGTCCTAGACGCTTTGAACCAAGCTGACGTGTCTATCGACACCACTCCGGAAGACCTCGTGGGGCTGATCGGCAAAATTCCAACTTCAGCTATTACCTTCTCATCAAATGACTTACCTCCGGGAGGACCCACGCTCAACAAGCCTTTGTATATCACCGTTGAATGTTTGGGGAATACCGTACCCGCTTGTCTCATCGACAACGGGTCTGCTCTTAATGTATGTCCCTTCCGCACAGCCAAACGAATGGGCTTGGATGGATCCTCTTTTGTGCCATCTCAACAAAAGGTCCGGGCATATGATAACACCCAAAGGGCAGTCATGGGCATCATCTTTCTTAACCTTGCTATCGGGCCAATGGATAAGGAAGCCGAGTTCCAAATCATCGATATCCCCGCTTCCTTCAACCTGCTGTTAGGGAGACCTTGGTTGAACAGTCTGGGTGCTATACCGTCAACAATCCATCAAAAGGTCAAGTATGTCTGGGAAAACAAAGTCTGTGATATCCTCGGAGACAGTTGGGTTCGTTCATCTGAAGCGTCATCAAGTGCACCAGTCTTAGAATTACAGCTGCAAGAAGAAGAAGCGAAAATGGGAGGATTTGAGTTCATCAGCATGATAGAAGAAGGAAAGTCGGGAGAATCCCTACCACCCCATTTTGATCAGTATACTAGTCCAATCGTCGCCGGAATCATGAAGAAAATGGGCTTCTTTCCAGGATTGGGGTTGGGGAAGAATCTTCAGGGCTTGCCAGAGGCTCCGAGAATCCCTACTCAGACCCACACTCACGGCCTAGGATATCAGCCAACAAAGAAGGAACTAAGGGCAAAGAAGAAGGCTTCCGATGCGCCGCTAGACCCTTACCTAAAGACTCTCAATGGGTATTTTGTGAAGGAAGGAGAAGATTTCCCCTTTTGCGGTTTCCCAGAACCATGGATGGACCAAAAGGACAAATGCATGAAGCCGGGGTTCGAGATCTTCTTCTCCCATGAGTTTTCTGGGTACAAAGACCCATTTTTGCAAATGCCTGAAAAGTCTGTTGCTGCCGAGGACTGGATTGGTACGCTAGACGGTCCTGCCATGAAAGATCTGCTAGGCGAAGGAAACGCAGAGGTCATAAAGAAGGATCCCGGAAAGACCAAAGGTGAATACATCGAGGGCATAGTGGAGGAAGCTGTCGAGAGTGAAGAAAGTGAGGAAGGGAAGGCTGAGGAAGAAGAGATGGAGAAAATCACCAAGACAGGAGGTCCGGAAGAGTACTTTATTACTGGCCTGGGAGGAGAGCACAAGAAGGAGTGGGTTTTTGAGTCTAGTGATAGGTTCCCTCCACACCCAGAGTCTGTAATGGCCCAAATGAGGCGTCTTTCAATTTCTATGTCTGTTGTAATCACTCCAAAGAAAATCAATGAAAGTATGACTGATTCTGCCTACTCGAACGCGCTTAATGAATGTGATGAATGTGATGATCATGAAATACCTATTGAACTGCAAAAACTAATTGAAGAAGAAAAAGAATCTGCATGTAAAATCATTGAGGACACCCTAACAATTAATCTAGGAAATGAAGATAATCCTCAAAATGTCTTTATCGGCTCTACACTTAGCAATAAGGAAAGCAAAGAACTAATCAGTCTATTAAATGAATTCAAAGATGTTTTTGCATGGTCTTACAATGATATGCCAGGTATCGATCCAAAAATAGTCCAACACCATATCCCCCTTTTTCCAAATTCAAAACCCATAAAACAAAAATTGAGGCGAATGAGGCCAGAATGGGCACTTAAAGTAAAAGAGGAAGTTGAAAAGCAATTAAGAGCTGGATTCTTGATGGTCACCGAGTATCCCGAGTGGATTGCCAACATTGTGCCTGTCCCAAAGAAGGATGGTCGTGTTAGGGTTTGCGTCGATTTTCGAGATCTAAACAAAGCAAGCCCTAAAGACGATTTCCCATTACCCCACATCGACGTGTTGGTTGATAACACTGCAGGGCATGAGCTTCTATCTTTCATGGATAGATTCTTTGGATATAACCAAATCCTCATGGCGCCCGAGGATAGGGAGAAAACCACGTTTATCACTCCATGGGGGACATATTGCTATAGGGTCATGCCTTTCGGACTTAAAAATGCAGGCGCAACCTATCAGAGGGCTGCCACCACTTTACTGCACGACATGATCCACAAAGAGGTGGAGGTGTATGTGGACGATATGATTGTGAAATCCAAGGAGAGGGGAGGGCACCTAGGAGCTTTGAGAAAGTTCTTTGGGAGATTGAGGGAGTTCAAAATGAGGCTAAACCCGCAGAAGTGCACGTTCGGAGTCACCACCGGGAAGTTATTGGGTTTCCTTATTACTCAGAGGGGAATAGAAGTGGACCCTACCAAAATAAAGGCCTTAACCGAGATGAACCCACCGAAAAATGAGAAAGAACTGAGAGGGTTCCTGGGTAGAATACAATTTATTCGCCCTTGGAGAAGGCCTGTTGGGCCTTGGTTTGGTGTACCCGTCGCCTCCGCCACTACATGCTAGCCTTCCCTGTAATCCTGATATCCCGAATGGACCCATTAAAATACCTGTTCGAAAAACCCGTCTTGACCAGTAGGATTTCCCGTTGGACCATGATCTGGCTGAGTTCGACATCAGATACGTCACCGCCAAGTCCGTGAAAGGAAGGGCTGTCGCCGAGTTTTTAGCCGACCTCGCTGTAGAATCTGAGGACAAGGGAGACTTCAAGTTCCCAGATGAAGGAATAATGGAGGTTAAGGAGGATTTGTGGAGGATGTACTTCGATGGAGCGGCCAACCAAATGGGTTACGGAGTCGGAATCATTCTCGTAGCACCAGACGGAGTCCCTACCCCATTAGCTGTCAAACTCAAGTATAACTCAACCAACAATACCGCGGAGTACGAAGCATGCATAATTAGGATGGAAGCGGCCTTGGCTTTGAAAGTCGGACGGATTGATGTCTTCGGAGATTCCAACTTGATCATATCCCAGGTCCGAGGAGATTGGAGGGTAAAGCATGAAAAATTGAGACCTTACCATGACTACCTAGAAAGCCTGAAAGCGCAATTCCGAAAGATTTCCTTTTACTACCTCCCTCGTGAAGAAAATCAACTAGCTGACTCTTTGGCCACCTTAGCCTCAATGATCCAAATTCCCTCCAAGATTGCCATGATCCCGCTGTCCATAGAAGTGAGGAATCAACCGTCATTCGAAATGGTCGCAGCCATAGAAAGAGAAGACGAAGTGCCTTGGTATGTGGACGTGTGGAAATTCGTTAAAGAAGGAGAATACCCCGAAGGAGCCTCAGAAAAGGACAAGAAGGCGATACGACGATTCGCTGCTCAATTCGTGATCTACGCAGATAAACTATGGAAGAAGTCCTACACCGGGTATAATCTGGAGTGTTTATATGGGAGGGAAGCTAAGAGAATGATGGAGGAAATACATGAGGGAGTATGCGGGCCCCACATGAACGGGCACATGCTGGCAAAGAAGATCATTCGACAAGGGTACTATTGGACGACCTTGGACAAAGACTGTTGTGAATATGTTAGAAGGTGTCACAAGTGTCAGATTCATGCAAATCTGATGCACACCCCACCGTCGCAACTCTATAGCATGACCACCCCTTGGCCATTTTCTGTATGGGGGATTGATATCATCGGTGAGATAGTTCCAAAGGCTTCCAATGGGCACCGGTATATAATCGTGGTAATCGATTATTTTACAAAATGGGTAGAAGCGGCCTCATATGCGACTTTGAAAGCCAAAGATGTGGTGAGTTTCATTGAGAAGAACATAATCTGCAGATATGGAGTCCCGAACGAGTTTATCTCCGATCATGGCAGCCATTTCCAGGGGGAAGTCATCCCGCTCTTAGAGAAGTATAAAATCACTCGCCATCAGTCATCCCCGTATAGGCCCCAGACGAATGGAGCAGTAGAGGCAACGAATAAGAATGTTAAAGCAATCTTGGGAAAAACGACGGATACATACAAAGATTGGCATGAGAAGCTGCCATTCGCTTTGTGGGGATACCGGACCTCAGTAAGAACATCAACGGGTGCTACACCATATTCATTAGTGTACGGGATGGAAGCAGTCCTTCCAGTCGAGGTGGAAATACCCTCTCTCAGAG
Organism: Hydrangea macrophylla; assembly: GCA_033977485.1. Classification (NCBI taxonomy): domain Eukaryota; kingdom Viridiplantae; phylum Streptophyta; class Magnoliopsida; order Cornales; family Hydrangeaceae; genus Hydrangea; species Hydrangea macrophylla. The sequence goes on from CM066992.1 coordinate 68,116,814, forward strand.
TCTTGACAGAATGTGAAGTGGCAGAATCAGAATGGATACGGGGAAGATATGAAGAATTGATGTTGCTTGATGAAAAGAGGCTGACCGCGATGAACCATACTCGGGGGTACCAAAAGAGGATAGCTCGTGCTTTCAACAAAAAGATTCGCCCAAGGAAGCTTGCTGAGGGTGACCTGGTCCTCAAGGAACTTAAGGTGCCCGTTTATGACCCTAGAGGAAAATTCAAACCCAACTGGGTCGGGCCGTACATCATTAAGACCCTCCTTTCCGGAGGAGCGGCTTATCTCATGGACCTGGACGGGGTTGAATTTAAACAGCCAATTAACCTCGATCGCCTCAAGAAATACTTTGCTTGAAACCGTTTCTTTCAAAACCTCCTACCTTTATGAACTATGCTTGACCTGATTCCCACTTGGGGATACGTAGGCAACCCACCCGGTTCGGTCATTAATAATTTCCCAAAGAGGCGCTCTTCGTCAAAATCTCAAACCAAACTACTGCAGGCCTGATACCCATTTTTGGATAAGTAGGCGGGCCCTCAAAAGCCTTCGGCCCATTGAAAACTTAAGGAAGCAGCAACAACTGTGCCAAACCAGGGGCAAACTGGCGTTTGCCCAGAATCACTTCGAGGCCCTAAAACCAGGGGCAAACTTCGTTTGCTAGCCAAGAGACCCAGATACAAAACCATCCCTCAGGTCACCTGGCTGTCAAAAATAAGTACTATAAAGGAACAAATGAAAATTCATGAAATAGAATGAGTAGAAAGCAAAACAGCAGAGTAAAGAGCCAAGTAAAGACATTGAAAGGAGAATACTTCATAAAAGATTAATTGAAGGGGTGAACACTTCTGATTTTATCATGACAACACTTCTTGAAAAGAAAAAATAAAAATTACATTCAAAAGCGTGAAAAGAGTAGGCAGGGTCTGTCAGAAAGTTTTGAAAAAAAATGGCAAGCTTTTCCCTGTTTTCGTCTACTTTATCGGGCACATGTCTTGTCAAGTCTGTCTCACAGCCAAGGCCTGGATCTCCAGAAGATACTGGGCAGTGGGCACAGTCGAAGCAGGGACCCTCGGGCACGGAGCAGCCATCCTACTTGACCAAGCCTCAATGAAAGCCTTCACGATAGAAGGTCGCAAAGTGGACCCCCTGGTGAAATCAGCAGTCACAGGTTCAATGGTATCTTGCAGAAGTCCAAAGTGGACCCCCTGGTGAAAGCGTTTCTCTCAAGTCGTCTTCTCTCGTCCCAAAGTTTCTATGCCTATTGCTTTGATTCCACTAAATGTCATACCCTAGATCCACACATGTAAACCTAGGACACGTGGCACGCCACCAAGGCCTTCAAACAACAAGTTAGGAATAAAAAGGAGGGAAACCAAGCATATTTATACCAATATGTTAGACAAATCAAGCCCAAGGGCAAAATGGTCTTTAATAAAGTATAGCAAATTTTATACCAAAATATAGGTTTTTGAGTCCCGGTTCCAATGCAAAAAAATAGATCACGAAACTGAGTTTTCTAGAGAGAGTTATGTCTGTTTCTGTAAAAGTTGACAGTGCAATAAAATGACCTGCATATCGATCCGCCCTAAAACCAGATCGATCCGATTTTAACAGAACCTTATTTTTGGCTCTCCAGATGCACCGGATCGATCTGCCCAAGACCCGGATAGATCCGAATTCTGCTGAACTTATTTTGACAGCAGTTTCCTCTGTTCTGTAGATTCCCAACTATACCAAAACCAATTCAATTTCATGAAACTTTCCAAAAACATTTCAAAACAATTCTAAAATCATTCCAAACCATTCCCAAGATATATTAACATGTTTTTAAACATTAGACAAGATCTCCAAAGTGTTACAACACTCCTATATTCCCAATTTTTCACAAAACCAAACAAAACACATAATTTTGAACTCAACTTTCAACCAATATACTCCAAACCACAAAACATGAGTTTGAAAGGTATCAACAACATTCTAAGCTCGAATTACACTATTTACACGAGTCTTGGAGCGATTAAACCAAAACTAACATAACCAACCAAGTTTTAGCACAAACTTAAGTTAGCTATTACAACTAAAAGTTTTACAAAAAAAAAATGACCATAGACATAAGCTACTACATTTACAAACTTTCTCGCCTCCACGAACCCCTAAGTTCATCTTCCCGGATTCTCGCCGCCGTGCTCACCTACAATGGTTATTCAATAACCACTACAATATATAAGCTATATGCTTAGTGAGAGATATCAATCAAGCACACAGATGACATATCAATGTTTATATTCAACTCAACAAATAAAATGATCTCCGGATGAGCAAGTATTTCCTCCGCCACTACCCGCAAGTCCGCGACTCCCCCAATAGTCCACGGCACAAGCCAATGACCCACACCTCACACGTACGGTCTAATGCCATTGTCGGCAACAAGTGGTCGTCACCATGGAACAATTTCATGGCGGATTCATACGAGCTCTCCTTTGATCCAAATAGGCAACTAAACATGCTCAAATAAACATATCACTGTACTTTTTGCATGATTATAGCTAATCATGGATAATTAAGCTAAATAGGCATATGTATAACACCCAAATGAACATAAGCAAGAGTCCCATCAAAAGACAAGATTGAAACCACTCACCTCTTTACAATTCACTCCTAGTTAAGAAATTAATAGCCCAAATCTACTCCGGGTTAAAATCCTACATGAATTTGACAAACTACGGATTACCGCTCTGAATTGGGTCTAAAAAATTATGACGATTAAACTCAATAAAAGCAATACCAAAACGTAGAACTCACCTCTACGAGTCCAAATTCGATCTCGGAATTGAAATTAGGTGTCAAACGGCGCGTCAATCGGCGTCGATAGGCTCCGGTGAAACCCACCCCTCTTTTCTTTGTAACGGACCCAAAATGGAGAAGAAAATGATATGAATATCATCTGGTATCCACATCTCATATATGTTCTTTCCTAATTTTATTGTGAAACCCACCCAACTTTTGGTTATTTCCATTTATACCCCTACTAGTTTTATAGCAACCTATTTAGTTCTCCAAACTTAAGTGGGTATTTATCTATGTCTTGCGTGGGTCCCATAAGTGGTCCCACATAATTATATGAAGTTGCTAATTAGCCTATTAATTATATAACGTGTTCATTTCTCCTCATCAGGGTATTTTAAATGACCATATAATTGGTCTCTAGCAATAAACAATATATTCTAAACAACATATAAATATTTCACATATGCCTTAATAAACATTAAGCATATAAGGGTAATTCCACAGCCTTGTCCCATCACTATAGAACTTTCTCAACTCATGTCCCAATTAGGGACTACCTCATTGGCCAACATTAGGTTCCCAAACTGGACACCCATAATCAACTAGTGAGTTAAAACTCACTTAAACATGTGTTAACAAGTACTAATTAAGTATGTTAATGCATGCTAAATCACGTTAACAATTAATCGCGGGAGCGGGTGTTACACAAGGCCTAAGTGGTATCAAAATGAAGCCCTTACCTCAAGGAGTTCGAATATGAAATTTGAGAGAAAATAAACGGTCATAAGTCCGTCGATTTATGTCAAGAAGCTCTAAGCAATAAATCACCTCTTGATTTAGGTTTTCTAGAAAAATTGAACTAAAATATCTTGAGTTTTCGTTATATAGGCAACACTCTCGAAAATTGTTTTTACCTCTCCACGAGTTTCCAAGACTCTTAATTATTCCTTGAAACGTCTTACACATCTAATTCATTACCCCACGAGTGAAAACTATAATTTACAAAAGTTTTTGACTAAGTTCCATTTGTCGCCGTAATTACGTTCTGAAAACTAGTTTCATGGAATTTCTAGATAACCTTCTTTTTATGCAACGTATCCTATAGGTTATCATCAAATCCATCAAAACGATCCTGAATAGGATTAAAACTATCAAAAATTACGCTACATAGGTAATTTCACTATTCACTATACCAAACATAGCAAATAACATTTAAGCCACATAAATGTCATTTAGTCAAATCAATGCCTCATGATTCTAGGATTACCGTGTCTTCAATTAACTCCTCACCGTCGACCCACGTCAACTCCACCTCAATTATTAATGAACATTAATAATTCCATAAATTCACTTATGAAATTTAAAAACAATATGATTTTCCCGGGACGGGTGTGACGCAAATCACTCAACACTCTCTCGTCGTCGAACGTTCCCAAAGTTTTGTTACCTCTAGCTCTGATACCAATAAATGTCACGACCCATCCCGCTACGGACGAAAATAGGATATGTGGTACGCCACCAAGGCTCATCCAATTCATTAAAAGATTATAACAGTGGAAAAGAAACTTAAAACAACATTAAGTATTCAACTATTTTGAAAACAATACCCTTTGAGTTGTAAAATTCGCATAAAGTCAAAAACATAATTATATTTCGAAACGAATGACTTTATGTTGAAAGGGGTCCTAAAGGTACCCTAAGAACCAATCGAAACATTTTTAATTTCTGAAAGGGGTAGAAAAAGTGTTCATGCAGCACGAATTTTGACCGGTCGTACGGTCCCGTTCGACGGTCGAATGACCCACTAGTAGAATTCTTTCTTGCAGCTGAATTTTGCCTAAGGATCATTCAACCTCACATTATAATCATTCCAAAACTCCCAATCCTTAATCCAATTCGTGTTCATGCAGCACGAATTTCGACCGGTCGTACGGTTCCGTTCGACGGTCGAATGACCCACTAGTAGAATTCTTTCTTGCAGCTGAATTTTGCCTAAGGATCATTCAACCTCACATTACAATCATTCCAAAACTCCCAATCCTTAATCCAATACTTTCCAAGTCTATCAAAGTTGCAAGAACGTATAACCATCTTACTAATCCTCGAAAAGAAACGATAATTAAACGAGTTAAGACTTGTTTAGGTTAAAACATCAAGGTATTATTATGTTTGTCCAGGATCAGAATTTGACAAATAAAACATTCAAAACACGAACTCAAGAGTTTCGATATGTTCCAACCATAACCATAAGAAGTCTTATAACTTATTACAACATTCCTTATCCATTCCGGAGTTTCTAAGTTAAGGAAAAACATAGTTCTAGTTCCTTAAAACATATATATATATATATATTACAACATTGAAATAGAAAACAAAAGTATAAACAAAAGGTGATCCCCGGCATCCCATTGGCCTCACTCTTCTTGCTTCTTCTTTCCTTTCTTCATACCTGCAATGGATTAAATCTCCATTTCTCATCTATATGCTGAGTACACAATTCTAAACAAATGCATATGAGGTAATTCATGCTTTAAACATCTAAACCACGCCAATTAGTCTCTAGGGAGAGAAATGTGTATTCATCCGATATATTGGTAAGTCTTAAATCTTAAACCGTGATGCCAATGGCTAACCAAGGTCACTCAACCATTACATCCAATTGCTCTGGCTGGCAGTTCCCAAACCAAGCAAATAGTTGTCACTACTATAACTCTCAAACATCGAGAGACATACCCCCGGCATGAACTTGTACCAAACTCCCCTTTGACCTACATAGCCATTTAGCATACTCATATAGTCATACAAACATGCCATTCATACGTACTCGCTGAATTTAACGGGCCTAAGTTACTATATGAGTTTTTCCCGGATCATAATTTCATACACAATATCTAAAACATCCAAAATTCATTATATGTCATAAGTTAAGAATTCATTCCTTAAGCTACGGTCTTAAGATTTCAGGAGCAGTACTAGGAAACTGAATCTACGCTGAATCTTCAATTATTAACGATTCCTATAAGTATATACACGTTTTCCCCAAAATTCCTAGAATTAGGATTTTATTAAAATCTAGCCAAACACGGCCTAACAACTATAAAAAAGAAGCTCTTGCCTCAAGGGATTCAAATATGAAATTTGGAGGAAAACTGACAATTGGAAGTTCGTCGTTTGGCGCCGTGAAGCTCGAAG